>CM073577.1:18325406-19647906 GCA_037074715.1 Magnolia kwangsiensis | reverse complement strand
CCATCATCTGGGTAACGTGTGTGCAGGAAATGAAAAGAAAGGAATTAGTTGAAATGGGCTGACAGTACCAAATACGAATTAATAGTCTTTTGGCCAATAACACGTCTGGAACAGGCCCATCTGATGAACGGCCTCGTGTCACATAGGCATGTCATCCTGTAACTGAGTGATTCGCTAGATCATTGTTGAAAGACTCGGCGACTCCACCCGAGTCGTTTGGCCGTGACGACTCGAGAAAGAGCTGAATCGGCCCATCTTGCCCGAGCCATCCGGACGAATCGCATCAAACCAGTGGGGGTCTTAAAACCATGGCTTTGATGGTTGTATTGTCCTGGGCCCCTTGCATACATGTACTCAATGAACATTTTTCAAGGAAAAAAATAAAAAGAAAAAGAAAAGAAATGTGTGCGACTCCCTGGAAGCCTGACCAAGTAGTGGGGCCTTACCTATTAAGGGTTGCACAAAGTGGGCCATTGTAAGTAACATGGGGCCACCTACTAGGGGTTGCAAAAAGTGGGCCATATTGTTGTCGAATTCAGGTGTCTTTAATATATGCTGGAATATGGGTCATTAATTAATCGATCAAATTGATTGATTGATCGAAATTTCCCAAAATTTCTAATTTGCTTGTTGGATACTTTCGAACATGTTTAAGGAATGCTCAATCAATTAGGGTTGCTTGATCAATGTCAATTATGAAATTGCATGGATTATCTACCCTGGCATGCGTAAGCTTGGCACAAAGCTTATAATTATGGCTAAGTCATGAGTGATAAATATGACCATTTAAAAATTCTTGCCTAATTAAAACAATTTATCAATTCAAACAATAAGACAATTAATACTTAGATTTTTAGGCCAAAGTAGGTCCAATCACATAAACTATAAAAAATGAATCAACAAGCAACTAGTATATAAGAAGATAGTAATATTATGTGTGAGATGTGAAACTTATTTAACTCCTCGCATACATCTAATTATGCATTCCTAATTCAACAAATTAGGCTCACATGCATAAGTAGAAATATACATAAATTACAATATTAAACACAAGAATTATAGTAGTTTGAGTACTTGCATATTTCACTCTTGGCATATGCACTCTCCTCGAGTGTATTATATTTTCACTATCTTATGAGTTTTCAATAGGTTTATCTTTAACCTTTACAAGTATACACTCTCGTCTAAAACCTACACAAGGTCTTAGAAATATACACTCCCATCGGAGGCCTATGCAAGGACTTAACACATATATACTCTTGTCGAAGGTATACACAAGGACTTACACACATGCTCGCTTATGTTGGTGGTGATATAATCCTACACAAGAATCTTCATGAGTTTGGGTCATAAACTCTGTACTCAATCCTACACAAGGAAATATTCCGTAGAATCTTACAATTGACAATCTTACATGCCGGATTGATCCCTGTTGATGCACTTTTTTTAGATGCATCTTCGCTTCTTGAATTTGCATCTCTTGTGTTCCCCCTATCTTTAAAGGTATTCTTCTTCCATTTCCTCGAATCGGTTATAGGCAATGATCTTTCTATTGAGATACCATGGTACTACAAGTTAGGTTAAATCTACTCCAATTAATGATGCTAGTTGGTTCCTAGTAGGGATTTACCTATATGGGTGTTCTAGAGAATGCTTAGATAAATATTTACATGTAGGTTTATATTTAATATATAGAGAGCAACGGAGAGAACATGAACACCTTCATAATAGATCCTGAAATGCTCATTAGAATGATTAATAATAAGAAGGGTGTTATAAATCTCTTTGTTTTGGAGTCTAGGAGAGAGATAATGAGTGACGAATCACCTAGGCTCTAATTGGACTAAAAGCCTATCTAAATTCCCAAATACCGAATGTCCTATATAAAGGAAACAAATTTCAATTGTCAAAAAATGGGCAAAAAAATGGCACATTCGATCGATCAAATACCCTTTGATGAGATCAATAAACTTTAGCTTTTTAGACAGTTACTGCTAGCTAGTTTTGGCCATCCTTGATCGATTGAGCACTAATGTAAGACCCGTATCCTAAACTGTACCATTTCTTAGGCTTCTGCAGTCCTCTCGGTCGAATTTCGGCAACCCGCAATCTGTAATCGGCATTTACGCACGACCTTGAGTTGCATCCTATCGATCTGAGTCAGCTTGACCTAAGACTTATACCCTTGCGACTGCTCCATTGCCGCGTCTCGGGTGCCAATGCGATACCCAGAACGGAAGATGTGAGCCCGCATTCATTTCGAGGAAAATATCGCACATTTGCAAACCCAAGAGAACCTTTCAAATCAATCCCATCAATCAAGTACGCATCACGCATCAAGTCAAGTACAAGTAACTCATACCCTACCTTTACCTCTCTCTTACACAAGTACGCTAGAGTCAACTCTCCCTCTCTCCACTCATTACTCACCCATCACTCCATCCATCACCCATCCTCTCTCTCTCTCTCTCTCTCTCTCTCTCTCTCTCTGTAACAACCCGAATTTTCATAGCCAGTGTATGTACTAGTGTCCGAGGAAATCGGGTGTTAGTAATGTACGACTGGATGCTCTGAAATTACACCTTATTTTTTTCTCATTTATTTACATCCAAATACATTAATGAAGGTAACATTCACAAGAATAAAATCAACTGTAATGATTATATATCATTAGAGTAAAAGAATAATCAAGGCCTCATAATAGGAGGTTTATTACAACATCAGAGTTCACAGCGGAAGTATATAACTAGATAGTAAAACTGTCTTCTTAGTCTTTTAAGATAATCTTCTATAGGGAAGTAGTCCTCTATGTCTTTAATCTGTTCGTCACCTGCATCATCTATACAGTTGGGATAGGGTCAATGCCCTACTCATAGTAAAGGTTATCCTTTAAATTAACAATAATTCAAGAGATACATAACAAGTAAAGTAATGGTCCGATATGTCACGTGCTCCACTAACACAAGGGTATCAGCATGCACAAACAACCTACATGAGGTACATGCCTAGTAAAGTATGTGGAGCTCATCATACATAATGATCATCACATTGTGGAGTACGATTTATGTATAATCAGCTCAACCCGCATCCCATACTACGAATATTTACCGGCATGGCCAACACTACCATGGATTTACGAGGGGACCTCAGAGTGCACAATAACATGAGCTGGGTGAATTACGTGCAATAATTTGTTCATGGAGCGACTATTTGCGATATCCAATCCCGAAGTGATGTGACACTGCAGTAGAGAATTACATACATCGATTTGTGCACCACTACCCGAAGGCTCAAGGACTTACGTGCCCCAAGAGGGTCTCTATCCATAGCACATTATGTCCATGATAAAATATTTGAATCACTAGTTGTGATACATCTTACACATCACTCACACTTACAGACATAAATTGTATCTTAAAATATATAACTAAATCTGAATCATGAAGGATATAAACTGAATTATGGAGGTCTTGGAATAGCAAGACCCATGCCTAAGCCGTAAAGATAAACGGCACGAAGCTAAAATAATAAAGAAAAGAGCGACAAGGGTCGACTCAGCATCAGTGGCAATGGCCAACATAATAAGAGAAGAGTGACAATGGTCAACTCTATAATCAGGGGAGTGGCAATGGCCAATTCAAATAAAGAGGCGAGTGGCAGAGACAACTCAAATAAAAAAGACGAGGCAGGGGTAAGGCTTGTATCCATGGCCTCACATAAATTCAGAGAAATCTCTTATATTGATATCATGTCGTAAACCCAAAGGGCCAGTAATCGTAATGATAGTAACGGAATCAATTGATAGGAGCATTCCTAAAAAATATAAACATGAAGGGCGAGATAATTCACATCATTAAAGACATGAAAAGATAAGATAATTCATATTATAAAAGGCACGAAAGAGGCCAACAATTGATTGCGAAACATATAATAGCATGAAAGATTCAAAGTAATATGAATGCATGTAAAAGGCAAGATAAAATAACATGAAGACATGTACAAGGCCAAATGAAATAATAGAAAGACATGAAAAAGGCAGGAGAAATATAATAACTTAAATTAGTGTAAGCTTAATGGATAAAACCCTCACCTTAGCTTATTAATCTTCATAGGTGATCCTTGTGGTCCGATTAGATCCTAATCCATTTCACCTATGTTTTTTTTTAAAAAAAAGTTAAACTTTAATTAGGTTCACTACATCTAAAGGTGTTAGAGCTAGATTATAACACGGTAAGTTGTGCATCAATGGTTTTTAATTTTCTATGCTTAGGTCCATCCCATCACTGAGTCCACTCGGTCAGGTGTGTTGGTGCCTAAAGCATGGGAAATTTTAGGAAGAAAAAGAAAGGAAAATAAGAAAACAAGAGAGCAAAGAGGAATCGGATCTGAACCATGTTGTGGCGTGGATTTGGGATCACACAGCCCCAAACGCTCCTTCCCACCCTTTCTTAGAGGCTGGTTGAATTCGGACCGATCTCCCTCCTTCTCCGCACTTATCTCTCTGTTCTGTTTGTAGCGGGATTGATGGTAGTCCTTTTATAATGGGTTGTGAAGGTTCTAGAGAGTCGGTTTACGCATCTTGATGGCGTAACATTGTGCACAACAGCAGCACCTTCATTGTGACCGTGATGTGTTGATCTTGGGTAGTTCTTCTGGGACTCATCCCCCATCAAGATCACTCAAGCTGTTGGTCATCAGCCGATCTACTGATGGGCCATCTTGTGCTATGATCGGTTAGATTCTTAGTTGAGAAATGACTCATCTTTCATGGCAGTATTTAACTTCCTGGGTTCTTTCCTTCTTTCGACCCCAGATGGGTTGGATTAGTCGTGTGACGATCTCTGGCCCACGAGATCAATGGCTAGTGTGAGATCGTTGGGCCTGTTGCGATCAAGAGGTCCCTCCGAATGGTGTAGTGTGGCATGAAATCTGGTGGATGGCAGGTCATCATGCTTTCCTCTGCTTCTTTCTACCGATGTGGAAGAGGTCGGAACCTCTGTTTTTGTGGAGTGGACGATCTGGGTTTCCAATTGATGAAGTTGGTTGAGATGGAGGGTTTACATCCGACCTTCTATTCTTGGATTTCAAGAATCCTATTACAGCTTGGAGTTAGGAGGAACGAAAAATGGAAGCAGAGGTTCTCAATTCAAATTCATCTTGTGCTCTGTTTCAACGTGTAAAGGAAAACATATTCCACTTATGATTTGATGGTGGTGGACTAGTGGGGTCCACTGTGATGATTTCTTGAGAGATCCACTCCGCTCATTAGTTTTGTAGGGCCATGTTAAGCTATGGGCCAGTAGATGAAGAACTCCAAGTCTTTGTTGGGGCCACAACACCCTGATCATCTAAGGTTTCAGGTTTCCCATATTCGATCGTTGCTAGAATCACGTAACAGAGTCGTAACAGATTCACGTGATTGGCTAGCCACGTAACAATATACGTGCTTCACAGTGACATTTGGTGGGGGTCTATTCTTATGTCTGGTGGGCAATCTTCTCCGTTCACCGTCTTTACCTTGCTGTGTGAGCCCATGGTCCCAAGTTTGAAGTAGATCCGAGCCATGGGCGAGCCACACCGAAAGTGTGAGTGCTCACAGGTAAGAACCCTATTTCACGTCGCTGTGTATATGAATTGTGATATATGATTTACAACTTTGCCCTTTTTCATTATTGCAACTTTTATCGTACGTAACTTCTAACTGCACTGTTAAGTATAGGTGAATTTTCATTATCAATCACTATTTTTCGAGATCTCTCAACCGATTAAATTTGAGCCATGATCTCTTAAGGATGACCAAGATGCTCATTTAATGATTAATACACTCTGTAATTCCCAATAACATTTGTACACCTCTGATTGACAAGTTAATGAGTAGTTTAGACTTATACCCTAAGATATTTGTGATGATCAGTTTATCCTCATATTCGGATGACCCCTTTTGCGGATCTTATCATGATGGGTGGTCAAATGACTTAGAATAAGAAGACTTGATGGTTAACACTCTTATTATATATATATAGGTGGATGTAGGGTCAGTTTCGTAAATGGATGGACATAAAGCGATTTTTGGAGTAATTAGGGGTAGAGCGTGTGTATAGTCAGATTAGAGTGTCTTATTCGCATATGTAGGTTTCTCAGATCATAGTTCTGATGGTGGGTTAAGCATATTCATAGGTGACGAACAAAATGAACGGATCAGAATTTTGATCTGATAAGTGCACGAATGGATGTAGAGGTCAAGTAGACAGTTTGCTACGATCCAAGGGATGAAATTTAACGTGTATGGTTAATTTATAATAATTAAAGTTTGTATAAAATTTCACATGGAATGGATTGTGGGAACCATGTGATCTAGAATTCAAAGGTTTAGGTCAATGACATTTTCGTAATTATTGCTGATCTATGTGTTTTGCGAAATCCAATGGCTCTACATGCTTATATGTACATTTTTAAGAAATTCTTATAAAGGAATGTATATCTAAATCGCCACAGATAGGGAGTTATTCGTCATGCCCTTCGTGGGAAGGTACTTACGTCAAATCATGTGATGGATGGTCTTGCCTGGAAATCAACGGTCAAATGGCTTGATCTATGAATGAGGGTCATTTTTAACGGTTAGGTTTGTGTTAGGGCGAGGATGTAAGGGTAGGATTGTTGGATTGGTATCATGCACATGCACATATAAGTAAGTTTTCAGGTAACGCTCGAGAACTTTCAATACTCGAGTATTGAAAAGTTCGGGGCGTTACACTCTCTCTCTCTCTCTCTCTCTCCCTCTATCTCCCTCTTTTTTCTGTTTTGCTAGCCCACCTAGGGGCAATTCGGACCGTCCAGCAGGTGGGACGACCTTCCTACCCACCTTGTTGGACTGACTGTCCAGATGGATAGTCTGGATGATGGGAAAACATAAATATTAGCTTGATCCCAAAACGGGTGGGCCACATTGACGTGGCAACACCCTGATGTATGTGTTTTATCCTCACCATCCATCAGGGACGGTGAGACTCCACCATGATGAAGTGAGCATCCAGTCGTCCATCCACTGCTGGATGTTGGACGCTAGAAACCCTCCATTTCAATATGAGTGTGTGTGTGTGGTGGGCCCCATGTGAGACCTACCTGCTGGATGAATTGGATGGGGTATCTCACACTGTTCATCTATTTTTTGGGTGTGGGACCCACCCCACACTTACAACACATGTGGGGGTGGGCCCCACCTTGATGCATGGATTTTGTATCCACACCATCCATCGCTGGATGGTGCAGGACGTGGAGCCCAACCTGATGTATGGGTCTTATCCACACCGTCTAGAAATCTAGATGGGTGGGACCCACCTCCCATGATGTATGTGTTATATCCTGACCATTCATCCTCTTGGCGAACTCCTCTTAAGGCTCGAGAAAAAAATGAAGCAGATTTAAATCTTTAGTGGGCCACGTACGTGGACCCCACCCATGATGTATGTGTTACATCCAAACCATTCATCCATTTGGTGAGCTCGTCTTAAGGCCTGAGATTAAAAATAAGACAGATCTAACTATCAAGTGGTCCACACAACAAAAGTAGCAGGGGATTGAACATATACCATTGAAACCTTTCCTGGGTCATGGAAGTTTTGGATCAATTTGATATTTATTTTTCCTCTTGGTTCAGGTCTTTGTGACCTTATCAATGGACTGAATGGAAAATAAACATTGTGGTGGCCCTGTGAATTTTTTACAGTGAAAATCACTATCTCCATTGCTATTTGAGATGTGGTCCAGATGATCTTTCGATCATTATCTCCACTGTTATTTGTGGTATGGTCCAAATGATCTTTCGATGTAATTCATTTTTGGGTAATGCTCTAAAAAGATCTCTAAAATAGATGAATGGTGTAGATGGGTAACCCATCTTGATGTTTATGAGGCCCATTGGTGTGGCCCACTTAAAGTTTATGAGGCCCATTGGTGCTGCCCACTTGATGTTTATAAGGCTCATTGGTGCAGCCCATTGATGTGGCCCACTTGTCATTTATGAGGCCCATTGGTGCGGCCCATGTAAGACCCGTATCTTAGACCGTACTGTTTCGTAGACTTCCGTAGTCTTACCGGTCGAATTTCGACAACCTTCGACTCTTAACCGATATTTACGCGCGACCCTGATTCATACGTCGTCAACTCGAGTCGACTCAACCCAAGACCCATACCCCATCGACCGCGCCGTCGCTGCGGTCCTAATGCCGTGACTCGCGTACCGAGGCAATACCCTGGTCAAGAGTTGTAGGTCGACGTTCGGTGTGAGGAAACGTCGCGTGTTGCGAAACCCTAGAGAATCTCTATGAGATGTCACATCAATCCATCAATCCATCAATCAATCAACCCATCACATGTCAAGTACATGTCAGGTACACATCACCTTTCATCCATTCCCAAGCAACCATAAAAGTCAAGGATTTCTTACAAAGCCCATACCTCCCTTACACAAAAAGCCTCAAAAGTCAAGAATCTCTTACACCTCCCATACCTCTCTTACAAAAATGGCCACAAAAGTCAAGGTTTTCTTACACACCCATCATTCACCACATCCATCCATCACCCATCTCTCTCTACAACACTCTCTCTCTTTCTCATTTCTCATCTCATTCTCTCCAAGCAAGAAAATCTCACGTATGAGCTCTCCCTCTCTTCCAAAATCTCCAAGGTGGCCCACTTTCCTATCCCACCATCTCCCATCTCAACCATCCATTTCCCATCTCCTCCATTGCAATCCAAGCTAAGGTGCTAAGGAACCCCTAGAGCAAGAAGATCGGATGGTGGGTGCTTAATAACGTAGTTCTTTGTGTTTTTAAGGTGGGCCAAGTGAGGCCAACCGATCAATGGTTTGGATCTCACTTGGGACCCTAAGGTGTGGCCGATGGCCCACTAGGATCATCATGATCATTCCATGATGGGGTCATTCTCCATGGAACCCATCATGATGTTTATTTCATTATGAAGGTCATCTAGACCGTTCATATCGGTGGGGAACGGATCTTCACCGTTGATTTCATTTTCAGTAAACCCACGTGTAGAAGGATCTATTTGATTGTATGATTCATTGCAAGGGAGGGCCCATAGTATCGGGGTCCCTCCATCACAAGCGTGTCCCACTTTCCATCTCTCTCTCCCTTCTCATTTCATTTATTTTATTTTATTTTATTTATTTTATTATTTATGGTTGTGTGGCCCACTTGGATAGACCCCACTAGGATGCATATATTGGATCCATTTCATTTTTAGATGGGGCCCACCTTGTATGTGTGTGGGTAGCCATGAGGTGGCCCACCTAAACAGGGCCCACCTCAATGCACCTAAATAGGGCCCACCTTTCTCCAGCGGTCAGACCGTCCAGCGTCTGGGACGCTGGACGTCCCTGTATAAAGGAAAACACAAATATAAGCTTTGTCCAAGCTTTGGGTGTGACCCACTTGTATAGGCCCCACCTTGATGTTTTGGTTCAATCCAAGCCGTCCATCCTCTTACCCATCTCTTTTTAGGCGTTGAGCCAAGAGTTAGGGTTGATTGGAAGATCTGGTGGACCATAGCATCGAAGATTGCATCATCACCATTCAAATATCATTTTCTTATTTTATTTTATTTCCTAAACATATAAAAATTCGAACTTTAGACTCATTTGGTCGGCCTCGAGCCACTGAACGCAATGGCCGGGGTGGATTTCTGTAAAGCGGACCCCACGTGCGAAAAACCCCTGAAAAATGGGTTTTTCCCGATTTTTGAAGAGGTAGAGCCTCCGCCTCTCTCTCTGTCAGCGGCAGCATGCTGCACGCTGCTGCTTGCAGCGTTCGGGCGGGCGCAGTAGGGGACCCACGGCTCCAGCCGTGGGCCCCACCATGATGTTTGTTTGTCATCCAACCTGTTCATGAGGTGAGTCCCCTCCTCGAGTGGGCCCCCTCCAAGTTTCAACTGGATCCAGAACTCAGGTGGCCCACACCACACGAAACAGTGTGAATGAACATCTACCATTGAAACCCATTCTAGGGTCCACAGGAGTTTCAAATCAAGTTGAAATTTGTGTTTTCCCTTCACACAGGTCTGTGTGACCTTATGAACGGCCTGGATGGCCTATAAACATAATGGTGGGCCCTACATGGGACCCACAAGTGATGTGTGGGTTTTATTCCCACCGTCCAGGCAGACGGTGGAACCCACCAGATATGTGTTTTATTCTTACCGTCTAGCGGACGATGGGCCCTAGTGCATGTGTTCCACATGCACTGTCCAATGACAGTGAGCCCCACCATGATGCGTGTGTTAAATCCGAGCCGTCTATCCACTTTACAAGCTCATTTTGGGCATGAGCTTAAAATGTTGAGCCAGATTCATATTCCCAGTGGACCCCACCTTAGCCTGTTTTAAGGCCCATCTTAATGTAGTGATAATAGTCTATTGGGGGCCCACTTTGTTGTGGATGTAAGATCCACTTGATATTTAAAGCCTATGGGCTTAGGCCCACTTGATATTTAAGGTCCATGGGTTTAGGCCCATTTAATTTATATAAGGCCCATGGGATTAGACCCATTTGATGTACACATGGGGCCCAATTGGTGTGGCCCATTTGTACATATACGACTCATGAGATTAGGCCCATTTGATGCAATTCAAGGCCCAACGGGTTATGACCCATTGCAATGCACATAAGGCCCATTGGTGTGGCCCATTTATGTGGCTCAATTGAAGAATAAAAGGCCCATATGACATGGCCCATTTGATGTATTTAAGGCCCAATGGGATGTACCTAAGGTCCATTGCAATGTGTGATCCTAACACAGAATATGTGCGATATTTATGACGATCGTGCCTTGGAAGTAATGTTGGTTTGACGTCCACATTTTGAGTGTAATGCTGGTTGGATGTCCACATTACGACTCTCCTTAGGTCCCATTATTAGGCCCGTACTTATTGTGTATAGGCAGCCCAGGCCCATCTGCATTGTAAGGATAGTTTATCTCATTATAACATGTTTAATATAGCTTCATGACTCATGATCATACACATCATATGTATGCTTGATATGAGAGTGACTGATCATAGCATATGCCTTCGGGCAGATTGTTTATGGGACCCCGATTAGGTGGTGTCGTCCTGCATAAGCGCACGATACGTGCAAGGATTTGCTGCATGATTGGATAGTGTGATTCATGCATCTCGCATCGTGTGATATGGTTACTGTATGCCCTAGCGACATCGGGGTCGTAGCCAACACAGACGCATCGTGGTTGGCAGGATTGGATATCGAAAATCTTGTTCTACATGGGGTGCTATAGATATCCCTACGTGAAAGTCCCTAAACCCTTATGGTACCAAGAGGTTGCTCCAACGTCTAGACCGAGTGGGTAGATGAGCGTTGAGTGCTGATTACCAGACGGTCGCGCTCTCCACTGTGTCGTGGTCGATTGGAAGGGGGTGCGGCCTTACCCGCCCGAGTGTAGGGGGCAATGCTAGGCTGAGTCTGACCAGCTCGAGGAATGGATCCGCTATCGACGAGTCGCGCCTGATATTGGCAGACGGATAGTGAGGTCTTTTCCACTTACCTTATTATGCGCGATGAGGCGGCGATTTGGTTTAGAGTGTACTAGACCCCGGTGATATTCCAGATTTGAGCAGTATTGATGTGTGGACATAGATGAGGATTTGTATGCTTGAGTTACTTTCACATCGCATGGCCTCGGGATGGCCGATATCATTCATGTCTTGCATCGCATTACTTTGGTACGGCTAATGGTTTTCATGAATCCATCTGCATATTCCGTATTACTCTGATACTGCATGTTTATATTACTACCTTGCGCACACACTTTCACCACCCTCTAAGCTTTCTATGAGCTTATGCACGACCGTTGCGTGCAGGTGACGTTGGCTCATAGCAGCGTTGAGGCAGGAGCGTGTAGCAGATTGTTTGGAGTTTTTGTTCATTCTCATTGTATTTTCCTTTATGCTCATTGTACTTGTAAAGTTTTTGATCATAGTGAAAATGTAATGGAATTCTTGGTTGTTGTTTGTGGGTTATGCCTTTGGTTATGCTTATTATGAATCAAACTGACGTTGAAATCCTCCTCGTAGCATCCCAGGATCGGAACCTGGCGAATGGAAACTGAGAGCCGAGAATGGGGTCTACGGAGGCTGTCGGCGCCGGATTCGGCGATCGAAAATTTTGTGAGCCCGGTCTCCGAGTTTGGGGCGTGACAGCCCACTTGATGTTTATGAGGCCCATTGGTGCGACCCATTGATGTAGCCCACTTGATGTATATAAGGCCCGATGTGATGTACTATGGCTCATGTGAGATCCGTATCGTAGCCTGTACCGTTGTGTGTGCCTCCGCGGTCCTCTGGTCAAATTTTGGTAACCCACGATCTGTTATCGGTGTTTGCATGTGATCCTGAGTCGTGTCTCCTATATCAGAGTCAGCTCGACTCGAAACTTGTACCCTTGCGACCGCGCCGTCGCTACGGTTCTGACACCGCATATTTCGCGTCGAGGCGATACCCTGGCCTGGAGATGTGGGCCCACGTTCAGTTCTAGGAAAACGCTGTGCGTTACAAATACTGAGGAAATCTCTACAATACATCACATCAATCCATTAATCAAATGTCAAGTACAACTCCTATCCCCAAGTACAACCACCCTCCCCAAAGTTAACTCTCTCTCTTACAACCAAGTACACCCATCCATCACTCACCATCCCTCTCTCCCATCACTTCTCTCCCATCACTTCTCTCCCATCACCTCTCTCTCATTCTCCAAGCAACCCACCTTCAAGCAAGCTCCATGAGAGAGCTTGGTGTGGCCCACCTTCATACCTCCCATCTCTACCATTCAAAGTCCATCTCGACCGTTAAATCACACCCCTTGGAGCTGTAGATCGTGTTGGCGGAAGAAGGAAGAGGAGATCTACGGTGGGTGATTTCTACCATTATTTTTATGATTTGAGGGCCCACATATGGTGGGACCCACTTGATGTATGCATTATATTGGGAGGACCCAAAGTGGAGGGGTCCCTCCCCTTCTCTCTCTCTCTCTCTCTCTCTCTCTCTCTCTCTCTCTCTCTCTCTTCCCCCCCCCCTTTTTTTCTTGTGTGATGGTCCACCTTGATGGATGGTGTTGTGGACCCCACCTATGATGTTTGTATTTTATCCACACCACTGTCCATCCGGGGTCCGCCTTGCTGCCCACAATGAGACCCACATGATGTATGTTTTGGGTCCACTGTCTAGCAAATATGGACGGTGAGACCCCCTCGTGCATATGTTGAATCCAGGCCATTTGTCTTGCCTGGACGGTAGATGGAAAACACAAATATCAGCTTGGTCGTGGGACCTTGGGCCACCACGTGGACCTCACCTCATGTATATTTTTATATCCACACCGTCCAGCCTTTTAGACGGTGGAAACCCACTATAATATGTGTTTAATCCATGTTTCCTGTCTGTGGGATGGCCCACCACGTGACCCCACTTCACATATGTGGCGTACCCACACCGTCCAAGCAAGGACGGTAGGTCCCATGCAACACGCAGCTGCTACTGCTGTAACATTACGTCAGCAAGGATGTGGGCCACCATGAGGAATGTGTTTCATCCTACCATCCACCCATTAGTAGGCATGGGCCCACCCCACATGTGTGACACATGTGGGGGTGGGACCCACTTAGATGCATGTATTTTATATGTCCACCGTCCAAGGATGTCTGGACGGTGCAATGGAAATCATACCATGGTGTGTGTTGATGTACACCATCCATCTGTGGAGCCCCACACGTGATGTATGTGCTCCACCCACACTGTCCACACGTGGATGTGGGGCCACCATGATATTTTGTCCATACCGTCCAGTGGAAGGATGGAGGTGCCAGCCATGATATATGTATTCCCCACGTCGTTCATCTGACCATCCAAGCTGTCCTTCTATTTTTTCAGCACGGACACCTCCATGATGTATTTATTTCATCCACACCATCCACGAAATTTGGACAGTGCTGATTTTCATAAATAATGTTTGGGTGGTGCTAATTTATATGGGAAATGTTTAGATGGTGCTGATTTACCTGGATAATGTTTGGATGGTGTTGATTTACATGGGAAGTATTTGGATGGTGCTGATTTACCTGGATAATGTTTGGATGGTGCTGATTTACATGGAAAGTATTTGGATGGTGCTGATTTACCTGGATAATGTTTGGATGGTGCTGATTATCATTAGTGGCCATGTACCCCATAGAATGATAGTGTACAGTGATACACATGTTACACATACAACCATTGAAATGATTTTTGGTGAGGTCCAAGTCCACTTGAGGCTCATTGGTGTGGCCCATCCATGAGGCCCATCATGATGTATATTTAAGGCTCATGTGATAGGGCCCACCTGCCTTGTATTTAAGGCCCATCAGATGTATTTTTAGCCCATGTGTGGGGCTCACCTATTCGTATTTTTGGCCCATGTAATGGGGCCCACCTGTTTTGTATTTAAAGCCCATATGATGAGGTTCGACTTGATGTGCCAAGGCCCGTTATGATACATTTGAGGCCCTTTGTTACGGCCCATGTAATGAGACCCATTGTGATGTATATTAGGCCCATGAGATGCGGCTTATTACGATGTGAAAGGCTCATGCAATGCGTTCCACTTGATGTATTTATGACCCATGCTTGAGGCCCAATATTATGTATACCCAGCCCATGTGTTGGGGCCCGATGTGATGTATTTATGGCCCATGTGTCGAAGCCCATTATGATATATATATATATATATATATATATATATATATATATATATATATATATATATATATATATATATATATATATGGCCCTTGAGTAAGGCTTATTGTGATGTATAATAGGCCTTTGTGTGAGACTGTGGGCCCATGAAACGTTTGGCTCTATGTGAGCAACTGTTTGGGAGTAATGTTGGTTAAATGGCCACATTGTTGGGTAATAATGGTTTAATGTCCACATTGTGATCTTCCCTTAGTCCTTGTTCGGTCAATTGTCGAGGCCGATTGTTGAGGCCAATTCCATTTATCAAGGTCGATTCTGATTGTCGAGGCCGATTCTGATTGTCGAGGCCGATTCCGTTTATCAAGGTTGATTTTGATTATTGAGGCCGATTCCAATTGTCAAAACTAATTTTGATTGTCGAGGCTGATTCTATTCATTGAGGTCGATTCCGATTGTCGAGGCCGATTCCAATTGTCAAGGCTAATTGTCGAGACCAAATCCGATTGTTGAGGCCGATTATCGAGGCCGATTCTGATTGTTGAGGCCAATTGTCGAGGCCTAATGTGATGTATATACGGCCCGTATTTGAGGCCGATTGTAATGTGTATTCAACCTGTGTTTAAGGCCCAATGTGATATATATGAGGCTTATGTGATGAGGCCCATTGTGGTGCATTTGAGGGCAGGCGATGGAGCCCGTTGCGATGTATATTAGGTCCATATGAGAGGCCCATCATGATGTGTATTAAGCTCTTAAGTGAGGCCCATGTCGTTGTATATTAGGCCCTTTTGTGATGTCATAGGTCCACTATATATTAGGCTTTATGTGGGTCATTCCTTGGGACCGATGTTGGTTAGATGTCCACATTGTTGAGGCCGACTGTCGATGCCAGTTATTAATACCGATTATGAGTATGTGACAGCATAACATCATGATACATGTCCATACGCATCATCTGCATATTTATTATGAGATGTAATTAATCATTGCATATGTTATAGAATAGATGGTTTATGGGAGTCCTTGACAGGTGGAGTTATCGCACATGAGCGTACGGTATGCGTAGGATTGATGCATGATTGGCTATATGAATCATGCATCTGACATTGTGTAATTGTGATTACGGTACGCCCTATCGACATCAGGGCTGTGACCTCCACAGGTATATAGTGGATGGCCAGATGAAACACCGAAAATATTTGGTTCGAGCATTTGGGCACTTTGAATGTCCGTGGGTGAAAGTCCATAAACCTCTAAGGTCAGGAGACACCCCAACGTCTAGATCGAGTGGATACATGAGTACCCAAGTGTCGAATACCAGTAGGCCAAGTCTCGCACTGTATTATGGTCGGTTGGGAGGGGGTGTGGCCTTATTGACCTGAGTAAGGGGGCTGTAAGCTAGGTTGAGTTTGACCAGCTCCTAAATAGGTTCGCTATCGACGAGCCGAGTAGTCATTGGTATACTACTAGCAGGCAGGTGGTGAGGTCTTTTCCACTCGCTGGGCTGCTCGGCTGGTGGGGGTGACAGCCATCTTGGAGTATACTAGACTCCAGTGACGATCCCAGAGATATACGGTACTGATATGTGGACTTATTGAGCAGGAGTTGCATACTCATTCATTCATTTATTCACTATCCACTCGAGCTGGTGGTACGTAACTAATTGTTGTATACCTTCATAATGACAAGGATTTCGGTTGGGGTGCGTGACTAACCTAAGATCATTGAGTCTAGCTATCCAAATTTACGTATGAGACTGGTTTGGATAGAAGTCCCTTGTGATGGACCTCATAGCCTTCGATACTACGTATTATCCTCCCAACTTCACACTCCAGCATAGGTCATTCCATTCACACCGCATATTACATTACATCCGTGGCATATGACATTTTAGGTTACTATGTTTCTACATGGCCTAGATATGGCTGACGATATTCATGAACTCATCAGGAATTGCATATTGCATTGAATCCATGGCATCTGATATATTCTTTTTATAACTCCTCATTTGCATAGCTGATCTGTATTGCGTACTCTGATATTGTATGACTCATGGACTTGCCAGTATATTTTCGCTTACTTTGATATCATATAATTCATGATCTTGTCAGTATTTCTGCTTATTTCTGACATTGTATGATTATGAAATTGTATTGCATACTTGACACTTACCATGTGCACACACTTTTACTACCCTCTAAGCTTTCCATAAGCTTATGTACAATAGATGTGTGCAGGTGGCGTTAGGTCACAACAGCGTTGAGCTTGGAGCGTGCAGCGGACTCCTAGAGCTTTAATTTTGATTTATGTATTTCCCTTTCAGCATTGTGTTCAAATGTATTATATTAGTGGAGATGTGATGATGATATTGCCTTTGTGATTTCGGTAAACTTGTGGTTATGCTTATTACGAGTTAAATGTATATTGAAAAAATCCTCCTTTTATGATCTCAGGATCGGAATCTGGCGTATGGATGTTGGGAGATGAGAATGGGATACTACGGAGGCTGTTGGCACCAGATTCGGTAATCGAAAATTTGTGAGTCTGATTTCCGGGTTTGGAGTGTGACGGCCCATGTGCCAAGGCCCATTATGATGTATGTGCAGCCCATGAGTGAGGCCCAATGTGATGTATTTATGACCCATGTGTCATTGCCCGCTATGATTCATTTGAGGCCCATTGTTGCGGCCCATTGTGATGTATATGAGGCCCTGAGATGTGGCCCATTGTGATGTATATGCAGCCCATGACTGAGGCCCGATGTGATGTAATTATGGCCCATGTGTCGAGGTCCATTGTGATGTATATGTGGCCTATGAGTGAGACCCATAGTGATGTGTATTAGGTCCTTGTGTGAGGCCATGGGCCCACGATACGTTTGGATCTATATGGGCCACTCTTTGAGAGTAATGTTGGTTAAATGTCCACATTAATGGGCGATGATGGTTAAATGTCCACATTGTGATTGTCCCTTAGGCCGATTGTCGAGGCCGATTATCAAGAACAGATATCAAGGCCGATTATCAACATCGATTATTAATCACAGTTATCGATACCGATTATGAGTATGTGACAGCATAACATCATGATATATGACCATATGCATCATCTTCATGTTTGTTATGAGATGTGGTCGACCATTGCATATGCCATAAGGCGAATTATTATGGAACCCCCTAATAGGAGAAGTTGCCCACATGAGCGTACGGTACGCGCAAGATTGCTGTATGACTGCATAATATGACTCATGCATCTCGCATTTTATAATATGATCACTGTACGCCATAGGGACATCAGGGTCGTGGCTTTAATAGGCATATCGTGGATGGCTAGATGGGACATTGAAAATATTTGGTTCTACTATACAAGTATCAAAGATGTCTCTAAATAAAAATTCCTAAACCTTCGTGGCCAAGAGACACCCCAACGTTGAGACCGAGTGAATATATATGAGCGCATGAGGACCATATACAAGTAGGCCACATCTCCCACTATGCTTGAGTGAGGGGGCAATATCTAGGTTGAGTTTGACCAGCTTAAAGAATGGGTCCACTATCGACAAGCCGGGCCCAATATTGGCAGGCAAATAGTGGTGTCTCTTCTACTTACCCATTTGTGCGCTTGGATAGGGGCGACAAACTGACGTGAGTGTAATAGACCCCGGTAATGATCTCAGAGATGTATGGTATTGATATGTGGATTTATTGAATAGGAGTTACATACTCAGCATTATATTCATTCATTCACTATCCACTCGGGATGGTAGTTCACAACTAATTAATATGTGTACCTTCACAATGGCAAGGATTTCGGTTGGGGTGCGTGACCAACCTGAGGTCAGGAGTTTATCGCATTGAGCCTATCTATCCAAATTTAAGTATGGGACTGGTTTGGATAGAATTCACTTGTGATGGACCCCATAGCCTACAATACTACGTATTATCATCCCGACTTCATACTCCAGCTTGGTCATTTCATTCTCACCACATACTGCATCCGCGGCATATGACATTTTTGGTTGCTATGTTTCTGCATTTATATAGCCTAGATGATCCTGACGGTATTTGTGGACTCATTAGGATTTGTATATTGCATTGCATTCTCAGTATATGATATTTGACTTACTATGTCTTTGCATTGTATAACTGATCTATATTGCTTCCTCAGTATATGATATTGACTTATTATATTTTTGCATCGCATAGCCTAAATAAGGCTGATGGTATTCATGGACTTACTAACCTATTTCCGCATTATTCTGATATTGTACGATTTATGGATTGTCAGTATTTTCACTTACTCTGATATCTATATGCTTGACATGTACATCGCACACACGTACACCACCTTCTAAGCTTTCTATAAGCTTATGCATGATAGATGAGTGTAGGTGACGTTAGGTCACAGCAGCGTTGAGCTTGAAGTATGTAATGGTCTTCTAGAGCTTTGATTTTCAATATATGTATTTCTCTTTAAGTATTATATTCAACTGTTTATATTAGTGGATATGTGATGATGATGTTGCCTTTATGATTTGGGTAAACTTGTAGTATTGCTTATTACAAGTTAAATGTGTCACGCCCCAGACTCGAAAACCGGGCTCACAAAATTTTCGATCGCCGAATCCGGCGCCGACAGCCTCCGTAGAACCCCATTCTCGGCTCCTAGCTCCCATTCGCCAGGTTCCGATCCTGGGATGCTACGATGAGGATTTTCAACGTCAGTTTGATTCGTAATAAACATAAACAATGACATAACCCACAAACAACAACCAAGAACTCCATTACATTTCCACTATGATCGAAAACTTTATAAGTACAATGAGCATAAAGGGAAATACAATGGTAAAGAACAAAAACTCCAAAACGATCTGCAACGTGCTTCTGCCTCAGCGCTGCTGCGAACCAACGTCACCTGCACGCAACAGTCGTGCATAAGCTTATAGAAAGCTTAGAGGGTGGTGAAAGTGTGTGCGCAAGGTAGTAATATGAACATGCAATGTCAGAGTAATGCGGAATATGTAGATGAATCCATAATATCATGAGCCGTACCAAGGCTATGCGATGCAAGACATGAATGGTATCGGCCACCCCAAGGCCATGCGATGTGCAATGCAACTCAAGCATACAGATCCTCATCTATGTCCACATATCAATACAGCTTAAATATGGGATATCACCGGGGTCTAGTACACTCTAAACCAGATTGCCGCCACATCGCGCGCAATAAGGTAAGTGAAAGAGACCTCACTATCCGTCTGCCAATATCGGGCACGACTCGTCGATAGCGGACCCATTTCTCGAGCTGGTCAGACTCAGCCTAGCATTACCCCCTACTCTCGGGCGAGTAAGGCTGCACCCCTTTCCAACCGACCACGACACAGTAGAGAGCACAACCAACTGGTAATCGGCACTCAGCGCTCATCTACCCACTCGGTCTAGACGTTGGAGCAACCTCTTGGTACCATAAGGGTTTAGGGACTTTCACCCAGGGATATCTATAGCATCCCATGTAGAACGAGATTTTCGGTATCCAATCCTGCCATCCATGATCTGCCTGTGGAGGCTACGGCCCCGATGTAGCTAAGGCGTACAACAACCATGTCACACAATGCGAAATGCATGAGTGACACTATCCAATCATGCAGCAAATCCTGCGCGTATCGTGCGCTCATGCAGGGCAACACCGCCTAATCGGGAGCCCATAAACAACCTGCCCGAAGGCATATGCTATGATCAGACAATTCTCACGTCAAGCATACGTATGATGCGTATGATCATGAGTCATGGAACTGTACTAAACATGTTATAATAAAATGAACTATTTTACAATATAGATGGACCTGGACGGCCTATACACAATAAGTACGGGCCTAACAATGGGCCTTAAGGAGAGTCGTAATGTGGACATCCAACCAGCATTACACTAGCAATGTGGACGTCAAACCAACATTACTCCCAAGGCGCGATCGTCGTGAACATCGTTACATACTCTGTGTTGGGATCACGCATTGCAATGGACCTTAGGTACATCCCATTGGGCCTTAATTATATCAATTGGGTCACATTCAATGGGCCTTATATGCATCAAGTGGGCCTTACATTTATCAAATGGGCCGCATTACTGGGCATCACCAATGGGCCGTAGGTACATTGCAATGGATCACAATCCAGGGGGCCTCAGAGTATATCAATATGAGCCTAATCACATGGGTCCGATGCATATCAGATGGGCCTAAACCCATAGGCCTTAAAATACATCAAATGGGCCTGATCCCATGGGCTTTAAATTACATCAAATGGGTCCAATCCCCTGAGCCTTGGGATATATCAAATGGGCCTAGTCCCATGGTCTTGAAACATATCAAGTGGGCCTAAACCTATAGGCCTTAAATATCAAGTGGGCCTAAGCCCATAGGCTTTACATATCAAGTAGGCCCAAGTCCATATGCCTTATATGAATCAAATGGGCCTAACCCATAAGCATTTCATAAATCAAATGGGCCTAACCCATAGGCCTTTTGCAATTAAATGGGCCTAACCCATACATGAGTGGCCCACCCAACCAACAGCTCATGCCTTAAAATGATCTCACCAAGTGGATGGACAGTCTGGATGCATCACATGCATCATGGCGGGTCCCACTGCCACTGGGCAGTGGGGATGACACATGCATCACGGAGCGCTCCACCGTCCGCTGGACGGTGGAGACAATACAACATCAAGGTGGGCGCCACCGTCCACTAGATGGTGGACTTAAGACACATGCATCATTGTGGGTCCCATTTGGGGCCCACTGTAATGTTTAAGAGTCATCCAAACCGTTCATAGGGTCACTTGGACCTGGAGGGAGAGACAACACAAATCTCAGATTGATCTGAAACTTCTGTGGCCCATGAGAGGGGTCCCAATGGTAGGGGTTCAATCCCACTGTTTCATGTGGTGTGGGCCACCTGAGTTTTGGATCGGTCTCATTTTTGGAGGGGGGCCCACTACTGGGGTGGCCCACCTCATGAGCAGGTTGGATAACAAATAGACATTACGGTGGGGCCCACACGCAGGGCTGTGGGCCCTTGCGTCCGTCCGCCCGCCCTCACGGCTACACGCAGCAGCGTGCAGTTGTTGCCGCTGATAGAGGGAGGCAGAGGGTCTGCCTCTTGCAAGTTTTTGGAAAAACCCATTTTCTGGGGGTTTTTCACACGTGGGGCCCGCTTAAAGAAAATTCGCCCCAGCCATTGCGTTCTTCAGCTCGCAATCATTCCAACGGGTCTAATATACAGTATTTTCTATGTTTAGAGAATAAAATAAATTGAAAAAAAGATCTTTTGAAGGGTAGGGATGCAACCCACAACGCTATGGCCCACCAGATCTCTCAATCAACCCCAACTCTTGGCTCAACGCCTAAAATTAGATGGAGAATGGGATGGACGGTGTGGATTTCATACTTACATCAAGGTGGGGCCTAAGCAAATGGACCACCTCAAAAGTCTCTTTTTTTTTCTTTTTTTTCTTTTTTTGTTTTTCATGTAGGGATGTCCAGCGTCCCAAACGCTGGACGGTTCAGTCCTCAAAATACTTTATGGTGGGCCCTGTTGAAGTGGGCCACCACTGATGGATGATGTAGTTACAACATTTAAGGTGGGCCCCACTTGAAGAACACTTGGACACAATACCTCAAGGTGGGGTCCATTCAAGTGGGCCACACAAACCTATTACATAAAATAAAATAAAAATAAAATAAAAAGAAATAAAAAAGGAGAGAGACATGGAGAGTGGGACACGCTTGAGATGGAGGGACCCCGACATTATGGGCCCTCCCTTAAAAGCAAATCATAAAATAAAAAGGGTCCCTCAGCACATGGGACCACCAAGATCGAGAATCAACGGTAGAGATCCTCTCTCCACCAAAATGGACGGTCTAGATGACCTTTTGCAATGAAATAAACATTATGATGGGGTCCATGGAGAATGGCCCCATCATGGAACGATCATGACGATCCAAGTGGTCCATCGGCCACAACTTAGGGTCCTAGGTGAGATCCACGCCATGGATCGGTGGGCCTCACTTGGCCCATCATAAAAATAAGAAAAACTACCCTATAGAGGCACCCACCGTCCGATCTTCTTGCTCCTAGGGGTTCATTGGCACCTTAGCTTCAACTTCAATGGATAAGATGATGAATGGAGGGTTGAGATGTGAGATGGTGGGGTAGGAAAGTGGGCCACTTGGAGCTTAGGAATGTTTGGAGAATTCCATACGTGGGATTTTTTTTTACGTGGAGATTTTTACAAATGAGAAAGAGAGGAGTTGTAAAGGGAGAGAGAGAGTGATGGATGGATGTGGTGAGTGATGGTTGTATAAAAAATCATTCACTTTTGAGCCCTTTTGTGTAAGAGAGGTATGGGTTTGGAAGACTTTTGTGGTCATTGTGTAAGAAAGGTATGGGCATGGAAGACTTTTGTGGCTTGCTTGGGAAAAGGGGTGAAAGTGATGTGTACTTGACATGTACTTGACATGTGATGGATTGATGGATGATTGATTGATGGGATTGATGTGATTGATGTGACACATCGTAGAGATTCTCTTGAGTTTCACAACGCGCGGCGTTTCCTCACACCGAACGTCGGTCTACAACTCTTGACCAGGGTATCGCCTCGGCGCGCGAGTCACGGCATTGGAACCGCAATGACGGCGCGGTCGCTATGGTATTGGTCTTGGGTTGAGTCAACCCGGTTTGTCGGCATATGAATCAGGGTCGCGCGTCGATATCGGTTAAGGGTCGAAGGTTGCCGGAATTCGACCGGTAAGACTGCGGAAGTCTACGAAAAAGTACGGACCAAGATACGGGTCTTACAAAATGTACGTTGGAAAATCCTCATTGTAGGATCCCAAAATAGAAATCTGGCATATGGGTGTTAGGAGCTGAAAATGGGGTACTACGGAGGCTGTCAGCACCAGGTTCGGCGATTAAAAATTTTGTGAGCCCGATTTCTGAGTTTGGGGCGTGATAACTGAGCTTCAATTGATCGATCGAAGCTCCGCTCGAGACCCATCGACAGCTTGTTAATAGAATCAAGAATCACTCTAAGATTACTGTATGGGAAATGTGTTTTATAGTAACTTTGCACCTTTCAAAAGCCTAACTTATCATGTTCGTTAAGTGTCTAAGGCTTGGTTTAGATGAGTCGAATGTTTACCTATGAGATGATTCATTTCAAGGTAAGTTGTTTTGGTTCTTAAGGTGGTCTAGGGCTAGGTTTATCAAAGCACCTCATACTTTATCCGTTGTCTTCGGCCTTGATGATCTAAGTATTTAAGTCTTCGTTCTTTAATGTATTTCAATGGAGGCTCAACAGACTCAAGACACCATAACTTATGTCATCGACAAAAATAGGCACTAACAGATGATCAATGGTTAGATTGATGATGTGTGTGATTTTGCATAATTGCATTATTTGTTTCGTATTCCGAGTGTAACACTATATATATGAGTGTAATACGAGATTATGATAGAATAAGGAGAGCAAAATCATTTATAGGGTTTGGAATAGAGAAAACTAAACTTTTCTCATCTGTAAGTTGATCTAATGTCTTATACTTTCATTTTCACAGTAGATTGTTTGTCACTTTGTGCCATGATTTTTTTCCAAAATGGTTTTTCCACATAAAATCATGTGTTCTCTATATTGCTTTGTTTTGCATTTATCTTTTGCTTATTTGATTCTACTTGGGATTTGCTTCCATGGCTTCCAACAAGTGGTATTAGAATTATACGTAGGGATTTAAGTTTGAATTTTAAACATGACAATGAAAGGATTGAACGTGAAGAATGAGACAGAGAAGTTCACTGGAAAAAATAACTTTGAACTATGGAAGGTGAAGATGAGAGTCCTAATTCAAGAAGGGTTGCAACAGGCACTCATTAGCATAATAAAGCGTCGTGAGATTATGAATGATGAAGATTAGGAAGAACTTGATAAGAGGGTGATGACCTCGATTCAATTATGTTTATCCGACGGTATCCTCTATAATATCATTAATCGAAAGGTCACGCAAGACTTTAGACAAAATTAGAAAGTTTGTACATGACTAAATCTCTCAATAATCATCTGTATCTAAATAAACAATTCTTTAATCCGAAGATGACGAAATGGTGGAATCTTAATGAATGCATTAGTACGTTCAATCAATTTCTTTGTAAGTTGATGAGTGCGGGTGTGAAAATCAATGAAAAAGACCAAGTCTTGTTCAATTCTCTTCCAGAGTTGTATGATAAGTGCCACACTATCTTGGATGACAACTAGAGCTATATACAAACCAAGTTAACTTGGTTAGGTTAACTCACTCGACTTGAATCGGAAAAGCTCAATTTAACTTAGTTTGTAACTGGGTTCAAGCCAAGTGGATCTGATTTTTTGAGCTCGAACGAACTCGACCAAGCTCAACTCGAAACTTGACTCCATTCAAATAAATTCGACTCGAACGGGGTTCACTTAATATAAATATTTATATTTAAATAAAAATATTATATTTTATATATTATATACATTAAAATCTATAAAATCTAAACTCATACTTGACTCAAAAGACCAAGTTCAAGCTTGGCTCGGACTTGGCTCGAGTTGGCTGGATCTGTTGACCAAGCCGAGCCAAGTGGCCAATTTGACACGAGGACTGAGTCGAGCAAAGTTTGGGCTAGGGTAGCTTGCTGGCCGAGCCAAGCCAAGCCCGACTCAATTAGGCTCTTGTACAATTTTAGTAACAATGGGGCCACATCTAATCGGTTCCCATAGTTCCCGCGCCTCAACTGAAGTCACGGGGAGTATATTAGGTTAGACACCGAATCCACCCAAGGTAGATGGGGGCGTGGATTGCATTCTACACCTGTCCGTCTCTAGCCACGAACGAGCAGGTCTGTGAGTGGGTGCACCGTGATGTATCTGTTTATGTATGTCATCCATCCATTTTTCTCGAATCATTTTAAAATATTAGTATAAAACTGAGGTAGATTCAATGCTCAAGTGGACCACACCACAGATATTTAATGCTTTATGAATATAATGCTACTAGCTAAGCTAGTTGGTGTGGTTCGCAGTGGATCTGCCTCAATTTTGTAGTTATACATAAAAACGTATGTGTTACGTGGGTAGGCCTACCATAAACCTGTAAACATATACGTCATGGTGGGCCTGCCCACAAAGATACAGGATGTCATCCCTATTGGAAGTTCATGCCAAATTAAAAAATTAAAAATTAAAAAAAATTGAAGCGGTTCCAGATAGCGGACGGACCATAGTTAAGGAAATAGCGATGATTGATCATTTAAAACTTCTGATGGGCCACGATAGCTTTGGATCAAAATAATATCCGTGTGGTCTTTTCATCTCGGTGCTTGTGACCTTATCAAAAGGTTGGATGACAAATAAACATTTACGTGGAATTCATGAAGTTTTTAATGGTAGGGATTCAATCAAGACTGTTTCTTGTGCTGTGGTTAACCTAAGATTTGATTCAGCTTAATTATTGGGATCGTGCCCCATAATGAGCTTTCAAAATGGTTGGACGGTGTGGATTTAAGGAACATACATCACTGTGAGCCCCACAACAGTCAGGGTCCCACCCACCTACGTGGATCAGGGATCTCACCTAATCCGCACACTACGTACTGCCCATGTGAACATGAAAACTATTGCATACATGCCAACTGGAACACATGTGAGAAATCCAGACCGTTTATCAAATTGAGCCCCACATGAACCTACGGAGAAAAAATAAATACCACGAGTATGTTGTAAATGAACGGTTAGTGAAAATTGAACAGTGATCCGAATGCAATTTAAACGTGTTGCCAACCTATTTTTTACCTTAGCAAAAGACCAGAACTGATGAACGGTCCAAATCTCATGCGTGCTGGGGACATTGACATATACTTCGTGAAACAGCTCTTTCCAATTTTTTTTTAATAAGGAAACGGTTGGTGACCGCAGGATAATTGTACGGCCCAAATTAAATGCTCCAAGCTTTTTAAAGTTCTCGTGTCTCACGTCTCCGCGAGTCTTGAAAATTAGGTTTTTATAAAAGAAAGTCTCAAATACAACCGTTGGGCAACAATAATGGTACATCTAATTCAGAACCTCCAACATTTTCTGTACTTTATAAATCAAATCTGTCCAATAGGTTGGATCCACTATAAAAATTTTCTTGAGAAAAAATCATCTGATCCATTTATTGAATGGACACACTAGTATTTTTTATTTATGAACGTCTCGAAATTGTTATCTGTAATGTGGCCCAGAAATGAGTAAATTGAACTTATGTTTTCAAGAGATGATCTTGATGGTTGATTTAACATACTGAAAAGGTTGGATTTCATTTTCACTTAATAGGTTCGAAGTCATCCGCTGAGTATCCCATAACTCATGGTCCAACTAAGATTCGAGAACACGTCTACGTACAATACTTCGTGATTACTGCAGGATTCTTTCTTTGTTAGCTTTTCCAAAAAGCTTTTCTTTAATTGCCGTTTTAGTAACCTTTCCGTCAATGCTGGGATTGCGAAAGCTTGTTTGATTTTTCAATTTATATTGTAAATCAAATTCAAAGCCAGATTATTTTTCTCAATTTCTTATGAAATGCAAAATAAGTGTCGTTATCGTTTTCAGATATTTGCCTATTTGTCTGGGCAGGAATTATGGCTCGTAGAAGTATGGGCATGTATGGTTAGACGTAATTACATGTCATTTTCACAAGTCACCACTAAATGCACACACTACCATGATATATGTTGAGTTTTTTCAAAATAAGAAGAAAAGAAATTTTAATTTATAAAGGATTTTTTGAAAAAGGGCGGTGACATTGGTGATTGTTGGTGACCATTCATTTGTGAATGGTGATGCCTCTTAATAAATGCATCAACATTTGAATTTGAAATGGAGGGATGCTATTATTGAAAAGACACCACTATTATTGAAAAGACATCATGAAAGAAGATATCTTTTCATGAAAAGAGTCTTTAACATTATTGTAATTCTATATATATACCCATTTTTGAGTTAATTTGAATTCACAATTTCAACAATCTCCTCTCCATCTTCTTCTTTTTTGCCATTTTCGTTTTTGGAAAGATACAGTTTTCATGTGCTAAACTATAAACAAATTTTAGGGCTGTTCAAGAGTCGAGCTAGCTCGAAAAACTCGTTTAACTCGGCTCGAGTTAGTTCGGATTGACTCAACTTAAATGGCTGATTCAAGTCGAGCCAAGTTAATTATTTGAAGCTCGAGTTGAGTTTAAGCCAAGTTCGACCATGGGGCATTTCAACTCGACTCGACTCGAAGCTCGAACTTGAACTCGACTCGGCTCGATTAATAAATATATTAAACATTATATATTATATAATATATATATTATATTAATATAAGTTTTAAGTTTTAACTTAAAAAAACAAAACAAACAAACCCTAGAGTCTCTACCCGACCATACGCACCCCCTTTCTCTTTCCCTTTCTTCTCTTTCTCTACCCACTGCAGCCGCACGCCCGCCTAGACCGCCACCACCAGGTTTCCTCATTTGATTCGAAGCTTTGTTTGATTTTTATATCGAGTTTTTCTTTGATTCTCTTAAGATTTTTGAATTTTTCATCAATGGAGGAGAATCAAGAACAGAATCCATTATTCTCTTACCCAACAAGCTTGAACTCAACTCGAGGTAAACTTGACTTGACTCGAACCATTAGCTCGACTCGAACTCGACTCGACAACTTTGGTAAACAAGCCAAGCTTTAATGTTGAGCTCGAGGCCAAGCTCGAGCTCGAGCTCGAACTCGAGTACATCATGGACAAGCTGAGCCGAGCTTGGCCCACCTCGACTTGACTCGGCTCGATGCCCACCTTCAACAAATTTTCAAACAGTAAATTGTAAACAGTTTTTAAGGGATAAATTGTAACAGCACAGAAGTCAAGAGTGTATGCGGTAAAAGTGGTTCAGGGTGCTATTTTTGGTTTTGTAGGCCGAAACTCACATTTCTCCGGTCTTGGAGAAGGGGCTTATTGTATACTGGAGGCGGATTTATTGTAACCCTCATGCAAATTGGTCTAATCACTAGTAGGGTACAAATATCGCCTTAAAGATAGTGACATTGTAACGCGCCTTAAGCCTATTTTTAAGTGATTTATTTTTTATGTTTCTGTCTTAACCATAACAATTTTAAGGCGATACTTTGGATTCTTCTATGGGTCATCCTGACTTTGTTCGAATTACACCGTTCAACGGCTTAAATTTTCTTCGATGGCAATCGTCCATCTCTTCCTCACATTACTCAAGTTCGATCACGTGCTCACTCAAGATCTCCATTCACCACCATTTGATAATGATACGTTAGCACAAATGCATAAAAGACAAAAATTGAGAGTGTAACGACTACCTATGCAAAGGTCATATCTTCAATACTCTTTCTGACTCGTTATACATTGTTTACCATCAAAAGAAAACTGCTAAGGATTTTTGGCAGGCGCTGCTCACCAAATATACATAAGAGGATGAAGGAAAAAAAAGATTCCTTGTATATCAATTTTTAGAATTTAAAATATTGGATGAAAAACCTGTCCTTGATCAAATATATAAGTTACAAATTATCATCTAATGATTATTGCCGATGAGACTAATCTCGACGAATCCTTTCAAGTATTCATCATATTCGCTAAACTTACACCTAAATGGAAGGATACTAAAAAATCATTGAAATAGAAAAAAAAAAAAGAGAAAACGTCCTTAGAGGACCTCCTAATGTTTCTTCAAATAAGAGAAGAATTTATGCTCTGTGAAAAAAATGAAGAACAACAGGAGACCCTAAGTAATGCTAATATAGTCGAGAGTAGTGTGAATCGGGAATTAGAGAAGTCATCTTTCAAGAAAGATGATCGGCTCAAACTTAATAACCAAATGTTAAAAAAGAACACATCTAAGAAGGGTTCATGCTTCTTTTGCAAAATTCCTTATCATTTTAAGAAAGACTACCGAAAATACAAAAAGTAAATGTAAGAAAAGAAACAACAAGTCAATATGTTGGAAGACATGAATCTCATAACTATTGTCTTTGAAGTTCATATGGTGAATGAGGATGTTGAATGGTGGGTAGATTCTGGTGCTACCAGACATGTTTGTAGAAATTACAGCATGTTTAATTCTTACGAAATAGTGAGGGATAATCAAGAACTATATATAGTGAGTGCCTCCATATCCAAAGTTGTGGGAAAAGGGAAAGTACGTCTTAATCTAACTTTCAGAAAAGTCCTTACTCTAAATGATGTGTTGTAGGTACCGGAGATTAGGAGGAATCTTATATCAACTAGTTTGCTAACTAAGTTTGGATTCAGACTCATATTTGAATTCGATAAATTGATTGTCTAAAAATGGGGTATATGTAGGGAAGAGATATATATCCAATGAAATGTTCAAATTGAACCTTATAAATGAAAATTCTTCTTCCGTTTATATACTTGATTCACATGATGTTTGACATACTAGATTAGGACATATTAGTTATCGTAGTATGAATAATATGTCTAATCTAAATTTAATTCCTAAGTATATAAAACCTAATGACAAATGTAGTATTTATGTACAATCTAAAATAACTAGAAACCTGTTTCCAATGGTGGAAAGAGAATCACAACTCATAGACCTAGTTCATAGTGACATATGTGAAATGAATGGTTTAATAACAAGAGGGGTAAAGAGGTACTTCATAACATTTATAAATGATTTTTACCCTTATACTCTAGCATACCTATTGAAGAATAAATATTGGGCATTACAAAAATTCAAAATATATAAGGTAGAATTGAGAACCAGTTAAACCGAAAGATTAAAATCCTAAGGTCAGACAGGGGAGGAGAATATCTATCCTTAGAATTCTTAAAGTTTTGCAGAACTCATGGTATAATTCACTAAATTACTACTCCTTATTCACCCCAATAAAATGGGATAATAGAAAGGAAAAACAAGTCTCTCATATACATGGTAAACTCTATACTCAATAATGCAGGTTTCAGTTCAGGATTTTTGGGAGAAGCCCTATTGACTACCTGTCATATATTTAATAGGATACATCACTCTAAGATTTGTAAGACTCCATATGAACTATGGAAGAATATGATTCTTAACATCTCATACTTCAAGGTATGGGGTTGTAGAGCCTTAGTTAGGCTTACTGATCCTAAAAGGCCCAAGATAGGATTGAGATCTCTTGAGTGTATTTTCATAGGATATGCACAAAATAACAAGGCTTATAAGTTTCTAGTTGTAAAATCTAATCATGTGATCCCGGTAAACATTACAATAGAATCTAAAGATGCCTAGTTTTATGAAAACTCATTCTCTTCTATAACTAGAAAAGAGATAAGATCTAATACAAGCAATAGTTCTCAGATACCTCAAGATATCAACAGTCTCGATAAAAAGGATATAGAACCTAGAATAACCAAGAGGATTAGAATAGGTACATCTTTTGGACCCGACTTTTAGTTTTTGCTAATAGAAAGAGATAAAGATAACATAATAGAGGAAACCATGTTGATATGTAATATAGAAAATGATCCGATAATAATGGATGATGCCCTTAGATCTTAGGATGCTTTTTTTTGAAAGGAAGCTATAAACAATGAGATAGATTCTATATTGCAAAATGGAATATGAAAACTTATGGATCTGCCCCCAGGATTAAAACCAATAAGCTGTAAATGAATTTTCAAAAGAAAACTAAGACCAAATGGAACCACGGAAAGGTTTAAAGCCATATTAGTAGCTATAGGATTTATACAAAAAGAAGGTATTAATTTTTTCGATACATATACTCCAGTAGCAAGGATATCAACTATCTGAGTTTTAGTTACTCTAGCATCTATTTATAAGTTAGAAATCCATCAAACGAATTTTCTAAATGGTAACCTTGATGAAGAGGTTTATATGGAGTAACCAGAAGGTTTTATAGTTCTAGGATAAGAAAATAAAGTGTGTAAATTAATCAAGGCGCTATATGGACTTAAATAAGTACCTAAGCAATGACATGAAAATTTTTATAAAGTAGTCACCTCATATGACTTTAAGATTAATGAATCTAATAAATGTGTATATTCAAAATTCTTTGATAATAAAGGAGTAATTATATGTCTTTACGTAGATGATATGTTAATCTTTGGTATATGTTTAGAAGTTATAAATAACACTAAAAGATTCTTATCATCTAGTTTTAACATGAAGGATATGGGTGAAGCTAATGCGATTTTAAGTATCAAGCTATTAAGAAACAATAATGATATATATAACTCTATCTCAATCACATTATATTGAAAAGATACTTAAAAAGTTTAATCACTATGATAAAAACTCAGTTTTTACTTCTTTTGATTATAATACCAAGTTAATTAAAAATGAATGTCGTAGTGTATCTCAGTTAAAGTATTCTAAGGTGATTGACAGTCTTATATATTATATGATTTCTACTCGACTTGATATTACTTTTGCAGTAGGTAAATTGAGTAGGTTTACAAGTAATCCAAGTTTAGATAATTAGAATACTGTCTATAGAGTACTCAGATCTTGAGAAAAATAATTAATTATGGTTTACACTTTTCTGGTTACCTTAGTGTGCTTGAAGGGTATAGTGATGAAAGTTGGGTCACTGATTCTAATGAATTCAAGTCTACCAGTGGATGGATTTTTACACTTGGAAGAGCTGCCATTTCTTGGGGATCCAATAAGCAAACTTACATATCTCACTTTACCATAGAATCTGAATTCATATCTTTGGCGCCTAGTAGTAAAGAGGCATAATGGTTAAGAAACCTGTTATTAGAAATACCACTATTGGTAAGGCCTTTACCACCAGTTTCTATCTACTGTGATGGTAAAGCGACACTATCAAAGACATATAACAAGACTTATAATGAAAAATCCAGATATACAGTTTAAGACATAGTTTTGTGTGGCAACTACTTGGTGACAGTGTTATAATAATACAATATGTACGATCTATCCAGAATCTAGTAGACTCATTCATTAAGGGATTGGCAAGGAATGTTGTCAGTAAAACATCAAGAGGAATGAGACTTGAGCTAATTTCACAGACACTGGATGAGGAAAACTCAACCTAAGTTAATAGCTTCAATGGGCAAAGTACCTCACAGGAAGTGTCTAAAACAACACTGTACGTTTTCTATCTGTCTCATTCCTGGATGTATGCATAGTGCTGGGTACCTGTAATGATAAAAAGGAGGATGAGTTGCTGGTCTTAATGAGTCCTTTCAAGGGTGCTATAGTTACAGGGGCATTCATAAAGACTTACTTATATGAGTATTGGAAGTGGGGCCGCTTCCTGATGTTTGAGAGTTTTAGCTACTCTTATGAACTCATGATCCAGGATAGATCACAAGCCGTTAATGTGCTATAATTTTAGAACACATGACAATTGAAATATATGTGTGTGTAACATGTCCAGTTGTGTCATATAAAATACTTAATTCAAGACCATAATCATTAAGGATTCTGATTCAACTTTGATTTGTTTACACTGAGTGAATATTCTGTCCATAAGACACATTCTCCTATGCACATATTTTCCTTACATACCTTAACCTCTGTATTTTGAAAAATAGTGGGGGATTGTTGAGTTTTTTCAAAATAAGAAGAAAAGAAATTTTAATTTATAAAGGATTTTTGAGAAAAGGGTTGTGGCTTTGTTGATTGTTAGTGACCATTCATTTGTGAATGGTAATGCCTCTTGGTAAATGGAACATCATTTAAATTTGAAATGGAGAGATGCCATTGTTGAAAAGACACTATGGAAGAAGATGTCTTTTCATGAAAAGGGTCTTTAACATCTCTTGTAATTCTATATAAACCCATCTTTGGGTCAATCCGAATTCACAATTCCAACAATCTCCTCTCCATCTTCTTCTTCTTCTCTATTTTCATTTTTAGATGGTTTTTAGAAAGATACAGTTTTCATGTGCTAAATTGTAAACAGTTTTTCAAGCAGTAAATTGCAAATAGTTTCAGGGGGTAAATTGTAACAACAAATAAGTTAAGGGTGTATGCTGCAAAAGTGTGTTTGGGGTGTAATTTTTGAGTTTTACAGACCGAAACTCACATTTCTCCAGTCTTGGAGAAGAGGCTTATTGTATCCTGGAGGCAGATTTGTTGTAACCCTCGTACAAATTGGTTTAATCACCAGTAGAGTGCAAATATCGCCTTAAAGATAGCGACATCGTAACGTGCCTTAAGCCTATCTTTAAGTGATTTATTTTTTATTTTTTCACCTTAACCATAACAATTTTAAGGCGATATTTTGGCCTCTTCTATGGGTTATCCTGACTTTGTTCGAATTACACGATTCGACGGCTCAAATTTTCTTCGATGGCAATCGAGGGTTCATCTCTTCCTCACATCACTTAAGTTGAATCATGTGCTCACTCGAAATCTTCCTTCACCACCATCTGACAATGATACGTTAGAATAAATTCTGAAGAGACAAAATTGGGAGCCTAACGATTACGTATGCAAAGGTCATATCTTTAACGCTCTTTCTGACTCGTTATACATTATTTACCGTTAAAAGAAGACTGTTAAGGATTTGTGGTAGGTGCTGCTCATCAAATACACATCAGAGGTCGAAGTCAACAAAAAATTCCTTGTAAGTCAGTTTTTAGAATTTAAAATGTTGGATGAAAAACCTGTTCTTGATCAAGTACATAAGTTATAGGTTATCATCTAACGATTATTGCCGATGACACTAATCTCAACGAATCCTTTTAAGTATCCACCATTATTGATAAAGTTCTACCTAAATGGAAGGATACTAGAAAATCATTAAAATAGAAAAAAGAAAAAATGTCCTTAGAGGACCTTTTAATGTTTCTTCGAATAGGAGAAGAATTTAGGCTCTGTAACAAAAAGGAAGAATAACAGGAAGCCCTAAGTAACGCTAATATAGTAGAGAATTGTGTGAATCAGGAATTAGAGAAGCCACCTTTTAAGAAAGATGATCAGCTCAAACCTAAAAACCAAAGGTTAAAAAAGAATACAACCAAGAAGGGTCCACGCTTCTTTTGTAAAATCCTTGGTCATTTTAAGAAAGATTGCCGAAAATAGAAAAAAAATGCAAGAAAAAAATGACACATCAATATGACATAAGGCATGAGTCTGCTAGCTGTCATCTTTGAAGTTCATATGGTGAATGAGGATGTTGAATGGTGGGTAAATTCTGGTTAGAGCTGGGCACAAACCGACCCAATTCGGCAAACTTATGATCTGATTGTTCATTGGATCGTGGTCAATCTATACCGATCCGAACCGAATGGATCTGATCTGGACCGATCCGATTTAGAGTGATTCTTATGAATATTTATAACATATAGTCACTAAGTTAGTGCAAGTCATGCCCTATCCTTGCAAACTTATGATAACATAGGTCGCGACAGGTGATTGTAAGTCACGCAAGCCCAGTATCATGAATATACCAACCGATAGTGGGTGGCGCATTGATGAGGTTGCATTGGGCAGGTGTACCAGTCCTTGAAACTCGGAAGAGGATTAGCTGGTGTAACATTGAAGCAGATTACACGTACTAAGTAAACTCAGTGGGCCCAACTATCATTCATGCAATTTATCTAATCTGTCCATCTCTTTTAACAAATAAGTTTAGGGCTTTATCCAAAAAATGGAGTATATCCAATCCTCAAGTGGAGCACACCACCAGAAACAATGTAAATTGAACATCTACCGTTGAAAATTTATTAGGGGCCAAAGAAATTTTAGATCAAGCTAATATTTGTTTTTTCCCTTCATCCCTATCTTTCTAATCTTGTGAACAGGTTGGATGACAAATATACATCACTGGGGCCTTATAAATTATTAATGGTGGAAATCAATACTTCTACTTTTTCCTGTGATATAGTCCACTCAAGCTTTGGATATGCATCAAATTTGGGTTCAACCACTAAAATGATCTGGAAAAACAAATGGACGGTGTGGATAAACCACATGCATTCACTGTGGGCCCCAACAGAGTTTACTCAGTACAATAGGATCGTACTGAGTTACTCGGTACCATGCAATGCGATTTTGTGTTGTGCACGTTAACACAGCAGCTTACAGCTGGTGTAGATATGTGTCGTGCAAAGACGAGTGGAGACGTGCCTCGAGCTCCGCATTGTATGAACACCTCAAATGAGATCAAAATTACATGGGCCCCACAATGATGTATTTATTATATTCATATCATTTATCCATTTTTCGTGATCATTTTAGAGCATTTAAAAAAATTGAATATATCTAAAGCTCAAATGGACACACCGAAAATAGCAGCAAGGATAATGATTTTCACCGTTAAAAAATTCATAGGGCCCACCATAATGTTTATTTTCCATCTAATCTGTTAATAAGGTTAAAAATACATAGATGAAGAGGAAAAACAAATTTCATATTAATCCTAAACTTCCGTGATCTCCAAAGGGGTTTCAATGGTAAACGTTTAATCCCCCACTATTTTTTACAGTGTGGTCCAACTGATCTTTAGATCTGTCTTATTTTTCAGCTCAAGCCTTAAGACGAACTCTCCAAGTGGATGGACGGTTTGGATATAACACTTATCTCATAGTTTGACCCACAGACCCAACCTGATCCGACTCAGTTTCCCTAACCGAGTCGGACTCGGTTCGGGTCAGGCCAACCGTGCATAAGATTGGTTCGAGTCAGATGTCCTGGACTCGGTCTCGGATCGGATCAAGTTCTGGTTAACCCATGTAGATTCCAGACTGAATCGAGTTGGATCCAATTTGATCTGACTCAGTCCGATGCCCAACTCTAATTCTGGCGCTTCCAGACATGTTTGTATAAATTATGACATGTTCAATTCTTATGAAATAGTGGGAGATAATTAAGAACTATATATGGGGAATGCCTCCACATCCAAGGTTGTAAGAAAAGGGAAGGTACGTCTTAATCTAACTTTCGAAAAAGTCCTTACTCTGAACGATGTGCTGCATATACCAGATATTAGGAGGAATCTTGTATCAACTAGTCTACTAACTAACTTTGGATTCAAACTCTATTTAAATCTGATAAATTGATTGTGTCTAAAAATGGGGTTATATCCACTACATTCATAACAATATATGTGTTATATCCACTACATTCATTCATTATACATATCATTTTAGTGCATTGGCCAAAAAATGAGGTAGGTTCAAAGATCAATTGGACCACACTACATAAAATACTGAAAATTAAATGCAAACTATTTAAATGTTCTTCCCATAGTATGGTCCACTTGAGCTTTGGATTTGCCCCATTTTTGGAGGCATTCTGGCCAAATGAATGGACGGCATGGACAAAACATTACATCATGGTGAGACCCACAAAGTCTATCTGATTTTTCGTACCTTAAAGTTATTGTTATCAATGTCATGCAACATCCCTTCCATCACAAATTATTGTAGCATGCAATTAATGCTTAAAAAGTGTAAAATATACCACAATTGCCATTAAATACATCCAACCAAACATGCCAAAAAGTGAAAAATATACTACAATTCCCCTTAAATACATCCAACCAAACAAGCCCTAAAAGAAATACGTAAAGTAAACTGTAATGGTTGCATTTTCACATCATAAAATCATCATTTCAACAATGATTTTCTAGTGAATCAAAGAGATAATGCAATAAAATCATTTTTATAGTAAAATGTAAGTGATGTCACTATACAATTATAAAAGTAAATAATCATTAACTATCTAAAACCCTTTACTATTCTAATTGAAAAATCAAAGAAGCTCTCAAACTAAATGAGTCATCATTATATTTATAAGGTGTTTGGTTATAAAAGATTTACAACACAAAGAACAAAAGTTAAATACACATGTAAATGAAAAATAGGAAATTGTAATCATTACATTTTTACATACTAAAAGGCTTAGTTTTACAGTGATACGATGCCCTTATGAAACGAATAATGATATAATGGAATCATCACAGTAAAATATAAATGATATTGTTTGATTTATTCAATCAAACACGAGGCTACAAGCGCTAGCGATGGCTTGTATTTAGTTTTTATGTGCACTTAGGATATGTGGGTGTGCCACAATCGTATTCTACTCAAGTTTGATTGAACGTTGGTGCCCATTGCACTAAAATTGACCATTTAACACTGAATTCAAGGACTTGACCACCTTTTCAATCACTGGTTATAACAATGATTAAGCAATTTGTAGAAGCGTTGGGGTGGTCATTCCGAATGGATTCTTTTTGCCTTGTGTTTTAAAGGCTTTTCTTTCACTAGTAATTACAATATTTCTATTTCTCAATGGAATGAAGATGATCATATATTAAACTTAAAATGCTAAGGACAATGCCAATTTTCCTTGATTTATAATTGAGGCTCAATATAATTGATAGATAAACAAATAAACTAAAGAAGAAAATTAAATACCTAAACCACCCATGAGGACAAACAATATAGGGGAATGGTTAGCAGGATATGACTAGGGTTTGATCGTCCAAATAAGGAATTAGTTGATCGAGATTAGACAATGGAAGTTCACAGATATTTATACTACTCCTAAACATACTTCAACAATGGTACTGGACAATAGTGATCTAAGTTAACCTAAACCTCAAACATTTTGTAGTATGATTGGACATAAGTAGATGTATTAAAACTAAGATAATAAAAAAGCAGCGTTGCACTGTAAAGATAGATTGTGTATGGTGTGGGCCTTGAGCTCTTCATTGCATTCTCCTCTATAGCTTTAAGAGTGGCAAAACCCTCACTGGGTTTTCCTTTCCAATAGAATTCTTAGTAGCCCCGATGTTCAATTACACTCTAATAATTTCTTCCTGGCTTAGAGATCTTTGGATATAAAAACTGTTGATGCTGTTTTCGACTCGCCCCCTTCGTCGTACTCGAAGACCTGCGCAGGAAGAAAATAAAGAAGACCCTGACTTGACCAGGGTATCCTCTGATGTTATAGTCAGAATCTGGGTCTAAGAGTAATGGTGTTAGGACGAGAATGTGTGTACCTTTCACCTATCGGCGTCCCCATTTATAGGGGTGAAGTCCTCAAAGAGCTTTCCTAACTGGAATAGATCTTTATCTTGAGTGATCCTGTAATATTTAATCTTCCTAGATTTTTTGGATCAAGGCTTATCTCTCGAAGATCTCGAGTGGAGATTGCAGGGCTGATTCCTTTCAAGAGAAGGAGCGATGGGGTTTGGTTGACCGTTAGCTTTTGAACACTGTCGTGTTCAGATAGGTCATGCGGCAAATCTTCGACCACTCTATTGGCCGACCGAGAGGGTGGGTCGGACTAGAGCTCGGTCAGAACTGGGGATCGACCAATGAAATGAGTCGGCATATAGTTGCCTCTGTGAGATCCTCAGGGGGACCTAGATGTAAGACTTATATCCTAGCCCATACCATTCCATAAGCTTCCGCGGTCCTCCCAGTCAAATTTCGGTGACCCATGAACTATTACCGTATTTGCGTACGATCTTGAGTTGTATCCCTTATTCTAGGGTCGGCTCGACCCAAGACTTATACCCTAGTGACTGCACCATCGTCGTGGTTCTAATGCCGTGACTCGCGCACCGATCCGATACCTGGGCTAGAAGATGTGGGTCCGTGTTCATTCTAAAGAAACACCACACGTTGCAAATTCTGAGGGAATCTCTATAACCTATCTCATCAATCAATCAATTAATCAATATTAAGTACACACCATACCATAAGTACAAGCAACCCATCCATTTCCTATTCCCAAAGTCAACTCTCTCTCTCTCTCTCCACCCATCCTTTCCTTACACTTATCACCCATCCGATCCCTTTTCACCCATCACTTCTCTTTCCTTCTCATTCTCTCTTCACTCCCAAGCAACCCAAGCAAGCTCCAACGTATGAACTTCCCAAGCTCTCACGAAAAAGCTCTAGTGTGGCCCACTTTCTACCCTCTCATCCCCCATCTCAACCATCAAAACTTCATCATCTTCCGTTAAGATTGAAGCCAAGGAGTTCGGGGTTTCATTAGACCAAGAAGGAGGCCAATAGGTGGGTGATCCACCGTTGATTTTCTATTAGAAGGCCCACTTGTGATGGGGCTCATTTTTTATGTATGTATTGTAACCATGGAGGGCCCATAGTGGCGGGGTCCCTCCATTACCATCCAATCTCTCCTTTTCTCTTTCTCTCTCTCTTTTCCTTCTTTACATGGTAATGATGATGATGAGGTGTGTGGACCACCATGATGTTTACATCCATGCCATCTATCGGTGGACCCCATCCATGTGGGACACACCATGATGTTTATATGTCATCCCAACCATCTATCTAGGACGTGGCCCACCCCACAAGTGTGGGTGGGGCCCTCATTGATGTATTTATCCACCCAGATCCATAACTCTAGTGGTAGACTGAGTGAAAGATACCTCATTTCAACGATGAGGTGTGACTGACGGTGGGGGTGGCTAACAGTGAGGTGTGAACGGACAGTGGGGTCCGCGGGGCCCACCCACATCGTCCACCCATTTAGATGGGCCACACCGTGATGCATGTGAGGCATCCACCTTCCCTAGACGGTGGGACCCACCCTACGTGTGGGGCTACCTTTGATATATGCGTCCGTCCAGGCCCTGGATGGCCTGGACATTGTCAATATATTACATATAATATTAATATATTATATTATATTAATATATAGTATGATATATTATATATTATATTATAATGTAATATAATATTTTATATTAAATGTTATGGTGGGCCCTACGTGGGACCCACCTTTGCCTCTTTAAAGTAGCAAAAGTTACATGTTATTATATAATATAATATTAAGATATTATATTTTATATATATATATATATATGAGGGTGGGCCCTACGTGGGACCCACCTCTACCTTTTTAAAAGCAGCTGCATGTACAATAGCTATGTAGCTGCTTCTCTTAACGTCAGCAAGTTCTACAGGTCCCACATGTACATCCAAGCTATTTTGACGGTGGGACCCACTCCAGATGTATGTGTTTTATCCCTGTGGTGTGAGCCCCAATGATGTATGTGTTTTATCTACATCGTCCACTGTTTGGACAGTGGGGCCCACCATGATGCATGTGTTGTATCCAACTGTCCAACCTTTGAGATATCATTTTATGGCATGAGCAAAAGAATGGGTCAGATCTAAATTTCAAGTGGACCCCACTATTTAAATAGTGGACAGCGACATCCACCGTTCAAACTTCTAAGGGCCACAGTAGGTTCCAATTAAGCTGATATTTGGTTTTCACTTCATTTATCTCTATGTTAACTTATGGACAGGTCATCTCAAAATACATAAGGGTGGGCCTGGTTTGATATATATGAGGCCCATCGGTGCAGTTTATTTGATATACATGAAGTCCATTGGTGCGACCTATATAATATAACCCATGTGATGTGGCCCACTTGACATATGAGGCCCAGTGATGAGGCCCATGGGCGAGGCCCATTGTGATGTATTCAAGACCCATGGGCGAGGCCCATTATGATGTGTTCAAGGCCCATGGGTGAGGCCCATTATGATGATTCAAGGCCCATGGGCAAGGCCCATTATAGTGCATTCGAGGCCCATGGGCATGGCCCAATGTAATGCATATGTGGCCCATGAGTGAGGCCCATGACGATGTATTTTAGGCCCTTGTGTGGGGACATGGGCCCACTATACGTATGGCTCTATGTGGACCACTCTTTGGGAGCGATGTCAGTTAAATGTCCACATTGATGGGCAATGATGGTTAAATGTACTCATTATGACCTTGCTTTGTGCCTTGTTAGGCCCATTCTTATCATTCTCTTAGTGGGTTAACCCAGATAAGTAGGCCCATTCTTATCATTCTCTTAGTGGGTTAACCCAGATAAGTAGGCCCATTCTTATCATTCTCTTAGTGGGTTAACCCAGATAAGTAGGCCCCATTCATCATAGACGGATTACTCCATGTTATCGGATTTGATATAACCATGGTGAATGGCTGATCTTTATATTATGGTTGATTGGTTGTCTATCTATGGACCCATCCTTGTTTATATATGCTAGTTTTTGGTGCCAATTATCGATGTTGATCGTCGGTGCCAATTATTCATGTTGATTATCGGTGAAAAATATACATTGGAAAATATATTATGGTTAATTGGTTGTCTATCTATGGACCCCGCCTTCTTTATATATTATTGTTGATGCTGAGAATTTGTGCCAATTATCGAGGCTGAGTCTGTTTGACTAGTCTGATTTCGATTGTCGAGGCTGAATTCGATTATCGAGGTCGAGACAGATTGACGAGGCTGATTTCAATTGACGAGGTCGATTCTGATTGTCGAGGCTGAGTTCGATTGTCGAGGCTGATTCCGATTGTCGAGGCTGAGTTCGATTGTCGAGGCCGATTTCGATTGACGAGGTTGATTTCGATTGTCGAGGCCGAGTCAGATTGTCGAGGCCAATTTCGATTTCGATTATCGATGCCAAGTCAGATTGTTGAGGCCAATTTCGATTGTCGAGGCTGAGTCAGATTGTCGAGGTCGATTCTGATTCTAATTATCGAGGCCGATTATCGAGGTCAAGTCAGATTATCGAGGTTGATTCTGATTGTTGAGGCCAATTTCGATTGTCAAGGCCGATTTCGATTGTGAGGCCGATTATATAGGCCAACTATCGAGGCTGATTTCGATTGTCGAGGCCGATTCCGATTGTCGAGGCTAACCATCAAGGCCAATTTCGATTGCCAAGGCCAATTATCGAGGCCCAATGTGATGTATATGCAGCTCGTGTTTGAGGCCCAATGTGATGTATATGCGGCCTGTATTTGAGGCCCATTGTGATGTGTATTTAGCCCGTGTTTAAGGCCTAATGTGATATATATGAGGTCTATGTGATGAGGCCCATTGTGATGCATTTAAAGGTTAGGCGATGGACCCCATTGTGATATATATTAGGCCCATATGAGAGGCCCATCGTGATGTGTATTAAGCTCTTGAGCGAGGCTCATGGTGTTGTATATTAGGCCTTTGTGTGAGGCCATGGGTCCACTATATGTTAGGCTCTATGTGGGTCATTCCTTGGGGGCAATGTTGGTTAAATGTCCATATTGTCGAGGTCGATTGTTGATGCCGGTTATTAATACCGATTATGAGTATGTGATAGTATAGCATCACGATACATGCACATACGCATCATCTGCATGTTTGTTATGAGGTGTGGTTGATCATTGCATATGTCATTGGGTAAGTTATTATGAGACTCCCTGATAGGCGGAGGTTATTTCACATGAGCATACTATATGCGCAGGATTGATGCATTGTGTGACTAATGCATCTTACATTGTGTGTTGTGATTACTGTATGCCCTAGCGACATCAGGGTCATAACCTCCACAGGCATATCATGAATGGCTAAATAGGACACCGAAAATATGTTATTAGCATCGAGCTGTCATAGATGACCCTAGGTAAAAATATCTAAACCCTCTTGGTACCGGAGGACGCCCCAACATCGAGACCGAGTGCATATATATGAGCGCATGAGGGTCATATACCAGTAGGCCACATCTCCCACTATGTCGTGGTCAGTTGGGAGGGGGTGTGGCCTTCCCCGCCTGAGAGAGTAGGCATAGCTAGGCTGAGTCTGACATTCTCCTAAATGGGTCTTCTATTGACGAGTCGGGCTGATATTAGTAGGTGAGTAGTGAGGTCTCTTCCACTTACCCATTTATATTGTGCGCTTGATGGGGTGGCAAGCTGGCGTAGAGTGTACTAGACCCTAATGATGATCCCAGAGATGTATAATAGTGATTTGTGGAGCGGGAGTTGCATATTCATTCATTCATTTATTCACTATCCACTTAGACTGGTGGTGCGCAACTATTTGTTACATGTACCTTCGCAATGACTAGGATTTTATTTGGGACGCGTGACTAACCTGAGATCAGGAGCTTACCACATTGGGTCTATCTATCTAAATTTAGGTATGAGATTGGTTTATATAGAAGCTCTTTGTGATAAGCCCCATAGCCTGCGATATCACAAACTATCATCCCAACTTCACACTGCAGCTTGGTCATTTCATTTACACCACATATTGCATATTGTATTATATCCTCTACATATGACATTTTTGGTTGCTATGTTTCTACATTTATATGACCCAGATGAGGCTGATGGTATTCATAGCTCTTCTAAATTGCATATTATATTGCATCCTCGATATTTGATATCTGGTTCATTATGTTTTCTCATTACATAGCCGATTTACATTACTTTCTCGGTATATGACATTGGCTTACTATGTCTTTTCATCATATATCTTGGATAAGGTTGATGATATTTTCATGGACTTGTCAGTATTTCTTCTTACTCTGATATTGTATGGTCTATGGACTTATCAGTATCTCCGTTTACTCTGATATTACATTCTAAGCATGCATATACTACTCACACACTTACACCACCCTCACGTGCAACTGTCTTCTGGAGCTTTGATTTTCGATATATGTATTTCCCTTTCATCATTGTATTCAAATGTTTATATTAGTGGATATGTGATGATGATGTTTCCTTTGTGATTTGGGTATACTTGTAGTTATGCTTCTTATGAGACAAATATATATTGGAAAATCCTCCTTGTAGGATTCCAAGATCGGAACTTGGCGTATGGATGTTGGGAGCCGAGAATGGGGTACTACGGAGGCTATTGGAACCAGATTCGATAATAAAAAATTTTGTGACCTCGATTTTCAGGTTTGGGGCATGACACTAGAGGTGTATTGATCTTACCTGGAGGTCTCACTTTGTGAATTAGGGTGTGTAGGTTGCGGTCAGGCTCAATGAATAGTGAGTCTGGGCTATGTCTCTTCACCCAGCGATTCGGGCATGGACAGCAGTTTGACTCAGTCCCTAGCGAGTTTGAGCCATATCAACAGGGTCGGTCTGACGCTTAAGCCAACTTAGGGACTTGTTATATTTTCCCCAACAGTGAGCCCCCTATCCTTGTGCCGACCTAAGGCGATCGAGGAGTAGATTGGAGTTTGGTTGAGTTGCGCATGGACTGAGCTCATGACGAAACATTTATTATTTGTGGGGCAGTTTAATATGGCTACCGAGGCATGTTACCTTATTTTGTCATGCACTGGTTCATTTTTCAAGGTTGCACGAGAGGGACGAGCGTCGTTTCAGTGCCGAAGCGAATAAGAGAAAGACACGTGGCAGGGTGCTTGATGGCAGCCCCAAACAACGCATAGGGTGCCGCCATGTGTCAGACTGGGGCTTTCGAGGGGGCGTTGGTTCGGCTCCTCATTTAATGCCGGAGCCATGTGGCACGGGTATATATAAGGTTGCCCTATTGTACGCCTCTACCCATTTTCACACCCAATCTCATTTTCATTTCGTCTTCTACATTCCACCTTTTGTCTCTGCGCTTTCCTCTCCCTCTACGATTTCTGGCATCTCTGCATTTCTCTGGTGAGGTCCTCCTCCCTCCCCTTTGTTTAATTTCAGAAATGTCAAGCCCCGTAAGCCCTCGGGAGGGAGTGTACAGCGACGAAGGTGAAGCGAATTACTTTTAGGTGGCTTCGAAATCACCTTCGTTACTGGCGGAGGTTGTTGTGGAAGCGGATGCCTTGTTACACCATTTGCAGAGGATGTCAGATTCTCTGATGCAAAGACCGATGGTGTTGACTAGGGCATTGGACCCATCTTCCTGGTAGGAAGGTGCGGGGGGTTTCTCTGGTCGTTCCGACCCCCCGATCGAGGATAAGACTGAGAAGGCCAAAGTAGAGGAAGGGGCTAGAGGGCCAGTGCCTTTTGTTCTGACTACCGATGATTTGATTCGGATCCGCTTCGGGTACCATATCCCCGATTCAGTCATTCTGGGTCTCCCTCGACCTGATGAGCTACCCGACCGACTCCTTGCAGGGGTAGTTACAATCTTCCAGGTTGTAATGCAGTGCGGCCTTCGCTTACTGCTTCAGGGAATAGCTCGGAATCTACTTGGTAGTCTCGACATGGCTCCGGCGTAGGTCATGTCACGCCCTAAACTCAAAAACTGGGCTCACAAACTTTCGATCGTCGTATCCGGCGCTGACAGCCTCCGTTGTATCCCATTCTCGGCTCTTAACACCCATATGACAGATTCTGATCCTGGGATCCTACAAGGAGGATTTTTCAGTGTGAGTTTTTTTGAACGATTAATATGTTTAAGTAGTCACACATTTTTTACATGGTATCAATGCATATCGAAGAGACGAACTTATTCAACATGTCACATATGATATGGTGCACCGACTCAATAGTAATGAAGGAAACAATAGCAAACTCCAACAACTCTTATATACATCCTAAAAAGTGTAAGTCTTACGTATGAGTAAACCACAGTTCATGAGTCTACTGCGTGCTCGGAGTAAAACACGTCTTATCAAGGTGATCCCATAAAGACATCCAAAACAAACATAGGCATGTTATCAACCAATCATGTTATCATATGTGAGTAAGTTATCAATTAAGCATGTCGTATAACTATATAGGTTATCATGAACATGACATCAATAATAGGCATGTCACTCAACAAGCGACCATGAATCATTAAAATAGCCAATCATCATGAATAAGATAATCAAATTTTATTTTCTACTATATGACCTACGATGGAAAGGCAATGGTAAGGCTGATGCTTAATCGTTCGAGTACAAGGACATAATAAACCAAATGTCATATGCTAAGGATGCAATGCGATATGCAAATCCTGACGAATCCACAAATATGTGGGACAAGGTCCTTCCTACATTGTGTGCACAGTAGCCTGCAAACCACTGGTAGCTCGCTTAAGCCGGCTAGGTCTCGCCCACATCAGCATCCACCTACATGTGCCCACCCACATGTGACCACAGTGAAGGGACGTTACAACATGTCATATGTAGGGGATGTAATGCAAAAAAAAATTGCAAGGCTGGAGTATGTAGTCGGGATGATAATACATGATATCGTAAGCCGTGAGTTTTATCACAAGGGACTTTCATCCAAATCAGTTCCATACCTAAATTTGGATAGCTAGACTCAATGCAGTAAACACCTAATCTAAGGTTAGTTATGTGCCCCAACCGAAATCCTGACCATTACGAAGGTACACATAATGATTTGATTACACACCACCAGCCCGAGTGGATAATGAATGAATGAATAAATGAGTTAAATGCTCAGTACACAACTCCTACTTAGTAAGTCCACATATCAGTACCGTACATCTTTGAGATCATCACTGGGGTTTAGTACAATGCTTTTAGCCATATCAAGGCTATGTGATGTAAGGCCTATGTGGCCAATATCATATGCAAGGTGCAATCACAAGTAATGCCAGTCCTCATCCGAATCCACATATTAGTACAGTTCCTCTCTGGATAATCACCGGGGTCTAGTATGCTTCAAATGACACTGCCCCTCCTCCAAGCACGCAGTCCAAGCGAGCATAAGAGACCTCACTATCTGCTTAGCCAATAGTCTGCCAATACTTATCCGACATGTCGATAGCAAACCCATTTATGAGCTGGTCAGATTCATCTTAGCATTGCCCCCTACCCTCGGGCGGGTACGGCCACACCTCCTTCCAACCGACCATGACATAATGGAAGACGCGGCCTAATGGTATTCGGTACTCGTGCGCTCATACATCCACTCGGTCTCCACATTGAAGCATCCTCTTGGTAACATAAGGGTTTAAGGACTTTCACCTAGGGACATCTATGATGCCCCATGTAGAACTAAAACATTTCTGATGTCCAATCCTGTTATCCACAATATGCCTATGGAGGCCTCAGCCCTGATGTCACTAGGGTGAACATAAATCATATCACACAAATACAAGATACATGAGTCATACAATCAAAATGGGCCTCATACAATTAAAATGGGCCTCATACCATCACAATGGGCCTCATACAATCACAATGGGCCTCATAAAATCACAATGGGCCTCATACAATCACTATGGGCCTCGCACAATGGGCCTCATACAATCATAATGGGCCTACATATCACAACGGTCCTATATATCATAATGAGCCAACATATCACAACGGGCCTACATATCATAGCCACGAGATGAGTTCTAAGCTTTGAGTAGTACTATAGTGTATGGTGGAAAATATTATTCTCAATGAGGGCCTAATAAAGGGGAAATAGAAATGGACTTAACAATGGGCTCTAGAGATTTTGCAACGTGGACATTTAACCATCATTGCTCCTAAAGTGCGGCCTGCCTTAGATTCCAACTTAAAATGGGGAATGGGCTTAGAAATGGGCCCTGGGGAGTTTACAATGTGGACATTTAACCACCATTGTCTCCTAAAATGCGGTCCGCTATAGAGATTATCTCATAATGGGGCCCATGGCCCTTAAACTAGCTAAAAAATGGATGGGCATCATAAACATTATTATATACATCATGGTGGGATCAACATCATAATTGGGCCTTGCACAAGAGTCTTATATATCACAATGGGCCTCATCACATGGGCTTCACATACATTAGAATGGGTCTCATCACATGGGCCTCATCACATCACAATTGGCCTCATCCCATAGGCCTCATATACATCACAATAGGCTTCATCACATAGGCATTATATACATCACAATGGGCCTCATCCTATAGGCCTCATATACATTACAATGGGTCTCATCACAAGGGACTTATATACATCACAATGGGCCTCACCACATATGCCTTATACACGTCACAATAAGCCTCATACAAGGGCCTCACATACATCACTTTAGGCCTCATCATATGGGCCTCATATATATCACAGTGGGCTTCATACAAGGGCCTTACATACATCTCATTGGGCCTCATCACATGGAAGATAAGGCGCATATAAGATAGCTCATACTAGATGACCCACTTAAGGTTTGAGCCCAACAACACGTGAGAGTTAATTTTCAGAGTTTAGATATTGCATGAAATGCTTTGGGAAGGTGGTGGACCCCATTGACGTGGTCCTACATAAATTTTATATCAAACAGATTTTTGTGCAATGTTGGTTCTGGGCCATTTTAGAGTTAGATTCATGATCACGTGAGGCCTACATATGGTGAAAGAGAATAACCACCAGGGACCACATTTCAGTGTGCTGTCAGGTATCCTTAGTTTTACTATATATGCACTTCAAAAATTATAAGTTGGGACCAATTGGTTGTGCACACATAATATTTGGTATAGGACTAAACATAGGCACTTTGATTTTCTACACAATTTTTCTACACAACCATGCCTGACCACATTTTAGGATCCACTCCTTGATCATGTGGGGCGTAATTTGGCCCAATTAAAATATTATTTATCTATTCAAGTGGTGGCCTACTCAAACCTCCAGCGTGTGGTCCACTACAGATGCCCAAAGTTGGTACAAAACACAAATAATCAGACAGTTTTCAGAAATGGGGGTCTGCCACAACTTAGGGCCCAATTTTCAAACACTTAGGGATTATTCCTGATAAAAAGGTGGGACATCCCAGCTCACTTATATAAGGATTAAACATTCCCCAAAGTAGGACCCTTAATTACAGAATGTGGGGCCCACTATAAGGTGTCAAAGAGGCCTACATGCAATATAGTTAAGTACTTCAAAAATTTTTAGCAAACAAAAAGTGTAAAGGGAATGAAATAGATCCAATGGCAAGTGAGGCCAAAATACTAGCAAACCATAGATAAAAGACACATAAAAATATATATGGGTTCCCAGATTGGATGAACTAATAAAATGCATAAATCACAAGTGATCCCACACTCAAGTGGGTCAATGAGAGGATAATTTTTATGTATAACATAGATCCAACATTTTCATCAAGTAACACATGAAATATATATTGATGAAATCTCTATGATCAGATTCTCTGTTGAAAGATTCGATCCAATGGATGGTTTGGGAATAAGTCATTCAGGCCGTTTATAGGTTTCCAACCATATAGTGCCTTGGATCCATCTGTATCACATATAGAAATTCAAGATTTATCCTTACAGAAGTATCTATCGGTCCAGAAGTTCCTAAATTTATCATGAAAGAATCTGACCATATGGACCATAGATATGATTACTAACTATCTCAAGTAAGTTAAGAGCAAATATCAAATACATCTGATCGTTAGAATCATGGATATGGCTTAAACAAGAATGATCATAATAAGCTCTCAAATACATCTTTCGTATAAGGCCAAGATCTTAGCTGTCTAAACACTGATTGAGGCTTATTATATACCATTGGAAAGCTAGTTCAATTTTCTATGAATCCAACGTAACATATATTTTTAATACATTCATTAAAAGAGTTAAAAATGGGTCTATTTAGGCAAATCAGAATCCTGCAAGTGCTGATGGATAGCAGTCATGTAAACTTTATGTTACGGATGATTGGACCATTGGATGTCTACGAAATTTGGTCCAGAGTTAGTCATATTGTGATTCATAATATCCTCAAGTTTTAACTCTAATCTTAGTATGGTTGATTTTATATAAGTTTTAGAACTTGCTGTTTATAAATAAAAATAAGATTACAAATAAAGGGTGTAGATATGATGTTCATCATGGTGGACCATACTGACATGGGCCACTTTGCTGACCACCATAGATATAAATACATGTACACAAGAACTCCACACCAGTGGGGCCCACACATATCAAGAAAATAAAAAGGGGAAGAAAGAGGAGGATGAGGAAGATGGAAGGAGGGGGTGTAGACTCACTTCAATGGATGGATGGTTGGATGATGATGTGGGGTCCACTCCCTCTTGATCAATGGTGGGCCACACCTTGGCCCCACTCTCTCTCACTCTCTCTTAAAATCTCAATTTTTTTTTTTTTAAGTATAGGAAAAGAATAAGTGCAAGAGAGCTTTTACTCTTATATAGGGAATTAGGGGTTGAGGTGGCAAAATGATGTGGTAAGTTCATGGGATCTCATTGGTACTAAAAGTGAAGTGTAATGTGATGTATGACATAAGTAGTGGATGGATGTGGTAGATGGTACTAAGCATGCATTGGCCAAGGTGGAAGAAATCTAGACATGCATTGGCTAATGGATGGATAAGGGTTATGGGTTGTAGGGGATGCATGGTGGATGATGAAGTGGAGTGTTGTAATTAGTTGATTGAAGTGATGTGGCACAAATCAAGACATGCATTGGATGCATGTATAGGATGAGGTGGACATGAGCCATAATTAGTTTTTTAATGCATGGGGAGAGAGCTAATGATGAGTTTTGGGATAGAATCCAATTTTATCTTATAGTGCTTGTTTTATATGTGCTAGGTTCTTAATTTATCATGTAGCAATTGTCCTATTTATTGGTAATTTTCGTGTTCTAAAAGTGGGCTTTAGGCCTACATGGGCTCAAGTCCAATGGGCCTAACATAATAAATGTTGCTTGTGTTACTGGATACATAATTTGGGTCATACATTTGATGGGTCATATCTTACTAACGGAGCGTCGAATTGACACACGGTTCTCACCATTGCGACTGCAACGACGACATGGTCCACATGATAAAGGCCTCAAGGTCATCCAGAACAAATCACTTTGATAAGTTTTCTAGGTGCACTAGGGTACAGTGTATAGTTTATTAACAGTGCGAGTTGGGACACGTGCGCACACGAGCAATGTTTCAAAAGACCGGGATCTCACAGGTCACACTAAAGGGGTGGAGGGATCTCTTTGGCTACGGGGTTCTCTGGGCTGAGATGAAGCAGCCCGAGCTAAGGGTGGAGGAATTCCTCCATCTGTATCAAGTACGGTCGAGCACTCAGCAGCTTGGCTGGTATTATTTCTGTTCCTGGCCGAATACCAGCGGGGCTCTGATAAATGATCCCCCTTATTCTAACAAACACTGGAGGGATAGGTGGTTTTGGGCCTTGGGTCATTGGGAAACTACCGAGATAGGCCCTTTCATCCCTTCGTTCCTCAAGCCTTCTTCGAAGCAGGTAGTTCCCGCGATATTGGATCTGTTGCTTTAGTTTGTTGAGTCTTCTTCCAATGTTTTTTAACATATTTTCCCTTCTACTTTTCAGTTGTCCCCAAGTATCCTCTGGAGCTAGACTTGGGCTCCTTAGCTCGGATCCAGAACATTTGAGCCTTAAGCCCAGCCAGAGCTTCTTCTTTAGTCGGGCCTTGACTCTGCCTTGACCAGTGAGAATTAGATTGGAATAGAATTTTTTTTTACTGTCTTGATGATGCTTCTTACTTCTGATTGCAGAGATGTCTAAAGCTTGGCCTTCACTTCATCCTGCGTCCAAGGTCAGGCCGCCACCTCGGTCATCGAAGAGACAGAAGATGGTATCTAAGGGCCTAGGAATGGTCGCCCCTCCCACTCATTCGACCATTATTGAGGTCAATGAAGGTATGGTGATGGTGGAGGTGGTTCCTCAGGAGCCTCTGGAGGCTCCCGAGCCAAGGTCGGCCACAACGCAGGACCCTCTGAGAAGGGAGGAGGAGGAACCTCCGATGAAGGAGGCCGCTGAGGGAGGGAGGGGGAACTTCCATCAAAAAGTTGAGGGGATACTCCTCTAGGTGAGCAAGTAGATGCCCGAGGGAGAATTCTCTGACCTTTTTGAGTCACCCTCCATGGAGCATACACTTGCTAGGATCACGACATCGCTCCTTGAGGTAAATCGCTAACGCCATTACAGACTCGTTCAGATTTTTATTTTGTACTGATTCTTCTTCTTTCCTTATGCAATTCACACCGTGTGTGCTAAGGGCTCGTGCTGACCTATCCAAGGCCAACGGGTGAGCTAAGGAGGTAGAGACTTGGCTATCGTCCACTAAGGCTCAGTCCGCCTCTACAGAGGGCCAGCTCGAGGCAGCAAGGGTCACCCTGGAGGCGACCGTAGAAGACAGGGACAACCTGGCCTCACGATTAGAAGAGGGCAGGAAGGCGCTTGACCAAGCCCGCAAGGACTGCATCGTGGCCTATGATGTAGCCAATAGGATTAAGGCAGAAACCAAGGCCACTCTCGCCTTTACGCGGAAAGAGGTCATGGAAAAATTCCTTTCATACCAAACCTTTAAGAAGGAGAGGGTTACTCTTTTTCGCCAGGGCTATGCTAAGTGCGTTAAGGTGATGAAGGAAGCCTTCCCTGATCTTAATCTCTCTTGCTTTGACAAGAGTGAGTCAGGGTCCTATGGCGAGGTTGCAATTGACCCCGAGGCATACACTGAAGCGGCCCCTGCCACTGCTCTTGATGCAGCTCCATCATCCATCCCTGAGTTAATTCCTGATGGGGTTGCCGAGCCTTGAAGTTAGTCTCATGGAGCAACATTCCTTTCTGCTCCCCCATATCTTCTTTAGGCACTTCAAGCACGCCTGACGCCAAGCTCGAGAGCATCTGCAGCAGCAAGCGTTACCCTCCTTCGACGTTTTTGTACTTTTGTTGCTTCCTATGTATATAACATCGACGTGAATGCCGATGTAATATCGATGTAATATTTTCATCCAATTAATGAATACATGTTTCTTTACAATTTATTGTGGATTTTACATTTATTTTTCATGAATTCTTGTATGTTCATCGATGAGGGCCGAGCGATGATCGTCTGTCAGTCGAGTTAAGGATAGTAGATCTTGAGATGCTCAGTGTTCCAAGGATGAGGTAATAGTTGGCTTGTCAGAACTTCCAAACGTTAGGTCCCAGGTCGGACGGTACTTGTAATCACATAGGGGCCTTCCCAGTTGGGTCCCAGTGTACCCTTATTGGCATCCTTGGTATTTTGGAATGTTTTCCAAAGGACTAAGTCTCCTACTCAGAATCGTCTGACCTTGACTCAAGCATTGTAAAATCGAGACACTTGCTATTGGCAGATGATTGTCTGGCACCGAGGTTATTCCCTTCATTTGTCCAGAAGGTCAAGGCCGAGCGCTAGTGGTTCCTCATTATCTTGTTTGTCGAACGACCTTACTCGGGCAGTTTGCAAGCTGATCTTTAAGGGGTGACCACTTCCGAGCCATATGCCAGAGAAAAAGGAGTTTCTCCTATAGCGGTTCAGGCTGTAGTTCGGTAGGCCCACAGAACCTTGGAGAGTTCTTTAACCCATGCCCCCTTTGCTCGGTCAAGCTTGGTTTAAAGGTGTTGCTTGATGATCTTGTTGACGGCCTCAACTTGGCCATTTTCCTGTGAATGATGTGGGGACGAGTAAACGTCCCTGATCCCAAGGTTCTGGCACATCTCTTGATATTTCTTATTGTTAAATTGCTTCCCATTATCTTAGATAATGGTCCAAGGTATCCCAAATCGGTAAATAATATTTTTTTAAATAAAATCTGTAATTTTTTGCTCGGTTATTTTGACCAGGGGTTCGGCCTCCACCCATTTAGTGAAGTAGTATATAGCAACGATGGTAAATTTTTTCTGACCCTTCCCTATGGGGAAAGGTTAGATGATATCGATCCCCCGTTGAGCGAAGTGCCAAGGGCCGGTCATCGGAGTGAGCTCCTTGGGCAGCTGTCGAGGGAAGACTACGAACCTCTAACACTTGTAACAGCTTTGGACGAGCTTCCGAACATCTTGCTAGATGGTCGGCTAATAGTAGCCTTACCGAATAACTTTGTGAGCTAAGGATCATCCTCCAAAGTGGTTACTGCAAATGCCTTGATGAATCTCTCGCATGACGTAGTCAGCCTCACTAGGTCATAAACATCGTAAGAGCAGTGCAAAGAACCATTTATTGTATAGAATCCCGTTGAGCATGGTGTAGTGGGCAGCTTGGACCTTCAGTCATCGAGCCTCAGCGCGATCCTCGGGCAATTCGCTGATCTTAAGATACTAAACGATAGGTTCGACCTAAGCCAGTTCCGAGTTGATGGGGAGTACAGCCGCAGAGTTGGTTTCGTTGATGCTCGGCTTAGTCATGTACTCAATAGGGATAGATCTGGGGATCTCGTCTTCATCGGACGAGGCAAGCTTCTCCAAAAGGTCGACTTTGGCATTTTCAGCCCTCAGGATTCGGGTGACAGAACAATGTTGGAAGCTGCCGATCAACTCTCTTTCTTTTTGTAGGTAGGCTTTTAGTCTCTCCTTTCTAGCTTGACAGATATCAACTATCTAATTAATGGCATGCTGAGAGTCGCAGTAGACATTGAGATGGGTAACTCCCAGGCTGGTTGCTAATCAGAGTCTTAGGAGCAGAGCTTTGTATTTCGTTGTGTTGTTCGAGACTTAAAATCTAAGTCTTAAGGCATACTGTATATATGTGTAATCAGGAGTTTTCAGAACAACCCCTGCCCCGCTTGCCTTAGAGTTAGAGGATCCATCAATGTACAGATGCTAGAGAGGGCGGGTGGGCGAGGACTGTTCTTGATCGTACTGGTCGAGCAACTTTTCTATCCCAGCAGAAAATGGCTTGAGTTGCTGCATGACTTCAATAATGAAGTTGGCCACTGCCTGACCCTTGATTGCTACTTTAGATTTGGAGAGAATATTGAACTCGCTCAGTTCGATTGCTCATTTTGTTATTTGTCCTTAAGTTTTTAGTTTTTGGAGTATTTGTCGCAGCGGTTGGTCAGTCATAACGATAATCAAATGAACCTAAAAGTAGGACCGTAGGCATCAGGATGAAATAACCAACGCTAGGGCTACTTTCTCTAGGGTTGGATATTTCTTTTCTGCCAGGACAAGAGCTTTGCTGATGTAATAAACTAGAAATTATTTTCCTTCATGCTCACGAATTAAGACTGAGCTTACGACCGCGCCAGAGATTGCTAAGTAGATTAGTAGCGGTTCAACTGGCTCGAGCTTGGAGAGCAAGGGCGGCGACCCCAAATATTCTTTGAGCTATTGGAAGACCGTCTCACATTCTTCTTTCCAATCAACTATCTGCCAACCCTTCAATTGCTTGAAGAAGGGAAGGCATTTATCGGTGGTTCGTGACATGAAGCAATTGAGGGTTGCTATCCTCTCAATCAGTCTTTGGATGTCTTTGATTGTTTTGCGCGATTCCATGTTGAGCAAGGCTTTGATCTTCTTGAGATTTTCCTCGATTCCTCTTTAGCTGACCAAGAAACTGAGAAACTTTCCCGAGCCTATGCTGAATACACATTTGCTCGGGTTCAGTTTCATCTGATATTCTTGGAGGACGAGGAACATCTCCTCAAGGTCGGCAACGTGATCAGTCACTTTAATGCTCTTGACGAGCATATCGTTGATATATACTTCCATTGTTCGCCTTATCTGGCAGGCGAACATCTTATTGACTAACCTTTGGTAGGTCTCTCCAGTATTCTTTAATCGAAATGGCATTACTCGGTAGCAATAAAGGCCTTTGTCTGCGACAAAGGTGGTTTTTAATTTATCAGAAGGGTGCATTATAATTTGATTGTAACTTGAATAAGCATCCATAAAACTGAACAACTCATGCCTCGTAGTGCTGTCGACCAACTAATCAATCCTGGGAAGAGGGAAACTGTCCTTTAGGCAGGTATTGTTTAGGTTGGTATAATCAATATAGACTCGCCATTTTTCATTGGCCTTTTTGACCAATACGACATTGGCTACCCATTTAGGGTAGTGTATCTCCTCAATAAACCTAGCCTTAAGGAGTTTTTCGATGTCTTCCTCGATCACGGCATACCTCTTGGGACCAAGGGTGTGCCGCTTCTATTGGATCGGTCTGTAGGTTGGGTCGATGTTGAGTCGATGAGTCATGATGGAAGGATTGATGCCCGACATATCTTCATAAGACCATGCGAAGACGTCGGCGTAGTAGCGCAGCAACACTATTATCCTCTCCTTTAGCGGTGATGTCAGAGATGAGCCAATCTAGACGGTCTTAGTAACGTCAAACTTATGCAGCGGTACTTGGATGAGGTCTTCTACCGGTCGGCCACGCTCAGGGGATTCATCGCGTGGATCGAGGGACTAGATCGTCTATACCTCGGATGGTGCTCTTAGGGTTGTGGCATAACATCGTTGAGCGTCGTGCTGATCTCCCTTGACAATCCCAACTCCTATCTCAGTCAAAAAATTCATGGAGAGATAGTACGTAGAGACTATGGCCTGGAGTAGGCACAACGAAGGTTGGCTGAGTATTGCGTTGTAGACTGAAGATTGGTTAACTATAAGAAAGTCAATCATGGTCATTACTTTCGGCGCTCTCCGGCGGTGAGGGGGAGCTGAATGATTCCTTCAGGGAGGACTTGTCTGCCCAAGAAGCCGCTCAAAGGAGTCTTCACCGGCTGTAGCGTCGACTATTCAATGCTCATCTTATCAAATGCCTGGGTGGATAGCATGTCTGCAAACGAGCTTGTGTCAACGAGGACCCTAAAGACTCTGCGGTATGTTATGGTGACGGTAATGACCAAAGTATCGTCATGTGGGTGGTGGATGCTTTGAGCATCTTCTTCAAAGACCGAGCCAGAACCATGATCTTGGACTCAGGCCAACTAATACTCCTTACATGGTTTTTTTAGCATTGTTTGAGTCATCTCCGCCCCAGTGGCCACTGACAATGCTTTAGATTTCTTCTGTGGGTTAGTTATCACCCGGACGTTCTTTCGTAGTCCTGGCTCCTTGGTCCACATGCTCGCCAAGATGGCCCTCTTGGATGAGCCTCTCGAGTTCTTGTTTCAGATTATAGTAGTCACTTGTATTGTGCTCGTGATCATGATGGAAATAGCAATATTTATTTTTACTTTGTCGATTAGGGTTACCACGAAGTTTGTCTGACCAATTGACGAATTTCTCTCCCTTGATTTCCATCAAGACCTGCTCTTGTGGCTTATTGATTGGGTGTACGTCGAGAACTTGTTATCAGGTCACTTACCCGACCTACGTTTATCTCCAGGCCGATCATCCTTTTGTTTCTTACTACTGGCTGAGTCGGCTTCCTTTTTGACCGACTGTTTTACCAAGGTATTTCTGTTTTGAGCTACCTCTCACAGAATCCGAGTTTCCTCGACATTCACGTATTTCTCTGCCCGGCTCATAAATTTGGCCAGGGTGGATGGAGGATTCTTATCCAGGGATAAGAGAAATGGCTTGTCTCTTACCCCTTCCATGATGGAGTTGAGAGCTGTTTCGTTCGAATACTTTGAACTTATAATGCTTCGAGATTGAAGCGATTGATTTAGTCCTTAAAGAGCTCTCCCTCCTTCTGAACTATGTTATTCAGATGCGCCGATGCCTTGAGTCTTTTCTTTCCCCTGATAAAGTTGGCAACGAAATCGTCACTAAGATCGGTGAATGAGCTAATGGACCTTGGCTTTAGCTGCTTGAACCAAAGCTGAGAGACGTCGCCCTAAGTAAGGGAGAAGGCTTGGCACATCATAGCATCCGAGGCATCATGCAATTTCATATAAGTCCGAAAGGACTCAATATGCTCTGTTGGATCGACCTTGTCGGTGTAGGACATGATCTGAGGAAGGTGAAACCGTTCTGGTAGCCATGCTTGCATTATCTCATCCATAAACGAGGATTCCTTCTCTTCCGACCTTGCCTGATTGGCCGGACAATTTTGCTTTAGGTCAGCAATCTACTTCTGTAGATTTTAGATCTCAGTCTTCCATGGTTCTTCACTGTCGTCCATTCTCTCGGCTAGGGGCCTGTTACACCTCCTCTAGTCTATTTCATGTCGTATATCAAAATCTGACAATGGGACTTTCGCAGAAACATGAGAAGAAGCAGGCTCGGCCGGGTCTTGATATTGACTCAGCTGAGGGGCAGCTTATGGAGCGGATGACTAAGGGTCGACAAATTGTCAAGCAACATTTGACCGACCTTCCCCCAAGTTGGGTGCCTGTGTCCACTGGGGCTGCATTTGCTCCGACATTTATCTCATGTAATTTATGTTAGTTCTAATCTCTTGAACTTCTCTTTCTAGTCACTCGTTCCCTCGGTTCTGTTGGGTGTGCCTGGTTGAACCAGAGGTCGCCTGGCGGGTTGTGGAGTCTTGACGATTCTCCTGTCGCTCCGGCTGATCTGAGGCACCATTTGTCACTAGCAGACTGGTAACGGGAACCTCGTCAAGAAGGGCCTGGGCATTTTTTCTTATTCTCGCCATGACAGGTTATATAGTGGCTTCAATATAGTTGAAAAATGACTTTTAGTGTCGCTTCCCATAGACAGCGCTAAGCTGTTGATGCTATTTTCGGCTCGCCCCCTTTGTGGTCCTCAAAGACCTACACAGGAAGAAAATAAAGGAGACCCTAGCTTGACTAGGGAACCCTCTGATGCTAAAGTCAGAATCTGGGTCTAGGAGTAATGGTGTTAGGGTGAGAATGTGTGTGTACCTTTCACTTATCGGTGTCCCCATTTATAAGGGTGAAGTCCTAAAAGAGATTTCCTAACTGGAATAGATCTTTTTCTTGAGTGATCCTGTAATATTTACTCTTCCTAGATTTTTGGGATTAAGGCTTATCTCCCAAAGATCTTAGGTGGAGATTGCGGGGCCGATTCCTTGAGTCAGCTAAGGCGGAGCCTAATAAACAACTTTTGAAAGAAGGAGCGATAGGGCTCGGCTGACCGTTACCTTTTGAACACTGCCGTGTTTGGATAGGTCATGCGGCAAATCTCCGACCACTCTAGTGGCCGACTGAGAGGGTGGGTCAGACTAGAGCTCAGTCAGAACTGGGGCTCGACAATGAAATGAGTCAGCGTATATCAAAAGGCCGAGCTATTAAGTCCTAGAGGGGGGGGGGGGGGGGGGGGGGGGTGAATAGGACTATACCGAATTTAAAATTTTAATAGTGAAATTTAAACAATTAAATAAAGATGGAACTTTAAATAATCCACAATGCGAAAATGTAAAATAACCTCAAAAATCTGGTATTGAGAGGTTAATACAAATTTGGTTCTAAGGACAACCTGATACCAAAAACCAATGGTTTATGGCAGGACAACCTTACTAGAACGTGGGTGAGTATCAAAAACTCAAACTGAAGAGGATATAAAAGAAATGAAATAGCAAAGGAAATAACTAAGCTATTACAACATTCATCACACAATGCTGAAATGAAAAGATTACAACATTCACATCCAAAAATACATCCCACAATCTTAAATCACAAAAGATAAAGAATATAAACCAAAAATCCACCAAACACAAAGAATTATAGTGGTTCACTTGTGTGTACACCAACTGTTAAACAACAGCCACACAACTACTCCACTCATAATATCCTCACACAGTGGATATTAGTGTTCACTATGAAAATAGGTTTTTCAAGGTTCACATAAAACCCTTACAATTGTCTTTCAAGTGGGCTTACACAATTCAAAAACCTCACACTCTGAGTTTTCTAGATCACCTCAGACAAACTAAAATAGAGAGATTTTTCTGGCATAATCTCAATGAAACCAAAAAATAGAAATTTATGATAATGTAAAATACCCGGATATTCTCCTTTAAATGCAGCCCAGAAGAACCAAATCTGAATAGAAGTTCAATGTGAAAGTTCAATGTCCACACTCACTTATGAAATGGTTCTAAGGACTAAATAAATTTTAGATTTAAATCACCTTGGGCTAGCTTGATTTGATATTGATTCTAAGAAATGGGAATAATTCAATTCCTCTTTCAAATATAATTAAAATGTAAAATATAAAATCAAATATAAAGAAAGCTAATTAAAGATAATATAAAATGAGCACTAAATAGCTTAAGAATAGCACTAACTTATATCTCAGAGTGGCGTATTGATTTAACTTGAATTGAATATTAAACTCTGAAATTTGTGCCCTATTTATAGTTACAGAAATCGCACTCTCGACTGGTCCTGAGGTTAGCACGACTGGTCATAGGACCAATAGATTTTTAAAATTTTGAGCGCAATAGGATAAAGATGTTCCACGATTGGTCGTAGGCTTTGCTCAATCAGTCGACTGGCCTACACGACCGGTCAAGTCCTGTCCACGACTGGCCGTGTGGAATTATTTTTAGTTGCTAGACTTTGAGTCGAGGCTACAAGACTGGTCGAGCACAGGTTGAGCACTGTTCACATGACCAGTCGAGCAATCTCTAGGACTGATCGAGGCTTTAACAAAAATTCTCGAAAATCAGTAACAAACTTAGGACCGGTCGGGGAATTCTTGCACTAGTCGAGACAGTCCTAGGACCAGTCGAACATAGTCCAAGATTAGTCAAGAAACAGTTTATGCACTTATAAAGTAACCCAATTTAAATTATGTATTCAAAATGACCTACCCTATGGTCAATCTAGGGTCATTCATACGTTATACATAATGTATGAACATTAAAGCTTTTTTTCCTTCGATTGATAGATATTCTTTGACGTTCACGACGCTTGAGATCTTGTCATTCGTAGAAGCTTGAATTCAAGACTTCTGAAGCTTGAATTTGTGACATATTAAAGCTTGAACTTGAGGATTAAAGTATAGAAAATTTTTCTTAACTTGTACGAAGCCTTGAAACACATGAACTTTTGAAGTTTGAAAGCTCGAATTCACACTTGATGTTATACTTGAACATGAACAAGTAATCTTGCATTGTCTTGAATATATTGATGTGCTACACAAGACACAAATTCCAAGATGTTTTGGTACTACAAAATTTGACAATCATAGGAGCTAGAAACCATAGCACTTGCAATCTCCCCCTTTGTCAAATTTGTGACAAAACACACTTCATAATAAGTATTATACGCACAAAGAATCTTACACCAATTATTAATAAAGAATCATGCACCAGTTATAAATAAGTTAAAATAAAGTATTAATTAATTTGTATCAATGCCTCCGACATTACTCCCCCTTACTTACTCCTCCCCCTTACACAAAGAAGGCTTACATGTCCACAATCCACATGCCATATAACACAAACACCCATAAATCAAGCATGACAAAATTCTCCCCCTTTTTGTCATAAGATGACAAAGGAAGAAACCAACACATGAAACAGGACAGAGATAAACAAGGAAGGATAAGACGAGCAATGAGGAATAGTGGATCAAGATAGTCAAGATATTAAATTCATAAGCAAGTAATGTTCAAGCATAATCAACCAACATCAATAGAGTGCAACCAAATTCAATCCCACAAACCGAAAGAAAGCTAAGTATCATAAGAGTTATTACAAACCATATGAGAAAAACACTAATCAGATCCCGAAGAAGCAGGTATGGTAGGATCAAGTTTATGAAGTCCCTTGTTCAGGCGCCTAAGATATTTGTGCATATATTTGAATTACAAATCATTGGACACATTCATATTCTCTACCTTCTCCTCAAGTGAGCGCAACCGCATATCGAAGTCAGATGACTTATAGTTAGGATCATCTGCTGAGTCGGATTCGATCTCATCAAAAATATCATACACATTAATGTCATCTGGAGGTAAATCACCATCTTCTTCATTCACTGTAGCAACTCCTTCAACACCCACATTGACTTGGCCATCGGCCAACCTCAGATTCATTTTATTTATATTGGAGTTGTTGAAGATGAGGTGTTGAATGGGAGCCTCTCCAACCGGCATAGCCACTAACATATGGTTGGCTAACACAATCATAAGAAAAGTGAAAGGGATATCACTGTGTCCAGGATGGAGACAGAATTGAATAATGCAATGACAGATTAAAGAAGGAAGACATACATTGGTTCCAGAAGTAATGGAACGAAGAATTCGAACCATGAACGTAATGGGTTCGATTTTGTTACCAGAGCAGGGATAAACATTATAAATGAATATCCTGTGAAGGACTCTGAATCTGGGTAACAAATACTTTAAAGCAAACACATTTTTATTAGTACTCCATTGCGCATCTATATTGCACAATGCTCTAATAAGCATTCATTTTTCAAATTTAGATGCTTTAGCTACTAGAGTGCTAATGAGAATACCTTCATCATTGACAGGTATGTCCATTAGACTAGAGATCAAATGTCGGTCTACTTCAAATGGACCTTCTCTAGTTGCAATAATAAATGTAAGATTTTCAGTAAAAAAAATCTGAAATACATGTATATATAGCTTGCACAATATACCGAAATATCATCCCACTCCAATGTAGAATATTATCTCATTCTGTACATTGGAGAAGAGGAAGGATTTTAAATGGAGCAAGATGTTCAACATGAATAAGTCGTTCAACTATAACATTGCGCAACCTTATATCCCGCACATAAGGGGGATCATTTTCGAGTGACTGAAGGTGGAGCATTGTGATAGGTGTCGATCTAGAAGATGAAGCACCATGAGAACTTTTTGTTTTGCCTCTACCTTCCATTTATAACTAGGAAATCAAGGAACCAAGGGCTTGCGAAAGAAGTAGAGTGGGTTTTCTCAAGATCAAATTTTGGAGAAGAAAACCCCAAAAACCACGATGAAACAAGAAATAAATCACACCAATGATGAAAAATGAGTGATATGAACTTAAATCTACAAGAAAAATAGAAATAAAGCACTGACCTTGAAGAACTAAGAGATGAGTTCGACCGTTCGACCTAGGACTCGTTGGAGAAGAAACCCATAATGAAGAAAAATAGATTTTTCCCCCAAATAAAGGTCAACCTTGCGTTATACGACTGATCATGTACATGCTCGACCGGTCATGCCTCGACTGGTCAAGTATGTACTCGACTGGTCAATTCAAATTGCACATACCAAAATCAAATTTCAATTTAAAAAACCTGCTTTTGTTGAGCGGTTTTGTAAATATGTCAGCAAGTTGAGTCTCGGTCGGTATGTATTCTAAAGAAATTATTTTTTCTTCCACTAATTCACAAATGTAGTGATATCTAATGTCAATGTGCTTGGTTCGTGAATACTAGATTAGATTTTTAGATATATTAATTGCACTGGAATTATCACAATATAAAACCATAGAATCCTGTACAATTTCGTAATCGCTCAGTATCCTTTTCATCCATACAAGCTGAGTACATGCATTACCTGCCGCAATGTATTCAGCCTCCGCAGTTGAAAGAAAAATGGAACTTTGTTTCTTACTTTGTGAAGAAATAAAACAGTTCCCAACATAGAAACAACCACCACTGGTTGATTTTCGGTCATCAATGTTACTGGCCCAATCAGCATCCGTGTAACTATTTAATTGAACACTAGTATCATGTGAATACAAAAGACCCAGATTTGTTGAACTTGCGACATATCGCATAATCCGCTTAACAACAATTAAATGTGACTCTTTAGGATTAGATTGATACCTAACGCAAAGTCCTACGCTAAATGCAATATCAGGTCTACTTACAGTTAAATAAAGCAAACTTTCAATCATACTGCAATATAGTTTAGGATCCACACTCTTACCTATAGAGTCCTTTGAGATTTTCAAAGTAATACTCATAAGAGTATTATAATTTTTCCCATTCTCAAATCCGAACCTTTTAACTAAGTTCAGAGCATATTTGGTTTAAGAAATAAAGAAACCATCAAGTTGTTATTTAACTTGTAACCCTAAGAAAAATTTAATTCTTCAACCATGCTCATTTCGAACTTAGATTTCATAGGATCTGCAAACTCAACAGTCATGTTAGCATAGGTAGATCCATAAATAATATCATCAACATAAATTTACACTATTAAAATGTGATCGTTATGTTTCTTAACAAACAAATTCTTATCAACACTTCCCATTATAAAGTTATGACTTAGTAAAAACTTAGTTAACTTTTCATACCATGCCCTGGGAGCTTGTTTCAAGCCATAGAGAGCCTTTTTAGGCGATAAACATGATTTGCATTCTTAGGGTCATCAAAACCCATTGGTTGTTCAATATATACTTCTTCATGTAAATCGTCATTTAAAAAAGCACTCTTTACATCCATTTGGTATATTTAAACTTTTTAAAGCAAACAGTGGATATAAATAGTCTGATTGATTCAAAACGAGCTAATGGGGCAAAGGACTCATCATAATCGATGCCTTCAATTTAAGTGTACCCTTAGACAACCAGCCTTGCCTTATTTCTAAATATATTATCCAGTTCATTAGACTTATTTTTAAAAATCCATTTACTTCTAATAATGTATTTATCTTTAGGTCTTAGAACTAAGTATCAAACATCATTTCTAACAAATCGATTAAGCTCTTCTTGCATCGCAACTATCTAGTTTTCGTCAGAAAGAGCATCTTTTACGTTAGTCGGTTTTATCTAAGATGTAAAGCACATGTAATTACACATGTCGTCTAGTTGTCTACGAGTGTGTACACCAGTGAGAGGGTTTCCAAGAATATGATTAGTAGGGTGATATTTAACAGTCCTCAGTTCAGAGTTATTTTGACTTGATTAAGTGTCACGCCCCAAACCCGGAAATCGGATTCACAGGAATCCCGATCACCGAATCCGGTACCGACAGCCTCCGTAGTACCCCATTCTCGGCTCCTAACATTCATATGCCAGATTTCCGATCTTGGAATCCTACAAGGAGGATTTTTTTTATACATTTAACTAGTAATAAGCATAACCACAAGTTTACCCAAATCATAAAGGCAACATCATCATCACATATCCACTAATATAATCATTTGAATACAATGTTGAAAGGAAAATATGTGTCAAAATCAAAGCTCCAGAAAACAGCTGCATGCTCCAAGCTCAATGCTGCAGCAACCTAACATCACCTGCACACGTCTATCGTGCATAAGCTTATAGAAAGCTTAGAGGGTGGTGTAAGTGTGTGCACGAGATAAGTGTCAAGTATTCAATACAATATCATAATCATACAATACCGGAAAGCTATTAATCCATAAACCATACAATGACTGAATAAGCAGAAACACTGATAAGAGCAGGAATTATCAGTGTAAACAGAAATACTGACAAGATTATAATCATGCGATAATAGAATAAGCGGAAGTATGAACAAGTCCATAAGTTAAATCAATATCAGAATACGTAATATAGGACAGCTATGCAAATGATGAGTCATAGATAATCAAATATCGAATGACAAGGATATAATATAATACACAATTCGAAAGAGCTAACAAATATCATCACTCTCATCTAAGTCACAGGAATACAACAACATAACAACCCACAATGCCACACGCCGAAGATGTAATGGAATATGCAGTATATGGTGCAAATGGAATGACCATGCTGGAGTGTGATGTTGGGATGATAGTACGTAGTATCGCAGGCTACGGGGTCCACCACAAGGAACCTCTATCCAAACCAGTCCCATACCTAAATTTGGATAGTCTGACTCAACGTGGTAAACTCCTGATCTCAGGTTAGTCGCCCGCCCAACCGAAATCCTTACCATAACGAAGATACACAACAATTAGTTGCGCACCACCAGCCCGAGTGGATAGTGAATGGATGAATGAATGAGTATGAAACTCCTACTCAGTAGCCTGTCAGCACAGTAGCCTGCCAACCGCTGTTAGCTCGCCTAGTGTGGTAGCTTACCTAGGCCTTGGCCCCGCCCACATCACACCCGCCCACATCAGCGTCCGCCCACGTGCACCCGCCCACATGCACAACAGTGACGGGGTGTCATAATATCATGTCAGTCCTCATATCAGTACGGTTCCTCTCTGAAGAAATCACCTGGGTCTATTACACTTCATACCACCTGCCACCCCAATCAAGCGCACAACTGGGTAAGTGAAAGAGACCTCACTATCCGCCTGTCAGTAGTCTGCCAATACCTACCCGGCTCATCTATAGCGGACCTATTCCTCGAGCTGGTCAAACTTAGCCTAGCCATGCCTACTCCCTCGGGCGGGTAAGGCCGCACCCCCTTCTAACCAACCACGACACAGTGGAGAGCGCAACCATCTTGTAATCGACACTCAACGCTCATCTACCCACTCGGTCTAGACGTTGGAGCATCCTCTGAAACCAAGAGGGTGTTTAGGAATTTTCACCCAGGGCCATCTATAGCAGCCCAATGCTCGAACCAAACATTTTCGGTGTCCCATCTGGTCATCCATGATATGCCTGTGGAGGCTACAACCCTGATGTCGCTAGGATGTACAGTAATCACAACACACAATGCAAGATGCATGAGTCATACAATCCAGTCATGCACCAATCCTACACATATCGTGCGCTCATGTGAGATAACCTCCACCTATCAGGGAGTCTCATATCATCCTGCCTAATGACATATGCAATGGTCAATCACATCTCATAACAAACATGCAGATGATGCGTATGGGCATGTATCATGATGCTATGCTGTCACATACTCATAGTCGATATCAAAAATTGACCTCGACAATGTGGACATTTAACCAACATTGCCCCAAGGAATGACCCACATAGATCTAAACATATAATGGGCCCACAGCCTCACACAAGGGCCTAATATACAACACAATGGGCCTTACTCAAGGGTTACATGTACACAACAGGTGGGCTCTACTCATTGGCCCTGAATCCATGGCATGTGGACCCTACACATGGGTCTTAAATACATCAAATGGGCCATGCATCATGACCTAATACCTATCACAATGGGCCTCGTCCATAGGCCATAAACATATCACAATGGGCCTCAAACGCGGGCAGAATGTACATCACAATCGGGATACACAATTGGCCACAATGATTGACCTCGATCTATAATCGGCCACAATAATCAGCACCGATAATCAATATTGATAGTCGGCACCGACCACCCACATATATACAAGGCGGGGTCCATAAATGGATAACAATCAACCACAATGTAAAGATCGGCTTTTGGCCGTGGTTACACCAAATCCAATAGCATGGAGTCATCTGTCTGTGGTGAATGGGGCCCATTTATTTGGGTTAACCTACGAAGAGAATGGGCCTAACAAGGTCTAAGGGAAGGTCACAATGAGGACCTCTAACCGTCATTGCCCATTAGTGTGGACATTCAACCAACATTGCTCCCATGGAGAAAAACATATAGCGGCCCATGGCCTCACATAAGGCCTAATATACAGATCATATTGAGCCTCATAACTGGATTTTAAATACATCACAATGGGTCATGTCCCATGGGCATCGAATACATCACAATGGGCCTCACCCATGAGCTCCAAATACACAATAGGTGAGCCCTATACATGGGCCTTATTCACATCAAGTGGCTTCATCAATGAGCCGCACAAATGGGCCTCATCTCTGGGCCGCATATACATCACTATGGGCCCCATATACGGGCAGCATATACATTACAATGGGCCTCAGACGTGGGTCTTAAACATGGGCCTGACAATACAAACGGGTGGACCCCGCCCATGGGCCGCACCAATGGACTTCATATATATCAACTGGGCTACATCAATGGCTGCACTAATGGGCCTCATATTTATCAAGTGGACTGTGTCCATGGGCCTTTCCAATGGGTTTTATATATACCAAGGTGGGCCTCAATGACGGCCACAAATAAATCAAAGTGGCCTAACGGATGGGCCATAAGGTACATCAAGGTAGGCCTACTCATATGGGCCTCATGTATATTTCTAATAGACCACGCCAATTGGGCCTTACATACATTGTAATGGGCCATAACCTAGGGCCTTGAATACATCACAATGGGTTGAGCCCTATTTATTCCAAAGGGGCCCATTACTGGACAACTCAAATAAAACACGTACATCACATCAGGGCCACATGAATGAACGGTGTGAGCAACACACTACAAGGTGGGCCCTATCACATGTGCCAAAATATAAACAGATGGGCCCTGATAATAATGAAGATGATCCTAGATGGCCTACATACTACAAGTATAGCCTATTAGTGGGCCTTAGGGAGAGTGACAATGCGGACATCTAACCAGCATTACACTCGCAATGTGGACGTCAAACCAACATTGCTCCCAAGGCATAGTCCGTAGAGAATATCCTTATATAAATCAGGTTGGGCTCACACATTGCAATGGACCTTAGGTACATCCCATTGGGTCTTAAATATATCAAATGGGTCATATCCTATGGGCCTTATATTCATTAAGTGGGCCACATCCATGGGCCGCATCAATGGGCCTTAAGTGCATTGCAATGGGTCATAACCCGTGGGCCTTAGAATGCATCAATGGTTCTCGACCCAAGGGCCTTATACATATCAAATGGGCCTACTCCCATGGGCTTTAAAATACATCAAATGGGCCTAATTCCATGGGCCTAAAATATATCAAATGGGCCTAGTCCCATGGGCCATAGAACACATCAAATGGGCCTAGTCCCATAGGCCTTGGAATATATCAAATGGGCCTAGTCCCATGGGCCTTTTGTAAATCAAATGGGCCTAACCCAATCATAGGCGGCCCACCTAAACTTTGACTCATGCCTTAAATGATCTCACCAAGTGGATGGACGGTCTGGATGCATCACATGCATCATGGCGGGGTCCACTGTAATATCTATTTGCCATCCAATCTTTTCAGAAGGTCACGTGGACCTTGGGCCCACTGAAATGTTTATTTGTCATCCGGCGAGTGGGCCAAGGGAAGGCCCACTGAGATATTTATTTGTAGTTCAGCCAGGGGAGGGGGGTGGCGTGATCAACACGTGCGCAAGGTGGGCTCCACCGTCCGCTGGACGGTGGAGGTAAAACACAAACATCACGTTGGGCTTCCACCGTCCACCTGGACGGTGGCTAAGACACATACATCACTGTGGGTCCCATGTGGGGCCCACCATAATGCTTATTTACCATCTAACCTGTTGATAAGGTCACAAAGACCTGGATGAACAGGAAAAACAAATATCAGATTGATTCAAAACTTCCGTGGGCCCCAAAGGAGGTTTCAATGGTAGAGTTTAATCGCCGCTGTTTCCTACGGTGTGGGCCACCTGAGCATTGGATAGGGCCGAAATTTGGAGGGGGCCCACCTGACGAGGGGGCCCACTACATAAATGGCGTGGATCTAACATATACATCATGGTGGGGCCCACGGCAGGGGCCTTAGGTGGCTGTCCGCCCGCCCGCCTAACGTTGCACGTAGCAGCATGCAACGGCTACCGCTGTTAGAGGGAGGCAGAGGCTCTGCCTCTTGCAAATTTTGGGAAACCCATTTTTTTTGGGGTTTTTCGCACGTGGGGCCCACTTTACAAAAATCCATCCCGGCCATTGCATTCAGTGGCTCGTAACAGGCGAAATGAGTCCGGAGTTCAAAATTTTTGGATGATTAAAAACATCAGGAAATACATTTAACGGTAACCATCAAAGTTTCTATGTTATGGCCCACCAGTTGATCACGTCAGCCTCATTCTTCGGCTCAACGGTTAAAATGATACAAGGAATAGGATGGATGACTTAGATTGTTCCCGTACATCAAGGTGGGGCCTATGCAGGTGGGCCACTCTAAAAGCTCCATTTCTTCTTCTTCTCTTCTTCTTTTTTTTTTTTTGTACAGGGACGTCCAGCGTCTGGGTTTGGTTTAAAAAAACATTGTGGTGAGCCTTGTTTAGGTGGGCCACCACTGATGGATGGTGTGGGTGCAACTTATAAGGTAGACCCCACTTGAAGATGGCATGGATAAAGTACATGCCTCATGGTGAGGTCTATTCAAGTGGGCCACACAACCATATAAAGAAAAAAAAGACATGAAAGAGAGAGAGAGAGATAGAGAGTGGGACCCGCTTGTGATGGAGGGACCCCGATACTATGGGCCCTCCCTTGCAATGAATCATACAATCAAATGGGTCCTAAAGCATGTGGGACCACCAAAATCTACAATCAACGACGGAGATCCTTTCTCCACCAAAATGGACGGTCTAGATGACCTTTCTAAGAAATAAACATCATGATGGGGTCCATGGAGAATGGCCCCATCATGGAACGATCATGATGATCCTAGTGGGCCATCGGCCACACCTTAGGGTCCCAAGTGAGATCCACACCATGGATCAGTGGGGCTCACTTGGCCCATCATAAAAATAAGAAAAACTACCCTATAGAGGCACCCACCGTCCGATCTTCTTACTCCAAGGGGTTCCTTAGCACCTTAGCTTTGATTTCAATGGAGGAGATGAGAAATGGAGGGTTGAGATGGGAGATGGTGGGGTAGGAAAGGTGGGCCACACTTAGAATTTTGGGAGTGCTTGGAGAGCTCTCATACGTATGGAGCTTTGCTTGGGAGAATGAGATGAGAAATGAGAAAGAGAGACAGTGTTGTAGAGAGAGATGAGTGATGGATGGATGTGGTGAATGATGGTTATGTAAGAAAACCTTGACTTTTGAGGCTTTTTGTGTAAGAAAGGCATGAGAGGTGTAAGAGATTCTTGACTTTTGTGGTTGCTTGGGAATGGGTGAAAGGTGACGTATACTTGACATGTACTTGACATGTGATGGATTGATGGATTGATGTGACACATTGTAGAGATTCTCTTGAGTTCCACAACGCGCGGCGTTTTCCTAACACCGAACGTCGGCCTACAACTCTTGACCAGGGTATCGCTTCGGCGCGCGAGTCGCGGCATCAGAACCGCGGCGACGGCGCGGTCGCTATGGTAACAATATTAGGTTGAGTCAATACGGGTTGACGGTGTATGAATCAGGGTCGCGCGTAACTATCGGTTAAGGGTCGAAGGTTGCCGAAATTCGATCGGTAAGACTGCGAAGGTTTATGGAATATTACGGTTTAGGATACGGGTCTTACATGAAGAGTCTGGTTTATTAATTAAAAGTACTTCACCATTTTTTAAAATTGAGACGGGTGTATTTAAGTGATCGTCAATAACTACATTGATAGACTTTTGAATTACACTAGTCCTCTTGTTAAGAACCCGATATGCTCGACTATTCAGAGCATACCCTAAAGTACCCCTTCATCACTTTTGGTGTCAAACTTACCTAGATTTTCCCGGTTAAGTATAATGTAGCACTTACTGCCAAAAACTTGAAAGTATTTGACAGTAGACTTCTTATCAAACCACATTTCATACACCATTTTACTATTTAATTTTCTAGCATAAACATGGTTAATTATATAACACGCAATATTTACGGCTTCGGCCCAAAGATTTTTAGGGAGCTTCATACTGTTTAACATTACATTAGTCATTTCTTGAAGCACTCTATTTTTTCTTTATACTATACCATTTTGTTGTGGTGTTTTGGGCATAGAGAATTCATATAATATTACCTAATCACTACAAAACTTCTCAAAACCGCTATTCTCAAATTTTGATCCATGATCGCTACGGATCTTACGGACTTGAGACTCTTTTTCAGTTTGGATACATTTAAGTATCATTTTTACTTCATCGAGAGTTTCTGATTTGTCCCTTAAGAAGACTACCCATGTATATTTGGTAAAGTCATTAACAATTACCAGAATATACTTCTTGCCACCTCGACTCTCCATTCTAGTTGGTCCAATAATATCTATATGGAGGAGTTCGAGTGGTTTAGATGTGGCATTGAAGTTCACTTTTTTATGAGAACTCCTAATTTATTTGCCAATCTGGCATTCTCCACATATTTTATCTATTTTATGTATTTTGGGTAAGCCTCTTACTAACTCTCTTTTGCTCAATCTATACAAGTTGCGGTAGAGTACATGTCGAAGGCGTTTATGTCATAACTCGTCTCATTAATATGGACCATGTAACATGATAGATTAGATAAGCTAGAATTACTTACTATGTAGCAGTTTTCAGAAGTTCTGCGACCAGTTAATATTACAGAACCATTTTTATTTAAAATTTTACACCCTAGGTTAGTAAATTTTATACTATGATTATTATCGCGTATTTGAGAAATGCTTAATAAGTTGTGTTTTAACCCTTCTACATATAAAACATTCTCAAATAAAGGGAGGTTAAAGAGTTGAACCATACCATTGCCAACAATCCTGCGGTTACTACCATCACCGAATGTGATTGAACCATCGGTCATATCTTCAAAATTGGTGAACAAACTTTTGTCACTTGTCATGTGTCTGGAGCAACCATTGTCTAGGTACCACTTTGAATGGCTTGAAGCTTTGAAAGTAGTGTGGGCAACCAAACAGGTAACCTTAGGAACTCATTTCATTATAGTCTTGGGTTTAAGAGTATAGTTGGTCTTCTTATTTTTGTAGTTGTTATAAGACCGACCCACTGAGTCAGATTTTAACAGCTCCTTAAGTAAATCAATAATTTTCTCAACTAAAGGATTATGATTCTGATTTTTATAGTTGATATGGTTGCTTTTAAGTTTTAAGGTTTGAAAAGTTTTAGCATTTTTAGAATGATTTCGATTTAGGCTTTTCCCTTTCGAGTTTGAAGACTCTCCTTTCACAAACTTAGGAGGAGCATTCTTATGTTTGAGAGGAATACTTTTATCGTAGCCCAATTCAGATCGGTGGCCACATTTTCTGGATCCGGATAATAGTTTTTCTAACTTAGGATCACTTTGGGCATACTTACATGAGTCTTTTAAACTCAAAAGTGAAGAGACTTCAAGTATTAGTTTTTTATTTTTAGATTTTAGATTTTCAATATGAGAGGTTATTGAGGGTCAAATATATCATATAAGACCCCAGTTATTACATGGATTTATGATTATGAAAATGTTTAAAGGCCTGTTTAAATCGTGTTTGTGTTGCAGGGCGAATTTCCAAGCATGTGATTGAAAAGGATGCTAAGAGCATTGGATTACGCTCTGATGTCACCAAGGATAGGTACAGACTCCAAGGGACCAAGACTGACGGATTTACATGCCAGAGATTCGAAAAAATTAAGAAACTAAAGCTCAAGTGGCGTAAAAAGGGTTCAGAATGCAAGATCACAAGGTTCCCACCATCTGTTCAGCTCAAAACTTCAAACACAGTCTGAGGGCCATAAATTAACCGTACACATCAAATTTCAACCATCGGATCATTTTAGACGTGGCCCAATGGACAGATCAGCCCATAAATTCTTGATCTAGGGCCCACTTGATATCTGGATATGCTTCAATTTTGGACTCAACACCTCAAATGAGATGACAAAATGGATGGACGGCATGGATTTCTCAGGCATCATAGTGGACCCCATTTATGCATGAGTGTGCATAGTGCACAATCTCACTAGCCATGCACCGCAACAGGGAGTCGATCAAACTAACTCTTAACTGACTGTTTGTTGAAGAAGAAAATTTCCTTCTTCATGCCTTACGTAGCTCGTCCGCTGGGATGATGTGTGGCCCACTTACATTCATCGGATAGACGATCCAAACCGACCAGATTGTCCAGGGGAGGGCACTGACCAAAACCCAACAAATTTTAGGATTCCATGCTTACATTCAAGACCGCAGTAGCGAGGAAAATGTTGGTACGTCGATTGATGGTGTGGCCCATCTAAAACATGAATTCATGTCAAACTTGGGGCCGTGATCAGAAACTAATGCAGATGCCAGAAAAAGGGAATGATTCTCTAGAAGGACGGCCGATGTGGACCCCACCGACTCCCAAACAAAAACAGAAATTTCTATTTTTGAACATTGTCCGAAAAGAGCTGACCGGTTCGCAGTTGTGGGCCACCACCGTGTTTCAACGGTAGAATCCAAACCGTTCATCAGATTTCCAAGCCCCATTATACGAAGACCTAGGTGACTGAATTTTAAAAGGAAGCGATTATGGAAATCCAGCCGTTCAAACACGGAACGGACGGCAGAAACGATAAACATATGGGCCTCTTCAACGAACGATCAAAAGAACCCACATCCCACCGAAATTTCCTCCTCTATCCATTGGACGGAGTGGATTTTCAAAAATAATGAAGGAATGGGCCCCACCAGTGTCACAGCGGAAGACATCCGTGATCTTTGTTTCAGCGTCCGACCACTGCCTACTTTTTGCGGACGATTGTACGATCACGGTGTTGATCGGATGGATGATCCGGACAGTCCATCGTGTAGCTTACTCAAAAATGTCCCAAGGGACGTTGATATTTTGGATGAAATACAAGGAAGAGTAGCGTTTGGAGGCTCCGAAGTTAGCTGCGTAAAGGAATTACGAGGCTGCTGCAGCGAAACCGACTTCACCTGTCCACCAACTTCAGCCAGAGCCATCTGACCGACTTCCTTGCCTCCAACCAAGTTATAAGAAGGAGAGAGAGAGAACATGAATGACATCTTGAGATCAGATCTTGGTGTGGGCTGGACGTGAGCGTGGAGTAGGGAGAGTTTATCAGTTAGAGTTTTCTTTTTATTAGTTTATTCTTATGAGATCTAGCCACATCATGCCTATGCGTGGCTGAACCTCTTAGCTAGGGCTAAGAGGTGAAGCCTGTAGTGTGATGGGAGACTTTGTTTGAGCTTTTTATTTACACTGAACTGATTTTAATTATAGTTTAATTAATGGGATGTTTTTAGTCTCTAATGGTCTGTTGTGACTGAAATTACAATGGGTCTGCAATGGCTTTGAGCATGTTCTTTTCCTTTTATGTTTATGACGTCAGGAAGCCCTGTTGTTCACCATCGTCTCTTGGCATGGTCGGATGACGGTACCCTTCCTAACCTTTATAGCATGTTGATGGGTTGGTAATTAGTTTAATTATGTTGTTTACTTTGTCTCCTGTGCATGGTTTGGTGATGGAATCCTTTCTAATTCATATACCTTTCATCTCTTGAAAACTATATTAATGGCAGTTCAGTTTAATTTCCATAAATCAGGCGTAAGATCTCCCTGATCTCTACAAGTGGATCCTCTGAATCCCTAGTTTCCTATCTCTGATTTCTCCTAAGTTTTAGATAATAATTTTACAATTATTCCTTAAATTCTATTTGATTTTGATTTTATCTCATTCTAGTTCTAGTTTTAGTTAGTTTTAGATAACGTACAAGTTTCAGCCCCTTAGGATTCGACCTCGGTCTTACCGAGTTTATTACTACATCACAACCCTGCACTTGGGGAGTGAACAAGTTTTTGGCATCGTTACTAGGGACTGACAATTGCATTTTTCTGAAATTGACTAGTTTCAGAATTAGGTTAAGATTAGGGTTTTCTAACTTTAGTTTTAAATTTTTCTTTCTATTTGGTTTTTAGAAACTAACCTTCCTGTTTTGTAAGGTTGTTGATAGATCTTTTAAATTGGTAACCTCATCCTAATTTCTTTACTTTCTCTATTTCCTAGATTATGTCTTATCTTCTAGAAACTAACTTGGTTGTTTTGTTTTGCAGGTTCTCAACTTAGGACTCTAAATTGGTAACTTCTTTCCATCTTTCCTATTTATTTCTATATTGTCATTTTTGTTCTTCCTCTTAGGTCTAGGTTAGAATTTAAATCAAGGGCTGCGAGTGTTTCATGCCCAAGTGAGCCCGTGATAACACTCGACGTCTCTTAACCGAAGGAGGGTTAGTTGAGGGGTTAACTGTCCATCGTAGGACTAGACACGGCTCAAATTTTCCCAAGTTAATTGAGGTTATGGCTACGAATCAACTCAAGCAGTACCCCAACTTAGGGTTGAGGAAGTACAAGCTGAGAATGAGGTGCATCATGCACCCTCGCCTCGTGAGACTATTTACAACCGGCGGAGGTGAGTACACCCTCATGCATGATTTTTCCTGAAAATATAGGACAGATGGACATCAAGCCAGGGGTTATCCAACTCCTTCCTAAGTTCCATGGGCTTGAGTCTGAAGAACCATATCTATATCTGAAAGAGTTCGACGAGATTATAGCCACCTTATACTTTCCTAATGTATTTGAGGATACAATTAGGCTGAAACTCTTCCCATTTTCCTTGAAAGAGAAGGCAAAGACGTGGTTACATTCACTGTATCCTAGATCCATTGGCACATGGAATGATATGCAGAGGGAATTTATAAAGAAATTTTTCCCACATCATAAAACGATTACCCTCAGAAAAGCAATCATGAACTTTTTCCAAAAGGAAGATGAAACATTCTTCCAATGTTGGGAAAGGTTCAAGGATTTGGTCAGTTCATGCCCACAACACGGCTTTGAAACGTGGCGCATTACAAAAATTTTCTATGATGGACTGACATCTTCCATGCGCCAAATGGTCGAGACAATGTGTAATAGAGAATTCATTAATAAAAATGTTGACGAGGTGTGGGATTACATCAATAGTCTTGCTGAAAAAACTCAATCATGGGACTATTACCCAAGTTCGAACCCCACATATAGGCTGACTCAATCTAAGGAGAAAGGTGGATTGTATCTCTTGAAAGAAGATGATGATCTCAAGTATAAAGTGTCTATGCTCATAAGAAAATTTGAGGCCATGGAAAGAAAGAAGGATAAGGTTAATGAAAGTGTTTGTGGCATCTGTGATTGCAACATTCATACAACAAAAAATTATCCTACAATACCTGCCTTTTGAGAGGTGTTGAATGAACAATCCAATGCCGTAAATAACTATTAAAGACCTTTCAATGGACCGACCTCTAACACGTATAATCCTGGTTAGAAAAATCATCCCAATTTTAGTTGGAGGAATAGACAAACTGCTACCCCTCAAGGTTTCTTCAATCAAAATCCAAATCATGGGAGACCACAAGAAGAACCGGTTCAAAATTCCATGCAAGAGCTGACTCAGACAATGAGAGATTTTATGTAAAAGATGGATTCAAGTATGACGGCTATAGAAAAGGGGATGCTTCCTACACAACCACTCCCCAATCCTAAACCACAGTATGAGATAAGTGATCCTAGCTCTTCAAATCAAATGGGGCATGCTAAATCCATCACCACTCTTAGGAGTATGAAGGTTATTGATAAAACCCTTCTGGCTAGGCCCGAGAAGCCTCAAGAACTAGAAGAGGACAACAATGATGGATCTAATGATGCCCCATAAAAATTAGAACCAAAACTTCTAGAGAAGCCAGTTGCTCCATTCCCCCAACGGTTGGTTGTACCAAAATATCTCTCTAACTCTCAGGATATTCTAGAGGTGTTGAAATAAGTAAAAGTCAACATTCCTCTACTTGATGTCATAAAACAGATACCTTCATATGTCAAATTCCTGAAAGACCTATGCACAACTAAAAGATGGCAGAGTATTCAAAAGAAAATCTTATTGACTGAGAAAGTGAGTGTCATTCTTAAGCAAGACGTGCCGCAGAAATTCAAAGATCCCGGTAGCCCAACCATATCATGTGTAATTGGAAACTATCGAATTGATCATGCACTTCTTGACTTAGGAGTAAGCATTAATTTAATTCCTTAGTATACAAATAGTTAGGATTGGGTGAATTAAAACCCACCCTAACCACACTACAATTTGCTGATCGCACTATTCGTGTACCAAGAGGGATAATCGAGGATGTATTGGTCCAGGTCGATAGATTTTACTACCCTATAGATTTTATCATCCTGGATACCGAACCCATCAATAACATGAGCACTCAGATTCCCGTCATTCTTGGTCGCCCATTCCTGGCCACTTCAAATGCAATTATCAATTGTAGGAATGGTGTCATGACTATGTCTTTCAGAAATTTGACACTGGAGTCAAATATCTTTTTCTATAACGACAACAATTCAGAGGATGATGACTATTTTCATGACATTAACATGATTGATTCTTTCATGAAAGATAGAACATCTCTTACCTTATCCTCTGATCCTCTAGAGACGTGTCTGGCCCACTCCTATGATTTTGATGATGACATGATTAGGGAGATGTGTGTCATGCTTGATACTGCATCGGTACTTGAAGTTAACCAGTGGAGGCCACAATTTGAAGAGTTGCCCCAAACTGATGTAGTGCCTCTACCGTCTAACCTCAAGCCGCCGAAGCTTGACCTAGAGCCTTTGCCCTCTGATTTAAAATATGTCTATTTAGGTCAAGATGAGACATAACCGGTAGTGATCTCTGCCCACCTAGAGAAAGAGCAGAAGAGTATGCTCATAGGTACCCTCCTTGAGTATAAGGGAGCCCTAGGATGGACGATAGCGGACCTCAAAGGAATTGACCCCGCGATTTGTACTCATCGCTTATATCTTGAGGATAATGCGAAAACCGTTCAGCAATCACAATGAAGAGTAAATCTAAACATGAAGGCAGTGGTTAAGGCTGAGGTTCTTAAACTATTAGATGTGGGTATCATATACCCCATATCCAATAGTCAATGGGTGAGTCCAACTCAGGTGGTTCCTAAGAAGTCCGGGATCACCATCGTAGCCAATGCCAATAATGAACTCGTGCCAACCAGAGTTACTACTGGTTGGAGAATGTGCATTGATTACAGGAAGCTGAATACTGTCATGAGGAAAGATCACTTTTCTTTGCCCTTCATTGATCAAATCTTAGAAAGGCTAGCTGGTCATTCCTATTATTATTTCCTTGACCGGTATTCGGGCTACAATCAGATTGAAATCGCCCCTAAGGACCAGGAAAAGACCACATTTACATGTCCCTACGGCACCTTTGCTTATAGAAGGATGCCGTTCGAGTTATGTAATGCCCCTACGACCTTTCAATGATGTATTATGAGTATCTTTTCTGACATGGTGGGGAAATATTTAGAGGTCTTCATGGACGATTTCTCTATTTTCGGTTCATCGTTCAGCGAATGTTTAGAGAGGCTTAAATGTGTGTTGAAAAGATATGAAGAAAAGAATTTGGTACTTAATTGGGAGAAGTGTCATTTCATGGTTCAAAAGGGAATTATCCTTGGGCATATCATCTCATCCAAGGGAATCGAGATAGATAAGGTAAAAATTAATCTTATCTCTAACCTAGCTCCACCCAAGAACATCAAAGATGTGCGATCCTTCTTAGGACATACATGGTTTTACAGACGATTCATAGAGGACTTTAGTCTCCTCTCTCATCCTTTATGTAATCTTCTTCAAAAGGATGCAACATAAAAGTGGACTGAGCAATGCCAAGAAGCTTTCACTAAGCTTAAGGACATGTTAACCACTGCACCTATCATACAGCCACCCGACCGGAGTCTTCCTTTTGAACTTATGTGCGACGCCTCTGATTATGCTCTTGGAGCAGTTCTAGGTCAGAGAAAAGATAAGCGGCCTTACGTTATTCATTATGCAAGTAGGACTCTAAATCCTGCCCAAGTGAACTACTCGACTACGGAAAAGGAACTCTTAGCCGTAGTGTTCGCATTGGACAAATTTAGGTCCTACCTGATCGGATCCAAGATCATTATCTATACAGATCATGTGGCACTTAAATATCTTCTTTCTAAGAATGATTCTAAGCCTTGCTTGATACGATGGATCCTTCTACTCTAAGAATTTGATTTAGAAATTAAAGATAAAAAAGGAGTAGAGAATGTAGTGGCCGATCACCTTTCTCGCCTTAATACCTCTCATTCTCTTGAGACGACCCATATCAATGACATGTTCCCTGATGAACAACTGTTAAGAGTCTCCCATTCACCTTAGTTTGCTGATATTGTCAATTATCTTGCCACAGGTTCGATACCGACGCATTGGACTGCACAAGATAAGAAGAAATTCTTTACCAAGGTGCGCAACTTTTTCTGAAACGATCCATATTTATTTAAATATTGTTCAGACCAAATCCTAAGGAGATGTGTGCCAGACGATGAGCATCAGAGTGTCATCTCCTTCTGTCACTCACAGGCCTGTGGTGGTCACTTTTCTACTAAAAATACCACGACCAAGATTTTACAGTGTGGCTTTTATTGGCCCACCATGTTCAAGGACACTCATGAGTTTTGCAAGGCTTGTGAGCGTTGTCAAAAATTAGGAGCATTGTCCTGTTGAAATATGATGCCCTTGAATCCTATCCTTATCATAGAAGCATTTGATTGCTGGGGCATTGATTTCATGAGACCTTCCCCCCAATTCTTTGGAAATTTGTATATTTTGCTCGCCGTAGATTATTTCACTAAATGGGTCGAAGCAATTCCATGCCGCAACAATGACCATCACATGGTCATTAAATTTTTAAAAGAAAACATCTTGTCATGGTTCAAAACGCCTCGAGCCATCATTAGTGACGGGGGCTCACACTTTTGTAATAGACGATTCGAGAGCTTAATGAACAAATATGATATCTCTTATAAGGTGAGCACCCCATACCATCCATAAACAAGTGGACAAGCTGAGTTTTCCAATAGAGAGATCAAACATATCCCGGAGAAAATGGTTAATCTTGATCATAAGAATTGGTCATCCCGATTGATCGATGCCTTATGGACATACCATACTGCTTTTAAACCTCTTATTGGAACATCTCCTTTTAGAGTTGTTTGTGGGAAGGCATGTCACTTGCCTGTGGAGTTAAAACATAAAGCGTACTGGGTGATCAAAAATTTAAATTTCAATCTTGACAACGCTAGCTTGCTACTCAAACTTCAATTAAATGAACTTGAAGAAATCTGAAACGATGCATACAAAAACTCAAGAATTTACAAGGACAGGATGAAGGTGTTTCATGATCAACATATTCTTCGAAAATCATTCACACCAAGTCAGAAAGTCCTTTTGTACGATTCTTGACTACATCTCTTTTCGGATAAGCTTTAATCTCGTTGGATCGACCCCTACATTGTTGTTACTACTTTTCCTCATGGGGCCGTTGAGATAAGAGATCCCGACAATGGCAAGGAGTTTAAAGTAAATAGACATCGATTAAAGCCATTTGTCGAAAAATTTGATTCAGAGGAGATGTACATGCCTTTGACTGCTCCTGTTTATCAGGATTGATCTCCTAGTCTGATGGAGGTATAGGTAGGTTTATCATTTTCATAGGACTAGGGTAGTTTGCTTTATTTATCTGGCTGAAGACAGTATAATTAGCACTCCTGGGAGGTAACCCAGCTTTTCATTCCATTTTATTTTCCTAGTTAGTTAATTCAATGTTTGTGGGTAATATTGCTATAAACCCTCACGAGACTACAACTCGTCCACTAGGAACAATCTAGGGGTTTAAAGGCTTGTTGCATACGCTAAAGGCAATCGAGAGCACCTGCGAAAGTGGTATAAGTGAGATATTATTTTTGTCATTTTTGTTTTACTTTCTCTCTCGTGTTGGCCGGTTTTCATACTGCGATCTCTTGGTAAGTCTCTCTCTCGATTCGTTATCCAGGTATTATCTTCCCATCACTTTACTTTCATTGGCTCATGTGCATTGCATGCTCACAACTTTTACATTGAGGACATGTAGATTTTTGGTTGGGAGTGGGAGATTAGGTTTCCTAATCAGTAGTTTCCTAGTCTTAAGAAAAAAATGTTGAAATTTTTAATTTTTCTGGAATTTCTTATGAATTCGAAGTGATTTTGACATCCATCTGTAACTTAGAATTTCAAGATACATGATGTTGGTAATCTATGACTCTTGGATTCAGTATCTGTTAGATTTCACAGTTAAGTTTGAATTGTTAATCCATAATTATAAGTTGTAAACATTGATTGAGTCATGATTTCACATGTCACATCTTGCTTTCACATTAAGGTTTCAGTTTGATATTAAATGGTTAAATTGATAATCACTAAGCGTGTAAGGAACCAGCCTGAAAAATTTGTCTGTCATGATCAATTGAAGAAAAAGAAAATACCTAGCATAAAAAAATTAAAAATTTTAAAAAAAAAAAGAGAAAAAAGCAGTTACCTTTGAAAAGGGTTGGGCGAAAAATCTTCACCACAGGTTTGCTCCCTATAGGTGTAGATTTAATTTCTCATGGATGATATGTGAAAAGAGTTGGGTGTACAGTCTTCATCATAGGTTTGCTCCCTATAGGTGAGGAATTGATCCCCTTCTTGGCGTTACTTTTAGTGGAAAAATCAAAAGTGAAGGAATGAAAAGATGATCTGTGAGGTAAGTTTTGAAAAAGTTTTGGGTGTCCTAAATGCTCTTATTGGTTACCAATGATATCATGAAATAATGAATTGAATCTTAATGTTGATAAGTGGAGATTACACTATACACCTATGGAACTCAATGTTTAGAACTTTTCTAATTGATGGATTAATACTTTGCACTTGATTATGAAGTTTCCTGTGTGCTTGAGTCCAGGAGAAAGTAATATCCAACATTCATGAATCCTAGAATTTTCAAATTTGAATTGTTTTCCAAAAATCACTCGAGTTCATAGAAATCGTCCTAAAATTCTCAACTTGTTTTTCGCATACCTTGCTCGGGACTAGCAAGATGTTGGTTGGGGGTTATGTTGAGGGTCAAATATTGCATATTAAACCCCAATTATTACATGGATTTACAACTACGAAAATGTTTAAAGGCCTATTTAAATCATGTTTGTGTTGCGGGGCGAATTTACCAGCATGTGACTGAAAATGATGCTAAGAGCGTGGATTTAACGCTCTGATGTCACCAAGGTTAGGTACAGACTCCAAGGGACCAAGACCGACGGATTTACATGCCAGAGATCCGAGAAAATTAAGAAACTGAAGCTCAAGTGGCGTAAAAAGGGTCCAGAATGCAAGATCACAAGGTTCCCACCATCTGTTCAGTTCGAAACTTCAAACATGGTCTGAGGACCATAAATTAACCGTATACATCAAATTTCAACCATCAGATCATTGTAGACGTGGCCCAATAGACAGATCAGCCCATAAATTCTTGATCTAGGGCCCACTTGATATCTGGATATGCTTCAATTTTGGACTCAACGCCTCAAATGAGATGACAAAATGGATGGACAGCATGGATTTCTCAAGCATTATAGTGGACCCCATTTATGCATGAGTGTGCATAGTGCACAATCTCACTAGCCATGCACCGCAACAGGGAGTCGATCAAACTAACTCTTAACTGACTGTTTGTTAAAGAAGGAAATTTCCTTCTTCTTGCCTTACGCAGCTCATCCGCTGGGATGATGTGTGGCCCACTTACATTCATCGAATAGACGATCCAAACCGACCAGATTGTCCAGGGAAGGGCACCGACCAAAACCCAATAAATTCTAGGATTCCATGCTTACATTCAAGACCGCAGTAGCGAGGAAAATGTTGGTACGTCGATTGATGGTGTGGCCCATCTAAAACATGAATTCATGTCAAACTTGGGCCCGTGATCAGAAACTAATGCAGATGCCAAAAGAAGGGAATGATTCTCTAGAAGGACGGCCGATGTGGACGCCACCGACTCCCAAACAAAAACAGAAATTTCTATTTTTGAACAGTGTCCGGAAAGAGCTGACCGGTTCGCAGTTGTGGGCCACCACCGTGTTTCAATGGTAGAATCCAAACCGTTCATCATATTTTCAAGCCCCATTATACGAAGACCTAGGTGACTGAATTTTAAAAGGAATCGATTATGGAAATCCAGCCGTTCAAACACGGAACGGACAACAGAAACAATAAACCTGTGGGCCTCTTCAACGAACGATCAAAAGAACCCACATCCCACCGAAATTTCCTCCTCTATCCATTGGACGGAGTGGATTTTCAAAAATAATGAAGGAATGGGCCCCACCAGTGTCACAGCGGAAGACATCCATGATCTTTGTTTCAGCGTCCGACCGCTGCCTGCTTTTTGTGGACGATTGTACGATCACGGTGTTGATCGGATGGATGATCCGGACAGTCCATCGTGTAGCTTACTCAAAAATGTCCCAAGGGACGTTGATATTTTGGATGAAATACAAGGAAGAGTAGCGTTTGGAGGCTCCGAAGTTAGCTACGTAAAGGAATTACGCGGCTGCTGCAGCGAAATCGACTTCACCTGTCCACCAACTTCAGCCAGAGCCATCTGACCGACTTCCTTGCCTCCAACCAAGTTATAAGAAGGAGAGAGAGAGAACATGAATGGCATCTTGAGATCAGATCTTGGCGTGGGTTGGACGTGAGCATGGAGCAGGGAAAGTCTGTCAGTTAGAGTTTTCTTTTTATTAGTTTATTCTTATGAGATCTAGCCACATCATGCCTATGCGTGGATGAACCTCTTAGCTAGGGCTAAGAGGTGAAGCCTGTAGCACGATGAGAGACTTTGTTTGAGCTTTTTATTTACACTGAACTGATTTTAATTATAGTTTAATTAATGAGATGTTTTTAGTCTTTAAAGGTCTGTTGTGACTGAAATTACAATGAGTCTGCAATGGCTTTGAGCATGTTCTTTTCCTTTTATGCTTATGACATGAGGAAGCCCTGTTGTTCACCATCATCTCCTGGGCATGGTCGGATGATGGTACCCTTCCTAACCTTCATAGCATGTTGATGGGTTGGTAATTAGTTTAATTCTGTTATTTACTTTGTCTCCTGTGCATGGTTTGGTGATGGAATCCTTTCTAATTCATATACCTTTCATCTCTTGAAAATTATATTAATGGCAGTTTAGTTTAATTTCCATAAAGCAGGCGTAAGATCTCCCTGATCTCTACAAGTGGATCCTCTGAATCCCTAGTTTCCTATCTCTGATTTCTCTTAAGTTTTAGATAATAATTTTACAATTATTCCTTAAATTCTATTTTATTTAGATTTCATCTCATTCTAGTTCTAGTTCTAGTTAGTTTTAGATAACGTACAGGTTTCAGTCCCTTGGGATTCGGCCTCGGTCTTACCGAGTTTATTACTACATCACAACCCTGCACTTGGGGAGTAAACAGAGGTTTTTAAATCTAAATCGCATTTGGTTTTTTCAAAATAATCTGAAATGTGATGTTTTTCTAAAACAAGAGTATTAAATTTTTCTTTAACTTTCAAAAAATTTTCTTTGTAAAGTTTTAGTTTTACATCAATTTTACAACTCTCCTTGTAAAGGGCATTATAAGCATCTTGAAGATCTTCTTCATTTTCATGATAACTATTTAGATTTTCTTCACTAGTTAAATCATCATGATCTGAAAAAGTAAACTTGGCTAGAGGCATAAGGGCTTTGTGGTTGCAGAATCTTCTAATTCAGAAGAGGCTTCAGAGCCAGAAGATTCATCCTAAGTAACCAACATAACTTTCTTTTTAGGTTTGTCCTTTTTAGGAGACTTGTTCCCTAAATGCTCATATTCATGATAGTTTTAACATTTACTGTCTTTTAAAAATTTTCAAGTTTTAAATTTAAATCTTTTCTTTTCATTAGGTTTTTGAAAATCAACTCTCTTTTTACTTTTGAAAATCTTACAAAACTTTTTAGCTAAACGTGTCATATCATCTTCAGAATTTTTTAAATCAGAATTACTATTTTCTTAAGAAATATATTTAGAAGATTTAAGAGTGATAAATTTACCTTTAATAGCTTTAAAAGTTAACTCATAAGTTTGTAAAGAACTAACTAATTCTTCTACCCTCATATTATCTGTATCACGAAGTTCCTGGATCGCGGTCACCTTTGAATTGAACCGGTCAGGGAGTGAGCGTAGTATCTTTACACAAATTTTAGTTTCTGGAATTTTATCACCGAGACCCCACATAGAGTTCACAATGTCATTCAATCTAGTATAGAAGTCCACGAAGGTTTCACTTTCTTCTATACTTATTTTCTCAAATTTGGTTGTGAGGATTTGGACTTTAGATTTCTTGACGATTGTTATTCTCTTGTGTTTAATTTCTAAAATATCCTAGGCTTTCTTTGCAGTATTATAGGATATAATTCTTTTGAATTAATCCAATGATAGTGCGTAAGTTATGACATTTAAAGCCTTTGAATTAGCATTACTCTCATTTTTCTGAAGAGTGGTCCAAGAAAATAAGGTGTGACTTTCATAGATTTGAATCCATCGATACCAGTTGCTTCAGTTGTAAGAGGGGTCCATTCAGTCACTATGGCTTGTCACACGCTCTCATCCATGGATTTTAAGAAAATCTTCATTTTTTCTTTCCAATAGGCATAATTGGAGCCATCAAATGGTGGAGGCCTAGTGACTGAAAGGCTATCAAAATTTGACATCTCAAATAGCTCAGATCGATTAGCTCAGGAAATAAATTGAAAAAGAATAATTAAAAGCGAGCTATTAGGCTTTGATACCACTTGAAAAGGTCGACCTATTAAGTCCTAGAGGGGGGTGAATAGGACTGCTGAATTTAAAAATTTAACAGCCGAATTTAAACAATTAAATAAAGATAGCACTTTAAACAATCCATAATGTGAAAATATATAACAACCTCAAAAATCTAGTATTGAGAGGTTGATACAAACTTGGTTCTAAGGATAATCTGACACCAAAAACCAATAGTTTATGATAACGTAACCTTACTAGAAGGTGGGTGAGTATCAAAAACTCAAACTGAAGAGGATATGAAAGAAATGAAATAGAAAAGGAAATAACTAAGTTATTACAACATTCATTATACAATGCTAAAATGAAAAGATTACAACATTCACATCCATAAATACATCCCACAATCTTAAATCACAAAAGATAAAGAATATAAACCAAAAATCCACCAAACACAAAGAATTATAGTGGTTCGCTTATATGTACACCAACTGTTAAACAACAGCCACACAACTACTCCACTCCTAATATCCTCACACAATGGATATTAGCGTTCACTATGAAAATAGGTTTTTCAAGGTTCGCCTAAAACCCTCACAATTGTGTCTTTCAAGTGGGCTTACACAATTCAAAAACCCCATACTCTGAGTTTTCTGGATCACCTCAGACAAACCAAAACAGAGAGATTTTTTTGGCACAATCTCAATGAAACCAAAAAATAGAAATTTACAATAATGTAAAATACCTGGATATTCTCCTTTAGATGGAGCCCAGAAGAACCAAATCGGAGTAGAAGTTCAATGTTGAAGTTCAATGTCTACACTCACTCATGAAATGGTTTTAAGGTTTAAATAGATTTTAGATTTAAAGCACCTTGGGCTAGCTTGATTTGATTTTGATTCCAACAAATGAGAATACTTCAATTCCTCTTTCAAATATAATTGGAATGTAGAATACAAAATTAAATATAAAGAAAGCTAATTAAAGAGAATATAAAATGAGCACTAAATAGCTTAAGAATATCACTAATTTATCTCTCAAAGTGGCGTATTGATTTAGCTTGAATTGAATATCAAACTTTGAAATTCGTACCCTATTTATAGTTACAGAAATCGCACTCTCAACTAGTCTTGAGGTCGGCACGACTAGTCATAAGACCAACAGATTTTTGAAATTTTGAACGCGATAGGATAAAGTCATTCCACGACTGGTCGTAGGTTCTGTTCGACTAGTTGAGTGACCTACATGACCAGTCGAGTCCTGTTCACGACTAGTTGTGTAGAATCATTTTTAGTTGCTAGACTTTAAGTCGAGGCTGCAGGACTAGTCAAGCACAGGTCGAGCACTATTCACACGACCGGTCGAGCAGTCACTAGGACTGGTCAAGGCTTTAACAAAAATTCTCAAAAATCAGTAACAGACTTAGGACTAGTCGAGGAATTCTTGGACTAGTCGAGCCAGTGGTGGGACTAGTCAAACATAGTCCAAGACTAGTCGAGAAACAATCTATGCATTTATAAAGTGACCCAATTCAAATTATGTATTCAAAATGACCTACCCTATGGTCAATCTAGGGTCATTCATACCTCATATATAATGTATGAACATTGAAACTTCTTTTTCTTTGATTGATAGATGTTCTTTGACCTTCACGACACTTGAGATCTTGTCATTCGTAGAAGCTTGAATTTGAGACTTCTGAAGCTTGAATTTGTGACATATTGAAGCTTGAGGATCAAAGTATAGAAACTTTTTCTTAACTTGTATGAAGAATTGAAACACATGAACTTTTGAAGTTTGAAAGCTCGAATTCATACTTGATGTTGTACTTGAACATGAACAAGTAATCTTGCATTTCTTGAATATATTGATGTGCTACACAAGACACATATCCAAGATGTTTTGGCACTATAAAATTTGACAATCATAGGAGCTAAAAACCATAGCACTTACAGTATAGTTACCTCTGCGAGATCTTCAGGGGGACCTAGATGTGTATTGATCTTACTTAGAGGTCTCGCTTCGTGGCTCAGGGCATGTAGGCTGCGATCAGGCTCGGTACCTAGTGAGTCCGAGCTATGTCTATCCATCCAGCGATTCGGTCATGGGTTGCAGTTAGACTCAGTGCCTAGCGAGTCTGAGCCATATCAACAGGGTCAGTCCGACGTTTAAGCCGACTTAGGGACTTATTATATTTTTCCCTAACAAAAACCATTTTCAAATCTCTTGCTAACTTGATTACGAAGATATGTGGATCTTAAAAGATCGATGTAGCTGTATTCAGATTGAGACTCAATCCATTGGTTCCCAGCCACTCAAATGTTGGTCCAATTCTCAAATCTTTATAATCATCATGAAAGATGCAATCATTTATAGAAAAATCTCCCATTTTGGAAAGATTGTGCAAGATGACTTATTGAGCATATCTGGATTTGTGATAAGATTCTTGTTTCAATGTGTAACACCCCAAATTTTAGGGGTCAAGCACACACTCGATAATTTGTTTGCTATCCCAGGTGTAGTACTGTGAAGTAGTAACAACTCGGTGAGACCGAGGTCATACCCACAGGGACTTGCTATTGTACAAATTCTGAAATAAATTAGAACTAAAACTAGAATCTAAACTAATTACTAAAAATCGAAACTAAAGGGATCAATTGTAGAGTAAACTATCAATATGAAAAAATATAGTGCTAATGATAGAATTATAGCTTCATTAATGTTACTTTACTTGATTCAATTGGATAACACAACTGGAATCAAAGTCCTATCTCATCTAGTCGAATAATGGAGTGGTTAAAACACTGTATTCATCAAAACAAATTTAAACCTTCATTGAATTGGTTCCCTCAAAGCATCAGTAATTTAATAGTAGATCTACTCAAAGCATCTACCATGCCCAAAGTATTTGATAAATCAATGAATTCTACATATCAAAACCTCATAAGATAGGTAAGAAAGCATTCATAGTCTTCATAAGCATCCAATGTGCCCGAAGTTGATAATGAATTAAAATAAACTAGAAGTACTTCTTCATTCAAACCATAATTAATGAATAGTTCAAAATACAATTAAATATCTTGAATCAAAGTAAAATAAATATTAAGAAGAATTACAAGCTTCACCTCTTAGCTCTAACTAAGAGATTAGCCAACCATAGACATGATTGCAGAGTAAGGAAGACTCCTTGAAACTCCACAACTCCTTGCTCTTCTCCTTCAACCCTAATTCGTGCTCAGAAATTCTTAAAACGTTCATTTATATAGGCTTGATTTACACTGACTTTGAAACAGGCTTGATTTTACGTAGCTATCGTAGCTTCAATAGCATCGAAGTCCCATTGAAGAGTCCAATTCGGATTGTGAAACTATCCAGCAACAAACTTTCAAATTTGTAAAATTTTCTGATGTCATTAAACTTCCTTTGATGGCATTGAACTTATCTTCGATTACATCGAACACACCTTCGATGTGATTAAAGGACGCTCCAAAGTGTCCAGTAAAAAATTTGATTTTTCTCTGATTTTTGCGATGGGATCGAAGTGGTTTTGATGGCATCGAATTTACTTCAATGTCATCAAAGTAGTCATCATGGCATCAAACTATCAATTTTAACAATCCAATTTTCTATACTTTAACTTTTTTCAGTTTTCTTCGTTCTTTACTTGATTTCCTTAGATCTTGGACTCTTAAAGTCTTCAATCTTGACCTCTAAAGATCCATGCCTCCACTTGGTAATTATGTGAGCATTAAATTCATGCTTTAAGTGTCCTTTTCTTCTTAGATCTCAAAATCATCTCGTAATAGAAAACATGTGTAATTAGATCAATTAAGCACATTCATGTTCACAAAACCAATGCATAATTAGGGGGACATGCAATATTTCACACACAACTTTGATCCCCGACATTATGGGTATCACTTTTATTTTGTGAAAGTATAATTTCTCATTTATAGTTATAATGGCATCAAAATAACCATAAGAGCTATGTTAACAATGAATATATATATATATATATATATATATATATATATATATATATATATATATATAAGTGTAGTCATGATAATCACCAAAAAGTATTTACAACCGAATCAATCCACGAAGTCTACTCAGCTGGGGACTTAAACTTACATATCCAAAAATATATAAATTAAAAAGTCAAATGTATTTACCCAACACTCCAATAACAACATTGCAGTGAAGCGTGTCAGTCTATGCTAAAGGATACATGTCCCGCGAATAACAATAATTATAATACTTCTCGTCAATACCATCATCCAAAAAATATCTATCGTATTGTAATGTGGCCCATCACCATCATTATCAATAATGTCATAATATGTATGTTTAGCTAAATCTTTATTAATCCAAGTTCAAACAATATATTGGCGAAGCTAGGATACTGTCATTATATCATAAATCGTATATCAGATCACGTGGCTCATTGCCAGTGTCCCTTGATCTGATTTAGGATTCGTCACCATAATGTCTAAACTATATGATCATTCTAATGATAAAGGTTCTTCACCCAAGGATAATTTTAAAAATATAAGGGCTTGTCAACCAACACTAAATTAGTACGAAAAGGACTCGTCACCCAATTCCTATAATAATATGATAGGTTCGTCACCAATATTATAAATAAATACATATCTTATCATAATATGTCACGTCACCTCCATCGATGCTTACTTGTCACTACAGGGGCCTTCTCATGCCCCAAACTTGGAAACCGGCCTCACAGAATTCTAAATCATCAAATTCGTCGTCGACAGCTTTCATAGTGCCCCATTCTCGGCTCCCGGTACCCATATGTCAAATTCCGATCCTGGGACCCTACAAGGAGGATTTTCATTATGATTTTTTTGTACTGGAGTATAACCACAAGCATAACTAAGTCACAAAACAATATCACCACATATCCACTATAATAAATCATTTGAGTACAATGCGAAAAGGAAAATACAAAGATAGTCAAAAGCTCCAAGATAATCTATCACGCACTCCTGCCTTAGTTGTCATGCCCCAAACACGAAAATTGGGCTCACAGAATTCCAAATCACCGAATCCAGCACCGACAGCCTTCGTAGTACCCATTCTCAACTCCCAGCACCCATATGTTAGATTTTGATCCTGGTATCCTAAAAGGAGGATTTCTAATATATATATTTTTTGTAATGGAGCATAACCACAAGCATAACCAAGTCACAAAATAACATCACCACATATCTACTATATCAAAACTTTGAGTACAATGCGGAAAGGAAAATACAAAGAAAAATAAAAGCTCCAAAAGTCGGCTATATGCTTGAAGCTCAATGTTGCAGTGGCAGCGTCCTAGCATCACCTACACGCAACGATCATGCATAAGCTTATAGAAAGCTTAGAGGGTGGTGTAAGTGTGTGCGCAAGGCAAGTGTTAAGTATGTAATATCATAATAATGTAGAAACATGCTGGTAAGCTCATGAATGCTATCAGTCATACCAAGGCTATGCAATGCGAGGCATGAATATTATTGGTCATATCGAGGCCATGTGATTTGAGGCCTACCTGGACGAATGTTATATGCAAGATGTAATGTAACTCAAGCATTTCAGTCCTCCTCAGAATCCATATATCAATACAATTCATCTCTAGAATATCACCAGGGTCTGGTACACTACAAACCAAATTGCTGTCACATCGCACGTAATAAGGTGAGTGGAAGAGACCTCACTATCTGTCTACCAATATTGAGCTCAGCTCGTCGATAGCGGACCCATTCCTCAAGCTAGTCAAACTCAACCTAGCTTTGCTCCCTCCTCTCGAGTGGGTAATGCCGCACTCCCTTCCAACCGACCACGATACAATAAGAAGCGCGAACTCCTGGTATTAGGCACTCTACGCTCAAAGCATCCACTCGATATAGACATTGGAGTGATTGATGGTTGAGTTCCATCTGTAGGAAATAGGCAGATGATCTTACAACATTAAAGATAAATGAAATTGTCCAATTTTAAACTAAGTACAATAGAAAGCACAAGGTTTCAGGAGGACAATAAGAAAGGTTTTTAAAACTGAAGGGTACGAGGAAATGATAGTCTAGGTGTGTATCCTTTAAAAAACTAGATGATTTCAGAAGAGATAAATATCTAAGAAGGTAGTGAGGTTGTGAGCAGGGCGGATTTGGAAAAGGATATGGGAAATGTGTTCACGGAATTTAGGTGGGAGGGTTCAAATAAAATTTAGCTAGAGAATATTGGCAACAAGCTGGGTAGGAGGTTGTTTTAGTAGTCTTAAGAGAAATTCTATCAGAATATTATCTTTACTTTTAATCTTCTTAATATTTAAGTTCCAGTGAGAAAACTAATATGCCCATCACAACAACTGAGGTTATGGTAGCTGAAAGTGCCTTTGTTTGTCAATTAATGTGAGGTTAAGTTAATCAGCATAGTGAGCCCCATATGAAAGAACTACAAGATGCAAACTCAACACAGTGGATGGATCAAGAGCTTCAAAGGTAAATTAAACCTCACATCTCATGACCAAAAAAACACCTCAAGTAAACAATGCTTGTTAAAAAATACTCTAATCTATTTAAAAACCAACAAGGAAAACATGTTTTATAGATTAGGTGATAGAAAACTAAGTTAGAAATTTATATGAAAATCATATCAGTTTTCTACCTCCTTCGAGACATCGAACACTGTTCAATGACATCGAACATTCATGCTCGATGACATCGAATTGGACTCGATGACATCGAAAAAGTGCCTTCGGATGTCTAGCGAACTTAAAAGAAAAATCATTTGAAAATTCAATGAATCGTACTCCTATTCGATGTCATTAAAATTCAAATTTTAATGACATCGAATCACATTCAATGACATCGAACAATAACATGAAAATGTCTAGAAATCTTTGAAGAAAAATCACTTAAAAGATTGAGGAATCAAACTCGATTCGATGACATCAAAATTCAAATTTCGATGACATCGAATTACGTTCAGTGACATCGAGTTAAGTCAAGAAACTGTCCAGCAAGCTTTAATAAGTTTTTCATAAAAGAAATCTCGAGTCATCGAACTTCCACTTGATGACATCGAAGGTTGCCTTCGATGACATCGAATGCAGAAAGATTCTGCCCCTTTTATTTTCATTGGGATTTTTGTTTATTTATCTGGAAGTTTGCTTTCTGAGTTATATTGAGAAAAGGAGAGAGTTCCAAGAGGGTAACTTCTTGCCTACCACCATTAATCCTTTTTTCTCATGGAAGTTCATTCCCCAACCCCTTCTTAATCATTGAATACTCAATAGATTGGATTAGAGAATGAACTTCATCATTTAAAGATCCTCCAGCAACTTACTTAATGGCAAATCATGATGCTAGAATCTCTTGAATGCACAAACCCTGTAATCACTCTGTCTCTTAAAGATCCACATTCATTAGAGTAGATTCCATCAAATACCTTGACCCAAACCCAACTACTATTAGAGCATCTACAAGTGTTGGGGTTCAAGGGAGCTGAAGATTCTTCGCCATCAAGGAAGATCATCTTCATCATGTACTGAATCAGGGGCTCACCTACATATAAGTAAGTCTTTAAGAGTCCACAGAATCTGAGGATCCTTCCTTGTGTAGGATTGGTCTTCAAGTTGTATTTCACTATCCTACCAAGACCTTTCACAGGCCTCCGACGGGAGAATATGCATAGAGCCCTTGTGTAGGATCTATTGTGCCTTGTGTAGGCACAATTAGTTGCCTTGTGTAGGCATGACTGGTTGCCTTGTGTAGGCATAATTGGTTACCTTGTGTAGGCATAAATGTCTTTTGTAGGCAATTCCTTGTGTGGGATATACCTGTCTTGTGTAGACAATACCTTGTGTAAGTTGTGAAGGTTTGTAGTTAACCTAATTTAAAACCACCAGATAGTGAAATCCAGTACACTCTAGGGTGGAGTGGATCAGTTGGGAGTAGAGTAGGCACATAGCCGAACCACTATATATCGATGTGTTTGTGATGATTCTTGCATATTTGGTTTGATAGCTTGATATGTTTAAATATGCAATATTTGTATTCTGATTAACTTGGATTCTTAATATATTTTATAGCCATGAATGTGAATAAGTATCTGATAATCTTGCTGAACTAATTTGGATTAATAAACAGTACAAATCAGTAAGATTAGAATTTTTGAAAAGTCCTATTCACCCCCCTCTAGGACACTTTGATTAATTCCATACTTTTACTATAGCGGTATCACCGCAATTTCAGCAGTAACTTTTGCTTGAAATGCAACATTTATGAAAATGATGACATGTCCATCTCAACAACAAAAGCATGGCTAGTAAGATTAAATTGAAAATTTAATATTCCATTGTTAACTACTAAGATTTCTTTATAAGTTTGGAGGTAATGTTGCTTAAATGGCTTGAATTGGTCAATCTTGTAGCCATAAAAATTTCCATTTCCTTGAATTTTTATTTTTTTAAAGTGTTGCTCCCTAATGTGTATCACTTGCATCTATTTATAAGATATGAGGACTATGAGTGCTTGAGATCTTAAGAGGAGGTAGCTGTGGAACAATCTTCTTGAGTTGGCAAACGGCTATAGTGTGACTTACAGACCAAGGTGGTGCTTTTCTTATGGAGATGGGAGAGAATATTTCTGTATTTTGAAACATGTTGTATAAAATATGCAATATAATTGAAGATGCCAAGAAATTGCTTGATTTTCCTAGTGTTGGCGAGTTGATCAATAAGCTAGAGAATATTTATGGTAATGTATGGATGGGGGGAGTATTTGTCACTTTGGATATTTATGCCAAGGAAATCAATATCAATTTTGGCCAAGTACATATTCTTTTATAATAACATGATTCCATGTTCTACACAGATATCATGGAATTGTTGAAGAAGCTCATAATGAGTTGATAGATCTAGGGAATACAATAACACATTGTCAATATAAAAAAATGTATGGTGAAGATTGGGTTTAAAAATTTGCACCATTGCCTTCTAAAAATGGATGGGGTAATTTTTAACTTAAAGGGCATGACAGTCCATGGGTAATGTGCAATTATGAATGTAAATGCAATCTTATATCATTCTTTAGGGGCAACTCCGAGTTGCCAAAATCCATCTTTGAAATCAAACTTTGAAAAAATATGGGCATCGGTAATATGCTGGAAGAGGAAAGATTGATATGGAAGGGGAAACTTACTGTCCTTAAGATACTTGTTCAATGGTTGATACTTAATGACAACTATTAACTTGCCATGAACTTTTTCTGAATATTTATTTATATAGAAAGCTTCACATGCCCATGAGGATGTTGTGAGTTTAATCAATCATTGAGAGGGTGGGGCAGAGAGATCTTTTTGGGCCAATGCAAGATGCTCAGGATTCATTCCTTGATGGCTAGCTTTGGTGGGATTGGTGGTTTGTGGATTTTTGAAAGGTAAGGAGATAAAGAATCCATGCTGAGTCCACAGAGGATGATAATGCTTTTGAGAGAAGTCCATGTGGGAGTCTATAAAGCAATCTTGGATGAGCCATTAGGAAATTTTTTTCTAAGGGTTGGATGAAATGGAGATTTTGGATTGGGGGCCATTGTAGGGAATGGAAGTGGTGTTGCAAGATGATGGAGTCCACTAAAGATATTGAATATTATGAAAGATATCAAACCCAAGAATTAGATCTTTCCCGAACAAAGGAGAGTTAAGTAACCTATGAACGATTTTTAGGGAGGGAAAGATTTGCAGTTTGATGGGAATGCAGATTTTGTCGATATGGAAGATTTTTCCATCTATAGCCTTGAAATATTAAGAGTGGGACTGCCAAAAAAGTTTTGGAAGAAATTTAGGGTTCAAGATGATAGAAGAGGCACCTATATCATTAAGGGCAACAACATGTATTAGGAGAGAAGTAGGGGTAGGTAATAGGGTGATTTGAACCAAGGGTGAGGGTTGTGTAAAAGAGTACTTTTGGATTCTAAAGTATTTTAAATAAGCCATTAATTCCAAAAGTTTTAGTCTTTTAGTCAATATCTATTTATGAATCGGAGTTCTCGAAGCAATATTCAATAGCAAGGAAGGCATCTCGGTCATAGTCAAAGAGAGTAAACTGATTCAAGATCATCAAACTCAACATCAGTGAGCATTGTTGCTTTCGGAAGAAGATGGGAATGTTTGGGCCTCTTTCTCTAAGGACATTGTCTTTGCAAAGTGTCCTTTCTTTCACAAATGTAGCAAGTATTCGAAGCCTTTTTCTTGAGAGTGGTCTTTAAAAAAATAATCTTTGCTTCTTGAAACGCTGCTTTAAAGATTTTTCATGAACTAGGGGGTTAGGATACTTGTGATAGCAGGATCTTTTTTTGTTGGGATAATCACAAGTTAACATCTTTGCATTTGATAGACAAGTAAGGGTGATCACAAGAACTACTGAGCTTCTTGCCTACCTATTCAACAATCTTTAGGAATTTAATTTGATTTCAAAACATTTCAAGGGATGGACTGTAGGAGCTCGAGTCATTAGATTTCTTGGTGGCTTTCCCTTAAGATTGATGTATCTCGCACATTGGTTTATTTATGGTTTGTGGTAGTCCCTATGGGCACCGTTTGGATTCTTGTACTTTCGATATTTGCCATGTTGTTTTATGCTTTAGCTATCATTGCTTGTCTCTTAATATCCACTTTACATTATGGGCTACTCTAATTTGTTTGTAAAAGGGATTAATGTTAACATGATTATGCAGACACGTAAGATATCTCCCCCACATGCGGCATGCTTAGGTGACACAGTGGTTTGTGCAACTATGACATCATACTCAAGCAGCAAAAAATTGATGCGTTGTCAATGTCAATGCCAATGCACTCGACCATCATAGTGTTAACACCATAAAACTCAGGATTTAAGTCTCTATACTCGATTGTCGAATTTCAGGGCATTACAATTATAATGCTACTGATTTATGTCAATCTAGTATATCAACATAAATGAATGGACAAGTTGAATTGCATTACTCCTAGTTTAGGATAAGCTCATATAAGATAAAATAAGATAGCAACATTGCATTATCGATTTGATTTGCGTTAGGTTAGCAATGGCCCATAACTCGTCGGCCTAGTTATAGAATTTTAAGATAGTAGTTGGAGAAAGTTCTCCATAGCCACTTTTCACATGGAAATAACTATTTGACGTGGAAATAACTATCTGAGCTCAAAGATAGTTGTGTCTTATCAAGCAATGCCACATGTGCTAGTCATTTTTCATCAGCTAGCAATTAGTTGTGCATAGGTCCTACTCCTATTACATGGACGAGAACTCTTCTCGCAATGCCATGTGTTGATGATGGTGGTCTCTTTCTCTACACAAACATATATAGTGTGCGGTGAGCTTTGCCAATTTGGCATTATTGTCATTATGCTCCTTACTTGTTTTCAGATGTAAGAACTTCTGCTCGATGCTATGGTACATCAATTGTATTTGTCACTTGTCATGACCTTGTTTCAATTAATATCCATTTTCGATCATGAGGCCATTATTTTGAACAACTATCTCTACCACATTAGTAATTAAGATACATGGTACATGTTTTGTAGATGTAGACTTACCTTTTTGGGCTACTCATAATGTATCAAATTCTAATTATATTTGACTATCATAGTTGTCGAAGAGATCTTCTATTTACTGCTTATTGAGATTTTTCTATTATGTGGCATCATCCGAGTCATTGGATTTGATATGGCCATATCAGGTGAAATCAAATACCCAATGATCTAATTTTAATAAGCAAGTGTCCACGCATCAAAGGTTAGCTTTGCTCAACTAATATAATTTTGGGACTATGAATTGGCATAATGGGTTCCACAATTTAGTCACTTTAATTTGGTTTAATGTACACCTTGTGTAGAGTGTGGTTTATGAGTGCCTACTTATCAAGTGTCATACATATGAAGTCGTGGTGTTTAATTACTCCCCTAAACAAAAACATAATTGTGAATTGTGTCTATAAGACTTCTTAAGGTGGACCTACTTAATCAATGGCTTGGATTTACCTAAAGATGGATTTATGATCAAACATACCAGTGGACCCCACTAAGTCGTGGTCACATTGAAAACTTGTTAAGGATGTCATGCTTTGCTCACCATATTAATAGACTTGAGATATTAAGTGTGGAGTCATAAATAAAATAAACTATCGATGGACTTTTAATAGATAGAAAAACTCTCATACCAGCTTTTATAAATAGTGATTGGGTCTCCGCACTTACATATGATCAAGAATACAAATCTCTCCCATTCCTTGAGTTCATCTAAAGGGGTAAGGTGCGGAAGATCCAATCTGTCGAACTCATCCTATATCTTCTCAAATAGGAATCTGTCGAACTCATCCTATATCTTCTCAAATAGGTATGCAATTTCAATTTAATTATTTTGATTCCCACAATCGATGCATATATTAATCTCCTATTCCTCATGTCAGATTACATTTGGTATCAGAGCAACTATGCACCAATTGTGGTGGATCAATGCAAATTGGTGAATCCAATCACAGATCTTATTGGTCAGATCTATGCTATCCATTCAAGAATTTTCATAGTTAGATCTAAACCTTTGATTCCTACATATCAATGATCGGATCTGGGAGGCTAAACTTAGGCCTAAGATTTACATCTATTCTTTAGAATTTTTTAGGCCCACTTTGGACATTTAGACCAATTGTTCCATTTTCATTTCATTTTATTTTTTTATTATTTCTAATCCCATCAAGGCATATTACCACTCTAGCATGCAGGCTTAAAGCCATACGTTTAGTAGGACTTTACTTTAAACCATGTATTTAATAGATCTTGCCTTAAAACCATGCATTTAATGTGTTTTCATATGGTCAATGGGTTGTAACCCATTTTAAACCCAAAATTTGGCTCCATTTGGATTATCTTATCCGATAATCTGGTTCTTCTCGCTAAGCTTTGAATAGAGTGTTCACTCACTCTGATCAGACTTCGGATGATGAAGATATTGGACAGACAACATTAATCATTCATTAAGTGGGCCACATTTGATTTTTCAATAATCAGATTTAAATGAAATTTAGTCTGAATAAATAATATGGTATGTTCTTAAACATGGACTCGTCATATTTTCTAAAATCTATCTAGATATGCCCAAATAGATCATGGCCATTTAAAAGGTGTTGTGGATGGATCTAATTTATTTTATATTATATTGGGTTGAAATTTATTTCTTAGCCTAATTAGTATGTTCCGAATACATCCAAAAACTCATATTGACCTATAGATAGCCCAATTTTAGATTTTTGATTAATCTAGTTATTATATATTGTTCTTTATAGTTATAATGAACTATATTTGGGTTATCATTTTGTAAAAGTGAACCAGACTAAATAAATAGATGGTTGGTGTAATTGATGGACAAACCCATTAATTTAGTATATATGTTAATGAGTTATGATTTGGTCCGAAATAGGGCCATTACCCATCTTATATGACTTATTTTATTTGTTGACATTTAAATCATTGAACCAACCATCATTTTAGAAAAGAATTTCTCCCAACCTTTAAATGGTTAGTGTCAACCACTTTTTTAGGCCTATTCATACCACTTATATACGTTCCATTGATGATAAGATTATCTAGGCCATCATTAATTTAATTTTATGAAATTTAAACTGGTTGTGTTAGCTATCACAATGACTTCAATCAGTGACAATTTTATAAAATTTGACTTGTGATTATATGATTTAGTATTAAGATTGCATAGAGCTGCATTTGCATTCAATGCTAGCAGTGACGAAAATATAGATAACCATCGTTTAATAGAATGGAAGTGGTGTGGAGTAAATAATGGTAGTGGTGTAAGGCTGAGAGACCCATTTCACCCATAGGTGTCGAGTATGTAAGATGTACATGTTTAACATAAGTTAACTTCATGTTCAAGAGAGTCACTTGCATGTCGTGAGTTCATGCCACATGAGGAGTTGTGATGATGTGTTAGACTTCATCCCACAAGAGGATTTGTGATGATGTGTCGGACTCTCGCCGAGATTGTATGATTGGACCCATCATCATCCTAGACAATTTAATTAAAGGCCCCAATCAATTGAATGTTAATAATGAATTTGGCCTAATGCTGAGTTTATATTCATGAATAATTAAACACCTTATTACTTTGAGTATTTTTTGTAATTGGCTAATGTTCCAACTCAATACAATTCTGTATCCCTTTTGATTGAGTTCAATTATCCCAAATGAAAAGAGTTCGTAGATATAGTCCTAGGGTGCATGGATATAAACATTGCCTTAGAAGAGAAGGAACCTCATAAACTATTTGACATGAGTACTGAATCACAAAATATACAATATAAGGCATAGGTCAAATCTAACAAGATGTGTCTCAAAATCATTAAACACTCGATTTTTGAAACAATGAAAGATGTCATGCCTGAAATCGAGAAGGCCAACGTTTTCATAACTATAAATAGAAAACCAATTTAAGAAATTGGATAAAGCTTAAGTAAGTTCCCTTTTGAGTAATTTAACTTGCGTGTTCCATGGAAACATCTGAGAGTACATTGAAAAATTGACCTAGGTGGTCTCTAAAATTCACTCATTCAGTCTTAAAATAAAGGATGAACTTCTTAGTATACTTAGTATTGAACTCCTTACGTCTTCAATTTAATATGTTTCAAGTTAACTATAACACCTAAAAGGATAAATGAATATTGAACAAATTGATTTCTCAATGCGTTCAAGAGGAGAAAAGGCTCAATAAGCAAGGCAAGGTACACAATATCCATCTTGTAACCTTGGGACATGGATGTAATGAAAAAAAGAAAAAAAGGTTATGATCAACAACTTTCTAGGTTTACAATGGGCAATCAACATCAACCTGAATGTCAGTCGAGTAAAAAAGAAGAATAATTGTTTCTCTTGTAAGAAGCTGGTCCATAAAAAAAAAAAAAGGATTAAATTAAGTTTAAGCAATGACTCATAAAGAAAGGTAATGATCATGTCCTAATCTATTTTGAATCTAATATGGCTAATGTGTTAATAGATTTTGGTGGATAGATTTTAGTACGACTATTTACATTTGTAATTCCATGTACGATATGTTAAAGGGTTGGCCACCAACTGATATAGAGCGATCGGTTTATATAGGCAACGACGTTAAAGTGGATATAAATGCAATTGGAGTCTGTATACTTAGGTTAAAGGCAAGTTATATATTGAATGTAGTAGATACATTTTTTATCTTTCATAAGGCACAATTTAGTTTTTGTTTCTTGTTTAGACTAATATCGTTATTCATGTAAATTTGAGAATAAAAGGTTTAATATTTAATACAATTTAAATGTTAATGGCACTGGCACTAACACTATGTTTAACAACTTTACCAACTGAACTTGAATGCCTCGCATCTCTATAATGTAGATTCTCTGCATGGAAATAAGTTAGAGTTAAGAGAAGAATGGATTGTGAAAATTCATCCATGTTATGGCACAGACGATTAGGCCATATCTTTCGTGAGAAATTGAAGAGGCTAGTGTAAGAAGAAATTCTTAATTCTCTATAATTCTTTAACTCTAAATTCTGCACATATTGCATAAAAGGTAAACAAGTTATAATAAGGAAGAAATGTATAACTAGGAGTATGAGACTCTTAGAAGTAATACATACGGATATCTACGTACCATTCACTATTACATGTTGGAGTGAACAAAGATATTTTATCACCTTTATAGATGACTACTTTTACTTTGGGTGCCTTTATCTTATAAATAAAAGATTAGATGGTTTAAATGCTTTTAAAATCTATAAAGATGAAATTGAAAATCAGCTTAATAGAAAAGATTAAAGTTGTTATATCTTATCGTGGTGGTGAGTACTATTGCAGATATGACAAATTAAGTCACAATTCAGGACCCTTCGCTAAGTACCTAAAAAATTGTAGTATTGTCGCCTAATACACTATGTCTGGAACTCCAGAGCAGAATAGTATAGGTAAGGCACAATCACACCCTAATGGACATGGTGCTTAGCATGATTAGTAATTCAATATTGTTAAAATCTCGATGGAACGATGTAATCAAAAAAGTTGTTCATATCCTTAATCAGGTCCCTAGGAAGGTTGTTTTGAAAACCCCTTGAGTTGTGGAATGGGAGAAAACCAAGTCTCCAATACTTCTACGTATGGGGTTGTCCTACAGAGGCAAAACCCTATAACCTGCATGAAAGAAAACTCAACCCTATAACAACAAGTTGTTTCTTCATTGAATACTCATAAATGTCAAAAGTTTATAAATTCTATTGTCCTCCCCACTCTAAGAGGATTATAGAGACAGAAAATGTCAGGTTCATTAAGGACACTGATAATAGTGGGAGCTTGAAATTAAGAATATTATATTTGAGGAAGAATGAACAATGATCCCCAGCTTGGTCATTTCTAATAACGTGGATATATATCCTATAGTCGAGCCTCTAATCATTGTAGATTGCCACAATGAACCTCCTATAAAACCCACTAAAGAAAGAAATCAAAACCCAATTCAATAAAATAAGGCATTAAGAAGATCTCAGAGGGAGAGGAAGCCTGTAATTCCTAATAATTGCATCTACTTGCAGAAGCATAAGTTTGGTGTTGGGGTGGAAAAGGATTGCGAGTCAATTATACAAGCCAAACAAAGTATCAATTCTTGTTAATGGTTAGATACCATGAGAGATGAATTAAAATACATGAATGACAATAAAATCTATGATCTTATAGAATTACCTGGAGGAAGCCAATTGCTTGTAAATGGGTATTTAAAATCAAGCAAGACTATAAAGGTAATATTGAATAATATAAAGCCAGAATAGTCGCCAAGGGTATTAATTAATGTGAATGTATAGTATTTAAAGAGACATTTTTATTAGTATCCAAATAAGACTCATTCATAATCATAATGACTCTTATGACTCATATAGATTTAGAGATATACCAAATGGATGTAGAAAATGCATTTCTCGATGGAGATATAAAAGAGAATGTATATATGATTTAACCAAAAGGTTTTGCAATTATGGATTAAAACATATGGTTTGTAAACTTAATAAATCTATTTACAGGTTGAAACAAGCATTAAAATAGTGACGCCTTAAATTTAATGAAGTGGTTTCCTTGTGGGGTTTTGTAAAAAATACTACAGATATGTATATCTATGTTAAAATTAATGGAAATAAGTTCATTATATTGATTTTATATGTTGATGACATTCTGTTGGCTAATGGTAACATTCAGATGTTATGTGATATTGAGAAATTTTTATTTCAAAGATTTGAGATGAATGATCTTGGTGATGCCTCATTTGTCATCAACATTGAGATGCACTATGACAAATCACGTGGACTGCTTAACTTCTCATAGATGACGTATATTGATAGAGTACTTAAAGGGTACGGTATGCAAAACTATGCTCCTGACTAATCGCCCATTGTAAAGGGTGAAAAATTCAGCCAATTTCAATGTTCAAAGAATGATTTAGAAAATAATTGTATGAAAGATTTTCCATACACGTCAGCTATATAGAGCATTATGTATGCTCAAGTCTATATGCAACCAAATATCGCTTTTATAGTTGGAATGTTAAGTATCTTTCCAACCCAATGATGCAACATTGGATAGCAGTCAAGGTGTTACGCTATCTGAAGTGAACAAATGACTTCACACTCATATATGAAAGGTCTAACCATTTGGAGTTGGTTAAATACTCAGAAACAGATTTTGTTAGTTGCCTAGACACTTAAGTGAAATTACGGTAGGACCACTGTCATTGAAGTATAGATATATGTCCAAGTGTCCTTCTTAACTGAAAATTCTACCAATTTTATCATGAGTTAAGTAAGATTGTCAAGAAGTCATTTATATTCAACTTCTAAGATAGTGAAAATCTAAGTACTGTATTATATCAAACATGTATTATACATAATGTAAACTTTCAAATAGTCAATACATATGAACATAAATAATCATCACAAACACATCAATATATAATGGTTCGGCTATGTGTATCATATTTCACTATCGAATGGTTTTAAATTAGGTTAACAACAAACTTCACAACATACACAAGGCAATCACACATGCCTATACAAGGCAAATAGATCCTACATAAGGACTCTATGCGTATTCTCTCGTCAGAGGCCTACAAAAGGTCTTGGCAAGTTTGAGAATCAAACTCTGAATCCTAATCTTACATAAGGAAAGGTTTCCAAATCCTAGAGACTCTAATAACTTACTTGTAAGTAGGTGAGACCCGTTTCTAGCACATTCTGAAAATGATCTCCCTTGTTGATGAAGAGTCTTTAGCTCCCTTGATCTGCAATAGATATAGATGCTTCCTATGTAAGTTTTTGATTGTTAAGTTAAGGTATTTTGGTGAATCTCTTCTATTGAATATAGGTCTTTAAGTGTCGATGAGATTTTCAAATGTCAAACATTCACAGGATTCCAGCTCAATGATTTGCCAATTATAAATGAGCTGTTGGAAGATCCTTGAATGGTGGAGTTCGTTCTTCAATCTAATCTATTAATTCCTCAATGATTGCATTTAGGATAGGGTTAAAAGATGAACTCCAATGAGAAAATAAATTTAAGATGGTAAAAAGTATTCTTGTAGTAATAACTTTCTTAAATCTCACTATTTTTCTCTATACAAACCAAGAAATCAAGCCTCTGAATGTAAAGGCAAAAATCCCAACGGTAAAAAAGCGGTCAGATTCTGTCCATGTTCGATGTCATCAAAGTGTGTTCAATTTCATCGAAGGTCACCTTCGATGTCATCAAGTACAATTCGACGACATTGAGACTTTCACTAAAATTTCTTGTAGCTTACTGGACAATCTCATTCAATTGTTCGATGTCATTGAACATGCTTTGATGTAATCAAAATTTAAATTTTGATTGTCGTCAAAGGCATTTTGATGAGATCAAGGAGTTCAGTTTATTTTCTGTAAAATACTCTGAATAAGTCTGATCCATGATCGATGTAATTAAACATTCCTTCGATGTCATCGAAAATTAAATTTAAATTTCGATGTCATCGAAGAGTTCATAATTTTCTAATAGAACTCTCTGGACAAGTCGAGTATAGGTTCGATGTCATCAAAGTTTGAATTTCAATGTTATCAAACATAGTTCGAGTCATTGATCATTTAAGTGATTTTCAACTTGAGCTTGCTGGACATATGAGTGTTATTTTTTTTATGTCATCGAGATAGATTCGATGTTATCAAACACGTAATTAGTTTGATGTCATCGAACCCTATTCGATGTAATTGAGATTTAATCCAGATTTTTGGTTTGTTGCTGGACAGAAATTAGTCAATTTTTTGATGTCATCGAAGACTGTTCGATGAATCGAAAGTTATATAAAACTTGTGATTTTTCATTTGTTCTTACAACTTATTTTTCTATTTTCTAATCTTCCAGATATGTTTTCCGAGTTGATTTTAAGACAAATTAGAATATTTTTTAGGAGATTATTATCTAAGGTGTTTTGGTCATGGGATGTGAGGTTTAGTTTAACTTTGAAGATCTTTAAACATTTCCATTTTTTGAGTCTTCAGCTTGTAGTGTTTCATATGGGGCTCACTGGACTCTATGACTCAACTTCATGTTAATTGACAAATAAGGGCACTTTTGATAAGAAGTCCACTTCTGGTTATGTTTTTGTCACGCCCCAAACCCGAAAATCGGATTCACAGGGATCCCGATCACCGAATCCAGTGCTGACAGCCTTCATAGTACCCCATTCTCCGCTCCTAGCATTCATATGCCAGATTCTGATCCTGGAATCCTACAAGGAGGATTTTTTTTTATACATTTAACTCGTAATAAGCATAACCACAAGATTACCCAATTCACAAAGGTAACATCATCATCGCATATCCACTAATATATCATTTGAGTACAATACTGAAAGGAAAATACATATATCAAAATCAAGCTTCGGAAGACCACTATACACTCCAAGCTCGACGCTGCTGTAACTTAACATTACCTACACGCATCTATCGTGCATGAGCTTATAGAAAGCTTAGAGGGTGGTGTAAGTGTGTGCATAAAGTAAGTGTCAAGTATTCAATACAGTGCCTTAATCATACAATACCAAAAACATTAGTAATCCATAAATCGTACAATGTCGGAATAAGCAGAAATACTGACAAGATCATAAATCATACGATAACAGAGTAAACGGAAATACAGACAAGTCCAAGAGTCAATCAATATCAGAATACGCAATAGAGGATAACTATGCAAATGACGAGTCATAAAAAAAATCAAATATCGTATGACAAGGATATAATGCAATATACAATTCGAAAGAGCTAACAAATATCATCACTCTCATCTAAGTCACAGGAATACAGAAACATAGCAACCCAAAATACCATATGCCGAGAATGTAATGTAATTTGTAATATGTGGTGCTAATGGAATGACCATGCGGGAGTGTGAAGTCGGGATGATAGTACGTACTATCGCAGGCTACGGGATCCACCACAAGGGACTTTTATCCAAACCAGTCTCATACCTAAATTTGGATAGTCAGACTCAATGTGGTAAACTCCTGATCTCAGGTTAGTCACACGCCCCAACCGAAATCCTTGTCATAACGAAGGTATACAATAATTAGTTGCGCACCACCAGCCCGAGTGGATAGTGAATGGATGAATGAGTATGCAACTCCTACTCAATAAGTCCACATATCAGTACAGTTCATCTCTGGGATCATCACCGGGGTCTATTACACTCAACGCCAGCTTGCCGCCCCTATCCAAGCGCACAACTGGGTAAGTGGAAGAGACCTCACTTTCGCTTGCCAATATCAGGCCCGGCTCGTCGATAGCGGACCCATTCCTCAAGCTGGTCAAACTCAACCTAGACATTGCCCCCTCACTAAGGCGGGTAAGGTCACACCCCTTCTCAATCGACCACGACATAGTGGAAGACGTGGCCTCCTGATATTCGGCCCTCGTGCGCTCATATATCCACTAGGTCTCGACGTTAGAGTCATCTCCTGGCCACGGAGGTTTAGAAATTTTCACCCAGGGACATCTATGGCGCCCGTATGCTAGAACCAAACATTTTCGGTGTCCCATCTGGCCATCCACGATATTCCTGTGGAGGCTACGGCCCTGATGTCACTAGGGCGTACAGTAGTCATAATGCAGGATGCATGAGTCATATAATCCAGTCATGCATCAATCCTGCGTATACCGTGCGCTCATGTGAGGTAACTTCCGCCTATTAGGGAGTCTCATAGCAACATGTTCAATGACATATGTAATGATCAACCACATCTCATAACAAACATGCAGATGATGCGTATGGGCATGTATCATGATGCTATCCTGTCACATACTCATAATCGGTGTCAATAACCGGCCTCGACAATCGGCTTATACAATGTGGATATTTAGCCAACATTGCTCCCAAGGGATGGCCCACTAGAGCCAAACATATAATGGGCTCACGTCCTCACACAAAAGCCTAATATACAACACAGTGGGCCTTACTCGAGGGTCACATACACAATAGGTGGGCCCTGCTCATGGGCCCTGAATACATGACATATGGGCCCTACACATGGGTCTTAAATACATCAAATTGGTCATGCATCATGGCCTAATACATATCACAATGGGCCTTGCCCATAGGCCATAAACATATCACAATGGGCCTCAAACACGGGCAGAATGTACATCACAATCAGAATCCACAATCGGCCACGATGATTGGCCTCGATCGATAGTCGGCCAATCGGCCACGACAATCATAATCGGCAATCGGCCACGATATTCGGTCTCGATCGATAATTGATCAATCGGCCATGACAATCATAATCGGTGATCGGCCATGATAATCGGTCTTGATCGATAATCGGCCACAACAATCAACACCGATAATCAACATTGATAGTCGGCACCGATAACCCACATATATACAAGGCGGGGTCCATATATGGATAACAATCAACCACAATGTAAAGATCGGCTCTTGGCCGTGATTATACCAAATCCAATAGAATGGAGCCATCCGTCTATGGTGAATGGGGCCCACTTATTTGGGTTAACCCACGAAGAGAATGGGCCTAACAAGGTCTAAGGAAAGGTCACAATGAGGACATCTAACCGTCATTGCCCATCAATGTGGACATTCAACCAACATTGCTCCCAAGCAGTGGCCTACATGGAGCAAAACATATAGCGGCCCACGGCTTCACATAAGGCCTAATACACATCATATTGAGCCTCATACCTGGACTTCAAATACATTACAATGGGTCATGTCCCATGGGCATCGAATACATCATAATGGGCCTCGCCCATGAACTCTAAATACACAATAGGTGAGCCCTACACATGGGCCTTATTCATATCAAGTGGCTTCATCAATGAGCCGCACAAATGGGCCTCATCTCTGGGCCGCATATACATTACTATGGGCCCCATACACGGGCAGCATATACATGGGCTGACAATACAAACGGGTGGGCCCCGCCCATGGGCCACACCAATGGGCTTCATATATATCAACCGGGCTACATCAATGGCTGCACTAATGGGCTTTATATTCATCAAGTGGACTGTGTCCATGGGCCTATCCAATGGGCTTTATATATATACCCAGGTGGGCCTCAATAACGGTCACAAATAAATCAAAGTGGTCTAACGGATGGGCCATAAGGTACATCAAGGTAGGCCTAATCACATGGGCCTCATGTATATATCTAATAAGCCAACGAATTGGGCCTTACATACATTGTAATGGGCCATAACCCAGGGCCTTGCCCAAGGCCTTGAATACATCAAGTGATGGCCTAATGTATATCACAATGGGCCTTGCCCATGGGCCTGAGATTCAAGCAGGTGGGCCCCATCATATGGGCCTCAAATACAAGGCAGGTGGGCCCTGCCACATGGACCTCAAATATACATCATGATGGGCCTCATAAATGGGCCGCACCAATGGGCTCTATGTGCATAACAGATGGGCCCCGCATACGTAATAAATGGGTCTCATATGCATCAAATGGGCTACAACGACGGGCAATAAATACATCCCATGCACAGTCCACGGGTTGGATGACACTAATAAAATGCGTATATCACAGCGGGCCCCGAGGATAGACAATGTGGATGCAAAATACATATATCTAGGCGGGTCGCACAAGTGGACGGTATAGATGAAACATGCACATCATAGTGGGCATGGGACTTAAAATCAAGTTAAGTTGTGGCTTGTGTAGGCCACACCTTACACAACAGCTGAGAGGTTTACCCTCCATTAAAACATTTATCTGTTAGGCCCACCAAGCCATGGTTCACAAATTTAGCCCATCCATTATGTATGGCCCACATAGTTAAAGGATCAGGCCAAGTTTAAGGTGCATTCAAATTTCAGGTGGGTCCCGACAAGTACTTTTATATGTTTTACATGCCTTCAGATTATTTTAGATGGTGTGGGCCACTTGAGTTTCGGATCTGCCTCACTCATAGTCTCAGGCCATAAGACAAGCTCATCATTAGGATGGACGGTTTAGATGTAACACATACATCTATGGTGGGTCACACAACACACTAATGATGATCAATATCGTATAAGTAAATCAGCACTGCCCAAAAATTGTCCGAGTAAATCAATACCATCTGGACACTGTCCAGCTCATCAGTACCGTCCAAATATTGTCTAGCACCGTCCTGATGGTCTGGACAGTGTGGATGAAATAAATACATCACTGTGGTCCCCACGTGGGACCCACGACATAAACATGTATATATATATGTGTGTGTGTGTGTGTGTGTGTGTGTGTATAATATAATACAATATAATAATATAGTATTATCGTTACATCAGACCCAACGTCCAGCCCGTCATCAGCATACATCAGGGCCCCACGTTCTGTCCAAATGGACGGACGATTGAGGATTTACAACACCACATGTGGGACCCACGGATCTTGCTAACGTCAGCAGCAGTGGGACCCCATCTCTACAGAAATAGATGGACGACGTATATTTAAAACACATACATTATAATGGGGTCCACCGTCCTAGACGGACGGCTGGGTCTAAACCATACATCCAGGTGGCTATTCAAAGTCTTGCCCGTCCCTGCAAATAGGATGGACAGTTTGGATGGAAATCATCCATCATGACAGTCCACATGCAGCACAAGGAGGGCCCCATGTAGCTGGATGACGTTGATAACACAATACATTATGGTGGTGTCCACCGTCTAGCCATCTGGACGGTGGAATAAAACACATACATCATGGTGTGCACACAGATGGATGGCATTGATAAATGCAAGCATGTGGAGTCCACACGTGCATGGGTCCCACAGCTGCTCTGCAACATGGATGAATCACTTACTTCATGAGTGGGGTCCACAGGACCTGATGCTGCAATACAACAGATATTTGCTGGTGTGAGTTTTCCCCAGCCAAACCACAACCACCATCTAGAAGATCTGGATGGTGTGGGTGAAATAAATACATTGCGGTGGGTCCCTGTCCAACATTGACAGCATGGACATACATCATCAAAGTGGGCCCCACGTGCTGTACTCAACACGGACGGCATGCATATAAACCACACGCATCATGGTGGTAGGGTCCACGGGACTGCCGACGTACAACAGCAACTGAGGCTGTTTAACCCCAACCATCCATTGTATATCCGGATGTTCCCCTCAGAGCTTGGTGACATCTACAGAGCAACTGTGTTTTACAGATGGACGGACGTTGCATGTATCATGGTGGGTCCCAGCTGGATGAACGGCGTGGGTTAAAACCCATACATCATGGTGAAATCTCACCAGATGGACAGTAGGATATAACACATACCTCCTGGTCATGCCCACATCCACGGACGGTGTGGATGATACACATCACAGTGGGCCTGTCCACTGGACGGTGGGTGAGACATATACTTCACGTGGGTCCCACGTGTACGTGGCCCACCAAAGTTTAGATCAAGCTAATATTTGTAATCACCCTTTGTTCAGGCCTGTCCAAAACGGACAGGCAGGTGGGCCTACCCGCTGGACAGACAGCATGGATAAATGCATCATCAAGGTGGGCCGCTGACCCTGGATGGCGTGGATGCGAGTACATCAGGTGGGCCACACCTCATCATCATAAAAAAATGAGAAAAAGGGGAAGAGAGGAAGAGAGAAGAAGAGAGAGATCGGATGGGTCCTGCCACAAGTGGGCTCTCAATCAACGGTTGAAAATAAAATAAAATCACTCACAAATAATGAAGATTCACCCACCTTTCTTGCTTCTTCTTGGATCAATGCAAGCTAAGCTCCTCGGCTACCACTTTGATGGAGGATGATGGTAATTAGACGGTGGAGATTGAAGATAAGGAGGTGGGCCACACCAAGCTCTCCTCTCTTGGAGATAGCTTGGACGTGGGTTGCTCTCATGGAGCTTGGGAGAGAATGAGAGAGAGGTGATGTGAGTGATGGAGTGATGGGGAGAGAGATGGGTGAGGTGATGGGAAGGTTGACTTTTGGGGATGGGTAGTTGTACTTGGGGATGGGTGAGTGATGTGTATTTAATTGATGGGATTAATGAGATTGATGTGATGAATTCTCTTAGATTTTGCAATGCGCAGCATTTTTCTCAAACTGAACGCGGGCCCACATCTCCTGGCCTGGGTATCGCCTCGGCGCATAATACGCGGCGTTGGAACCGCGGCGATGGCGCGGTCGCACTGGTACAAGTCTCGTGTTAAACTAACTCTGGGATACGGGATATGACTCAGGGTTACGTGCAACTGTCAATTACGGATCACAGGTCACCGGAATTCGACCGGGATGACCGCAGAAGCATACGGAACAGTACGGGCTAGGATACGAGTCTTACAGTTTTTATGATGGTTGGAGTGTTCTTTCTTGAAAGAGCATGAAACAGACAACGACGGCCTCATCCACCATGAAAGATAAATATGCTGCATGTCATGAAGCTATGAATCAAATAACATGGCTATAAAGCTTGTTCTCAGGTTTGCAGGTATTGAAGCATATTCCAAAATCATTGAGAATATTTTATGACAACTCAATTGATTTTGAAAGATGAATATGTTGCATGTCATAAAACTATGAATCAAATAACATGGTTATAAAGCTTGTTCTCAGGTTTATAGGTATTGAAGCATATTTCAAAATCATTGAGAATATTTTATGACAACTCAATTGCAGTAAACTTCTTAAGTAACAATAAGCATTCAACAAAGTTAAAGCTCATTGACATCAAGTATCTTGTTGTGAAGGAAAAAGTTTGAATTATCAACTGTTTGTATAGCTCATCGACACTAAGTAAATGATAACAAATCTAATCATTAAAGGGCTCCCTATCACGTTATTTCAAGAGCATGTGACTTCTATGGGTATAATTGATCCCACATATGTATTCAGTTAGTGGGAGTTTAATCCAATTCAACATGCACAAACATTTACAGAGATCTCATTCAACTTTGATATTTTTATTTATTAAATTTTCTTTTTTTTCTCAATAAGTAGGCACAATTTTAGTTTGAATAAGTGGAATTTAAGCCTTGTACACTACATATGCAATTTTCATACCACACTTCCATGAACTTAATGCATGTCATTAAGGGTGGTAGTATTTGTGACCGTGATTCGTCTCACTTTACAAAGAATAAATGTTGTGATAATTACCACAATCCAATGCTACTAGTCTTGATGGATCAGATCGTAGAAACATTACTCGTATTATCTAATAGATACATTAGTTAATTGTTCCAATATTTTCTTTTAAAATGATAAAACATGTTTTGTAAAATATTTTCAAAATAAACTATGGACATTAATTAATATAGCCCAAGTAGAAAAATGTAAGGCTTCTTAAGGCGGACCTATTTGATCAATGACTTGGATTTACTTAAAGATGGATATATGATTGAGCATACTAGTCATGGCCACATTGAAAACGTGTTAGAGATGGCATACTTTGTTACACCATATTAATATGGACTTAGAATATTAAGTGTGGAGTCATGAATAAAATTGAGTTTCGATGAATTTTTAATAGATACAAAAAACTCCAGTATCCAACTTTTATAAATATTGACTGGTCCCCACACTTATACACGATCAAGGACACAAATCTTTCCAATTCATTAAGGTCCTCTAAATGTATAAGGTGTGGAGGATTCAATCTTTATAAAGAGGTATGCAATTTCAATTTGATTATTTTGATTCAATATCAATACATATATCAATCCCCTGTTCTGCACATGTCAAATCACAATGACTAAGTGCGTGTAAGGAGGCATGACCTACTTTACGGTGAATAAATTGATTTTATACGTGTGAGATACACTCCATCAATTTGAAGAGTCCGTCTTTAATTGGCCCTTTGGTGGACATGATACCCACTCATTTATTTGATGACCCTGACACGAGAAGGAAATGAGCCATACAAATGAATTTATAGGTTTTTATTTTGCACAATCTCGGTTGGCGTGGTCCACGCAAATCTTGATGGGCGGATCTGATGTTCATTTGTCCCATGACATGGCTCTCCATTACTGCATGTTATGTAATCCACAGCAACCACAGAGCCCGTGCAACAAAAGAGAAAAAGAAAAGGAAAAAAAGGCCCACCATGACATATGTTTGGCATATACTCTTATCATCAGTTGCACCATATAGAATGACATAGCATGACATGAGATCAAAAATAAACCCATCCAAAACTCAAGTGGGCCACCATGATCGGAAAAAACAGACTTATCCAAAATTTAAGTGGTCACCTACGGTTAAAACCTCCATGGAACCTACTGCCTACTGTAATGCTTATATGCCATCCAAGCCCTTCATAAAATAATTCATATTAGGATGTATAAAATAGCTAAGTTGACCTGGGACGAAACTTTAGTGGGCCCAAAAGTTTTCAATGGTGGGCATTCCCATCCTCATTGTTTCTTGTGGTGGGGTCTACTTTGAGTTTTGAATGGGTTTGATTTTTGGGGTCGTGTATTAACATGAGCTAGCCCAATTGATGGACGGATTGGATGCCACACAGAACGTAATGGGCCACAGATCTTTTTGTTGCAAGATACATTGTTGTGGAGAGATTTGGGAATAAGACATTCACGTAAGGCAGCTTTAATGAAAAGCTCTTTAAGAAGGGTGTCAGACGGTAAATTCCACCTTGATAACGTGATACTTTAACAAAATAAATAAATAAAATAAAATAAAATAATATAAAAATAAAAATAAAAATAAAAAATCCTTTTAAAAATAGTAGAGATTCCTCAACCATGCACATGGATGGTACAGGAGTACGTGAATACATCACTTCAGATGGACCGAGTTGACTCGATTGTGAGTGTGGCATAACTCAATAAACTTCATTAGAAGATGATAGTAACTATGTGATTTTGCTCCTGAAATTTCGGCCATTCTCTATTTTAATTCCAACCATCCATTTGGTGTCGTTTTGGACATCCTTGATGTGCACAACAATTTGGACGGTCTGAATATCATACATGAACAGCACATGTGAGACTACGAGTCACCACCATTTTACAAAATGGTGTCAAGCTATCATAGAAGTCTAACATTAAATTGATCAAGTGCTACAGTTTATTCCCCTTTCATGTGACATAATGCACACCAATTGGACATTTAAACGGGGCATTATAGATAGGAACTATACTGAATCCATCCAAATTCAGTCGGTTGAGTTGGCTATTAAGGCCTTCGAGTTGGGTTGGGTTAGGGTTGAGCAAATTCAAGTTGAGTTGGGTCCTCGCTCTTACCCAGGTGGTAGACTCCTTGGAGTTTCAACACCGGGTCAAGGGTTCGAGTACCTATGGTGGTGAAATCCCACGGTGTGTGTGCGTGTGGCGTGAGTGTGCGGGGGTGTGTAAATTAAAAAAAATAAAAAAATAAAATCAGATTGAGTTGGGAATAATTACATGTTTTGAATTAGGCTGGGTCGGGTTAGATCGATGATCAAGTTTGAATACAAGTTCTGTTCGGTTGAAATTTGGGCCGGGCTGGGTTGCGAGTTAAGTCCTAATAAGGTTGGGTTAGGATCATGTTGACCCTCAACTTAACCTAACCCATCTGATTTGCCCCTACATAAATAATATAATGATCAAATCCATTTAAAACATTGACTACCTTAAAGAGATCCCTAATTAAAAAAATCATGCTAATTTAATTACTAAGTTGATTGCAGTGTAAAATCAAGTCTAATAGTTAAAACATTGTTTTGGTTGTCCATTTATTTCATATAGTATGGCTCATTTGAGATGTTACATACCTAATTTCAAGATTAAAAATATGGAAATAGTTTAGTACACCTGAAATCCTTGGATCTATTACAAGCCTTCACAATTGAATGTGCACCTCGGGGGGTGCGTGACGCTTCATGTAGTCTTTGAAAACCATTACACGACAATTTAAAACACTTGTAATAAATGAGAAATGATGAAACATGGATGATTTTGCCTTATATATATATATATATATATATATATATATATATATATATATATATATATATATATATATGAGAAAAGGTACTATGCACTTGACCTCACGATAAGCTCGACAGGTCGAGGTGTGTGGGCCCCACCGTGATGTGTGTCGACCATCAACACCGTGCATTTGATGGGTCCCCTTTAAATTATAGGATATCCCAAAAAACAGCCATATATGGAACTCAGGTGGGCCATACCATCTAAAATCATGTGAAGCACAGTTAAAACATATAAAAGCACTTGGTGGGGCCCATCTGACTTTTGAATGCTACTGAAACTTGGTATGACTCCTTATCCTAGTGGGACACACATATTGGATAGGTTGGATTTTCAAACCACATCTCGGTGGGCCCAAAAAATGATTATGAATGTTTTAATAGTGCACAGCCCCTCTCAACTTCTATATGTGGTGTGGCCCACAAAAGTCACGAATTGACTTGATTTTTGAGACCTGGGCCCGCAATGGAATGGTGCATCTGACTGATGGGATAGATGTTCGAAACCCATCACGGTGGGGCCCACACAGCTCGACCTCATGGGACGAACAGGTGAGGTCAAGCGCATAGTACCTTTTCCATATATATATATATACACACTTTTTTTTTTTACCTCCAATAAAAGGGCGATGGGATAAAAATAAGTTTATAGTCAAATTAGTAATTGCCTAAAAAAAAGTTTATCTAATTTTAGTTAACAGAAATTATATATTAAAGATCTTAATCTCTAATATACAATGAGTTTATATTATCAGTAATTATGTCTTAGAGATTAAGGTCTCTATAAGATAATTAATGTATACTAAAATGAGATGAAATCTTGTTTGGGCATCTACCAAATGAGTCTTTGAGAGAGAAATATCCAAATGCATTGTAAGTTGCAGCGCTTCTAGTTGCATTAAGACACTTAGGCAATCAGCTATTATTCTAGTTCTTTCACTAGGTCATGTGCACGTTCCATGGGCTAGCATGTAAACATCACATGGATATGACAAATATCAACCATTTCATTAATGGCCTTTAACATAGACAGTGAAGACCATTTATGCAAAAGTAGGTCGAATCAACAATTTAATCTATCTTAGATTGCTTATGACTCTAAAGAGTCGCTTTTGTTAGTAATCGTAACCATCCCATCCATAGATTGATAGTGTATGGTTGTAAAAAAAAAAAAAGAAAAAAAAAAAGAAGGTAAAATCAACGATAGATTGGATCATCTGAACAGTACAATTGTTTTTTTCATGGTAGAAAAAAAAATGTGTTTTATTAGACTTAAGCGGACACAATCATATTAATTGATTGGATTATTCAAGTAAACATATGCAACTAAGAGCACTATGACTTCTATTGCTCTGACCATCTTTGGAGAGAAATGAGTTATTATCATGTCTAAAAGATTAATTCAAGCAAAAATAACTTTAATAATAAAATCATTTCACAACTTTACCTCCTTTTGACTTTTGAATTTTTGTTTCCAATTTTGCCTTTAAAAACATTACCAATTTTCAAGCCAAAATCATGCAAAAACAGGGTAGAAAACTTTTGACTTGTTTTGGTATTCAACTCTAACTCTAAGAAGGTAGTGCCCAAAAGTTCCACTGAATTCAAGAGTTCAACATTTATCTATAGTCAAAGATATCTAAGGTTTGTAGCTATCCAAGGGCAAACATCCCAATATTTTTTTCCCATTGAGCTAGAGCCTTAAGACTTTAATGAAAGATAGCATAGCTTCAGACATTACCTTATCATTGAGTTGGAATACTTTCGTTTAACTATTGGAGTTTATCTAATAATGAACCAAGGGCATATTACTGCCTATCTAGTATCTAAAGGCAACAGGTTTGTTAAAGAAAATAATGGTAAGTTGAAAACTCTCATTCCAGTCATTCTATAGAATGATGGTAGCTTAGGTCTATAAACTAGCGGTAACCTTTCTACGAAAAGGTAGTGGGCTACACCATCCTTCTTTATAGTGACACTTTGGGTATGGATTGTCTACTAAGGATAGCCATGTCACACTCGGCTTAGTACGGATAACCACCTTTGGTACAGATAAACCGTACAAGAAAATGAATTAGCCACTTACAGTCAAAGAAAATAATGGTAAGTTGAAAACTCTAATTCCAGTCATTCTATAGAATGATGGTAGCTTAGGTCTATAAACTAGCGGTAACCTTTCTACGAAAAGGTAGTGGGCTACACCATCCTTCTTTATAGTGACACTTTTGGTATGGATTGTCTACTAAGGATAGCCATGTCACACTCGGCTTAGTACGGATAACCACCTTTGGTACAGATAAACCGTACAAGAAAATGAATTAACCACTTACAGTCAATTATATCAGCCCCTTCAATTTGGTATTGGCTATATGTATAGTCATAAATATGTAGGGCCATTTTCAATTAGCTTCCTTAGATTTTCAAATACCTTAGCAGCTCTCTCGTTGATCAGTCGGGTCCTTCGTTGCGTTCCTTAGAGGAACCTGTATTGAGGTTGCTTGACTATACCGGCCCATCGAAACTGATCTAACAATCAAGCAGGCACCCACTTACATTTTTTATTTTTTTGTTTTTTGTGCGATTGTCCATTGTTTTCATGGTGTGGCCCACCTAATAATTAAATCAGCCTAATTCTTCTAGTGCCCCATCTTTGTTGGGCCATCTTGGACAACATGGAAGGTCCCACAAACAAGTAGATTGAACGAAAAACTCATATATCTATGCACGAGGCATTCTCTTTTGGCGTAATACTTAGCATACAGTATCTCATAATCGAAATCCTCTACTTCCATTGGATTTGACTTTGCATGGACCAATGTACTGTATACCCAATGTGCATATGCACATATGATAGGCTTGTCCATCAATGAGTGTCACGCCCCAAACCTGAAAATCGTATTCACAGGAATCTGGATCGCCGAATCCGGTGTCGACAACCTCCGTAATACCCCATTCTCGGCTCCCAGTGCCCATATGTCAGGTTCCAATCTGCGATCCTATAAGAAGAATTTTTCAATGTACATTTATCTTGTAAGAAGCATAACCACAAGTTTATCTAAATTATATATTAAAAAAACAACATCATCATCACATATCCACTAATATAAATATTTGAATACAATGCTGAAAGGGAAATACATATGTCAAAATAAAATTAAAGCTCCAGAAGACAGCTGTACCCTCCAAGCTCAATGTCGTCGCGACTAACGTCACCTGCACGCATTTATTATGCATAAGCTTATAAAAAGCTAAGAAGGTGGTGAAAGTATGTGCACAAGATAAGTGTCAAGCACACAAATACAATGTCATAATCATACAATGTCAGATATACTGGTAAGATCATGAATCAAACGATATCAGAGTAAGCGAAAATACTGACAAGTACATGAGTCAAACAATATCAGAGTACGTAATATAGATCAACTATGCAAATGAGGAGTCATAAAGAGGCAAATGTTAGATGTTGAGGATATAATTTAATATACAATTCCTGATGAGTTCATGCATACCATCAGCTGTATCTAAACATATAATGCAGAAACACAGTAACCTAAAATGTCATATGTTGCGGATGTAATGCAATATGCGGTGCGAATGGAATGACCATGCTGGAGTGTGAAGTCGGGATGATAGTATGTAGTATCGCAGGCTATGAGGTCCATCACAAGAGACTTCTATCCAAACTAGTCTCATACCTAATTTGGATAGTCAGACTCAATATGGTAAACTCCTGATCTCAGGTTAGTCATACGCTCCAACCGAAATCCTGACCATTGCGAAGATACACGTAACGAATAGTTGCGCACCACCGGCCTGAGTGGATAGTGAATGAATAAATGAATGAGTAAAATGTTGAGTATACAACTCCTCTTCAATAAGTCCATATATCAGTACTGTACATCTCTGGTATCACCACCGGGGTCTATTACACTTTAAACTAGCTTACCACCCCTATCTGAGCGCACAACTGGGTAAGTGGAAGAGACCTTATTATCCACCTACAAATATCGAGCCCGGTTCATCGATAGCGGGCCCATTCCTCAAGCTGGTTAAACTCAACTTAGATATTGTCCCCTCACTCAGGCGAGTAAGGTCACACCCTCTCTTAACCGACCACGACACAGTGGGAGACGGGGCCTACTGGTATACGGCCCTCATGCCCTCATATATATCCACTCGGTCTCGATGTTGGGGCATCATCTGGTACCAAGAGGGTTTAAGAATTTTCACTTAGGGCCATCTATGACAGCCCGATGTTAGTAACAGATTTTTGGTGTCCCATCTGACCATCACGATATACAAGTGAAGGTCACAATCCTAATGTCGCTAGGGCATACAGTAATCATAATACACAATACAAGATGCATGAGCCATACAATCTAGTCATGCATTAATCCTACCGTGCGCTCATATGAGACACTTTTTGCCTATCAGGGAGTCTCATAACAACTTGCCCAATGACATATGCAATGGTCAACCACATCTCATAACAAACATACAGATGATGCGTATGGACATGTATCATGATGCTATGTTGTCATATACTCATACTCGGTACGACAATCGACATATATAATTAGCCTCAACAATTACAATTGCCTCGATAATTAGAATTGCCTCGATAATCGGAATCGACCTTGACAATCAGTCTCAACAATTAGAATCGGGCTCGACAATCTGAATCGGTCTTGGCAATCAGAATCGGCCTTGACAATCGGAATCGACCCCAATAATCAGAATCGGCTCGATAATCGAATACGACCTTGACAATCAGAGTCAGCCTCGACAATTGGAATCGACCTACACACTCGAAATCGGCCCCAATAATCAAAATCGGCCTCGACAATCAGAATTGGTCTCGATAATCAGAATCATCCGCGACAATTAACCTCAACAATCGAAATCAGAATCAGAATCAGAATCGGCCTCAACAATCGGCCTCTACAATCGAAAACAGCATCGATAATTGGTATCGACAATCGAAATCGGTATCAACAATCGGAATCGGTATGGACAATCAGAATCGGCCTCGATAATTAGCCTCGACAATCGGAATCGGAATCGGCCTTAACAATCGGCCTCGACAAATCAGAATCAGAATCGGCCTTAACAATTGAAATCGGAATCAACCTCAATAATCGGAATCAACATCGATACTCAGAATCACCCTTGATAATCGGAATCGAAACTGGCCTCAACAATAGGTCTCGACAATCGAAATCAGCCTCAATATTTGGCCTCGATAATCAGAATCGGTATCGACAATTGGAATCGGCCTCAATAATCGACCTCGACAATTGAAATTAGAATCAGCCTTAACAATCGGCCTCAACAATCAGAATCGGAGTTAGCTTCAACAATCGGCCTCGATTGATAATCAGAATCAGCAATCGGTCACGATAATCGAAATTAATCGATAATCGGTAATTGGCCACAATAATCGAAATTGATCGATAATCGGCTTCGATAATCGGAATCGATAAATCGACCACGTTAATAGAAATCGGCAATTGATCACGATAATCAACCTCGATCACTAATTAGCAATCGGCCACGATAATCAAAATCGATAAATTGGTCACGCCAATCGAAATCGACAATCGGTCATGATAATCAGCCTCAATCGCTAATCGACAATCGACCACGACAATCGAAATCAGCAATGGGTCACTACAATTGAAAATCGATCAATAATCGGTCTCGATAAATGGTTTCGACAATCGACAGCAATGAGAATATGCCTAACGAGGCCTAAGGGAAGGTTATAATGTAAACATTTAACCATCATTGTCCATCAATGTGGACGTTTAACCAACATTACTCTCAAGGAGTGGTCCACATAGAGCCAAACATATAGTGGGCCCAAGGCCCCACACAAAGGACTAATATACATCGTAATGGGCCTCACCAAATGGGCCAAAAAATACATCATAATGGGTCAGACTATGGGCGGTAAATACATAACAGGTGAGCCTCAAATATCCAACAGGTGGGTCTCACATAGCCAACAGGCGGGCCTCAAATATACATCACAGGTGGGCCTTGCACATGCAGCAAGTGGGCTTATTCATCACCGCTGGGCCTACCAGCGGTTCAGCCAAAGAACAACCTAGATAACATTCACATCACGGTGGGTCACATTACTGCGCCACACCAATGGGCCTCATATACAACAAGTGGGCTGCATCAATGGGCCGCAGTAATGGGCCTTATATACATCAAGTGGGTTACATCAATGGGTCGCACTAATGGGATTTATACACATTAAGTGGGTTGCATCAATGGGCCGCACTAATGGGCCTCATACACATCAAGTGGGCTGCATCAATGAGCCATTTTAATAGGCCTCATACACATCAAGTGAGCTGCATCAATGGGCCGCACTAATGGGCCTCATACACATCAAGTGGGTTGCATCAATGGGCCGCACTAATGGGCCTCATACGCATCAAGTGGGCTGCATCAATGGGCCGCACTAATGGGCCTTATACACATCAAGTGGGCTGCATCAATAGGCCACATTAATGGGCCCCATAGATGGGATATAAATATATCAAGGTGGGCCTCTTGAATGGGCCACAAAATACATCAAAGTGGTCTCGAGAAATGGGCCACAAAATACATCAAGATGGGCCTCACAGATGGGAGCTTGGATTACATCTAAAATCACTTCAATAGTTGCATGTGCAACATGTATATCACTGTACACATCGTTCTATGGGGCACATGGCACCCTAATGATGATCAGCACTGCTCAAACATTATCTAGATAAATTAGCACCATCCAAACATTGTCCATGTAAATCAGCACCATCCAAGCATTGTCCAATGCCATCCAGCACTGTCTGGATGGTGTGGATGAAGCAAATACATCACGATGGTGTCCACGCTGGACCCACAGAATTTACTAACATCAACTGACTAGCTATTCTGTTGGTGTGAAGTACACCAGCCAATCTGCTTCCCACCGTCCTTTCCCTGGACGGTGAGGGTACATACACATCCATCATGGCAAGTCCCACACCCCACACGTGCACACGTGTAGGGTGGGTTGCACCGTCCAAGCAATGGATGATGAGGATTTAACACATACATCTAAGTAGGGGCACCACCGTCCCATCTGGAGGACGGTGGGATTAAACAGATGCATCGCGGTGATCCAGCACCGTCCCTTGCTGGACGGTGCCGATCCAACACATGTAGCAAGGTGGGTCCCACGTAGGGCCCGCCACATAATATATGATATATATATATATATATATATATATATAGGGGGCCACACCATCCAAGAGATTGGACAGTGTGGATTGAGGCATGCCAGCCAATCAGCGTCCTGTATTGGACGGTGCGGGTAATCCATTTCAAGGTGGGCTCCATTGTATGGATGGTGGACGGATGGATGCAATGCATACATCTGGTGGGTCCACACGTGTGGCCCACTAGCTTGTATCAAGCTGATATTTGTAGTTTCCCTTCATCCAGGTTGTCCACACGATTGCAAGGTGCCCCGGACAGTGTGAGTACAATGGATCCATCACGGTTGGTCCCACCATTTGGACGGCTTGTGGTCCCACTAGATAACATGGATCATCCATCAAGGTGGGCCACACACCTCATCATCAACATAAAAGAATAAAAGAAAGAGAGAGAAGGAGAGAGAAAAAAGTGAGAGTAGCGGAGGGACCTTGCCACTATGGGTCCCTCTGTAATCAATGCATACATCAAGATGGGTCCCACCACATATGGGCCCTATAATCATCAAAATCATATAAAAATCACTCACCTCAAGATCTCTTCTTCCTTCTTCCACCAACGGATTCTAGAGCTCCAAGGAAGCTCCAAGGAATCAAGATTCAATGGTTAAGATTGATTTTGGAGGGTGAAGATGGGATGTAGGAAGGTGGGCCACACGTAGCTCTTTCTCATGGAGAGCTTGGATGTCCACCTCCCATGGTTGCTTAGGAGAATAAGTTTGAAATGAGAGAGAGAGAGAGAGAGAGAGAGAGAGAGAGAGAGAGAGAGAGGAGTGATGGGATGATAAGAGATGGGTGGAATGAGTGTTGTAAGGAAGGGAATGGAAATGTATGTGTTTAGTTGAATTTTGGGTAAAAAAGGGATGAGTGGGGAGAGAGAGAGAGAGTTGACTTGTGAGGGGTGAGGTGGCATAGGGCATAGGTGGTGTACTTGACTTGTGAAACGACGTGTACTTGATTGATTGATGTGACGGGTCATAAAGATTCTCTCAAAATTCACAATGCGCGACATTTCTTCGGAATGAATGCGGGCTCACATCTCCTGACCCGGGTATCGGATCGATGCATGAGTCACGGCGTTAAAATCGCAGCAAAAGCGCAGCCACTAAGGTACAAGTTTCGAGTCGAGTCGACTCTGATATCCTAGGACTCGGCTTAGGATCACGTACAAACGTTGGATACAGGTCGAGGCTCGCTGAAATTCGACCGGGACCATGGAAGCCTACGAAACGGTACGGTCTAGGATACGGTCCTTATAATTAGCTACCTCCTTAGATGGGTTAATCATCATTAGGTCATTATAGCATGTTAGATATGGGACTTCTTGAACATTTTCCATTTTGACATGTGAGGTCCACTTAGTCACCAGATACATGATTTTTTGGGCCCATAAGATATTTGCAATAGAGTCCACATGGTGGACAATGCAGATCGTAAGATTTAGAACTCAGTAGCTCAACTCACACTTGGTTGACTCAACTCGATAAGATTTCGCTTCCCACCAACTTTCCTTTTTAAGAGACTAAAAAGTACCTGCAGTACCCAAAAGAAGCAACAATCACTAAGGGGGCATTTGGATTATAAGTTGCTTGACATAAGCTACTGACGCAGGGATGAACGTGATGAGGTCGATCACCGTCTTCCTCAAGGATAACTACTCTGAATCCACAGAGCTTCTCTAGACTCTTCACAGAGACTTCTCAAATCTACGAGGAAAAAGTAAGAAAAATAGAAATAAATTCTATAAAATTTATAATTTGATTGATTCATCAAATAAATGAGTTCACAACCCTTTAAATATGGATACTAAGTAATGAGAGAAATTGCAAAATTAAACTACAACCAAAACTCCTAGAATTTGCAACTTATTATAAATTGTAAATTTTCTATTTATAGTTAAGTTTCGTATGTGGCTTAACCACATTATTCTCATAATTTTTCTAAACACTTTTCATGTTGGACACAATTCCTGAAGCCCAATGGATGAAGAGTTATAATCAAACTAAAACATACTAAAAATTGTAAAAACCGAAATAAACACGCCAACATGGAATTCAACTGTCGATATGATGGAATCTCGCAAATTTGGCATGGCTAAAGTAGCTCATCCTACCTCAAAATCATATATCGTACATCAAGTAACTCATTCCGGTTTGTGGGATATGTCTATTTTAAGGTTATGACGGTCTTGATGACTTTCGCCTCCAATTGGGTCTTTTCTGGTTCATCTTGGACATGAAAGTGTCTGTGACCCGCTCTACATCAGTACTTATTCCATAAGTAGTTTATTTTAATTTTTACTTATTAAGAATATAAATATGTTTGGCAAACACATAATTACCAACTTCTCCTCTCATTCATCTCTCTTGATGCCTCTCTTCAGTAACTTATGAAAAATATAAAAGTTAAAAAAGTTAAGTGATTACGCACTTTTAAGTAAAACAGTTACTATTAACTAATCATAAACCGAACTTACTTATCTGAAATAACTCACTTATCTACTGCTGTAGATACTACCAAATAAATTACTTTTTCTACTTACAACAGTAGATAAGTGACTTATTTAGATAAGTTAGATTTATGATTAGTTAAAGTAATTCTTTTACTTACAAGTACATGATCACTTCAGTTAAGTTTTTTAGGTTTTCTATTTTTCATAAGTTGCTAAAGAGAGGCATTAAGAGTGACAGAGGAGAGACATTGATAAGTATGTTATTTATGGAATATACTTATTTGCTTAATAAGTATAAACTCAGATAAGTTACTTGAGGCATAAGTATTTTATGTTAAGAAGCTTATAATCCAAACACCCCTAAAGGAAACAAAAGTGCAATGAGAAATGCTAGCATCCAATCAGTTGGACTGCGACTTTACCATCATCCAGCCAACACTTTTCATTTTACGATGTTTGTGGAGTATTTTTTTTTTTTTGGTTAGCATGTTAGTACACACCCCACAGTTTTTTCTTCATTCTATGATGTTTGTGAAGTTGTGCGACATCTAACATGTCTAAACAGATTGGCCCCACAGGACCACCTAATGCAAAAATCAGCCTTATCCACCTCATTTGGTGGCCTACACCAATATTCCTTCATCATATATCAATGGGTATTCATTGTTTGGTATGGTGTGGTCCATCTAATGAAAAGAATGAGTTGATTCTTGCACAAAGTGATATAGTTAGGCTAACTTATTGAAGGGTTAGGTGTTGTGTGGGATGCCTTAAATTCTTCCAATCTATGAGTATGGAGAATGCCACTATTGGTTCGACTGGTATCCCATCGCAGTCCAATCGAATTAGTGGGTGAATCTTAGTTTGCACGTTGTGAAGATTTGCAAGTTTTCATTTTGATTGGTATATGTGAGTCGATTTGTTTCCGTTCGACCGAAGTTTCATTCAGTCCGACCGATGGGTTATGCAGATTAGCGCAAATTAGAATATTTAAGTCCGTTTTTAATTAAAGTTTAATGACAAACAAGTGTTTTCTCTTTAGGGGAAAAGGGTTTTACATACTTGTAAAGGCTTGGGAAGAGACTTTTTTAGAGGGTTAGGGTTTTCCTAAGTGCACATCGCAATGGGAGATCAGATTTTATCTGTAATTGAAGAAGGTGAGTGGTGTAAACTCAAGGCTTTTGATTATAGTTGATTTCTGTCGCTTTGTGCCGTAATTTTTTTCCCACATTGTTTTTTTAACGTTGCATATCCCATGTGCTTGTGTGACTGCTTTATTAGTTATTGTTTATTCGATTGTTCTATATTCGTTGAACATACTTTTATAAAGTACACAAATTAACAATCGTACTAGATCCAAATTTCTAATACCAAGGGTTGATCTGAGTTTTGTTGTGGCTCAAAATTACATAATAGTAGTGTGAGATACGAGTTGCTTAACTATAACAATAGAATTTTACACACACATGAGAGGTTAGAACTTATCCACTAATTCAACTTTAACCTATCATTCAACCCATTGATATAAGCATCTCTTTAAATTTTAAAAATTTTATCACAAAAATCTTCAAAATTTTATATTTTACTAAAGAAGCCATAGACCAAACGAAATTCCAGGACAAATTGCTTTCATGAGAAGAAAGTACTAACATGCCCTCGTTTAGCATGTCTACTTTATAAGACAATAAAGTCAAAATTTGTGGGGCCCAGTGGTACCTGTAGTCCAATTTGTCTAACATACAAGCCCAAGTGTTCATACCAACAAAAAATCCGGCTGATGAAATCACTACATGAGCTGTAAATGAATTTGGACGGTTCTGAGTGGTGTTAGTTTTTATGGTTGGCCCATCTTATCTTTAGATTCGTCATATTTTTGTACTCATGGTAATTATTGTATGGTGCATCTACTAGAGGGTCATGGGCCCCACAATTCTCTTTGCACCACTTTTTGAAGAAGAATCTAAGACTGTGTTTAGGTAATTATACTTCTCAAAAAGCATAGCTTGGTAATTTCAGTTTATAGAGGCATTGTTTAGTAAAGTTTGAACTCTTTTGAGGAATTTTTTTTAAACACAGTCAAATCAGGACCCTATGGAATCCTTGCGTCATCTCAATTAAGATATTGAGCTGAGATAAGCTTTCAAGATCTTGAACCATGGTTTCTTTTGTGGTGATCCTAACAGATGGGTGCACCGAAAAGGATGGGTGTGGAAGGAAAAGTTGAGAAACAGCTCACATCTGATGCTCATTGGCAGATGGTTGGACTAGCTTAGCATTTCAGACGGTAGAAGCGGAATATGGTAATCTCTCCGAAGTAGATAGTGACGGTCTACTAATCATTTGGGACCGTCTATCAAGTTTTCTTTGGTATGGGCTACTAATGAGTGTGGACCCTCCATCTAGTTTTCTTGGGTATGAATGGCTTATGTTTCATACATGAGAGTATGATGATACCAGCAATCTGATTGGCGGCCTTCAAATTGCCATCAGAAGCAAAAATGATCAATGGTCAAACATTTTGCACGACAAAGTGAAAAGTAGGGGTTCGGATTGCTCACCCTGATCCACAGCTCAAGCAGTAGTCTAAGTGAAAGATACCACGTTTCAATATTTTGCAAAAAAAGGAAGCGCAGATGAAAGGCCCATTTATCTCACTAACATGTGCAACAAGTTAAGCCATGCTTGGGGCTTTTCTATATGGTTAACTTTCTCTAACATGGCGTGGTCTACCTAACGATCATCATTGATTGTTGAGTTCAAGAGTAAGAATGAGGTAGCGCACCAGATGGATGGGATGGATCTCATAAAAATCTCACTTGTGAGAAATATCTATGGTAATTTTGTAAATATTGCAGTGAAATTTTGATCAAACGATAATATTTAAGAGATTTCCAAAATTGTAGTTCTTCATGATTTCTTCATTAAATTATTATTTAGAGAGTTAAAATAAATGACTTATCTCTATATTTTTTATATTACTTTAATATGCTTAATTTGAATTTGAATTTTTTGTTTGGCACAAATAGAAATTTTTAATTTTCTTTCAATATGATTGATCCACATCATTATTGTTGCTATCATTATTGCTGTGTTAAATATGGTACGTGATGATGTTTCCCAATGACATTATAAGAAGCATTAAATTTTTGCCTATGGCAGGTAGAGGATTCATATCATTTATATTTTACTTTTAGTGAGATTTCCCCACTAATATTGTGAGGAAATATATATATATATATATATATATATATATATATATATATATATATATATATATATATATATATATATATACTAAAATATCCCTTACTAGGTCGGCAGATTTTCAAGAATTGAGATTGGCGGCCATGCTATGGATTAGTTCATGTGTTTACCGGTATAGTTATGTTTGAGCAATTGACCATTTTATCACAATCTCATAGCAAGTGATTGTAGAGGTGTGGCTTACCATGGCACATGGCATGAGTATATCACGCAATCCATCGAGCATCATGGACCCCATAAAAATCACCCTGATCTAACAATAAGGTGGCCCACCACATTACTTTGTAGGTCTTTGACCCATTGTTAATTGTTTTTTAAATCATGTAGCCACTTGATGATTCGATTAGCCTAGAATTTTTGGGTGTCTAATATTTATGGTAGAATGACCTTTTTTGGACATGTAAAACACCTTTTTATCACATGATGGCCCCGCATGCAGCGAAATGACTACAATGAGAGCACAAGGCTTTTTTGAGAGGGCTAGAGCCCAACCCAAAGGCTTGATATGCCAACCGAAGCCTGACCATAAGAAGGCCATGTCCCAAAGCCTGATGGATAAGGGTGGCAACTCGTTGGGTCCGACGAGCCTGATCCAGCTTGGGGCCGGCTTGTGGACCTAGCTTAGGCCATGATCAATTTTTGAGCCGGACAGTGGGCCACGTCATTTTAGCCGGGCTTGGCTGGCTAAAGCTGCACACATACATGTCTTATATTCTACGAATATACTGTTCTAATCCTGGATCAGGCAATCCATCAACCTTAAATATCCACCATTGATTTTTTTTTTTTTTTACGTGCCTTTTTCTTGTTGCATGTGGGCCACTTTGGATAGATTAGGAAAATTCAATTGAGAAATAGTGATTTGATCAATTTTCCTGTGGGCCAGATTGGATCTGGCCGGGTCGAGTCCTGCTCAGGCCCTGCCAATTTTTTTGGGCTTGGGCTGGCTGTGCTAGGTCTACGCCACGGCAAGCCGCACAAACCCACCACCTAGCCCCATGTGCCGCGTTTGTGTTTGGCGCTTGAAGATGGCGCGTCTGCAACTAGCATTCTTCTCCCGCCCTCCACCACCAGCTGCCACCTAACGCACTCCCACGGTCAAATGCAAGAGTTAAAAAAAAAGGAAAAAAAGAAACAGGGGGTTTTCCGTAAATTCCTCTAGTTTCCAACGCCCAGATGCTGCTTTCCTCCTCCAACGCACAAATGCTTTTGGGTTTTTTCGTTAATTCGTATTTCCTTTCTCATCTCCTCAAGACCAAACGCCAGTAAAGAGTCAAGGCCAGGTCGGTCCCCCGCCTTTTAATGGCGGAATTAGGGTTTCTCTCTTGAATACTCCAATCCCCTCTATTTGTCTCTCGTTTTCTCTCAAATCTCAAAAAAATCATAGCAGAATTCCACGAATTTCCCCTCCAATCACAGAAAAAACCTCAGAATTCTCTTCATTTTGCCCTCTGACACCATCTCATCTCTGCAAAAAGAAAAAAAGGAGGAGAAGAACGGTTCCGCACTTCCTCGCCATGGATATTAAGGTTTTTCTCTGTTACCCTATAACGTCTCCGTTTCCACCGTGATCGAATTCGAAAGCTCCAAACACTCGTTAAAAGAAAAGGTATTTTTTTTTTATTTTAAAATTTTAAATTTTAAACTTTTAAATGTCTTGCTTTGTTTTCGGTAGAGATTGCATTTGTCAGTTCTTGATCCTGTCTCATTTCGATTAGGTAGTTTTAGGATGGTAGAAACAATATTGGATTCATATTACTGATTGTCAATTCAGAATGATTGTGGAAAAGTTAGCTTCTAATTGGAATGAAGTTTGGTGCAGTGGGTTGTATATAATTCAAATTGTTTCTGCTCCCATCTGTGTTGATTATGTGGTTATGCTATTTATTCGAATATTAGGTTTTAGTTCATTAGCGTTGTTTTTGAATTGCGGGGCTATTTGTCTATGTTATGGTGCATTTGGATGCACTACTGTACTGAATTACAATCAATCAAATCAACACAGAGAAATGACTAAAGCAGGGTGACGCCAATTTAATTCATGTTGATGGCCTATCTGCAGTTATAATCCCGTGCATTTCGAGTATGAGTACGACCGAAGCAATCTTAGCTAGAATTTGGGGCCTGTTTCTGCCATTATGAATGGAATGGAGCTAGCTCCTCTGGTTCACCTAGAATAGGAATCAAACCGATTGTGTGAACTGGAATTTTAAGTACCGGATCTGAAGCACCAAGAACATAGAAAAGAAAGGGATAACCATGTGGAATTGTTTCACTTGGGGCCTGATGGAGTCACACCAGCAGGGTTCTATAGCATCGCTCCACTGGAGAAAAATTCACGTTGCAAGAAAACAAGAAAAATCATTATTCAGAATATCACTAGATCTTGTTAGTGTATGTGTCTCTAAGCCATAGAACTAAATAGTAAAGAGATTCCTTTTTTGTTTCAAACATCTATCTTAATCTTTTTATTTTTTATATATATATTTTTAAAATCTTAATTGTAGTATAAGCTGGACTTTTCACCAACTAAAGAAGATTCGTAATACCACCTGATTGCCAAGAATACCATGCTAAATTATGATAGCATTACCATAGCATGCTATTGTAGTGCTCGGCTTAGGAGTGGGTGGAAATGGGCTAGGTTTGGGCCGAGCCAAGCATCCAACACTTAAGACCCAAGGCTCGAGCCTGAGCCAAGTTGATGCCACCAAATGGCCACACAAGTCGATTGATCAAGATTTGAAGAAAAGGACCATGTCTCATGCGTGTATGCTCTGCACGTGTACACAAGAAAATGCCCACTTTCTTTTTTTAGCTCATGCCTACTTTCCTTTTTCTTTCAAATATCTACATTAGGAAATATCTTTACTTTCCATTTCTTTTAAATCTCTACATTAAGTAATTTCCTTTGATATTTTTTATTAGGCAAGAAGTAATCTTGGATTCTTTTTATTTTAGTACTTTCTTATTTAAGTGGTTTCTTATTTAGGTAGTTTTCTTTTAGATTTTTTTTAGTTAGTAATTCTATTTTTAGATTCCATAGTTTTTATTGCAGATTGTAAGGATTGATTATAAATAAGGCTCATGCCTATGGAATAAGATAGGGTAAATGATTTATTTTTTTTTGGCATTCGGCTAGAGGATTGTTGGGTCCTTTCCCTCATTCTCTTTCTTCTTTTCTTTGATCTATTTGCTTCCCTTTTTGGGGCTTGCATTACAAGCTTAGCAGGTCCAAGCCCGGGCTCGAAAAAAATTTGGTTAGGCCCAGGCTCAACCCACCTAACCTCGCCTGACCCAAAAAATTAATGAAATCCTTATTTCTGACTTGAATGTTTTTAATCTGTTTGTTGATCAAGTGGGACACACACGCATAAAGAAATAAAAGAAGTAAACATCTTAGAGGAATGAAACCAACGGTTTACATTCAAGATGGATGGTTGCCTAACTGAGGATTAGAATGACATAATTGTAGTTTTTTATATAGCGTGTAGTGTATAGCGTAACGTTTGGCCCTCTATAGTGTGTCATGTAAGCTACATGGCGTGTAGTGTAAGCTGTATGATACTTAATATTTTGAATTAAAATGATAGAAAAAATATGATAAAATTTACAAAATGTATACTTCCTATGTGTTCTGGACCGCAAATTTGGATCCTCAACAACATATCGCCATGCAAAATCCCTACGTTTCTTTGCCTTAAGACAACTCTAAGTGTGACTTCTTCTTCTTCTTCTTTTATTTTTATTTTTATTTATTTTATTTATTATTATTATTATTTTTAATTCAAACATCACAAATTCATTATATGGACCACAATTTGGATGGTCCAGATTGATCTGAGTGCGCTATCCATGATCTGGACCATAATTTGTATGATTTGAATTGATCAAATGTAGTGCTATGTGCGATGGGGATGAATCACCACTATTTAAAAATAGTTGTTGAACTAACATAGAAGAAACACTTAAAATGAGATTCTTTGCACAAGCAACACATACTCAGGATAACAATACCCCGCTTTTGAAGGTTGTCAATTGTCAACACCTTTCTACCCACAAGCTAGGTGAAAGTAACATCCTTGGGAGGTGCGCCATAAAACCGTAATTGATAGGCATAGTTCCCATGAGCTGATCTCGACTCTGGGCTAAGCATCTTATAGAAGGAGCTAACTGAAAATTGACCTGAGCTATGGTTGTATCAAACCAAAGAGTCTGCCTCAATGGATGGTGAAACAAAACAAAGGCGGGCTAATAGGGAGTTGAGCTCTTTCATTTTGTTCTCTAGTAAATTCCTTCTACGTAGAGGCATCCAACAAACCGAGGAACTGCTATAGACAATCTGCCACTTTCAAGTTGTTGGAAAATCCAGTTCTAGAGGGCGGACTCCACACTAAGGGTCTTTCCAAAATCTGATTGACCACCATCTCCTAAAGAATAGGGTACACCTTCCTTGATTTTCCTTCTCATTGCTGAAATCGACCTCCAAATATGAGAGGCCTGGTCGAGAGAAGACTCCTTCACCTCCCATCCCCCATTTTAAGGAACATGCCGCAAAATTATGGTTGGCAACGTTTCCACAGCGTACTTGAGCACATCTAGTGTCTGTTTAATTTTCCATGATACATGCAAATCTTGGAAAATAAGTAATTATTACTTTTTCACTTGGATTGAAAATGTGAGAGTAATTCCACCTTGAAAATCGATACAAAAGTGTTGACTTAAATATGTGGACACCGCAGAGTATCCGGGATCATGCTGTATACTGTTTGGCATGGGAAATGGGAACGCCCACATATACCCACAGAGTATCCGGGATCATAGCTTCCCAGGCCAATATTCTTTATATGTTTAATGTTGATCTCTTGTGAAAAATTTACTTAATTATATGAATATGGATTGAGATTGACAGAGCAAAATTTTGAGAATCTAGAAAGAAGCAAAATACATGATTAATCTTCCTGTTAAGTACAAATGACAAAAGAGAACTCGTAGAAAATAACATGAATATACCTGATGGAAGTAGATTTGCCATGCCATTGAGAGTCTCGAGATCATTATTGCCTTTCCATTGGAAGTTCCAATTGCTTGTTGGCAATTCTTTGAGACTTACATCCAGTTGTGGTGCTCATTGGATCCAAGGGGTGAGATTCATTCTCAGATATTAGTCAACTATATATTTTGTTTTAAACTTACTGTAGCTTCATGATTATTGGATTTAAAGCCACTGTTATTGGGTTCCTCCCCCTCATTTACGTAATTCTCTGCAGAGTGGGGACATAGCATTCTTATCGCTTCTTTAAGAGGAATGTGCTGCATCTCCTTTTCCATACCGTATGAAGTATAACTCTTTGATCAGGCAAATATCATTCAAATTATCACCTGGAAGAATTTCAGAATGCCATTAGACACCATCATAAACATGGTTCACGTTAGTTGGCATATTGATAACTTCCTAGCTTTCAATTTTTTGAAGTAGCTAGGTCAATATGAACAAAAAAGGTATCTCTCAAAAAAAGAAAAAAAAAAAAGAAAAAAAGAAAGAAAGAAAAAAAAAAACAACAAGAAAAAAGAAAAAAAGGCTAATTTGCAGCATGCATCTATGTCTCTCCAAGTCCAACAAGCTTTTGATTCATAAGTAGCCTCCCTTTGATTTAGGGGAAGGATTTAAGGAAAAATATTGCACTTTGTCTTTGAAATTAATTTATAGTATGAATTGTTTCTTTGTATTCGTGTCCTTTTTACTGAGGGTAGTTTGAACCCTACCCTTAAGTGATTATCTTGAGGTTATTTAGTGATTTCTTTTGATGAATACACACTTGAATTTTTTGGTATAGCTTTCACCATTAACTGCTTGAGTTATAGTGGGCTCATATTTTGTATAAAAGTGTGATCTTTTATTGCATGCAGGCTTCACAAAATGGCTTCTTCTCAGCATGTTGAAATGGAGGCAGCTAAGTTTTTGCACAAGCTTATCCAAGATTCGAAGGATGAGCCTGCCAAACTAGCGACAAAACTTTATGTGGTGTGTATAACTTGCTTTTTCATAGTTATAGAATTTGATCTGAGATTGAATCTGATGCCCACATTTTCATCATTTTTGAGCACACCAGATACTGCAACACATGAAATTAAGTGGGAAAGAGCAATCCTTACCATATCAAGTAATATCCAGGTGCGGCATTTACATCTTTGTTTGAAATTTCCCTACATTTCAATGATGCATAATCATTCAATGCACGAGCAATGCAGTTTACATGATGAGTTTATAATTCTTTTTCTGCTTTTAGTTGGGTTATCTATGTTCATTGCCTTTAAAAATAACTTGCACTTTTTTGGTCTTCTCCAGTGATTTAAAAAAAATAAAAATAAAAATGAAAATTCTTGAAAGGTGATCTTGTTCCAATCAGTGATCTGAATATATATAATAGGGAACTGTTTATATATGCACAATTCACTGTAGTACATTCAGAGTCCAGACCGCAACAATTTCTGTGTCTGCAACTTTCTAGTCTGTGAAGTTTAAATGCAGACATGACAAAATATCAGTCACCTGGATTGCCATACATGATACATGTACTGCATTTGAGTATTAGCATAAGTTCCCTTTGTGCAGTAGTCTTCTACCTGCAAAATAAGGAACATTTGAGATATTTGCATGCTGTACAAACTACACAATGAGTCATTTGGATTGCTGCTGCAATAGAAACAGCATCCTAATTGGAGGCTTGAGAGATATTGAATTTTATATCTAATCTTTTATATATAGTGTAGCTAGCATCAGTGTTCGAAATATCGGTATCACATTACATATCACACCCTTGGGATATGGATACATATCGGTTATCGCATGGGATATATCGGTTGTATCGCATAATGTATCGTTGTTGTTCGAAACATGGGGAAACATTAGAAATCGGTTGAATTTTTCAATGAAATTTCAGTGATTGTTAAAAAAGACATCAATACACACAAATCAAAACATTACAAAAAACAAGTGCACATAATAGGTTTTCTTTGTATGGGGTCCTAATCTATGCGTTGTCTAACAGAATTGATGCGAGTATATTTAAAGTTTATTCATATAATTTATAAATGTAAGAAGACGTGTGGAAACACAACCAATACATTCAAAAGCAAAAGAAGAATCACTAAATCAGGTTACATACATGTTTGATTTTATGTTTGGACACAAATTGCAACCGATTTGCAAGAAATTGGGAAATTTTTTTTTTTTTTTTTTCAATTTTGCGCAACTCGGTCCTTCTCCTCCAGATCTCAAAATCGAAGCTCCCAATCCATGATTTTTCATACAAAACATGAAAAAACATGGTTTTGTAACAATTCGACACTGATTTAACATGATTTATAGAACAAAAGATCAAAAATAAAAAATGCTCACCAGATTGAACATGTGGGATATATCCCACTATTTGTACGTTTCATATCGCACACGTGGGATACAAGAAATATCATGGGATATATTGGCCGATATTTAAAACACTGGCTAACATTAATCCATATTTTACATATTAATAAACTTAGAACAGCAAAGGCCCTAACGTCTCACTTTATGAAGTGAAATGTTTAGATGGAGCTGAGGCTCATCAAGCCGTGCTCAGGCTCTACCAGCTGGCCCATTGAAAATTAGGCCGCGCTTGGCTATAAAATAGTGGAGCGGAGCAGAACCGTCGAGTATCATCTCCGAAATCGTTGTTTGAATTTTGGTTAGTATAAGATGAGCCCATTGAGAGTGGAGCGGTGATACTTGACGGTTTCGATGATGGTGATGGAAAGAAACTCGGGAGATGGTCATCATGGAGACGTGCAAACACAAAATGACAACAATACAGAAGGAAGAGACGACAACAATGCTTGGAAAGTTATTTTGAGAAATCGAAGGGATAGGCACTTTGGTCATCGTAAACGAACAATAGTATCGCAATATCCTACTCTGTTTGCGAACAGTTTCCAGGAAGGTTGGTTGCCAATTAACATCTCGAGAATCTTTCGAAGGACAGGAGTAGTGATGGACGTTGTATTACCCAGAAATAGAGTGGATGGGTCTTACAAAGGTTTTGCCTGAGTAAGAATGAGCACTGAAGCTGAGTTGAGCAGAGCGGTGTAGATGTTGCATGGTGAAGGTTTTGGTGGGCAAAAGCTGATAGTTCTAAGAGTTAAATACGGACTTGAGTTCAAAAAACAGAACATAGATAGAGTGGCCCAAGATAAGAGGAAATTTGGGTGGCAGAATCATACCAGGCCCAGGTTTAATGGACGTGGTAAGAAGATGTCCTCAATCTCCTCTGGTAGTGCCTCCTTCAAGTAGATACTTCTCAAACCGAAAGAACCAATCCCTCGATTAGATGATCAGGAGTGGAAAAGTCATCGAGGAAAGCTCATGAAGAAACCTTAGTCCGTTCTAGCAAAGCCCTAAAGGAATCGGTAGTGATGACCACTAAAGTAGGCACGACTATCGCCCTAGTTAGAAGATGGTTGGATGAATGCTGCAAATTTCTGCTAGAGTTCTATAACATTAAACCCATCAGCTTCAACGAATTGTGGATCGAAGTAGGCCCAAAAGTCAATTCGGATCTATTGATCATAGCGGGAGCTATTCACAAAGATGGACCGATAGCCATGATTCAGAAGTGGGACGAATTCTCGCTATTCGGAATGGAAGACATTTGGATCTTGATTTGGTTGGTTCCTCTGAAGCTCTAGAACGAAGATTTTTTCAAAACAACAGCATCACGAGTAGGTCACCTAATCAAAATCGATCCTAAAATGATGATGGGGGAAGAGATGGAGGTTATTAGGGCTAGGGCTAGGAGCAAGAAGGGAGATTCCTTCCCAACCCATATCCATGTTTTGGCCGATGACAGGAAACTCTATCTGCCAGTTCAAAGGGAAGCAAAAGAAGATCTCATCCCTCGTTGGGGTGATATTTGGCGGCATAAAGAGCCATTGTCGGTGATAAATGACGTCGGAAAGGGCCTAAGTTCAGGGGCCATGGTCGAAGCCGAAGGTGCACCAATTTCGGTTTCTCAAGGAGCATTGAACCATGCTCCCAATATGTGTCCTCACCAGGATGGAGTTGGCATCTGCTTTGTCAGGCCAGGATTGGCGTGCGCGTTACGTTTTCGGGGGTTGGTGGGTGTAGACACGTGTCACAATCCCATACAAGGAACTGTCCCTCGGTTCAAGACTCCAGTACAGTCTCATAATTCCTCTTCCTTGTAGCAGGATGCGTGTCTTCTCATGGGGAACCACGCCACACATGGCAGCCTCGGACTTTCCCAAGGTCCCAATCGGGAGGTGCGGGTACCTCATTCTGGCTCGGAGGTCGCCATCACATTGGAAGCGACTGCATCAGACTTACTGAGCCTAACCGTTTTCCATCCGGACCATCTGATTGGTGCGGAACCTCCATATGACCGTCGATTAATCCCGATCGTAGCTGTACTGAATGCTTCTAATCTGCGGACTTATCACAGGGCTATCGACACGTGCCGTTAATCGATCATTGATCTGCTCTGTATCTCCTCATTCGTGTGATGGCCTCTCACGTGCTAAGGGGACGCATACCCCAAATTCTTCTGTACAACACATCTTTTCGAGTGAAGAACTTCCTATTCTTCTGCGGGGGGAGGTCAATTGCGTCCCGGAACAAGACTCTTCGTCCTGGAACTCCGAATATGCGGCTTCTCCGGCCGTATTGTCACCTCGGTCATCGGCAGCTACATACCATTTATTAGATCAAGCGCTAACAAAGATGTTTTGGGAAGACATAGGAGAAGAAGTCCTTAAGGTGGAACCTTTGCAGATCAGGGGGGAAAATCCCTCTGCAGATATGAATACTGACCACTTGCTTTTGAGAGATTCTGAAGATCAGAGGGCTCAATTGATCTGCACCATTTAAAAGAAGAAATGGATCAGGGATGCAGTCACATAGGCAGATCCATCGGAGTATCCTTTGGAGATCACCCAGAAGATTTCTTATCCCTGTTTGAGGAACGTGGTCGACCTTTAGTTCAAACAAGAACTCTTAGGAAATCTCCCTCCAGGTCTCATAGCAACAGAGAGCTCCAGAGTCTTGCTCTCAGTCCCACGTTCATCAACCAATCTAACTCTGCAGTCCAGGTCTTAGCTCTTCGGGGAAGTTTGGTTCCCAAATGGAAGTGCTATCATGGAACATCAGAGGGGTGGGGTCTAAGCAGAAGAGAAGACTCCTAAAGGACATTTGCGGAAGAAGCAAAGCTGAGGTGATCTGTCTTCAAGAAACTAAGGTGCAAAAATTCAATGACAAGCTTTTGGGAACTCTCTGGAAAAAAAACCAAATTTGAAATGGATAGCGCTAGATGCAGTCGGATCCTCAGGAGGTATATTGGTGGCATGGCAATCTTCTTCCTGGGTTCTAGTCAACTATTGGAGTGGTGATTTCTCGTTATCGGTTATTCTGAAAGAAGCTTCCTTTGATTTTTATTGCCTAATTGCATCAGTTTATGGACCAAACCAGGAAGACAAAAGGTCCACATTCTAGGAGGAACTTAACGAATCTAGGAAGAAATTTGATGGTCCTTGGTGCATCGGTGGAGATTTTAACATTACGCGTCATGCAGCGGATAGATCTCATGGAGGCAGAGTTACCGCCGGTATGCGTCGTTTCTCTCAGTGGATTGAAGATCAAGAACTTGTTGATCTTCCTTTGCTTGGAGCGAAATTCACCTGGTCGAATGGGAGAGCTTCTCCAATTCTGTCCATGTTGAACAAATTCTTGGTTTCTTTTGATTGGCTGGATTTATTCCCCCTAGTATCGCAATCCTCTCTTCCCAAACCCACGTCTGATAATACCCCCATCCTTCTTGCAGTAGACGACCAAAACTGGGGACCCAAATTGTTCATATTCGATATTTCTTGGCTTTAGATAGAAGGTTTCCATCGGTTGATCGAAGAGTGGTGGGCGAGCTTTACTATGGCAGGGTATGCTGGTTTTAAATTATGCAGCAAGCTGAGACTGTTGAAAGGTAAGATAAAGAAGTGGAAAGTGGATGAGCTTCATAAAAGAGAATAAAAAACTATTGCCATGCTTGCAGAATTGCAATCGATTGACCATTCAGTGCAAGAGGGTCTGATTCATGGAAGGATTCAGCTGATTCAATCCTATTCGGCGCGGTTGAAGGAAGAGGAAATTTCATGGAGATAGAAATCCCGCTGCAAGTGGATCAGAGAAGGAGACAAGAATACCAAAATTTTTCATTTATGTCTAGTGCACGCGCAAGAGTGAATAAGATAAAAAGTATAGTGGTCGATGGCGTTTGCCTTGAAGACAAGGATTCTATTTTTGAGGAGGCCGTACGTTATTTCGGCAACCTCTTGCGGGGAGAAGGTTGGAAAAGGCCTAAACTTGATGACCTCCAATTCGATCGCATTTCCGAAGAGGAGGCTTCTGCTCTCGAATGCCCTTTCTCGCCTCTCGAGGTGAAAAGGGCTATCGATGATCTGGGTGGGGATAAGGCCCTTGGGCTTGATGGATTCTCGATCGCTTTCTTCCAAAGCTTTTGGGAGATGCTTCAAGGAGATGTGATGGAATTTATCTTCGAATTTCATGAAAGAGGCAGGTTGTCTAAAGATATAGGGGCCTCGTTTGTTGCGCTAATTCTTAAGATTGCAGGGTGGAATCATTGAATGATTTCAGACTGATAAGTCTCCTTGGGGGCCCATGTAAGATATTAGCAAAGGTCCTGGCATCTCGATTAATTGGGGTGATAGGAACAATTATCTCTCACAACCAAAGTGCTTTTATTCCAGGTCGTCAGATTGTCGATAGTGCTCTCATAGCATTTGAATGTCTTCACTCCAGTCATAAATCCATATCCAAGGGACTCATTTGAAAAGTGGACCTTCAGAAGGCGTATGATCATGTAGACTGGGACTTTCTCCAATACATGCTAAATTGAATGGGTTTTGGAGATAGATGGAGAAGATGGATAAAAGAATGTGTGGGTACGACGTCCTTCTTCGTTTTAATCAATGGATCCCCTAAAGTATTTTTTCCTAGCTCTAGGGGCCTGTGCCAAAGATATCGGTTGTCTCCTTTTTTTTTCCTTATTGTGGGAGAGGCCCTTTCAAGAATGTTTAGCAAAGGACAGGCCAAAGGGGATTATTAGTGGGTTCAGAGTGGAAGGGAGGCTTTAACGATCTCTCACATACAGTTTGCAGATGACACATAGTGAGGCAGAGCAAGAGAAAGTAAGTAATTTGCGAACCATTATTAGATGTTTCGAAGCTATTTCGGGCCTTTGTGTTAACATGGCTAAATACAAAATGTTCGGGGTAAATATGGAGGAAGACGACTCAAGGTTTATGCAGATTTTTTTCGCCGTTTAGTGGGCCGTTTTCCTACCACATTTGTGGGTCTCCCGCTGTGTTTAGGTAAGCCTCCGAAGGTTCTATGGGACAAGGTTATTAATAGATTTGGTTCTTACCTCACTAGATGGAAAAGCAGATATCTATCCTTGGGCGGACGTCTCACTCTTATCAAAGCGGCTCTATCCAATCTTCCACTCTATTTCATGTCGTTATTTAAATGTTCAGTGTCGATTTTGGGCAATCTGGACAAGCTTAGATGGGATTTTTTATGGCATGGAAAGTCAGACAAGAAAAAATACCCCTTGGTCAATTGGAAGGAAGTTTGCAACATTTTCAAGGAGGGGTTGGAGTAAAAGATCTTAAATTAACGAATCGAGCTCTTTTAGGCAAATGGATATGGAGACTAGGGACCGAGGACGGGACTCATTGGAATGACTTGATCAAGAGTAAATATGGTCGCTCAGAAGGGGGATGGTGGACCAAGAATTCTTCCAACTACAAAGCTTCGGCCCTTTGGAAAGGTGTCCTATCCAGCAAGACGGAGGTTCTTAAAGGCTCTTGATGCAAGACACATGATTTAATGTTAACATGTAATGTGGAGATTATGAAAGAGTCTATAAAGTAATTCAATTAACAAAAGATGCTAACCTATCAATTAATTAAGAGTAAATAATAGGAAATAAAATCTGATTTAACCCAAATCATATGCCTACATGCTAAGAAATCACATAAATCAATTGAAACTAGGACCGATGGAAAGATAGAACTTTCAATTTAGCATAGGTATGTTCCACGCTCAAGGGACAAATTTGTAGGTTTTATGATTAGGGTTAGGAAGGGGAAAATCGAAAATTTGGAAAATTAGGGTTCATGAAAATTGGGGATTTTGGAATTAGGGTTTTTAAAAATTAAGAAAAATAGGAAATTGAAGATCTAGGGTTTAGAAGATTGTAATGGAAGGGAATAGGGGAAGATAAGGGAAGAAGAAGAAGAATACCTTTCGAAAAAGAGAGGGGAAGGATGTAAGAAGAAGACTACCTTTCAAAGAAGATGAAGGATGTACTTTGGGGAATCCACCACCAAACAAGTTTCTACCCTTCCGCAATTTAATTGGAAGGGAGGGTTTTTTAAAAAAAAACCCTAGAAAATAATGAAGAAAACTCCTTCACACAAGAGAGCTTCTCTCTTCTTCTTTTTCTTCTCAAATCTCCACTAGGGTTGAAACTCCACCCAACTTGTGCTTTATAATTAAAAATTTGGAATTGAAATTCAGCATAATTACAACTATGCCACTCACTTAAATAAAGTGCTCCATCCAAAATAAGAAAACTAAAACATATATTATCAATCTCAACCATCAAATAACTCTTAAAAATAATAAATAACATAAAGAAAACAAGATTAGAGTCCAAGGGGCCATGATCTAAAAGATATGATGGCCCGATGACCTGATTGACAAGTTCCAACAGTCGAATTGGCACGAAATAGAAATCCTATGACTCATGATCTCTTAAGTAGCCCACATGCATTATCCCAAGGTGGGGTCTTCCTGATGCACGTCCAATGCATGCGGGGTCTTCAAAATGGCCTGGCTGGCCCCATTTGGAACTCGTCACCCATTCACAAAGAAAGCTACGCTGATGTGAGTGGTGGTCTTCGTCTCTGGTACATCCGAGTAGGTCCTCTGATGTCCCTATCAGCTCTAGTATTGTTGTGGGCAATGGTAAACGCACTCGTTTTTGGATTGATTCTTGGTTGGAGGATGTAGCTTTGTGTGTCTCCTTTCCGCGCATTTTCCGTATAGCCCAAAATCAGTTTATCACAGTTGATGGCTGCTTCTCAACCTTAGGGGGTGTTGTTGTGTGGAATATAGTGTAGAAGACTCCTCCGAGATAGGGAGGTTGAAGAATATGTAGCCCTCCTCACTTGGATCTACAACACCAATCCGAATCAGTACGTGGCTGATAGCCTAGTATGGCGTTCGGACAAGACCAGAGTATTTTCAGTGAAATCTCTCTATGACCAATTAGCCAGCAGCTCTACTCCAATTGAAGGGACATTGCCGTACCAAGGCTGGAAATACCAAGTTCCCCCAAAGATAGTGGTCTTTGGTTGGTTGGTTGACAAGGACAGGGTTCTCACAGTTGATGATCTGAGAAAGAGGGGTATGATGATCACTAACATTTGCCTATGTTGCATGGCTTAAGAAGAAACGGTGGACCATCTTTTTATCCAGTTCCAATTCACTTATCAGATTTGGTCCGCTATTTTGTCTCGCTTCAAGGTTTCCTGGTGCTTTCCGGAATCGGCAAACGGTCTTCAGTTCAGCGTTCTCTTTCTCTGTTCTCTCCTTTTTTTTTTTCAATAAAATTTTCACTGTTATCCTTTAAAAAAAAAAAAAAAAGTTTAGATGGAGCTAATTTGGCATGATTGTGGACCTGTTGCTTTGCACAGGCCATTCTTCTTCAAGTCTTGAAACTAAGGGTTTTTTTTTTTTGTTTTTTTTGTTTTTTGTTGTTGTTGTTGTTGTTGTTGTTGGGAACTACTCTCTGTACATATGGTTGTTGTTGAATGCCAATTCTGACTTCATCATCCTTCCACAGCACCCGTTATTTACCACTTAATTGCTACTTGCATAGTCTGGGTCACATATATATGTGCCTTTTGTTTGTGATCCTAAGTTGTTGGAAGAGCAGGGATTGTTTTGTCATACCTGCAGAGTAATATCATTCAGCAGCAATTTCTTGATATGCATTTCCCATACTTTCAAGCTGTTGGAGTCATTTGATATTCACCTTGGATGAAGCAGTGAAACACTTCTGAATTGTACAAAACATTATAATCTGGATTCAATACTTGGAGCCTGGTCAAACTGTTTGTACTCTGTAGTTGTCCAAGTTCACCTGCATGTTACCAAAATAATGACGAAATAATGAGGAAGCTATCACTGTTTACTCGTAATTATAATTGGTCTGTCTAATTTTCAGGGCCATGGAAACTGTTATCAGCCAACACGGTCTTGATATTGATGTTTTGAAGTCATCTCGGCTTCCATTAACTGGTGGAACTCAGATAGGGGATCCTGGGCTTGTAAGATCAAAGGAAAAGGATGCATCTGACAGTTCAGCACCTATAGGTGGCTTGGACATGCCTCTTAAAGGTGGCTCAGCTAATGCATCGCATGCTGGGTCAAGTAGTAAGACAAAGGAAGATGATCGTGGCAGTTCTATTGAGAATGAGATGGCCAAGCATGAGGCAATTATTTCAAATAGGCCACCTGTTGGTCCTAGCAGGGTAGAAAGTACAGGACATGATGGTCATCAGGGACCTATATCTCAAAGAAGTGCCAAGTCATTTGAACACGACAGTCCCACCAGTCTAGGAATGGAGGACTCCAGATCTGCAACGTCACGGGAAAGAAATGATACTGCCAAACTTGATAAGAAGGTAAACCAAAGGGAGAACAAAAAAGCGGGTAGCAAGAGAAAGAAGACAGATTCAGCACAAGCTGTGGAGGTACAACCTGACAACCCTCAGCAGTTTGATACGCCTGGTACTGGATTTAATCCAAAGAAGGGGAAAATGACGACGCGAGGTGATGTACAAGGTCAGTTTTCCATTAAAGCAGGTTCATTACAGCCCAGACAAGATGTTCTGAGTTCAAGGGGCTTCTGGAATCAATCAAAACTGGGATTGCCTTCAGAAAACTCTCTGGTTTTTAAGTTTTCTTCTAATGTTGTTACAAGTTCTTCAGCAGGGGAAATCTCTGTTCCTCTGTCGACAGGGCCATCTCCCGGAATTACTAATGAAGCTGTTACTTCTCTACATGAGTTGGAAAATAACTCATCTACAAATACTGCAGGCATTGTTGGCAAGGTAAATGAAGGATCTTCTAGTGCTTTCAGCTCATATCCTGAGGCTCGGAAGACTTCATCTTCTCCTGGGGCAGAGGCTCCGGCATCCATGCCTACTGGAGTAGTCTTAGCAAACATGCATAAGATAGTTCAGGTACTTGTCTCCTTCTATCTTGACTTCTGATAATTGAGAGACTGCGGATCAGTGTCTACTGCCAACTTGGTACCCTCTTATATTTATGTTAATGTGTTGAATGCCTTCATTTCCAATTCATACCCTCCCGGCACCACCCCACCCTGAAGTTCTGATAAATTCCTTTCAGAGAATCATTGACCATACTGACCATGACTATGAAGGGAGTGGGAGGGGCTGGTTGAGGGTAACCGTAGTGGGAACTAAATAAGTAAGCCAGTGCAAATCACAAGTGTTGTCATTCTGTGAAAAGACATTGTTTTTGGTTTCAATTTGAGAAAAAGTGCATCGTCCAAACAGCTTTCTATTCAATTCTTTCAGGGAAACCCTTGATCCACCCTGTATTTTTTTTTCTTATTTGTTTTTGTCTTTTAATATGTATTTATTAAGTTTAATAATAAAAGAATTCCTGTCACAGACTTAAAAGTCTAAGCTCATTTTCTTTTGAGAGGAGAGCCATTACTCGGAATAACCCTCTTGATTTTTCAAGGATTTTATTGTCTAGCTTTCAGAACCCATGTAATTTGTAACAAAATACAAGTTTTACATTTTTCATCCTTGGCTTTTATGGTGGATGAAATAGTTTTGGAAAGATGTAGAAGGATTGTGATTCAGAATTTTCCTTTATAGATGCTTTGATGAATTAAACTTCTATATTTTCAACCACTTGTTCATCCACTGGTTTTGCTCGGAATGTGTGGGAAATGTTTTTCGCCTTCGTCAAGGTCTCTTGGGTAAAGCCGGTGTTGATTGAAGGGCTTCATCCGTGGCATGGGGGAGGAAGTGGGAATAAAGGGCAAGAGTTGTGGAGGTTGGCACTTTTGGTGGTTATTTGGGCTTTATGGGGTGAAAGGAACAGTTGTTATTTCTGAGATAAAAGTAGATCAGAGTTGGTTATGTTCGAGGGGCTATGTTAGATGTAATGTTTTGGGTCAATTGCTCCAAAGCCCACGGCCATAGTGGTTGCTTGTAATGGCTGCACGGCAGCTGTTGTATTTTTTGCCTTTGTGGTGGTTTCAATAAATTTATTTCACTATTCAGAATTTTTTATTTTTTTTGTATTTTTTGGTTTCCTTATGGTTTTTGTCTACCAACTTATGTGGATATTTGTATCTGTTAAGGGCATTTTTTTAGTGCTATATTGCCTGCTACTGCAAAACTACGCTTGATTTTCTGAAGTGATTTCTTTCGTGTTGATTTTGTTTGTTTTTTTTTTTTTTGGGTTGCAACCTGTGCTTGTTTAGTATGCAGCACTTGCTACTTCTAGTTCTTGGGAGTTGGGACTGCCTCATGCTTTGTTTATAATTTACAATGTCTATGTTGCATTATTTAACTTATGGATATGTGTTTTTTTTTTTTTTTTTTTTTTAATAAATATTTTTAAATCCATGTGTTATGTGTAAACAGGGCGGTGAAACACTGGGACCACTAAGTAAGGAGAATGCTTTAGGGAAAAATGAGATGGTTGATCACAGGGATCAAGATTCCGTTTCTCAACCTAAGCTGGAGGCCCCCCAAAAAGGCACATGCTCTGGCTCGAGTGGTAATATGGAAATGAGTACACAAAGAAATACAAAGCCTATCGATATGGGAAGAATTCCTGGGTCTCAGGCTTCTGCCTCTTTGTCTGTGCCCTTTAAGGAACACCAACTGAAACAGCTCAGAGCCCAGTGTCTTGTCTTTCTAGCTTTCAGGCATGTTGTGGATTCTGAATGCCCTCCATTGTATCATAAATGAGCATGCGAATTATGCAAATTAACAGAAATTGTGAAGCATAAAGTTTCATTTTAGTGCCTGCTGTTAACCAGTTCTCTTGTATATGCAGAAACAATTTGGTGCCTAGGAAGCTTCATCTTGACATTGCACTTGGTGAAAGTTACCCAAAAGAAGGCAAACACTCTTTCCCATATTGATGCTATCATCTTAGAGGTTCCCTAATTCAAATTCTAGAGATCTTCAGATTCCAGCACCTCTACATGTCACCAAGTATGCCATGTCAGCACACACATGCAAGATCCAAGCTGTCCATCAGGTGAGCCCCACCCTAGCCGAAGTATCAGGTTGGTCTATTCATTAGGTGAGTGGTGAGCCACAAGTGAACATTTATTACCAACCATTTCCCAACTCCTTGTAACCTTCCTTTTTAAAAAAATCATTTGCTATGGCCCACTTGATGAGAGAATCAGCCTGAGTCTTTTGGCCGGGGACATGCGCATGACCACCTGATGGGCAGCTTGGATCTCAGTCTCACACAGTTGGCTTGTGTGCATGTGCAGAGGTGCTCAGATCTAGGTGCTTAGAAAACGCTGTACTTGAATATTCTTACCATATCCCAATTTTAAACGTCTTTGCCATTGTTCTGTCGTCTTAACTATTTTGCTGCACATTTGCTCAAGGGCAACCTTTCTTTGGATTGGCTTGTAAAAAACAGGGGGCAATGCAGATGGAGCTCACAAAGAAGTATCTTTAAAGGAGCCTGTTAACAGCCATGGAATCACAGCTCTGTCTGTAAAGCCAGGTGTAAACAGTGGAACTGGAAAGGAGATGTTACTCACCAGAAACCTGCCATTTTCTTCCTCTACTGGAAGTCCAGTGGAGATGGGTGCCTTATCAAAAGGCACAGAGGTCACAAAGAAGACGACAAAGAATAAAAAAGGTCCAGCCTCTGATCAATCTTTCATGATTGAAGAAAGGAAATGTCAACAAGAGGCTGACATGAGGACTCAAGAAACTGCAGATTCACTGACAGCGATGGCTAGGCCTTTGGAATCTGACTCTTTGATGAATGGTGGGAAGAACGGCCCTGAGCATGGCCATTGGCAAGTTGGCCAAGCAAATCATGCCTTCTCCTCTGTTCTTCGCTCAAGCAAGCAGCTAGAGCCTCATATGACTAGGTTGATGGGAATCAGCACTCTTAATGATGCTTCTAGGGAAATGCAGACACCCACTTCAGTTGAGAGTGGACATTTACAAGAGAAAATAGATAATCCTTTTAACCAGTCTCAAGTTCTTAAGCACAATGATAGAGTTAGCATATTTCACAAAGCAGATGTTCCCATTTTCCGAACAAATGCTCCTGTAGATAAGTTCCCATCTGCGTCATTGGTAAAGGAGCAAACTATGTCCAATATGGGCAAAAAAGATATCGAACATGATTACTTCAGGCATATGGTGAAGCCTCCAGTGGATATCAACATGTACTCCAGACATGTGGGTCACATGGAGAAACTTCCAGCTACTTCAGCACCAGTGATCTCTAATAGTGGGCCAGATGATCAGAGGCTTGCTGATATTCGAAGACAATTTACTTCTGATGGCTTCAAGGCTGTTGCCTTCCCTGGTACTGTGATATATGGGAATTCAGTTACCCAACTAGACAAATCTGCGGAACCAGAAGAGGAAGACATATTACTTTCCAGTGATGTGCCGGGTTCTTCTCTAAAGTACACCACCACAGAAAAGTGGATTGTGGACCAACAAAAACGGAAATTTCTCCAACAAAAAAGCTGGGCAGTAAAACAGAGGAAGACAGATGAAAGAATTGCAGCACGTTTTGATAAGTTAAAGGTGTGATTTTAACACATTAATACACGTCTTGGTAATGCATTCTTTTGATGCATGGTTGTCTTATGTAATGAATATTGCTCATATACAACAAGTTGGACTGCTAAGTTACATTCCAACTTGTACAATACTGCCAACATGTCATGTGTGTACGACATCCAACCCATCCAAAAGCTTGGTCTCGCCACAATGGACAGTCTTCTACCTGATCCAAGGCACATATCTGGCTCACATGATGTGTAGATTGGCCTGAAAGTTTGGGCCAGATGGTCTTCATGGCAGGGCTCGGCTTTTGGATAGGTTGGGTGCCACCATATTTCACTGTTTACACATTGGCACTAATGTCGGGACTGAGATGTAATGGTCTAAAGTTGTATTTGAACACTCCTATTATATGTTATCTTGTCATTGGTTTATCTTTCTGAAATCCTCCGTGTGATAGGTTGTATTTGATTCTGGGATAGTTTAAAGGATGCTTTTTCCAAGGGTTAATAGAAGAATGCTCTCTTGGGTTATGGAACTTGCTCCAAGGGTTGTAAGAGAGAAGATTGCAGCCATGTTTCAGGATTGCCAGTAGGAGGATGATTTCTCATCATCTTACTTGCGGTGTTTCCAGTCTAGTTGTAGGATCCTTCTAACTAGGTCCTGCACCCACTTGAAATCGGCTTTAGACTCTTGCTTCCTACCTATTGATACTTGTTTGCATTATGAAACAGACACGTCCCTGCTCCCGCACCTGAATCTGTTGCCACTTTGCTTCATGCTTCATCTGACCAAAGTTCCAGTCCTACTGGTGTGGTTCTATAAATTGACTGCATTACCATTGAAAGAAAAAGAAAGAAAAGAAATGTTCTATTTTCAGTTGAGCTATGAAATTCCCAAACTGCATACTTGTCTTTCTTTGAATGGTAATTGGAAAGAGATGACATGATTGCTCAAAGTATGAAGGTCTTTGCAGGTAGAAGGCCACTTGTTTTATTGTCCTGTAAGGAAGACATTTATCTGGGATTTTAGGAAACTAGAATCAAATAGATGTAGGGAACTACAATAAAATGGGTCGTCTGATAACCTCCTCACCAGTCAGGAATTAGAGTTGTTGGTCCTGTCTACATCTTGTGTAAATGCAGCATATAAAGTGAGAAAGAACAGGTTTGCTGTACTGGAGTCATAACCTCTGGTCCAGCAAAATATTCTGTATTTGTTTTGCAAATAGATGCTTTTCTTAGGACCTTTTCTCGCACTTCCTTTGCTTGTTTTTGCTTTTCCGCATGGAAGGTGGCCTGCTATTTTTTTTTTTTGAAGACAGGGTGTCCCCACCTCTTTTTTGAAGTGAGACTAATCCCTGCTATTCTTAGAGCTTACAACAGTTTTATGCAAAAGAGTGAATTAACCTCTGAAGGTGTATGGTTTCATGAGGCCATGTATCCTTGTGCATTGCAGGAGGAAGCAATTGCATGCCATTGAAGTATCATTGTAGGAGCACCTAACTTCATTCTATATGGTTATGTATTTATCTTTACTTCATTTTATATGTTTGTATGTGTGTTTGCATTGTGTGTGCCTGTGAGAGTGCGGTGTTGGTTTTAACTTCAAAACGTGCATGACAGTTCGACTTACTTTTAACATGTGCTGACATGACACAAGCAGAACAAGATCTTTGAATGTGCTTGTTGATCTGACTGTCCATTCAGTGACTAACATCTTGGAATGACCATTTGTGAAAAATGTAAGAGTTGATCAAATTAAACTAAAGATTGGATCATTTACATACTTCTTGGTACAGCTAGAACATTCATGAGGTGAACCATGCAATTATTCTACAGTTAGCAAATTTTTTCAATTGTTCAGCCTCCCAATTATTGAAGAATGATCGATTTCCTAACATTTGCACTGATTTTCTCTGACCACCCGTCCAGTGTAGTTTGATCCTGACTATTCCTCGCAGTGGTAAAATTTAATGTGTTGACATGACACAAGCAGAACAAGATCTTTGAATGTGCTTGTTGATCTGATTTTTCAGTTGGTGACTAACATCTTTTTTGTTTTTTTAAAAGGCAACGGAACTTTTATTGAAACAATGTGCCTAGATGATGCAAAAGCTTAAAATCTGCTCAAAGAAAAGAAAAATTACAATCCTTTAAAGCATCTATACAAGAGGCCCATTCGGCTAAGGAAATCTTCACCTTACGACAGACTTGAATCATTGAATTACTCATATTTTTGAAGCATCTTCCATTTCTTTCCCCCCAAAGCAAGGTGTTCCAAGACGGTAACAGTGGCCGTAATGGCCACCACCGTTACCGTTATAATACGGGTCGTAACGGCTGTTGCGACCCTTTTTTATTGTTTGAAAAAACTGTTATAGGACCGTTACGGGGCTGTTACGGGCCATTACAAGGCCTTTACGACATATTTTTTCTATTATGGCCGTTACGACCATTTCGACCTCGTAACGTGTGACGGTTATGACCATTACCATTACGTAATGACTGTTACGGCCGTTACGTAACCGATTTTGAATACCTTGCCCCAAATGTTGCATAGACCGGCCAACAACGCTAATCTCCACGTGACCGTCCCTTGCTTCACAAAGCTCACCCCATGTCACTACATAATCAAGTTCACTGTTGAGTCTAGCATCACCCACAAAAGACTAAAGATCCTAAGGTCATGCCATACCATGTGAGCAAATGGACAATAAATAAACAACTGATCCACTGATTTGGCATTTCTCATGCACAAACATTGGGGGTTACCATTGCTCTTTTCTAAAGACTGTCTATGGTCAAAACCCTCTTCCTCCCAAACTAGCCATGTGAATGTCGCCACCTTTGGGGGAACTCCATACTGCCATACGAAAGATGTCTACATGTGATTACCTTCTTCCACCGGAGAGCAAAACATCTTATAGAATGAATGAACTGAGAATCAGCTCGAGCTATCCTTTCACTACACCATACCATCCCTCTCCCCCACTAATGGAGCATATAGGTGGATTCTATCAAGGAGTATAACGAGCTCTTCAATTTTCTCATCAGAAAGATTCGAGGTGACCACATAATCACATTTCCACTTTACGAGTAGCACCTTTGTTACTATCTATAGCGAGGCACACCAATCTTGGAAACACATGCTAGAGGGGGGTCTTGCCCACCCATGCATCCTTCCATAATCAGATTTTCTCCCCACTTCCAAGAGAGAACCTGACTCCCTCTTTAAAGTTGGCCTTCATGCTCGAGACTCCTTTCCATTTTCATGTTATAAAAAGAGAAATCCCGTGTCCACCAACCTCCTTCCTCATACCCATATTTGATTGTTATCGTTTCTCTACACAAGGAATCATCCTTTGTCCCAAACCTCTACCACTAGTTTCCCAAAAGTGCATTGCGTTCTTCAAGTTCTTAATATTAGTGCACCCCCCTCTTTATATGGTTTGCAGACGTCTTCCCAACCTAATAAGTGAATTTCTTCTTTTCTTCCGAACGTTGCCACAAGAAATCCCGCCTAAGCGTTTTTAGTCGAACAAACACCAATTTAGGGCACTTGAACATGGACATGAAGTATATGAGCATACTTGATAGGGCTGCTTTGATGAGCGTTAGCTGGCCATTCGTTGACAAGTATCTGCTTTTTGATCTTGACGGTTTTCTTTCAAACCTTTCTGTCACTTTATCCCATAAGCTTTATAAGTTTCCTAATGCATGGAGGGAGGCCCAGATTAGTGGAGGAGAAGGACCTTATTGTACAATTAAAAATCCCTATCATCGGCTTTAGCTCATTGATTGACATCTGACCACCCAATGTCTAGCTCTTGGTGATATTCACTTTCAAAACCGTCACCACTTCGAAGCACCTACTCACCATTCTTAGCTTGTCCACCATATTGGAATTTGCTTTGTAAAAAGGATAGTGTCATTGGCGAACTGAAGGTGTAAGATCAGAGGGCTCCTCCCTTTGACCCTGAAGCCTCGAAGTAGATCCACCTTTTGTCCTTTTCCAGCATTCTGCCCAAAGCTTCTGCCACTACCATGAAAAGAAAAAGGGGATGTTGGATCCCCTGTTGGATGCAGGGTGTCCCGTATCCGTTACGATACGGCCGTATCGGCCAATACATAACATTAACGGCTGACGCCGTTACGCGATACGGGCACCCCCCCAATTTTGTGACCGTAACGGCCATTATGGGGCCATTATGCCCGTTATGGGCCATAACGGCTGTTACGTTAAGGAAAAAAAAATAGGGAAAAAAAAATCATACCTTTTTTTTGTTTTCTTTTTTTTCTTCTACTTCTTCTCCTTCTTCTTCTTCCTCTTCTTCTTCTCGGCCTGCTGCGGCTGCGGGCCTCCTCCTCTTCCTTCTCTCTCTCTCTCTCTCTCTCTCTCTCTCTCTCTCTTTTCTTTCCCTCTTTCTCTTTTCGGTTTCCCTCCCTTTTTTTTTTCTTTTCGAATCGGAAAAAGAAAATCGGAAGGGGATTTGGCTAGTGTACCACACACCAACTATATAGCTGCTGTAGATACGTGTCACGCTAAGATGAGTGCTGACACTCCTCGAGCTTCGAGTTGTACGAACGGTTCAAAGGAGATCAAAGTTACACGGGCTCCACAGTGATGTATTTATTATATCTAAACCGTTAATCTATTTTTAGATATCATTTTAGAGCATTTTCCAAAAAATGAATCATATCCTAAGATCGTTTGGACCACACCAAAATAGCAGCGGAGATAATGATTTTCACCCTTAAACAATTCGTAGCCCCATCATAACGTTTATTTTCCATCCAATCTGTTCATAAGGTCAAAAAGACCTGAATGAAGAGGAAAAAAAAATTTCATGTTGATCCAAAACTTCTACGCTCCCAAAAAAGGTTTCAATGGTAGACGTTCAATCCCCCACTACTTTTTGTAGTGTGGTCCACTTGATAATTAGATCTGTATTATTTTTTATGTCAAGCCTTAAGAGGAGCTCGTCAAATGAATGGACGGTTTAGATATAACACATACCTCATGATCAGACCCACAGGACTTGCTGACGTCAAATGACGTCAAATAAATGGATTGTGTACGAGTTACGCAGCACGTCCCAAGAGTTAATAAAATGTACGCGTGACATGTGGGCCCCACCATGATGTATGTATTTTATCCATGCCGTCCATCCATTTTGCCATATCATTTTAGGTTATGATTCAAAAAATTAGTAAGATCCAAATCTCAGGTGGACCATAGCATAAGAAATAGTGGTTATAGAATGCTCACCATTAAAAATTTCTTAGTGTCCATGTAAATGTTTATTTTTCATCTAACCTGTTAATAGGGTCACATTGACGTGGATGAAGGGAAAACACACATGTCAGCTTGATCTGAAACTTTTGTAGCCCCAATAAATATTTAATGGTGGTCGTTTAATTATTGTTGTTTCTTATTGTGCGGTCCACCTGAGCTTTGGATTTGCCTCATTTTTGGGTTCATGCCCTAAAATTATTTGGCAAAATGGATGGATGGTGTGGATATAACACATTCATCACGAGTGGGGTCCAAAAAACTTTGACACTCGGGTGCTACACTTCACAATCCGAGTCCTACCTAATTCGGACCCTTAAAAATTGTACATGAAACATGCATTAACTTAAAATTTACGAATTAAATTATGGACTGTAATTGCTAACTCAAAATGCTAAAATCAAATTGTTTGAATAGTTTTAATTGTTAATTTGTGAATGCTTAATTTTTAAAATAGGGCCTTTTGATTTTTTTTTTTCATGATTCATTATCCAATAAATGTCCACCAATTCACAAGTGGGATAATGCAAATAAATTGCATGAATTTGAGGCTGATTTGGGGTATGGATTGGTCCTCCAAGTCAGCCCCAAATTGGCAACGCGATCTACGTGAATTTAATTTCATTTTTTAAAAGAACTATTGGGAGAAATGATATCAAATTGTTAAGTATATAAATTAGATATTTAGAAAATTAAATATATGAATTTTGTAATCAAATTCAGGTTATTTGGTTCATAAATTCCTCAGACAGTCCGATACAACTTCTCACCAAAGAGTGGACTGTTACACCACCATAAACATGTTCCAATTTATAAATGAATGCCATTTTGGAATGCTTAGAATATTCCGGATTTAATCCATATTTTTTCATATTTTTTTAGCAAATTTTTTTTTTTGTGCCGTTACGCCCCTGTATCTGTATCAGTTTTGGAGGTCACCGTTATGCCAACCGATACCGATATGAGACACCTTGGTTGGATGTCTCTTGACTCGAGTTTTTGAAATTTTTTTGGGGGACCTATTAACTAGAACAAAGAACCGAGCTGAACAAGTACACTCCCTCTTGAGCTTTCTCTTCATGCACATCCTAACTGGCCAAGCATATAATCCAGAAAGCCCCAGTTGATGTGGTTGTATTCGTTTTCTATATTTGACTTGTGTACTAACTACTAAACCTTTCAATCCTTTCTTCTGCAAGAGTCAATGCATTTGTGACTAATAAAGACAATCCAAAATCTATCTCCTTACTACAAAACGCACATTGGCTCATGGGTATAACACTTCCTAACATTGCCTTGAACTTGGTAGTTGAGGTTTTTGCAAGAATCTTGTATGGCCATCCATTAAACTTATTGGTCTATAATCTTGTAAGGCTTTTTGCATCTGTCATCTTCAGAATAATGGCAATAAAAGATGTTGCTAGATCAACTGATGAGTGATCCCTTTCAAAGAATTCCGCCATAAAACTCATTATGTGACCTTTCAACATGTCCTAAAACACTTGGAAGAATACCATTGAAAAGCCATTTGGTTCTGACGCCTTGTCCCTACCTAGCGAATCCACTGTTATTTTGACTTCTTCCTTGGTAAATGGTTTCTCAAGTTACTCAGCTTTTGCTTTAGATAAATTGTTGAATTCCAAGTTGTTCAGTCTTGACCTTTTCCAACCTTCCTTGGTTAACATGCTTTCGTAGAATTGAACCGCTGTCTTGCACAAATGGTCTTTCCTTTCTATTCTTCTACCGTTCAGTAGAATGCTACTAATCTTGTTGCTTTTAACCCAAGTGTTTGCAATGCTGTGGACAATGTTTTCAGTATCTTGTGGTATCACTGATATATCCCACGACATATCTGTTATCCCAACTGGGCGATGCGAAACCCAACTTCAATATCCATTTTTCATGGCATCGTGCAATATATCACACAATATCATGATATATCGTGGATTTTGCATTATCGTGCAATATATCCACACTTCCCCTTTATAAATTCTTGATGTATCGTGCAATATATTGATATCAAGTGCGATAATGAAAGGGAAAAAAGGAAACCGATGTTATTTTGTTTGGAAAATCCTTAAAAATTACAAAAAATAATTTAGAAAATTTTTTTTTTCCTTCCTAGTACATTGCAAGGTGATTTCGATCATTTCATTTTAGTTTGTTGCAACAAAATCTTTGAAATTTTTCCAAATTTTTTTTTTCTTTTCATTTTTATTTATTCTAAATATTGTCAAATGGTAAGAAATTCATGGTTCTTCATGTTTTGCACGAAAAATTATGAGTTTGGAGCTTTGATTTTGAGATTTGAGAGAGATGGACTGAGTTGCGGAAAATTGGGGAATTTTTTTTTTTTTCCAAATCAGTTACAATCTTAGTATCCAAATATGAAATCAAACATGTATATAACCTAATCTATCCAGTATTGCCAATTTGGGGATTTTTTGGAAAAAAAAAATAATTTTTAGTTAAAAAATAATTAAAAATGTTAAAAAATAAAAATTTTCCCAAAATCCACATGTATATTTCTAGTTTTTTTTTTTACTTCTTTTGCTTTCGAATATAATACTTGTGTTTTCATATATGTCTTCCTACGTTTACAAATTTTATGAATTGACATTGAATGTAATTGCATTCGCAGCAGTTCAATCAGATAACGCATAGGTTAGGACCTTATACAAAGGAAACCCACTATGTGTAGTTGCTTTTTGTTTTTGTTTTAAAAATTTCTAAGTGTGTATTGGTGTCTTTCTTAATGATTCCTGAAGTAATTGAAAATTTTGACTAATTTCCCAATGTTTCCCCATGTTTTCCAACAACAGTGATTAATTACACGGTACAACTGATATTTCCTGTGCGATAACCGATATTATCTATATCCAAGGTGCGATATATTACATGATAACGATATGGAAAACATTGCTGTGGAAATAACATGTTTTGTACCCCTCTTTAAGCTAAATTGCTATAGACCGTTGATGCCACTTGATTTCTTCTTCTTTAAAGCGATTCATATAATCTTGAGTGGGCTTCACCCTTATCCCTCCCACAATTCCATTCCTTCTTCATTGATGTTGATCTCCTAGATTCCCTCGAGGATATTTCTAATTTCAGCCTCCTTGTTCCCCTCCACCTCTTTCTTCCAAGTATTGATTCTACTTTTTGAAAGCCTCAACTTCTGGTAGAGCCTAAACTTAGCATAGCTTTCCACCTTAAAAGACCTCCACCACTCTTTCACTAACCTTGAGAACCCCATCCTCTCTCTAGCTAAGATAACTTGAATTGAAACGGCATATGAACATCTTGGAATGACCATTTGTAAAAAAGTCAAAAGAGTTATCAAATTAACCTTAACATCATCAATTACATACTTTTTGGTGCACCTTGAACATTCATGAAATGGACCATGCAATTATTCTACAATTAGCAAAAATTTTCAATTGTCTAAACTGCCCCATTGATGAACCACCTCTTAAATGATCCATATCATAACATTTACATTGATTTACTCTGACCAACCGTCTAGTGTAGTTTGATCTTGACAGTTCCTAGCAATGGTAATGGTCCAAATCAAATTACATTGACTAGGTGCTAAGAAACATTTAGTCAATCCATTTTTTAGTCTATGGCCCATCCATGGGTTGCTTCAGTGATTAAGCAGTACAAATCAATGAAAGGATGCGTTAGATTAATTGCATAGTCTGCTTTCATGACTAAAGTGTGATGCTGGACATGAAATTAACCATGGAGTGCAAGAAATCAAGTTTATGATGATGCCAATATTAAACAGTCACAAAATTCCACATCCTACATACTATCAAACATTCAAGGAGGGAAATCTATGGGGGTCCAAGCCTACACAACCATTAGGGCTGGATCAAACAAAATTATAAGCCGAACAAGCTCAAAGGAGTGTAAGAATCACCCATTCTTGCATAGGATTATTCTCAACTCAAGAGATTCACTAACTTTCAATTTGGGGGAAAATATAGGGTTTGAAAATTGGAAAAAATTGAGATTTGGGACCCTTTTGGGTTATGAATTTTGGATTATAAGGTTTTCTAGATGACAGTTAGGGATCTGTCAAGGTACTTGAGAGTACAGTGAATATTAGGGATAGATCTAAGGGGGTTTAGGTAGAGGATTAATGGGGGATCCTATCGGGAGGTTTTAAGCCAAAAAAAGGGAAAGAGACAGAGGGGAAAAGAGGACCCGGGATGGGCCACGCACGCGGGACAACAGGTTGGCCTCGATGCACGTGTGTGACTGGACATCCGTACATGTGTGGGGCCCATAAAATCGGGAAAGGACTCCTAGGTTAGGATCGGCCAGGGGTGGGTTGTTTCCATATCAAAAATCATTTCGATCCGGCACATGGTTTGTGCGTAGTACTCTGCCAAAGTTTCAGCCCCGTAGATATGCTAGAATCTGAAAACCTTCTTGTGCAACGTTGTAGGAGAGGATTTTGTTGTGAAAATTGGTGAATCTAATGGTGGATGGGGTGTTGAGGATGATGGATGAGATGTAGAAGAAGATGGTGATGATTTGGAGTGTGGCATCTCACCATGGTAGTTAACCCTTCGAGGAAGGGAGGGCTTCTCACCCAATTTGATCCTTCAACTCAATGAGAGAGAGAGAGAGAGAGAGAGAGAGAGAGAGAGAGAGAGATGCAAGATTTTTTTTATATTCATAATATCATGAGAGTCCATACATGGGATTGCTTTATTTATAAGAAAACCCTAAATCCAAAAAGACAAAACTATCCTTGCGCCATGTGTGTGCACTAATACCAAAACTAAAATAAATAAAATAACTATTCTAAGCAATCAAAGCCGTTCATGATGTTTTTAATAATAAAAATAATCAAAACTCAAAATCCTAAATCATCTAAAGTAGTGGGCCACGATCATGAGATCCAATGGTAGGATCTATGTGATGATCGGGTCTACTCCAATGCTCCATAACGCAGCCCCTTATGGGGTCCTCCAAAGATGTCGTCGTCAATCCAAATCGAAAGTGGGGCCCGCCTCCTCCTCGAATACGTGCGTAGAGGGGGCGTGTGCATGATGTCCCCATCAAAGTATAAGATATAGATTGAGCGAACTTTTAGGGCATTGCAATTATTTTATTTTTTAAGCTGTCCCATCCAGGAGATGACCATTGCTTGGATGACTTTGATGAGCATGTTTATTGATCGTCTTGTTAAAGATAAGCCTATTAACATGCATAACATCAAGAAAACCCACGTATACTTTCTGAGTTTTTTTAATCCGCTAATCCCACATGCAGTGTTTGAAGTATCAGTATTGCTACAAGTTTCGCTGGCCAGGGATATTGAAACAATATCGATATCGCCGATAATATCGCTGATAACCGGAAATGTGGGGAAGCATGAGAAAAATAGTGGAATTTTTAGCGAAACTTCAAGATATGTTGAAATGTACATATTTGCATATTTAGAAATAATATAAAAAAAAAATTTACAAAAAGAACGCATACATAACGAGCTTCCATTTAATGAGGCCTTGAAAGCATGTGTTGTTGTAACTTGTAAGAAATCAGTCCAACCATCCCATCCGGCTTATTTAATCATCCAACCTTCTATCCAAACATTCATCTATATTGCAAAATATTAACAACACATGATATTTTACCAAGAAATCATTAACAATTGGAAAGGAAACGAAAGATCGTGGTCTCAATATCCCGCATGTTGCCATATCGATAATATCGAGATATTATCAATTGCAAATTGAACACTACATACAACCATGTGCCCATGAAAAAAAAAAAATTCTAATAAACAGAATTTTGATGATATCAATACGTTGGCGATATTATTGAAATATCGTCAATACACTTATGATACAAGCATTACCTAGAATTTACATAGTTAAAAATATTGGCCATACATTGGTGATATTGATGCATTGGCAATACAAGCGACACCTAGAATTTACATAATTGAAAATATTAGTGATTACTTTAGCGATATTGATACATTTGTGATACTTAGCGATACATTGCTAATACCTAGAATTTCTGATACTACCATCGTTATCGGTATCGCTACCAGTGTTATCGGTATCGCTGAGCTGGAGATAAAGATAATATTGGAGATATTTCGATAATATCGGAGATAATTTGAACACTGCCCACATGTACTTCTCGACACATGCTTACATGTAGGGCTTATTGGGCATTTCTCTACACAATGGCCATTTTGGCACATTTGTACATAATAGGTGAGGCTTGTAAGTATAAAAAGGGTTCAGAAGTAACTGGAGAAATCTACTAGAACCCAGAAGACTCTATAAATGTGTAGAACATTACAAGCCTCAAGAAAATCCAGAGATGTATGGAGGATTCCTAGTTACTTGGATGAGTTCTAGAAATGTTATCGATCTATAAATAAAGTAGCTTCCCTCATTTGGGACTCACACCTTAAACTTGTAACATTCTCTCTCTCTCTCTCTCTCTCTCTCTCTCTCTCTCTCTCTCTCTCTCTTTCTTTTTCTTTTTTATTTATTTATTTTATTTATTATTTTTTTTTAGAGGTTAAAATCATGGATTTGGAGCTTCAATTTTGAGTTTTGGGGGAGATGGCCTAAGTTGTGAAAAATTGAGGAAGATAAATTTTGTTCAATTTCTCGCAAATCAGTTGCAATCTTTGTGTCCAAATACAGAATCAAACATGTAACTTGATTTAGTAATTCTTGGTAATTTGGGAATTTTTAGGAAAAATATTTTTTAATTAAAAATAATTAAAAATTTCAAATTTGTTTTTTCAAAATTTCACTTTGATCAATGGTCAAATGGCCCCCATTTAAGAGTATCCACAAATATTTGGTGAAATCATCATCACATACACTCTAATTTTGGGAAAGATGGATGGGTTTTCGAAATTTTCCTAAATATTCTTAAATTGGAGAGGATGAGTACCAATATTATGTTAGAGGATATCTTCATTGGTATCATTCTACTATGACCTGGGCATAATATTGTTGGTTTGTCAAGCATCGGTACTATGCCCAACCCCGTCAAGATTGAGATGATAATTTTGAACCACTGTGTAGCTCTGTGGGTTTGAGCCATAGCCACAACCATTATTCACAGGCAAATTTTTAGTTTTCTAGTTCTTTGGCTTTTGAATATATTGCTTGTGTTTCCATACATGTCTTCTTACATTTATAAATTACATGATAGACTTTGAATATACTTACATCAGTTCAATCAGATGGTGTATAGATTAGGACCTCATCCCATACAAAGGAAACCTATAATGTGCGGTTGTTTTTTTTGTGATGCTTTGATTTCTAAGTGTGTATTGATGCCTTTTTTAACAATCCTTGAAGTTTCATTGAAAAATTCAATCAATATCCCAATGTTTCCCCATGTTTCCCAACAACAACGATACATTATGCGATACAACCAATATATCCCATGCGATAACCGATATGTATCCGTATCCCAAGGGTGCGATACATTACTGATAACAATATGGAAAACATTGTGTACATCTATTTTTAGCTTACCCGAGTCACGAAGTCCTTACCTCTAATCAGTTTGGTCATCACCACATTATCTAATTAGAAACTTGAAATGAATAATATCTTTTAATTTAATTCTAAAAATTAGGTCAATGTTTTGAACTTAAGGTTATTGTAATCCTTTGAAGTTCAAGTAATGTTGTTAGAAAGAAAAATATGCCAACATTTTGACCTACTGGCGGTCAAGTTTTAAGAATGGCCTGGTTTGGCCAGCTTTATATTAAAATATCATTTGTCTTGTTAAGAGGTTCCTAATGTTCTTTCATATTTCTTTGGCTATCTTTATATTAACAATATCATCTGAAAATGGGAGAACATGCATCACTTTGTTCTAAATTCTTGCTGATCATTATAGTTGATAGGATATAAAGCTAATATTCATTTTGCAGGAAAATGTAAGTTCGTGTGAAGATATTTCAATTAGAACAAGAAGTGTCATTGAGCTGAAAAAGCTTCAATTGCTTCGGGTTCAACGCCGTTTACGAAGGTATTTAATATTTTAATATTTATTATCTTTATTTTCTTGTGACATCTTATTATGAGATTGCTTTTCTTGTAGGTTGCTAGCAGTGCAACCGTGGTCCATAATTTCATATATTAGTGGTATCCTCTACAGTGTTCTTCCTCTTTTTTGATACTGTGTTGCTTGAACAGTGATTTTCTGCATGATTTCTTCAAACCCATCACACCTGACATGGAGCGTTTGAAATCAATCAAGAAACATAGACATGGAAGGCGGATGAAACAGCTTGAAAGACTTGAACAGAAAATGAAGGAAGAGCGCCAGAAGCGGATTCGTGAGAGGCAGAAGGAGTTCTTCAGTGAAATAGAAGCTCACAAGTGGGTATTATCATGGGCTTTTATTTTTATTTTTATTTTATTTTTTTATCACTTACTGCATGCTGTTTGCAGTGTTAAAAATATGGATCTTCTGAAATAATTTGTTCAGAAAGTATTTGACTGTGGGAATGTTTCTATGTTCATATTGCCCTTTTGGACCTTTCTGTATCATTTGGAATTTTAGTTAACAATGCATTTGGACTCCAATTGTTTTGCCAGAGATGATTTTCTATTCCACATTCCATTTGAGTGATGCAGAAATATAGCAGACTGAAAAAACGTGTGTTTCCAAGTCTTAATTTGCAAGGGATTTTCAGACACGCCCAAATTTATTTCCTCTAGCATGTCACGAAACATGATTACCATATGTCATGGCTTTTCATGCATTGATTTTTTAGGGAAAGGCTGGAGGACTGCTTCAAGATTAAGAGAGAACGCTGGAAGGGTTTCAATAGATATGTGAAGGAGTTCCATAAAAGGAAAGAAAAGACACATAGAGAGAAGGCCGACAGAATCCAGCGTGAGAAGATTAACCTATTAAAGATCAATGATGTGGAGGGATACCTTCGGATGGTTCAGGTCACATCCAAATTTCTATTTTATGGGTATTTAAGGTAGGATGATATTTCGTCTTCTTTTGTATTGATACATCCATTACTGTGTAGGATGCAAAATCAGATCGTGTAAAGCAGCTCCTCAAGGAGACCGAAAAATATCTTCAGAAGCTGGGTTCAAAGCTACAGGAGGCAAAGGTCATGGCGAGGCAGTTTGAGATGGAAATGGATGATAACCGAGCTACCAATTTTCTTGAGAACAGTGAGATCATTGCGGATAATGAAGATGATGGTGACCAAGCACAGGCACGTATTAACTCTTTGTGCAATTTCTATAGTTGTCATTGCTTTGCTATCTGATTTTTTAAAGTTTTCTTTTGCAGCATTACTTGGAAAGCAATGAGAAGTACTATCTAATGGCTCATAGGTATGGATGACACATCTTTATATTGGCCTGCCCATTTGGTTAAGATGAAGTGCTGCATGTTATGTGTTGATTCTTGCTTGTTAATGGACAACACTTGAAATTTGAAGTTTCAGTAATGGATTTATTGGTCTAGGGCATATCATTTTTCTCTTTTCCTTTTTTTTTTTTTTCCTGAAAAAATTCTCAAGAACTTGTTCTGTTTGAAATTTGAATTACTGTTAAGTATTACTTGTTTTCTTTTTTTAATCATCCGTTTATTTATTTGATTGCTGCCACTGGGAAATTTATACATTGATTGTTGTTTTCTGAATCTGCAGTGTAAAAGAGAGCATAAGTGAGCAGCCAGCTTCTCTTGAGGGTGGAAAATTAAGGGAGTAAGTCTAGTTTCAATAAATTTGTTTCCTATTTCTGCTTTCCCTCCTGCAAGATAAATTGTTTCCTCTGATGGTTTATGCTTAAAAGTTTTGTGGATAGGCAAAACAGATGCAGCCTTCTAAGTCACATTTGAAGCTTATATTTTGTGTTTTCAATTCATAGGTACCAAATGAATGGTCTGCGATGGTTGGTTTCGTTATACAATAATCACTTGAATGGGATTCTAGCAGACGAAATGGGCCTTGGTAAAACTGTTCAGGTATTGTCATGCATAAGAAATTGCTGTACTCTCACGGTTTTGATTGTTCTTTGTAGCATTAGGATTTCTCTGTGAAGGGATGCATCTGATATCCTGTATTTTTTGCAGGTTATTTCTCTAATGTGTTACCTAATGGAATCAAAAAATGATAAAGGACCATTTTTGGTGGTAGTGCCATCGTCTGTTCTAGCGGGGTGGGAATCTGAAATCAGCTTTTGGGCCCCCAGCATGATCAAAATTGTATATTTTGGTCCTCCCGAAGAGAGGCGTCGGCTATATAGGTATTGGCATATTAATGTGAATTTTCTTTAATTGATCACTTTGTCAGTGAATTTGAATCATTTATTTAAATCCGTCATTTGTTGTGCAGAGAAAAGATCGCTCATCAGAAATTCAACGTCCTTCTGACAACATATGAATACTTAATGAACAAAAATGATAGACCAAGACTAAGCAAGATTCATTGGCATTATATTATAATTGATGAAGGCCATCGAATAAAGAACGCATCTTGCAAGTTGAATTCAGATTTAAAGCATTATCAGAGCTCTCATCGTTTGCTGCTGACTGGAACACCTCTACAGGTGAATGAGAATGCTCTTGCAATGCTGTTGCCAATTGTATTTGATGTTTGATGAGGCAGTTTGTTCTAGCTTCTGACCATCTCATACGGTGGGTCACATGTGCAGAGAAATATGGATGATAGAAAATGTCCAATGGTCCAGATTACGTGTGGCCTACCCGATGAGTGTGACAGCCTGATTTTTTTTATTTTTTTTTGTCAGGCATGTTGACGGTGTATCTTACCTGATGAACAACCTCGAGTGCCCCTCTTCCTTAGCACTTGCCAATGTGGCACACAAGCGAGATCCAGGCAATTCATCAGGTTGGATGGACTGCTAATATGATCCAGAAATTGGCTGGTCCACTCATCATGTGGGCCACATGTTTGTCAGAAAAAAAGGATCGTTGGAAAGACATGTCTGAAGGTCCAGATTATCCTTGCCCTGCCCAACAAGTGCACTAGCCCATCTTTAGGGTTAGGGCATGTTGGGTGGACCCCCACTGAATGATCTGCTCATATTTTTTAATTTCTTCCGTCTTTGCTTTATTTTGTTCTAGTTTTTGCATTGTCTATTGGTCCGATCTAACTTGCTCTCTAGTCATTCCTTGAAGTTCTTACTGACTGCTGGCTGGTGGATATATAGCAATCTGTCTATTGGTCGGGGTTGTTTTTTCTACTTTTTTTCCCCCCTTTTCCTTTCAGTTTTTCTTGTTTCTGCTGTTTTCCTCTTTTTTAATAAATTCCATTACTCTTCAAAAGAAGTGGATATGACAATCTGTTTGTTTTTTAGAACAATATTGAGGAACTGTGGGCGCTACTTAACTTCTTATTGCCAAACATATTCAATTCATCGGAAGATTTCTCTCAGTGGTTCAGCAAACCTTTTGAGAACGGTGGTGATAATTCACCGGATGAGGTAAGCTTTGGGACCTTTTCATGTTTGTTGCTGTGTAAATGCAGTGTCCTTCTTTCTGGCCTGAAATTAAAACAATTTGTAAGATTCTTATATTATTGGTGGTGCTCATCATTGTATAGGCTTTACTATCTGAGGAGGAGAATCTTTTGATTATAAACCGTCTTCACCAAGTCCTTAGACCTTTTGTACTTCGGAGGCTGAAACAGAAGGTCTGCAAAATGAAAATTTCTTTACTTCGACCTTTTTTCTTGCTATTTATTTATGCATGTATTTATGTATTGGAAGGCGTTCATTTTGCTAATATTTGCATAGGTTTTTACTGTTAATATTATTTTAAACATACTCTATGTGATTGACACGTTGTATTTTTTGTCTTGAATTTCTTTGATACATTTGGCTCCTGAGAACTGTCCTCTTTGAGAGCTACTTATTGAAGTATCCTAATAACGATTTAAAAATCCTGGGTTTCTGCTGCTATTGAGATGTTATTTCATTTTATAAAGCTCTTAGTATGAAGGGTGAATATTCTTCTTCTTATAAGGTATCTGGTTGGTTCGCACTGGTTACTTCTTTAACAAGTTGCTACTATTTCCCCCCTCTTTTCATTGGAATGAGATCCAGTGTTTTTGTAACTGATTGGTCATTATATTGTGATTGTGTACTCTCTGTTCATCTCATTACTTCTTTCACAAAGATATGTATGCATACATCCTTTGTTGTACAAATGTTTAAAAGGGGTATCATACAAAGTTGGTGATGGGGCATGCATCAAATTTTGGGACGACCCGTGGATTGGCAGGAATCTGCTTTGTGAGGAGTTCAGTAGAGCATATGTCATTACACCAATAAAAACAAATGCATCTCATTGTGCTTCATTAGGGAGGGAGGAGGTTGCTTGTCGATGCCAAGATTCAGAGGGAACGTTGTGGATGAGGAAATAGAAGAATTGTTTAGTTGCAGGAAAAATTAGAAATGTGTGGGATAGATCCAGGAAAGAGAGTTGGATTCAAGAAAAGAATGGTTGTTTCTCGGTTAAGTGATTTTACTGGGTGCTGAAACGGGCAGGAAAAAACCCATATTTGGATCAAAGAAGCCCTCTGTCACATGGGCAGGTAGTTGGGCATGACTTTCGAAGATAGGGACATACTACTATGCTCTCTTCCAAATTATCGAGGAGCAGGGTAGACTGATGCAAGCCTCATTATCGCTAAGAAAGTCGTGACATTCTTCGAAGGGCAGAAGAGAGTTGGCTAGCTTGGACCTCAATGTTCTGGTAGGTTCAAGGGGGTTTGTGGCTTGTCAGTGGAAGGGATTCTGAGGTTGTTCGATTTCCAAATGAAGATCCTCTCTTGGAATATAAGGGGTTTTGGGTGTGGTTGAATGAGAAGTCAAGTTAGGGATAGTTGCTTCAGTTCGCGTACGCACAAGAAACCAAACTTTTATCGATTGACCGCAGGCTTATGGATTCTATCTATGGCGTGAAGGTTAATGACTGGTGCTGTTTGAATGCCTCTGGCAGTGTAGGGGGGATTATGATAGCATGGGATTTGGCACTGTGGTCGAAGGAAGTGGAGTTTGTAGGGGTTTTCAGTGTTTCTGTGGTCTTGATTAGTGCTTCAGATGGATTTCGATGTATGATGTCCATGGTCTATTGCCCAGATATGCCAGCTAGGCGATTGGGAGGAGCTTTTGGAAGTGTGTCAGAAGTTCGAGGGACCATGGTGTGTAGACGTTGACTTCAATGTCACCATGTTTTCAGCGGAGAAATCTTCTGGGGGGAAATTAACCAATAGCTTGAAAGCTTTTTCTTCTGGGGTGAGAAAGTATTAGTTGGTAGATATTCCGAGTGGAGGAGGCTTCACATCAAGGTGTTCCGTTGAGGTATCGGTGGGCGTAACGGTGCCCATCGTTATCGATAGGGATACGCCCTGTATCGGCCGATAGGGAGCCGTAATGGCCGATACAGGGTGTGTAACGGTGCAATTTTTTTTTTAAAATAAAACAATTATGGAAATATATCAATTAAATCCAGAATATTCTAAATATTCCAAATATGCATTCATTTATAATTTGGAACATGTTTATAGTGGTGTAACGGTTCAATCTTTGGTGAGAAGTTGTATCGGATTGTCTGATGAATTTATAAACCAGACAACCTGGATTTGACTGCAAAACTTATATATTTAATTTTCTAACTATCTAATATCAATGATAGATATATTAGAATGAATGTGATATCAAAATATCTTATATGTGTAGGTGTTTGCGATCATTTTTCATAATTTATTCTATATTTAGTTATTAACGTACCTAAGGAGTGATGTATCTAGAGTCTAGACTTGCATAAATTACAATATGCTCATTCTATGTTAAAGTCTTCATTCTTCAACATGTCAGAGATTTCTCCTCCTATCCTGTTGCTGTGATTCCTGTCCTGTCATCCTCAAGTCAAGAATAAAAAAAAATAAAAAAAGTAGTGTCTGTTATAGTCCCCTGCAACTTGATTAAGGATTACTTGATTGGTTGTCAGGGGAGTTATTTTAAATACAAGTTTGGCAGTGTCCAGTATGTGCTTGCTTGGTGAATGTGTGGGTAATGGACTAATGGGTATATAGCAATACTTACCTTAATACAAATATATACTTACAATTACCATAATAAAATTCAAAATTCACCATCAAAATGAAAATATGCTTTTTTGTGATTGCTCAACCTCCACATCATCGTCTTTGTCATTATCAGGTTGCGACTGTCCAATAGGTAGAGGTGCTGCATATCCATAATATCTAGTGCTAGAAGGAAATACCAGGTCAATGGAACTGAGGGATGACTGATTCTGACTAGGCAATGACTTCGACACCTAGTAAGGATATCCATCAGTGCCCATCGAATATCCATATTAGTGCTTGTACTCAGGTTGTTGAGAATCTTGAGATTGAGAGTGTGTTTGTGATGAGTAACTTGGATTTGGATATGAATATTTATAATCATGTGGATATGGATCGGGAAGACTACTTCAACATGAATGTGATGGGACAGGTTCAGTATAACTATAACCATAATCCAATTGGCCATAAGAATATCTAACATAATGCCCAGGACCATGGGCTTGCTGATATTCCGGACCTCCCGGACTTGTTGCACCACTAGACCCACCCTCCTCTTGCTGGCTGTATCGTGACTCAATACACTCGTAAGTCCGACCTCGTTTATTACCTTGTCGATGTTCATCGGCCTCGCGATCTGTAGACGATTGTATGGTGTGCTGAGCAACACCAGAAGTGCCAACACAAGGGGTGTCATCACTATCATCCAACTTGGTCGGGCTGTTACTACTGCTCGTGCTCTTCCGTTGATCTTGAGCCGTACTTTGCATGAAAGCTAGCCCTCTTTCTGGGTCCAACATAGCTGCACGACTCTCTTGTTGCGCTGCGCGTATTAGTGGGTCATCAATTTCCAATTCTTCACTATCCTTCTCAATCTACTTTTCCTTTGTTTCCAACCAAGGTAGAAGTGGGTCATCCTCATCATAAATATTGTCTAAGTTTATTCGACAGTATGTGTCATCAGTGCCTGTAATGTTCCTATGATGTCGTCGCATTCTTAGCCTCATGTTATATTGCATGAAGAAAAGTCTATCCAACGTCCTTGTTTGCAATCTATTCATATTCTTTGAATAAATAGCTGCAAAACAACTCCAATTCCTTTCGCAGCTAGAAAATGATGTTGCCTGATACAAAACTTTTATTGTAATTAGTCTTCGTACTCTCTCTGAAATTCATCCACCATTCGGCCGGTTGCAACCTAGATACTGCATGCTGTGCAAGAGCATCTCCAAAGCTACCTAAGCAATCTTCAAATGTATTTAATTCATTCAACGCCTTTATTTGCATATCTAAGTCAGACTCTGATCTCTTTATCACATTCTTTAACCCGACACGAACTTCATTATCTGTAACAAATGATTGGGCATATTTGTACCTAAGTTTTAGGTAGTAACCTGCTGCATGAAGATCGTGATGGAGTTGCGTTGTCCATCTTTTGTTGATCATCTTCCAATAAGACTCCCGATTTCTATAATCACGTTGAATTGCCAATTTTGCCTTATCTATGGCATCGTAGAGGAAGCCAATGGCAGGTGCTTCGTCGGTTTCAACAAGACAGTACCCTCATTAGTGGCTCCCATTGTTGTCAAATGCGATCGCATATGCGCATACTATGGATCGAATCACATATGCCATGATGGCATATGCGATCCTGGTAAGTATGTCATGGCATACTTTTATATGTGGCTAATATGTGATCGCATATGCGAGTATGCGATTGCATGTTTCCTAATAATCGGAGTGGAAGCAATTTTTTTATTTTTTATTTTTTCAATTCGGAGAACTTTTGCCTATAAATAGGCACTCATATCCCCTCCATTTTCACTATTCTCTACTCCGAAGCTCTAAATCTCTTACTCTCTCTCTTACTCTAATCTCTTTACAATTACTTAAAGTATGTTTATTTTTTGTATTTTATAAGTTGTGCTTACTTTTTGTAAATTAAGCTGCAAGTTGTTTCAAGTTATCCATTTATCAGTAAAATTTCTTTGCTCGAAGTTTATAATAACTAGTTCTCTTTTAATATAGTTTGATTGTTTTGTTAAAATTTATATCATATAATATAAGTAATTAAATATATAACTTAATGAAACACTCAAACTATAATGAAATAAGTAAAATAACTCAATCCAATCATGTGTACTAATTAGGCAAGTTTTTCCTTTTTTTTTAAGATTTTTTTTTTTTCATTTTTTAAAAGTTTTTACCCTTTTAAAATTTTTATTATTTTATAAAAAATATGCCATGGCATATGCGATTGTGCGATCGCATATGCGAATAGCATATGTTGATCGCATACAATCGCATATGCGATTTGACAACATTGGTGGCTCCATCACCTTTAGGATCGACTTGTCCCTCTTCCAATATTTTTTGTCCCGTATGACGTTCACAACTTCAACCGGTGTCCCTGATGTCTTCTTCTCATGTTTCGTGTTGAGCCAATCTCGTGAAACAAACATCTCACTCAACTCTCCCTTATGCTAGTGTAAACTCTCTAATGCTATAAAGTTTGTTGCAAATCTAGTCGCTGCAGGCCTCAACAACTCTTGTCCCCTCGTGAACTTCCTCATTATTGCGACTAGTTGATTATGGTTGTAAATAAACGCCGTCACTTCTCTTGCCCTTTTGACCATTTCCTTAACACTTTTCTTCCCAATATCTTCCAGTATAAGATCAATACAATGGGCAACACATGGTGACCAAAATATATGTGATCTCCTTAACATCAATTTATGTCCTACACTCTTGTATGATGCATCGTTATCTATCACAATCTGCACCGCATTCTCCTTTCCAATTTCATCCACCATTTTATCCATTAGTTCAAAAATATAATTAGCATTTTTTATTTTGGCCGAGGCATCAATTTACTTATGGTATATAGTTCCCAAGTGGGGGTACGTCATGAAGTTGATCATGCTGCGTCTGGTTGGGTCAGTCTAACCATCGCACATGATTGTGCATCCTCTAGCTTGCCGTATAGGTTTAAAGGTAGCCACGTATACTTTCACATCCACACACTCTGTATCTGTCCATTTCCCCCTAATCTCCCTAGTCGTGGGAGCTTTAATTTCTTTACCTGCTTCTGTATCAATTATCACCTGCCAATATGGAGAATTGGCTGCGTTAGGAGGTATGTTGGCATGTATGAATAACTTTGCCGCTGCCCTGCCTAGCTTCTCAATGGAAGTTCTACTTCACATTTGTTTTATCTTCTTTTGTTTAGTTGATTCTTTCCTAAACAAGATTGGATCAATAGAGGGTCTTCTGGGCTCATTTATTCATCCAAATGTGTATGAGCATCACGTGAAGATGCCTCTTGTTGGCTCCAAAACTTACGTCATAATCCACCAAACCTAACCACCCCCCCCCCCCCCCCCCCCCCCCCCCCCAACTTGTAGATGCAGTCGCACTTCCAGCTGCACTGCCACTAATCCTGACACAAGCTCTCTCCTAGATATAGTTAATTCCTAATTTAAATCTTTGTCAAAATCAATAATATCTTCATCATGAATTCCCATATATTCAGGACTAAACACTTCTTGTCGGGCTGCCTCCAAAATCTCATCTTTCTTCTTCTGTCCAGCAACACGTTTACCCTTCGACTCATCCAAACTGGCTTGCATTAAAATCATTATCTTTTTTGGTACTTTAGTACATCCCGTAACTTGACCCTTTCGATGTGCCAAATGTTGTTTGAGATGCGTAATTCCACCAGTTATTAGTCTCTCATAATAGTTACACTTCATTTGGTGACTAGTACCCACCTACCCTCTGACAATGTTGCCATCCAATATCTTCACTTGTTGGTCAGACCAAGACATTTCATTAGGTTGATATGACCTATGTGAGCTTGTGAGTCTACTCGATTCTCTAAATTTATATTCAGTTTTTACTTTTTATAGGAGAATGAATTAATTAATTTAAATCTCGAAACCTAATGTAAATAGATCATGGTGTCCCATACCTGTTATGATACGGCCGTATCGGTCGATACGTAACGGTAACGGCTGACACCGTTATGCGATACGGGGTTGAAACGGCCGTTATGGAATTCTGTGACTGTAACGGCCGTTACCGGCCATAACGGCCGTTACGGGCCTTGAAAAAAAAAAAAAAGAAAAAAACTTACCTTTTTTGTTTCTTTTCTTCTTCTTCTTCTTCTCTTTCTTGTTCTTCTTCTTCTTCTTCTTACAATGGAGCTGCGGCGTTGCTGCGGTTGCGGCTGCGGCGCTCCTACGGCTGCGGCGGCAGCCCTCTCTCTCTCTCTCTCTCTCTCTCAGTTCGGTCCCCTCTCTGCTTTCCATCTTTTTTTTTCATCTCCCTCTCTTTTCTTTTCTTTTTCCAGCAAAACCGAACGGAATGGCGTGGCTGTTTCATAGCCACGCAGTTTCCTTTGTTTTTTTTTTTTTGTATAATTTGCAGTGCATGCTGCATAGGGCACACTCACTATTTTATTGCATGCGGTGGGGCCCACCTTGATTTATGTATGGTAAATCCATGCCATTCATAATTTTTCAAGTTCATTTTAAAGCATGATCCTTGAAATGAAGGGATCAAAATCTCAATTGGACCACGCAGTTGGGATTGAATGCCCGCCGTTAAAATCTTCTTACGGCCCATTTTGTGATCTACCTAAGATTTGGATCAGCCTCAGTTTTCGGTCCATGCCCTGAAATAAGTGGGCAAAAAGGATGGACCACATGGATATACAACAAATGCCATTTTATATATATTTTATATTTTTTTCTATTTACGCATTAAATATGGCCATTTTTTTTAAAATTCGAAAAATCATTTTTTAATGATTGTTTTGCTGTTTTAATCATGCCATGTGATGTGTTAATTATAGTAGAACATGTTAATATACATTTTACAGATTTGGGGTGCCATTTTATATTTTTTTCTATTTATATATTAATTATAGCCATTTTTTTTTAAAATTCAAAAAATCATTTTTTAATGATTGTTTTGCTGTTTTAATCATGCCATGTGATGTGTTAATCATAGGAGAACATGTTAATGTGCATTTTACAAATTTGGGGTGCCATTTTATATTTTTTTAATACTTTTTTCTATTTACGCATTAATTATGGCCCTTTTTTTAAAAATTCAAAAAATCATTTTTTAATAATTGATTTGATGTTTTAATCATGCCATGTGATGTGTTAATCATAATAGAACATGTTAATGTGCATTTTACAGATTTGGGGTACCATTTTATATATTTTTTTCTATTTACGCATTAATTATGGTCCTTTTTTGAAAAATTTGAAAAATCATTTTTTAATGATTGTTTTGCTGTTTTAATCATTCCATGTGATGTGTTAATCATAGTAGAACATGTTAATGTGCATTTTATAGATTTGGGGTGCCATTTTATATATTTTTTATATATATTTTTTTCTATTTACGCATTAATTATGGCCCTTTTTTTAAAAATTCAAAAAATCATTTTTTAATGATTGTTTTGATGTTTTAATCATGCTATGTGATGTGTTAATCATAATAGAACGTGTTAATGTGCATTTTACAGATTTGGGGTGCCATTTTATAATTTTTTTTATATTTTTTTCTATTTATGCATTAATTATGGCCCTTTTTTGAAAAATTCGAAAAATTATTTTTTAATGATTGTTTTGCTGTTTTAATCATGCCATGTGATGTGTTAACGGTCACGGCCGTTACTGTTATGTATTACGGCCGATATAGAGCCTAACTGGCCAGCTTGACACGGTTCGATCAGCAGCTTGGGCCAATTTGAGTCGAGTTCAAGCCAAGATCGAGCCTCTGTGACATTTTTTCAAACACATGAAGTGCACCTTCAATTTCTCACGGAATGTAAAACAACAACATCGGTTTACAGGTATTTCATCAAACACTTAGTGGGCAATATAAAAATCCAGGTACAAGGGTATTTGTTTCATATCCATACCTTCCTCGCCACCAGTCAACACTTCATTGAGTCATTTCATCAAACACTTGCTAAGCAACATCAATATCAAAATAACCAAGTCACCGAACTGGTTCGATCTAAGTCGAGTCTGAGCTTGGGCAAGCTCAAACTCGGCTCGAAATTTTTTCGAGCTAAAAAAATCAGCTCGACTAGGCTCGAAATCAGTTTCGAACCGAGTTGAATCAAGCTTTTTTGAGTCGAGTCGAGTGAGCTAACCGAGCTAACTCAGTTCATGTACAACTCTAGGTGAGGTCCTAACGGTATTCTTTCCAAGTTTGTGGATATGCTAGTTTCATTATTTCTCACATGCTGAAGCTCTTCTTAAAAGAAAGACTCTAGCTTGAAAAGAAGTGTTGCGGCAGTGTCAAGCAGAAACGGACTCTATGTTATGCAAGATCCAAGCTCTAGATTTGAAAGAGGAAGGGAAAGAGCTCTCAGAGGAGGAAATGTCTTTGTGATCCAAGTTAGCTTTTGACTATGCTAGTCAGCTAAAAGAGGAGGAGATTAAATGGAGGCAGAGATTGTGCGCTACATAGCTGAAAGAGGGGTACAAAAACACTAGGTTTTTCCATGATATTGCCAATGCACGGGCGGCTAGAAACAACAAGATTAGTAGCATTGTGGTGGATGGTTAAAGAATTGGTGTAAAGATAGGGCTTGCATGGAGGTGGTTAAAATTTTCAAGCTCTTCTAAAAAAGGAAGATTAAAAAAGGCTTTACTTCGGATAATCTTCAATTCAGTTATCTCGAATAAGGATTCATGATGAGGGCTTCTGAGCACCGTACCCTACATGAGTTCATCATCGGAGGAGAGCTGAGGCCCTAGCCCAGTTTCATTATGGTTGGATGATCATTAAATGGGGCTCATTGGACCCAATTCGAGTTCTTAGGCGTGTTAGACCCCACATGTATGGTTGTGCATTTTGGAGACCCCACATTGGGAAGATGCAGGTGGGTTGCTTATTTGAAACTGATTGATACATCTTTGGACTGTTTGGATGTTACCCAGCCTGACCTGGAATATGTTTAGACATTACAAACGTTAAACCATGCCGTTGGATATCTTGGACACATCAGTTTGGTGATCCTGACCATTTGATATGTTAGGAGACTCAGGTTTAGGTGTATGAACACCCTAGTCTGCACATCCGAGTCATGGACACGTTGGACCACATTCATCTAGGTTGTTGATCACGTGTGGATGTGTGGACGCACCTGTTTTATGTTGGAGATCATCCTTGTGTCAAGTGGCACATCTTTATTTTTACTATATTTTTCAGTTTTATTTTTAGTTATTAGAGATTTATGTTTCGATCTTGACCGTTAATAGATTCGGACAATCAAGAATAGTCCTAGACTTAAGGTTTGTTTAGGTTCTCTTATATGTACTTGTTCAAGACTTGAGACTTGAGATGATGGACATACTGAATGAAATTTCTCTACATTGCTTCCTTGAGTGAAAAAGCTTCCTATGAATTAAATTTGGTGTGAAGCCAATAGAGTGATTCCAAGTTATCTTTCTTATTCTTATCAATGTATTTATTTAGTCTCTCTCAAACCCTCATTTTCTATTGAATATATATATATATATATATATATATATATATATTCGCTTCTTTTTAAAACCTTGACTACATCATCATCAACTCAACTCATTATCGACCAAACTGATTCAGCCCCACACACCGTCTATACGATTGTACGGACATGCCCATACACTGCACGGACATGTCCGTACAGCCGAACGACCTCCCCCTCATTGATCCTCTCTTCTTATCTATTTTATAAAACCCTAACCCTAACCTTAGCCTTTTATAAAATCCTAAATTCTCAATGTCTTGATTTCCAAATCCAAACCCTAATCCATTCAAACCCTAGCAAAGCGCAAGTGAATCCTCGAATCTAGAACGAATCCTATGCTAGAAGGAAGTTCTATCTTCCATTGAGCCATGTTTGATTAATAGCCTTAAGGATCTATTTTGTAGGATTGCGATGTGGTCTTGAACTTAAGCTTAATTGAATATTTGATTTCTCTAAATTTGTAGTAGATTGGCTTTATTTTATGCTTTGATTTACTTTGGTAATCCGTTAATTAATTTATTTGCATCATCCTAGTTTAGGCCGTCTGTTCTGCATTATATTTTGGTATCATAGCCTAGGTTAGCATAGGGTTTAGTAAGTCCTTTGCATTTAAGTGTAGGGTTTTCATATTACTTCGTTTTATGGTAACAACTTTTTCCATATTCATCACATTACGTTTAAGAAATTTAGTTGTCAGTCCCTCCTAGTTAGTGTGCCCAGTTTATGCCCACCCATAATCGGCATGGTTTTGGTTTACACCCCACAATGAATTCAGAATAGCTTGCCTTGACTATTATCAATGCCATCAATAATCGTCTTGTGGCCATTGAGGCCCAAAGTAGAACCACCAGTAACCAACTGGCAGCTTTCCGGAATAAGACCAATACTTGTATGACTGAGTTGGAGACTTCCCTCCTTGTAGACTAAAAATTTGGAAGATGACCAATTCCAGGTAGGAGGTCAAGGTGGAGGATGTGGCCGAGATGTTGGCCGTGGTGAGCGGTGTACCCCATCGCCCCTTGGAGAGTACCAAATGCACCCTGATCTCGATGAGCGAGTGATGAAGAGCATAAAGATTGAAGTGCCTAGTTATGACAGTAGCTTGGACCCAAAGGCATTCCTCGACTGACTTGCAGACATGGATCGTTATTTTGAGTGGTACGATATGTCTGGTAGCCGTCAGGTGAGGTTCGCCAAGATGAAGTTGATGGGTCAAGCCAAACTGTTTTGGACGAATGTTGAGCTGAAGATTGAGAGATTTGGTGAAGATCTAATCTCACGGTGGATTGAGATGAAAAAAAATCTTATCGGAAAAGTATCTTCTCTTCTTACCGCCAGATGTTGGTGGATTAGTGGCAAAATTTGATGAGTATATGACACAATGTAACATCAAGGAGGACCCGTTAGTGACCCTTTCTCGCTTTAGAATGGGCCTCCAACCCAAGCTTCAGTGTGAGCTCATTCCTCATGACATCATCACCTTAAAGCATGCATATCAAGTGGTGCAAGAACTCGAGCGGTATCTGAAACCGCAATTCGTGAGGCGATTCGACTCATGTGATTCCAATGTCAAGGCCACTCCCCAGAGAGTTGAGCCTAATTTTGAGAGCCATTCTAAAGTCTCTACTCACACTTTGTCCAACAATCGGGATTTGAAGGGTAAAGGTTTAGCTAGTACCAACTTGAGGGGAGGTGAGCAAGCGCGATGTTAAGACTGTCAAGGTTACGACCATTTTGCACACCAATGCCATATGAAAGAGCGAAATAAGGCCATAGTGATTGACGATTTGGATGGGGATGACCAAGGCGATTATGAAGAAGAACTCCATGAGTCTGAAGTTGGTGCCAATGATGAAGAAGTTGAGGATGCGCCACTTACAATTGTTAGATGCGCCTTGGCCCAAGCCAAAGAAAGTGATGATTGGTGTCGGAATTCAATTTTCCAACTTACACCAAGTGTGACGATAAAAACTGTAAAGTAATAATTGATAGTGGCAGTTGCACCAATGTGGTCTCCACTAGCACTGTTTCTCGTTTGGGTTTGAAGCTTATCCCTCACTCTTAATCCTATTAAGTTTCATGGGTTGATGCGTCCTTGATGTTGGTTTCTCAATGGTGTCTTGTTCCCATTCAGTTTTCTTCCTACAAAGACACGCTGTAGTGTGATGTTATGCTTATGTATGTAGGCCACATCATTCTGGGCAGATATTGTCTATATGATCATGATGTGACACTATTCGGTAGTTCGAATACGTGTTCTTTTATTTACAAAGGTAAGAGGATCATGTTAAATCCTCTCCAGCCCAAAAGCACCCCGGAGAAGGAGGACATAAACAAGGGTGATTCAAAAGATGTGAAGAAGCCTCAACCTAAATCTCTTCACATAATAAATGACAGAGAGTTTGAAAGAGAGGCTATAGTTTATTCGATGGTGTACGCGCTTGTGGGTCGTGGCAGCAAAGGTTATTTTTGAGATTAGCGTAGAGTTGCCTCTAAAGGTGATTTCGGTATTAGAAGAGTTCTATGATGTTTTTCCAGAGGATTTACAGAATGAGCTTCCACCCATGCTGGACATTCAACATGCTATCGATTTAGTCATCAGGTTGACTTCACCAAACCTCCCCCACTACCAAATGAACTCTGCAGAGCATGCATAATTGAAAAAGCAAGTTGACGCACTTCTTAGGAAATGGTTCACTTAGGAAAGTTTGAGTCCGTGTGCCATGCCAACTGATGGGGACATCAGATAACCTACTTGATTTAGTCATTCAGCATGCCTCCTATAGTATACTGATGGGGACATCAACGAACCTACTTGTGCCATGCCAACTGATGGTTCACTTAGTAAAGTTTGAGCCCTTATTCATCTTCCTTTAGGATTTGTGAGAAAACCCTCCCTTCTAATTGGATTGTGGAAGCGCTAAAAGATTGGTGGTAGACTCCTCCAAAGTTCTCTTCTTCCTCTCTCTTCTCCAACAAGGTACATAACTCTCTTCACTTTTCTTCTTCCTTTTTCTACAATTCCTCTAAAACCAAAATCCTTTCATCCCACATCCTTTTTTATTATTTTTTATTATTTTTTTATTTTTTTTATTCCTTTCCCCATCAAAACCCAACCATCCATCAAACCCACACGCACATCCGTACATGCGTCTGTACGAACCAGCTGTACGTCTATATGGACAACCCTATACCTTCGTTTTTTTACATCTTCTTTCTCCTTGCATCATCCTCTACAGCCTTTTGCTAACCCTATCATCAATCTTAAATCTAAAACCGTAATCCCCAATTTCCTAAAACCGTAAGGCCCTAATTCCTAAAATCCCCAAAATCTCGATTCCCGATTCCCAAAGCCCCCTTAAAAAAATCTGATTTTTATAGTGCCATTGGTTCTTCATGTGAATGGTGCCCTACCCAGGCTAGATTGGAAGTCCCAACTTCCAAGTGGGCCACTCTTGTGATATTTTATACTTTCATGCACTGTGTATGTGATAACCTAGGTCCATTGAGTGGTTAATATGAATTTTCATAACTTATAATGTGGATGTGCTTGATTTTACTTGTTGAGCGCTTAAATTGATATGTAGTTTGATCTCACATCATTCATCCTAGGCTAGTTTCACTCATCCTACATCACCAACCCTCCCCACGCTTAAGAAAGATGGCATGTGGCGCACTTGCGTGGACAGTCATGCCATCAACAAGATCACGGTCAGTGTTCGAGTTGTCGACGAAATGTCGATATTATCGCCGATAATATCGGTGTCGCTGGCCCAACGACACCGAAACTCCATTTTTTTGTTTCTCTTCGGATTATTGGCGAAATATCGGCAATATCTGCGAAATATCGGAGATATCGGCGAAAATCTTGGATTATCGTTGACCAAAAATCCAATAAATAGGTAATAAAACCCCTCTTTCAAAAAATTGGAAAAAATATCGGAACGGGGAAGATCTCTTACTCGTTGATCAGAAATCGAAGCTCCGAAGATCGCCTCGATTAACATCGGACGAACGCCGATCGACAGCGCCGGATTTACAGGTAAGAAAATCCTCCTTTCTTCGGCAACAATCCTCCTCCAAAAACCCCCTTTCTTCGGCCGCATTTTCTCTTCGACGAGATTTTAGGTTTTGTTTTTTCTTTTTAAAAAGAAAAAAGAAAGGAAGATATGTAGCGTGAGTCGCGCGTGATGCGGTTTCGCTAGTGACGTTGTCAGGTGGTTGGTCGTGATGTTATGTGGGCCCACCATGATCTATGTGTTTTATCAACACCGTCCATTCATTTTTACACATCGTTTTAATCAATTTTCTTATAAATGAGATTGACTAGAATGGCCCTGTAACGGTTGGTCGTAACCGTTACACGTTACTGGGTCGAAATGGCGGTAACGGCCGTTATAGAAAAAACAGGCCGTAATGGACTGTAATGGCCCTGTAACGGTTTTTTCAAACAATAAAAAGGGGCCGTAACGGCCATTACGGGGGCCGTAACGGCCCGTTTCATAACGGTAACGGTGGTGGCCGTTACCATTTTGGAACACCTTGTTTGGAAGATTGTTAAAGATTCCTTCATCTTGAGAAGACAGGGACCTACTGCTTCGCGGGGTTCTACGTTTGTTTATTTCAAGATGATGGAAGCGACAAATGAGGTGATTGAAGGCATGTATCATGTATGAGAAATGGATGGTTGGTAGACAATTCAAAGAAAGTTTCTGGGAAGGCTTTCTACAATCACTCAAAATTGGCTCTCGCGGTGGTGGAGAATGTCAACTTTTATCTTATCCTTTTGGGTTTTTTCCTTAAATTGATTATCTTATCCTTTTGACTTTCTCCAATCACTCCATAGCTTTACATGATTATACCAATCAAAATCCTTCTCCTTTGGGGGCTTTTAATAAAACTATTTTAAAAAAGAATTTGTGGCAAGTCTTGGAAAAGAAAACTGAAGAAGAAGCTCACAGTCTCCCATCCTGGAAATCAGATTGGGAAAAAGGATAGGTTGCCCTGAGATGCGAGCCATTAGCTTGGCAGCGGGCAAAGTAAGGAGGCAGTAGATCCACCCAGATGGCAGAACCAGAGATTAGGGCCAAAACATTGAAGGTAAGCATTATGTGTGGAGCAAGTGAATGCCATGTGGATGGAGGCAAGGGGTTTATCATGTTCATGGTGGGAAATGGCCCAGTGTAGGAATGAAAGAAACTTAGAAAAGGGTGTTTCAGAATTTGTAAGGATGATGTGATCTTGGACAATCTTCCATTTTTTGGGCAATGGGTGTGTGATAAATGGTGAACAGCCTTTTCAGTTGGTATAAAACATCTAGGGGGGAAGAGAATTCTTATGCTGGTCCATTCAGCAAGAGATGCCTTGAATTATTGGCTTTAAAAATTTGGAGGAAACTGTCCATCTTTTCCCATGTAATCTATATGTGATTCAGGGATGCAGAGCAACTTGGATACAGTTCTCGGGTATTCCACTACACGCACGCTCTTTGCAATTAGAGATTCAATTGTGGTTGTGATGCAGTTAGACAAAGAGGAAGGAGGCAAAGAAGACCTTTCTATTGCCAGAGTGAAAGTCTTAGGTCAGCAATGGGGAAATTGGCTGATGTGAAAAGGCTTTGTTAGTGAAAAGGATGATATATTTGGTGTTCAACTTGGAAGAAAGCGGTACAAGGATCTTCCCTGCATGAGGAAACTGTGTTTGGTTTGTCAAAGTCTAGTTTGTCATGTTCTCCATAGGGTATGGCCATGGCTCCGAGAATTAGCGAGCATTGGTAGGGAGAAAGATGATGACATGGCTGATGTGCTGAATCTCGAAGTAGGTAGGACAGGAGAGTGTTGAGGTGGATCATTACAAGGGGCCAGTTGCTTGAGTCATGCGAAACAAAGTAGCATCATCTAGGAGCTTGGTGCTTCCCTTGAGGGAGGCATGGGGAAATTACTGCTGCATCTGGAAAGATTGGAATTCTAGGACAACGTGCTTAAAGTTGCAGAATCCAGCAACATGAAATCCAAAGCATGTAAGGAGGTTTCCAATCTAAAGCTTTTAGTGACTTGTGAAAAATGGGCCAGTAATGGAAAACCGAGGGCTAAAGAAAATGAGTGGGAAGGGGATGCATTTGTCAGGTATCCAGTGAAGATTTTCTCATGGAAATATTAGGAGATTGGGTTACCTTATGAAAAGAGGAGCATTAAATAGCTGGTTGCTAAGAGAGAGGTTGATTCCCTATTGTTGCAATAATGAAAATTAGAAAGGCTCTATGTGGCTGTTATCAGAAAAATTTGGGAAACAAGGTGCAGCTGGTCTTTCATCTTGGAGGGGAGATTGGGTGGCCCATATATGGTGTGGAACAAAGATATAGTCACTATGGAATCTGCGCTACGAAGAAGATATACATTATCAGTTGAGTTTAATATTGATGCTTGGCATTTCCAGTGCGTGCTGTCAAATGTCTACTGGCCAAATCTTAGGAGATAGAGAAAGCTATTGTAGGATTATTTGAAGGAGGTTCAAAGAAGATCTAATTTGGTGGAGATTTTAACTTGATTAGATTTCCATAGGAGAGTGGGAGGGTCCTCCTCCGATTCTTGCATCCACAGATTCTTGGGTTCATTAGAAATATGTGCTGATTGGTCGTTGTTTGGTGCAGCTTATACTTGAATAATCAGGAGGATATGGCTATCCATAGGTTGCACAGATTTCTGATCTTGAGGGATTGGGAGAATCAGATTATGGGGGTAACTCAATCTCCTTTCCATGACCTTGCATGAAACACTCCCACACTGGGAATGCAAGCCATCTCCTGGGTGTCAAAACCATTCAAATTTGATATATGTGGTTACATGATGCAGATTTTAGGAGTAAAATCAAGGTATGGTGGTTGGGAGTGGAGGAATTCATTAATACGTGCTCTGGCTTCAGATCTCATTGATAGCTCCTGTTGTTAAAAGTGAAAATCAGTGTTTGCAACATTAAGGGCAAAAAAAAAAAAAAAAAAGATTGAAGACTACGGTCACAAAGCTATCTTGGGTATCAAAACCATTAAAATTTGAAACACTGGGTTACGTGATATGGATTTGGGAGTAAGGTTGAGGTATGGTTGTCAGAGGAATCTATTAATAGCTGGGCTGGCTTCAGATTTCGTTGAAAGCTCCCAATGTTAAAAGTGAAATCAGAGCAAAGGTAACGTTTAGGAAAGAAAGAATACTATTTGCAGTAAGATTGAAGTGTATGACTTCAGGCAAGAGATCCAGCCGTTATCTAGTGAAGATTGGATGGCTCACGCATTGTTGAAAAGTGAGCTTCATGACTGTTTAAATGTGGCCTTAAAAAAGAAGATTGTTCAAATGTGGAAGAAACGCCGCGGAAGCAAAAACCGAGAGCTCTATGGCCCAAGGAGGCAGATATGTATACTGTTATTTCAAGGTGTTGGCGAGTGCTCATAGAAGTAACATAATTAAATAGATTGTTTGGCAGGCTCTTCTTGAAAAAGGCTGGGATGCTAAGGGTCTTAATTGGTCACCACTTTTCTGGATCCCTGGCTCTTGGTGTGATTTTTTTATTTTTATTTTTTGATGTAGATGGTGCTATTTGAAATCTTTCCCTGGTCTGGCTTTGGCTTCACATTTGATCAAGGTGGAAAGCCGAAGGATTGTGCATATTGTTGGACTCTTTTTCAGGCTCCAATCTGGTTATCAGTATTTCGTCTTTCCTCCAAAGTTGGATTAATGGCTCGAGAACAATATGGAAAAATGGAGAATAAGTCTTTCCGATCTAGGGACCTATCTTCGAGGATAAAAGTTCCGTTTCCCTTTCGTCATCTGTATCTGATAGGAGGGTGATATCCTGAGCAAACAGTGCAATAGAGCATGTGGTTCTTCACATGGGGAGTTCAATCCCACTTTTGTAATTTGTTGGTTGTTCTTGGTTCTTTGTTTCTTCCATTTTCTTTATTAAAGTATTGCTATTCATGCCTCTAAAAAAAAAAAAAAACAGTATTGTTATTCATAGGAAAAGGAAAAGAAAGAAAAAAAGTATTGTTATTCATAAGAAAAGGTTTTGTCTCAATTATTACTTTTCTGGCAGGTTGCAAATGAGTTGCCTGAGAAGATCGAGAGGCTTATAAGATGTGAGGCTTCTGCCTATCAAAAGCTTTTGATGAAGAGAGTAGAGGATAATCTTGGTTTCATTGGAATTTCAAAGGTATTTTTTCTACACCTTAATTTCTCATTTTCTTTTTACATTATTAATGCTTTCATGATTTACTAAAATATGATCAATCTCATTACCCTGTTTTAGGGGCGCTCGATACACAATTCTGTGATGGAGTTGCGCAACATATGCAATCACCCATATCTTAGTCAAATGCATACTGAGGAGGCATGTTTTATTGTTATTCTTTTAGAAAATTTTCTGTTATTGAGTTTTAATCTTCACGGTGGTTAATCGTTACTGTACTTTCATCAAACTTCTTACTGTTCCTTTGCCTGTAGGTTCATAGCTTGATACCTAAACATTATCTGCCACCGATTGTGAGACTTTGTGGAAAGCTAGAAATGTTAGACCGTTTACTACCCAAGCTAAAGGCAACTGACCATCGGGTAAGTGGAGTTTTCAGATGTGTTTCACTATGTCACGCTGAAACAAATGTAATCTGATTTTCTGATGTTGGTAAAGTTGTGATTTTCACTTTTCAATGAGAATGGAGGTGTTTAAGTTTCTATATTTTCACTTAGAATTTTTGTAAATAAAAAGAGAAGAGGAAGAGAGTAGAGAGAGAATCATCTGGAGAGGAAAAGAGAGCAGACTTGATTTGGTCTTCTTCCCAAGAGATTTATCGTACTAAAAGTGGTTGCAAAAGATAATTCCAAAGATCACACAAACCACAATCTATTAATGATGCACTAGAATCTCCTTAAGAGTATGGTACATGGGTACTGTATAACAATCTACACACTGCTAACAGTGCTCCACATGTACACCAAGTACTATACTCTTAACACTCCCCCCAAAGCTGGTGCTTGTATAACGTACATGCCAAGCTTGCCAATAATGTTCAGTAAGTGAAACGAGTCAATCATTGAACAATTTTTCCTTCAGTTCTTTCCTGGTTATCTGTGTTTCCAATCATTCAATCCTTTGTGCTTTGAAGAATGAACCAGCTTGATTTGGGGTTTATTAAACTGCAGGTTCTCCTCTTCTCTACAATGACTAGACTGCTTGATATTATGGAGGAGTATCTCTCCTGGAAAGGTTACAAGTACCTTCGCTTGGATGGACATACTTCAGGTAGTGAACGTGGGGCTCTTATAGAGGAATTCAACAGGCCAGATTCTCCTACTTTTATTTTTCTGCTCAGGTAAATTTTCTTTTTTTAATCTTCATATATATATTTTTTTCCTTTGAGATTAGACATTGAAAAATATAGCATCTGAATGATTGATCTGCACGTGAATAAATGGTTGATTTAATTGTATTATCTTTTCTGCATGTGGTGGTAGTATTCGGGCTGGAGGCGTTGGGGTAAATCTCCAAGCTGCTGACACAGTTATCATATTTGATACTGATTGGAATCCTCAGGTAATATAAGGTAGCAGCCATATGGTGGTTGTCAAGACTTCCCAGCTAACTAGGTGCAATCTGCATTTGAGGTGGTGCTGAAAACAGAGCCCACAATATGCAGTCCAACCTTCTCTCTCTTCTGCTCTAAATCAAGAGAGGGATATGCTGGGGAAGGTCCAGGACATGTCTCACTTACTTTTTGGTGTGAGTGAATTGTGTTGACTCTCAGAGTTGGGGAGGTCCTAAACACTTTCCTTCCTTTTATGATTTATTAGTCAGCATTCCTTGAAGTCCATTCACTAGCTTATGTTGCTTTTTTGTTGCTCATTCAGGTTGACCTACAGGCACAAGCAAGGGCCCATAGGCTCGGCCAGAAGAGGGACGTACTTGTTCTGCGTTTAGAGACGGTGGGTAGTACACTCTCTGACTCAGTGATGAATTACTGTAGTGGTTTTAGAGGATGTGATTGATGATCCATGGCCATGTTGCCAGCCTTTGGCTTTCCTTTCCCACTTCTATGTATTTTGAGCTATATTATTTACTGACTGTACTGGTTTCTTTCTTCTTCTTTTTCTGTGATGGATCATGCGCTTATTTTCTTATGCATCCATAATTTGATCTCATCCATAATTTGATCTGAACTGCTCTGGATCCTTATTCTTTTTTCTTGTTGAGATTGTGGTCTAGCTTCTGGGCTAAACTTTTGGATTGCCCATGTACACATGGAAGCCATGCGGATGGTTGATTGTCTAGAAAAATAGGGTTCAGCAAGGTAGTATCTATGTAACAAGGATTATTTACCATTAGCTTGATGTAGGTTTTTATTTTTATTTTTATTCCTTGAATAAAAGTTTTGTTGTTTATCAAGAATTACAAACGTTTTGGTGGTCATTTTTAGAATTTTTTTACTATGTTGTTTTATCGCATTTTCACTTAACAATGCACCATTTCCTAGTGGCAGTGTAATACATGATCTCCTTGTGCATTTATGTGCACTCATGTTATATGTTATTTACGGAATACATATTACGGGTAACATTAGCTATAGGCTGTTAAATAAATGAAGATTTAGTAACCAGCCCTTTTTCTAATATCTGTATAGCATCTATCTTTTGATTCATGGAGATAAACGTAATTAATACACGGGTTACTCCATCTAATTTGCTTCTCCGAATTAATTTTCTAATGAACCTCATTAGATTGAGATCTCTATATCTATAATGCTACATCCTGTTCTGCCTGGAGAGCTTTCTGGTCTCCTTCATGTCTGCACTTGGCTTTTGTTTTAGCATGTGAAGTGCTGCTATTTTTCTATTTCCCAAATCTTCATCTTCTTCTTCTTTTATATACATACACATATATTTATTTATTTCCCCTATTATATTTGTCTTTTTTCGAACCATAGGAATGTATGCTGAGCTCTATGCTGTCACTCTAATTTAGCAAAAACACGTCACCAACTCTTTCGCTTTGCCAATGTTGTATAGATGTTTTAATTTGTAACTGTAAGCAAGTTAGACCTAATCCTTCCTATACTCAATAATAATTGTATTTTGTCAAAGTTTCTGCTCCAATTAGTTTGAGTAATTGCTTTTATTTACTGCGTTTCAATGCATGGCTCAATGGTAGACACACTGTGTTTCAACATTGATGTCATGGGTTCGAGTGCCTATGTGGGCGTATGAGTGGGTGGGTGGGTGTGTAAAAAAATTGCTTTTATTTATGAATTTATAAAGAAAAAGCAATTTTAATAATTACTGCAGGATACATATTGGAGTTTGTCACAATCTCAAGCTTGATTGGGTATCTGTGATTAGATCAATAGTCAGATCTACCCTAACTTTCAGATCAGCATTTCAACATGACGTACAATTTGGATTGGTGATCCTGACTGGATCAACAGTCAAATCTGCTCCAAATTTCAGATTAGTGTTTTACATGACCTACAAGTTGGATTGGTGATCCATGATCATTGACCCCCATCAACAGTCCCAAATTTCAGATAAACAAGATGAAATACCTTTGCAACATATGGTAGAAATGATGATGTACCAAATGAATGCCATAAAACACAACTTATCAAATCACATAAGTGGTTTAGTCTAATCACATTGCATTAGGGCCCTCTCGTGTTTTCTGTTATACATAGATAAATAAATAAATACACACACACACACACATGGATGGTCTCCTGTGAACCAAATCGTAATGAGGCTTATGTGCAAGCAAAGGGGTGGGTGGCTCGGGTGGGCCCCACCGTGATCTGTTTCTGAAATCCACTCTACCCACCAGTTGTGTCACCAATTTTAGGCCTAGGATTAAAAGGGCAGCCCCATCTGTGATTCAAGTGGGCCACATGATTTTAAACATTTTACAGGGGGACACTCACCCTCTAAACTATTTCCCTGGGTGTGACCTGCCTGAATCACGGATGGGTTTGATTTTTGGGCCCTAGGCCTAAATTTTTGTGTGGCATTTCTAATGTTTTGAATGGATTTCACAAAATCATCATTGTGGGCCTTGTGAGAAATCAAAGTGAATGTCTCTATTCCAATTGTTTCCTTTGGTGTGGCCCACCTAAATCACAGGTTATCCTTATTTTTTGGCCTTGGGTCTAATGTGGGATGACATATGTAATGGTTGGAGTGGATTTCACATACCCATCATGATGGACCCTGTAAAAAATCAAGGGTGGGTATTCCCCTTGGTATGGCCCACCTGAATCATAGATGGGGCTGGTTTTTGAGCCTTGCACCTAAAATTTTATCACTCACCTGATGGTTGGAGTGGATTTCAAAAACACATCATGGTGGGGCCCACCCAATCCACCCACCCCTTTGCTTACATGTAAGCCTTATTAGGGTCTGGGTCGCAGGAGACCACCACCCTACACACACACACTGGGAGGGTGGATGGGGGGAACTTGGCTAGTTGATTGTTGGGAAATTCCTACACTCTTTTCTTCTTTATTCAAATCTGTTTTTATTTTCTAATCATTGATTCGGATTTGTCCTGGGGTATGGGAATGGAGAATCTGATTGGGGGCCAATTGGTCCTCTGATTGCACTAGACTTTGATGTCATACACATCTGCCGATATAAGCAACAACTTGCGAGTTAACCTGTATGAATCCTGTTAGCAGGGCGCAGAAGATGATCTATCTTTTAAGAGGTCTATAGTTTCCAAGTAATTTTACATTACTTTGTTGTAATTAGATTAACACTGTGGAGGAACAAGTTAGAGCTGCAGCGGAGTACAAACTGGGAGTAGCTAATCAGAGCATTACTGCTGGCTTTTTTGACAATAATACCAGGTAAAAGTTTGGACTTGTTTATTTGAGAATTCAGCCACCATGATTAATGAACATCTATCATTTCCATTCAAGGCATTTTCATTTTGTTCAACTTTTGTTCAAGGATTTAACTGCCTGTCTCTGACAGTGCTGAGGATCGAAGGGAGTATCTGGAGTCCCTCCTTAGGGAGTGTAAGAAAGAAGAAGCTGCTCTAGTTTTAAACGATGATGCTCTCAATGATCTCATAGCCCGCAGGTAAAAATTAATTTAGAATTTTGATTACTTTTGTCTTCAAGATTCTATTTCTTACCATCATTTTTCCCTGGTGAGGGTACTAGTGGGATTTTGATTTCAAATCCTACTGTTCTCTTGCATAGCAACATGGCACATTTGTAAAGTCAAGGTTCCTCACTAGGTGCGAACCCTGTCACTTGAAATCAGGCCGTTCCATCATCCTGGTCATCCTGTGGGTCACACATCTATGTTGAATGAGGACACTTGGTCAGTTGTCCCTTTTTGGTCATACATGCTTGCCCTCCCAATGGCCATATCGACCTACTTTTGGGCATGACACATCCATGGGAACTACAGGAGGAGCAGCTCAGATCTCGCACGTGCCATATTTGCACATTTAGAGACAGTAGTATCTGAAATCTGACTCTTTTGAGTATCGTTGACATTCTCTTTTAAAATTCTATGCTTCTGATTTTCTGCTGGTTATGGCTGTAAGGAATCTCCATCTAGTAAATGGTTGCAACAAATCTAAGCATGTTTCTGTTTGCAGTGAATCAGAGATTGAGATATTTGAATCATTGGACAAACAAAGGCGTGAAGTAGAGATGGTTTGTGTTTTATGCTATACATGTGGATTTACTCTCTCTCTCTCTCTCTCTCACTCTCTCATCCATTGGAAGCCTCAGATTAAGGGTTTTATGCTATTCTAATGGAGAACTTCTGTAACTATGAAATTCCAGGAAGCATGGCAGGGGCAACAAGAAAGAAGCAAAGATGATCCACTACTTATTCCTCCTCGTCTTATAACAGATGAAGACTTGAATGCATTCTATAAAGCTTTGGAGGCATATGAAGCATCACAGGTCATGGTAAAGCGGAAAACTGCGGAGCTTGATTCCCAACTATATGGAAGGGGTAAACGGGCAAGAGAGGTTAGTTGATATTTTGCTTGAGAGCCTTGCTATTGCTTGTTGGATCTTGTATCCCACTTTTCCCACATATGCCAATGAGGCATGCATGTATCAGATCCAGCCCTTTTATAAGGTGATCTCTTGGTGTGTGTGCCATGACTTGAAAATCAGGTTGGTGCAGCCAACAGATGCCACACATGTATGACATGTGGATAGTTGGAGAACTTATTCGAGCATTCACTTTTATTATCCACATGCTGCACACTTGATGACCTGATGGTCTGATTTTTAGGCTGCAATGTTTACACAGTTGAGCCTAACAGGTGAACAACCTAGAACATGCATGCATTCCAGATGGGCATCTGGTGAGAGTAGGACTGGATATACTATTCTTGAGTAGCGTCATGATTTTCCTTGTTCTATGACAGCGATGTGTTATACTATTATTAAAGGATTTCTCTCTTTTGTGTAGGTACGCTCATATGAAGATCAGTGGACAGAAGAAGAGTTTGAAAAGCTTTGTCAGGTTGATTCCCCTGAACACCCTGAACCAAAGGAAATACCAGAAGAAGCAGCAAACAATCCATCTGCATCAAATGATGCTGGTGGGTCTAAGTTGGAGAATATTAAGATGGAGAATACGGAAGCCCCACTGCAATCATCCAAAGAGCCACTGCCATCCAAAGAGCCAATGCCATCCAAAGAACCACTTCTCCCATGTATTGAGGCACCACCTCCATCTAAAGAGCCACCTCTGCCATCAAAGGAGATGCCAGCACCACCATCCAAGGAGCCGCTGCCTCTGCCATCCAAAGAGCCGCTGCCTCTGCCATCCAAAGAGACAGCTGCCTCTGAGCAGCTACCACCATCTAAAGGCCCACCACTGCCATCCAAAGAGCCATCATCAACGTACAACGAGTCACCACCTCCAGCAAGACGAGGGCGGGGTAGGCCAAAACGAGCAACAGTGGATGGCTCATCATCTCCAAGGATTCTTCCTAAGCCATCTGAAACTGTCAGCCAACTGGAAATGGGACCTCAAAGAGAAATTCTCCTGGCTTCTGTCACTGATATTTCACTGCAAATGAAGGGTGGAAACACACAGCATGAGTTAAATGTTGGAACTACTCCTGGTTCACTAACCTCTCCTGGTCATGCCATACCATCTCAAGTCAAAGCCCAAGGCCGAAAGACTCAAAGTGGATCAGCCAAACCTAGAGGACGGGCAAAGAAACAGATTCCTGTTTCACCCACTTTTGCTCCTGAAGTCAGCCCAATTTCAAGGTTGCCAAAGGAAATAAGCTTGGAAACAGATGCATCTCTGGGGTCAGCTTCTACCCAGGACAGGAAAAGGTTACTTTCAGGAACTTCAAATGCACCTGGTGTTAGTTTTGAGGTTAGCCCGATTTCTGGGCTGCAAAAACCGGCTGATGTGGTTTCCCTTGCTCAAGAGAAACATACAAGTCTAGCACTTGCACCCGTCAAAAGGGAAACTGAAATGGCGTTTCCAGTTTCTGTGGTGAAAGCTGCTGCTACTTTTGTAACCAAACCTGAACCAAGCACAGACCATATATCCTTGATGGCATCAAAGGAACATGATAGTGTGAAGACCAGTGCGATGCAAGCTGGATTGAACCAAAATCTTAGCCAATCTCTGACCGTTGTTCCAGAGAAACATAAGAGTACATTACCTGTACTAGAGAAAAAAGAAAAGGCAAGGGCATCTCCAGTTTCTAATGTGAAAGCTGCTGCTTTTGGAACCAAATCAACACCAAGCGCAGTTCATACATCCTTGGTGGAATCAAAGCAGCATGATAATGCCAAGACCAGTTTGGCACCAGCAGGACAGGAGCAAAAGGTCAGTAGCCAATCTTCAACTGCTTCTCAAGAGAAACATAAAAGCATATTACCTACATTGGACAGAAGGAAAAATGAAAGGGTTAGTCCAGTTTCTGAGGTGAAAACTGCTGCTTTTGAAACCAAATCAGCATCAATCATGGAAAGTACATCTTCAGTAGAGTCAAAGAAGCATGTCCGTGCAAAGATTGCTGTGGCGCGAGCTGGGAAGGAGCAGACGGTTGGTCAATCTGCGACTGTTGCTCAGGAGAAAGAAAAGACTACATTTTCTGTTCCGGGGAAGAAGGAAAATGAAAAGATAGGTCAAGCTTCCGAGGGTAGAGCTTCTGCCTTTGAAACCAAACCAGCACTGAGCACGGATCATGCATCCTTGGTAGAATCAAAGAAGCATGATAGTCCGAAGGTCAGTGTGATGCAAACTGGACCAGAGCAAAAGGTCAATAGCCAGTCTCCAACTGTTGCATCTACATTAGTACATAATCTGATGGAGAGGCGAGACCTTCGGATGGTGTCCTCTGAAATGACTTCTGACCAGAAGTGGAAAGTAACTGAAAAATCAGAATCTTCTGTTCCAAGCAGCCAGAAAGCAGCTACTTCTGGTCCCTCTAAAGCAGTCCCTCCAAGCAGTTTGAGGGATACTATGGCTCATAAGGAGCTCCACATGGCCAAAACTGTTGAAGTTGTGGACAATGTGCATCCCAACAGTAATGAAGCATTATCTGTTGCAGCACCTGTACACCAAAAGCAACCACCCATGGAAAAGAATAAGAGAAAGTTATCTGCCAGAGCTAAACCAGGAACTGAGGGGAAAGCTTCACTTTCCACTACTGTGCATGCTACAGTTGAGGCGAAAAATGCACGTATTTCTGAGTCAGCACCACTTACAGGCCTTGCTTACCTGTTGGGGTCGAAGGAGCCTAATAGCAACGATAACACCACAAAGGTCATCACCATGGGAGATGGACAGGGGAATGGTACTAAGCAACCAGTGACTGGTAATTTGGGGGGGACAAGCCTTGAGATTCAGGACCCTGTTACAGTATCTATGCTGAAGCCAAACCCTACTCCAAACTTGGAACATCCTGTCCAAATTGCCCGGAAATCAGACGTGTCAACAATGGGAAAGAAGGCTCCCAGTTTAGGGGTCAAGAGTTCTTCCCACATGGAAGCAAATGAAGTCAAATGTGATGAACATGCTAAACTTGGTAGCAAAGTTCAGGTCATCAAAGCACAAGACATTTACTCCCATGATGCTACAAAGGACAAAGACGATGCAGCTGCAGTTGGCTTATCTCAAGCCTCCATTGGTGTATCATCCATGGGACAACCTCAAGTGGATGGTAGAGATGTTGTTTCTTTGACAAAGGCACCATCTTTGGAATCACAGCGATCTGAAACTACAAACGCAGAGACTTTAAGCAATAAGTCTTTTGGAGGGAATAAAGATGGCGCTGTCCATGCTGCCTCTGGAAAGAGTAAAACCTTTTCTGAAGGAGTGCGTCAGTCACCGCGGCGCCGAACTCGGGCATCTTCGACAACGGTGTCCTCAAACACCTACCCACCAATTGAGAAACGGGTAACCCGGTCCGCAGGGAGAAACACTAGAACACTGTCCAAAGTAAATGAATCTCAAGAAGATAAAAGTACTGCATCCAAGGAACCCAATACAGAGTCTAAAGAAGCTTCATTAGTGAGAAGTGTTGGGATAGTAAACCCTGTGACAGTGGTTCCTGTGCCTCTTGCTACTTCTACATTCCCTACTGTAGTGAAGGAGCAACTTGTGGTTAGTGAAGCCAACCCCAACCCCATTTGCAGTGCTGCTGAAAATTCAGGAGAATCAAGGCAAATGAGCCAGGAGAATTTGCTTATGGAGGGCTGCAGGGAGGTTTCCTGTTGTGATCCTATTGTTCCGCAAGATTGTGATGCTCCCCATGGGGAACCTGTCTCTTCCAAAGGGTCAGAAGCTCTAACAGCAAATGATTCTTGCACAGGTGCTGCTAAGAGCTCAACAGATTCAAGACAGGAAAATTGCAAGGTTGAGGGCGTATCTAATAAGGATTCTAAGGTCGGTAGAAATTCTTACAATCCAATGGACACATCCATGGTCTGGAAAAAAAAAAAATAATGAAAAGAAAGAATAAAAAGAAGCATGTTATAGTGGTTGTATTGACTGCTGTTGTAATTGAAATAGCCACTATATCAAGTAATACTGGTCTGGTTATCTAGACGAGACTGTTAAATATAGAGGTATTAAGTATAATACCACTGGTTTTCCTTTCTTTTTATTTCAACATATTTATTTCATCAAGTCTATAAACTACAATAATAATTGAATCAATTCCATTTTGGAGCCTTGCAGATTCCACTTTCCGAAATTTCAATTCCATTTTCTGTTTTTCTATTGCATACTGTTTGACAATGATAATTGCCTTTTGCCACAATCAGATAATAATGCTGTCTTTTGAACCTTTTACATACCAGGTTGGATCCAGGGAAAAAGAAGCGTCAACAGGAAATGAAGATTCGTCTTCCTCTCTCCCCCCGAGAAAGGAAGACGAGAGGATTGATGGCACATCCAAGAGCAATTTAATGGGGAGTACAGACTCTGATGTACCATTGGAAATACCACGTGCCAGAGTTGAAACAAAAACAGCAGGAAATGCAGATTCATCTCTCTCTCCCTGCTTGAGAGGAGAAGATGAGAATGTTGATGGCCCATCAGGGCATGATTCTAGGGTGTTCATTAACTCTGGAATTCCTGTGGCCACACCACAGGTGGGAGTGGAAGAAAAAGAGTTATCAAGTGGAGATGAAAAGTCATCTTTGTCTCCTCTGAAATCGGATGGTGATAACGTTGATGGTACATCCAAGAAGGATTCCATGACAAGCACAGGCCCTGATGATCCCATGGACATTTGTAGTGTTGGAGCTGGAAAAAAGGAATCAGTTGCAGTAAATGCAGATTTGTCTTTCTCTCCTAACTTGACAGAAGAAGACGAGAAGTTTGACGGTCCATCTGGGAAGGATTCTACAGTTGTCATCAACTCTGATGATCTGGTGGACGTTCCTCAGGTTGGAACAGAAGAAAGAAAAGCATCAACAGGAGACTTGAATCCATCTTCATCTTCCTCTTTGAGAGTGGAAGTTGAGAAGGTTGATTACCCAGCTGAGAAGGGTTCTATGGAGATAGTTAACTCTGATGTTCCAATAGGCACAACGCAAGTTGGAACTGAAGAAAAAGAGGCATTGGCACAGGTTGGAACTGAAGAAAAAGAAGCATTGGCAGCAGATGCAGATCCATCGTTGTTTCCGTCTTCGAAAGCAGAAGGGAAGAAGGTCGAATGCCCTTCTGTAAATGATTCTGCTGTGATGATTAACTTTGATGATCCAATGAGCACACCACAGCCATGGGTCGGACCTGAAGTAAAAGAAGCATCTGCAGGAATTGCAGATTCATCTGTGTCTCGCACTTCAAGAGCTGAAGGTCAGAATGTTGGCTGCCCATCTTGCACGGATTCTACAGGGATCGTTAACTCTGATGATCCAACGGACAGACAAGGGGTTGGAGCAGCAGAAGAAAAAGAAGCATTAGCGGGAAATGCATATTCATCTCCATCTCCTTCTTTGAAAGCGGAAGGTGAGAATGTCGATTGCCCATCTGAGAAGGATCAAGTGGACATTGCTCAGTTTGGAACTGGACAAAAAGGAGCATCAACAGGAAATGCAAATCAATCTTCTTCTTCCACCATAAGGGCAGATGGTTTCAAGGACGATGACTCATCTGTGAAGGATTCTGGTGATTCGATTGACATACCACGCACTGGAGCAGAAGAAAAAGAGTCATTGAAAGGAAATGCAGATCTGCTTATGTCCTCAGCCTTGGGAGAGGAAGATGTGAAGGTTGATGGCCCATATGAGAAGGAATCTATGGTTAATACCACGAGCGGCGATCTGATGGACGTTCCTGAATTTAACTCTGATGAAAAAGAACCATCAACAGAAAACGCAGTTTCATTTTTATCTCCATCAACAGAGGAAGTTGCCAAGCTCGATGATTCGCCTCGGAAGGATTCTAAGGTAGGGCAAATGATGGGGAACAATTTAAAATCACACCCAAAACCTCTCGACTCATAGGTGTGCCCAGGTGTGTCCACCTGGTTTATGCAATTGTCCGATTTTTTATGTGTACAGTACCTTCATTGTAGTGCACCACGTCTGATGTGACTGGATTGGATGTGATACACAATGCATGTTGTCACCCAAACAATCTGAAAGTTTCTATCACATATTCACTGCATGTTGTGATCACCTTTCCGTCGCTCCATGTTGTTCCCTCTGTTATGGCCCACTTGAATTTTTTATTGGGCTGATTTTTGGTCTCTGGGACTAACATGGGAGCACACATCCAATGGCTGTTGGATGATGACACATTACAGTGGGCCCCACAACTCATGTTTGACAGGACATATGCTTGGACATGTGATCATGCACCAACCTTGTGGGCCCCACTTTATTCAATCCTTTCTGCTCTCATTTCCTGTTTTTTAGTTACCAATGGTCATTACTGTTAGATAACAACAATCCATTGGCATTATGAATTCATAACACTGTCTTTATGAATTCATGACAACAGGTTGGATCGCAAGAAAAGGGAGCTTCAAAAGGAAATGCAGATTCATCTTTGGCTCCCTGCTTGAGAGCGGAAGGTGTGGACATTGATGACACATCCAATGAGGATTCAGTGGAAAATATGGGCTCTGAGGATCCCATGGACATACATTGGTTCGGAGCTGAAGAAAAAGAAACATTGAAGGGAATTGCAGACCGGTCTGTTTCTCCCTCACAAGAGGAAGATGAGAAGGTTAATGGGGACACATTTGAGAAGGATTCGAAGGTGAGTACAAACCCTCATGATCTGATGGTTCCATGGGTTGTCAGAAGAAGAAAAGGAAGCCTTTCTTTGTCTTCCTCATTGAGAGTAGAAGACAAGAAAGTCAACAGCACATCTTAAAAGATTTCTAATAAATTTATATAAATAATTTAATTAAATGATAAGTTATTAAGATACCTTGTGGGGGATTGCTCACATACATTCAAACATATGTTGTTCCCATACATCTGAGCTTCTATAGGGCCCACCAACATGTTTGTGTGGAATCCAAGCCCATTCATCATGTGCGACACCTCATTTTTACCTCACTTCCCATGAAGCAGGCTGATCTAAAACTGAGAAGGACCAAATCATGAGGAAGAATGTAAAATTGGGCCTAATACCTCTAGATTCATGGGTTGTGGCACAATGCTTTGTGAAATGTCGGATATTTTTGGGTGTATCTTCATTGTAGTAGGGAGTGTCTGATGACTGGATTGGATGGCACATACACTGCATGTTATGTCCTACACAATCTAAAAGTTTCTATGGTGGCTGCCCCCCTTGCCATTGCTCCCTGTGTTGTGGGCCTGTTTGCCATTGGAGTTATTTATTTTTGGGCTCAGGGCGTAACATAGGAGGATCTGGTGGACGGGTTGGATGCCCACTTGTTTGGTCAATTCTACACGAGTTGGTGAGATTTTGAGCTGAGTCACTGGGAGTCCTGGGTCTTTCTTGATCCAACTTTGGACAATTCATTGAGTTGACTCGACATGAGTTATGGTCACTCAAATCGAGTCACTTGGTGAGTCATAATCTGATCATTAATCATTTAAATGGTGAGGGAGGGAGTAGAACCCACAACCTTTGCAGGGAACGATGAGCGTAACCAGTTGAACATTAAGTGGTTTGATGACAACATTTGTATTTTTATTACTCAAGTATGTTAAATTTCTATCCCATCTGTGATTTTTAAAATTTCTAATTATCAAATATCAAGTCAAATCCGGTCGAGTGTTCAAGTCAACCTATCCCAATTGAGCATTGAGTCGAATTGAGTTTTCAGGCTTTCGAACTATGGTTGTATAAATGTTGTCATCACACTGCTTTGTGGTCCTCACTTTATTCCATACTTTCTATTTTTCGTTTCCTTTTTTTTTTTTTTCCTTCATTAGATAGTAATTACAACATGGGCCATTTTGAATTCACAATGCCATCTTTTTAAACCTTGGACTTGCAACAGGTTGGATCTGCAGAAAATGAAGCATCCAAAGGAAATGTGGATTTGTCTTTGGCTCCCTGCTTTAAAGCAGAAGATGTGGACATTCATGGCACACCCAAGAAGGATTCAGTGGCAAATGCAGGCTCTGAGGATCCCATGGACATATTCAGAGCTGAGGAAAACGAAGCATCAACAGGAACTGCAGGGCCCAATTTTTCTCCCTCACAAGATGAAGATGAGAAGGTTAATGGGGCCACATCCAAGGTGAATAATTTGATTGGCATACCATCAGTTGGAGTTCAAGAAAAGGAAGCTTCAGCAGGAATTTGGATTCATCTTCGTCTCCCTTGAGAGTAGAAGATGAGACAGTCAACAACACATCTAAGAAGATTTCTAAGTGAATTAATATAGATAATTTAATTAAATGATTAGTTATTAAAATACCTTGCGGTGATGATCACGTATTCAAACTTGGGTTACCATACATTCAAGATTTTTTGGGCTCAGTGTCATGTTTGTGTGGAATCCAAGCCATTCATCACCAAGCCATTCATCATGTGCAACTCTGCACATGCCAAAAAGCAGGCAGATCTAAAACTCAGGTTGGCCAGATCATGAGGAGCAATTTAAAATCACGCCTAATACCTCTATTTTCACAGGGTGTGGCTCACATGGGTTATGAAATTTCCTGAATTTTTAGCTGTTCCTTAATTGTAGTGGGGCATGTCTAATGACTGGATCAAGTGCCATCTACACTGCACACTGTGTTCCACAAACATCAGAAGTTTCTATGGTGGGTGACCTCTTCCCCATTTTTCCTAGTTGTTTCCTGTGGTGTGGCCCACCTGAGTTTTTTTTATTATGCTGATTTTTTGGGCTCTGGGCCTAACATTTGAGGGTGCATCTGATGGATGGGTTGGATGACAAGAACATCACGGTGAGCCCCAGACAACTCGAACAAATAGGAATACATTCAAATGCATGTGATTATCCCCTGCCTTGTGGGCTCCACTTTATTCCATCCTTTCTATTTTGTTTCCTGTTTTTCAGTAATAAATGGTCATTACTGTTCGATAGCAATAAGGCTATTGGCCATTAAGAATTCATAGTGCCATCCTTTTGAACCTTGGACTGCAACAGGTTGGATCTGAAGAAAAGGAAGCATCTAAAGGGATTGCAGATTTGTCTTTGATTCCCTGCTTGAAAGCAGATGTGGACGTTGATGGCACATCCAAGAAGGATTCAGTGGAAAATACAGGCTCTGAGGATCCCATGGACATGCAATTGTTTGGAGTTGAGGATAAAGAAGCATTGATGGGAACTGCAGAGCCATCTTCATCTCTCCTGCAAGGGGTATCTGAGAATGATTCTAAGGTGATTACCAATCCTGATGATCTGATGGGCATACCACAGGGTGGGGTTGTAGAAAAGGAAGCTCCAGAAAGAATTCTGGATTCGTCTTCTACTCCATCTTTGAGAGTAGAAGACGAGAGAGCGAACAATGCATCCAAGAAGGATTCTGAGGTGTGTACAGCTTCTGATGATCCGATGGACATTCCTTTCATTCGTGATGAAGCAAAAGAGACGTTGGCAGGAAATTCAAACCCATCTTCATCTCATGCAAGAGTGGAAGATTGCAAGGGTGAGGGTGTATCTGATAAGGATTCTAAGGTTAGTAGAAACTCTTGTGATCCAATGGACACACCCATGGTCTGGAAAAAAGAAAAAAACGAAAGAGAATAAAAATAAAATAAAATGTTGTAGTGGCTATAATGACAGCTTTTGGAACTGAAACAGCCACTATGTCATGTAATACTGGTCTGGTTATCTAGATGAGAATGTTAAATAGAGAGGAGGCAAGTATAATTCCACTGTTTTTCTTTTTCGGCTTTTCATTTTTTTGAACATAGTTATTTCATTAAGTCTATAAACTAAAAGAATAATTGAATCTAATTATAAACTATCCATATTCAAGGTTAATGTTTTGGGCCCTTGCAGATCCTGCTTTCCTAAATTTAGTTTCCATTTTCTGTTTTTCCATTGCATACTGTTTAACAACGATAATTGCTGTTGGCCATAATCATATCATAATGCTGTCTTTTGAACCTTTTACATACCAGGTTGGATCCAGGGAAAAAGAAGTGTCAACAGGAAATGAAGATTTGTCTTCCTCTCTCCCCCCGAGAAAGGAAGACGAGAGGATTGATGGAACATCCAAGAGTGATTTAATAGGGAGTACAAACTCTGAAGTACCATTAGAAATACCACATGCCAGAGTTGAAACAAAAGCAGCAGGAAATGCAGATTCATTTCTCTCTCCCTGTTTGAGAGGAGAAGATGAGAAGGTTCATGGCCCTTATGGGCATGATTCTAAGGTGTTCATTAGCTGTGGAATTCCTGTAGCCACATCGCAGGTTGGAGTGGAAGAAAAAGAAGCATCAAGTAGAGATGAAAAGTCATCTTCGTCTCCTTTGAAATCGGAAGGCGAGAACGTGGATGGTATATCCAAGAAGGATTCAATGACAAGCACGGTCTCTGATGATCCCATTGACATTTGTAGTGTTGGAGCTGAAACAAAGGAATCTGGGAAGGTTTCTACTGTTGTCATCAACTCTGATGATCTGGTGGATATTCCTCAGGCTGGAACAGAAGAAAGTAAAGCATCAACAGGAGACTTGGATCCATCTTCATCTTCCTCATTGAGAGTGGAAGATGAGAAGGCTGATTGCCCAGCTGAGAATGATTCTATGGAGATGGTTAACTCTGATGTTCCAATAGGCACACCGCAGGTTGGAACTGAAGACAAAGAGGCATTGCCAGGAAATGTAGATTCATTTTCATCTCCCACACCGAGAGTGGAAGATGAAAAAATTGGTGACCCATCTGGGAGGGATTCTACAGTGATCATTAACTCATATGATCCAATGGACACACCACAGGTTGGACCCGAAGATAAAGAAGTATCGGCAGCAGATGCAGATCCATCATTGTGTCTGTCTTTGAAAGTGGTAGAGAAGAAGGTCGACTGCCTAGATGTAAATGATTCTGCAGTGATAATTAACTTTGATGATCCAATGGGCACACCACAGCCACGGGTTGGACCGGAAGTAAAAGAAGCGTCTGCAGGAATTGCAGATTCATCTCTGTCTCCCACTTCAAGAGCTGAAGGTGAGATGGTTGGCAGCCCATCTTGCAATTATTCTACAGTGATCGTTAGCTCCGATGATCCAGCGGACAGACAAAGTTTTGGAGCAGAAGCAAAGGAAGCGTTAGCAGGAAATGCATATTCATCTCCATCTCCCTCTTTGAAAGCAGAAGGGGAGAAGGTCGATGGTTCATCAGAGAAGGATCAAGTGCACATTCCTCAATTTGGAACCGGACGAAAAGAAGCATCAACTGGTAATGCTAATCAATCTTCTTCTTCCACCGTAAGGGCAGATGGTTTTGAGGACAATGGCCCATCTGTGAAGGATTCTGGTGATTCAATTGTCATACCTCGCACTGGAGCAGAAGAAATAGAATCATCGAAAGGAAATGCTAATCTACTTTCGTCCTCGGCCTCTAGAGCGGAAGATGAGAAGGTTGATGACCCATCCGAGAAGAAATCTACTGCGGGTATCAAGAGCGATGATCTGATGGATGTTCCTGCATTTGTCTCTGACGAAAAAGAATCATCGACAGAAAATGCAGTTTCATCTTCATCTCCATCAACAGGAGAAGTTGCCATGGTCGATGACTCACCTCCGATGGATTCCAAGGTAGGCCAAACTATGGGGAACAATGTAAAACCACAGCCAAAACCTCGTGACTCACATGGTGTGCCACCTGGTTTATGCAATTGCCCAATTTTTTAGGTGTACAGTACCTTCATTGTAGTGGGGCATGTCTGATGTGATTCGATTGGATGGGATCTACTCTGCATGTTGTCCCCCAAACAATCTGAAAGTTTCTTTCGCATATTTGACTGCACATACACTTCATGTTGTGTTCCCCTCTCTGTTGCTCCCTGTTGTTCCCTGTGGTATGGTTCACTTGAGTTTTTTTTTTTTGGTTGATTTTTGGGCTCTGGGACTGAATGTGAGCGCACATCCAATTGGCGGTTGCATGACGAGGACACATTACAGTGGGCCCCGCATAAATGTATGACAAGACATATGGTTGGATTTGTGATCATGTGACTACCTGTTGGACCCCACTTTATTCCATCCTTTCCGTTCTCATTTCTTTTCTTCTTCTTCTTTCTTCTTCTTCTTCTTCTTCATTTTTTTTTTTTCAGTTAGAAATGGTTAGTACTGTTATATAGCACAGCAGCATTTGACATTATGAATTCATAACATCATCTTTATGAATTCATGACAACAGGTTGGATCTCAAGAAATGGTAGCATCAAAAGGAAATGCAGGTTCGTTTTTGGCTCCCTGCTTGAAAGCAGGTGTTGTGGACATTGATGGCACATCAAATAAGGAGTCGGAGGAAACTATGGGTTCCAAGGATCCCATGGACATACATTGGTCCGGAGCTGAAGAAAAAGAAACATTGAAGGGAATTGCAGACCCATCTTTATCTACCTCGCAAGAGGAAGATGAGAAGGTTAATGGTGACACATTTGAGAAGGATTCTAAGGTGAGTTCAAACCCTGCTGATCTGATGGGCATACCATGGGTTTGAGTAGAATAAAAGGAAGATTCAGCAGGAATTATGGATTCTTCTTTGCCTTCCTCATTGAGAGTAGAAGACAAGAAAGTCAAAAACACATCTTAGAAGATTTCTAATAAATTTATATAAATAATTTAATTAAATGACAAGTTATTAAGATTCCTTGTGGTGGATTGCTCTAATACATTCAAACATATGTTGTTCCCATACATTCAAGCTTCTCTGGGTGCCACGAAGATGTTTGTGTGGAATTCAAACCATTCATCATGTGCGGCATCTCATTTTTACCTCACATCTATGAAACAGGCTGATCTGAAACTCAGGAGGGCCGAATCGTGAGGAACAATGTAAAATCACACCTAATACCTCTAGATTCACGGGGTGTGGCCTACATGGGTTATGAAATGTCCAGATTTTTTGGGCATATCTTCAGTGTAGTAGGGCATGTCTGATGACTGGATCGGATGGTACATACGCTGCATGTTATGTCGTACACAATCTGAAAGTATGTAAGTTTCTATTGTGGGTGCCCCCCTTGCCATTGCTCCCTGTTGTTCCATGTTGTGGATCTGTGGGCCACTGGAGTTTTTGATTTTTGGGCTCTGGTATACTGTTTGTATGTCCACTGAGTTTCTGTTTAGGCTGATTTTTGGTCTTTAGGCCTTGGGGGGGGGGGGGGGGGGGGGGGGGGGTTGGGGGTGTTGAACCCATGACCTGTGCTGCAGGGAAAGATGAATGTAAACGGTTCAACATGAAGTGGTTTGATGATAACATTTCTATTTTTATTACTTTGCTAATTATCTATCCTATAAATTTCGAATTATTAAATATCAAGTCAAGTCCGGTCGATTGTTCAAGTCAAACCTGACCCAGCTGAACATCGAGTTGAGTTAAGTTTTCAGGCTTTCGATCTATGGTTTGTATACATGTGGTCATCACACTGCCTTGTGGGCCTCACTTTATTCCATTCTTTCTATTTTCATTTCCTGTTTCCTGTTTTCTTTTTCTTTTTTCATTTTTATTTTTGGTTACCATTTACCAATGATCATTACTGTTAGATAGCAATGACAACATGTGCCATTTTGAATTCATAATGCCATCTTTTTTGAACCTTGGACTTGCAACAGGTTGGATCTAAAGAAAAGGAAGCATCCAAAGGGAATGTGGATTTGTCTTTGGCTCCCTGCTTTAAAGCAGAAGACATGGACATTCATGGCACACCCAAGAAGGATTCAGTGGCAAATACAGGCTCCGAGGATCCCATGGACATATTCGGAGCTGAGGAAAAAGAAGCATCAACAGAAACTGCTGGCACCAATTTTTCTCCCTCACAAGATGAAGATGAGAACGTTAATGGGGACGCATCCAAGGTCAGTAATTTGATTGGCATACCATCAGTTGGGGTTGAAGAAAAGGAGGCTTCAGCAGGAATTTGGATTCATCTTTGTATCCCTTGAGAGTAGAAGATGAGACAGTCAACAACACATCTAACAAGATCTCTAAATGAATTAATATAGATAATTTAATTAAATGATAGGTATTAAAATACCTTGTGGCGATGATCACGTTTTCAAACTTGGGTTCCCATACATTCAAGCTTTTGCAGGTTCAGTGTGATGATTGTGTGGAATCCAAGCTGTTCAATCTGTGCAACTCTGCACATGCCAAGAAGGTGGCAGATCTAAAACTCAGGTGGGCTGGACCATAAGGAACAATGTAAAATCACGCCTAATACCTGTAGATTCACACGGTGTGGCTCACGTGGGTTATAAAATGGCCTGATTTTTTAGATGTTCCTTCATTGTAGTGGGGCATATCTGATGACTGGGTCAGATGCCATAAACACTGCATGATGTGTTCCACACACATCTGAAGTATCTATGGTGGGTGACCTCTCCATTTCTCCCAGTTGTTCCCTGTGGTGTGGCCCACCTGAGTATTTTATTAAGCTTTTTTTTTTTCTTTTTCTTTTTTTTTTTGGCTCTGGGCCTAATATCTGAGGGTGTATCTGATGGATGGGTTGGATGACATGGACATCACAGTGGGCCCCACACAACTTAAACATAAGGGAACACACATTTGAACACATGTGATCATCCCCTGCCTCGTGGGCCCCACTTATATTCCATCCTTTCTATTTTGTTTCCTATTTTTCAGTAACAAATGGTCATTACTATTAGATAGCAATAAGGCTATTGGCCATTATGAGTTCATAATGCCTTCTTTTTGAACCTTGGACTTGCAACAGGTTGGATCTGAAGAAAAGGAGGCATCTAAAGGGATTGCAGATTTGTCTTTGGCTCCCTGCTTGAAAGCAGAAGATGTGGACGTTGATGGTACATCCAACAAAGATTCAGTGGCAAATACAGGCTCTGAGGAGCCCATGGACATACAATTGTTTACAGCTGAAGATAAAGAAGAATTGATAGGAATTGCAGAACCATCTTCATCTCCCCTGCAGGAGGAAGATGAGGATGTTAATGGTGGCATTTCTGAGATGAATTCTAAGGTGATTTGCAACCCTGATGATCTGATGGGCATACCACGGGGTGGGGTCGAAAAAAAGGAAGCTCCAGAAGGAATTCTGGATTCATCTTCTACTCCCTATTTGAGAGTAGAAAATGAGAGAGCGAACAGCGCATCTAAGAAGGATTCTGAGGTGTGTACACCTTCTGATGATCCAATGGACATTCTTTTGGTTGGTGATGAAACAAAAGAGAGATTGGCAGGAAATTCAAACCCATCTTCATCTCATGCAAAAGAGGAAGATTGCAAGGTTGGGGGTATATCTGATGAGGATTCTAAGGTTAGTAGAAACTCTTATGATCCAATTGACACACTCATGGTCTGAAGAGAGAGAGAGAGAGAGAGGTGTTATAGTGGTTGGAATCAATGTTTTAAATATTGTTATCATGTAATGTATCGCACCCTTGGGATACAGATACCTACCGGTTATCACATGGGATATATCGGTTGTATCGCGTAATGTATCGCCGTTGTTGGGAAACATGGGAACATTGAGAAATTGGTGGAATTTTTCAATAAAACTTTAGGGATTGTTGAAAAAGATGTCAATACACACTTAGAAATCTGAACATTACAAAAAATAAAAATAAAAAATCCATGGGGTCCTAAATAATATGTGTTGTACAACTTGACTAATGCAAATATATTCAAAGTCTATTCATATAATTTATAAACATAAGAAGTCGTATATGGAAACACAAGCAATACATTCAAAAGAAAACGAAGAATCATTAGATGATTTTGTGTTTGGATACAAAGATTGCAACTGATTTGCGAGAAATTGAGAAATTTTGATTTTTCCCATTTTTTTGCAACTTAGCCTATCTCCCTAAATCTCGAAATCAAAGCTCCAAATCTATGATTTTTCATGGAAAACATGAATCATAGATTCGTAACCATTTGACACTGATTTAATGTGATTACAGTGATTTACATCAAAAAAGTGGATAGGAAACTGAAAATGTTCACCAAACCGAATAGAGTGGGATATATCGGCACTACCTATGCATTTCGTATTGCACAGTTTGGATACAAGATATATCATGGGATACATCAGTAGATATTGTCAATATTTAAAACACTGGTTGTAATGACAGTTACACTGGTTGTAACGACAGTTGATGGAACTGAAACAGCCACAGCATCATGTAATACTGGTCTGGTTATCTAGACGAGACTGTTAAATATAGTTGTGGCAAGTATAATGCTACTGTTTTCTTTTCTTTTTATTTTTTCTTTCTATTTTTATGAACATATTTTTCATGAAGTCTATAAACTAAAATAATGATTGAATCAATTATAAACTAGCCATATTCAAGCTTAATGTTTCTGAGCCTTGCGGGTCCTGCATTCCTAAATTTCATTTCCATTTTCTGTTTTTCCGTTGCCTATTGTTCAACAACACTTTTTGACAACAATAATTGCCTTTGGCCATAATCAGATCATAATGCTGTCTTTTGAACCTTTTACATACCAGGTTGGATCCAGGGAAAAAGAAGTGTCAACTGGAAATGCAGATTCGTCTTCATCTCTTCCCCCGAGAACGGAAGATGACAAGATTGATGGCACTCCCAGGAGTGATTTAATGGGGAGTACAGACTCTGATGTACCATTGGAAATACCATGTGCCAGAGTTGGAACAAAAGCAGCAGGAAATGCCGATTCATCTCTCTCCCCCTGCTTGAGAGGAGAAGATGAGAAGGTTGATGGCCCATCTGGGCATGATTCTAAGGTGTTCATTAACTCTGGAATTCCTGTGGCCACACCACAGGTGGGAGTGGAAGAAAAAGAGTTATCAAGTGGAGATGAAAAGTCATCTTCATCTCCTCTGAAATCGGATGGCGAGAACGTTGATGGTACATCCAAGAAGGATTCTATGACAAGCATGGGCCCTGATGATCTCATGGACATTTGTAGTGTTGGAACTGAAAAAAAGGAATCATTTGCAGTAAATGCAGATTTGTCTTTTTCTCCTGACTTGACGGCAGAAGACGAGAAGTTCGACGGTCAATCTGGGAAGGATTCTACAGTTTTCATCAACTCTGATGATCTGGTGGACGTTCCTCAGGTTGGAACAGAAGAAAGAAAAGCATCAACAGGAGACTTGAATCCATCTTCATCTTCCTCTTTGAGAGTGGAAGTTGAGAAGGTTGATTGTCCAGCTGAGAAGGGTTCTATGGAGATAGGTTCTATGGAGATAGTTAACTCTGATGTTCCAATAGGCACACTGCATGTTGGAACTGAAGAAAAAGAGGCAACAACCAGAAATGCAGTTTCTATTTCATCTCCTACACCAGGGGGAGTGGAAGATGAGAAAATTGGTGACCCGTCTGGGAGTGATTTTACAGCGATCATTGACTCTGACATTCCAATGGACACACCACGGGTTGGAACCGAAGAGAAAGAAGCATTGGTAGCTGATGCAGATCCATCCTTGTTTCCGTCTTTGAAAGTGCAAGACAAGAACGTCGACCACACATCTGTAAATGATTCTGCTGTGATCATTAACTTTGATGATCCAATGGACACACCACAAGTTGGAACTGAAGAAAAAGAAGCCTTGGCCACAGATGTAGATCCATCATTGTTTCTGTCTTTGAAAGTGGAAGAGAAGAAGGTTGACTGTCCATCTGTAGATGATTCTGCTGTGATTATTAACTTTGATGATCCAATGGGCTCACCACAGCCACGGGTTGGACCTGAAGTAAATGAAGCATCTGCAGGAATTTCAGATTCATCTGTGTGTCCAAGGGCTGAAGGTGAGAAGGTTGGCAGCCCATCTTGCAAGGATTCTACAGTGATCGTCAACTCTGATCCAACAGACAGACAAGATGTTGGAGCTGAAGAAGAAAAAGAAGCGTTAGCAGGAAATGCATATTCATCTCCGTCTCCCCCTTTGAAAGTAGAAGGCGAGAAGGTCGATGGCCCATCCGATAAAGATCAAGAGGACATTCCTCAGTTTGTAACTGGACGAAAAGAAGCATCAACTGGTAATGCTAATCAATCTTCTTCTTCCACTATCAGGGCAGATGGTTTCGAGGACAATGGCCCATCTGTGAAGGATTCTGGTGATTCGATTGACATACCACACACTGGAGCAGAAGAAAAAGAATCATCGAAAGGAAATGCAGATCTGCTTTCATCCTCAGCCTCGAGACAGGAAGATGAGAAGGTTGATGGCCCATCTGAGAAGGAATCTACAGTGAGTACCAAAAGCGATGATCTGATGGATGTTCCTGCATTTGGTTCTGATGAAAAAGAACCATTGACAGAAAATGCAGTTTTATCATCTCCATCAACGGAGGAAGTTGCCAAGGTCGATGACTTGCCTCTGACGGGTTCTATGGCGATGACGGACTCTGATCTGAAGACCATTTCTCAGGTTCACTCTGGAGATAAAGCACCGCTGGTGGGAAATGCAGCTTCATCTTCTCCCTCAAGAGAGGAAGATGCAAAGGTCAATGGTGCATCTGAGAAGGATTCTACCTATAGTAAGAACCCTGCTGATCTGATGGATTTTTCTCAGGCTGCTGCTTTTGAAAATGAAGCGGCGGCATCAAATGTGGATCCACAATCATCATTGAGAGAGGATGAGAAAGTGGATGGTGCTTCAAGGAAGGTTCCTTCAGTTATCATCAACTCCGATAATCCATCAGACATTTCTGGGGCTGCTGCCCAAGGAAAGGAAACTTGTGCATATCATGCTGTTCCAACTTCATCTCCCTCCAGAGAAGATGCTGAGAAGGATGGCACAGAAGGTAATTAGACAAGCTGGGGTACACTGTAGGCATTGGCTAGCATGTTGAAATTTGCCCCCTGTGATTTGGGGGAGTAGGAAATCTAAAGATTACTGTACAGGCAAGAGAGAAGGTGGTCGCTGTGATTGCAGGCTACTGTAGGATATCCATAACGTAGGGCCTGATGTAACTGTATTGTGCGGTCAGGTATGATGGCTGGCCGCTGTAGAATATCCATTAGTCAGGGCATGATATGTTACTGTAGTGTAGAAGAGCACTTCTCCTGTTTACTGTATATGTTCAAAAGGAGCTTTTCGCCTTGGCGAGCACTCAATAAAATTCACTTAGGCATTTGCTCTCTCTCTCTCTCTCTCTCTCTCTCTCTCAATGTTTTCCATCCAAATATCTAGAGTCGTTCAGTAGGTTCAGAAATTTTATTCCATGGCCCATCAGATGAATGGTTTACCCATGTTTACTTGGTGGAATGGGGCAGAAAAGCACATGGACTGTTTGGCTCAAACTCCTCACCAAAATCTAAGATGAATGTTTGGGAGTTGATCTTCTTGTATTCTTCAAAGATGATAACTGGATCAGCGAAGGATATCGCATCAAGCTGAAGGATAGAAGCTGCTGTGTTGGTATGGGAAATGGTTGGACTAGATGTCTGAAAAATCTTCGATCAAAGGCCCTCTCTGGATTTGGAATTTCTAGAATGCATGAACTCCTTGGTGAGGAAAATGTTTGGACTATATCTCTGAAAATTCTTCCGATTCCCTATTCAGAATTTTTCAAATGCATGAAATCCTTGGTGAGGGAAATGGTTGGATTGGATCTCTGAAAAATCTTCTGAGATCCTCTCTGGATTTAGAATTTCCTAAAGCCATGAAAATTCTTGGCTTATTGGAGGTGATGAATGCTTACGGATCAGCTGAGGGGAGTCTCACATTCTGCTTCCCACTGACCTGAGCCCCTTCCATTTTCTCTTGCTGGTGTTGAATATCTTTTTTTTTTTTTCTTCTTATTATTATTATTTTTTAATTTCTTATTTTTTTTTAAGGCTGAAAAAACTCTTATTATTATAATTATTAATTCTTTTTGAAAAGCAAGAAAGAACTCTCTTGTTATTAGACTACAGCAGAGCCCAAAAGAAATATAAGCAAACAAGGAGAACTCTGGACTCAAAAAACTGTCTGACATAGAACCACCGCGTCGACAAGGACCCCATGTTCTTCCAGGAGCCCACCGTAAGTTGTGAATGGATCCCATTGGGGCTTTTATATGCCATCCCATCCAGTCATCTGGGAATCACCGGACCTTCCAAATCAAGTTGTTCTTAAACTCAGGTGGGCTAAACCAGGCTTTAGGCATGATTTTACACTTATTTCGTATGGGGAGACCCACCTGAGTTTTGAATCATTGTGATGTTCTGCGTCAAGGCCAATGATTAGGTGGAACACCTGATGGGCGGTGTGGATCTTATGCACATCATTTGTTCACCCTACAAGAGTAGTCGCGTCTTTGGTACAAAACGAATCTCAAGCAACGATCTCCACTCTGTCGTACATTTTTTTCAGATCATTTTATGGCATGAGCCCAAAAATGAGGCAGATCCAAATCTCTGGTGCACCACAGCACAAGAAACAATGGTGATTTAACGCTCACCATTAAAAACTTCTTGGGGGCATGAAAGTTTGGAACCAAGTTGATATTTGTATTTTCACTTCACCCAGGTCTGTATGACCTAATCAATAAGTTGGATGGAAAATAAACATTGAAGTGGGCCGTTGGAAGTTTTGAATGGTGGGCGTTCAATTACCACTGTTTTCCTGTTGTGTGGTCCACTTGAGATTTGGATCTGCTGCATTTTTTATCTTGAAAAATGGATGGATGTGATGGATAAAACAAATACATCATAATGGGCCCACATGGCACCGACGAGTAGCCACCTCGCTACTGGCGGCGTCAGTAGGCAATCCGCGTCCTAATATTGGCACGTCACTGCCGCGGTGCAGGCAAATAGTGGGTGGCTCGATTGGGCCCACCATAGCGTTTTATTTAAAATCAACTTCAACAACCAGGTGCGTCACCCTATGTTAGGGAAAGGGCCCAAAAATCAGGTCTATCTATGGTTCAAGTAGACCACATGATTAGAAACAGTGTACAGGGATTTGTTGTCCCCTCTAAACTGTTTTCATTAGTGTGGCCCAATTGATTAACGTATGGGCATTTTTTTTGGGTCGCAGGCTTAATGTTTCGTGTGTAATGTAGTGGTTGGAGTGGATTTTATACAAGTACCACAGTGATCCCTGTAAAATCAAGGATGGACACGTTTTTCAATTGTTTCCTTTGGTGTGGCCCACCAGAATCAGAGGTTAACATTTTCTTTTTTCTGTCTCTACTAATAAAATGGACTCCATATCTAATGGCCAGAGATCTTACATAAACACCGACGTGCACGGTCAAAATCAAGAGCAGTCCTATACAATTGCCCTTTTTTAAAAAAATTATTTATTTATTTATTTTTCTAAATGAAGACGCCGTGACTTTTTTATGGTGCCCACTGCGATATATATGCCCATTCAACTCTGACCATTGGATGCGCGCAATCCTAATTTAGGCCAATTTCCATCCAGGTTGACTTGTGATTTATGTTTGCCAAACCAAAGAAATATTTGAGAGAGATGCCTATACAGGACTCACCACGATGATTATATAAAATCTACTCCAATCATTGGGTTAAAAATCAAAATCAAATTTATGCATAGGGCTTAAAAATCAAGCTCATCATTGATTAAGAGGGTCATACCAAGGGAAATAGTTTGGAGGGAGATTGCTACCCTATACACTCTTTCCAATCATGTGTCGATCCACCTGAATGACAGATGGAGATGATTTTTGAGCCCTTGGTCTAGTAGGCGATGATGCACCTGGTAGTTAAAATGGGTTTTAAATAAACATCATGGCGGGACCACTCAAGTATTTGACCCATTTGATACTCCGCCTACCCAGCAGCTGTTCAAGAAATGTAGAGGAAGCCCGTGGAATGGTAATTATATTAAATTGATTACCAAATCAATTTTAATATGTTAAATTTGTGTATTCAACTGATTCATTGCAATAAGCCCATTGAAATATATATATATATTGGTAAAAAATGGTAAAAATCTAAGCCTTGGGCAATTCAAATTAGTGGATCCAAATGAGCAACTAATATAGGGCTAATACCTAAGAATCACAAATGAGCAACTAATACCTTTTAATTATCAATTTAAGCAATCAGAGTAGTGCAATTCAAATTAGTGGATCCAAAGTGAGTTAGTGATATAAAAATCAATAAATATAGGGCTAACAGTCAAAGTGTGATTAACAAGTAATGTCTGCCCAAATGAAAATTATACAGTCACAATATACATACTCAAAATCAACACACTTAGCACACCCTGTCGGGGATTCCAACATATATATGCACAAGATTGAAATAAGTGAAAGGTTTTTTAATTTCGCCGACACTTCTAAAATTTCATGGCGAAAGTGTAAGCTGATACAAGCCTACCCACTAGAGATCTCGATAGCACCTACATTAATAACATTGCCTGATTGGTGTTTTAAAACAGTCCCAGGTGGGAGTAAGTAATTCCATTAGTTCTAAGTTACAAATGTTATCAACCCAATCAATGCAAGTAATGATAAAATAAAAAATTAAATAATTTCTAAATACTCTTGTTAATTGTGCATATAAAGATATGACATGATACATGCTCTTTCCAAACAACACTCCATCTCAACAGACTTCAATGCCTATTTCGCATATGCGAACATTTCCTTACACGCCCAACGTCAACTCGAAAGTCCTATCTAATGCAATGCGGCGAATACATATGTTAATCGAACAGTTATTAAGTTTCATTCATCCAACATATTTGAGAAGCTAGGCTACCTTCATTTTATCGCGGTATCAACCAGATCACTAGGCTTGGGGCGGCCGAAGCAACTCCTTGCCTATGTCCCTTGATCCATATTCGGATTTACCACCCAGACGATAACTCCTCAATCAATGTGAGGCTAACACTAGCTTGACTTGAATGACATAGCCCGGACGCACAGGATTAGGCAGCGCATTGGCAGGTGAAGGGCGCCCACAATTGATGTAAGAGTCGTCACCCAAAAGCAATTGTAGAGCGATCATGACATCATTATGGTTTGATGTAAAAGGTTCATAGCCTTCTTAATTGATCATTGGTCACTATGGGAAGGCTCATTACCCTATCGTAGGCCCACAACTCAAACACAGTGTCCAATACCACTATGTCCGACCATGAGTCTTGTAGATCATACCACTAACAGTTAAAAGTATACTTATTCAATGAAAACGAGGTATCCTAGATTCTATTTGTTGTTGTCATATACTGTGAACACACATGGTCAGTTGACTATTAAGCTAATTCGATTGATTTGGCGAACTCCAATGCAACCGGCATTAGGTACCAGCATCCCATGTAGTCTAGCTACTGTCGGTTGTTAGTGTTTAATCCGAGTCGACCGAACAAGCCTAGGGTGGTCGACCTAACTCAGGTCACCCCTTAGTTCAAGTGATTAGCTGACATTCCTAACATTATACGTAGCCTAAGCATCACTACAAACTTAGTAATTTGTCATGTCGTCCGCATAAATTCAACGACAAAATCACCTAAGCATTTCATCAAATATGTGAGCATCAATAGAACAATACATCTACTTAGGCATTTTATCAAACATAAGAACATCCATATAATACCCATCTAATCACTTAGGCATTTTATCAAACATATGAGCATTTATAAAATAATACATTCACTAGACCGTTTTATCAAACATGTAAACATCATCAAATCAAACATTCAATCGAGCATTCAACTAAACATGCGAGCATCATTAGAACAACACATTTAATCACCTAAGTATTTTATTAAACATGTAAGCATCCAAAAATAATCAATGACACATTATAATAAAACACGAAATATGAACATGCTAGCTATTTACAACCATTCATCACAAGACATCATTAATTGATACCCTCGAGGGTCAATAAATGGAAACCTAGGCATAATAGTTCACACCTTGTGACGATCCGCCCGACTCACAGCACTCGTAGGGTTAAGGTGTTAGGGAAAGATTGTTGAGAATCTAAGCAAGCATGCAAGCTTGTAAATTTTGAAAAGAATTAGATATAAAACTTAAACCTATAAATATGACTCAATACTTACCTCTAATCGTCGCCAAATCTATACTGATGAAGGGCAAGATTGCTACAGAGGGGATGGGAGGGTGAAGGTGTAAAAATCCTCACACTTTTAAGTTCTCTCTCTCTCTCTCTCTCTCTCTCTCTTCTCCTTCTCCTTCTCCTCTTTCTCTTCTCTCTTTAAAGTTAGGGCTCAAAATTTGTACAGGGAGAGGAGGTGTGAAATGAATGAGTATTTATAGTGCCAAAAGTTTACCAATGGCCCCAATGGTCATTTGTTCATTATTCTAACCCTAAGGAAAGTTATTTCCCACTAATAGGACCCAACAGAAGGCATATGGGTCAATATAAGCCATGTAATAGGTGTCTCACATTGCGATCTTTGTTTGAATGCAAATAATGATTATCGAGCATGTTAATCAACTGAGAATGTCATAACTTAGATCGATGATCATTCAAGGTCATAGTTATACGGATGTATGGAGAAATATATTTAATCGATACCCTGTCCTTGGTCATGAATCGACGGTCTGAAAGTTACAACTTCACGAAAGATTAAGGAGCTAGTTTCACTTAAATTCCAAGTTTTCACCTAAGGCATTCGCGCATCCCATGCACTTGGCTTGCGAGTCTAAGTTGAGCAATCCTAGACACTATCATAACTCGATATCTACGATGGACATCAAACTTGACAAGATGAGCATCTTTTTATAGTCTCTGATTTAGTGGCTCACTAACAAGCAGTCTAAAACTTGTTTGGATAATCAGGGTATTTCTATAATAATTGGATAACGAGATTTTTTGTGTAATAATGACGGTTTAGATTAGCTACGTTCACAGCGTGGCTATTCATAACCAGCAAAAATGGTGATTTAATCATAATCACCACAAACTTTCGATTCTTATGCTAAATGAGTAACTGGATTGGTTTATTTTATTAATTAAGATCTAACCCCTAATCGTCTCGGCTTTAGATAGATCTTTATTTGGTTGCGGTTGTCTTGATTAGTTAGTGATAGTTCAGCTAGATTTTGGGCCCCATATTAATAAATCACGAGGCTAGACTTGATGTTAAGTGATCCGGTGGATTCGTTGGCTTTTTACGATTAATTAGTCGGATTTGTGTGATTCTTTACTGCTACCACCCACGTACAGGCTAACATCGAGTGTTAATGGTTAGTAAGTTACAACATAAGTTAATTATAGTGAAAATTTTTAAGAATTTTTAAAAATTCAAAATAGCAAAAATCTGAAATGTTACACCCATGGGCCACCGGCTTCAATGTGGACTATCCATCATGTGGGCCCTAGGTTCAATGTGGGTCGTCCATCATGCAGGGCTCTCTTTGGACATAGGTCATTCATCATTAAGAGCTAACCTTCAATGTTGACCGTCCATCATTTGGGGCCCACCTCGATGTGGGCCATCCATCATGTGAGGCCCCGGTTCAATGTCCACTGCCATCATGCGGAGCTCACCTTTTTATGTGGACCATTCATCATGTAGGTCCCACCTTTGAAGTGAGTTGTCCATTATACCCACCCACTTTGAATGTGAGTTATTTATCATTAGGGGTTGACCTTTAATGTCGACCATATATTATGTGGGCCCACATTAATATGGGGTCACCATCATGTGATGCCCTCCTTTTATGTGGACTATCTATCATGTGGGCCCCACCTTCAATGGGGACCGTCCATCATGTGGGGCCTCCTTGGATAAGAACCATGAGAGAGAGCCTCCTTTAACATGGACCATGACTTTGAGAGAGAAAAGTAACAAATAAAAATGCTATGAAAAAACTTATTAAAATGAGTATCTCTTAGCATTTACTTTTATAATGATGCTTACCAAACTAAGTGAAAAAAGTAACTTAATGACTTAAAATAAGTTAAAAAGTAAGTTATTTGATTGTATCCAAACTAGCCCTAAGAGACTAAATGTTGTATAGCTTCAACAATGGTCACCCCTCAAGAAAAGATATCTCTATATTGCATTTTTTTAATTATTAAAATTTTCGCACAACTAGTCCAGTTGTTCGTAATCATTTTAGGTGTTAATCCTTGGACCAATGGTCATATAGGCAACATTTTTACATTTAAACCCAGACAATGGACAAGGTAAAGGCTTGGTGCGTATTATCTTTTCCATACGACCCATCAAAACTCACACCACAAACGGCTTCCCATGGGAGAATATATTAAGGAGGCATATTTGGTGCTCTTAGGATTCAAGCATAAGACATTCTACTCTGATACCATATCAAATAACCATTCACTCTAAAAGCTCGAGCCATTAGAGGATGGTGTATCAATGTATATCAAGGGGCCTTGATACTTCAAAAGGAGAAAGTAGGCCCTTCATGTGATGGGATGGATAAGGAACAACTTAAACGGGTTAGATTAACCAAAGAGGTGGGCCATCATCGCAAGTGGGACCCAAAGTCACCAAAAAATAACCCACCAACCCATTGAATGCAGCTTGAAAATTAAATATGTAAAAATGAGGAAAGAGATGGAAAAAACATACCTTAAGAATGAGGGGACGAAGGTGAGATAATGAGAAAGAATTCAGATCCTTTGCTTATCACAAGCAGGAAAATCCTGCTTTCCTATATCTTGATTGGTCCACGTCATCACTGACATTGTCAGCACTACTACATTAAATGTAGTCTGTGATGATGTGGTCCAATTAGATTGCAACAAGTATGATCTTCCTACTTGTGGCAAACAAAGAATCTAGATTCAATGAGAAAAGGGTGAAGAAAACCAGAGGGGAGATGGTGAAAAAATGGAAGGGAGGTGATTGGACTAGTGCTTGGTAAGTTTGATGGGTCCGTACATACCACAAGTAAGGCAACAAAAAAAAGTTCGAAAAAACAGAGAACTAAAGAATACAAAATAGAGAAACAAGAAAAAATAATAATAATAAATAAATAAGAAGAGTTGAAGAAGAATAGGAATGATAAGGGAAAAAAAAACCTTCAATAGAAAAAGAAAAACATTAGAAAATTTTTAAAAAATAGAAAAAAAAAAACTTATAAAATTATCTCTACTTTAGGAAAAAAAACTTGGAAAAATTCAAAAAAAAAAAAGAAAACTTGGATTTTTTTTATTTTATTTTTTTTAATTTTTGAAAGATGAAAGCTTTGAAAACTCATAAAAAATATATAAAAAAAAAATTAAAATTTTTTTTTTTTAAAAAAAAACACATAAGAAAAATAAGAAAAGAAAAAATTTCAAAGTTGGAAAAACTTAGAAAATATTTAGAAAAATAAAAGAAAATTTAGGAATACTAAGATAAGAAAGAAATATCCAGAAAAAAAGAAGAAGAAATTAGAAATTCAATAAAATTAGAAAAATATCAGGGAAAATTAAAAAAAGTTAGAAAATTTTAATAAATTAGGAAGTATAAGAAAATTCAAAGGATAGACCATTTCTGGTAACTTGTCTCAAAGTTTCACAAAAAATGAAAAAATCTCAAGGGTACCCGAATTTCCAAAAGCATCCTCAAGGAATCTACCCCTTTTGTAATAAAACAGTTGTTTACAAAAGCTAAGGAGCACTATCCCCAAGTGGAGCTTTAAAATAATAATAATAATTCTTCAAATTTTTATTTTTATTTTTATTTTAATAAAGAAGGAAAGCATATGGTGTTGGAGGCACTAAGGAGTCTCTCATACTTTTTAGCATAACAACAAATTTGAACTTTAGTTTTTCGAGTTTTTTATTATTATTATCAAATTTATATGCAATATAAATAAAATCAGCTTGAACTCTCAGTATTAGTTTGGTCGCATCACAAGCGAGTTAATAAAATGATACAAAGAAATGAATTTAGCCAGGGTAACTGCATGTCACTAGTAGAAGGATTAATTTCCATCCAAGTGTAAAAAATAAGAAGATTGCATGAATGAAGATCACCTAATATACCTACTCATGGGTACTTATGGCGACTAACAATTGAAATGGTGAAACGGGATCCTAATAAGGCCATAAAGTGTAGGATAACTACCCACTTAGACAAACATTTACATAAGAAATCTTCAGGTGATCTTCCAATAAGGGATGCCACTGATCCAGGTCCAATTATCAAATCCTCGTAAGGCCACAAAGTGTAGGGGTGCGTATTGTAATCTCATCACCTTTAGGTATGCATGAATTATGCTTTTACCATATGATCTACTGATGTGGTATTTGAGTAATAATTGATGTAACCACCTCTAAGCCCGTTCAAGATGGTGGAATGTCTATCATGTTAGCATTCAATTGCCCGCAACTTCTATCAAAGAGGGGAATCTATAGACACCCTAACTTGATGAATCGAGCATATGTAATCGAGCCGTAAATTAAAGACAAACTGAACCTACAACCCTTAGAAAAATAGTAACTTGAAAACCTTATTTCGGCATCCATTTAACCTTGAAAGTCCTCCATACAACCACATAACTCAATTTAAAGTGATGCAAAGCTTATACAAGACTATTCAAACATTAAAAATTGGCTAAAATAACCATTGATCATCAAGTTGGGACCTTTTGGCTAGTTAGAGGTCACTAAGAGGCATTCAGGTCACAACAGAACTAAACACGCATGTAAAATTAAGAGTAGCTACGTAACAAAAATCCAATTTCCACTACCTTAGAAAAAGTCAACAAATATTCTAAAATATTGTGTGTGAATCTTTAAACGAGATGCATTGAGATTCAAGCAACTTTGAGCATTGGTGGTAAAATTACAAGTTTTACCATCCTCTAGCCAATCAATCGGTGTTATGTGTCCAACAACCAATCAAACTATACTACGTGACGTTTTTTCCCCCTAACTTCCTATTTTTTGTAATAATACCATTAACTCACCTATAAATTCCCCCATAACACGACATTTCAAGAGGGTCATCATTCTCTCTCCACACACACACACACACACACACACACACACACACACACAGAAGAAGAAGAAGAAGAAGAAGAAGGGAGTGTCCATCTCAACCCATACTATTTATTCCATCTCAACCATCAAACCTAGTCAAACTTATCTATTTGAGCCATCACAACGGTTTAATTTGTTTGAAGTAGGGTGAAGATTTAAGATTCATGATCATTTTCTCTAAAGAGGAGTGTTATAGCTCTCATTTTTCCTCTCAAACCTCCCATGTGCACAAGTGGTCTTAATATCATTATTTACTTGTGTACATGTTGCAACAATTTCCTTCTTATACACCCTTTATATATCTACAAGTGGTCTTATAGGCATATGTATTTTATCATGTGAATCCTCAGATTGTAACACATCAGAAACCTAAGATCACATGATCTTGCATCTTTTGTTCCAATTACCTTCTCCTCGCTCCTCGATTATGGTTGAAAAGAGTAAGCCGTCTCTACAATCATAGTCGTTACTGAGCTTTATTAGTGTTTTTTTTTTTAATAACCACTGTCTCCTCGATCACTACTAAAGTTGAGCTCCCGTGGTCTTCTAAGTGGTAGTCGAAGTTAAGAATTTAGTTTCCATTCAGATTTAGATCTCATCTAGAACCATTTGGGTAATATTAAGATAGTTGGAACCTTAAAATCTCCAAAAAAATCTAAAATCCCACTAAGTGGAATAGTTTCTAACCCCTTCCTTCTCTATCACCAAGGTCCTTATTTAGAATCTCTAGTTGTGGACCAATTTTATCGGTCATACAAGTTGAGGGGTCTTCAACTCCTCAACTAATTTGATTTTATGGTTTGTAGTTAATCATAAATTATGAGATTAAATGCTAGTGGTAACTTAAAGTTAAACATTCCACCTCACGCCATGAATCCACCTCGCAACCAAGTAAGAGACACCACACACCAGTCGGGTGATAGGTGAGGACAGGAGGCATCTTCCTGTGTGTGCTTATCCACATTGGTATATTCAAGCTTTTGACCTTAAGGAGGAGATGAGAGGCCTATTGGAGAGGATATGACTATTAGGAATAAGTTGTTATTAGACTAATAGGAATTGGTTGAAATAGGAGGAAATCAATTGAAGGCAACACTCTAGAGCTACGTGGCTTAAAGAATGTGACAAAAATACAAAATTCTTCCATAGAATTACAAGTGCTCAGGCTAGGGCCAATATGATTTGGAGTATTTAGATGGACAAAAATGGAAGAAGAAAGATTTCAATTACATATGACACTGTCATCCAATTCTATAAAGATATGTTCATGGGTAAGAGTTGGGTGCATGTGACTGTGGCTCATAAATTTATCATTAATCATCTATCCCATAAGGAGGCCGAGTCCTTAGAGAAGCCAACATTGGAGGAGAAAGTCAAAGTTGCAATAGAAGCGTTAGGTATATATAGGGCATCGGGGTCGGATTGTTAACCCTCAGTGTTCTTTCAGGTTTTTTGGTGAATGACTTAGGTTATTGTGGAGGTTTCGATAATGGTCACTTAGTGTTAGAGCTATGTACTTCATTGTAATCATCTCAAAAAATGTGTCAAATTCTTAAGAAACTTTAAGCCTATTAACTTAATTAGGACGTCTTATAAAATTCTAAATAAAAAATTTGGCACAAGCGAAGGTTATCTCTAATGTCCCAGACACATTTTGCTGGAAGTTAAATCTTGGATAGTGTACTAATTTTCCATGAGTGTATTGATTTGTGGTTTAGGGAATGAAAAAATAGAGTTGTTTGCGAGCTTACTATGGAGAAAACATACGATTGCATTAACTTTAATTTTTTAGATTATATGTTTGGGCGATTGAGCTATGGGTAGAGATAGAGGAAGTGTATGCTAGAATGTGTTCGGTTGCCAAATGTTCTGTATTAGTTAATGGGTTTGCGAAAGGTTTCTTTAAGGCATCAAGAGGTCTTCAGCAAGAGATAATCTTTCACCCTATTTTTTTGTAGTGGTAGTGGAAGAACTCAACAAGATGTTTGACAAATGTCCTTCTTTAGGTCTTATAAGATAATTTAGGATGAATAATACAAAGTTTCAAATTTCTCATCTTCAATCTGCTGATAATGCCATTCTCTTTTGCGATGTTGGTGAAGAGAAGGTGAGTAGTTTGAAAAAAGTAGTAAAATACTTTGTAGTGATTTACGAATTAAAAGTCGGTATCTTAAAAGGTGAGATGTTGAAGGTTTGTATGTCCAAGGACTAGCTGGAAAGATTTGTTGAGATATTTAAGTGTCATGGAGGATATTTTTCTTTTACATATTTAAGCCTTCCTTTATATGTTGGTAAGCATGCGAAACACCCATTGGACAAAATTATTGAAAGGATAAAAGGGACTTATCGAAATGGAAGAGTTGTCGGCTCTCATTGGGAGCCAAGGTTAACGCTTATTAAAGCTATTTTTTTGAACTTGTCATTCTATTTTGTGTTTCTCTGTGAGTGTTTAAAGTCTATCTTGAAAATTTTGGAGAGATCCGGACGAGACTTTCTGTGACAAATAGCCAAGTAAAACAAAAAGTTTTATTTCTTAAGTTGGAAAGATGTGTAAATATTATGAGAAAGGGGGACAAGTACAAGAAAGTTGGAGCACATCAATCTCGCATTATTAGGCAAGTAGTTGCATAGGTTTGACACTGAGGATGATAGATTATGGAGAGAAGTGATTGCTTTTAAATATGGGGTGGAGGAGAGGGGATGGTGGACAAAAGCCTATGCTCTATATGTGGCTTTAGTGTTGTTAAAGGAGATTAGAATTGACAACTAAGTTTAAGGAGGGTATCAACTTCTCTTTAGGGTGTGGTAGGAGGATCCCATTTTGGGAGGACAGATGGATTAGAGATGGGGTACTCCATGCTAAATTTCCAAGGCTAGCTATGTTTAGAAGTAAATCTCCCCATTGTTCGATGCTTCTTGTGTTCTAGTCATGAAGTGGTTTGGTCTCCCCAGTGCCGAAGGAATTTGATAGATGGGGAAAAGGATGACTACATTCGTCTTTTGGTGCGGCTTTATCATCATCGCCCATTTTCGGATGAGATAGATGTATTGATTTAGAAAAAGAAAACATGGGGCCAATTTTTCTATTCGGTCTTTCTATTAGCTAATTTAAGGGTCTCACTTTGTGGATAGTTGTTGTGGTCCCACCTCTTTAGCATTATGGCACCTCCCTAAGGTGGTGGCCTTTGCTTGGTTCGTGGGTAGGAAAAATGCGTTTTCTACCTTTAAAAGAGGAAGATGATGATTCCTAACATTTGTGTAATGTGTATGCAAGATGCAGAGTTGATTGACAATCTATTCATCCATTGCCTTTTTGCTATAGGGTGTGGGTGAATTTTCTTTGAAGCTTTCGAAACTTCATGGGTGATGTCAGGGTTATTAAAGGCCTTCCATTAGCATGGCATGAGAGCGGGGTCAGAAAAAAGGGGTACGCTTTGGAGGTTAGCCCTCCTGAAAGGAACCTAGGCTTTATGGGGGAGAAATAATCAGTGTTTCTGAAATAGGCATAGATCAGTAGTGAAAGTTTTTAGAAGGATTAAGTTTGATATTCTGGGTTGGGCTTCCTATATAAATATCCTTGATGAGTGTTATTTTCTTCCTTTGTTTATTAGCACTCATGTTGTTGGATTTCACCTTAGAGTTCCTCCTTGGCTTTTGCCTCTTATAAATCCATTATGTAAGAAAAACAAAAACATTTTTGCACTTGTTATAGATGAATCAATAGCTTCTGTATAGAATGATGTCCCTAAAATATTATTTTGTGTATGATATGGTATTTGTCAATGACGCGAGAGGTGGCGAATGCTAAATTAAAGTTTGGAGGAAATCACTAGTGCATGAGGCTTAAAAATAAGAACCAAGATGGAACATTTGGAATGCAATGTATTATCTTATCTCATTGGATACAAGGTGATGGGAGACTAACGATGATGTTTTAATTGAATTAAAGTTGGGTGATGAAGCAGAGATGTGTCTAAAGAGTATTGCACAATAGATGCATGCCTCAATCAAGGCAATATGGGCATCCAAAGCAACCAAAGAGTAGTCTCAGTAATAGAAAATGATGGAGAGCAGATCAAGATGGCGCAATGTGAGCTACTAAGACTAGTGGTAGGTTGCCCATAAGGTTTTACAGCTCTTGTGATAGCTAGCACTGTTATGAAAGGGAGTTCCTGAGGGTTCAAACCTGCTTTTTCAATCCATCCATACACAACATAAATTGCAGTTTAGATTAAGAGGCGTTTCAGCCTCAAATGCTCCTTCGGAAGGTGCGTCCAAACAGTAAGGAAGAAATAGTTTAAAGAAGACCTCAAAAGAGAACCAAAGAAAGATAGAAATGTTATGAAAGACCAGTGGGAGTTCCCAAGGCTTCAAACTTGTTTTTTCGGTCCATCCAAACACACGACATAAATTGCTGGTTGGATTAAGGGGCATTTCAGCCTCAAATGCTCCTTTGGAAGGTGTGTCCAAACAGGTCCTAAGGAAGAAATAGTTTAAAGAAAACCTCAAAAGAGAACCAAAGAAAGACAAAAATGTTATGAAAGATCAGTGGGAGTTCCCAAGGGTTCAAACCTATTTTTTCAGTCGATCTAAACACACAACATTGTTGGGGATTTAGACCTGCGGAATCACGCAGATCTAGATTTATGATAGCAATTCAATGGTACCAAGCACATACAAGAGAATACACAGATTTAACGTGGAAAATCCTTTTGAAAAAAAACCATGGCATAAAGCGACAGAACTCCACTATGAAAATAGAAATTACAAAGAGAGAGGACTTACCCGATTCGAACAACCTCAAATCTCACCCTTGCTAATTTCCCTAGAACCCCTTCAGAAAACCTTAGAATTATTTTTCATATCCTAGAAAAATTCTAGGAATCCCTACATATAGTTTAGGCAACTTCCTTTTCGCATCCCAGTTGTAAAAGGACTCAAAATCTACAATCTGCACAAAATCCCAGAATGAATATGCGTAACCACGACCGGTCGAGTGGACTACACGACCGATTGAGCACCACCCACAACCGGATCCCAAAATTTTATCCTCGCTAGACTCTGAGTCGAGCGGCCTACGACTAGTCGAGTCGCTCCCACGACCGGTCAAACCTAACCCACGACCGGTGTGAACGTTCAAATTTTAGACATCTATAACAATCTCCACCATGTCTTCAATCTTGAACTGTATAGCTTCTTAACCTCTTCTCTTATTTATGTATCACATCATAGCTTCTTATGCACACTCCGTCCTTTTTTTACGCCATCGCCAAGCCCACAGAAGTTACACAGAACTTGAACTTTCTTATAGGAATGATCTAGGTGAGCATGTCTGCTGGATCAAAATCCACAAGCTCAACCACCTTTGCTTATGTCTTCTCAAAAGAAAGACGTAGTCTTCTTACCATCTCACTGCTACCCAATATTGCTTGCCAGGGTACTTGCTCACAACATTGATAGCCTGTGAAATAATCGGTCTAATCCAGACCATGACATACACTGCCAACCACATTTGAATAAGGCTCATGAGATATCCTACTTTTCCCCATCTGTTTTGGGACACGTCCTAAGGAAAACTTGAGGAGAGATGTGTAGGGAACGCTCTCTGGCTTTACCTGGCCCATCACATCCTTGATCAATACCTACACATAAGGTATTCCTCCTGTAATTACCAAAGCCTACTCCTCTTTCAGTCTCAATGCCGAGAACCATCTTTACAACCCCCCATTCTTCATCTATGAAGGAATCAAACTACTGCCTAGGCGACAAGTCAAATTACGACCTCCTGCAAAGTCTTTTCTCAACCCATTTAACTTCGAATTGATCTAGTTGCTTCATGTAAATCTACTCTTCACTTTTCCTTGCAGAATTGCAGACTCTACATCCGTCTTTCCAGCTTAAGATCACATTGGCCAACCAGTGCCAATTACGGATCTAATAGACACCTGCTATACCATCAACGTAAATATCTCTGAGAAGCCAATCCCTTCTTTCTGAGTATAACCCTTTACTACCAACCTCGCCCTGTATCTATGCTATATCCTCCTGAAGATCCACCTGCATCCAACTGCTTTCTAGCCCACTGGAACTCCACCCGCTCCCATATGTCGATCTGATACAACGAATCCATCATATCGCTCATAGTCACCTTTCACTTCTCAGCACCAGGCTTACCTAAAGCTATCTGAATAGAAGATGAATCCCCTGCGATATTGGAGTCATCCATGTACCTCGCCGATATCCTGCGATTATGCCGTGTGATTTTTCTCACAGGTGACTGCTCCACCTACTTTGTATCTCTGTCTGCGCGTCTCAGCCTTCCTGCCCTGCTCGCTCATATGGTCATGCCCAACATGCCATACATGTGCAGAGGTGGAATATGGTACATCCATCATAGCTCCACCTTTTAAAGTGCTCCTGATCAACCTATACAAGTTATCGAGTTGTTGCGCTTTCATGATTGCTCGTGTCCTCGTAGATACTTTAAGAGCACCATCAATACCTGTGTACTTGCATCCTTTTGCCTCAAGCACACCAAGAGAAATCAGATTCTGCTTCAAATCAGGAACGTGCCTCACATTTGTCAAGGTACGCTCCACTCCATCAAATATCCTGATGCGCACCGAATCAGCAGTCACAACATTACAGGCAATGTCATTGCCCATAAATACCTGTCCACCATCACACTCCCTGTAGCTGGTGAACCAACTCCGATGAGTAGTCATGTGAAAAGATGCCCTTGTGTCTAGCATCTACTCTTCCTTACGATCATCGTATGACCGTCTGAGTAATAACACAAATAAAACATCTCCATCACATCCATCTGATGTGGTAGCATTGACCTCCCTACATGAAGCCTCAGAATCTTCCCTCTTCGATTTAGGATTTTCACAATCCTTCTTCACATGTCTTTCTTTCCCATAGTTCCAGCACTTTACCTTTCCTTTGCCCTTGTCTTTAGATTTGGATCTAGAACCTGAAGAACCTGTACCTTGTATAGAATTTCTACCCACTGTAAACAGTGCATCAGAAGATGTTCTCATGTCGCTGTTTAGCTGTCTCATAGCCTTTCCTCGAAGGGCTGAGATAACAGTGTCGACACTCAGGATTTTATTCATGCTGCACATAGTGTCCTTGAATAACTCATACGTCGCTGGAAGAGAATTCAGTAACATACATGCTTATTCTTCATCTTTCATTACTTCCTCCATTCCAGCAATTTGTAAACTAATTTATTAAAGTTGCTGATGTGAGCCTCCAGATCTCCACCCTCTGTCAACTTGAAGTTATATCAATGCTACTTCAAGTGCAGATAATTTTCAAAGGATTTTTTCACATAAACATCCTCTAACTTCACCCATAACTTAGTTGCAGTTTTCTCCCTCTTGACGTTGTAGAGAACTTCATCCGTGAGACATAAACGGATCAATGATAAAGCCTTCTTATCAAAAGCATTCCACTCGTCATCAATCATAGTAGACTTCCACTCCTCAAAAGCACCATCTTTGCCTTGCTTGATTAAGGAACTCATCAACTTGATTTTCCATAACTCAAAATTATTTTTCCTTGAATACTTCTCAATCTCATACCTGGTGCTCGCCATTATTATTAATCCCTCGGATTCAGATATGTGCCCCAACAATAGCTCTGATACCACTTGTTGGGGATTTAGACCTGCGGAATCACACAGATCTAGATCTAGGATAGCAATTCAATGACACCAAGCACATACAAGAAAACATATAAATTTAACGTGGAAAACCCTTTCAGAAAAAAATCACGGCATAAAGCGACAGATCTCCACTATGAAAATAGAAATTACAAAGAGAGGACTTACCCGATTCGAACAACCTCGAATCTCACCCTTACTACACCCTTTAATTTTTCTAGAACCCCTTTAGAAAGCCTTAGAATTATTTCTCATACCTTAGAAAAACCCTAAGAACCCCTACTTATAGTTTATGTAACTTCCTTTCTGCATCCCAGTTACAAAAGGACTCAAAATCCGCAATCCGCACAAAATCGCAGAACGAATCTGCGTAACCATGACCGGTCGAGCGGATTGCACGACCGGTCGAGCATGGCCCACGACCGGTCGAGCATGGCCCACGACCGGTCGAGCACCTCGGACCCCAAAATTTTATGCTCGTTGGACTTTTAGTCAAGCGGGCTACGGCTAGTCGAGCCGCTCTCATGACCCGTCAAACTTGACCCACGACCGGTCATGAACGTTCAAATTTAAGACATCTATAACAAACATAAGTTACTATTTGGATTAAGAGGCATTTCAGCCTCAAATGCTCCTTTGGAAGTTGCGTCCAAATAGGTCCTAAGGAAGAAATAGTTTAAAGAAGACCTCAAAAGAGAACCAAAGAAAGACATGGATTGAGGTGGCTCAAAAGGGATACGGAGACTTGTTCACTAACCAAAATTAATGGAGCTTAAGATCGAATTAATTGGCAAAACAGGATTCCTGAAGCCAATCCCAAATAGCACTACAAAAAGGCAATGGTGATGATGTGACGATGTAACTTGAATTATAGTCGACATCATCAAAAATGCGATACTCACATATGGCAATGAGGGGCGTTTATCATACAGATTTGCCCGAACGTGAGTGGACATTGGCCCACAAGTTATAGAGATTAGATGATACAAACAAGCTGCAGACGCGCCGATACTTTCTCGAGACAACCACCTCTTGAGAGGGGGGCATATAGATTGCACTCAACAACCAATTCAAAGATACATTTTCAGTTGAATGTGGACTATTGTTTCTTCTCTTTGCAGCGATCTCTGTGTAAGCCACAAATCGAAAGGTTAAGACAGTCCTGGCAAAGAGATTTTTTGACACATGACCCACCAACGGTGGGACCCAACGGAACTAAGGGCTGGGATTATCAAACCCTTGACCCCCGCCTGTCTGCACTGAAAGCCAGTGTATATAATGTGCAAAGATGCCTGAGTACATATTTCCTCTCTCAAACACAAACACAGAAAATATTGGTAATTTACCAAAGAATTGAATTGAATGAATTGAATTGAAATGTACATCCATTTGTGTTTTTCTCTCCTTTTCCCTACATTCTCTGTTGTTTTAACTGTTACCTAATTGATTCCAACACAACATTCCCAAAAGGTAAAGTGAACTGCCATCGGCAATACACTGATGGATGACAAAGAGTGCAATTGGGAGTGCGCACATTTCTTCCTTAGTTTCACCACTTGTGTATACTGAACTGGCCCACAAAGAGCACAATCAAAAAGTGCTGATCTCCTCATCGGCTCCTATACTTGGGTGGATTGAAAATGGTCTTCTATCTCATATGCACAGGTCAAATGCATTGCGTGGTCTATTTAAGATCGAACTAACATGGGATATCCTGCCTTTTCTCTGTTTTTTCAAGGACTATATGATGTCGTATTTGAGAGGTGGTCCACTAATTTATCCAATGCTTCTTTCATCCACCAATGCTGGCAGTTTTCTCTTGCTTCTGCCACTGTCACCTGTACAATCGAATGCAGAGAAGCATTTTAGATAGTGTTTACAGAAAGCCATGAATACATCATTATATTCAGCTTCATAACTTCAATCTTATTCAAAATACAAAAGAAATGAATCCCCGTGCACCCTCTGCAGCTGATGATTTCGATGGTATCATCAGCCTCTCTACCAACATGGGCAAACGAACGGTTTTGCACCAGTTTGGGCATATCTACATGTGTGGACATGAGCATGTTTCCACAACCTTAGAATGCAAATGTGACGGTGACGGGTCTGGTCTATTACAATCATAGTACCAAAACTCAGTGACTCAACTCAAAACTTGGTCGAGTCAACTCGAGACTCGAGGTTGAAAATTAGCCATTGAATCAACATGACTTGTCGAGTTATCGACGCTGACTCGTGTCAACCAGAGACTCGATCTAATCGACCCAACCCAGCCAGAGACCTGAGTAATGTCATTTTTTAGGTTTTGAAACTATGGTTATTATTCAATTCTCATTTACTTCCATAAAATGCTTGTGGGCCGATGCTCATTGAATCTCATTCTCATTTCTAGGGTACACCCAAACAAGCCCTTAGCCTGACATGTACATCGATCCCACCAAATACAAGTTAGTCTTTGTAATGTGGCCACAATATGATCATCTCCATACAATCATTGACAACCCATTTGCAAAACTGGGCAGCCCGATCAGCTTGGATCACAGAGCAATGGATGCCACTGGCACATATTACCAAAGACTCGTTTGAAAGTCGTAACCCGACACAAACATACATACATAAATAACATATAGGAGTACTAAGAACTTACCCATCTCCGTTTGCGGACGTCGTCCTCGGGCCACTGGTCTTTTATCTCTGTTACACGCAATGGGAAAACATACCCTTCATAGTACGTGCCATATCTTTTGCTCACAAAACTCCACTGGCCAAGGCTATCCTGCAATGGTGGGGATAGGAGAAACTGCGTTAGCCGGTTGCCTATACATCTCAATCTCAAATTTCAATTGAATTAGCTTCCAACACAGAAAAGACCACTGAACTAACCTCGACATCTCCTATTACCCCAGCTTCTTCCAATGCCTCTCGACGAGCCGCCGCTTCCATAGTCTCATCGATCTCCCAACCACCCTGCAAAATGCAATTTGAGGTAAGGTCAAATATTCATTGAACACAACCTTTCAATAACAATACTTTAATTTACCAAAAAAAAAGGATTATTTCCATGCCTGTTAGGATGTGTTTGGATGTACCACAAATTGCCAGCGCAACAAATATCTTGGTGGAACGATTACCATCTTTTCCACCAAGTGTTTGGGGCTGTAAGAAAAACTTGAATCACATTATGTAGGATAGGAAATGATTTTTCCACCTTTCCTGCCCCAAATATAATATTCATTGAGATTCAGGACATTGATAGAGCATCCAAACAGGGCATTCTATAAATTAAGAAATGTAAGACCAGCATACAAAATGCAGGATGAATCACAATGTCATAGAACATTGTGTACCATCAAATGCACTCTTATTTGAATTGTTCAATGGGCCACCCATGCTGTGTGTCCCACTAGCGATGTTTTAGATCATCATCGTAGTAATCAACACCATTGATTTACCATTCTAGAATTGAAATGGGAGATGAGATTTTTTTCAAAATTGAAAAATCCCATTTTTCGCCACACATTGTTTGCATCGAAGCAGCGCCCATTTATTAGTCAGATTAACATTTCAAAATGGGCATGAACAGATCAGACTGTACCTTTGGGAACATGGTTCCTTGCCCTTTCTGCGAACTGATCACGAGAACCTCCATGGATTCATCAATGTCGTCATTGTTAGGCTTCAGCCGATATGGTATGCATCTGTTAAAGCAAAAAAAAAAAAAGAAGAAATGAAATGTTATTACACAAAATTGGAAAATATTAACAAAAATTAATAACAATGGGCCATGCTAATACACAAAATTCCCAAAAATCATACTAAGCAAGAAAGGTGATTATTGTGTGCACTGTCCACAGCGTAACGTCTGGGTGATCCGGACTGTTCATATGGTGGGCCTTACTCTGGATTGGCGATGGCAAAAAAGAATGTCATAAATAGGATAATTGTTGATCCACGTACGTTGACCAATGCCTATATTCTTCGTCACCGTCCATTACCAGATCATCATTTGGACAACCATGATCATCAAAATGGCAAATTTTTGAAGGACCCAGCCCATCCATGTTTATTCCGGCCATATAACGGTCTTGATGGCTCAAATTTCGCGCCAAAATTCGTTGTGACAGTTCCACAGTCCACCCCACTCATGGCATAGTTCTAGAAAAATCCAGACCGTCCGAATCGCTGACCCAATCGTAAATCGATAAAAACCTAAAAATCACACGGATAATATGGTAACAACCATTTGATTTCACCCGTGATTGGATCCCTAATTATTGCATTTTCGACTATCCATTTGATAAAACACAAATTGGAAGGCTAGGAATGCTTGGACGGTGTGATTTCCGAGATATGCCCCATCTACACTATGTCCCAAAATTTAGATGGTCTGGATGGCACACATGAGTGCCACATGCGAGTAAAACGAAGCACCACCATTTAAAAATAGTGGCGAAACTAAGATTTTGACAGAGAGAGATACGTTACGGACCCAACAACAAGGCGACGTCCGTTGCTGTACCGCTGAAGTTCCCGTCCGGTGCGAGCCACCAAAGCAACCATGTTTTCTCGTCCTGTCTTCCTTCCCAAAACCAACAGGAAAATTACAAAAAAGCCCCGCTCTTCCAGAATTCCTACCCAAGAAACCCCCTCCCCTGCAAAAGAGGATCCTCTTCCAAACAGAGATTTTCGAGTCTCTGATTCTCTCTCCCCCGCTCTCTCTGTCTCTCAGGTTTTCAGAAACCGAAGGAGAAGAGAGATAGACAATAATAGACATCTGAAACGGGAAAGGCCGGGGTACGGTCTTTTAATAGAAGTTGTCGAGGTGGGCCCCACAGCTGAAATAGAAAAGTCAGGATTTGGGAAAAGGCATAGGAAATAGAGGTTTCTAATACATCACGGCCTATCCAAGCATGGTACGTCGTGCCTTTAGCCTTTGTAACTTGGTCACATTCAAATAATCCAAACCGTTTATATAAAAATTAAACTTGTAAAATCACTCAAATGGATTATTCAATTCTTTAATAATTTAACACTTTTACATTGAAAATGAACGGTCATATTAACCGTTACATAATCAAAGGACTAAGAATTTCTATATAATATTTATTTTTCCTAGAATCCTTCATCCAAGTGTATATATATCAAATAAACGGTATGGATTATTGATATCATCCCAATGTAAAAGGTATAATGACCATGTACTTTACTTTAATTAATCGCGATGTACTCAAAGCCGCTGTCGCCTCCCCTTCGTAGACGGACTCACAAAGCTTCCACGTCTTTTCTTGCGGGCCCCAACCTGCACACGGTTAGAGAGTCTGACGTGGCGAGTTTCCGTTGGCTGTTGACGGATAACCGCTCTCTCCTGACGTCATCCGCGGCGCTTTGGACAGTGTGTCGTTATCCGAGAGCGTTTGGTAGGGCTGCGACCGCGTGAGGAGTGTTTAGTGGGTCGTGTCCGTTTTTTGCGTTTCGGCAGGTGCTGGGTAGGGATGTTTGGTCCTGATGCGTCGCCACACGTGAGCAGGATCATGATGTGGGGTCCTGGCGTGGTGATCCAGACCGTTGATTCAGATAGGTTGATTTTAGCTTTTACTGAGACTGGCGTTGCATGCGGAAACGGATTGGTTACTACCCTGCCACCAGCCAATGGCTGGCGGTCGGTGCTCTGTGGACCCAGCATGATGTATGTTTTCATCCATGCCGTCCATATATTTTTCGAGATAATTTTATGTATGGGGCCAAAAATGAAGTATATCCCGATCTCAAATGAACCACATTATAGGAAACAGTGTTGAATGAACCTCAACCATTAAAAACCTTTTAGGGGCCATAAAAGTTTTGGATCAAGATGATCTTTGGGTTTTTTCCCTTCATCTGGGTACGAATGACCTAATCAACAGATTGGATGTCAAATAAACAGTACATTTGGCCTTAGGAGGATTGTAATGGTGGGTATCCAATCGCTATTGTTTTCCCGTGGTGTTATCCAAATGGGATTCATATCCCTTTCAATTTTGGGATCAAGCACTAAAATGATCCGTAAAAATGAATTAAAGGAATGGATGAAGCACATACATCATGGTGTGGCCCACAGTGAACCGACCATCAGCCATCGGGCTGGTGGGAGGGGGAGTAGCCAATCCGTTTCCGTTGCAGGGAGCTGGGCAACACAAAGCTCTGTAGGGCCTACCGTGATGTGCACGTGGCACCTAATACATCCATTATTTGCACTCGCTTATATTAGGATACGATTTAAAAAAGCTCCGATCCAAAACCCAAGTGAGCCACACCACTGAGAAAGATGCTGAATGGTTGGATGGGGGCGTCTACCATGGAAACTTTACGAAGTTGTCGATCAGATTGATATTTGGATCAGGTGGGAGTCACTATCCTAAGGGCCAGGTGGCATATAAACATCATGGTGGGCACAGGAAGGTTTCAACGGTGGGCGCGTTATCCCCACTGTGGCCTGTCGTGCGGCCCAGCCTGGTTTTGGCTAGCATCCCAGCACAGGCTGGTGAAAATGATGGGTGGAGTGGTGCGAACGCACATCATGGTGGGCCCCACATGGGATATTATAGGAAATTCACGGACCCGGATTAGATGCGAGGCTGGATCCAGTGACGTGGGTGCGACCCTGACCTTGGGCCCACCTCGAGTATGCCTTGTATATCCAGGCCGTCCATCCATTTTCTCTGCTCATTTTAGAGTATGGTCCAAAAAATGGGCCAGATGAGAGTCTCATGTAGTCTATACCGCACGGAAACTGTGGTGTTCGAACGCTTACCATTAAAAACTTCTTAAAGTCCACTGTAATGTTTATTTGCCATCCAACCTGTTGAACAGGTAACAAAGACCTAGATGAACAGAAAACATAAATAGCAGCTTGATAAAAAACTTTCGTGGCATGGATTTTTTTAATGGTGGAAATTCAATCCTCACTCTGAGGTCTACCAAAGATTTAGATCTACCTCACTTTTAGACTATGTTCTAAAATGAGTTGGAAAAACGGATGAACGGCATGGATATAGAACACATATATCGAGGTAGGTCCCACGGTCAGGGTCACACCGACCCGACTTGATCTGTGGTCGCAGCCAATCCGCGTCCGAAATTCACGTCCCCACGTGCGGATGGAAAGTAAGAATAACATCGACCGCATGGAAGCATTCAGGAGGTATAAGTGAGGTCTATGACTCACTGCGGTCCGGATCATTCATCTAAGGGGTCCCACATTGGATTTGCCATGTCACTCGAAATAAACTCGCCCATATTTAATAAAATGGTTTTGTTTTTTCGTTTGCTTGTTCGTAAACCCACAGTCGGTTCACACTTCACTGTTAGTCACCCCCAACTACGAAATGGATACCAAGACCTCCGCGTTGAAGCGAGGTCTCTTTCACTCAGTCCACCACTTCCTGACACGACTATAAATTGTTAGGTTTGGGGTGGCTTTAGCCCAAATTAAACTATTCATTTACTTAAAGGGTTTATGTTGAAATTTTAGATACAAACCATTTTATTAAATATGGGCGAGTTTATTTCGAGTGTAAGCCAACCCATCACACCCCGTTTAAAAATGGGTCTGAGTTTGCTGGAGGGAGATCCATTTTGACCCATTTATAAATGGGTGGGGGCTAACATGTCTGGTTAAGGGATATCTAAACTCTGAATTAGGGTCTGAGTCACATTGATTTTATATCAAAATTAATCAATGTCACTTAATAATAAAAATATTAATTAATAATAAAAATTAAATTTAGCAACTTTTTATTATAAAAATATTAATTAATAATAAAAATGCAATATTAATAAAATTGCAAATAAACGTTGGAATGAGAGAGATGCTTCTCTTAACTTGGACATTACTCCACTTTGGCCATGGTGCATAGTCTCCATGAACTCTCCTTCACGTGGGTTACATATTGAATTTTGATGTAAACCTCTAATAACCTAAAATTATCTCAAGTATCATTTAAAGGAAAATGTTTATAAAAGTTGAGATTTTAAGAAATAAAATCAATAATTTGAAAAAAATTAAACAAGAGAGAGAGATGCTCACTTGCACAGTTGTGCACGTGAGCACCTTTACACGCATGTCATGGGCTTAAAATCCGAATGGCTCATGTGATGCAACACCCCATAAAACCTTTAGAGACCAATTTTCACCCTAATTCAAAAACTCTAGTGGGCCATAGCAAAGAGAGATGCAAATCAAGGGAGGAAATTATTTCCTTTTTCCATGGCCCCTCAAAGTTTTGGATTGGGGTAAAAGTTGAGCCATGGGGATTTCATGGGGTGTTGCATCACATGGACTGCTCAAATTTTGGGCTAACATCACGTGTGATGAGTTCTAAAAAAGTTCTCACAAGAATTGGTGTGTAGTTGAGCATTGGTGTGTGTGTAGATGATTGCTCATCCATGCATCAATTCTCACTGCAATTTATGAAAACTTTTTGAGAACTCATCATTCATGACATGAGTGTAAAGTCTAAATCATCCATGTGATGTAGCACCCCATGAAACTCACAAGACCTAACTTTTACCTTGATCCAAAACTTCAATGGGTTATGGAAAATGAAATTGTTTCCTCCCTTGTGAGTCCCACCCACAATTCTTAACTTACTACCTTTTAGAGAGAGGAAAAAAAGATGGGAATTTTGATAATTTCTCCTTAAAATGCATAATCTTCAAACTCTTAAACATCAGGCTAGTAAAACGTTGTTGTGGGGAAAATCAAATTGGCCTGCTTATGAAGCACCAACAATGAGACGAGCCCTATGCTGACTCTGAGCTAAGCTGCTTAAGGGCAAAGCTCAGTAGAAGGAATCACCTCCTGAGCTGACCAGATCAACCCCGACCATAGAGGCAGAAAACTCGGAGAGAATTTCGCTTTGAACCAAGAAAAGAAAGATTTGGTGCAATTCTAACCGAAAATCACACCGATCGAGATGAGCTCGATGATACTTTCAAAAGTAGATCTCCTTCCAAATAAGAGCGAATCCAATGTATCCCACCAAGATACGCAAGTCAAAAGCCACCTAAATATATATAAGTACACCCACTGCGATTAAAGAAAGGTACGCACCAAAAACCCTAACTCAAGTCCCACTGCTCCCCTTAGTCTACTCACCTGATTTAAGCATCAAAGGCTCCCTAGCCATAATCAATACCCCCCATATTCTTAATGCAAGTACTCGTGCATCTATAGACAACTACACCTAACTAGCCAAATTCGAGCAATAACATATTGACACTATTTATGGGAACGACAACAAATCCATCAAGTGCCCCTTAACATCAACATCATTTGCCATTCTTCCCATCTTTCCCCTTAATGGATAAAAAGAAGGGAAAGGCACTGGTCGCGACTGAGCCAGGGCATGGGGAGCAGCCATGAGAACCCGCAGTCCTACCCCCCTTAATGGATAAAAAGTAGGGAAAGGCACTAGTCATGGTTGAGCCAGTGCATGGGGAGCAGCCTGAGAACCCGTAATCCCCCCCCCCCCGGGGGGAGGTCTCAGCCACCATCACCAGTAATAGTTCAGAGATCTCGAAATTGGAGAAGCTGTCTTGTTTCCCATGAAAACCAGGTAAGAGCTTTGACCAGCAATATCAACCGCACCATGAGACTAATAGAAAGACAACATGGGCTTCCCACCGATTAATACATAGAGTTGGAAGTATCAACTGAATAATAATAGTGCATAGTAATATTGCAGAGATCCTAAAACTAGGGAAGCTGACTTGTTTCCCTCAAAAACTAGGTAGGAGCTTTGAGTAGCAACATCGACCACATCATGAGACTACTAGAAAGACATATCAACATGTAGAGTTGGAAGCAGCTGATGAGATTTTCCTCCTCAGATTAGAGGAGAGATGGAGCAACGGGTGAAAAATCGGAGTAATTCACCGCATTGCTCAACCGGTCGTGGGACAGCCATGACTAGCCGTGGGAGGTGCTCGACCGGTCGTGGGTTCGAGCCCTAGCACGACTCAAAGTCCAGCGAGTTGTGCTATTTTTTTTCGAGGTCTAGGACTAGTCGTGGGAGAGCTACGACTAGTCGTGGGTGGTCTACGACCAGTCGTAGGAGAGCTACGACTAGTCGTAGGTTACGCAGTTTGTTCCGCAATTTTGCGCGAAACTACGGATTTGAGTCCTTTCGCAACAGGGATGCGGAAAGGAGTTTCCTAAAACTATAAAAAAAGTTCTCTAAGATTTTTCTAGTGTATGAGAAAAACACAAGAGGGTTATCAAGGGTGAGAGAGAGAGGAATCTTGTGGAAGGGAGCCATCGTCTCAGCGCTTCTACGTCCTCGTAATCGGTGAGATCTCTCCGTTTTCTTTGTTTCTCTTACTGTTTATTCACTCCTACGTGAGTGATGAATGTTTAATCATAGCAAGGTGTGCTTGTGATCGGTTGTAACGTTCTGCTTTCATAGTGGATTGTTGATTTGGACGAGGTCCCGTGGTTTTTACCTCTTTGAGGGTTTTCTACGTAAAAATCTCTTGTGTAGTGTGTGATTGTTGCTTTGATTTATTTCATTGCTATTATTATCCTATAATTCTGGTTTGTTCAGGAGGTTAGATCCTAAAGTTTTGTGCAAAGCCCCCAACAAAGTGGTATCAGAGCACTAAGTTCATTGAACGGGTAAGATCGGTTTGGAATTATGGAAGGTGACTCATTAAGGATGATCAGCCTTAATGGTTATAACTAGACCATATGGAAGGATAAGATGGAGGACTTTCTTTATTGCAAGGATCTATATTATCCAATTTTAGGCATATCAGCAAAATCCAAGGATATGTCTGATGATGATCGGAAGAAGTTGGACCGGAAGACGGTGGAGTTTATTAGACAATGGTTGGATGATTCTGTATTCCACCATGTGTCTACGGAAACCTCAGCCGGTAATAAAATTTTTCTGATAAGGCAACTTGTGAATCTCAAGTTCAAGGATAGTGGTTCTGTGGCCGAGCACATGAATGAGGTCAACAATATAGTGAACCAACTCTCTTATATGAAGATGGTCCTAGATGATGAATTGCAGGCTTTACTATTGCTTAGTTTGTTGTCTGACAGTTGGAAGACATTGGTGGTGTCTCTAAGTAACTCCGCGCCAGACGGAAAGATATCCATAGAACAGGTTACTAGCTGTCTCTTTAATGAAGAGACAAGGAAGAAGTCTCAGGGGTCTACTCAGCAAGAGGCACTTGTGATACAGGAACGGGGGAGAGAAAAGAACAGGGAGGGAGGGAAGGCCCGAGATAAATCAAGAGGCAAGTCGAGTAACAGAAAAGATGTTGAATGCTGGAATTGTGGCAAGAAGGGCCACTATAAGTATGAATGTCGTAAGGCTAAAAACGACAAGAAAGGAAAAGGAAAGGAGAAAGAAGATGAATCTGATTCTACTGCGGTTGCTTCAGATGACGACATTGTTATTATTCTTTCAGTAGATCACGATGTATGTCTCACGGCTATGAGTCAGGATACCGACTGGGTGATTGACTTAGGAGCTTCTTTTCATGCGATTCCACACAGGAATTTCTTCATAAGCTACAAGTCAAGTGACTACGGGACCGTGAAGATGGAAAATTTTGACATATCGAAGATCGTAGGGGTCAGTAATATTTGTGTGAAGATCGATGTGGGTTACACATTGGTTCTCAGGGATGTGAGGCATATCCTAGACCTTCACCTCAACTTGATATCGACGGGAAGGTTGGATGATGATGGCTATGAAAGTCGGTTTGCTGGTGGGCGTTGGAAGCTCATCAAGGGTTCGTTGATCGCAGCCAGAGGAAAGAAGTGTTGCACCCTGTATAAGGCAAGTGTCAGCGTATGCAAGGGTGGGTTGAACGCAGTGGAAGATTCAGCTATTGACATGTGGCACAGGCGTCTAGGCCACATGAGTGAAAAAGGGCTTCAGCTACTAGCAAGGAAGCGGCTCCTTCCAGACGTGACAGGTATACCTCTCAAAACCTGTCTTGATTGTTTATCAGGGAAACAACATAGAATTTCATTCATTAAAACTGCTTCTCATGTTAATAAAGTGCATGCATTAGATTTGGTTTATTCTGATGTGTGTGGTCCTATGAGAACAAAAACCTTGGGTGGGGCATTGTATTTTATTACTTTTATAGATGATGCATCAAGGAGGGTTTGGGCTTATGCTTTAAAATCCAAAGATGAGGTCTTTGGTGTGTTTAAGTTGTTTTATGCTATGGTCGAGAGAGGCACAGGTAGATCATTGAAGTGCATCCACACTGATAATGGTGATAAATACATCGACGACTTTCATGAGTACTGCAAGTCCTTGAGTATACGACATGAATAGATGGTTCCCAAGATCCCCCAGCATAATGGTGTAGCTGAACGAATGAATTGCACCATTGTTGAGAGAATCAAATGCATGTTATCCCATGCGAAGTTGCCCAAGACATTATGGGGGGAAGCAACGCACACGGAAGTGTATCTGATAAACAGGTCTCCATCAGCCCCGTTGAATGGAGAAGTACCTGAGAAAGTGTGGACTGGACAGGATCCATCGTACAATTATCTCAGGTTGTTTGGATGCATGGCATCCGTTCACGTACCAAGGGATGAGAGGTCCAAGCTCGACATGAAGATCAGGCAGTGTGTGTTCCTGGGGTATGGTGATGAAAAGTTCGGTTACAGATTGTGGGATCTGACCTAAAAGAAGTTCGTCAGGAGCAGAGATGTGGTTTTCTTTGAAGATTAGTGTATCGTAGACATTGGTAAGCCAGAGAAGAATCAGCCTAGTTCAGGTGAGCTAGAAGACATGGATCCGGTTATTCCTCCCGTGGTGCCTGATGACGGGAGAGTACAACGAGGTGCAGAGGACGAGGGGGTTCCTACAGAAGATGGACCAGGGGAGCAGTCCCCACTTGATCCACTTGTTGAGCCACGGGTGAGGAGGTCATCTAGGGACAGACAGCCGTCCAAGAGGTACTCACCGCATGAGTACATTATGCTGACTGATGGGGGAGAGCTAGAAGACTATTCTGAGGCCCTAGCCGATAAGCATAAGGAGGAGTGGTTGAAAGCTATGCAAGAGGAGATGAAATCCTTGTATAAGAACCACACCTATGAAATGGTGAAACTGCCTAAGGGCAAGAAAGCTCTGAGCAACAAGTGGGTATTCAGAAAGAAAGTTAAGCAGAAGAATTCACAGACGAGGTTCAAGGCCAGACTTGTGGTAAAAGGGTTCGGTCAGAGAAAAGGCATATACTTCGAGGAGATATTCTCACCAGTGGTGAAGATGATATCTATACGGGTGTTTCTTGGGTTGACAACTAGCATGGATCTGGAGATAGAGCATTTGGACATTAAAACTGCTTTTCTCCATGGTAACCTGGAAGAAAAGATCTGCATGCACCAACCAGAGGGGTTCGAAGTTAAGGGCAAGGAACATATAGTGTGTAGGCTGAGGAAGAGCTTGTATGGGCTGAAACAAGCTCCACGATAATAGTACAAGAAGTTCGATTTGTTTATGTTACAGCATGGGTATGACAGAACGGAGTCGGACCATTGTGTGTTCACGTGAAAGTTCTTAGATGGTGATTTCATAGTTCTGCTCTTATATGTTGATGACATGCTCATCATGAAAAAAGACATCAAGAAGATCGACAGGCTGAAACAGGAGTTGGGCAAGTCTTTTGCGATGAAAGACTTGGGCCCGGCTAAACAGATCTTAGGAATGGAGATAACCCGTGACAGAAGTAGCAGAAAGCTTTGGCTGTCACAAGAGCGGTATATTAAGAAAGTCCTAGAGCGATTCAATATGAATGCAGCGAAGCCGATCAGTACTCCACTAGATGGTCACTTCAGATTGAGCGACAGACAGTATCCCAAGACGAAGGCAGAGGTGGAAGAGATGCAAAAGATACCCTACGCGTCAGCTGTAGGAAGTTTGATGTATGCTATGGTGTGTACATGCCCAGACATAAAATATGCAGTTGATGTTGTCAGCCGGTATCTTGTCAATCCTAGCAAAGACATTGGGTAACGGTGAAGTGGATACTGCGGTATCTAAGAGGCTCATCTAGGTTGAGCCTATGCTATGGTGACAGTAAACCTGTGCTAGAGGGCTACACAGATGCAGATATGGTAGGCGACATAAACTCCAGGAAGTCTACATCAGGGTCATGTTTATGTTTACAAGAGGAGCGGTTTCTTGACAGAGCAAGCTACAGAATATCGTAGTATTGTCGACGACAGAGGCCGAGTACATTGCAGTCACAGAGGTATGTAAAGAGATACTTTGGATGAAGAGGTTCCTACAGGAACTTAGCCTGAAGCAGGAGGAGCACGTGGTCTATTGCTATAGTCAGAGTGCTATACACTTGAGCAAGAATCCAAGTCAGCATTCCAAGTCGAAGCACATAGAGATTCGGTATCACTGGATCAGGGATACTTTGGAACAGAAGGTGTTACAGTTTGAGAAAGTCCACACGGACAATAATGAGTCAGACATGATGACCAAGGCTTTACTTAAGAGAAAGTTTGAGGTTTGCAGAAACCAGGCTAGCTTGAAGAAGGTGAATTCCTCTTGAGTTAGAAAGAGAGAGATTTGATGGAATTTTCCTCCTTAAATCAGAGGAGAGATGGAGCAACGGGTGAAAAATTAGAGTAATTCACCGCGTTGCTTGACCGGTTGTGGGATAGCCACGACTGGTCGTGGGAGGCGCTCGATCGGTCGTGGGTTTGAGCCCTAGCACGACTCAAAGTCCAGCGAGTTATACTGTTTTTTTTTTGGGGTCTAAGACTAGTCGTGGGAGAGCTACAACTAGTCGTGGGTAGTTTACGACCAGTCGTAGGAGAGCTATGACTAATCATAGGTTACGTAGTTTGTTCCGTGATTTTGTGCGAAACTGTGGATTTGAGTCCTTTCGCAATAGGGATGCGGAAAAGAGTTTTCTAAAACTATAAAAAGGATTCTCTAGGTTTTTTCTAGTGTATGAGAAAAATACAAGAGGGTTATCAAGGGTGAAAGAGAGAAAAGAGAGAGAGGAAGCTTGTGGAAGGGAGCCGTCGTCTCAGTGCTTTTACGTCCTCGTAATCGGTGAGATCTCTCCATTTTTTTTATTTCTCTTACTGTTTATCCACTCCTGTGTGAGTTATAAATGTTTGATCATAGCAAGGTATGCTTGTGATTGGTTGTAACGTTCTGCTTTCATAGTGGAATGTTGATCTGGACGAGGTCCCGTGGTTTTTATCTCTTTGAGGGTTTTTCATGTAAAAATCTCTTATGTGGTGTGTGATTGTTGCTTTGATTTATTTCATTGCTATTATTATCCCATAATTCTGGTTTGATCGGGAGGCTAGATCTTAAGGTTTTGTGCAAGGCCCCCAATAGCAGCAACCGAACAATCTCGCCTAGTGCCTATGCACCCTAGCCACGTGCCACAAAGGCCCAACTAGGAGGAAGTATGCACATCCCAATGCAAACATTGAAAACCAAAGAACTCGCCAAGTCGGATTTGTGGCATACACTAGAAAAAAGAAGGCGAGTTGGGGGAAAGGCCCTAGAGATCACAACTGAAAATGAGTTTCCATGCAGAAGAAATGAAAGAAATCTGGAATCAGCTCGGGGACATTCAAAAAACTGCCAAGCAAAAGCCCTGGCCTCCCTCTATGCCCTTCTTCAACAGACGGAACTACTACTTACGGATGACATCATGCAAGCCCAATTGCCTTCCAGATTTCAGATGCCTCAAATATCACCATATTCAGGTTTAGGGGATCTAGTCGAACATCTGGAATCCTTCAAAGCGTGGATGAAGCTTCATGGTGCCTCCAAACCTGTAATGTGCAGAGCGTTCTCCTTAATGTTAAATAGAGCTGCTCGGAAGTGGTAGATGTACTTAAAGCCAAAATCCATTGGTTCGTTCGCCCAGCTCAGCAGGGCCTTCTTTATCCAATTCATTCGAGGAAAAGACATAAGAAAACCCTCGACCCACCTCCTCACGATAACACAAAGGGAGGACAAACTCCTTAAGGACTATATCGTTTGATTCAATGCTGAGGCTATGCAGGTAGATGGCTATTCTGACCAAGTTTCTCTCACAGCCACGAAGGTAGGTTTCAAGTGATGAAAGTTCCTTTTCTCGATTGGGAAAAATCCCCCGACAACTCCTACCGATCTCCTCAACTAAGCTAAAAAAATATTCTAATGCTAAAGAGTTATTTAGCGTACACAGAAATACTTAAGGTGAGAGTAGCTCGACAAGAGATAGGAAAGGAAAGGAAGGGAAGGAGGCACTTGACGCAAGCTCTAAAAGGATAAATGATGATGACCAGATCGGTGTCCTTCGATCCAGCCGGCCCCTGGAAAATCAGTTTCACAGATATACCCCATTGAATACCACAACAAAATAAGAACTCATGGAAGTCAGAGACATGAGCATTTTAAGGTGGCCAAATAAGATGAGGGCTGACTCGAAAAAGAGGGACAAGAAGAAATATTGTCATTTTCACCGGGATTATTGTCATAATACAACTGAATGTTTCGACCTAAAGGAGGAGATCGAATCCCTTGTCCGAAGGGGATACTTGCACGAGTTTTTCGATAAAGGCAAAGAGGATTGACCAGCTAGATAGTAGGAATGACAAGCAGACTGACTGTAACACCCTGAAAATCGGGGGTCGTGTAGAAACCCGACTCCCGAGTTCCAAACCATCACTTATGCAACAAATATGCTGATGATTCAATGTTGACTGAGTTAGTGCATTAACATGAGTAAGATTATACCAAAACTGTAATTCATACTCTAGATCCAGTGATAAAACGCAAGCGGAAGACTGAAGAATATATATATCACTGTATGAAAAATAAAATAATCTCGAACTATCTCCAAAGTATGAATACATCTCTGAGTCACATATACATATCATAAACCAAAATCAAATGTCATATAATAGTCCAACTAGCAAAAATCTCACTGATCCATACCACCTATGCGAAGCCATCCGAGAACTGCATGTACGAGAACTCATCCTGGTCCTCGAAGTAGTCCGGCTCCAGCTCCTGGATCTCCTCATAACTTGCATCTAAGACAGAGTCTAGTAGGTGTTGCAAATAACGTGAGAGTGAGTGATCAACTCAGTGGAATCATAGAGCAAAGATTAGCATGTTATCAAATCAATCACGCGATAATAGTAAAGCAATCAATCAGACATTCCTAGATACTGTTGTTAATGCAAGCATGAAATGACATGATGGATGCCCTCACCGATATACTTCCTCATGCGACACCATCTTACGTCCACGACATGCTTTCTTCCCTCAGTGCTTCACATCTTCCAGGCACATGCAGTGCGATGTGGATATGATTATCGAGTTGTTATTAGTCCTTTCATACAGCAGTATTAGGAAACTAAGGTACTTCCCTTATATCAATCCCAACACAGATCCTATCTAGGGTTGTCACTCCTAGTAATATCATACGATGTTATATTTCTAGGTCGGTGCAAGGGCTGTCAGGGCTGTTGCTCGCACTCGTTGCACCGCTCCCCCATCACCTTATCAATACAGGCCTAGTTGTACTCTTGTTGCTACGGAAGGGTCGTCGCCTCACGTAGGCTCAGAATACGGTCGAGGTCACTACAAAGGGCTCGTCACCAATCAGTGTAGGCCGACAACTCGAATGTATTGTCCCATACCACCACAATCGGCTCACGAGTCTAAGGTGCTCACTGGTCACTACGGGGAGTTTTGTGGCCCCAGCGTAGGCCGACAGCTCGACCACGGTGTCCCATACCACCATGCCCGGCTCATGAGTCTTAATGGATCAAGGTACCATAGTTATCAGGATTTTAACTGGTAAGTTCAGTACCCTAGGTTCAAGCAGTTATGACCAATACAAGGTGAACATACAACGGTCAGTCGGGTTGCTTGACGAGCTCAACTAGTACAAGCGCACCTCAAGATGAACGACGTGAAGTGCATAAAACACCTCATGTGGCCTAACCACTGCCGCCAACCAAAGCATGACTCGGGTTCATCGACGCGTCCTTCGTGGCAAATAGAAGCCAACATCGAATTAGAATCTATTACCGACTGCCTGGACTAGAGCGTAGTCTCAAGAACTTGTAATCTACATCAGTGATCATATGAGAGTAAAAGAAATGAAATACAATCAATCTAAGCATGTTAACAACATGTTATAACATACAACGTAAGCAAATTAACCAAACACATGTATTCCATACATATAAGGAAATCAATTCAATAACAACATGGAGGAAAATCATGTACATCATCATATTATTTGAGAATTCAATCTCAAGACTAATCTACCACAACATTTACTCAATACATACTAATACAAACATTTATACAAACACTTAGTCTACACACTTTAGTCTACATAGCGTATGTCGACCCAAAGTGCGCATTATTGCGAATCTCTTTGCCAAACAGATCATGCACGCCTAACTAATATTATAACACGACAAATACACATGGCAATCATTTCAGCAAAATACAGATGTATACGGTATTTCCTACAAATGCCTAAAATACCCTAAATCTCATATTCTTCGTACGCAGTCGAAATGGAAAACAGACAGCATGTCTACATGTCAAACGGCGTTCTCGTCGATAATCTACTATTAAACGACATTGAAAGCTTTGAAATCAGTCAATCTAAGCATCTAGAATCCTCACCTTTCGCCGTAGACGCGTATCGATTCGAATAAAAAGTTTACGCTTCGTCAACGTCGATATGACGACCTAATTCACAAGATAGGTCAGCTACTTCGCTACTTGTGTTGCTAGAATCCCTAAAACAGGTTGAGGTTAGGGTTTTCTTACCTATAATGAAGTCGAAATCACCGGAAGAGTGATTAGAACGCGGTGGTTAAGCGCGTGTAGAAGCAGGATTGAATGCCAGGGACTTTCACTCACACTTTCACACAATCTCTCTCTTCTCTCTCTTCTCCTTTCTAGGGTTTTTTCAAAATTCGTATGGGAGGGGTGTGAGAGGGTTTAAGGTCTTTAAATAGGTTAAAAAGTCACCTATTTAGACTTTAAACCAAAGTATACTTAGGTTATAGCCAAATCGGGTCTTTTCCGATCCAAAAGAGCATTTCTGGAGGTCCTCTGACCAAATGCGGTCGGACTTAAGCTCATGGATATTGGATCTTGATCACATTAAGTTTTCAGTCTGGTAGTGTTCCCAGATCGCACGTGGTGAACCAGTTTCAATTCAGCGGTCATGGAGATTCGATCAAGGATTTCAAGTACACTGCCCTGAGTGAGAAATGTTCCCTGATCTGAGGGTGTATTTGGGTCAGATTCTAACGGTCTGAATGCTTATACTTAACCCGCAAGCAAAACGTGCCAGATTTATTTAAATCACATTTATTTTTTTATGAATTTCACTATTTCTCACACTCCTTGCTCCAGGCTCAATGAAATAGCCTCAGAACATCAGTTGGGCTTGATTTTCGAAATGATTGTCAAGTCCAGCTAAGCGGTCATAATAGTCTAAGATTGTAGATATCGGACTTTCGACGTACGGTCTAGATCCAATACAAAGTTTCAAGGGGTTATTGAGAGCAAACGGGTTTAGAGTTTGATCCTAGGTTTCAGGACGTTATAGCGTTAACAGTTCCATGAGTTTTGGGTCTTGTAGAATGTATTTAAAGCGATCAGTGCTAATTTCACAGCTAATCTAACATAGTGTTAGTTAACTTACGCTTAATTTCTAAAGGAATTAATCCTAAGTAATTTCTGATCGAGGTGGTACTCGAGTCTCTGTACGAGTTTTTCCGAGACGTTACACTGACAATGAAGAAATAGGTAAAATACACACCATCTTTGGGAGACCCGCTGGGGGTGTAGATTCCAACCATATGCACCAAGCCCATGCGCGAAATACGACGATATCAAAGAAGAGCATTAAGTAAACCTCACCAGACGATCTAGGAAGGAACCTAGGATGGACTCATGAAACATCACATTCACTGAAGATGACGTACAAGGGATTCAACCTCCCCACAACGACGGATTAATGGTCGCTATGACCATTACTAACCACATAGTGTATCGGATATTGGTTGACATCAGGAGCTTGCGGACATTCTATTTGCGACCATCTTCGATAAAATGGGAGTTAGAAGGTCAAGATTGCGACCTGTGTGAACCCCTTTGCTCAATTTTATAGGAGAAAAATGTGACCTTAAAAGAAAGTGTTCTTCTGCTAGTAACGGTCAGAGAAGGTATGTACCAGGTTACTACAATGGTCGACTTTCAGGTGGTAGATTGCCCTTTAGTGTACAATGTGATCTTAGGCAGACCGTCCTTAAACGTCATGTGAGCTGTAGTCTCCACCTACCACCTCCCTATAAAGTTTTCAATCGAGCACAGAGCCTGCCAAGTTTGGGGCAATTAGCACGAAGCTCGGCAATGTTATTCAACAACTCTCCGATGGAGGGCACAACGGTAACAAGCAATGCAAATCATCTCTCTGGAACCCCAAGAAGATACCGTTGAAAGATGATCATCGGTAGATGATCTTGTTGTGACACACCTCTCAGAGGTTGATTCATCCTGCATTGTCTAGGTTGGGTTGCTACTTAAACCACAACTTCAAGTAGAAATAGATGACCTGTTGAAATAATAGACCGACGTGTTCACTTAGTCATACCAGGATATGCCCAAAATAGATATATGAGTTGTGGTCCATTAACTGAAATGTAAACCCCAACCATAAGCCTGTAAGGCAGAAAAGATGAGCATTTGGTCCAGAAAGGTATGTGGAGATCAACGTAGAAGTTGGTAAGCTCATTTAAGATAGATTCATCAAGGAGGTACATTATCCTAACTGGTTAGCTAATGTCGTGTTGGTAAAGAAAGCCAGTGGAAAATGACAAGTCTGTATAAATTATATCAATTTAAATAAAGCTTGCCCAAAAGACAAATTCTCTCTCAGTGGATGAAATTGCCAGGCATGCATTCCTTAGCTTTATGGACGTGTATTTAGGGTACAATCAGATCGTCATGCACAACATGACAATGAGAAAATGACCTTCATCATTAATAGGGGCATGTACTGCTATTGAGTGATGTCGTTTGGGCTGAAGAACGCTGGAGCCACGTATCCATGTTGGGTGAAAAAAATGTTCACCAAATAGATCGGGAATACAATGGAAGTTTACGTGGACAACATGCTTGTTAAGAGCTTTGTGATAGAGGACCACATGACAGACCTGAAGGAGATGTTCGGCATAAGAAAATACCAAATGAAGCTAAATTTAAGCAAATGTGCCCTTGTCACTAGCTCAACCAAAGGGAGATAAAAGTGAACCTTGACAACATTCAAGCTCTCCCATAAATGAGTTCCCTCGACACGATGAAGGAAATTCAATGCCTCACGGGCATGGTGGCGACTCTAAACAAGTTTGTCTCCTGGGCTATGGATAAGTGCCTACCCTTTTTTAAAGTAGTTGAAGGGAAGTAAGAAGTCGGGCAGGACGGAAGAATGCGAGCAAGCATTCCAATAGCTTAAAACCTTCTTGAGGTCTTCACCATTTCTCTCCAAGCTAGAACCTAGAAAAGAGTTGTTGTTGTATTTAACTGTATCACCTACAACAGTTAGCTCGATTTTAGTTCGAGAAGAAGGAAATGTCCAACGACTAGTCTATTACTTGAGCAAAGCCTTGGTTAATGCGAAACACGTTACCCGAAAATAGAAAAAGCTACCCCTAGTGTTGATCATATCATCTCGACGTCTTCGACCTTACTTCCAGGCCCATACCATCATGGTCCCAACCAATCGGCCACTTTGTCAAATTTGACAAAAATTGGTGTCGAGATAACTCACTAATCGAGCTAGCTGAATTTGACATCATGTACCGACCAAGAGCGGCGATCAAAGAGCAAGCCATCGCCAACGTTATTGTAGAGTTCACTCACTTGCACTCCACCAACATATATAAGTTGAGCAAAGTGAAGGATCACATGTGTAGGCCCTCCACGTATATAGGTCATCAAATACTCAGGGGAGTGGACTGGGATTGATCTTGACTTCACCTGACTAGGCGAGTGTCGAGTATGCCCTGTGATGTGGTTTCCAAGCCTCCAACAATGAGGCTGAATATGAAGCACTTCTCTCGATTGGAGATTGGTCAAAGCAGTGTGAGCCATGATATTAAAAATCTGCAGTGACTCCCAGCTAGTACTAAATCAAGTCACTGCATAATAATAGGCCAGGGGAGAGAAAATGATTGCTTATTTAACTAAAGTCCAGGAACTGTTCAAAGGATTCAACAAGTATGAGATCATATTGGTCCCTAAATCAGAAAACTCCAAAGCCGACTCCCTAGTTAAGTTGGCCTTAGCAATAGACGACAACTTCACTAGGACCGTACTAATTAAATTCCTACCCGAGCCAAGTATTGGCCAACCCAACCGCAGAGAAGCTCTCTTGATTGACTATCCGCCAAGTTGGATGGACCCAATCTTGCACTAATTACAACAGAGTGAGTTACCCGAGGAAAAATTGGAGGCTCGAAAGATCAGGTAACGATTTGCTCAATATACGATATTAGGAGACGTCCTACACAATAAGAGATTATCACTATTATACCTAAGGTGTATATGGCCAGACGAAGCTTAATATGCATTAAGGGAGATTCATGAAGGCATTTGTGGAAATCATTCAAAAGGAAGAGCCCTAGCTCATAAAATATTTATGTATAATTAGATTTTAAACACTCCATGTTTCAACTGTATTTGAATACATGCAATGATCAACTAAAAGATTACATAAAATTTAATTTAAAAATAATCTATTTTTCAACTCTCATAATGTTTCACATGGTGAATAATATTTTTTAATTAAAATTAAATCATAACAATATTTTAAATTATTTATTTTTATAAATTTATTTATAAAAACCCCATGTTACATGTGAATTTGGGGTTGTCATATTTTAAGACATTTATTTTTATAATTCAATTTATAAAACCCTATATCCCATGTGCATTGGGTGTGGCTGTTCATGACTAGTACATTGAAAAAAATAATAGAAAATAAATAAATAAATAACTGACACAAATCGTGTAATAGGAAGAGGAAAAAGAATAAAACCAAAACCATTATACAACCTTCCTACCACCGTACACGTGGCATGATCATGGTGGATCCGGACCGTTCATATAAGCAGGGCCAACTGTAGATTTAACACGATCGTAGAACCCCACCAATAGATGATCGAAATGTTGATCATTGGGGACTTTTGTTTTTCTACCCTTTGTTGGAAGGTCGCATTTTTTATTTCCAGAATCATCAGATTGCTTTGTATTTTTGCATCATGGGCCATCAAGATAGACCCCATTAGAAGAACGGTACCGATCCATCATCCTCCATAACAAGTGAGACTTGGGACTTAGGTTGCATGGTATTTAAGGTGGAGTAGTATCTACTGAACCATTTGTATATTTGAATTTTCAAAGAAAATAGGCACGGTATGAGCATGTGATGGAACCTGCCATCCGATCGGATCTTTCCAACATGATCATGCGTATTTCATGGATTACTGGATAAACACACTAGAATTATTAAAATACAATGTATGTGGAAATTTTTTTGAAACGATTTCATTTTTGTGATTCCTTGATTATATGATAACGTCCGGTATTTTACCAAATGAAAGTGTTGAAGTTGAGAATTGTTGGGTCCATTTGGCATGTGCATGACATCCAAGGCCTCCAACTAATACACTCCACCGTGATGATCAAATAAATAGGAAATAGGGTGAATACAATCGTTAGTGGGCCACACCATAAAAAATAATTTTCACAACCCAAAAATATACAAAATCACTTGGAACTATCCATTGATTTAATAGCTTAATTTTTTTATTTGGGTGCTTATCAATTCATGTGTATATATTAGGCATGGGATCTATAATTTTTAGTCTTATTTCATTTTCAAGAAAAAAAAAAAAAAAACACTAATGAAGAACATTCTGGTAATTCTATGTCAAAAAGAACTAAGATGAGAATTTCTGGTATTTTGTGGTAAAATTCCCTTCTTTGTTCTTTATTATTATTATTATTATTATTATTATTGTTATGGGGAGATATGAGCCCATGATAAAACGTCAATCCGACTGTGAGTCCGAGCCGACTCAGTGCCATTACGTCCGAGGCACGACCCATCTAGTCTGATCTCAGTGTCACAACAACGACATGTTAGTCTTAGAGTGAGGTTCGGCTCGGGGGTGTCCTATAAATCTGATCGGACAACCGGTTATTCAACAACCACGATGTACGCATGGCCAACCACATCGGATCGGACCCCAAGGGTCGGGTCAGGTGCCGTTTGACTTAGAGAGTCCTTTACTTTATGGTCGGACGAGCCGAGCCGAGTCGATATTCAGAGGCGCATACCCCCATTCACTAAACATGGAAACTGTCACAACCGAATGTGGCCGATAACTTCGCTCGTAGATACGCACTACTCGCCGGATACGCTACACGATCAATAGATTGCAGGCGGTATCTCCACAATCCAGAAATCCCCCTAATCAAGCTGAGATTATCGGATCCGGACCATTACACAGGCAAGTATAAATTGCACATCACGCCATATCTACAGGTATGCAAGATCAAGTGCTCTCTCCTCTATTCTCGACTTAGACCCTGATTCCCTTGTCCTGACTTAGGCATCGGAGGGTCCCCCGGCTTAGCCAGGGTCACCTTTGTCAATTCTCTTGGTGCAGGATCTAGAAGACGTGGAGGGAAAGCCGACCAGATTTTTGCATCAATATTTTTTGGCGCCGTCTGTGAGAAGCTAAGACTAAAAGTCAGGTTCTCATCTTCCTAAGCGATGGTGAGGAAGAAGAAAGCTGTAGTTGTGGAACCAGTACCAAGCGAGCAGGCTCGGTCATCATCAACACTTCATGCCGAGTCCGCACTAGGACCATCTCAATGTTCGCGCAATCGGTCGAGTAAATACCGCGCCATGTAGAACGAGATTCAGGCCCTGTGTGACGAAATAAATAAAATGAAGCAGTAGAGGGAGCCAGAGTCATGCCCGGTCCTATAACAACCTGTTCTCGAGCCGGTGAGACTGTTCGTAGAGACTCACTCTGTACCGAGGAGTGTGAGACCTGAAGCCCCCCAGCACTTGGGAGTGCCACGTTCGAGTTAAAATCCTCCTGCAGTACAAGTCGAAAGATCCGCTCGGAACGACACTACCCGGACTCCCACGACTGTCCATTCAGCCACGTCTGCCTTGCCGCCCACGAACCTCCGTCATCAGTTAGAACGGAGGAGAGAAAGGAGAACGCCGGAGATTGAGGATGCCCCAGAGGACGTCGCTAAAAATAAGGATCCCTGGGAAACACGCTTTGCGGAATTGAAGGACCAGTTCCCTTACGTTGGAAAAGAAGCAACAACAGTCGACGATTCTAGCCACGATCCAAGCGATGATGGAAGAGACCGAACCTCCCTTCACTCCTGCCATTATGGATGAGGTGATGCCGCAGAGGTTTCGGATGCCTCCCGTCATCCAGTATTCAGGATCCAGGGACCCATCAGAACACCTGGAGTCTTACCGATCATGGATGTAGATCCAGACTGCAACGGACTTAATGATGTGTAAGGGGTTTTCCATCACCCTCACAGGATCCGCTCGGATTTGGTATCGCCAGCTCAAACCAAACTCCGTGGGCTCCTTCGCAGAACTAAGCTGACTATTCTTTACACAGTTCATAAGTGGTAAGAGAAGTCGGAAACCTAACACCCACCTGCTTACCATCAAACAGGCTCCGAAGGAGTTGTTAAAAGACTACATCGCCTGTTTTAATGAAGAGGCATTGCATGTCGAAGACTATGATGACAAGATGGCTCTTGCTGCCATTCCGAGCGTACTGAAGGAAGGAAAGTTCACCTTCTCCATCGGAAAAAATTCGTCGAAAACGCTAGCGGACTTCATGGCGAAGGCTCAGAAGTATACCAACGTCGAGGAGTTCACTAACGCCCGTAAAGGTATGCTAGTCACTGACTCGACAAACAAAGGGATGAGGCATAGGAACGAAAACTCTCAGCCGAGCGGTAAAGGGGCGGACGACCGCACTCCTCACGATCATCGATCGAGCCGTAGGGTAGAAGGGAAATTTCGTTCTTATACTCGTCTTAACACATCCGCCGAACAAATTCTACTAGATATCCGAGAAGACAGGCTACTCAATTGGCCAGTCTGTATGAGGTTGACCCAGAGCATCGGGACAAACAGAAATTCTGCCGCTTCCACCGGGACCATGGCCACAACACGGACGACTGCGTGGACCTGAAAGATGAGATCGAGTCCCTCATTCGCAAGGGACATCTACGTCGTTACACCAAAAGAAAAAAGTTCGCTCGGAGAGAGGAACAGCTGCGAGAAAATCCAAACAACCCCCAAGAGAAACCAGCCGAAATTCGTACTATCTTTGGGGGTTAGGCCAGGGGAGGGGATTCAAATAGGGCTCGAAAAGCCTATTCCCGGAGATCCGAGCAGGAACACCGCGTTCACCTGACGGAACGTCCTAAAAAGGAACTCCGAGTCACTCCGTGCAGCCTGACTTTCACGGAAGACGATGCACGCAGGATCCAGCATACACACGATGAGGCGTTAGTGGTTACCATGACCGTAGCGAATCACAAGGTGTACCACATCCTGGGCGACACCGGGAGTTCGGCTGATGTTATATATTCTGAAGCATTCGAAAAGTTAGGAATTCCACGATCCCGGCTCCGATCCGTGAAGACTCTCTTGCACGGCTTTGCCGGAGAGAGAGAGTAATCTCCGAAGGTGCTATCTCCCTCCTGGTAACAGCGGAAGAAGGACAACATCAAGTCACACTTCTGGTGGAGTTTTTAGTTGTTAATGTTCCATTTGTCCACAATGTGATCCTGGGCCTACACTCCCTCAATGCAATGAGAGCGGTCGTCTCAACTTACCATCTGATGATAAAGTTCCCAGCTAAAGGTGGGATCGGTTATCTCCAAGGCGACCAACGCGAGGATCGAAGATGTTATGATATAGCGGTTAAGAAAGGAGTCGCTAAACAGACTCTCGTCGTGGACGCCTTGGACCCCCGAAGACCGGAAGAAAGTTCATCAGTCGAAGATCTGGAAAAAGTCCCCCTCGATGAATCAGACCCGGGCAAGACTGTCCAGCTCGGGTCATCATTGAGTTTCGAGTGGAGGAACGAACTATTAGCCTTCTTGAGGCAACATCGAGACATCTTCGCATGTTCACATGCAGATATGCTAGAGATCTCTCCTGACGTATTGGTTTATAGATTGAACGTGGACCCAGATCATAAGCCGGTTAAGCAAAAGAGAATGCTGTTTGACGCCGAGCGATATGAAGCCATTGCCGAGAAAGTCTCCGTCCTACTCGATGCGGGTTTCATAGAAGAAGTATATTACCCTGACTGGATAGCGAATGTTGTTCTCGTCAGAAAATTCAATGGGAAGTGGCGGGTCTGTGTAGACTACTCCGATCTAAATAAAGCGTGCCCTAAAGATAGCTTCCCGTTGCCTCGGATCGACCAACTGGTGGACAGCACAGCTGGGCACGAGCTGCTCTCGTTCCTGGACGCTTATTCCGAATACAACCAGATCGCTATGTATCCCCCAGATAGGCAGAAGACGACCTTTGTCACGGACAAAAGACTCTACTATTACCGGGTCATGCCATTCGGCCTGAAAAATGCTGGGACTACATACCAGAGGTTGGTGAATCAGATGTTCGCCAAACAGATCGGGCGCACCATGGAGGTGTATGTGGACGACATGCTAATAAGAAGTATCAAAGCCTTCGACCACCTTGCTGATCTCGAAGAAACGTGCAATGTCCTCTGAGAATATCAGATGAAGCTTAACCCCGCCAAGTGTGTGTTCGGAGTTGAGTCAGGGAAGTTCCTTTGCTTCTAAGTCAGCCAGCGAGGGATTGAGGCCAATCCGGATAAAATCAAGGCTCTCCTCGACATGAATTAGCCTCGAACTTTAAAGGAGATACAGTGTCTCACGGGAAGAGTTGCCGCCTTCGGATGCTTCATATCTAGGGCTATAGATAAATGTTTTCCATTCTTCCAGCAGCTTAAGGGCCACAAGAGGGCGGAGTGGACGCTAGAGTGCGAGCAAGCCTTCCAGTAGTTGAAACAGTATTTGGGATCGTCGCCTCTCTTGTCCAATCCTGAAGAAGGGGAGCCCTTGTTCCTCTACTTCGCGGTTTCGGCTTCAGCTGTCAGCTCGGCTCTGATCAGAGAAGTCGGAAGCAAGCAGTACCCCGTGTATTATGTAAGCAAAGTCATGGTACCAGCAGAGACGAGATACCAATCCTTGGAAAAGCTGGCTCTCTGCCTCGTCTTCTTGACCAGAAGATTGCGGCTGTACTTTCAGGCCCACTCCATAGTTGTGCTGACCGACTCTCCTCTGAGATAGGTCCTCTAGAAGCCTGAAGTTTCGGGTCGGATGACCAAATGAGCGGTAGATCTCGAAGAGTTTGACATTCAATTCCGCCCCAGGACGACAGTCAAGGGTCAAGCTATAGCCGACTTCATCGCTGAGTTTACAACCCCAAATGAGGAGCAAATCAGTAAGGAAGTCGAGATGACACCACCCGTCCCGTTGAGCGACCAAAAGACAGCATCGGATCTGGGATGGGTCCTTTATGTTGATGAGTCTTCCAACATTAAAGGGGCAGGAGCCGGTATTGTCCTGGTCGCACCTGATTCAACGACAATCCAATACGCAGTCAGACTCGGATTCAAAGCTTCAAACAATGAGGCCGAGTATGAAGCGTTGTTAGCTGGGCTCAGGCTGGCAGCGAGCCTAGGTGTTCAGACCCTGCAAGTCCATTGCGACTCGCAGCTGGTAGTGAACCACATCTTTTCGGAGTACAAAGCTAAAGAAGTCAGAATGATCGCTTACCTCGAAGAAGCGAGGAAATTAATCGAGAAGTTTTGGAGTTACACCATCCGGCAGATCACCAGAGCCGAGAACTCCTGGGCTGATGCCTTAACAAAACTCACCTCGGCCTCTGAGGAAATGATCTTGTGTTTTGTTCCCGTCGAGTTTATTGAGCACCCAAGTATAGGTCAGACGGAGAAGGTCAACCCCGTCCAATCTATTCCTAGTTGGATGGACCCGATCTTCAATTACCTCTCATCCGGTGAAATCACATCAGACAAGTTAGAGGCAAGGCGACTCAGAGTTAGGGCAGCTCGATACGTCATATTGGACGGAGTGCTGTAAAAGAAGGGGCATTTTCAGCCTTACCTCAGATGCCTCCAACCGGACGAGGCCAACTACGTGATTCAAGAGATTTACGAGAAAATTTATGGAAACCATTCTGGCAGCCGAGCCCTCGCCATGAAGATACTTCGTCAAGGGTATTTCTAGCTAACTCTTAAACAGGACTCGAAGGACTTTGTTCGGAAGTAAGACAAGTGCTAGCGTTTTGCAGCTGTGTCGAGGCAGCAAACAGAAGAAATGACCTCCATGAGTGGGCCGTGGCCGTTCGCCCAATGGGGGATCGACATCATCGGTCCATTGCCAATAGGGAAGGGACAGGTCAAGTTTGCCATAGTTGCGGTCGACTATTTCACTAAGTGGGCCGAGGCCGAGCCAGTCGCCAAGATCACCGAGCAGAAAGTGATCGACTTTTTATGAAAAAATATCATCTGCTGGTTCGGAATCCCAGGGACCATTGTCTCTGACAACGGCCGCCAATTCGATAATGACAAGTTCCGCGGTATGTGTAGGGTACTCGGCATCTTTAACGCCTATTCATCGCCTCGGCACCCGTAATCAAATGGGCAGGTGGAAGCGGTCAACAAAATCATCAAGCACCATCTCAAAAAAAAGCTGAAAAAAGCAAAGGAAAACTGGGCCGAGGAGCTCCCCTTTGTCCTCTAGGCTTACAGGAATACCGCCCAGACTTCAACGGGTGAAATCTTATTTTCATTGTCCTACGGCTGGGAGGCAATGGTGCCAGTGAAAATCGGACTCCCTACAGCGCGGGTGAGGAATTTCGAAGAAAATAAAAACTACGAGCAGATCACCGCTAATCTGGATCTGCTTGAAGAACTCAGAGATATTTCCAAGGTCCGAGCGGCGGCTCGACATCAGCAGGTAGAGCGCTTTTACAACTCGAAGGTCAAAGTTAGGTGTTTCCTCCCAGGGGACTTAGTCCTCCGTCGGGTCTTCCAAAACACAGCCGAATCGGGAGCCGGAGCACTCGAACCCAATTGGGAAGGGCCATATCGCGTAGTCAGATCTGCCAAACCAGGCTCGTATTACATGGAAGACCTCGAATGCCGCCAGCTTCCTCATCCTTGGAACGCTGAGCACCTGAAGATCTGCTACCCGTAAGGAACTAGCCTTTAAGGCTCATAATAAAGTGTACGCCTCCGAGCGACTAGCCTTTAAGGCTTTTAATAAAAGTTCCAATTCAGCCTCAAATGTCTACTCAGTTGTTTCATCAGTACAAGCACGAATCTAATGGTCCGATCCTTTAAAGGATCGGGACCTAATCCTACGGAGGATCGACAAGGCATCCCCTTGAGGGAAAAAGCCTAATCATAATCCGACTCTTCAATAGAGTACTCAGCTCGACATACGACAGAATGAAAAGTTCTCGCCAGACAAGCGACGAGCCCAATATCCTGAAAGATCGGATCTAACTCAGGTTTGTGCCGAGGGGGCTCAGAAAATCAACTAAGCAATAATGAAAGGGCCAGACCCGTAAAGAGGTTAGCTCGGCCACAAAATAACATCGCATGTAAAGAGTGGACAAATTCTAAGAAAATTTTTTTCATTCATTAAATTACCTTAGAGGGGCAAAGAATACATTAACAAAAAAAATGATAAAACATGTTTTCATGCAGGAGGGGCTCGGCTGTCAGGGGCTTGATCCTGGCGAGCGACTTCGGTAGAGGCGTCCTCAGGGTCCTCGAGCAAAAGAGGATCAAGGTCGAGGTCTGGGTATAGACCCAAGACCGCCTCGATACAAGCGTCGAAGCCCCGGTTGTAAAATGTTGCTGCCTCGGTGTCCCTCTCCTTGGAGATTTTGAAGTCCTCAACTGCAGCGGTAACTGCCGCAGCCAAAGAAGCCTCGTCTCTGACCCGCTGAGTCTCCACAGCCTTGGCGATAGCTCGGGTTCGCTCGTCAGCCGCCTCGGCCTTGGTGCGTTTCAAGGCTTCACCCAGCAGAGTAGTCTCCACGGCCAAAGAATTCGCGTGAGCTCTGGCACAGGTCAGTTCGGCAGTCGTTGCATCGCCACTAGCCTTGAGATTATCCGCCCTCTCCTGCAGCTGCAGCTCCCTGGACTCTAGGTCGATGACGACTCCCTGTAGTAGATTTTCTCTGGCCTTCTCATCCGAAAGCTGCCGGCGCAGCTCATTCTACTCGGACTTCAAAAGGGTCGATTCATCGCGTAAGGCCGTCGTCTCAGCCTTGAGAGCCTCGAACTCCACCTCCCTCCTCTGATGCTCCTTCGCTCTCTCCGGAATTGAGAGCAACACCGGGACAGCCTGAATGAGGAAAAGAGAATCAACATTTAAAAAATGAACAAGTATAATATGAGGGACAAAAGGAATCTTCTCGGAGACGTACCGTGTAACACACGGTAGCCAAGTTGTTCAGAAAGGAGCTGTCTGACCTGCTAAGGGTTCGGGCTATATCCTCCTCGGGGGCATGCCTGGCCGCCCACGGAGCCAAGCATGTCATATGATAATCCGGCTCGAACCTCTCACCGCTCGTCCCCACCTAGGGCGAGACTACAGCCTCCTGAGCCCCCATTTTGGCTACCGGCCGAGTTCTAACCCTCGGTGCGGACATCTCCTCCGACCTCGGGGGGGGGGGGGGGGGGGGGGGGGGGGGGGGAATCATGTTGTCGGCCATTCTGATAACCTCCTCCCGTTCGGAGGAAGAAGGGATAACAATGGGGGGCTCGGGAGCTGCGACGGGAGCCACCGCGGTGGGGGGAACGACGATGGGAGGAGCGCGAGGAATAATAGGGCTCGCAACGACGGGGGTGTCAGCCACGGTCGTTCGGACGAGCCCCGGAGGAGGAGGTGTCATAGGGCGCAAAACTGTCGGAGGAGCCACAGTAGTACTACGACGCGCCGGGGTTAACACCGCGGGAGCAGAGCAGGCCGGTCTCAGAGTTGGGGCTGCTGGGGTTGGCGAGGAGGAAGTTTTCCCCTCGCGAGGAGGGACATGCTTCTTCCGAGTGATCTTCACTCAGGGGACCTCCTTCAACAACTCCGCCGCAGACGGAACTGTTTTCCTCTTCCGAGCGCCAGATGCCTCGGCCATGCTTGCAAAAGAAAAAGACAGTATCAGTTACTAAGTAACCGAAATGAAGTTCATCAGAGAGATTAGGGCAGCTTACTGAGAGACGTGGGCAAAGGCTGGGACTTGCAAAGCCCGGACTAATGAAGGTTGGCCATGATAATCAGATCAGCCTAGGAGCGAAGCGTCTCCGATCACACTCTGGCCTTTACAATGCGATTCTTCTGGTCTGAGTCGAGGAGCGGCAACCCCTTTGGGAAAGCTGCAAAAGGAAATATTTCAATTGAAACAGGTGAAAACCAAGACAGTAATGTAATTCGGATATTAGATGAAGTCCGACCTAGTTTCGTAAAACGGGTCAGAATACGAGCTGTTGAGGTCCTTAACTCGGCTGCGGGCGCCTCCCATTCACCTGCCGCCCAGAACCACTTATTTTTTCAGTCCTTGTTGGAGGTCGGCAGGTTCATCACCAGTCTCGACCCCTTGCTCCCTCGAGTCGCAAAATAGTACCATGGATTATTGATATCATGCTTGACCAGGTACAGACTCAGCAGTTCCTCTGGGGTCAACTCGGAGTTTCCAATTTATCTCCAGATTATATAGGCCGAAATCATCACTCTACAGGCGTTTGGGGTAAATTACCCGGGATCCAGCCCAAGGTAAGCCGCAACCTTCCTGATAAAGGGGTGGAGTGAGAGCCGGACCCCGCACTACAGCGTACAAAGGAAGATAACAACTTCCCCTTCGGCAGGAGCATCAACCGCGTCCATAGGCCCAGCGGCCCTTATCTGAACGAAGTTAGGAATTTAGAACTCCAAACGGATCCACTCCATCTGAGATTCCGACATAACAGAACCTCCTGTGACTACCTCGGCGGCGTGCAAACTCGCGGGTATTTCGGTGGTGGCCGTGGTCTCAACTCGGTGGGCTCTGGTGGCCCTCTTCTTGCTCGGCTGCTTGGTTTTAGAGTCCAACGTCTTTTGCCTCCGAGGCGGGGGGTATGGGAGAGTGGTCTCGAAAGGGCTTTTGGAAGCCCCACTCCCACTTTCAGAACTCTCTGGCTCGGAGTCATCAGCGTATTCACGAACCATCTCGAGGTCGGAAGACATGGTGAACGAAGGATGAAGATCAACAGGACTCACCGGGTGACTGCCGAAAATCGCCTTCTACCGAAAACTTCAAATTTCAGCCGGAATCGCCTCCTCCGGTATGCTCTTCTGATTCAGAATGTAAAGTGACGAACGAGAATTCGAGGTGCCTTATATAGGCAACGAAGGAATTCTGCATTGATAGCTAGCCTTAATGGTCGCAGCCGAATCGGCACGAGGAGATCTCCGAGCATACATGACCCTGCCTCATTGGAGGAATACTTAACCGTCGGTACAACTCTAACATCGAGCAGCATATCTCGGTATGCGAAGCGACGCCCGAACAGTTGGAACCATATCGTACACGCCTCCTCAGGCCTGCGTGGCAACCTCTCATAGGCTGGAAGGAGATTCGGAATCATAACTGTCGCCACGCGTCAACCGAAGCGATCGACACGTGCGCAATTCGAAATCCGTCATCATTACAACATGGTTGCAATATGGGCGGAAAACATCTTACAAGAGTACTCTCCGAGCCTGCAAGCAAACTCAAAGAGTAGGGGGCTTCTGTTATGGGGAGATCCGAGCCCATGATAAAACGTCAATCCGACTGTGAGTCCGAGCCGACTCAGCGCCATTACGTCTGAGGTACGACCCATCTGGTCTGATCTCAGCGTCACAACAACGACATGTTAGTCTTAGAGTGAGGTTCGGCTCGGGGGTGTCCTGTAAATCCGATCGGACAACCGGCTATTCAACAATCACGATGTACTCATGGCCAACCACATTGGATCGGACCCCAAGGGTCGGGTCAGGTGCCGTTTGACTTGGAGAGTCCTTTACTTTATGGTCGGACGAGCCGAGCCGAGCCGATATTTAGAGGCGCATACCCCGTTCGCTAAACATGGAAACTGCCACGACCGAACGTGACCGATAACTTCGCTCGCAGATACGTACTACTCGCTGGATACGCTACACGATCAATAGATTACGGGCAGTATCTCCACGATCCGAAAATCCCCCTGATCGTGCCGAGATTATCGGATCCGGACCATTCCACAGGCAAGTTTAAATAGCACATCACGCCATATCTACAGGTACGTAAGATCAAGTGTTCTCTCCTCTATTCTCGACTTAGACCCTAATTCCCTTGTCCTGACTTAGGCATTGAAGGGTCCCTCGACTTAGCCAGGGTTACCTTTGCCAGTTCTCTTGGTGCAGGATTTAGAAGACGTGGAGGGAGGGCCGACCAGATTTTTGCATCAACAATTATTATTATTATTATTTATAATGAATGTTAAAAGAATCAAATTCTTTTATATTTTTATTGAAAAAGCTCAAAGAATACTAATTTTAGCAAAGGCAACACTCTCCTTCGTGGGTTATAATAAATTACACATTAATTATGATTTTTCATAATAATTGGTGCAGCCAAACGATACCATTAAGTCTCAAATAGTGCTTCTTGGCCATGAAATAACTGAATTACCGTCTTCTATTTTTCATTGAAAAGTACAATCAAAGCATGATGGACCCACTTAGCGTGTGTATGGCTTCTAACCGGACCCCTCCGGTTGTGACACGACCTCAGTATTAGTCGGTACTTGCTTAACGTTTAATAGTACCCACCATGACGTCTGTATTTTATCCACGCAACCCATTCTTTTTTAAATGATTTAGTGCATCACCCCAGGAATAAGATAGATCAAAAGCTCAGGTGGATCACACCCGTGGAAAGAGTTGTAACTGAATGCAGATTGTTGAAAACTTCTCATGGGCCGCAAGTTTTGGATAAGCTGATTTTTACTTCTTTCTTTCAGCCATGTTCTTGGGACATCATGAACAGTATGGATGGCAAATAAACATAATGGTAGGACTTATAAATATTTCAACGGTGGACGTCACTCTCTCTGCTATTTCTTGTGGTGTGGTCCACTTGATCTTTGGATCTGCATCAATTTTGGACTCATATCACAAGATGTGCTTGCAAAATAAATGAACAGCGTGTATAAAACACATACATCATTGTGGGGCCCACATAGCTTTTCCAGTATGGATCACCAGTACTGGACGGGTCACTAATGAAGCTGAGTTCCTTCCAACCCGTACAACGGGTCCCACAAGCCATATCATGGAAGCTTAATTCAACGAGATCCATCATGAATATTGTCCGGTTGGTAACCATTTTAGCACCATGGCCCCCTATAATCGGAAGCATAGGATGAATTGGTCCAATCACCAAAGGTGGGACCCATCTAGGGGTGGAGAACCTAGAGACTACAAACTTGGGTAGTCCCGTGGGCTAGCAAAACCAGCCATCCATCTTCTAGCGTGTCCCAGCAGCTACTATTTTTGACCTGGATGACACGCATCTAAATGCATTGTATGCAGTGAAGTGAAAGATTATCCACACGGCTTAGCATTTGCATTCCTTCTAGTTGTGTGGTTGGACTCACGTGCACTGCAAAGCCTATAATACAATCTGCTCCACTACAGGTTAAATAGCTAACTCGAGGCATACGAATGAGACATCCAGACCGTTCATCTGGTTGAGACTACCATGTTCTTGGCCTGGCCCTAAATAAGGTTGGTTCATTAGTCAAGTTAGCTTTAAATGCATCTCCAAAAATGGATGGTTAGAGAAAAGGAGCGGAAATCTGTATCCGATGAATCCTCGTGGTCCGTGTGTCTTGAATTTTGGACAACTAAATATTGCATTGTTCCCTACTGGATGAACGGTAACGATCAAGCAATTACGGACCACGTTGGCACGTGTTCTGAGAATCACGTTTGGTATCTACACTCGCGCGAACCACCTTGTCATTTTTATAGTGCTCTTATCCTCAACCACTCCGTGGACGTGATCAGGATGCGATACTATTCGTGGTCAAATGACCAAACTACCCATGCTCACGTGACTCATTAATCTTAAATTAGCGGGGTAATATTGGAATGGTATAGCATAAACATGGTGCGTGATTCCGAAGGATGGAGTGTTGTGCCGATACAGTAGTTTTTGTCTGTATGTATATGGAATCCAAGAAGATGATAGGATCGTATTAGGCTATTAGTGGTGGGGCCCACTACTTTTGTAGTCAAGTAGCCTGACAGCTGATGCCAAATCAGACAACAGGCATTAGATGATCCTTAACCAAGGATGTGCACGTTATCCTTAGGTATTCAGTATGTAGAAGTGTGGTCCATATTTCAGTGATCCGGACCGTTGGTATGATGCTGCCTATTATGGATGGGCCATTCCTAAAAAATTCTCCTGGATTGGAAGATCCTAGCCACTGATTCTCTCCTCTTCATATAAGAAATTAGAGTTGTCCTATAGAGGGGATTTCTGCATGTTGGTACATTAAAGTTCAGCCATAATGGATGAATGGTGTGTATGACTGAACCATGATCATATCATCATATTGTAATCAAGACATTAATTTACATGATTTTTTTAACGCACACCCACACTACACACCACAAGGGCACTGAATCTCATAATCTCATTGTTGAAACACTACTTGTCTACCGCTAGGCTCTGAAACTAGATCCATCAATGTCGGTTTATTTACATAGCTTTTGGCTTCTACTTATAAAAGCCCGAAACCCAGACGGAAAGGTCCATTGAGTTAAGTGACTGGTACAAGCTTTATCAGCCGTCATTATCATTGTCTAATCCTTATCCCAATTAATTGTCATCCATTACATGATGTCTATTCTGCCATTCCCCGATATCAAGGCCCACAGGTTTGTTTTGAATTTTTTTTAATAATATCTAAAATAAATAATATGCTAATGTCATAGGTCATGCATTGATGCCTAAGTTTGAGTCTGGACTCAGTCATGACCAGGTGCATGGATGAACCTGAGCCTATCATCATGACCGAGTCTATATATGGATGAAGCCAAGTCTATCTAGGAGTCTATGGGGATAAATATCATGACCCAGTCCATGGGTGAAAGGTAGTCCATGAATGAGTCATGACTAAGTCTATCATGGAGGCAATGGGTGAAAGTAGTCGTCATCAAATCTGGGGGTGGGAAATTGAGTTTATAACTGAATGGTGATCAAGTCTATGGGTGAAAGTGAGTATATGATCGAGTCATGACTGAGTCTATGGATGAAACTGGGTCTTGTAGTCATCATCATCATTCAAACCTTTTGCCAATTAATTGGGGTCGGCTACTTGAATCCCATTTCACCATTTCACTATATTAGTAGGTTTATCATTGAGTAGGCCATAAATGTTTTCTTAACATGGCTAGATCAAAAGAAGCTCGAACAAAAGCAGTAGTCCATTAGAACTGGGCCCAATTTTACATAGGGCATGTTATAATTGGTTCCAGACATGCCCAGTTCAAAGAAATTTATTGGTGTAATTAATTTTTAATTAAAAATTTAATTTATTTTTAAATTTCAAGTCAAGTGGAATAAAGTCTTCAAGTTAACCCGACCCGAAAAAAAGAAAAATAAACTCAACTGGCTGGATATTGAGTTGAGTTTTTGGAGCTTTTTTTACATATGACAATAAAGTGTATAACATTGGTGCAAGAATATTTCAAAAGCCCAAAATGGTGACTTGATTTGATGTCTAACAACTTGGCTCAAAGACTCGACATCCTCTTTACTCAACTTAATTCAATAATTAAGTTAAAAATATTTAAAGTTATGATAAACTTTAGAGTAGTTACATTCATTAAATGATAGGATAAAACACGAAAACTCAACCCAGTTGAATTGAGTCAAAAGCTTGGATGAGTTCCTCAAGAACTAGTGACTTTTTTATTATTTTTTTTTATTTTTTCAGTACTATTTAATATTCGAAAGATAAAAAATCTATAAATTATGTTGAGTTGTGCTGAATCCAGTTTAGGATGTTTTGTTTTGTTAGTTTGTTTGTTTGTGTTTTTTTTTTTTATCTTTCTATTTTGGACTGAGTCACGAACTGATTGGTTTTCTGTTTTTTTTAGCCTCGGTAAAATCTAGTTGAGATGAGTCTGTTTTTTTTTGTTTTTTTAGCCTTGGTAAAATCTAGATGAGATGAGTCGACTTGGGCAAGTCCGAGTTGAGCTTTTAAACTATGGTTCAAAATATATAAAGTAGTGAAAGTGAAGAAATGTATGTTCGGCTAGTTAAAGACCTTTGCTCAAGTTAATCAAGCACTTAGACATCACAAATTGAAATGAGTCAAGATGATGCAGGGATGAACGTGATTAGGTCAATCACCGTCTTCTTCAATGATAACTACTTCAAATCTATGAAGCTTCTCTAGACTCATCACAGAAACTGTTCAAATTCATGTGGGAAAAAAGCAAGAATTTAAAATAAATTCCATAAAATTTATGATTCAAATGATTAATGAAATAAACAGGTTCACAACCCTTTAAATAGAGATACTAAGCTATGGAAGAAATTTCAGAATCAAATTACAACTAAAACTTCTAGAATTCGCAACTTACTATAAATAATAACTTACTATTTATAGACGGTTGTGATGTCTACTAGTGCACAAGGTTTTTGGTGAAAGATAGTGTCCTATTTGGCCTCACCAAACTATTCTCCTAATTATTTTAAGCACTTCTCACATTGAGTGCAACTCTTAAAGCCTAATAGATGAAGAGTTATAATCAAACTAAAATTTACTATTTATAGTAAAAATGAAATTAAAATAGGAAAATGACTATCGATCTGGGGGTATTTCACAAATCCGACTTGCGTAACCTGACATAACTGGGTTGGGTGGCTAAAGTATCTTGTTCTATCCTAAAATCATATATTTTATGATAATTTATTCTGGATTGCGAGATATGCCTGATTTAAGGTCTAATAGTCCGGATCACTTCTGTCGTTGACCGGACCTTTTATGATCCATCTTGGCTATGAAATTGTTCACGACCTGCTCTACATCACGAGATCAGTGGATTGACTTAGCAAATCTAGCCGTTTCGGGACTGAGTCACAATCACGAGGAAGCTTCCTAGTGACTCAAAACAACATCTTATAGTCATTGGGTCGACTCATTGAAGTGCAGAACCATGGGGGCTATGGGCTTTAACTTGACCATTGCCCATGAAATTGGATAAGATGTGGTCCACACCATTACACTTTATCACTTTTTTCTCAGGATAAAAGATCCTGACATCGTGGATGGCACTTAGAGACTATTCCCACTCCACCCTGAATGCATGGGTGGGTCAGGGACAGGAACTTAGCTCCATCTAACAAACTAAAAAGTAGGAAGATATCATAAAAAAGAAAAAGGAAAAAAGGAGGTGCATATGATCTTTCTCAGTGGCTTTTGATTCACTTTGCTTGCTAGTGTTCGTTGCATTGGAAGTTAGGCATGATGGAAAAGAAAAATGATCCCATTTCACACATACACGGTATGTGCATTGGGACCCATATATGGATGACAACTTGTTGAGTGGGCGACACCTTACGACAGTTCTGATTTTGATCGAATGGGATCTTTTTTCTTCTCTTTTAATCATCAAATGGCTCTTTTGTTTATAAAAGCATCTTCAGAGAATGTTTCGATTCATGAAAAGAAGGGAAATTAAACTCAATTAATTACTTTGTTTATGAAGCTTTTCTTTGTGGGAATTTGTAGGAAATATCATTTCTTAGTTTCTATCTTTACTATTATTTTCCCACTTCTGTTCCTAAAAATGACATTTTTTCACAATGGAACCAAAATGAGTTTTTTAAAGATGAAGTCCAAACATGACACCATCTATTTTAAATTACCTTACATGTGGCACTTGTACCAATGTGCATGGCTCCACACATTCCAATGTGCCACATTGGTCACCATCCTCTTCTCTCGTGCCCCACCAGAGGTGGGCATCTAACGCAGGGAAGGACGTGAGGTCAAACACCGTCTTCCTCAAGAGGATAACTGTTCCGAATCAACGGAACTTCTCTGGACTCCTTACAGAGACTTCTCGAATCCACGAGGAAAGAAAGCAGAAAATAAAAATAATTTCTAATAAATTCGAAATTGATTAATGAATAATTGATAATTCTCTAATGTGTTTCCTTATATCATTAATATAGTAAAAAAATAAACTAAAATTCGTAATTACCAAAAATAGTACAATTCTAACTCTAACAAAAATCCTAATTCTAATAAAACTCTTCTAAAGCTTAATTTCTAAAAATAAAAATTATAAATAAACTTTCTTTAGAAGAGTCCTAGTATAACTAAAAGTCATTTCTAAAAATAAAAAAAATCTAAAACTCTAAAAATATTTAAAAAATCAGAATTACTAAAAATAGTAAAATTTTTCTAAAAATTCATTTTTGAGCTGGAAGCACGCATTTTCTAACAAAAGGGACAGATACGACCCACTATGTGGGTCGGTTCACCTCGAATGACCCGTTTCACTAAAGATTGATAGGTTGTATGCCCCGTAACGATATCCGGATCAAAAGTTATGGTCAATTTACGGTTCATCTTCTTTTGGCCCAACCATGCTAGGAACGGATTTGTGACACGTTCTACATTAGACCCCTCCATTTGAAAAAAACTCGTCCTCGAGTTATGCAAGAGACTTGACACATGAGTCTGAGATAACTTCTGATGCCGATGTTCATTAGCCCTTTTTTTGTACTTGGCATTAAGCTCTTGAGCTGACACAATACATGTATTTATGCTTTCCTTGACTTGACTAATATTGATCAGTTTCTCCACATTTGTCTTCAAGATCTCATATTTTTTCTGATAATGTGAGCAATTAGGCGGGCTTGCCCCTGAGACGGGATCAATGTGATTTTGTATATCTCGTATGGGAGACAATTTATTGGGGGGTTCTTCGAGCACAATCTCCTTGAACCTCTGCAACACTGGCTTCAAATCTTTTGGGATATTCATAGGCTCCATATATTCTTTCTTTTCAACTAATGAATATATATTTCTTATCTCTTCAGATTGTTTAACAAAAGCCTGTTCAGTTGTGAAAGACTGTTCCTCAACTTTAAAAGTCTTGAGTTTGTTCTCCGTTCCCATAAGGGCCATATGTTTGCTACTGATGAATCCTGTGGCTTGTCGCGATTTCGTTTCAATGAGGTGGTTTCTGGTGGACAAATAATATGATTTTTCTGCAAAACCTTTTACTGATCGGCCATCCTGGTAATAATTTTGGTTTTGTTGGAATAATACTTGATTATAATCTCGTGGGAGAAATCCCATGCACAATAACTGCTTCATCCGCGACCATGTGCGGATTGACGTCTTCATCTATCTCATCCGCTCGAGTTAAAGTTGTTCCCACCAATTTGAAGCTTTGCTCATCAACTTGTAAGCCACGAGTTTAACTTTCTTTTCTTCTACGATGTTCATATAGTCGAAGATACGTTCGACTTTAAACAACCAATCGAGGAAGTCCTTAAAGTAGAGTTGACCATTAAAACTAGGAAGATCGACTTTCATCTTAAATTCTTAACCCATCCTTTCTATCTGATCAATGCCTCGTTTAGGATGCTGTGAAATCATGTCGCTAGATCCCACTTTCTCAGGAGTGATCCTGTGGTTTACTGATAGTGTCGCTCTACAATCAGTATAATTATGAATTTCAGCAATTGGCGGTAGAAGATTACCACTAGGAACAAGGAGTTGCCCTAGGGTTTCCGCCAAGAGATCCGCTATACAGTCCATGGAAGCCTACAGCCTTTGCATAGCTTGCCGATTCTCTTGAATGGTTGTTTTGAAAGCTGTTGCCGTTAAATGTAAATTCCCTGGGGCACCGCCCATGGGATTGTTGCTCGACCCATCGTTAGAAGCCATCGATCCGAGGAGAAACCTCGCTCTGATACCAAACTGACGCAGGGAAGGACATGAGGTCGAGTACCGTCTTCCTCAAGAGGATAACTATTCCGAATCCACGGAACTTCTCTGAACTCATTAAAGAAACTTCTCGAATCCACGAGGAAAGAAAGCAGAAAATAAAAATAATTTCTAATAAATTCGAAATTGATTAATGAATAAGTGATAATTCTCTAATGTGTCTCCTTACACCATTAATATAGAAAAAAATAAACTAAAATTCGTAATTACCAAAAATAGCACAATTCTAACTCTAACAAAAATCCTAATTCTAATAAAACTCTTCTAAGGCTTAATTTCTAAAAATAAAAATTATAAATAAACTTTCTCTAGAAGAGTCCTAGTATAACTAAAAGTTATTTTTAAAAGTAAAGAAAATCTAAAACTCTAAAAATATTTAAAAAATCAGAATTATTAAAAATAGTAAAATTTTTTTAAAAATTCGTTTTTGAGCTAGAAGCTCACGTTTTCTGAAGAAACTTACAGATGTGACCCACGTTGTGGGTCAGTTCATCTCGGATGGCCCGTTTCAGTAAAGATTGATAGGTTGTACGCCCCGTAACGATACCCGGATCAAAAGTTATGGTCAATTTACGGTCCATCTTCTTTTGGCCCAACCATGCTAGGAACGAATCTGTGACACGTTCTACATCAGCATCGAGTCGAGTCGGACTGGATTAGGTCCAACACAACTTGATCTGGTTTTTACAAGTACCTAACTCGAACTCAATCTGATTTGGGACCGAGTCCAGCAGGACTGATTTGATCCGAACCGATTCCTTGTTGGCCTGACTCGAATTGAGCCTGACTTGTTCAGGGAAATCGAGTTAGATCGAGTCTTTTGTTTAATTATTATTATTATTATTATTATTATTATTATTTTAAAATAAAAAAATATGAAAAAATTTCAAAAAATTGTATTAAAAAAAAAGGAGAAGAAATTAAGGATAGCTTTTAGATGTCCCAAGCCAGGGCGGCCCACAAGCGGCTTCCACAGCTACACCCGACGTCCTGAGCCAGGGCGAGAGCTGAAAAATACACAGAAAAAAAATATATAAATGGAACCTACCTAATGAATGGATGAGGATGAACGGTGAAGATAAGGTACTGGGCTGCTGAGTAGCCTGAATTCCAATCAAGTTTGGTGCAGCACTGGCTCGAATAGGGTTATGGTTCGAGTAGAAGAAGGGTAAAAGTAAAAAAAAAAAAAAGAAAGTAAAATTTAACTTTATACTACCCGATTTCGGTCCGGATCGGATCGGATTGGATCCGATCCAACCTGATTGCTATATGACCCTAACTCGACTCGGTTTGGCGTCAGATCCGAGTGTGTCTACTCGATCCGACTGACCTTGGCTTTTGGCTTGGGTCGGATCGGATCTGACCAATTTGGTCGAGTCGAATCCAACGAGTCGAGTCGGATCTTGCCCACCTCTATACCCCACATGTGCTGATGCACCATATGTACCACCATTCATCATCTCTTGCACCCCACATGTGCTGATGCACCATATGTACCACCATTCATCATCTCTTGCACCCCACATGTCAAAAGCACTCCACATGCTCTAATACATCACACATGTCATTGTTTATTTTTAATTGCTCTAAATATGCCACGTGTGCAAATGGTGCTAAGATGTACAAGTGCTACAATCTAACATCCCACATGTGCCATAGTAGTTAAGCTATTAATGTGAAATTTTATTTCTCCATCTCCAAGCAACTCACATGTGCCAATTGCTAATTTGGCATATGAAAAAAAAATTTTCCAAGGAAATTTCTTATTTAGCTAAACAATAAATTTAAAAATAGATTAAAAAAATTTCAGAAAATTCTTATTATAACATATATATATACAAAGAAATAATATTTCCTTTCTCATCTTTAGGGTGAAATAGGTTTTTTCAAGAATTACTACTTCATTTTGGTGAATCCGAAGGATGAAGTGCTTCGTGCTAATATTTTACTTATCAAGCAATGAATCCCAAGGTTCGGAGTATTCATCTGCTGGGGCATGGACCATACCCCGATAATCGTGCTGGTCCCAACTGCCAATTGGAGAACTTTTGTGCATTGAATGCCGACCGTCGTGTGGGTTTTTCCTAACGCCGTAATTGCAATCTCAAAAATTCCTCCAATCAGTGCCAGATTAACCGGATCCCTTAAAATTTCAAGATAAGACTAATCTATGATAGGACCCAACAAATTAAACGGTCGGGATGTCATCCATGCGTGCCACACGTGCATGGAGCTCAAGTACCTGATAGCTGACATGGGTTCGTGAGTTTAGAAGGGTTAGCTTCGAGTGAAGATTGTGATAACACGGTGAAAGAACGCTGCATGCACTAACAGTCCGTGGACACATATCTAACCATCAAATAGGGCTGGGCTTCGGTAGTGACCCTCTAGTACCGAGCTCTGGTTGGTGCTGAAAAAACTCTATGGTCTCACCATGGTGTATGTATCTTATCTACGCCGTCTATTCATTTTTTCAGGTAATGTTATAGCATTAGCGCAGAAATGAGGTAAATTCAAGGACTCCTAATTAAGTCTCTAAACAATTTTGTCCATGTTCGATTGCCGACTTGATTGATCAAGGACTGCTCAGTCAATGTTGATCAATCGATGATCCAATTGATGATGTGTGCGACGTTTTGTTTCCTATTTTGATTGTAACACTTAATATAATGTGTAATTGGGATTAAGAGATAGAGGGGTATCATTAATGATTGTAGAGAGGAAAGACTAGGTTTTGTGGAGATTCGAATAAAGGGTCCTCATCAATGTATGTCTGTGCATCCATCTCTTATAAATTATATTTTATAATTGATTTACCTTCATTTTGTGTCGTGATTTTTTTTCATAATGATTTTTTATATAAAATTTGTGTACTTGGACAGGCTTTGTTTGTGTTTATCTTTCGCATGTTTGATTGAATTTAAGTTTACTTCCACACTATTCCCAACGTAGTCCACTTGAGATTTGGTTCTTTCTCATTTTCTGTTTCCTGCAATAAAATGATATGAGAAAAATAAATAAATTTATATGGTTGACAGGAATGAAACATTTGCACCATGGTGCAACCTACGGATCTTTTCCAGCACCAACCAGCTCCGTGTAAGAGTCACTATGTTCCCATCCAATAATGGTATGCAGGAATCACAACTCACATTTCGGAATGGGCATTTGAAAAGATCTCATTTTGGATGCTTCCTACAATGCCACCGACCATTTTCTAACTATGGGAGACAATGCGCACAGCAGCTATCGGCAATCCCTCTGCTCGCTGAAATAGATCTCTGTATTTTGATTTTTCTCCTCTTGCTAAGTGGGGCATGGCTAGTAAGCTAGTCAATGTTTAAGTGGCAAAGATGTTGATACACTTTCTCATTTTGTACGAGTAATATAATGGAGGTATTTGATACTTCGGATGTGTATCATGCTTAATAGGTAGAAAATTCATCTGTCAAACATTAATGGGAGTGCTTGGATCGTAAGCTTTATTTATTCATTTACTTGCACTCACACCTCGTATGCACCCCAAACACTCACACCACAAGGGAATTTCACTACAGTAGGTGCTCAAACCCATGACCTCGGGTTGAAACTCTTGTGGGTCTACCACAGCGGCATAAGTAAGGACCTTTATGGATCATGAGGGCTTGTTTGGATACTATCAAATAAGTTATTTTTTCTACTTACAACATAGATAACATATTTTGAGATAAATAAATTTGGTTTATAATTAATAATTATAAGTAACTTTTTTTATTTAAAGTTACTTAAGTTTAATAAGTAAAAATCAGGATAAATTACTTGATCAAAATGCCCTTTAAGTTACTTAAAATAAGCTATTTATATCTTAAGTTGTTTATCTTGATTTTTTTAGTTATTAAACTGAAATGATTAAATTTAAATAAAAAAGTTATTTACAACTGATCATAAACCAAACTTACTTATCTCTAATAATTAGTCTACTACTCTTAAGTAGAAAAAGAAACTTATTTGGTAATATCCAAACAGCCCTAAATAAGATTGGTTGAACAATCTTGACCCCTTATTCATGGACACTAGCATGCTGAAATAGAACCATTTGATGGTTTTCATTTTCAACTGTTGAATAAGTGTCCATCAATCAGATAATCACATAATAAAATAAAGCCTACTTTTTAGTTTGTGATCTACCTATTCTTAGACCCATAAATTGAACAGTTTAATATAAATTAGCTTTCTTCCATGTATGTAATTACTAAGTAATTTTTTAAGCGCTAGCTAGCAGATCATCCGTCATACTCTTGCAGAATATCAAAGTTTTTCTCAAGATGATATTGGTTTCTCACACACAACACTACCCGGAGGTGTACCAGATTTCGATATAGTGCGAGGTGAAATTCGGTGGAGTGGATATTTTAAGTATACTTATCTTACATACTCAAAATGAGGAAGGCACGTGTGGGATTGGATCCGTTCATCTGATGAAAGCTATTGGGAAAATGAAATGTATAGAGAATAGATGCATGTGGTCGATCGTTAGCTGGGTCATAAATAATATACAAAACAAATGAATGGTTAAAGATAAATTGACCCAATGCTCAAATTTTATGTACACGTGTAGCCCACCTGATTGGCCTATTTTGGACGCATCACTTCGGCACTATGGGAAACCCATGATGAGCGGCTCTGATCGACACATGTGCAGCCATGTCAACCCAAGCTACCCAGACACGTGCAAGATCTGTCCGTTCATCAGGCAGGCCATGTTAGCGAACGGTTCTTCCATCCCATAAATCAAGGCATCCATTCATCAGGTGGGCCACGATTGGATTAAATAATTAATGGATGTTTAGAAAAGAGGTGACCACTGGCTCACATTCAACATGTGAATGTGGGTCACTTGTGAGTGAGCTGGCCTGTATTTTAGGCCACGATAAATTCACCATGGAAGCATGCCTAATGAGCATCCCAAATCTAGACGCATGATTCAAATCGACACGTGTAGAGGTGACCACTGGCTCACATTCAACATGTGAATGTGGGTCACTTGTGAGTGAGCTGGCCTGTATTTTAGGCCACGATAAATTCACCATGGAAGCATGCCTAATGAGCATCCCAAATCTGGACGCATGATTCAAATCGACACGTGTAGAGCACTTGCTACACAGTGGGTGCCCCACGAAAAAGTAGGAAAGATCACTGCCTTTTTCCAGTAGGCCTTCAATCCACACGGAGGAAAATCTGTACTATATCTGCGTGTGTGGTTAGTGAACAACGAAGTCATTGTTTCACTGACCACACTTGATGTGACTTATCTAAAGACATCTAGTAACCCTAATTCCATTTAAAATATTATACTTTCTTGAAATTGTAAAGATGGCCAAATTATTTGAATTGATTAACCAGACTACCCTAGCAAAGACTCAAGTTAGCAAGCCCTAAAACAAATAAAAATATTAAATATGAAAATTTTGAACATAAATATCTAATACATACAAAAAGGTTAGTTTTAGATTCTTAAAACCCTAAAACAAATAATAATATTAAATATGAAATTTCTGAAAAGAAAATTTTTAAAATTGCCAAACTTAAAATTAATTTTACATATTGTGAAAAACCTACACACACACACTGTGTGTGTGTGGAAGTGATCCACTGCCGCACTGCATTTTATATGCATCCCGATTGCATACCACTCACAAGGCATGTGTATGGTTTTGTTTTCATATATATATATATATATATATATATATATATATATATATATATATATATATATATATATAATTTTTATTTTTGGCTATAAAGGAAAATTGATTTGACCGGAAATCTTATCTTCTAATAAATGGACCTTTCCTCTGGGACCACTCATTAGGATCAGACAATGAAAACTGGGCCAATCCAATCATCTAGTGGGCCATTTGTGATATTTTTTTTGCATGGTGCGTTTTGTTTATGTGAACAATGTCTACCACATAAGCTGTAGTCTCCTTTGCTTTTGCTTATCAATTGTATATACGGGGTGTGAAATTGACTCGGAGATGGAAATATGTTTGATTTCTGGAGTCGCCATTAACCAAATGAAGCCTGGGATCTACGATCAATTAGAAACTGTATAATAGCTTAAGGGTAAGGGAATCATGAGATTTTCCAATTCAAGTAACTCATGTGGTTGGTCTGCGACCATATATTTTTAATAAGGGTCTCTGTTATAAGAGAGGAAGGGATTAGATACCCTCTCTAGCCGACACTAAGTGCCGTTTCTACTTTAAAGAATGTATGGCTATTATGGAAATTATAGTACTGCAAATATATATATTAATCATGTAACCATGCTTCACATAACCCTATGGGAGGGCCGAGCAGATGAAAAAAATAAAATAAAAGGGATCATAACCTTGCTTCATAAAGTCAAAGGAATATGGGCATGCAGACATAATGAAATGAAGGCAATAGAAATAAATGCGGTGAAAGAACAAAAATATAGGTTAGGTATAATGGAATGTGTGAAATGGACTATGTTCTGAGGTTGACTAAGATATGAGAAAGAAAAAGAGAGGTCAAATACCCTTTTTAAATAAAAAAGGAATAATCAGACATCCCTAATCTTGACCCTACTTTTAAGTTGACTAGCTGACTTCGCTGAACCGATTCTTCGGTAGTTGGTTGGAAGGGTGTAAGATATCGCCTTTTGTAGGTGTTAAGGCTCTTAATAGGGGGTAAATTAGGTGTGTCGGGGTCCTATGCTACCCATTTCTTAAACTCCCAGCTCTCTCCTCTCTGTCTCTATCCATCCCTGGGACATGAGTCTAATGCTAAATTGATAGGAGAAAACTGTCGGCCAGCGGTTGGCTAGTGGTGGGCACTTGTTAAGAGTTTTCCATGCAAGTGGGCCAAATGGATGCCAAGTGTCTATTGGCCAATGGTTGGGCGATAGTTTGGTGTTAGTCAGCCAAGCGTTGGCCAACAATTTGGGTGTCTACAGATTCCCCCCTTTGGCAGATGTTGTAGGCAATCGAAGGCCAAAGTTAGTGGACACCCCACCCTTTGGGATGGTGTGATTGTGCCATAGCTTGTCATGGTACTTTCATCGAAGTTCCTATTTAGATGAGAATTTGCTCGAATGTCTCTTGAGGGTTGAGGAAGACCTTGTGATTTGTTCTTGTGCTTTCTACAATTTTATGGTCCGCCAAAATCGTAACCTCTTCATGTCGTGAATGATACATGTGCATCGAAAGTGTTTGCAAGTTGGAATTTGAAGTAGTTAAAGCCCTACATTTTCTACAACCTTATGAGGATAACTGTGTGAATTGACATAAATGTTCAAGATGCATGCATATTCTCCTGGGATCACTTGGAGGCATGTATGGGTAATGGGCAGTTGCTTGCGCATTCTGCAGCTTTAAGGATCTCCATGTGTTACCACATGTTGGTTAGAAAGTATCCTTGATTGGAATCCTTCCAAATTATTTCCCCTACCATATGGGACTTTGAGTTTAATACTTTGGCTAAGTTAAGGCTGTTAATTTCATCATTGAAGTACGGGCATGATATTTCACTCATTGCTTATTATGCGATTCGAGACATCTGGGTTGACATTGATGGTTCGGGCCAACTATATGATGTTCCACATATGATTATGAGGAAGATCGAAGACTTAAAAATCTTCCGAATCAATTATTGCTTATTTTGGTACCCACCGTCCAATATGAGAAACTGCCCAGTTGTGAGGTGTTGTACATGTGTTTGGTTTTTCAATTTTTTTTTGGGTTTTCTAAAATAAGTCCCCACCTATAGGGAACGGTCCCGTGGGATTTTCCCATGGGATTTTTATTGCAAAAAATAATAATAATAATAAATTAAAAAAAATTGAAAGTTTTTTATTTGGCATTTTGAAAAAAATATTTGCTTGATCTCACGGGTGATATGTCATTAAGTTGTTTTTTTTTTTTTTGCCATTTTATTTTTTAAAATTTCAAATAAGTCAAACTTACTCTTTTCTTTCTCGGTGGAGATTTTAATGGTTACGATTGGAGTCAATCTTTATTACAGGGGCATTGTATAGTATTGTCCATCTTGAAGTGTGCTCTTGGTCAATATAATGATCCTGTGAGCCACAGGACATTGCTTTGTCATCGATGTGCCTTTTAGTGCCTACAAAGAGATAAAATAATATCATTATGAGAATTGAAGAATTGGCTCAGAGGGAGTGAGAATTATTAGAGAGGGAGTGAGACTTATTGGAGTGGGCATTGAGGTTGTTGTCTAGTTGGATATTCTGGAGGATCACCCTTGGCTTGAATGATGCAAACTGCAGGGATGAACATTTTTTTTTAAAACGATTTTTCTCCTTTTTTATTGCGTACCATGTTTATTATATGCACGTGTAGTCATATTTTTATTTGTTAAAAGGAAAATAGAGCTCCATATGAAAGAATGAAATAAAAAATATTTTATGTTAGTCTCTCTATTTAATTCGTGCTCTGGACTTTGGTTCCTTGGTTTACAAGGATCAAACACTTGACTGTTTCAATGTCTATCTTTTATAAGTTCTAAGTTGATTCAAGAGGGTTTTGGAAGACCTTTAGAAGTATGTACCAGAACTTTCTTCCCAATTCTGGGCTGAGTTGAAAGTTCCTGAAACATTATGGTTTTCACGTCTTGCCTTTGAGATACGAGCCCAACTTGAGATCAAGGGGTACCCTACCTTTTTTATTTCTTTTACAAAAAAAATATTTTTATATATAGTACTTTTTCGTGTTTTCACTACATCTGGTTTTGCTCATCATTTATTCTTGTCTATCCCTTGGAAGCTTTACCTTTTTATCCCTTAGTGCTCTTTTGGATTTTCATTAGGTCCATCATGCATCCACTTTTTTTTTTCTTCTTTTTTTTAAAAAAAAAAAAAAATTTATTTTGCTTTCCTTTTTTTTTTTTCAAGGCATGTTGGTAGAGAGGGATGGGGTTCGACCTCAGGTGGCTTCTCGTAACCATCCTACCACTCATGGTGATTTTTAACATAGTCGACGTTGATTGGTTTAAAAAGATCTTCACTCTTCATATTAGTGAGGCAAAGTGCTCCTCTAGGGAGTACTTTAATAATGAGCGAGCCTTCCTAAGTAGGCTTGAATTTTTCCCTTAGATCAGGCAAGTGACGAGGTGAGATTTTTCATTACCATGTCTCCTACTCTGAAAGTTCTCACATGGATCTGCTTATTGTATGCTGGTGCAATCCTCTTCTAGTAAGTCTGAGAATGGCATAGAGCTCGCATGCATTTTTTTTTTGCTAAATTTAGCTGATCGTAGCAAGCCGTAATCATTCTCCCTCTTTCCAATAGTATGCCTAGTGAGGAAATTTCAACATCGACTAGTAGAATAATATGCATTCCGTATGTAAGCTCGTATGGAGTGACACTTGTCGCTGTGTGTATAAACGTTCGGTAAGTGCTAAGTGCATATGGAAGCATCTTTAGCTAATCATTATATATTTTTACTATTTTCTTAAGGATGAGGATGAGTGTTTTGTTGGTAGCATAGATCTCTCCATTCATCCACGATCGATAGGGGCTTGATTGGTGCCTCTTGACTTTGAGTCGCTTAGGAAAGTTATCCACCCTTTGGTTCATAAAGGGTATCCCATTATCTGTGATGATGACCTATGTGATTCCATAGTGGCTGATGATGTTGTTCTTTAAGAACCACGCCATGTGATGTTGCTATGGTGGTATATAATCTTGCTTCCACCCATTTGTTAAAATAATTGACTACCATCAAAATGAAATAATCAATACAATTGAGTGGTCTAAAGCTTGTTCAGATAATCAGGGCATTTGTGGAATGAATTGGGTAATGAGATTTCTGGTGCACAATGATTAGAGTTTAAATTAGCTAAATTCATAGTGTAACTCATTTGCGACTAACAAAAATGTTGATTTGATTATAATCACTCTAAGCCGTTGGTTCTTTGGCTAAAAGGATAAGTGGGTCAGTTTGGTTTATTAATTAAGATCTGACCCCTAATTGTTTCGATTTTTGATAGATCTTTATTTAGTTATAGTTATCTCGATTAGTTATTGATAAGTTAGTTAGATTCAGGCCCTATGTGAACAAATCATTTGGCTAAACTCGGTGTTTGATTGGCCGGATTCGTTGGCTTCCTACAATTGATTAATCTTATTTGTGTGGTTCTTTATTAGTACCACTCGCGTATAGGCTAACATCGAGTGTTAATGTCAATAAGTGACAACATAAGTTAATTATAATGAAAAATTTCAAAGGTTTTTGAAAATCTAAAATAGCGAAAATTCAGGACATTATATTCTCGGATAGGTTCACTCTTAACATAACCTCTATCGAAGAGTGAAGAGACTTAAATAGTATCAAAGTAGGAGAACTTGTAGGTTTCTCATGTACATTTGAACCACACTTTGGAGAAACTCCCTTTAGAAAGAAACTCAAGCATTCACATAGGCAAAAGATAATTGAATTTGAAGATAACAATAATGAGGAAGATGAGGATGAAGAGATGGCTAAAAAATTAAAGAAATTCCTCAAGATTAGTAGAGGGAAAGATTTTTGATAAGAAGGGTAAAACAGTTAAACCTATGCGTATAGGTAAATCTAAATAAAAAAATAAATAAAAGAAGCCTGATGTTATAATTGTGAGGGTTATGGTCATATTGATTCCGAATATACTAGCAAGCCAAGATTATTAAAAGTAAAAGCCATAGCTACAACATGTGATGATTCTATGGAGTTATTAGATTTTGAGGGCTCTCATACTAATGAAGACCTTAGATCTGTTAAAGTTCTAATGGCCTCCACCACTCTTGTCTTTTTAGAGACTTAAGACGAGAATCTCACAATAACACCTCAGAAGAAGAAGAACAATCCTCCAATGAAGATGATGAAGATGAGGACTTGTAAGAGGCCTACAACCTACTTTTTGCTAAAAGTATAAAAATAAAAAAGAAGCTAGGTTTGGTTGAGGCAGAAAAGAATTAATTGGCTGACTAACTTGAACAAGTAAAATTTAAAAGTTTCTCCCTAATGCAAGCTAAGGAAAATCTAAAGTCAGATCTTGATGAGACTTGGGAGAGTTATGAAGATCAAGATTTGAAACTTCAAGTCAATTAACAATTGAATTTCTTCTTGCTAATATAAAGACCAATGTTATCCAAGGAAAAGAACAATCAGAAAAATTTATTAGTGCGGGTGAGCCCTCAGGGAATGAGAGGTTTTGAACTTGATAGTTACAACTTTGTATCAACCTCTACCCCTCTAGTAATCCAAAAGAGCTCATCTAATATAGGAGGTAAATCGAGAGCCTCTCATGTGTGCTATAATTGTGGAGATGTGGGTCATTTAAAATTTGAATGCTTTGTCTATAAAAGGCTATGATTTACCTCAATCTCAAACTAAATAGGTAAATATATCATGACTGAGAAATTGACACATCATGGAGAAACGCCCCTCGAGGATCGTTAGAAAGGTGGAGGAAGTTTTCAATCCCTTAAAAAATATTGAACAACCATATGAGGGAGTTGATAAAACAAGTTTCCCTTCTTAATGAGAAAATAAAGAAAATGCTGAGTTGGGGCAACAACAATGAAGACGGTAGGAAAGACATAGGAAAATTCCTTACTGAACATAGATTTCCAATTAGGAATTCACCTAAGGGAGATGCATCTAGAAAAATCATTCGCCATCCTAAAAACAATCAGAGTATTAGGAAATTCACACACATGTGGGTTGTGAAAAAGGATAGGTGAACTGTAGAGGTTTATGTGAGCTTATAAGTAAATTTAAGAATTTTAACCTCATTTTCACATTGATAATTTATATTTAAGTTACTTCATTTAATTTTATCACATGTTTTTACTAAACTATGCTTGGTCATGTGCTTCATAGGTATATCTCTTAAATGACCGTATTTTGTATGCTTCATGTTTTCATTAATGTGTATATGCACCCTACATTCCCTTATTAGTATGTGCTTATAGGTAAATTTATGACTTATAGAGCTCTCTATTTTCTCTGCTTATTGGTATATAATCATGGAATTGTCTCTTTGTCATTTATTGACAAAAGGAGAGAAAAATTAACTCCCACCAAAATAAGTTGAATGTTGTTTTACAGGTTTTATTTGTTGTAGGGAATTGATGAAGTTAGAGGTAACACTTGAGGGAAAGCATTACAAGTGTTTACAGGTTGAGTCTTGTATTTATGTTGTAAATCATTGTAATATTTTATATGTAATTTTGAGTGGTTTTGATTTATCATTGGTATGGATCATGAAAGGGTCTACTTTAGTTTTGTCATATAATTGATAAATGGAGAGATTGTTAATGCACCTATTTGTAATGGTGTGAGCTAGGGTGTCTTCAATTAGTTGTGCTTCCATTGGAAGACATTGAAGACTGAAGACTCAAAGACTGGAAGCATCAAGGCCTGAAGTTAATAGATAAATGAGATCCCTTGGTGATCCCGGCCCTAGACCCCTTCAAGTTCCAAAACAACCTACCTCTAAATGTTTCATTCCATATTTAAACATTTGATTCATCTAACCCAAGCTCTAGAGCTTAAATGAACATGTTAAGTTATGCTTAAAAGAGGTGCAAAGTTGTTATATATTAGAAACATGAAGCAAAAAGATTTTCAGCAATTGTCGATCCAATCAACAGTTTATTAATTAGACTTTATTGATAGAAGGTTTGATCAGTCAATCGATCGAAGTCAACTAAAAGTATCTAACAAAGAAATTGTAAAATCTTGAAATTTCTTAATCATATTGAAAGGGCATTCGATTGAATCAAAGGCACGTTCGATCGATCAATCAATTGATGAATTAGTCCTTAAAGATCTGTTAGAGCATTTTTTTTTATATATAAATCTAGCATTCAAACCTTGGTAAAAAAGGATATAATTTGGTATTTTAGAGACCTAGTGTTTCCTAAGACTCACAATTGCTCGTAGGCTCTATTTCAAAGATATTCATGCTCTCTTCTTAGTGATTCTTCATTTTAATAAGCATTCCAAGTTTCATTTCAAAAAGAACATGATCTTAAGCATTCTCTAGAGATTAGACACAATCCTTATAGGAAAATCAATTTTCTATCATTCTCTAAAATGCCTATCTAGGTAAATCTCCTATTTGGAAATAACTAAATCATTAGTTGTAAGAGATTCAACACAACAATCATTACCTTAGTAGCCTCATAGGTACATAATATGTAGGGTACCCAATCGTAGAAGCTAAAGCATCTGCATCAAAGATCAGCGGAGCGCAAAAAATTGAAATCAAGAAGAGAAGACATATATCAAGAAGGCACATCAACGTGGCTTAATCCAACAAGTAGGTTGTTATTTTAGAGTTCATTGAGTTTGAGATCCGAACTTGAATAGGTCCTTGTGTAGGACCATCTCCATCGGGAGTATAAATAGAACCTTGTGTAGGAGCGCCAGTGGACATGGGTGCATATGTGCTAGTCTCCGTGGGAGCCTCCAACAGGAGTATACGTAGGTACCTAGATTAGGACCATAGTGGTTCTTGGTTAGCTGATAGAAAACAAAGTCCCCTCGGGTGTCATGTACACAGGTGGAAATGTGTTCCACCAACATGGGTGAGTATGCGTACGTCTTTGTGTAGGATCATCACCAATACGAGTGTGTACATGGTCCACCGACATGGGTATGTACATGTAGGTTTGTGGTGAACTTGTAAAGCCATTGTAAAGCTTAGAGGTGAACTTATTTGAAACCTTCAAGATAGTGAAATCCAGTACATTTGAGGAAAGTGCGTCTGCCGGGAGTAGAGTAGGCAATTAGCTGAACCACTATACATCCTTGTGTTTTCGATTGTAATTTGTAGATGCATGTCTAATTATGTTTATAAGTTTAATTTTTGAATATATATGAATTTCTAATTAGATTGCATGCTAGGTGCTTAATTGATCGCATGTACAAGATAGACCTATCTCACCCACATAAATTAGTTGCTCAAATTAGTTATATCTATTACAATCCATGTACTTAGACCCACTTGACTTGAAAGCCTAAGTGTTAATTGCTTTTAATTGGCGCATATTTTTAAGTGGTCATATTCACCCCCTCTAGGACTTAGCCATAATTCTAAACTACATAAGCTTCTGCCTACCATGGTTTTGTGTTAGACAGTCAATGTAGTTTCAATTGGTCCCACAATTAATGTGCATTGTATATTGGATAAAGGATTGGTTTAGTGACTTTTCCTTCAAGGATCAACAAAAGAGGGAGTGATGCCCCTTGTAGAACATGAGGAGGAAACTCTTGGCCTTAACTTAAGGCCGCGTTTGCTTGAAAGACATAGGGTAGGTAGTCTCCCTGGAGGATGTTGACGGTGGGGATTTTTGACTTGATGGGACCTGCTTGGTGCTATGAAAGAAGATTATAGAGTATGTTGTTGTTGTTGTTGTTATTGTTAACAATAGCAGTATCTGGGGTCGTGATCATGATTTTCTTTTTATCGATCAGATTTTGGACTGCAAGCTTCAAAGAGAAACAATGCTCTGTGATATGGCCCCTTGGTGGAATATACATGTAACACTTCATACTTTTCAATATTCGAGTTTTACCAAGAAGACTTGGATTAATATAAACAAAAATCCAATTAAATAGAACGTTTGCCTTCGTCCTAGCATTCATTTTATTATTTGAAGAAATTTTCATCCTTAGACTAGACCATCGGGCCATTGCTTACTAGAGCGAATGTCGTAGTTGAGCATACAACTACGAGGATACACATTTGCTTGAAATAACCTGATTGAATGATTATATACACCATAGTTTGTGAATTAAATTACTAAAGAATCATGTGAAACTGACTATTTAGATGCACGTAAACTTGTTCATGACCCTAAAACCATCCTAGATCGAATTAGAATAAATCCAACCACCATTTTAGTTTTCGAAGCATGAACCAGCAAATCCACTGTAAATCACATTCTAAAGAGCCTAGTAGTAAATCAGCTCCTAAACTAGAATATACAACTAATATTCTTGAGACCCATTGTTTAGATCGACCCAAGAGATATTGGGGACATATAAATTGGTAGATGATCGACCTTGGTGAAATACGATCATTAAATTACACGTAATTATCATATTATCGCATAGATAGGGGGTTGCAGCTCACCTAAGTTTTAGATCAACCCCTATATCTCTCTTAAGAATTCTTCTAGGTCCCTAAGACCTTTTTAACCGTTGATATGAAAATTGAGAATGATCTGACCATCAAACTAAAAGAAATCCATGATTTGAGTTAAAAGTTAGAAGTATGGCCCACCTTATCTATAAATCTGCCCCATATGTGAACTGGGACTTTAATAGTACTAGTATGCTCGACTGAACGAAATAAATCTTTCAACACATCATTGTGGATCCCACACTGACGGTGTGAGTGTATACCAACGGGGTGTACCCGCGCAACACGGGACTGGTCAGCTGACCCGAGCATTGCTTGAAAAAGAGAGTTTTCTCTCTCCTTTCTTTCTTTCCCTGCCAGTGACGAACGGAATCCATCCGTTTGAAATCGGGCCCACAGATTGAGTTCGGATCAATGATCAGAACCGTCCATCGTGTTACACTGGTGTAGTTAACCTAGAACCTACAAAGAAAGGAAGACCTTCTTTCCTCTTTTCCGCTCGAACCAACATTCAAACAAACGACACCCACTGCCATGCTTGGTGGCACACCATCATAGATCATATAAAAGATCTAAACCATCCATAAAATTCAGGAGGAAATTTTTACCAAATAATGCGATTGTACACTCGTAACTGATTATGTTATTGTGCACAATCTCGGGTGAAAGGTGAGTTGCGCGGTGTATTTCCGAAAATGGAAAGACTTCCGTTTCTCTCTCTTCTTAGCTGGTAGCACTTGCATCCTCCCCTTGCATGCTAACCCTCCGTGCAAAACAATCCTAGCCATCCATTCCTCTCCGCACTATAGGGCTTCCGTCGCAACGGAAGAGCCGCCGCAATGAAAAATCTCGAACCCACCGAGATATGGTGTGCGACCATCCCGAGGTGGGTCCCATAAGGTCCTTATGGCCCAAATAGACCGTTTAAAATTAGTGGACCTGGAAATGAAGGGCCTGGTTTGATTCCGCCATGAGAGGATGCATCATCTTCTTCGTTTGGTGGGCAGAACCCATCATCTGTTGTAGCCTTATTCAGTCTATCTGAAGCGTCCAGAAGGTGGACCTTGACAGTATATCACCACCCACATGTGTGGATCACAACCATACAGCAGGGGATGGCCAGGACCAACAGTCTTTGGCGATAAAAAATAATAATCTCCGAGAAGCTTGGATTTACTCATAACCTCAGTTACTAATCCGCGATTAGTTCCGGGATGTTCTAGATGTCTAAGAGACTATAAATAGCCTCTTTCCGTTTAGGGCAACAATTTCCAAAAGAGGAAAGCGAGAAAGGAAAGAGAGAAAGAAGAGAGCCGTTGCCGCAACTGGCGAGTCGACTCGGTTCGAGTCGTGGTGAATTCAGGCTGAGTCCAAGCTCATATGAATGTGCGGAGAGTCAAGGAGAGAGGGGAAGAAGGGAGAATGGAAGATGAGATCGGAAGGGTTGCTGTCGTGCAGCACCAAGGCTGGGCTGAGTTCGATCCAAGATGGGTGCAAATCTGGCGTGTTTTTGTTGAGAGAGAGAGAGAGAGAGAGAGAGAGAGAGAGAGGGAGAGAGAGAGAGAGAGAGAGAGAGAGAGAGATAGAGAGAGAGAGAGAGAGAGAGAGAGAGAGAGAGAGAGAGAGATAGAGAGAGAGAGAGAGAGAGAGAGAGAGAGAGAGAGAGAGAGAGAGAGAGAGAGAGAGAGAGAGAGAGAGAAGAAGAAGAAGAAGAAGAAGAAGAAGAAGGAGAAGAAGGAGAAGAAGAAAGCTGGAAGAGAGAGATGGAGAGAAGATGTGCTATTGCACTAGCTCGAACTGAGCTGAGTCCACATTGAGTCGAGTTGGGTTATGAGTGGAGTCTGGACCGAATTAGGTCAGTTTGGAGGCTGTTACCGGTCATTCTCCAGCAAGAGAAGATAGACAGAAAAGGAGGAGGAAAAGATAATGATGTTGAGTTGCTGGCTTGAATCCAAATAAGGATCGGGCTGGGTAACTCATCTTTAGGGCGACTCAGCGGGTCACGCACCGAGTTCAGCATAAACCGGGTCTAAGCTCAGTTGTTTCCATCCATAGACCTAGTCCAGATCAGTCCCAGCTACGTTGACCAGGATTGTTACAGCTACCATTTAAACTCAGGCCCAAAACCGAGTTTAAACTGAAGCCTAGTCAAAATGCCGAGTTGACTTAGTGGGGTCTTCCTAGTCTGCATTAATTAAGGTTTACTCTATGTTGGGATCTAATCCAACACATCTTCGGAGAGATTTCCTGGTGGGCCATGCATTTCATGTGACGATCGGAACTTGATTCAAGCCAAGTCGGGATTAGTTGACATCAATGACCAAGGTATGTTAGCTAGAAATCTTCCATTTCAAATCAATTCTTATACAGTTCGATTTTATTACAAGGTAGGCGTTAAGACTTCTTAATTTCATGAATAAATCAACCTCTTGTCAGATTGGGGCTAGCCGAGCTCAAGTTGAATCCAAGATGAAGGGAGTTAAGGTCAGGTTGGAGATTTTGACTTGGTTTGATCCAAAGTTGAGTCATACCATGACTCATCTAAGTAAGTCGATTTTGGAGTTTAGCTTAAATCCCAATATAGTAATAGTTTAACTATGCTAATCTTGTATTATAGTTCGAATTACCATCTCTAGGTCGTAGTTTCATACCCAAATCCTACACTATCTAATCTTTTGGATTGATCTTAGGGAATGATGTGATGATCGAACTAAAAAAATGGTGATGTGTGGTAGGATTGGATTTGTGAACATGTGCGAACAATTTCAACAACATTGGTAGCCAATTCAACTTTTAAAAGGTGAGGATCACCCTTCAAGCTTTTCTACATTTTGATAGTTAGCGTAACTCGTTTATTTAATCTCTTGCTTAATATAATACTCAGTGAAATTGATGATAAATGCTAGTTTATATTTGAGTAATTCTTTATAATGACTGATGGTTAAATTTATATCCAAATATGAACATGCGATAGGTCTCAAATATTCCACTTTACATGTGTAATTACTTTTGACATGTGCTTGGCTTGTTTTGCCACTTGTGGCTATTTAATAGTGTTTGTGGAAGTCCTTGAACTAGTGGCCTTTCTGCCAAATAGACTAAATGAAATTTCCTTGCCGTGGACTTACCATCTTATGGATCATTTGTGCCTTTGTAGCTTTTTGATGACAATCTCTTTATACTGCATCATTGAATGGACTGTGCATTATATGGCTTTGATTGACTAATTGCCCTTTTGCAACTTTAATGGATTATTTTATACATCCTTGTGATGGTAAGTTTCACTTGTTGGACTACGATTGACCACTAGTTGAAGAGGTTACCCTTAAAACCTTATATTTGATAGTCTCATTAGCCAGAGATGGTAGAATGTGACACTATGCCTTAGCTGTCAGCTTATGCTGGGTGACAAACCCCTTGTAGTGATATTTGATCTTGTTTAAAATGATTATTTAAAATTTGAGTAATAATGGTTGGACTAATCATGCATTTTCATGGCATGCGGACTTTACCGGGTGGTTGGTGTAAGACACGAGGGTTTCCGTGGATCACTATGGGCTGTACCATAGAGTATTTTACCAGGTGATCCTAAATTATTATTTCGTACATTCATACCACTATGGGCATCCTTGTTGCATGGACTTTTCTGGTTGCCTAGTCCTCCTTGGGCGTATCCTTGAGTACTTTTTCGGGAGATTGGTTTACCTTGGGCTTCCTCGTTGTATAGTCTTTTCTGGGTGTCTCGTTCTCCTTGGACGTACCTTTGAGTACTTTTTTGGATGACTAATTCTCCTTTGATCAACGACCTTTTTGGATAGTCTTTTTTGGGTGGTTACTTCTCCTTAGGCATACCTTTGAGTAGTTTTTCAAGTGGCTAGTTCTCCTTGGGCAACCTCATTGCATAGTCTTTTTCGATTGGCTAGTTTTCTTTAGGCGTACCTTTGAGTACTTTTTCGGGTGACTAGTTCTCCTTGGGCGCACCTTTGAGTACTTTCTCGGGTGGCTAGTTCTCCTTAGGCAACGTCGTTGTATAGTCTTTTTCAATTAGCTAGTTCTCCTTGGGCATACTTTTGAGTACTTTTTCAGGTGGCTACTTCTCCTTGGGCGACTTTTTAACAGCTTGATGTGCATCCTCGGGTCTGTAAGCATGTGCATGCATCCATGCATTTAAACAAGATTATCTTGTGTGATTTATTTGATGAATACGTATCTGATGAACCTTATCTGATTTTCATGATAATTATTGTGTAATATTTGTTATACAGTCTCTAATAACTATGCTTAATTATCTTGATGCTACGATAAATTTTAGGAGTTATACCTCATTAGGATAGCCATTGATGCTATCAAACTGTATCCAGTATGCAGGAAACGCAAATGATGTGTATGAGGGTGCTTATGGAGAGTACGTGAACCTAGATGATCTTGCGGCTCTCCATATCAGATTTTCCTTATGTTTAGTTTCTACTTTCATGTATATTAAGACTTGAGATACTGTGTTGTATAAGTTTACGGGCAACCACTCAAATATTTGATTTTGTAGATTTGGACTCCCTCTTGTACTTAATTTGCTTATATTCCGCTAAACTTACTAACTCTGATAAAAGAAAAAAAAATGTACATGATATTTGAGCCACTGTTAAAGATTAACACTCGAGTTTTTGGAAAACGAGTAGTATACTCGGGTTTCGAGAACTGGAGTGTTACAATACATTACTCACTTTTATTATAGTTTGGAGGCAATGCGTTTGGTAGAGGCCTAGGTTGGAAAGGAGAAAAAGCTACCTTTGCTTTAAGATGGCTAGATTATCAGTGTACAATTGGGTCAAATGAGTGAACTGCTTAGATGCCTGAGTTGCACCTGCTTGTCTATTTTGATTTGGATATCATGGATTTCACCTAGGCTGCTGATTTTGTGGTTGTTTTCCTTGTTAAGGGTGATCAGTGCTCCCTGCGCCGAAGTAACGAGTTTGTTGGTTTCCATTCGGTGAGGAGTGGTCATATCTTTGTTTCAGCTGGCACCATAATTACCTTTTCTTTTTTTTTTTCAAACTTTGCCTTTTGTGCAGGGGCAGATTAGTGGAGCCATGGTGTGATTGTGCCCACTGTTATCTTGGCTTATTCCTGTTCCTCTATACTGATTAACTGGGTTTGTCGTACAGGTATGAAATCAGATATCTTTATATGTTTGGATTGGACGAGTGGACGGTCATAGAGATTTTCTCTTGTTGTCGATGAGCATTTTCATTCTTACTTCCATGGCTCTCTATCGTTTGAAATATGTGGATAATAACTCGTCTTTGCTTTGCCTAAGGGCGACTAGATCTACCCTTCAAGGTGTTGTATTCAGATTGTACGCAAAATGATCTATCAATGCTTGAGATATGTCTTCACAAGTCCTGATCTTTTAATAATCAAGCGATGTGTACCATTTGAGAGCATTAACTCTTCAGGAATTCTAGAATAGTCGAATCAGGGCTCCGTCATCCCCTACCACGACATTGAGTTCGCTGCAGAAAGGTTTCGAGTAGTTGGTAGGACATCCCATGCTATCGTACTTTTCAAACTTGGGTAATTCAAAATTTACTGGTACCCTAGCGTTCGGGAAAGGGCCAAGGTCCCTGAAGTTTGTAGAAGGGAGTTCTACCCCATGTTTCTTTTGAAGCTCATTTTTCATGGCCCTGTATTGGTCCTCAAAATTCTTGATCAATTTTAGACAGTTATTAAGGAAGTGGTCGTGCCTCTTATGGAACTCCCTGGCTTCTTCCTTATAATGATCAATTTTCTCAAATTCCTGTGATCCTTTGGGAGGATATTTTGATGAAAGAGAATAGTTAGATGTGGGGGTTGGAGGGGAATCCCCACCATAACTGGATTTAGGAGATGCTCCTGTTTGGGGTGTGGTTGTTGAGACACTGGTTGGTTCTCATTAGAGGGAGAGGAAAATGGACAGGGCGAGTTGGGAGGAGATGTTGGGGCATCTCCTTGGACTGACATGGTTGCCTGTGCACGTGTTCAGATGATGCATTGGTAAGTGGGTGTTGTCTTCGAAGGGTGGTGGACCCGCAGGCAGTTTTAAGGCGCAATGATTGTAATATTGGCTTACCTTTTATCTTTCTGTCTTCTTTGTTTCTTTTCTTTTCTTGGCAAATATGTTAATGAAAAAGGAAACCAATTGACACTTGAACAAAATATAAAGACAAAAATGTGAGAGGACTAGTGCAAAATGGGTTGTTAGAAAGTAAATGGACTAGTTTATACTTGAATATAAGATGCTGGCAGGAATTTAAACAGACCAATATGCACTGGAGTACATGATGATAGACAAAAAGTAAAGAGGACCAGCATGAACTAGAAAGTTAGCTTGTTATTTGGTTGGCTTTAGTTAGTGTACGTAGGACTAGTATTCATTGGATAATAGTTTTCTAGGTAGCATAATTCCCTTGAAAGTCACGCATCTCTTGTTTCGAGTCGGGCCTTAACTACCAAAGGCTAGCGCGCAAATCACCAACGGAGTTGTCATTCTGTCAATGCCACCCGCCACATAAGTTGTGGTCATATTTACTTTTGTTTATCAATTGCACAGATGTGGATAGAAATATGTTCGATTTTTGGAGTCATTACTAGTCAAATGAAGTTTGGGATCTACAACCGGCTAGAAACCGTAAAATCATTGAAGGGTCGAGGAATCATAAAATTCTCCAACTTAAGTGACTCCTGTCGCTGGTCCAAAACTGTATATTCTGAGTAAGGGTTTCGGTTATAAGAAGTGAATGTATTAAATATACTCTCTTACCCACACTAAGTGTGGTCTCTACTTTAAGGGATATGTGACTATTAGAGGAATTATGATACCTGCAAATATGTTAATCATGTAGCCATGCTTCTTGTAACCCCATGAGAGGGTCGGACAGGTGAAAAGAAAATTAAAATGGATCATAGCCTTGCTTCACAAGGTCAAAAGATAATGGACATGTGTACATAATGAAATAAAGGCAATATTAAATAAATGCTGCAAAAGAATAAGCATAGGGGTTAGATATAATGAAATGTGTGGAATGGACCCCGTTCTAAGCTGACCTAGATATGAGAAACAAAAAGAAGGTCAAACACCATTTTTAAGTAAAAAAGGGGATAGTTAGACATCCTTAATCCGGCTCTATTTTTAAGTTGATTGGTTGATGAATTCTTTAATAGTTGGTGGGAAGGGAGTAGGATTTCGGCTTTTATGGGTGGCATGGCTCTTTCCTTGGGGTAAATCAAACCCTTGACTAGGCGTTGAAACTTCTGAGAGTCTACCGCCCCAGTAAGGGTAACGATACGTGCATCGAGGTCCTATATACTACCCGTTTCCCAAACTCTCAGCTTTCCTCCGTCTCCATCCGTCCTTGAGACATGACTCTAAGGTTAAACTTATTGGCGTGCAAAAACCATCGGCTAGCGGTTAGTCGGCGATGGACACTTGTCAAGAATTTATCATGCATGTGGGCCGAAAAAGTGCCGAGTGCCGGTCGGCCAGCAGTTAATTGGCCAACGGTTTGGTGTCCGTGTTGGACAAGCGTTGGCGGACGGTTTGAGTGGCTACAGTCTAATAGTGTGGCCCACTTGGTAATTGGATTGACTTCATTATTTTTCATCGGAACAATATCCTAGGGTGCACTTGTTGGAAGAGTTGCATGCCCCAAATATACCACGTGATATCTAGAATTTCTACTTGGCCACCTTTTAGGAACAGAAAAACATACGTCCAATAATCACGAGCACACTTTTTGGTGCTTTCGATTAGTCAAAGCATTTTTTTAAAAGTAAAAACAACAATAAAATTCCAAACTCATTTTAAAAACTATATAATAAGAATTCAATACACAGGAACTCATTCTCAGAGGGGCCACCCATGGCCAATTTTTCTGCCCACCATAGGAATCGAAGGAGAAAAGCTTAAGCGTGTGGACTTCCTCACTTGTTTTGCATTGTGGAAAAGTTCTATCATGCATGCACGTACAGACTCCTTGGTCGTGGCTGTATCTCGCGGACCCTGACTCGTTGGGTGGGCCCGGGAACTGGCCATCTGATTGTCATCAAATGGCGGTTAACGAGAGATCACAAGATCAATACCTAAGCCGTTCACTTGGTGGGCCTCATCGCGCCAATGTTCCTTCCTAAAAATCAGGCCAATCTGCTCATGAGATGGGCCATAATATTAGAAAAAAGAGAGGGAATTTTAATAAAACTTTTTCCATTTTTTTTTCTAAACATTCGTTTGTTTTTGTAAACTGAAGCTCAACTGAAAAAAAAGAAAGAAAGAAGCAACTCTTAGTAAAGGGTATCAAAATGGTGAGTCCCACCTGATGATCGTATTGGATCTCTCACGTGTGTGCCATTTTGGAACATGGGATGCGTGTGGATGGTCTCTGGTATACACGCTTTTGGGTGACTCCGTACTTGGTCACATATTTTCAAATCGAATGGTAATTACCTTGTAGCCGCAGTGTATGGGGCCCACGCGTGACGTGCATGTGTAATCCAAACCGTGAATCTGATGCACCTCCTCATGTTCATGGCTGATGCAAATAAGCATCCTGATCCACAACTCAGGTGGGACACACCACAGGGAGAAATGCACAATCACACCTAAACATATATATACACGTGGTCTGACCAACCATAGTTTTGGAACAGCGTCAGCCTTGATTGTTCTGATGAATCCATGGAAGTTTCAATGGTTGGCGTCAACCTCCCCAAAGTCTACCATTATTAACATTGTCGTGGCCCACCTGAATTGAACCAGGTTGGATTTTGGGATCCATGACTAACAGTTTTGGCATATCAAATGGACGGATTGTATGGCAATCATACATTACGTGGGCCCCACACAGCCTGAACGTATCAAGCATAAGGTTTTTATTTATTTATTTATTTTTTATTTTTTATCAAGCATAAGTTATCATTCCTCGATCAACCAACCAGTCATGTGCCCAAGACCGTGCATCAGGTGGGCCTTGCTGTGTAAATGACCTAGCCTAAAAAATCGTCACAATCCTCTCATCAGGTGGGCCACACCCACACATGTCCATTGAATGTCAAAACTATTTAAACCATCCATTCTTTAAGTATAAATAAGGTCCACTTGATAAGTTGGCCAGCCTGATTTTGTGGCAGACAATCTACTTAACGTGGGACACGTGTCAAATAAATTTTACGCAGGATATGTGGGTTTCGAGAAGCTGATAAGAAAGTGCACTTAACCATGGGTCATCTCATGCTCCGTCTGGCATACCTCAAGAGCCGTGGAAGAAATATTTCTCGATTTCTCTAGAAAGACTGAAAAATCGCGTTTGGGTTTTATTCGAAATTATGTTCCCCATCGAATGACCCAAACGCGTTGACAATTAAGTAAATGCAATTAAGCCCTGAAAATTCACATGATGACGTGACAGTGGAATGAAATCATTGGGTCATTTTGCCACGTGGAGTAGACCAAGTTGCCGAATCAACGGTCGCAATTCGACTGTGCCCATAGGCACATGCACGTCGGAAGATACAGTCAGCTGAAAATCGTGCACCGTCGCATGTGCAAACTAGCTATGATGATTTAAAATCCTCCGTTGGAATTTTGCCCATTGCTGCCCGGACTGGAAAATTGTTGGAGAGAAGACTGTATAGGGATTCATCGCAATATCAACTTATGTTTGGATATAAGGGGTTTGGGGCAAACAATTGAAAAGAAAAATTATTTCTTTCGAAGCGGTAGCTTGTGCTGCTTTATTTATTTTTTATTTTTTATTTCGTTTTCGTAAAGTAGTATTTTGTTTGTCACTTGAATGTAGTTGTTGGTGAATTTGAATAAATGATTGTGGTTCATTTTCATGAATATTGAATTTAAATGGCTATAGAATACTTAATTAAATGAAAAGCTACTATAAATAGTTTTTATTAGAGGGACTGGAAGTGTTTCATTTGTATTTATTGTAAATCGGCAATTTTTAAGTGTCATGAATGTAAACTGTGTTGGAATATGGAGTTTGGAAAACTATTTAGATAAAATAAATTTAAATTAAGAATAAAAGAAAACTTATCAATTTATAAAAGTCGAGGCATGACGTAAGTCACTCGGCATGAAATCGAATTTGTTCCCCTTGGACAGCGTCCCAAGTGCAACAGGTTTCCAGAGCAATCAACCTCTAGGATACAACGACTATGACTCGGTCCCAGTGGTGTACTCACTGTACACGGACTCGAATCACTTTGTAGTCTTAACCTGAACTAGAAAATACTTAAACAAAACTTTTAAAGAGAAAATCAATTTTCTAATCCATAATAAAACTTAAAATTAAAAGTCTATTTATAAATTTTGTGAAAACACCCTTAAGGGTGTAAAGACACACTTTCACAAAGGGTTGTGACTATTAGGTTTAAACCCAAGTGGTGCGACCCTTAGGCTTAAAAAGACACAACTTTTCAAAACAAAATATGAAAGGATACAACCTTTCAGACTTAATTGAAAAGACACATCCATAGGGCACCTATGGCCACAGCCATACCCTGTCCTAATGGATATTTTGAAACACCAAATTATTTTAAAATAATTTAAAATACAACAAACTGAATATGATCATTTGGAGTCATCCATGATAAGATCGGAGAGGAGTGAAAAGTTTGTATATCCCATCTCCAAGATCACCTAGAACCGGTATTGAAATAGAAGTGTGAGAGACCGAGGGAGGTTGGACTAGGGTTCAACATCACTGCCCGTCCTTGCAACCTCACTCACTCTTTGTCGCGAATATCCCATTCCGGTTCGGGTCTTATCTCAGGCCCTCCTCCAAATTTGGGGTAATCATGGATATCTTCGTCCCAACAATCCCAAATGCATCCAGGAACAGGACTCGGATTTGTTAGGTTTGTGCAGAGGGAAGATTCCCTGGTTGCCATGGTTAAGATGCAAGGCTCTTTATTGGGTGGTCGGCGCTTCTCATCCAATAGGCCCACAACCACCAACCTTGCTCCTCTGATGCACTCAAAATCGCTCGACTTTATCACCTATCCAACCCTCACCAAGAGCAAGTGTTTCTCAGAAGAGCTTCACGCTACATATGTTCACTCCTCAAGTGCAGGGTTGTGATGTAGTAATAAACTCGATAAGACCGAGGTCGAATCCCAAGGGACTAGAACTTGTATGTAATCTGAAACTAACTAGAGCTAGAACTAGAATGAGATGAAATCTAAATCAATTAAAATTTAAGGAATAATTGTGAAATTATTATCTAAAACTTAGGAGAAATCAGATATAGGAAATTAGGGATTCAGAGGATCCACTTGTAGAGATCAGGGAGATCTTATGCCTGCTTCAAGAATCATGGAAATTAACTGAACTGTCATTGATATAGTTTTCAAGAGATGAAAGGTATATGAATTAGAATGGATTTCATCACCAAACCATGCCCAGGAGACAAAGCAAACAATAGAATTAATCTAATTACCAACCAATCAATGCATGAAAGTTAGGAAGGGTACCGTCATCCGACCATGCCCAGGAAACTATGGTGAACAATAGGGCTTCCTGACGTCATAAACATAAAAAGGAAAGGGAAATATTCAAAGCCATCACAGACCCACTGTAATTTCAGTCACAACAGAGCATTAAAAGCTAAAAATATTCTCATAGTAAAATTAAATCAAAATCAGTTCAGTCTTAAACAAAGGACATAGGCTATGGGTCTCCCATCACGCTACAAGCTTCACCTCTTAGCCCTAGCTAAGAGATTTAGCCTAGCAACATGATTAGGCTATAGGTCTCAAAAATTAAGAAAAGAAAAACAAAAGGGAAGAAAAGAAAATAAAAGGAAGAACAACTTTAAAAACTAACACTCCCTCTCTCTCTCTCTCTCACGGTCCAACCTTTTTCCTCTCGCTCCTCATGGATTCTCTCTCTATTATAAAAGCCTGGAGATGGTGGCTGGGTCGGTGGAGTGCAAAAATTGACTCTGTTTCGCAACTTCTTACGCAGTGTATGTGAAGAAAACAAAATGCAGACGATCCTAGCAAGACTGAGCTTCCGCAAAGCACGGCTCGTTGCACGATATGATCCTACCAGTCGTCTTGGCATCAGTCGGAACCACCTTTAGAAGATTTTGGAAGGCTAGGATCATTGGACCGATCCTGGCCACGAATGCAGAACTGCATGGATCGTCCGTGTTTCCGGACTTGCGTCACAGAGGTGCGCATCTTGCGCTGGCGACCGATAGGACCCATCCTTGATGCTGAAGGAGAAATCCACTCCACCCATCAGTTTCTCCTAACAAAACCAGTCATATATGGACGATTTTGAACTTCTTTTGATGTGTCCTACTTGACTTATCACATAACATAGTTCTGCTGTCCATCTGTTTTTCACCTTCTGTCCGCCAAGTTCCAAACCAAGATCAACTAGATCTTGGTCTAAATCCTCCTATACTTACAATGGACGGTTCTGATTAACAACACGGACGATGAGTGGGGACCACAACGATCACCAGCAGCCTTTGTTGTGAAACAAGAGCCTGCGGATGCACGCTCTGTGGTGCTCGGTGGACCCATGATTGATGTCGATTGAAAAATCCACACCGATCATTGAACTGTACTCAAAAAACCAATTGGAAATGGCTAGTTTTTTATTAGAATTGGTGTGGCCCACGTCGTTTTTTATTCCGCCGTCCATTCTGCGATTGACGGTGCTCTTACATGCTTACATTTGCATGAGTCTGAAGAGAAAACTTGGAGATGGTCACGACCCCCATCTGGAGTAAATGAATGGATCAGATCATTTAAAGGAGCAAGGGGTGAGGCCCACTGAGCAAAACCGACGGACTCACGTCCGCCGCTGTGAGATTTTTATGATTTAAGAAGAAGAGTCGGTCAGCGCTTGCTGACCGACTTTCGGATTTTTGGTGCACGCCCGGTGCCCTCGCATACCTTGCACATGCACTACATGTATTGGTCTCACAGAGATGTTTGTGAGAAATCTGCTCCGTCCATCCATTATGCCATGTCATTTAAGGCGGTGAGTCCAAAATTGAGGCATATCCAGATGTCATGTGGGCTCAAAATCGACGGTTTATGGGCTGATCTGTCCGTTAGGCCACTTATGTTAGGATCCAATGGCTGAAATTCGACGTGTACGGTTAATTTATGGTCTTCAAGCTATGTATGAAGTTTCTAGCCGGACAGATGGTGAGAACCCTATGATCTTGCATTCTGAATGTCTTTTGGGCCATTTGATCTTCAGTTTCTCAATTTTAGCTGATCTCTGGCATGTACGTCCGTCTATCTTAGTCCCATGGGGTCTGTCCCTTGCCTTTGGTGTCATCAGAGCGTTAAATCCATGCTTTAAGCACCTTTTTTCAGTCTATGCTCGTAAATACACTCTGCATCACAAACATGATTAAAATGGCCCATCAAACAGTATCATGCTTGTAAATTCAGGAAATAAATAGGGTCTGATATGTAATATTTGACCCTCAACACAACTCCCAACCAGCATCTTGCTAGTCCCGAGCAAGGTATGCGAAAGATAAGTTGAGAACTACAGGATAATTTCTATGAACTCGAGTGATTTTTTTAAAAACGATTCATATATGAGAAATTTAAGATTCATGAATGTTGGGAATTATTTTCTCTTGGACTCAAACACACAGTAAACTTCACAATCAAGTTTAAAGTATTAATCTATTAATTAGAATAATTTTAAACATTGAGATCCATGGGTGTATAATGTAATCTCGGCTTATCATCATTAAGAGATCCAATCGTCAATTTCATGATATCATTGGTAACCAAAAAGAGAACTCATGACAACCAAAACTTAAACTAAAACATGCCTCATAAATCATTCTTTTTCTTTCTTTCAGCCTTTGATTTTTCTATTAAAAGTAACGCCAAGGAAGGGAATCAAGTCCTTACCTATAGGAAGCAAACCTATGGTAAAGACCAGTCGCCTAATAATTTTTGAATGCCAACCTTGGGGAATCAAACCTTCACTTATAAGGAGCAAACCTATGGTGAAGACCATTCGTCCAACCCTGGGTATTTTCTTTTTCTTCCATTCTTCTTTATTCATCATGATAGGAAAATTTTTCAAGATGGTTCCTTTCATGCTTAATGATTACTAAGTTAACCCTTCGATATCAAACTGAAACCTTAATGTGAAAGCGAGATGTGACATGTGAAATCATGACTCAATCAATGTTTGCAACTTCTAATTCTAGATTAACAATTCAAACTTAACTGTGAAATCTAACAGCTACTGAATCCAAGAGTCATAAATTACTAACATCACGTATCTTGAAATTTTAAGTCACAGATGGATGTCAAAATCGCTTCGAATTCACAAAAATCTCCAGAAAAATTTTAAAAATTTTCACAAATTTTGCTCAAGACCAAGAAAGCACTGATTAGGTAACCTAATCTCCCACCCCCAACCTAAAATCGATATTGTCCTCAATGTAAAAGATATAAACATGCAATGCACATGGGACAACGAAAGTAAAGGAAAAGTGATGAGAAGATAGTACCTGGATAACGAATTGAGAGAGATTTTTTAAGAGATCGCTGGGAGAGAGCAAGTCAGTACGAGAGTGAAATCAACAAAAATAAGAAAAATAAAATTCTACTTATACCACTTTCGCAGGTGCTCTCGATTGCATTTAACATATGCAACAAGCCTTTAAACCCCTAGGTTATCCCTAGTGGACCAATTGTAGTCTCGTGAGGGTTTGCAATAATGCTACCCACAAACATTGAACTAACTAAGTAAAAAAATGAAATAAATTTAAAAAAAGCTAGGTTGCCTCCCAGGAGCGCTAAGTTTACCGTCTTCAGCCAGACAAAATAAATCACTACCCTAGTCCCGTGAAAGCGATAAATCTACTTATATCTCCATCAGACTAGGAGATCAATCCTGGTAAACAGGAGCAGTTAGAGGCATGGACATGTTCTTTGAATCAAATTTCTCGACAAATGATTTCAATCGATGTCCATTTACTTTAAACTCCTTGCCATTTTTGAGATCTCTTATCTCGATGGTCCCATGAGGATAAGCAGTAACAACAATATAAGGGTCGGTCCAACGAGATTGAAGCTTACTCAGAAAGAGATGTAGTCGAGAGTCGTACAAAAGGACTTTTTGACCTGGCGTGAATGATATGCGAAGAATATGTTGATCATGAAATGCCTTCATTCTGTCCTTGTAAATTCTCGAGTTCTCGTACGCATCGTTCCATATTTCTTCAAGTTCATTTAATTGAAGTTTGCGTAGAGGGCCAGCATTGTCCAGATTGAAATTTAAAATTTTGATCGCCCAGTACGCTTTATGTTCCAACTCCACAGGCAAGTGACATGCCTTCCCATAGATAAGTCTAAAGGGTGATGTTCCAATAGGGGTTTGAAAAGCAGTATGGTATGCCCATAAGGCATCAGTCAATCGGGTTGACCAATCCTTCTGATCAGGGTTAACCATTTTCTTCAGGATATGTTTGATCTCTCTATTGAAAATCTTAACTTGTCCACTTGTCTGTGGATGGTATGGGGTGCTCACCTTATGAGAGATACCGTATCTCTTTATTAAGCTCTCGAATGGTCTATTACAAAAGTGTGAGCCCCCGTCACTAATGATGGCTCCAGGCGTTTTGAACTGTGACAGGATATTTTTTTTTTTTAATTTAATGGCCGTGCGATGGTCATTGTTATGGTACGAAATTGCTTCGACCCATTTAATGACATAATGTACGACGAGCAAAATATATAAATTTCTAAAGGATTGGGGGAAAGGTCCCATAAAATCAATGCCCCAGCAATCAAATGCTTCTATGATAAGGATGCGATTCAAGGGCATCATATTTCGATGAGACAATGCTCTTAATTTTTGACAATGCTCACAAGCCTTGCAAAACTCATGAGTGTCCTTGAACATGGTGAGCCAATAAAAGCCAGACTGTAGAATCTTGGCCGTGGTCTTTTTAGCAGAAAAGTGACCACCACAGGCCTGTGAGTGACAGAAGGAGATGACACTCTGATGCTCATCGTCTGGCATACATCTCCTTAGGATTTGGTCTGGGCAATATTTAAATAAATATGGATCGTCCTAGAAAAAGTTGCGCACCTTGGTAAAGAATTTCTTCTTTTCCTATGCAGTCCAATGCGTCGGTATGGAACCTGTGGTAAGATAATTGGAAATATCAGTGAACCAAGGTGAATGGGAGACTCTGAACAGTTGTTCATCAGGAAACATGTCATTGACATGGGTCGCCTCAAGCGAATCAGAGGTATTAAGGTGAGACAGGTGATCGGCCAATACGTTCTCTATTCACTTTTTATCTTTAATTTCCAAATCAAATTCTTGGAGTAGAAGGACCCATCATATCAGGAGGGGCTTAGAATCATTCTTAGAAAGAAGATACTTAAGTGCTGCATGATTTGTGTAGATAATGATCTTGGATCCGATCAGGTAGGACCTAAATTTATCCAATGCGAACACTACGGCTAAGAGTTCCTTTTTAGTACTCAAGTAGTTCACTTGGGCAAGATTTAGAATCCAACTTGCGTAATGAATGACGTAGGGCCTCTTATCTTTTCTCTGGCCTAGAATCGCTCCAAGAGCATAATAGAGGCGTCACACATAAGCTCAAAAGGCAGGCTCTAATCGGGTGGCTGCATGATAGGTGCAGTGGTTAACATGCCCTTAAGCTTAGTGAAAGCTTCCTGACATTGCTCAGTCCACTTGTATGACACATCCTTTTGAAGAAGATTACATAAAAGATGAGAGAGGAGACTAAATTCCTTTATGAATCGCCTATAAAATCCTGTGTGTCCTAAGAAGGATCGCACATCTCTGATGTTCTTAGGTGGAGGTAGGTTAGAAATAAGATCGATTCTTTCCTTATCTACATCGATTCCCTTGGACGAGATGATATGCCCAAGGACAATTCCCTTCTGAACCATGAAATGACACTTCTCCCAATTAAGTACCAGATTTTTTTCTTCATATCTTTTCAGCTCATGTTTAAGCCTCTCTAAACATTCGCTGAAAGATGAACCGAAAATAGAGAAATCATCCATGAAGACCTCTAAATATTTTCCCACCATGTAAGAAAAGATACTCATCATACATTACTGAAAGGTGACAGGGGCATTACATAACCCAAACGACATCCTTCTGTAAGCAAAGGTGCCACAGGGGAAAGTAAATGTCATCTTTTCCTGGTCCTCAGGGGTGATTTCAATCTGATTATAGCACGAATACTCGTCAAGGAAACAATAATACGAATGACCAGCTAGCCTTTCCAAGATTTGATCAATGAAGGGCAAAGGAAAGTGGTCTTTCGTCGTGATGGTATTCAGCTTCCGGTAGTCAATGCACATTCTCCAAACAGTAGTTACTCTAGTTGGCACGAGTTCATTATTGGCATTGGCTACGATGGTGATCCTGGACTTCTTAGGAACTACCTGAGTTGGACTCACCCATTGACTATCGGATATAGGGTATATGATACCCACATCCAATAGTTTGAGAACCTCGGCTTTAACCACTTCCTTCATATTTAGATTTAGTCTACGTTGTGATTGTCGAACGGTTTTCGCATTATCCTCAAGATATATGCGGTGAGTACAAATCGAGGGGTTAATTCTTTTGAGGTCTGCTATCGTCCATCCAAGAGCTCCTTTATGTTCAATGAGAGTAGAAATGAGCATACTCTCCTGTACTTTTTTCAGGTGGAAAGAGTTCACTACCGGGTATGTCTCATCTTGACCTAAATAAATATATTTCAAATCAGAGGGTAAAGGTTTTACGTCAAGCTTCAGTGACTTGAGGTTAGATGGTAGAGGCACTACATCGGTTTGGGGCAACTCTTCAAATTATGGCCTCCACTGGTTAACTTCAAGTACCGGTGCAGAATCAAGCATGTCACACATCTTCCTAATCATATCATCATCAAGATCATGAGAGTGGGCCAGGAACGTCTCTAGAGGATTAGAGGATAAGGTAAGAGGCGTTCTATCTTCCACGAAAGAATCAATCATGTTAATGTCGTGAAAATCATCATCATCCTCTGAGTTGCTACTATTATTGAAAAAGATATTTGACTCTAATATCAAATTTCCAAAAGATATAGTCATGACACTATTCTTGCAATTGATAATTGCATTTGAAGTGGAAAGGAATGGGAGACCAAGAATGATGGGAATCTGAGTGCTCATGTCATTGATGGGTTCGGTATCCAAGATGATAAAATCTACAGGGTACTAAAATCTATCGACCTGGACTAACACATCCTTGATTATCCCTCTTGGTACCCGAATAGTGCGATCAGCAAGTTGTAGTATGGTCCAGGTGAGTTTTAATTCACCCAAACCTAACTGTTTATATACCGAGTAGGGAATCAGATTGACGCTCGCTCCTAAGTCAAGAAGTGCATGATCAATTCGATAGTTTCCGATTACACATGATATGGTTGGGCTACCGGGATCTTTCAATTTCTGTGGTACATCTTGTTTTAAGATGACACTCACTTTCTCAGTCAAGAAAATCTTCTTTTGAACACTTTGCCGTCGTTTGGTCGTGCATAAGTCCTTTGGGAATTTGGCATATGAAGGTATCTGTTTTACGACATCAAGTAGAGGAATGTTGACTTTCACTTGTTTCAACACCTCTAGGATATCCTGAGAGTTAGAGAGACGTTTTGGTGTAACTAACCATTAGGGGAACAGAGCAACTGGCTTCTCTAGAGGTTTCGGTTCTAATTTTTGTGGGGCATCACTAGATCCATCATTGTCATCCTCTTCTGGTTCTTGAGGCTTTTCAGGCCTAACTGGAAGGGTTTTATCAATAACCTTCTCACTCTTAAGAGTGGTGATGGATTTAGCATACCCCATTTGATTTGAAGAGCTAGGTTCACTTATCTCGTGCTGCGGTTTAGGATTGGGGAGTGGTTGTGCAGGATGCATCCCCTTTTCCATAGCCGTCATACGTGAATATATTTTTTATATAAAATCTGAAATTCCTTGCATTGTCTGAGCCAGCTCTTATATAGAATTTTGAATCGATTCTTCTTGAGGTTTTTCCTGATTTAGATTTTGAGTGAAGAAACCTTGAGGGGTAGTAGTTTGTCCATTCCTCCAACTAAAATTGAGATGATTTTTCCATCAAGGATTATACATATTAGAGTTTGGTCCATTGAAAGGTCTTTGATAATTATTTACGGCATTGGATTGTTCATTCAATACTTCTCGAAAGACAGCTATTGTAGGATAATTTTCAGTTGTATGAATGTTGCAATCACAAATGCCACAAATACTTTTATTAACCTTATCCTTCTTTCCTTCCATGGCCTCAAATTTTCTTATGAGCGTAGACACCTTATACTTGAGATCATCATCTTCTTTCAAGAGATACAATCCACTTTTCTCCTTAGATTGAGTTGGCCTAGACGTGGTGTTTGAACTTGGGTAATAGTCCCATGATTGAGTTTTTCCAGCAAGACTATCGAGGTAATCCCGCACCTCATCAACATTTTTATAAATAAATTCTTCATTACAGATTGTCTCGACCATTTGCTGCATGGAAGATGTCAGTCCATCGTAGAAAAAATTTGTAATGCGCCACATTTCAAAGCCGTGTTGTAGGCATGAACTGACCAAATCCTTAAACCTTTCCTAACATTGGAAGAATGTTTCATCTTCCTTTTGGGCAAAGTTCATGATTGCTTTTCTGAGGGTAATTGTTTTATGATGTGAGAAAAATTTCTTTATAAATTCTCTCTGCGTATCATTCCATGTGCCAATGGATCTAGGACGCAGTGAATGTTACCACGTCTTGGCCTTCTCTTTCAAGGAAAATGGAAAGAGTTTCAGCCTAATTGTATCCTCAGATACATTAGGAAAGTATAAGGTGGCTATAATCTTGTCGAACTCTTTCAGATGTAGATATGGTTCTTCAGACTCGAGCCCATGGAACTTATGAAGGAGTTGGATAACTCCTGGCTTAATGTCCATCTGTCATGTATTCTCAGAAAAAATCATGCATGAGGGCGTACTCACCCTCGCCGGTTGTAAATAATCTTGTAAAGTACGAGGCAGAGGTGCTTAATGCACCTCATTCTCAGCTTGTACTTCCTCAACCCTAGGTTGGGATAGTGCTTGAGGTTGATTTGCAGTCATAACCTCAATTAACTTAGGGAAATTCGAGCGGTGTCTAGTCCTGCGATGGATAGTCAACCCCTCAACTAATCCTCCTTCGGTTAAGAGACATCGAGTGTTGTCACGGGCCTACTAGGGCATGAAACACTCGCAGCCCTTGATTTAAATTCTAAACTTAGACCTAAGAATGGAAATAAAACTCTAAAAAGAAGAGAGGGTTGGAGAGAAGTTACCAAATTGGAGTCCCTAAGTTAAAAACCTGCAAAACAAACAAAACAAGTTAGTTTCTAAAAATAGAAAGTCTAAGAATAGACAATTCCTAATTAGAAGTAACTAATTTATAAATAAAAAGTAGAATTTCGTAAAAAAGAAGGTAGAAGACAAATTAGGGAAATCTTAAAGTAGAAACTAAGTTAATAAAAGGGAATAGAAAGTAAAACTTAGAAAGAGCTTACTGAATTAGAAGTTTCTATCTTAAAATCGGACAAAACAAACAGGTTAGTTTCTATAAATCAACAAAAATAATCTAACCTAAAATTAGAGAAATCCTAATCTTAAACTAATCCTAAAACTAATTAATTTCAGAAACGCAACCGTCGGTCCCCAGCAACGGCGCCAAAACTTGTTCACTCTCCAAGTGCAGGGTTGTGATGTAGTAATAAACTTGTTAAGACCGAAGTCAAATCCCAAGGGACTGGAAGTTATACGTAATTTGAAACTAACTAGAGCTAGAACTAGAATGAGATCAAATTTAAATCAATTAAAATTTAAGGAATAATTATGAAATTATTATCTATAACTTAGGAGAAATTAGAGATAGGAAATTAGGGATTCAAAGGATCCACTTGTAGAGATCAGGGAGATCTTATGCCTACTTCAAGAATCATGGAAATTAACCGAACTGTCATTGATATAGTTTTCAAGATATCAAAGGTATATGAATTAGAATGGATTCCATCACCAAACCATGCCCAGGAGACAAAGCAAACAGTAGAATTAATCTAATTACTAACCAATCAATGCATGAAGGTTAGGAAGGATACCGTCATCTGACCATGCTCAGGAGACTATGGTAAACAACAGAGCTTCCTAACGTCATAAACATAAGAAGGAAAAGGAAATATTCAAACCCATCATAGACTGTTCACTCCCCAAGTGCAGGGTTGTGATGTAGTAATAAACTCGGTAAGACCGAGGTCGAATCCCAAGGGACTGAAACTGTACGTTATCTAAAACTAACTAGAACTAGAATTAGAATAAGGTGAAATCTAAACTATTTGTGATTTGAGGAATAATTGTGAAATTATTATCTAAAGCTTAGGAAATCAGAGATAAGGAAACTAGGGATTCAGAGGTTCCACTTGTAGAGATCAGGGAGATCTTATGCCTGTTTCATGAATCATAGAAATTAACTGAACTGTCATTGATCTAGTTTTCAAGTGATGAAAGGTATATGAATTAGAATGGATTCCATCACCAAACTATGCCCACGAGACTATGGCGAACAACAGAATTAAACTAATTACCAACCAATCACATGTATGAAGGTTAGGAAGGGTACCGTCATCCAACCATGTCCAGGAGACAATGGTGAACAACAGGGCTTCCTGACGTCATAAACATAAAGAAGAAGAAGGAATACTCAAAGCCATTGCAGACCCATTATAATTTCAGTCACAACAGACCACTAAAAACTAAAAATATTTCTATACTAATCAAACTAAAATCAACGTCAATTCATATATTAAAATTAAATTAAAAGCATGGAATCTCCCATCTCACTACAAGCTTCACCTCTTAGCCCTATCTAAGAGGTTTAGCCCGACATGGATGGGATAGATCTCTCCATAGTCAGGAAAAATAAATAAATAAGAAAAGAAAACTTCTCTAATCTCTCTCTTTCTTCTCTCACACTCCACGTCCCAGCCTCCAAGCTCTAATCTTCCTCCCAAGACCTGAATGACCGCTCCCCACGTCCAAACTTCTTTATATAGCTGCTGGAGTCGTGAAAATCGGATTTGAATCGGATTCGGAAAGCTGTCGCACGCCCAACGAAAGCTTTTTCGCAACTAAGTTTGGGGCTTCAAAAATCGCCACTTTCCGCGCTCAAATTCTAAAGAAACACCGTCCCTTAGGACTTTCTTGGGTCCTCTACATGATAGACAGTTCAGGTATGCCATATGATCAAAGATGGTGGGCCACAACTGCTTGAAAAAGTCAGTTTTCACGAATGTGCGAAACCTTTCGCACCATTTCGCTGTTGTGATCGGTGGGCCCCACAGAGGTATTTTCTGAGAAATCCACCCCAGCCATTGGATTCAGGACGAAATTTCAGTTAAGAATGAGTGGTTTTGAACGTCCATTGACATGTCTCAGAGAAGAAATCACTAAAAGATTAATTTTGAACGTCCCAGGGCAGCCCTTTCTTGGCCCCTGTGTCTCACACGTGTACTCGCATGAGTGAAAAGTTTAAACATGATTTTGTAGTGCTCGCGACCATCTACACGGTGGACGGTTTGGATTGAGCTTATGGGGCACGTGTGGGGCCCACAGCTGATCGCAAAAGCAGCTATCGGTCGGTTACGCGGCACGTAAGAGCGTTTTATTTTTTCTTTTGGTCAGAGACGGTCAAACCGTCTCTGACGCTTGCTGTGCACGGCTAGTGCATATATGCACTATGCACATTCTGTATATGTGGGGTCCATGATGATGCGTTTCTGAAATCTGATCCAGTCATTCATCTTCTCATATTATTTAAGCCGTCAATACCAAAGTTGAGGCAGTTCCAGATATCAGGTGGGCCCCAAATTGAATATTAATGGACTGATCTGTCTGTTGGCCCACTTCCCGTGATTTTCAATGGCTGAAATTTTATATGTACGGTTAATTTATGGCCCTCATTACGTGTATAAATTTTTGAGTCAATCGGATAACGAGAACCATGTGATCTTGCATTCTACACCAATTTTAGGCCATTTGCAAGTGAACGGCTGGAATTTCTCGGGTCCCTGGCGTGCTTATTTGTCGATTTTAGTCCCTGGAGTCCGTCCCTTGCCCTGGTGATTATCAGAACGTTAAATCTAAGCTTTTGACATCCTTTTTCAGTCAACTCTCCTAATCACACCCTGCAACAAAACACGATTAAAACGGGGCATTAAATGGTATTATGCTCGTAAATCTAAGTAATAAATGGGGTCTAATATGCACTATTTGACCCTCAACACAACCCCCAACCAGCATTTTGCTAGTCCCGAGAAAAATATACGAAAAATAAGTTGAGACTTATATGAAAATTTCTGTAAAGCCGAATGATTTTTGAGAAATAATCCAGGCATTAGAATTCTACGATTCATGAATGTTGGGCATTACTTGCTCTTGGACTCAAGCGCACGGTAAACTTCCTAATGAAGTTCAAAGTATTAATCCATAAATCAGACAATTTCTGAACATTATGATCCATGAGTGTATAGTGGAATCTCAGCTAATCACATTAAGATTGAATTTGTTATTTCAGGATCTCATTAGTAACCAGCAAGAGAATTCATGATAACCAAACTTGTCTCATAAATTCCATCTTTTGATCTTTTGATCTTTTTATTTTTCCATTAATAGTCATGCCAAAAAGAGGAATCAAATCCTTACCAATAGGGAGCAAACCTATGGTGAAGACCGTACTCCTAGACCTTTTTCACATTTCATTCATGGGGAATTAACTCTACACCTATAGGGAGCAAACCTATGGTGAAGATTAATTATCCAACCTTTTCAATTTTTATATCATGATGGCAAGATATTTCAGGCTGGTTCCTTTCATGTTCAGTGATTACCAAGTTAATCCTTCGATATGGAACTGAAATCTAAATGTGTAGGCGAGACGTGACATGTGAAATCATGACTCGATCAATGTTTACAACTTCTAATCATGGATTAATAACTCGATCTTAACTGTGAAATTTAACAGATACTGAATCGCAGAGTCTGAAATTACCAACATCACGTATCTTGAAAATATAAATTAGGGATATCTGTCAAAATCATTTCAAATTCACAAGAATTTTCTGAAAAAATTGTAAAAATTTTCACAATTTTTTCACAATTTTTGCTCAAGACCAAGAAAATACTGATTAGGAAGCCTAATCTCCTACCCTCAACCTAAAATCTACATTGTCCTCAATGTAAAAGATATGGGCATGCAATATACATGGAACAACGAAAGTAAAGTGATGGGAAGATAGTACCTGGATAACGAATCAAGAGAGATTTTCTACGAGATCACAGTAGGGAAGCTGGTTAGCACGAGAGAAAAAGAAAAATAAAAATAACGAAAATAAAATCCTACCTATACCACTTTTACAGGTACTCTCGATTGCATTTAGTGTATGCAACAAGCCTTTAAACCCCTAGGTTACCCCTAGTGGACGAGTTGTAGTCTCGTGAGGGTTTGCAGTAATGTTACCAACAAACATTGAATCATCTAACTAGAAAAATGAAATGAAAAGCTGGGTTACCTCCCAGGAGCGCTAAATTTACCGTCTTCAGCCAGAAAAATAAAGCAACAATCCTAGTCCTATGAAAGCGATAAACCTACTTATACCTCCATCAGACTAGGAGATCAGTCCTGGTAAACAGGAGCAATCAGAGCCATGAACATGTCCTCTGAATCAAATGTCTCAACAAATGGCCTTAATCGATGTCCATTTACTTTAAACTCCTTGCCATTATCGGGATCTCTTATCTCGACGGCCCCATGAGGATAAGCAGTAACAACAATATAAGGGCTGGTCCAACGAGATCGAAGCTTACCCGGAAAGAGATGTAGTCGAGAGTCATACAAGAGGACTTTCTGACCTGACGTGAATGATCTCCGTAGAATATGTTGATCATGAAACGCCTTCATCCTGTCCTTGTAAATTCTCGAGTTTTCGTACGCATCGTTCTGGATTTCTTCAAGTTCATTTAATTGAAGTTTGCGTAGCGAGCCAGCGTTGTCCAGATTGAAATTCAGATTTTTGATCGCCCAGTATGCTTTATGTTCCAATTCCACAGGTAAATGACAAGCCTTTCCGTAGACAAGTCTAAAGGGAGATGTTCCAATAGGAGTTTTAAAAGCAGTACGGTACGCCCATAAGGCATCGGTCAATCGGATTGAACAGTCCTTACGATCATGGATAACCATTTTCTCTAGGATATGTTTGATCTCTCTATTAGAAATCTCAGCTTGTCCACTTGTTTGTGGATGGTATGGGGTGCTCACCTTATGCGAGATACCGTATTTCTTCATTAAACTCTCGAATGGTCTATTGCAGAAGTGTGAGCCCCCGTCACTAATGATGGCTCGAGGCGTTCCGAACCGCGACAGGATATTTTCTTTCAAAAATTTAATGACCGTGCGATGGTCATTTTTACGGCACGGAATTGCTTCGACCCATTTAGTGACATAGTCTACGGCGAACAAAATATATAGATTTCCAAATGATTGGGGGAATGGTCCCATGAAATCAATGCCCCAGCAATCAAATGCTTCAATGATAAGGATGGGATTCAAAGGCATCATATTTCGACGGGACAATGCTCTCAATTTTTGACAACACTCACAAGCTTTGCAAAACTCATGAGTGTCCCTGAACATAGTAGGCTAGTAAAAGCCACACTGTAGAATCTTGGCCATGGTCTTTTTAGTAGAAAAGTGACCACCATAGGCCTGTGAGTGACAGAAGGAGATGACACTCTGATGCTCATCGTCTGACACACATCTCCTTAAGATTTAGTCTGGGTAATATTTAAACAAATATGGATCATCCCAGAAAAAGTTACGCACCTTAGTAAAGAATTTCTTCTTATCTTGTGAAGTCCAGTGTGTCGGTATGACACCTGTAGCAAGATAATTAGCAATATCAGCCAACCAAGGTGAATGGGAGACTCTAAACAGTTGTTCATCAGGGAACATGTCATTGATATGGGTCACCTCAAGGGAATCAGAGGTATGAAGGCGAGAAAGGTGATCAGCTAGGCGAGAAAGGTGCTCAGACTCTATACGTTCTCTACTCCCTTTTTGTCTTTAATTTCTAAATCAAATTCTTGGAGTAGAAGGATCCATCGTATTAGGCGGGGCTTAGAATCATTCTTGGAAAGAAGATACTTAAGTGCCGCATGATCTGTATAAATAATGATCTTGGATCCGATCAGGTAGGACCGAAATTTGTCCAAAGAGAACACTACGGCTAAGATTTTCTTTTCCGTCGTCAAGTAGTTCACTTGGGCAGGATTTAGAGTCCTACTTGCATAGTGAATAACGTAAGGTCGCTTATCTTTTCTCTGGCCTAGAACCGCTCCAAGAGCATAATCAGAGGCGTCACACATAAGTTCAAAAGGAAGGCTCCAGTCGGGTGGCTGCATGATAGGTGCAGTGGTTAACATGCCCTTAAGCTTAGTGAAAGCTTCTTGGCACTGCTCAGTCCACTCGTATGGTATATCCTTTTGAAGAAGATTACATAAAGGACGAGAGAGGAGACTAAAGTCCTTTATGAATCGTCTGTAAAAGCCTGCGTATCCTAAGAAGGATCGCACGTCTCTGATATTCTTGGGTGGAGGTAGGTTAGAGATAAGATCAATTTTTGCCTTATCTACCTCGATTCCTTTGGACGAGATGATATGCCCAAGGACAATTCCCTTTTGAACCATAAAATAGCACTTTTCCCAGTTAAGTACCAAATTTTTTTCTTCACATCTTTTCTGCACACATTTAAGACTTTCTAAGCAGTCGCTGAAAGATGAACTGAAAATAGAGAAATCGTCCATGAAGACCTCTAAATATTTTCCCACCATGTCAGAAAAGATACTCATCATGCATTGCTGAAAGGTGGCAGGGGCGTTACATAACCCGAATGACATCCTTATATAAGCAAAGGTGCCATAGGGACATGTAAATGTGGTCTTTTCCTGATCTTCAGGGGCGATTTCAATCTGATTATAACCTGAATACCCGTCTAGGAAACTGTAATATGAATGACCAGTCAGCCTTTCCAAGATTTGATCAATGAAGGGCAAAGAAAAGTGGTCTTTCCTTGTGACGGTATTCAGCTTTCTGTAGTCAATGCACATTCTCCAACCTGTAGTAACTCTGGTTGGCACGAGTTCATTATTGGCAGTGGCTACGATGGTGATCCCGGACTTCTTATGAACCACCTGAGTTGGACTCACCCATTGACTATTGAATATGGGGTATATGATCCCTACTTCCAATAGTTTGAGAACCTCGGCCTTAATCACTTCCTTCATGTTTGGATTTAGTCTACGTTGTGATTTCCGAACAGCCTTTGCATTATCCTCAAGATATATGCGGTGAGTACAAATCGATGGGTTAATTCCCTTGAGGTCTGCTATCGTCCATCCAAGAGCTCCTTTATGCTCAATGAGAGTAGATATGAGCATACTCTCTTGTTCTTTCTCCAGGTGGGCAGAGATCACCACCGGATATGTCTCATCTTGACCTAAATAGACATATTTTAAATCAGAGGGCAAAGGTTTTATGTCAAGCTTCGGTGGCTTGAGGTTAGATGGTAGAGGCACTACATCAGTTTGGGGCAACCCTTCAATTCGTGGCCTCCACCGGTTAACTTCAAGTACCGGTGCAGTATCAAGCATGGCACACGTCTCCCTAATTATATCATCATCAAGATCATGGGAGTGGGTCAGGCACGTCTCTAGAAGATCAGAGGATAAGGTGAGAGGCGTTCTATCTTCCATAAAAGAATCAATCATGTTAACATCGTGGAAATCGTCATCATCCTCTGAGTTGCTGCCGTTATTGAAAAAGATATTTGATTCCAATGTCAAATTTCCAAAAGACATAGTCATAACACCATTCCTGCAATTGATAATTGCATTTGAAGTGGACAGGAATGGGCGACCAAGGATGATGGGAATTTGAGTGCTCATGTCATTGATGGGTTCGGTGTCCAAGATGATAAAATCAACAGGGTATTAGAATCTATCAACCTGGACCAACACATCCTCAATGATCCCTCTTGGTACACGAACAGAACGATCAACAAGTTGTAGTGTGGTTCGAGTGAGTTTTAATTCACCCAAGCCTAACTGTTGGTATACCGAGTATGAGTAGGGAATTATATTGACGCTCGCTCCTAAGTCAAGAAGTGCGTGATCAATTCGATAGTTTCCGATTACACATGATTTGGTTGGACAACCGGGATCTTTGAATTTTTACGGCACATCTTGTTTTAAGATGACACTCACTTTCTCAGTTAAGGAGATCTTCTTTTGAACATTTTTTCGTCATTTGGTAGTGCATAAGTCCTTTAGAAATTTAGCATATAAAGGAATCTGTTTTACAACATCAAGCAGAGGAATGTTGACTTTCACTTGTTTCAACACCTCTAGGATATCCTGAGAGTTAGAGAGCCATTTTGGTTCAACCAACCGTTGGGAAAATGAGCAACTAATTTTTCTAGAGGTTCCGGTTCAAATTTTTGTGGGGCGCCACTAGATCCATCATTGTTATCCTCTTCTGGTTCTTGAGGCTTTTCGGGCCTAACCGGAAGGGTTTTATCAATAACCTTCCCACTCCTAAGAGTGTGATGGATTTAACGTGCCCCATTTGATTTGAAGAGCTGGGATCACTAACTCCATAATGCAGTTTAGGATTGGGAAGAGGTTGAGCCGGGAAGCTCTCCTTGTTTCCAATCGTATTTTTAGCCTTAAGTTCATGTATTGCTTTTGTAAGGTCTTGAAAGGCGTGCATCATACCCTGATTGAAAAGCTCTTGCTTTTGAAAATGTTTTAGAACCAAATCCTCTTGAGGTTTCTCTTGAGTTGGATTTTGGTTTAGGAAACCTTGAGGTGTAGCCGTTGGTCCATTCCTCCAATTGAAATTTGGATGAATTTTTCCAACCAGGATTGTATGTATTAGAGGGTGGTCTATTGAAACGTCTTTGATAGTTATTTACGGCATTAGATTGTTCATTCAATACTTCTCGAAAGGCAGGTATTGAAGGACAATTTTCAGTAGTATGAATGTTGCAATCACATATGCCGCAAACACTTTCATTAACCTTTTCCTTCTCTCCTTCCATGGCCTCAAATTTTCTGGTGAGATTAGCCACCTTAGCATTGAGATCATCATCCTCTTTAAGGAGATATATTCCTCCTTTTTCCCTTGAATGAGTTGGCCTAGACGTAGCATTCGTCCTTGGGTAATAATCCCAAGATTGTATTTTTTCAGCGAGACTATCGAGGTAATCCCATACTTCGTCAACATTTTTATTAATGAAATCTCCGTTACACATTGTCTCGACCATTTAACGCATGAAAGATGCTAGCCCATCATAGAAAAAATTCATAATGCGCCATATTTCAAAGTCATGTTGTGGGCATGCATTAACCAGATCCTTGAACCTTTCCCAACATTGGAAGAATGTTTCATCTTCCTTTTGGGCAAAGTTCATGATTGCTCTCCAGAGGGTAATTGTCTTATGATGTGGGAAAATTTTCTTTATAAATTCCCTCTGCGTATCATTCCATGTGCCAATGGATCTAGGACGCAGTGAATGTAACCACGTCTTGCCTTTTTCTTTCAAGAAAAATGGAAAGAGTTTCAGCCTAATAGTATGTTCAGAAACATTAGGGAAATATAAGGTGCCTATGATTTCGTCAAACTCTTTCAGATGCAAGTATGGTTCTTCAGACTCAAGCCCGTGGAACTTAGGAAGGAGTTGGATAACCCCTGGCTTGATGTCCATATATCCTGTATTCTCAGAAAAAATCATGCATGAGGGCGTACTCACCCCCGCCGGTTGTAAATAATCTCGTAAAGTATGAGGCGGGGGTGCGTGGTGCACCTCATTCTCATCATGTACTTCCTCAACCCTAGGTTGGGGTAGTGGTTGAGGTTGATTTTCAGCCATAACGTCCTCTAACTCAGGAGAATTCAAGTGGTGTCTAGTCCTGCGATGGACAGTCAACCCCTCAACTAATCCTCCTTCAGTCACGAGACGTCGAGTGTTGTCGCGTGCCCACTGGGGCATAAAACACACTCAGCCCTCAAATTCTAACTTAAACCTAAGAGAAAAGAAGAAGTAGAAATCTAGAAAATAAAAGGAAAAGAAGTTACCAAATTTGGAGGCCTAGGTTAAGAATCTGCAAAATAAAACAAAATAAGTTAGTTTCTAAGAATAGAAAGTCCTAATTAAAAGTAAACTAATTTATAGAGAAAAGAAGAAATTCCAAAGAAAGAAGAATAAGAAAGAGCTTACTAAATTAGAAGCTTCCTACAAAACAGAAAAATTGAGTTAGTTCTAAAAATCAGATAGAAGGAAGAATAGCAAGTTTCTAAAGTTAGGAAAAATTTCTAATAAGGAAAATAACTAAGCTTCTAAACCTAGAATTAACAATTTCTAAAAAAAAAATCTAATCCTAAACTAATCCTAAAACTAATTAATTTTAGAAAAACGTAGCCGACAGTCCCCGTCAACGGCGCCAAAAACTTGTTCACTCCCCAAGTGTAGGGTTGTGATGTAGTAATAAACTCGATAAGACCGAGGTCGAATCCCAAGGGACTGAAACTGTACGTTATCTAAAACTAACTAGAACTAGAACTAGAATAAGGTGAAATCTAAACTATTTGTGATTTGAGGAATAATTGTGAAATTATTATCTAAAGCTTAGGAAATCAGAGATAAGGAAACTAGGGATTCAGAGGTTCCACTTGTAGAGATCAGGGAGATCTTATGCCTATTTCATGAATCATAGAAATTAACTGAACTGTCATTGATCTAGTTTTCAAGAGATGAAAGGTATATGAATTAGAATGGATTCCATCACCAAACCATGCCCACGAGACTATGGCGAACAACAGAATTAAACTAATTATCAACCAATCACATGTATGAAGGTTAGGAAGGGTACCGTCATCCAACCATGCCCAGGAGACGATGGTGAACAACAGGGCTTCCTGACGTCATAAACATAAAGAAGAAGAAAGAATACTCAAAGCCATTGCAGACCCATTATAATTTCAGTCACAACAGACCATTAAAGACTAAAAACATTTTTAAACTAATCAAACTAAAATCAACGTCAATTCGTATATTAAAATTAAATTAAAAGCATGAAGTCTCCCATCTCACTACAAGCTTCACCTCTTAGCCCTATCTAAGAGGTTTAGCCCGACATGAATGGGCTAGATCTCTCCATAGTCAGGAAAAATAAATAAATAAGAAAAGAAAACTTCTCTAATCTCTCTCTTTCTTCTCTCACACTCCACGTCCAGCCTCCAAGCTCTGATCTTCCTCCCAAGACCTGAATGAATGCTCCCCACATCTAAAACCTCCTTATATAGCTGCTGGAGTCGTGAAAATCGGTTTTGAATCGGATTCGGAAAGCTGTCGCACGCCCAGCGAAAGCTTTTTCGCAACCAAGTTTGGAGCTTCAAAAATCGCCACTTTCCTTTCTCAAATTCTAAAGAAACACCGTCCCTTAGGACTTTCTTGGGTCCTCTACATGATAGACGGTTCAGATCTGCCATATGATCAAAGATGGTGGGCCACAACCGCCTGAAAAAGTCAGTTTTCACGGATGTGCGAAACCTTTCATACCATTTTACTGTTGTGATCGGTGGGCCCCACATAGGTATTTTTTGAGAAATCCACCCCGTCCATTGGATTCAGGATGAAATTTCAGTCAAGAATGAGTGGTTTTGAATGTCCATTGACATGTCTCAGAGAAGAAATCACTAAAAGATTAATTTTGAATGTCCCAGGGCAGCCCTTTCTTGGCCCCTGTGTCTCACACGTGTACTCGTATGAGTGAAAAGTTTAAACATGGTTTTGTAGTGCTCGCGGCTATCTACACGGTGGACGGTTTGGATTGAGCTTATGGGGCACGTGTGGGGCCCACAGCTGATCGCAAAAACGGCCATCGGTCGGTTACGCGGCACGTAAGAGTGTTTTATTTTTTCTTTCGGTCAGAGACAGTCAAACCGTCTCTGACGCTTGCCATGCACGGCTAATGCATATATGCACTATGCACATTTTGTATATGTGGGGTCCACCATTCATCTTCTCATATTATTTAAGCCGTCAATACCAAAGTTGAGGCAGTTCCAGATATCAGGTGGGCCCCAAATTGAATATTAATGAGCTGATCTGTCTGTTGGCCTACTTCTCGAGATCGTCAATGGCTGAAATTTTATATGTAAGGTTAATTTATGGCCCTCATCACGTGTATAAATTTTTGAGTCAATCGGATAGCGGAAACCATGTGATCTTGCATTCTACACCAATTTCAGGCCATTTGCAAGTGAACGACTGGAATTTCTTGGGTTCCTGGCGTGCATATTTGTCGATTTTAGTCCCTGGAGTCCGTCCCTTGCCCTGGTGATTATCAGAACGTTAAATCTAAGCTTTTGGCATCCTTTTTCAGTCAACTCTCCTAATCACACCCTGCAACAAAACATGATTAAAACCGGGCGTTAAATGGTATTATGCTCGTAAATCTAAGTAATAAATGGGGTCTAATATGCACTATTTGACCCTCAACATAGACCCACTGTAATTTCAGTCAAAACAGACCATTAAAAGATAAAAATATTCTCATAGTAAAATTAAATCAAAATCAGTTCAGTCTTAAACAAAAGGCATAGGCTACGGGTCTCCCATCACGCTACAAGCTTCACCTCTTAGCCCTAGCTAAGAGATTCAGCCTAACAACATGACTAGGCTATAGCTCTCAAAAATTAAGAAAAGAAAAACAAAAGGGAAGAAAAGAAAATAAAAGGAAGAATAACTTTAAAAACTAACACTCCCTCTCTCTCTCTCTCTCTCTCTCTCTCTCTCTCTCTCTCTCTCACGTTCCAACCTTTTTCCTCTCGCTCCTCATGGATTCTCTCTCTTTTATAGAAGCCTGGAGGTGGTGGCTGGGTCGATGGAGTGCAAAAACTGACTCTGTTTCGCAGCTTCTTACACAGTGTGTGTGAAGAAAACAAAACGCAGACGATCCTGGCAAGACTGAGCTTCCGCAAAGCACGGCCCGTTGCATGATCTGATCTGACCAGTCATCTTAGCGTCAGTCGGAACCACCTTTAGAAGATTTTGGAAGGCTAGGATCATCGGACCGATCCTGGCCACAAATGTAGAACTGCCTGGATCGTCCGTGTTTCCGGACTTGCGTCATAGAGGTGCGCATCTTGCGCTGACGACTGATGGGACCCATCCTTGATGCTAAAGGAGAAATCCATGATGAGTGGGGATCACAACGGTCACCAGCAGCCTTTGTTGCGAAAGAGAACCTGCGGATGCATGCTCTGTGGTGCTCGGTGGACCCATGATTGATGTCGGTTGAAAAATCCACACCGATCATTGAACTGTACTAAAAAAACCAATTGAAAATGGCTAGTTTTTTATTAGAATTGGTGTGGCCCACGTCGTTTTCTATTTTGCTGTCCATTCTGCGATTGATGGTGCTCTTACATGCTTGCATTTGCATGAGTTTGAAGAAAAAACTTGGAGATGGTCACGACCCCCCTCTGGAGCAGATGAACGGATTAGATCATTTAAAGGAGCAAGGGGTGGGGCCCACGGAGCAAAACTGGCGGGCCCACGTCCACCGCTGTGAGATTTTTATGATTTAAGAAGAAGAGTCGGTCAGCGCTTACTGACCGACTTTTGGATTTTTGGTGCACGCCCGGTGCACTTGCGTACCTTACACATGCACTACATGTATAGGTCTCACAGAGATGTTTGTGAGAAATCTGCTCCGTCCATCCATTCTGCTGTGTCATTTAAGGCATTGAGTCAAAAATTGAGGCATACCAAGATGTCATGTGGGACCAAAATCGACGGTTTATGGGCTGATCTGTCCGTTAGGCCACTTCTGCTGGGATCCAATGGCTGAAATTCGACGTATACGGTTAATTTATGGTCTTCAGGCTATGTATGAAGTTTCTAGCCGGACCGATGGTGAGAACCCTCTGATCTTGCATTCTAGACGTCTTTCGGGCCATTTGATCTTCAGTTTCTTAATTTTCGCGGATCTCTGGCATGTACGTCCGTCGATCTTGGTCCCTTGGCGTCTGTCCCTTGTCTTTAGTGTCATCAGAGCGTTAAATCCATGCTTTAAGCACCCTTTTTCAGTCTATGCTCGTAAATACACTCTGCATCATAAACACGATTAAAGTGGCCCATTAAACAGTATCATGCTCGTAAATCCAGGAAATAAATGGATTCTGATATGTAATATTTGACCCTCAATAACAGACCCCACCCTCGATTTTAGAGGTAGGGAAAATACACCTTGCATCCACACTTATAAGGATGGCTTCAACCCTCACCTACTATGTCATCCATCTTATTGACACCCTTAGAGTATCCGGATTCGAGCCATTGAAGGTTGACATGGCTAGGGTTTCAAGCCAATCTTTCCTCTTCACTTTCCAATCAAAGGAGGAAGCCTTGGCCTTCTTGAGAGACTCCCTCCTTCACCAATCCTTGGGCCTTAGCTCAGTCTCTCCTTGCGGGCCGTTAACTGTTTCTACCAACAAAGGTACTTGGATCTATATTCAGGGCATCCCCATTCACATGTGGTGCAGGCATTCCTTCGAACAGATAGTTGGCTTCTTTGGAGTGGTAGCGAAAATCGACCAACTTTCTCGGTCTTCTACATTCCTTATGTTTGCCCGAGTGAAGATCATTCCCAACCCAGGCCTAGTCCTTGCAACGGTCTTGGACCTCGAAGTCGATGGTCTATCTTTTCCGATCATCACATTCATTGAATCTCCATCCCTAGCCCAAGGCTCTCTCACCTTCCCCACCAACCAGATATCACCTCCTCAGGCAGTTGAAGACCTCATCTACAGAGCAACCTCTTATGTCGGACATTCCGCAACGAGTGGCATCTTGTCTACTAGCCATCCTATCTAGGATAGACCATGCCCATCAGCTGTTCGATGCATTGTCCCATCTAACCTGGAAGGACAAATAATCTCACTTGCTCTTCCCAGGCACCCAACCCAACCTATCACCTCTACTAGTCCAGCCATAGAGCCCCATCATACATCCACCTATCCCAATTCATATAATTTCAATGAGCTACTCTCAATTCCAACTACTGCCTAACTCCCAATTCCAACCCACCCTCCAGATGTTCCATGCCAAGCCCCCACCACTCAATGCGATCCCCATACATCCCACTTAATTACCATGGCCCCAAACCCCTCCACCATCCACCCAACTAGCTCAATCTAGCCAATAGCTTGCCCACAACCCAATACAGTTTCTCTCATTCAGTCTCTCCCATCTCCAACCACTGCCTAACCCCCTCATTCAACCTGCTCTCCTAATGCTCCCCACCAGGCCTCAGCCATTCCAAGAGGCCTCCGATCAACTCAATCCATTATCCTATACCCTTCATTCGACACCATAGTCCCAAACCCCTCCACCCTTCACCCAGTAAGTCCAATCCAGCCTATTACTATCTCACATTATACCCACCCCCTGCCCAACCCCAACCTGGGCCCCAACCCAAATCAACCAACCTTCTCTCCCATCACTGCTACCTCGCCAATTAGGCTTGAGTCTCACAAGTCCCAGACAGGACCCAGTCCTAACTTTCCCCCCAACCCAACACACCCCCCCATCTTAGTCCAGCTCAGCCACCATCCGAGGACTGCACGTCCCAAAAACTGGAGGTCTGTGTGCAAATATTCCAGACAAAATATAACAGAATTGACAGTCAAGGGAGGTGGAACTGGCCTTGCAACTTGGACATCTTCTCCTCAGTCAGAAACTCATTAACAGATGAGGACAATTCTCTATCAGAGTATGTTTCAGACTCACACTCCGATCTCCTTGATTCTCCTATTTTCTCTTGCAATGCAGAGGGGAAGCTGGAGTTGTGGGTGAACATCAGAGGGCATTCAGATCAACTTCCATGTGCTCCCTCCCCGACCTTAGCCAATATTCGTTTGGCCATTAAGAAGAGAATGGCTTCGATTAGGTGAAGCTTTTGTCTAGTGAGAATCAGTAAAAGGGCCTTTGTGAAAGGATGGGAATCCAATGCCTTGTGTCTTATCATGGAACGTGCATGGAGCTGACAACACTCCAACCCTGCGGCACCTTAAAAGACTGGTCCGGATCCACAAGATAGCCATTCTCCTTCTATAAGAACCCATCGTTCAACCTACAAAAGGACTCGGGTAGTAGCCAAAGTGGGCTATCATCAGTCTATTGTTGAAGACTCGACAGGAGGGAAGATCTAGGTTCTCTCTTGCCCCCCGTTCAACCTCCAGACGATCGCAGCTTCTAACCAGTGTGTCACACTCTAAGTCTCAGTCAAGGATAGTGACCAATCCATACTCATTTTTGTGGTATATGTAGCTTGCAACAGATATGAGAGAGTCCACCTATGGGACAAAATCATAGCCACGTCCAGATCCCACCATGGACCGTGGCTAGTCTATGGTGACTTCAACACCACCACCTGCCGAGAGGAAAGGATCAGCAGTTAATCTCCGAACATTAGAAGTATGGAAGAATTTAGAGCAGTGATTGAGGATGTTGGCCTGCTGGATGCAGTGTTTATCGGTTCCAAGTATACATGGTACAACAACAGAATGGGCCAGAATCGATGATGGGTTAGGCTTGATAGGATGCTATTTAATACCGACTAGCTTCAAGCATTCCCCAGTAGTAAGGTCGAGAACCTCCCTCGGGTATTCTTTGATCATTCCCCTATGCTCTGATCCCTTAAAGATTCGACAGGTATTAGCCCCAGGCCCTTTAACTTTTAGAATATGTGGATTCATCATGATAGTTTTCGTAGTTTAGTTCACGATTCGTGGCAACTAGAAGTGCAGGCCACTCCTATGGTCAAGATGTTCCTGAAAATGAGAAGGTTGAAGTCAGCCTTGAGAATTTAAAATTCCCAGGTCTTTGGGAATGTCTTCTAGAATGTCAAGTCGGCGGAAGACGAGGTTACTCCTACCGAAGCTAAGCACCTCCTATCCAAATCGGAAGATGATAGGATCAACCTCAATCAAGCCCAAGTGTTCCTCAAGAAGGCCCTCCTCCTTGAAGAGATTTTCTGGAAACAAATATCCAGAATCTCTTGGCTAAAGGAGGGGGATCAAAACACTTAGTTTTTTCACGCTTCCGTCCTTGACTGGAGGAGGAGGGCTGCAATCAAGTCCATTCAACTCCCCTCTGGCTCCACCATCTCCTTAGATAATGAGATCGGTGAGGAGGCGGTCAGGTTCTATGCTGACCTCTTCAGTTCCTGGCCATCCAACCTCCTCACAGTCTTCTTAACTGCATTCTCACCCTTGTTTCCCATCATATGACACGTTCCTCCTGCACCCTCCCAGCCTAGACAAAGTCAAGAAGGTTGTCTTTACTATTCCAGCCAATAGCGTGCCTAGCCCAGATGGTTTCACGAGCTCTTTCTTCTCCTCCGATTGGGACGTTTTCCATGATAACATACTAGAATCTACAGCTAAATTTTTCCAGGGAGGCACTATCCCAAGATCCTTCTGGTGTTCATCCTTATTCTTCATTCCTAAGAAGAAAAACACTACTAGTTTTCCTGATTATCGGCCCATCAGTATATGCAATTGCATTCATAAGATCCTATCCAAGATCTTAGCCTCTAAGCTGTATAAGATCCTCTCTTCCATCATATCCGAAGAACAATATGCCTTCATCAAGAATCGATCCATTGTTGAGAGCATCTCTATAGCATCAAAGATGACTAGCGACATCGATCGTAAAACCTATGGTGGTAACATCATTATCAAGCTTGAGATGGAAAAAACTTATAATATGATAGAGTGGTCCTTCATTTGCGCCGTCCTCCTCAAATTTGGCTTCCACTCGGATTGGGTCTAGTTGGCCAGACAATGCTGGGAAGGTTGTTGGTTCTCCGTCATCATCAATGGAAATCCGTATGGTTTCTTCCCATCCTCCAGGGGCCTTCCTCAAGGAGACCCGCTTTCCCCGACCATCTTCATTATTGCGACTGAGGTCATCAGTAGAGGTCTCAAACACCTCTTCCAATATAGGAGATGCCACCCTTATAATCTCCCATGAAGCTGCCCCATTATATCACATCTTCTATTTGCTGATGATACCATTATATTCTTGAATGGAAGGCTCTTCTCGATCCGCTCATTGCTAACCTTTATCCGATCATATGCATTCTCCTTTAAGAGTTGCTTCATCCTTCCAAAGAGTGCTCTTCCTAATAGAGCTTGACAATTGGCAAAGATTTCAAGCTTCCAGCTATCCTCACTCCTTATCACATACCTTGGCATTCCTATGCTCAAAGGGAGGATCCAGTTCCTCCACATGTTGCCCCTCATTCAAAAGATTGAACATAGAATCATCGTATAGAAGGCAAAGCTCCTTAATTAGGCTACCAAGTTGGTCCTCATTCAGCATGTCCTTTCCAGCATTCCCATGCATATCCTTTATGCTGTCAACATCCTAAAAAAAATCAGCCAACGCATCAAAAAGTCCTTGGCATCTTTCTTCTGGGGATCTACTAAGGGATCCAAACGATGTCATTGGGTTAGCTAGAATGTGATATGCTACTCGACAACTGAGGGAGGCCTCGAGATTCACCAGCTGAGTGATGTCATGCAAGCCTTCTGCTGCAAGATGGCTTGTTGCCTTCTTGAGGGGAACTCCCAATGGGCTAGACTTATCTCGGCGAAATACCTTCGAAAATTCCTCCTCTCATCCAGCCCTATCAAGATCAGCGGTTCCAGTTTAGGGAAAGACATATGTAACAATTTATAATTCTTCATCCTCAACTCCAGATGGCTGATTGGCCATGAGAATGTTAAATTTTGGCTTTAAAATTAGATAGGTAAGGGCCTTTTAGTCCGCGTGGCAACTTCTCTTCTCCAGCCTTCGCTCAGAGATATGTTTATCTTGAATTTATAGGACTCTTCTTGTTCCTAAAACTTGTCTCAAGTAGTGAACTTCCTACCCCCTCAGGCCATCCAAACTATTGTTTACTATGGTATATTCAAATTAGATAGGATGGACAAGCTCATTTGAAATTTCTCCTCGGATGGTAAATTTTCTATCAAATTAGCTTGGACCAACCTTCACGCATCTAGGCCCAAGTAACGATGGGCTCTCTAGGCATGGAACAAGTTTATTCCCCCCAAGATTGCGGTCTTCTGGTGGAAGATTATACACATAATAGTTCCGGCTGACGATGCAATCCAGCACGTTGGGATCAACCTTACATCTATATGCGTCTGCTGTGAGCATCTGAACTCTTATACCGCCGATCCCTCCCCCCGAGCTGCCTATTTGTACCCCTTTATCACTAGCATGCAGCCTAATGAGCCAGCTGTTCATCTTTCTGAGTTAGTCCATCAACAGGCCCTTCTTCACCCTTCTCTGCATGTAGGGTTTGATCCTTCATTTAACCAATTAGTTGTTCAACATTTTGTAGCAGATCTTCAGCCGTCCCTCCATCTCTCCCTGTATACAGGGCATGACCCCTCTTCTCCATCCAACTATGGAAAAAGTAACATCGGGCTTCCAAATAGGCCTGTTCCATCCTCCACATCCAGCCAGCCTCTCACCACCAATAGTCCCCCAACTGGCCAAACAATTTCATCTCCATTAGTAACTCACTCTCAGTAGGCCCCTCATCCAGTTCTTCCACAGGGCCAGAATTTGCCTGCAATGATCAGCCACCCTTGCAACAACCACCTCTAACATGCAAACTCGTTCAACCCTCTTCTTGGGCTCCAATCAATCCAGTCCCCATCCCTTCTCGCTAAGGTATCCTCATTGCCCAACCCCCTTCCTCTCCCAGCCGCATTCACACCCTCGTTGTTAGCAACAATACCTCTTCTGTCATAGAAGAACTGCCTCCACGGTTTGGAGCCATTTCTCTCATCTTTTCAAGATGCCCTTTATTTAGGACTAACGTGTCTAGGTCAGAATCCAATTTTTAAAGAGAAAACCAATTTTCTAATCCATTTCAAAACTTAAAATCAAAAGTCTATTTATAAAATTTGTGAAAACACCCTTAAGGGAGTAAAGACACACTTTCACAAAGGGTTGTGACTATTAGGTTTAAACCCAAGTGGTGCGACCCTTAAGCTTAAAAGGACACAAATTTTCAAAACAAACTATGAAAGGACACAACCTTTCAGACTTAAGTGAAAAGACACATACATAAGGTACCTATGGCCACAGCCATAGCCCGTCCCAATGGATATTTTGAAACACTAAATTATTTTAAAATAATTTAAAATACAACAAACAGAATATGATCATTTGGAGTCATCCATGATAAGATCGAAGAGGAGTGAAAAGTTTGTATATCCCATCCCCAAGATCACCTAGCACCGGTATTGAAATAGAAGTGCGAGAGACCAAGGGAGGTTGGACTAGGGTTCTGCATCACTGCTCGTCCTCGCGACCTCACTCACTCTTCATTGCGAATATCCCATTCCAGTTCGACTCTTATCTCAAGCCCTCCTCCAAATTTGGGGTAATCATGGATATCTTCGTCCCAACAATCCCAAATGCATCCAGGAACAAGACTTGGATTTATTAGGTTCGAGCGGAGGGAAGATGCCCTGTTTGCCATGGCTAAGATGCAAGGCTCTTTATTGGGTAGTCGGCGCTTCTCATCCAATAGGCCCACAACCACCAACCTTGTTCCTCTGATCCACTCCAAATTGCTCGACCTTATCACCCATCCAACCCTTGCCAAGAGCAAGTGTTTCTCAGAAGAGCTTCATGCTATAGACCCCACCCTCGATTTCAGCAGTAGGGAAAAGACACCTTGCATCCGCACTTATAGGGATGGCTTCAACCCTCACTTGCTATGTCATCCATCTTATTGACACCCTTAGAGTATCCCGATTCGAGCCATCGAAGATTGACGTGGCTAGGGTTTCAGGCCATTCTTTCCTCTTCACTTTTGAATCAAGGGAGGAAGCCTTGGCCTTCTTGAGAGACTCCCACCGTCACCAATCCTTGGGCCTTAGCTCAGTCTCTCCTTGCGGGCTGTCAATTGTTTCTACCAACAAAGGTACTTGGATCTGTATTTAGGGCATCCCCATTCACGTGTGGTGCAGGCATTCCTTCAAACTGATAGTCAGCTTCTTTGGAGTGGTAGTGGAAATTGACTTTCTCGATCTTCAACATTCCTTATGTTTGCCCGAGTGAAGATCATTCCCAACCCAGGCCTAGTCCTCGCAACAGTCTTAGACCTTGAAGTCGATGGTCTATCTTTTTCGATCATCACATTCATTGAATCTCCATCCCTGGCCCAAGTCTCTCTCAACTCCCCCACCAACCAGATATCACCCCCTTAGGCAATTGAAGACCCCATCTACAGAGCAACCTCTTATGTCGGCCATTCCGCAACGAGTGACATCTTGTCTACCAGCCATCCTATCTAGGACAGACCATGCCCATCAGCTGTTCGATGCATTGTCCCACCCAACCTGGAAGGACAGACAATCTCACTTGCTCTTCCTAGGCACCCAACCAAACCTATCACCTCTACTAGTCCAACCATAGAGCCCCATCATACATCCACCTATCCTGATTCAGATAATTTCAAGGAGCTACTCTCAATTCCAACCACTGCCTAACTCCCAGTTCCAACCCACCCGCTAGATGTTCCATGCCAAGCCCCCGCCACTCAATGTGACCCCCATACATCCCACTTAATCACCATGGCCCTAAACCCGTCCACCACCCACCCAACTAGCTCAATCCAGCCAATGGCTTGCCCACAACCCAATAAAGTTTCTCTCATTCAGTCTCTCCCATCTCCAACCACTGCCCAACCCCCTCATTCAACCTGCTCTCCTAATGCCCCCACCAGGCCTCAGGCATTCCATGTGGCCCCTGATCAACTCAATCCATTATCCCATACCCTTCGTTCGACACCATAGTCCCAAACCCCTGCACCTTTGACCCAGCAAGTCCAATCCAGCCTATGACTATCTCACACTATACCCACCCCCTGCCCAAACCCAACCTGGGCCCTAACCCAAATCAACCAACCTTCTCTCCCATTACTGCTACCTCGCCAATTAGGCTGGAGTCTCACAAGTCCCAGCCAGGACCCAGTCCCAACTTGCCCCCCATAACATCTTAGTCCAGCTCAGCCACCATCCGAGGACTGTACGTCCCAACAACTGGAGGTCTGTGTGTAAATATTCCAGACAAAATATAACATAATTGACAGTTAAGGGGGTAGAGTTGGCACTGTAACTTGGAAATCTTCCCCTCAGTCAGAAACTCGTAAACGGATGAGGAAAATTCTCTATCAGAGTATGTTTCAGACTTGCACTCCAATTTCATTGATTCTCCTATTTGCTCTTACAAGAGGGGAAGCTAGAGCTGGGGTGGACATCAGAGGGCATTCATACTAACTTTCATGTGCTCCCTCCCCGACCTTAGCCAATATTCATTCGGCCATTAAGAAGAGAAACGCTTCGATTAGGCGAAGCTTTTGTCTACGAGAATCAGGAAAAAGGCCTTTGCGGAAGGATGGGAATCCAATGCCTTGTGTCTTATCATGGAACGTGCATGGAGCTGACAACACTCCGACCCTGCAGCACCTTAAAAGACTAGTCCGGATCCATAAGATAGCCATTCTCCATCTACAAGAACCCTTTGTTCAACTTGCTAAAAGGACTCAGGTAGTAGCCAAAGTGGGCTATCATCAGTCTATTGTTGAAGACTCGACAGGAGGGAAGATCTAAATTCTCTCTTGACCCCCATTTAACCTCTAGACGATTGCAGCTTCCAACCAGTGTGTCATACTCTGAGTCTCAGTCAAGGATAGTGACCAATCCATCCTCATTTTTGTGGTATACACAGCTTGCAACAGATATAACAGAGTCCACCTATGGGACAAAATCATAGCCACATCTAGATCCCACCATGGACCGTGGCTAGTCTGTGGTGACTTCAACACCACCACCTGCCTAGAAGAAAGGATCGACAGTCAATCTCCGAACATTAGAAGTATGGAAGAATTTAGAGCAGTGATTGGGGATGTTGGCCTGCTGGATGCAGGGTTTATCAATTCTAAGTATACATGGTGCAACAACAGAACGGACCAGAATCGACGATGGGTTAGGCTTGATAGGATGTTATTTAATACTGACTAGCTTCAAGCATTCCCCAACAACAAGGTCGAGTACCTCCCTCGGGTATTCTCTGATCATTCCCCCATGCTCCTATCCATTGAAGATTCGACAGGTATTAGCCCCAGGCCCTTTAAATTTCAGAATATGTGGGTTCATCATGATAGTTTTTGTAGTTTAGTTCATGATTCGTGGCAGCTGGAAGTGCAGGCCACTCTTATGGTCAAGATGTTCCTGAAAATGAGAAGGCTAAAGTCAGCCTTGAGAATTTGGAATTCCTATGTCTTTGGGAATGTCTTCCAAAATGTCAAGTCGGCGGAAGACGAGGTTACTTCTGCAGAAGCTAAGCACCTCCTATCCAGATCGGAAGATGATAAGATCAACCTCAATCAAGCCTAAGCGTCCCTCAAGAAGGCCCTCCTCCTTGAAGAGATTTTCTGGAAACAAAGATCCAGAATCTCTTGGCTAAAGGAGGGGGATCAAAACACTTAGTTTTTCCATGCTTCTGTCCTAGACAGGAGGAGGAGGGCTGTAATCAAGTCCATTCAACTCCCCTCTGGCTCCACCATCTCCTTAGATAATGAGATCAGTGATGAGGCAGTTAGGTTCTATGTTGACCTCTTCAGTTCCAGGCCATCCAACGACCTCACAGTCTTCTTGACTGCATTCCCACCCTTGTTTCCCATCATATGAACACGTTCCTCCTGCACCCTCCTAGCCTAGACAAAGTCAAGAAAGTTGTCTTTACTATTCTAGCCAATAGTGTGCCTAGCCCAGACGGTTTCACAGGCTCTTTCTTCTCCTCCTGTTGGAACATTGTCCATGACAACATACTAGAAGCTGCAGCTAAATTATTCCAGGGAGGCACTATTCCAAGATCCTTCCTGTGTTCGTCCTTATTCTTCATTCCCAAGAAGAAAAATGCTACTAGCTTTCCTGATTATCGGCCCATCAATATATGCAACTGCATTCATAAGATCCTATCCAACATCTTAGCCTTTAGGCTGTCTAAGATCCTCCCTTCCATCATATCCGAAGAACAATACTCCTTCGTCAAGAATCGATCCATTGTTGAGAGCATCTCTGTAGCATCAAAGATGACTAGCGACATCGATCGTAAAACCCATGTTGGTAACATCATTATCTAGCTAGAGATGGAAAAACTTATGATAGGATAGAGTGGTCCTTCATTTGTGTCACGCCCCAAACTCGGAAACCGGGCTCACGAAATTCCCGATCGCCGAATCCGGCACCGACAGCCTCCGTAGAACCCCATTCTCGGCTCCTAGCTCCCATTCGCCAGGTTCCGATCCTGGGATGCTACGAGGAGGATTTTAAATATCAGTTTGATTCGTAATAAGCATAACCAAAGGCATAACCCACCAACAACAACCAAGCACTCCATTACATTTTCACTATGATCAAAAATTTTTACAAGTACAATGAGCATAAAGGGAAATACAATGGTAAATAACAGAAAACTCCAAAATAATCAGCGACGCGCTCCTGCCTCAACGCTGCTGTAGTCCAACGTCACCTGCACGCAACGGTCGTGCATAAGCTTACAGAAAGCTTAGAGGGTGGTGAAAGTGTGTGCGCAAGGTAGTAATATGAATGCAATGTCAGAGTAATGCGGAATATGCAGATGGAACCAAAACGTCATGAGCCGTACCAAGGCTATGCAATACAAGACATGAATGGTATCGGCCATCCCAAGGCCATGCAATGTACAATGCAACTCAAGCATACAGATCCTCATCAATGTCCACATATCAGTACAGCTCAGAGTATGGAATATCACCGGGGTCTAGTACACTCTAAACCAGATTGCCGCCACATCGCGCGCAATAAGGTAAGTGGAAGAGACCTCACTATCCGTCTGCCAATATCGGGCGCGACTCGTCGATAGCGGACCCATTCCTCGAGCTGGTCAAACTCAGCCTAGCATTGCCCCCTACACTCGGGCGGGTAAGGCCGTACCCCCTTCCAACCGACCACGACACAGTGGAGAGCGTAACCGTCTGGTAATCGGCACTCAACGCTCATCTACCCACTCGGTCTAGACGTTGGAGCAACCTCTTGGTACCATAAGGGTTTAGGGACTTTCACCCAGGGATATCTATAGTACCCCATGTAGAACAAGATTTCCGGTATCCAATCCTGCCAACCACGATGCGTCTGTGGAGGCTACAGCCCTGATGTCGCTAGGGCATACAACAACCATATCACACAAATGCGGGATGCATGAATCACGCTATCCAGTCATGCAACCAATCCTGCGCATACCGTGCGCTCATGTAGGGCAACACCGCCTAACCGGGAGCCCATAAACAACCTGCCCGAAGGCATATGCCATGATCAGTCAATCCTCATATCAAGCATGCATATGATGCGTATGATCATGGGTCATGAAACTATACTAAACATGTTATAATAAAATGCATTATCTTACAATGCAGATGAGCCTGAACGGCCTAAATACGATAAACATGGTCCAGTAATGGGCCCTAAGGAGAGTCGTAATGTGGACATCCAACCAACACTACACTCGCAATGTGGACATCAAACCAGCATTACTTCCCAGGCACAATCTTCTTAAAACACCGCTACATAATCGGTATTGGGCTTACACATTGCAATGGACCTTATGTTCCTCCCATTGGGTCTTACATATATGTCAAATGGGCCATATCTTATGGGCCTTTTTATTCGTCAGATGGGCCATATCTTATGGGCCATTTATTCATCAGATGGGCCATATAAATGGGCCACACCAATGGGTCTTAAGTGCATTGCAATAGGTCAAAACCCGTGGGCCTTGGATTGCATCAATTGGACCTAATCATATGAGTCTAATATGTATCAAATGGGCCTAACCCATGAGTCTCAAACAAGTCTAATGGGCCTAATCCCATGGGCCCTTTTATAATCAAATGGGTTCAGTCCCATGGGCCTTACAATATATCAAATGGCCTACTTCTATGGGCTTTAAAATTTCAACAAAAAGGGGTCCAATTACATGGGCCTTGAAGTACATCAAATGGGCCTAGTCCCATGGATTTGCAACACATCATATGGGCCTAAGTCCTTAGGCCTAGAATGAATCCAATGGGCCTAGCCCATAAGCATTTCACAAACCAGATGGGCCTAGCCCATAGGCCTTTTGAAATTCGAATGGGCCTAGTCCATAGGCCTTCCATGGGTCAGATGGGCTTAAATTCCTAGGCCTTACATATATCAAATGGGCCTAATTTTATGGGCCTTGGAATACATCAGATGGGCCTGGTCCCATGGACTTGAAACGTATCAAGTAGGCCTAAGCCCATAGCCTTTACATAAATCAAATGGGCCTAACCCATAGGCCTTCTGCTCACATGCAACATGGTGGGTCCCAAAAGAGATGGACAGTGGGGATATAACACTTACAACCTAAGGGCCCCACCGTCCGTGGACGGTGGAGGCAGTCCATGAGCAAGGAGGGTGAGCCACCGTCTGCCTGGACGGTGGACTACCACATATACAACAAAGTGGGTCCCATGTGGGGCCCACCCAAGGATGTTTAATCGCCATCCGACCTGTTCATAAGGTCGCCCGGACCTGGATGAAGGGGAAACATAAATTTCAGCTTGACCCAAAACTTCCATGGGCCCCAGAAAATTTTCAACGGTAGAATTCAATTCAAACTGTTTGCATGGTGTGGGCCACCTGAGTTTTTGGATCTGACTCATCCTTGGAGGGGGGCCCACCACTGGGGTGGCCCACCTCATAAATAGGTCAGATGACAAATAAACATTATGGTGGGGCCCACACGCAGGGCCGTGGGCCCCCTTACGTCCGTCCGTCCAGGTGCGCAGGCAGCGCCTGCTGCCTTCAAAGGTGGCAGCGCTGCTGCCCCTTTATTTTTTTTTTTTTTTTTTTTTTTTTTGTGTGTTTTAAAAAAACACAGGTGGGGTCCGCTGATGAGGGATCCGCTCCGCCCACTTGATCCTAGGCCCCAAACAGGCCACACAAACCTCATCTCTAGAACTGATTTGGAGTGTAGAAACGACAAAATGGGTATTAGCAGACTTAGAAGTGTAAAAGTGTCATTGTCCCTGGTACGGCCCGCCTGATCATTGGATTGAGATCATTCCTTGGCTCAACGCCTAAAATATCTCAGGAAAAGTGGTGGATGGCGTGGATTTAGCATAAACATCAGGGTGGGGCCTATGCAAGTGGGCCACCAAAAAGGCCCCTTTCCTTTTTTGTTTTGGCTGAAACGTCCAGCGTCTCTGACGCTGGACGGTTATTTTATTATTTTTTTTTTTTTTCTTTTCTTCTCTCTTCTTTCTTTTGTAGTGGACCTTGATGAAGTGGGCCACCACAGCTAGGTGTGCATATGGTGGGCCCCACTTGAATAGATCAAAAGTATATAATGCCAAGGTGGGATCCATTCAAGTGGGCCACACAATCCTTTTGCACAAAAATAAAATAAAATAGAATAAAATAAAATAAAATAAATAAAAGAGAGAGAGTTATGGAGAGTGGGACACGGCTTGTGATGGAGGGTCCCCGTCATTATGGGCCCTCCCTTGCAATGAAACATACAATAAATGGATTCCTTTGATCATGGGACCATCAAAATTATAAATCAACGGTGGAGATCCATTCTCCACCGTTATGGACGGTCTAGATGACCTTTTTGCAATGAAAATAACCATCATGATGGGGTCCATGGAGAATGGCCCCATCATGGAACGATCATGATGATCCAAGTGGTCCATCGGCCACAAATAAGGGTCCCAAGTGAGATCCACACCATGGATCGGTGAGTCTCACTTGGTCCACCATAAAAACAATAAAAACTACCCTATAGAAGCACCCACCGTCCGATCTTCTCGCTCCTAGGGGTTCCTTGGCACCTTGGCTTCAACTTCAACGGTTAGGATGAAGAATGGAGGGTTGAGATGGGAGATTTTGGGGTAGGAAGGTGGGCCACTTAGAGCTTAGAAGGGTTGGAGATTTCCATACGTATGGGACTCTTGGATCTCCTTTGTTGCTTTGAAATTTTGGAATGAGAAAGAGAGAAAGAGAGAGAGTGATGTAAAGGGAGAGAGAGAGAGTGATGGATGGATGGGTGAGTGATGGTGGTGTAAGAGAAATTTGACTTTTGTGGCTTTTTGTGTAAGAAAGGTATGGGTTGAGAAGACTTTGTTGGCTTTTGTGTAAGAGAGGTATGGGTTTGGGAGACTTTTGTGGTTGCTTGGAAAAAAGGGATGGAAGTGATGTGTACTTGACATGTGATGGCTTGATGGGTGATTGATTGATGGGATTGATGTGATTGATGTGACACATCGTTGAGATTCCCTTGGTTTTCGCAACGCGCGGCGTTTTCTCGCACCGAACGTTGGCTCATATCTCTTGATCCGGGTATCGCCTTGGCGCGTGAGTCGCGGTATCGGAACCGCAGCGACGGTGCGGTCGCTAAGGTATTGGTTTCGGGTTGAGTCGACTCGGGTTGTCGGCACATGAATCCAGGTCGCGCGTCGATATCGGTTAAGGGTCGAAAGTTGCCGGAATTCGACCGGTACGACCGCGGAAGTGTACGGAAAGGTACGGACCAAGATACGGGTCTTACAGCTCTCCCCTCCTTATAAAAATTTCGTCCTCGAAATTTACACAAGCGTCGCAACTAAGCATAACTCGCGAGGAATAAGAAACATAACGTCATCATATAGCATCAGGGACAACGTACAAAATACAATACACGATCATCAACTATCAAAGAGATGAGGATATCGCTCTCGAATCTCAGCCTCACGCTCCCAAGAAGCCTCCTCTACCGAATGGTGACCCCACTGCACCTTCACCAACGGAATGACCTTGGTTCTGAGGACCTGCTCCTTCCGATCAAGGATACGGACTGGCTGCTCAATGTAAGAAGCGTCCTCACGAACCTCCAACGGCTGCCAATCAATAACGGGAACTATGTCTGACCCACACTTCCTCAACATGGAGACGTGAAACACGTTGTGGACGCCAGACAACTGTGATGGTAAGGCAAGCCGATAGGCCACGGCGCCGACGCGCCCAGTGATCTCAAAAGGTCCTATAAATCTCGGGGCAAGCTTGCCCTTCGCTCCAAATCGAACTACGCCCTTCATAGGCGAGACCTTGAGATACACATGGTCCCCTACATCAAACTCCAAGGGACGACGCCGACGATCAGCAGAACTCTTCTGTCGGCTCTGAGCTGTGCGCATCCTCTGCCTGATGATGTCAATAGCCTCTGAAGTCTCCTGCACAAGCTCGGGACCTAGGAGACGGCGCTCTCCAACCTCGGTCCAACAACTCGGTGATCTGCATGGTCTGCCATATAGTGCCTCAAAAGGAGCCATGCCGATGGTCGCCTGATAGCTGTTATTGTACGCAAACTCAGCCAATCGCAGATGCTCATCCCAGCTACCCCCGAAGTCAATCGCGCAGGCCCGAAGCATATCCTCAAGTACCTGATTGACCCTCTCGGTCTGGCCATCGGTCTGCGGATGGTACGCGGTGCTGAGCTGCAAATCAGTCCCCATCGCACGCTGGAAGCTCCCCCAAAACTGAGATGTGAACCTCGAGTCTCGGTCAGAAACGATCGAGACTGGAACACCATGAAGTCTCACAATCTCCTCAATAAACAATCTCGCAAGCCGGTCCATAGACCAAGTCGCACGCATCGCAAGGAAATGTGCCGACTTCGTCAGACGATCCACAACAACCCAAATGGAGTCATGACCGCGCTGAGTCCTTGGCAAACCCATAATGAAATCAGTCGACACGTGCTCCCACTTCCACATCGGGACGCTCAACGGCTGCAAAAGACCAGGAGGTCTCTGATGATCGGCCTTGACACGCTGGCACGTGTCACACTCGGCCACAAAACTGGCGATCTGGCGCTTCATCCCTGACCAAAAATACTGTCGCCTCATGTCACGGTACATCTTCGTCGAGCCCGGGTGGATAGAAAACCGCGATCGATGTGCCTCGGTCATAAGATCTCTGCGTAACTCTGGAATATCCGGGACACATAATCGGCCTCTGAAGCGAAGTCCACCGTCTGTACCGATCTGCCAATCTGCCTGACCCTCAGATGCCGCCTCAGCCATATAACCCTGCAACGACTCATCAGCCTGCTGAGCCTCGATCACCCTAGCGACAAGAGAGGGTTGAATCGACAAGCTCGATAACTGTACAATGGAAGACTGCAGGCCGAACTCAAAGTCATATGCAGCAATATCCTCAAGCATCCGCCACTCCTGAATCATCATGTGCGCCACTAGGCCTCGTGGCTGACGGCTGAGGGCATCTGCCACCACGTTCGCCTTGCCCGGGTGGTACTGAAGGTCGAAATCATAGTCCTTCAGGAGCTCCATCCAGCGCCTCTGTCTCATATTCAACTCAGACTGCGAGAAGAGGTACTTCAAGCTCTTGTGATCAGAGAAGAGCTCGAACCTAATCCCGTAAAGGTAGTGCCTCCACACCTTCAGTGCGAAGACAACGGCAGCCAGCTCCAGATCATGTGTCGGGTAGTTCAGCTCATGGACCTTGAGCTGACGAGACGCAAAGGCCACTGGTCTCCCGTGCTGCATCAGGACAGCACCCAAACCGATATGCGAGGCATCGGTGAATACAATGAAGCCATCACTCCCAGAGGGAAGAGTGAGGACAGGAGCGGACGTCAGACGGTCCTTCAACTCCGTAAATGCTCGCTCGCAGGCGTCACTCCAAATAAACTCTGCCCCCTTCCGAGTCAACCTAGTCAGCGGGGCTGCAATACGAGAAAAACCCTCGATGAAACGCCGGTAGTAGCCCGCCAAACCAAGGAAACTACGGATCTCTGTCGCAGTCGTGGGCTGGCCCCACTGACGCACTGCCTCGACCTTCGAGGGGTCCACTGCGACACCCTCCCTCGTCACCACGTGACCGAGGAACTTCACCTCCTCCTGCCAGAACTCGCACTTCTCCAGCTTTGCATACAGCTGGTGTGCGCGGAGGGTCTGTAGAGTAATCTCCAAGTGCTGCTCATGCTCCTCACGGGTCCTCGAATAGATCAGAATGTCGTCGATGAAGACTACAACAAACTGATCTAGATATGGGCGAAAAACCTCGTTCATCAACTGCATGAAGACCGCGGGTGCATTGGTCAGTCCGAAGGACATGACCTGAAACTCAAAATGACCGTAACGCGTCCTGAATGCTGTCTTCGGAATGTCCTCATCTCGGACCCGAATCTGATGATAACCAGAACGCAGGTCAATCTTCGAAAAGAACTGTGCACCCTGCAGCTGGTCGAACAAATCATCAATCCTAGGGAGCGGGTACTTGTTCTTGATCGTGACTTTGTTGAGCTCGCGATAGTCAACGCAGAGCCTCAACGAGCCATCCTTCTTCTTCACGAAGAGTACCGGCGCTCCCCACGGCGAACTGCTCGGACGAATAAAACCCAACTCACGCAACTCGTCCAACTGCTTCTGCAGTTCCCGTAACTCCAACGGTGCCATACGATACGGGGCCTTCGAAATAGGCGCGGTACCGGGCACGAGATCGATCTGAAACTCGGTGAGTCGACGAGGTGGTAATCCCGGAATCTCCTGGAACACATCGGGAAAATCGCAAACTATCGGTAAATGGTCGATGCAAACGGCGACATGCTCCTCTATGGCGCACGACATCAAACAAGACAACTGCTCTCCTCTGGCCTCTGCAACGAACTGGAACTGTGGCACGCCGGGTATACAAAACGTGACGGTCCTCGCGGCGCAGTCCAAAATGGCATAATACTCAGCGAGCCAATCCATGCCTAGGATAACGTCGAACTCGGACATCGGCAAAACAAACAAATCAGCAGGCAGGAAGGTATCCCCAACTAGAACGGGACAAGACGAACAGAATCGTCCCAACGCTGCAGTCCTTCCCAAGGGAGTCGATACTGATAGACTCACATCAGCAGACTCCAACGGTAAGCCAGCCGATCGACAAAAGCTCTCGGCCACAAAAGAATGTGATGCACCAGAATCAAACAATACACGTGCAATGCATGCAGAAACTGGCAGTATACCCTCAACGACTCCCCCAGATGACTGCGGATCCTGCTGAGCCGCATAAAACCTAGCCTGAGCTGGCTGGGGAGGTGCCTGTCCTCTCTGAACGTGCTGCTGCTGCTGCTGGGGTCGCTGAGGCGGTCGAAACTGCTGCCTCTGCTGCTGCGGCCTCTGAGGCTGATGCTGATGCTGATGCTGCTGCTGAGGTGGCCTCGGTGGTAGAGGCTGCTGTCGCTGCTGCTGTCGCTGCTGCTGTGGGGGTCTCTGCTGCTGTGGTGGAGGTCTCTGCTGCTGTGGACCTCTCTGCTGCTGCTGGGGACTGGGACACTCCCATGAACGGTGTCCCGTCGCACCGCACCTGAAGCAAGTGCCGGTGAACTGTCTCTGAGGTGGTGGTGGAGGTGCTGCTGGTGCTGATGGTGCACGGAAAGCTGGGCGACCAGTACGCCTCTGCTGCTGTGGTCGACCCTGCTGGGAATGACTGGAAGAAGCCTGCCTCTTCCGGTCTCCCCTCTGACCACGATCAGACTGAGAACCGGCCCACTCAGTCTCGTATATCTGAGCCTTCCGCACCACTGCCTGGAAGGTAGGAAGCTCATGCCCAATGACACGACCTCGAAGGCCGTAACGTAAGCCGTGCTCGAAACGGCGGGCCTTCCGCCCCTCATCATCAACCATGTAGGGGGCGAATCTCGATAGTGCCATGAAACGGGCCGCGTACTGTGCCACGGTCATGTCTCCCTGTACCAGAGTCTCGAACTCTAAGGCTCGCTGACGACGGATGTGGTCAGGGAAGTACTGCTCCTCGAATCGCTCCACAAAGTCCTCCCATGTCCAGACATAGTCAGGTCCGGCGACACGGGCGACAGAGGTCCACCAATGCTCGGCCTCACCGTGGAAGAGAAATACTGCTAACCGGACGCGCTGCTCGGTTGTGCATAACATGGTATCGAATATCTTCTCCACATCGGAGCGCCATCTCTCGGCTGCAGTCGGATCCGGCTCGCCCTGGAAACGAGGGGGATCATGCCGTCTAAACTCACGAAGTACGGCGCTCGCGCGCTCCTGCTCCGCCTGAGCTGGTGAAACAGCTGGGCGTCTACCCTGTCCCTGTAGTGCAGCTGTCACAGCCTGCAACATCTGCTGTAACTGAGAGGCACTCACAGTCACAGTCGGCTCCTCATCAGTCTCAGGTGGAGGAATGTCATCCTCATGGGAGGAATCAGGGATCTCTGAGGGTGGGATGGGAGACGCAGGTGGTAGAGCTGGAGTCTCTGATGGTGAAGTGGAATCCTCAGGTGGTGGTGCGGGAGTCGATCGAGTAACAGGCGCCATACCCTACAGGAAAGAGCGAAAGCGCCTATCAACTTCAAAACTCTCGAATGTACGCACGTTAACGGTCTGAATCAGAAGGTCGTGAAGTTATCCGAACTTCAGAACTTAGCCATTCTTCACTCATAGCAAACATGTAATGTTGTTCTCGGTTATTCCCAAGTTATGCTCTGATACCAACTTCTGTCACGCCCCAAACTCGGAAACCGGGCTCACGAAATTCCCGATCGCCGAATCCGGCACCGACAGCCTCCGTAGAACCCCATTCTCGGCTCCTAGCTCCCATTCGCCAGGTTCCGATCCTGGGATGCTACGAGGAGGATTTTAAATATCAGTTTGATTCGTAATAAGCATAACCAAAGGCATAACCCACCAACAACAACCAAGCACTCCATTACATTTTCACTATGATCAAAAATTTTTACAAGTACAATGAGCATAAAGGGAAATACAATGGTAAATAACAGAAAACTCCAAAATAATCAGCGACGCGCTCCTGCCTCAACGCTGCTGTAGTCCAACGTCACCTGCACGCAACGGTCGTGCATAAGCTTACAGAAAGCTTAGAGGGTGGTGAAAGTGTGTGCGCAAGGTAGTAATATGAATGCAATGTCAGAGTAATGCGGAATATGCAGATGGAACCAAAACGTCATGAGCCGTACCAAGGCTATGCAATACAAGACATGAATGGTATCGGCCATCCCAAGGCCATGCAATGTACAATGCAACTCAAGCATACAGATCCTCATCAATGTCCACATATCAGTACAGCTCAGAGTATGGAATATCACCGGGGTCTAGTACACTCTAAACCAGATTGCCGCCACATCGCGCGCAATAAGGTAAGTGGAAGAGACCTCACTATCCGTCTGCCAATATCGGGCGCGACTCGTCGATAGCGGACCCATTCCTCGAGCTGGTCAAACTCAGCCTAGCATTGCCCCCTACACTCGGGCGGGTAAGGCCGTACCCCCTTCCAACCGACCACGACACAGTGGAGAGCGTAACCGTCTGGTAATCGGCACTCAACGCTCATCTACCCACTCGGTCTAGACGTTGGAGCAACCTCTTGGTACCATAAGGGTTTAGGGACTTTCACCCAGGGATATCTATAGTACCCCATGTAGAACAAGATTTCCGGTATCCAATCCTGCCAACCACGATGCGTCTGTGGAGGCTACAGCCCTGATGTCGCTAGGGCATACAACAACCATATCACACAAATGCGGGATGCATGAATCACGCTATCCAGTCATGCAACCAATCCTGCGCATACCGTGCGCTCATGTAGGGCAACACCGCCTAACCGGGAGCCCATAAACAACCTGCCCGAAGGCATATGCCATGATCAGTCAATCCTCATATCAAGCATGCATATGATGCGTATGATCATGGGTCATGAAACTATACTAAACATGTTATAATAAAATGCATTATCTTACAATGCAGATGAGCCTGAACGGCCTAAATACGATAAACATGGTCCAGTAATGGGCCCTAAGGAGAGTCGTAATGTGGACATCCAACCAACACTACACTCGCAATGTGGACATCAAACCAGCATTACTTCCCAGGCACAATCTTCTTAAAACACCGCTACATAATCGGTATTGGGCTTACACATTGCAATGGACCTTATGTTCCTCCCATTGGGTCTTACATATATGTCAAATGGGCCATATCTTATGGGCCTTTTTATTCGTCAGATGGGCCATATCTTATGGGCCATTTATTCATCAGATGGGCCATATAAATGGGCCACACCAATGGGTCTTAAGTGCATTGCAATAGGTCAAAACCCGTGGGCCTTGGATTGCATCAATTGGACCTAATCATATGAGTCTAATATGTATCAAATGGGCCTAACCCATGAGTCTCAAACAAGTCTAATGGGCCTAATCCCATGGGCCCTTTTATAATCAAATGGGTTCAGTCCCATGGGCCTTACAATATATCAAATGGCCTACTTCTATGGGCTTTAAAATTTCAACAAAAAGGGGTCCAATTACATGGGCCTTGAAGTACATCAAATGGGCCTAGTCCCATGGATTTGCAACACATCATATGGGCCTAAGTCCTTAGGCCTAGAATGAATCCAATGGGCCTAGCCCATAAGCATTTCACAAACCAGATGGGCCTAGCCCATAGGCCTTTTGAAATTCGAATGGGCCTAGTCCATAGGCCTTCCATGGGTCAGATGGGCTTAAATTCCTAGGCCTTACATATATCAAATGGGCCTAATTTTATGGGCCTTGGAATACATCAGATGGGCCTGGTCCCATGGACTTGAAACGTATCAAGTAGGCCTAAGCCCATAGCCTTTACATAAATCAAATGGGCCTAACCCATAGGCCTTCTGCTCACATGCAACATGGTGGGTCCCAAAAGAGATGGACAGTGGGGATATAACACTTACAACCTAAGGGCCCCACCGTCCGTGGACGGTGGAGGCAGTCCATGAGCAAGGAGGGTGAGCCACCGTCTGCCTGGACGGTGGACTACCACATATACAACAAAGTGGGTCCCATGTGGGGCCCACCCAAGGATGTTTAATCGCCATCCGACCTGTTCATAAGGTCGCCCGGACCTGGATGAAGGGGAAACATAAATTTCAGCTTGACCCAAAACTTCCATGGGCCCCAGAAAATTTTCAACGGTAGAATTCAATTCAAACTGTTTGCATGGTGTGGGCCACCTGAGTTTTTGGATCTGACTCATCCTTGGAGGGGGGCCCACCACTGGGGTGGCCCACCTCATAAATAGGTCAGATGACAAATAAACATTATGGTGGGGCCCACACGCAGGGCCGTGGGCCCCCTTACGTCCGTCCGTCCAGGTGCGCAGGCAGCGCCTGCTGCCTTCAAAGGTGGCAGCGCTGCTGCCCCTTTATTTTTTTTTTTTTTTTTTTTTTTTTTGTGTGTTTTAAAAAAACACAGGTGGGGTCCGCTGATGAGGGATCCGCTCCGCCCACTTGATCCTAGGCCCCAAACAGGCCACACAAACCTCATCTCTAGAACTGATTTGGAGTGTAGAAACGACAAAATGGGTATTAGCAGACTTAGAAGTGTAAAAGTGTCATTGTCCCTGGTACGGCCCGCCTGATCATTGGATTGAGATCATTCCTTGGCTCAACGCCTAAAATATCTCAGGAAAAGTGGTGGATGGCGTGGATTTAGCATAAACATCAGGGTGGGGCCTATGCAAGTGGGCCACCAAAAAGGCCCCTTTCCTTTTTTGTTTTGGCTGAAACGTCCAGCGTCTCTGACGCTGGACGGTTATTTTATTATTTTTTTTTTTTTTCTTTTCTTCTCTCTTCTTTCTTTTGTAGTGGACCTTGATGAAGTGGGCCACCACAGCTAGGTGTGCATATGGTGGGCCCCACTTGAATAGATCAAAAGTATATAATGCCAAGGTGGGATCCATTCAAGTGGGCCACACAATCCTTTTGCACAAAAATAAAATAAAATAGAATAAAATAAAATAAAATAAATAAAAGAGAGAGAGTTATGGAGAGTGGGACACGGCTTGTGATGGAGGGTCCCCGTCATTATGGGCCCTCCCTTGCAATGAAACATACAATAAATGGATTCCTTTGATCATGGGACCATCAAAATTATAAATCAACGGTGGAGATCCATTCTCCACCGTTATGGACGGTCTAGATGACCTTTTTGCAATGAAAATAACCATCATGATGGGGTCCATGGAGAATGGCCCCATCATGGAACGATCATGATGATCCAAGTGGTCCATCGGCCACAAATAAGGGTCCCAAGTGAGATCCACACCATGGATCGGTGAGTCTCACTTGGTCCACCATAAAAACAATAAAAACTACCCTATAGAAGCACCCACCGTCCGATCTTCTCGCTCCTAGGGGTTCCTTGGCACCTTGGCTTCAACTTCAACGGTTAGGATGAAGAATGGAGGGTTGAGATGGGAGATTTTGGGGTAGGAAGGTGGGCCACTTAGAGCTTAGAAGGGTTGGAGATTTCCATACGTATGGGACTCTTGGATCTCCTTTGTTGCTTTGAAATTTTGGAATGAGAAAGAGAGAAAGAGAGAGAGTGATGTAAAGGGAGAGAGAGAGAGTGATGGATGGATGGGTGAGTGATGGTGGTGTAAGAGAAATTTGACTTTTGTGGCTTTTTGTGTAAGAAAGGTATGGGTTGAGAAGACTTTGTTGGCTTTTGTGTAAGAGAGGTATGGGTTTGGGAGACTTTTGTGGTTGCTTGGAAAAAAGGGATGGAAGTGATGTGTACTTGACATGTGATGGCTTGATGGGTGATTGATTGATGGGATTGATGTGATTGATGTGACACATCGTTGAGATTCCCTTGGTTTTCGCAACGCGCGGCGTTTTCTCGCACCGAACGTTGGCTCATATCTCTTGATCCGGGTATCGCCTTGGCGCGTGAGTCGCGGTATCGGAACCGCGGCGACGGTGCGGTCGCTAAGGTATTGGTTTCGGGTTGAGTCGACTCGGGTTGTCGGCACATGAATCCAGGTCGCGCGTCGATATCGGTTAAGGGTCGAAAGTTGCCGGAATTCGACCGGTACGACCGCGGAAGTGTACGGAAAGGTACGGACCAAGATACGGGTCTTACAATTTGCGCCGTCCTCCTTAAATTTGGCTTCCACCTGGATTGGGTCTAGTTGGCCAGACAATGCTGGGAAGGTTGTTGGTTCTCTGTCATCATCAATGGAAAGCCGTATGATTTCTTCCCATCCTCTAGGGGCCTTCGTCAAGGAGACCCACTTTCCTCAACCATCTTCATTATTGCAGCTGAGGTCATCAGTAGAGGTCTCAAATACCTCTTCCAGTATAGGAGATGCCACCCTTATAATCTCCCATAAAGCTGCCCCATTATATCACATCTTCTATTTGCTGATGATACAATTATATTCTTGAATGGCAGGCTCTCCTCGATTTGCTCGTTGCTAACCTTTATCCGATCATACGCATTTTCCTTCAAGAGCTGCTTCATCCTTCCCAAGAGTGCTCGTCCTAATAGAGCCAGACAATTGGCAAAGATTTCAGGTTTCCAGCTATCCTTACTCCTTATCACATACCTTGGTGTTCCTATGCTCAAAGGGAGGATCCAATTCCTCCACATGTTGCCCCTCATTCAAAAGATTGAACATAGAATCACCGTATGGAAGGTAAAGCTCCTTAATTAGGCTACCAAGTTGGTCCTCATTCAGCATGTCCTTTCTAGCATTCCCATGCATATCTTTTATACTATCAACAACTTCAAAAAATTAGCCAAAGCATTGAAAAGTCCTTGGCATCTTTCTTCTGGGGATCTACTAAGGGATCCAGACGACGTCATTGGGTTAGCTAGAATGTGATCCGCTACTTGACAACTGAAGGAGGCCTTAAGATTCACCAGCTAAGTGATGTCATGCAAGCTTTCTACTGCAAGATGGCTTGTTGCCTTCTTGAGGGGAACTCCTAATGGGCTAGACTTATCTCAGCGAAATACCTTTGAAAATTCCTCCTCTCATCCAGCCCTACCAAGGTCAGCAGTTCCAGTTTATGGAAAGACATATGTAACAATTTATAATTCCGCATCCTCAACTCCAGATGGCTGATTAGCCATGGGAATGTTAAATTTTGGCTTCAAAATTAGATAGGTAAGGGTCTTTTAGTCCGCGTCGCAACTTCTCTTCTCCAGCCTCTGCTCAGAGATATGTTTGTCTAGGATTTCTAGGATTTTTCTTGTTCCTGGAACCTGTCTTAAGTAGTGAACTTCCTGCCCTCTTAGGCCATCCAAACTATCGTTTACTGTGGCATAGTCAAATCAGATAGGATGGACAAGCTCATTTGGAATCTCTCCTTGGACGGTAAATTTTCTATCAAATTAACCTGGACCAACCTCCACACATCTAGGCCCAAGCAACGATGGGCTCCCTGGGCCTGGTACAAGTTTATTCCCCCCAAGATTGCGGTCTTCTACTGGAAGGTTATACACATAACGGTTCCGGTTGACGTCGCAATCCATCGCGTTAGGATCAACCTTACATCTAGATGCGTCTACTGTGAGCATTTGAACTCTTCTACCATCGATCCCTCCCCTCGAGCTTCCTATTTATAGCCCTTTATCACTAGCATGTAGCCTAATGCGCCAGCTGTTCAACTTTTTAAGTTAGTCCATCAGTAGGCCTTTCTTCACCCTTCTCTGCATGTAGGGATTGATCCTTCATTTAACCAATTAGTTGTTCAACATTTTGTAGCAGATCTTTAGAAGTCCCTCCATCTCTCCCTGTATATGGGGCATGACCCCTCTTCTCCATCCAACTAAGGAAAAAGTAACATCAGGCTTCCAAATAGGCCTGTTCCATCCTCCACATCCATCCAGCCTCTCACCACCAATAGTCCCCCAACTGGCCACACAATTTCATCTCCATTAGCAGCTCACTCTCAGTAGGCCCCTCATCCAGTTCTTCCATAGGGCCAGAATTTTCTTACAATGATTAGCCACCCTCGCAACGACCACATCCAACATGCAAACTCATTCAACCCTCTTCTTTGGCTCCAATTAATCTAGTTCCCATCCCTTCTCGCCAAGGTATCCTCATTTCCCAACCCCCTTCCTCTTCCAGCCACAGTCACACCCTCCCTGTGAGTAATAATACCTCTTCTGTCATGGCAGAACTGCCTCCACAGTTTGGAGCCATTTCGCCCGTCTTTTCAAGATGCCCTTTCATTAGGACCAACTTGTCTAGGTTAGAATCCAACAATGGACATCAGCCGCCTCCACATCCTCCTTGTACTAGTTCCTTCGGGGCTTGGCCCCCTCCATTATAATCTGAGAAATCTGGATTGGCAAAAACTAGGCTAGATTCGAGAATCGAAACTTTATGGGTGCCGCCACCATCAAAAAAATCTTCAACCGACTTATTGAGATTAATAGTCTCCTCCCTGACATTGATCACTCTATATGGTAAGATCTAGTCATCTGGGGTTTTAGTGAGGCTCCTTATTCCTCCTCTCCTTTCGATAAGGCTATTGTTGTCAGATGGGAAAGACCTCCCAAAAACTGGATTAAACTAAACATCGACGGATCTTTAAAGGGAAACATAGGTGCCGGGGGAGGGGGAAGCATTTCCCACGACCACATGGAAAGCATGATTTTTGCCTTCCACAATCGCTATGGCCTAGTTTCCAATATAGTTGCAGAAGCTCGAGCCATGTTTGATGACATTCACCTTTGTAAAGATATGGGGATATCCTTCATTATTGTTGAAATGGACTCTCGAGGTCGCTTCTACGCAGCCTCTAGCCCTTCTTCTACATGCGGTTGGAAACTATGGTACCACCTTGGATCTATTTACTAGCTCTCCAGGTCCCTCAACTTTCGATTTACTCACATCCTCCACGAAGGGAACTCCATTGCAGATGGCCTTGCCAACTTGGCCAGCAGCGATGCCCCTAACAGGTTGTTTCTCAACTCCTCAGGCCTTCCCCGTCTCATAAAAGGGACCCTTGTCTAAACCCTTGTCTTAGACAAAGAAGGGACGAGCCTAATCAGACTTCGTAAGACAAAGAAAAGCATGGGGTAACTTCCTCCTCTCTCTCTCTCTCTCGATTATTCTGCTCTCCCTCCACTCCCCCCGCCTGTCACCTTACTGTGGGTAGCTACGACTACCCTTTTTCTAGCCTGTCTGCCTCTCCAAATCCCTGTTGCAGCTACTTTTTTCCAGCTTTGTTTTTCTGCTTTAAGTATATGATAGTTGGGGCTTGATAATATGATCGGGTGTGCTAGTGGACCCCCACTAAGTTGTAATACATCCAGAATTCATGTAAGGAGTAGTGTGCTACTACTAGGATAATTAGGATTACCAATTCGTGTGAAGCCTTTCAAGGAGAGGAGTTTTCATAGGTTTCAAACTCCTCTGCCCTTCGAATATAAATTAGAGTTGGGTCCCCAATCCAACATCACCGACAGAAGTTATAGCCCCATCATAGCTTTTTTAAAGGAAGAAGAGGAAGATCTCGACAATCTGATTTTACAACAAAGGCGACACAATAAGGTCAGCCATCTTCTTCATCAGTCCTTCATATCCAATGCACAACAAATCCTACGGCTATTCTGCATCTAGATCTTACAAAATATTGAATTCAAATGGCTGCAGAAGGCTCGGTTAAATGAAAAGACATCATAAATGATTCTGTATCCTTTCATGAGAGGGACTTCAAGTGTCCCATCTATGTCTATAAATTTTGATCTCAATCATGTCTTTCTACCATTGAAAATCTCCTCTTTCCTTCATATTCTTTCCTATTTTCTTATTTTGAGTCATTTTCAAATATATATAAAAATTACATAAATCAAGACTATAAATTATGAAATCTAAAGGAGTATGTAAAATGTGAAAGATAAAAAAAACAAGGGGTATACAATATAGAAATATGTTCTTAGTGCGCTTAATTTAATTTTTGTAAACCAAAGCCCATGTTTATCTGATCCAAGAGAGAAGAGTTATTATATCCTAGATGTGAATTTGTAGTAACAACAAACTGGTTTAAATATTGGTAGGGTGCGAATATCACTTTAAGATTACAACATTATAATATGCCTCGATCGATTAAGTACCACATGTTTTATTGCTCAAACATAACCAAAAGTGCCCAAAGAGATTACCAGTATTTTCAAATATTATCGATCGATTGACCCGATAATTCGATCGACTGAGATAGTCTAAAACTATATAGAGACCAATTTACATAATTCGGAGTTCACTCAATTAATCAACCATGGTGATCGATCGATTGAATCCCTATTTCATATACAAATTGAAGACATCTGAGAGCAATAATATCCATCTTAAAATTTTTCAGAGTTTTATGAAATTCATGGTATCATTTAGCAAGCCACAAACTCCTTATTTACCTCAACAAAATGTAATAACAGAACGTAAAAATTAGTCCCTTATTAATATTAGGAACTTTATGTTCAACAATACAAGTCTAACTTTTGAATTTTGTAAATGATGAGATATATTTTATAATATAAATAGGATATGAAAACTAGTGGATTTACTCTCAAGATAAAAATCAATAAACTATAAATGGATGTTTAAAAGAAAATTAATACCAAATAAAATCATAGGTTTAAGGTCAGACTTGTAATCGATCAATGTTAGATTTGTAACTGGTGTATTTATATAAAGAATGTGTCAACTTCTTCAACACTTATGATCTAATAGTCAAATATTAACTATATAAGTTTAATGGATTTAACATACATCTATAAATTAAAAAAATCTATCAAATGGATGTAAAGACAACTTTTATAAATTGTGACTTCAATCAAGATGTGTATGCAAAGTAATTAAAAGGTCTTCATTATTTAGGAACAAAAAAATAAACTTTGTAAAATAAAAAGTAAATATAAAGTCTTAAAGATGTACATAAATAATGACATGAAAAGTTTAATAATACAATTAGCTTATACGACTTTAAAATCAATGAATTTAACAAATGTGTGTGCTTAAAATTCTCGAATAATTTGAATGTAATCACATGTCTATATGTAGATGAGATGTTAATCTTTAATATAGGTTTAGAAATAATATAAGACATTAAAAAATTCTTATCATCTAATTTTGACATAAAAGATGTGAATAAAACTGATTTGATTTTAGGTATAAAGTTAATGAGGAATAATTCTATCTCAATCATATTATATTAAAAAGATACATTGAAAGTTTAATCCTTATGGTAGAAACTCTATTTTTACTCCTATTTATTTTAACATTAAGTTAGTTACAAATGAAGGTTATAGCATATCTTAGTTAGAATAGTAAAGTGATTGGTAATGTTATGTATGTCATGTTATCTACTAGATCGGATGTTGCTTTTGTAGTAAGTAAATTGAGTGTGTTTACTAGTAATCCAATTTCAGATTATTGAAATATTATTTGTAAAATACTTAAATAATTAATTATTGCTTGTACCTTTCTTATTACACTAGTATGCTTAAAGGCTATAACGATGTAAATTAAAAGAAATATTATTTTTTAGGGATCTAAGAAGTAGATTTGCATATCTTACCCTACCATATAATATGAATTCATAACTTTAGTAGCTAGTATCAAAGAGATAGAAATGTTAAAAAATATGTTATTAAAAATATCATTATTGGAAAGGCCTTTGTCACCTGCCTATATTCACTATGATAGTCAAATGACATTCCAAAAGGCATATAATAAGAAATAATGGAAAATGTAGAGATAGTAGTTTGGGGCATAGTTTTGTACGCGTAGCAGTTACTTCATGATACTGTTATAACAATTCAATATATGCAGTCCATTTATAATTTAATAAACTTATTCACCAAAGAACTCCAAAAGAATGTTGTTAGTAGAACATGAAAAAGCATGTGACATAAGTAAACTTCACAGACACCAGATAAGGAAAACCTAACCTAAGTTTAGGGGAGGATAATCACTTCCGTTTAATGAGTTCTTATAATGGTGATAATGTTAAGATTATTCAATAAGGACTCATTTATATGAATATTAAAAATAAATTCGCTTATTGAATTTTAAGTTCAAGTGTTTTGATTGCTACCATGAACTCGTAAATTCAGGATTGAGCATAAGGTCACTATTATGCTTGTAATTAAAAATGTGTATGAGATGTATACAGTTGCGTTACATAGAATACTTAGTTAAAGTTCATGATCACTAAAGATTCTAATGCAACTTTGATGTGTCTAAAATAAATTAAGATTCAAGTTCATAAGACACCTTCTATGCATGTATCTTTTTTTTTATATACAGTTTTTTTATTATTATATTTTTATTTTTCCAAATTAGTAGTTTTTGGTTGCATCTTTTGGTTGTGATCATTGATGATTTTATTGAATGTGCAGGATTTTATTTCATAAACTTTGAATTCATATAATTGTTGAAGTTTGTCATTAAATGAAAGGACACCATGAACAAGCATGTGCTTTTTAATAAAAGGGACTCCGAGTGTTCTTTGTCCCTTTTATGTTTATAAATTTCAACCTTAGGTCATTCTATAATCAACAATTTCATCTCTCCATCATCTTCTCCACTGTATTCTTATTTTGAGTTATTCTAAAAGAAACTATAGAAGCTAAAGAAAACAACGGCATGAATTGCAAAATATAAAGATGTTTGGGTGTAAATTATAAAAAATTAAAGAAGTCAGGGGTGTACACTGTAGAAGTATATTTAAGATGTTGTTTTTAATTTTATCAGTTAAACCTAAATTTCTTTCAATTAGGAGAGAAGACATACTTTTATCATGGAGGCAGATTTTCTATAACCTTCTTTCAAAATAATTTAACATCAGTAAATGCGAATATTGCTTTAAAAATAATAACATTGTAACATATATTAAATATATCTTTAAGTATGTTTTTTTTTAAACCTCTTCAATGCATCTTTCATCTTTCCATTTAGAATGTTTGGATAGTATAAAAATGATGAATTTTACAAAATAATTAATATATTTTTACATAATTATGATTCTTTAGTATGAGAAATTAGGTAACCATTGTAATAAGAAAATGAAAATTTTCACTCACTATCCAAACAAAATCCTAAAAAATAGAATCCATGTTTCAATAATGCTAATTATTATATAATTATTACATTTTCTTTTCTCTTTTTCTTGTATCCAAACATGCCTTAAAGGGAGAGATGATTTGTTATAATGCTATATGTAAGTTTCCTTTCCTGTTTGTGAGCTTGGAAAATAAAAGAAGAGAAACTAATATTTGTTATCGATGTCTTAAATTTATCAACAATAGGGTTTATCGATGCCATCAAGCAGACGACAATGCCCATCGACAAGTGCTCGATGCAATTGAAAAAATTTGAAAAATGTATGTTGGTTGCTCGAACGTTTTAGTGTTGCTACTTGAAGTTATTGAAGTATGTTCGATGTCATCGAATGATACTCAATGAGTTGACGATGCCATCGAAGGTCTCATCGAAGATGTACGCAAAAGTATGTAAGTACAGAATTTGTTTCCTATTCCGATTGTGATAGTATATATATCAGGTATAATTAGGATTAGGGAATAAATATGGTGTATTATGCCTTTCTAAATCATTTTTAAGTGTTCAAGGGCATAGCTAGGGCATGTGAAGTGGATTCGAGGATCATTCAAATCATTAAGACTCTATCTCATATAATTTTTGCTTTCATAGTGCATTACTCGTCACTTTGTGCCGTGATTTTTTTTCACAAGGGTTTTTCCATGTAAAATTCATATTGTTCTTATTTGGACTTGGTTGTGCAATTGCATGTACTTTTCTTGATTCTCCTCTGAGTGTTTCCTTGGTTTCCCAACAAGTGGTATCAAAGCTAACGTTGGGAAGTAGATTGAATATGAGAGCAATGTATCAATGACATCAAATCTAAAGTTTGATGTAGAAAAATACTTCAGTAAAAAAGAAAATTGAACTTTGAAAAGTTAATATGAACAGTATCCTAATTCAACAAGTATTAGATGAAGCTTTCCTTGAAAAGTGATCGAAATCTAAGATAGAATAAGAATGGAACAAGATGGATAAGAAAATTAGAACCTCTATCCAATTGTACTTAATATATGAGGCCCTCTATAATGTTATGAGAAAGAAAACTATAACAAGTACATAAACAAAACTAGAGAATATCTATATGAAGACATCTTTTGAGAATCATTTGTACTTAAAGCTATAGTTGTTTAATCTGAAGATGGTAGAGGGGGCCGAAGTTGAGGCCAACATTAGTAACTTCAATAGGTTAATTTGCTTAGATGTGGAATAGATGATGAAAAATGAGGATCAAGCATGTATATTGATGAATTCTCCCCTACTTTTTATCAGTTATTTAAGGACTCTTTGTGCATCGATAGAACACCCATTAACATTGAGACCATTATCTCTGACCTTTAGTCGAAGATGATGAGAAAGACAAACGATGATGTGGATGCTTCTATGGATACACTAGTTATGAGGGGGTGAAATTCTAAGTGGGACAATGAATTTTCGCGATCGAGTCCAAATCTAAGGGTAAGGGCAAAGAAAAGTTGAATTGCTAGAATTGTGGTACGATCAGGCACATGAAGAAGGATTGTCAGAATCCTAAGTAAAAAAATATTAAAAATTTAGATAGTTCTTTCAGGGAAGCCAATAGAGTGGAATATAATGAGGAGACGAACGATAATGGCGTGATGATCGCATTAAAATCCGAGTACTTTGACAAAGAATGGATTTTGGATACATGGGATTTGTACCACATGACTTTCCATTGGAGTTGGTTCACTAGTTATAGTGAGTGTAATGGTGGCTAGGTATTTATGGGTAATGATAATGCTTGTAAAGTATTTAGTATTGGATCATTGCGCATTAAGATGTTTGATGACATGAAGATTATCTTGACCGAAGTGAAACACATTCCTTGTTTGAGGAATAGTTTGATATCTCTGGCAGCACTCGAAGCACTTTGGTGCAAATTCACCGAGTTTGATCTTGTCCTTAAAGTTTTAAAGAGGGGACTCATAGTCATGAGGTTGATTAGGAGTACTTTATTAGGTGGAGCTGCAGCATCTGTAACGGATTCCACATTCGCACATATGTGACATATGTGCTTGGCACTACAAGAAATATGGTTTTTACCGATGAAACTTTTACCAACGAAATTAATTTTCGTAGGTGAAAATGACTTTTACCGACGAAAATTATTTTTGTAGGTAAAAGTAAACTTTTACCTTTACCTATGAAAATTTTCATAGGTAAAGGGTATTTTCAAATTTTCATCGTACGGACAAACAAAACGTTTACGTTTACCTATGAAATCTAATTTTGTAGGTAAAAGACATATTTGCCTACGTAAATTTTCGTAGGTAAAGGGTGTTTTGAATTTTTCAAAAAAAAATAAATCGAAAAGCTTACTTTTACCGACGAAATTTAATTTCATAGGTAAAAGCTATCTTCACCTACGAAATGTTTTGTAGGTAAAGGGTGTTTTCAATTTTTCTAAATGTAAAAAAAATGAAAAGTTTACTTTTACCTACGAAATTTAATTTCGTAGGTAAAAGCCATCTTTACCTATGAAAATGTTCGTAGGTAAAATCAAAAAGTTTACTTAAAAGTCATCTTTACCTACGAAAATTTTCGTAGGTAAAGGTGTTTTGAATTTTTGAAAAAATTAAAAATCGAAAAGTTTACTTTTACCTACAAACGGTTTCGGAGGTAAAAAAAAATGCGTATGAGGCTTTTACCTACGACTATTTTCGTAGGTAAAAACATATATGAGACTTTTGCCTACAAAATATTTCGAAGGTAAAAATTTAATATTTAACTTAAATTTTAAATGTAGATGAAACTTTTACCTATGAAAGAATTCGTAGCAAAAAACATGTATGAGACTTTTACCTACGCAATGGTTCGTAGGTATAAATATAATCTCTAACTTCAATTTCAAATGTAGTTGAGACCTTTACCTACAAAAATGTTCGTAGGTAAAAAACGTGTATTAGACTTTTACCTACGAAATGGTTCATAGGTAAAACTATAATATTTAACTTATAACCTCTACTTATAACCTTAATCTAAACTTACAACCTTAACCTAAACCTAAATATTAACCTAAACTCAAATCCCTAAACCTTAACCTATAACCCAACCTAAACCTATGCTTATAACCTAAACCTATTCTCAAATCCCAAAACTTATACCTAAACCTATAACTTACACTTATAACCTAAACCTATACCTATAACCTTAACCTATAACTTATACTTACAACCTTAACCTAAACTTATAACCTTAACCTAAACTTATAATGTAAACCTTAACCTATAACTTAAACTTATGACCTAAACCTAAACCTAATCTCAAATCCTAAACATATAACCTAAACCTATAACCTAGCCTAATCTTAAAGCTATTTCCGTAAACTAACTTTAGTCTTTTCATTGTAGACATGTATAAGAGTTAGATGCGAGTTTGGTAAGGGACACAATTTGAGATACCACTAGAGAGCAGCTGGAAAAGAAGAGTGAGCAGCTGGAGAGGAAGATGGAGCAGCAGGAGAGGAGGATGAAGGATTTGAAGAGGCAGAGGGAGGAGTAGGAGAGGAGGATGGAGGATCTGACGAGACAGAGGGAGGAGCAGGAAAGGAGGAGGATGGATGAGCAGGTGAGGGAGAGAGAGGAGTAGGAGGTGCGGGAGAAGCATGAGTGATGGATGATGGGGATGTTTCAGGCTCTCACTGCACGCTAAGCCACTGATGCTCCACCACCTCCGCCTTCGTCTTTATGATTTTTTATACTTTATTTATGATGTTAAACTTATATGTATTTATGTGTGAATGAATGTCATTTTGATGAATGTAGTTTATATTTGGATGAATTTATTAAATGGATGTGAATGTGAATATGATGAAATATTTATATAACATGTGTATATCAGGAATATTATAATAGGTGTATATTAGGAATTTTTTGCTGGAATATTTTTTTTTTTTTTAAAAAAGATACTTTTGCCAACAAAAATTTTCGTAGGTAAAAGTATCATTCAGGTTTTTTACCTACGAAATATTTCATAGGAAAAAGTCTCATCCACGTTTTTACCTACGAAAATTTTCATAGGGAAAAGTTCAGTAAATATTTTTAGCTACGAAAATATTCGTAAGTAAAAGTTTTAAAAATGGTTTTCCCTACCAAACAATTCGTAGGTAAAAGTTTTGTAAAAGTTTTTAGCTACAAAAAGACTCGTAGGCAAAAGTTCTGTAAATATGTAAATATTTTTGCCTACGAAAATATTCATAGGTAAAAGTTTTGTAAATATTTTTAGCTACGAAAGTATTCGTAGGTAAAACTTTTGTAACAATTTTTACCTACGAATGAATTCGAAGGTAAAAGTTTTGTAAATATTTTTAGCTACAAAAAATATTCGTAGGTAAAAGTTTTGTCATAATTTTTACCTATGAAAGTTTTGTAAATCTTTTTAGCTACGAAAATAATCATAGGTAAAATTTTTGTAAATCTTTTTAGCTATAAAAATAATTGTAGGCAGAAAGATTTGTCAATATTTTTGCCTGCGAAAAAAAAACGTTGGTAAAAGATTTTACCTATGAAAGAAAATTGTCGGCAAAAGTCTTATCTTTGCCAATGGAATTTTTTTTCATTGGTAAAAGTTCTCCCTCGGTCTTTTAGCAACGAAATTGCCGACGAAAATTTTCGTCGGCAAAATTTTTTACCTATGAAAAAAAGACTTTTACTTACGAAAATTTTCGTATATAAAAGTGTCTTTTCTTGTAGTGTGGGGCGCTTAAACGAGAGGGGTATGAAGGTACTTTTTGACCATTGTTTATTTTCAGGTTTTAAAAGCATTAATTTTAATAAATGTGAGCATTGTATATGTGGTAAATAGTTAATGTTTTCTTTTAAGTTTTTGAAACATGTTTATAAGGGGGTTATATATTATATGCATTCTATTGTATGAGAGCTGATACCCATGGTTTTTGGTAGAGGGTCATCATGATTTTTCATATTAATTGACGACCATTCCAGAAAAGTGTGAGTTTATTTTATAAAAAATAAATTTATTATTTTCACTAACTTCAAACAATGGAAGGCGATGGTGGAAAAATAGTCTGGGCGAATGGTGGTAGTGTTGAGAACAGATAACAGTGGGGAATTCACTTTTAGAAAATTCAATTGGTATTGTAATGATGAAGGGATTGTGAGGCACAACATAGTGCACCATACATCAAAGAAAAACAGTGTGGATGAGCGGATGAATTAGACTTTATTGGAGAGGGCCCAATGTATGATCAGTAATGCTGGGTTGGGCAAAGAATTATGTATTGAGGCCATTAACATGGCTTGTTACTTGGTAAATTGATCCCCTTCTACGGCCAATGATTGTAAAATTTTAGAGAAAGTGTAGAGTGGTAAGCAGGTAGACTACTTAAGACTGCGTGTATTTGGTTGCGATGCTTACTCTTATGTACCATTATTTGAGAAAGATAAGCTAGACCAAAGAGATAAAAGTTAGATCTTTGTTAGTTATGGTTGTGGTGTAAAGGGGTATAGGCTATACGAACGATCACATAGAAAATCATCCTTAGCCATGATGTCAAATTCGATGAGGGATCCTTGTTCCGTATAGATGAACACAAGGAAGCTGAAATGTTGACTATGAACATTCGGTTAGATAAAGATAAGACACAGATTGATACTGAGACACAAATAGAGGTATAAGAGTAGGTGGAGTAGCCACTTGTGAGAATGAATCTTCTAAAGTATCACATGTTACCAACGAGATACAAGGATGACTCGAATGTCGTATTTGCCCTCATTATAGATGACGGGAATTAATCTACTTTTTATAAGGATCTTGATGAGCCAGATGCCAAAAAGTAGTGATGAATGATGAGATTGATTTCTTGTACAAGAATGAGATGTAGGAGCAGATGAAGTTTCTCATCGATCGAAAAGCGGGTGCAAGTGGATCTTCAAGAAGAAACATGATAGGTACAATACAAGGTTGATAGCAATGAGATATGCTTAAAGAGGAGGTGTGGACTGCAATGAGATATTTGCATAGGTAGTGAAGCAAGTATCTATCAGATTTATATTGACGTTAGTTACCTAAAACATTATCAAGGTAGAACAAATGGATATGAAGACTACCTTGCTGCATAAAAAATTGGAAGAACAAATTTATATGAAGCAACCAGAAGGTTTAGAAATACAAGGGGTAGAGAACAATGTTTACAGGTTAAAGAGGTTGTTGTATGGCTTGAAATATTCTCTTAGAAAGTGGTATAAGAAATTTAATTCTTTCATAGTGAGTCAAAAGTTTACCACGAGTGAGTATGATCATTATATCTATTACAAGACACTGAGTGATCAAACTTTCATTATCTTGGTATTGTATATTGATGACATGCTTATCTCCAGTCATAGCATATTTGAGATCGACATATTAAAGACTCAGTTATCAGGGACATTCGAGATGTAAGATATGGAGGCTGTAATGAGGATTCTCAGCATTGACATATAGAGAGACAGTAAAAGGAATAAGTTATGGTTATCTCAGACAGAATACCTTAAAAATGTATTGATGAAGAATGAGATGGATAAGGCAAAACCAGTCAGCATTCTCCAAGTGGTTCATTGTAAGCTATCTCCTAAAATAGATGAAGAAAAGTATGATCTATCTAGTGTTCCTTATTCAAGTGCAGTTGGTAGCTTGATGTATGACATGGTCTGTACACAACTAGATATTTCACACATGGTGGGTGTTGTTAGCAGATACATGTCTAACCTTGACAAGCAATACTTGGATGTAGTAGAATAGCTACTTAGATATATCCAAGATATGCAGGACTACTTGTTATCATTTAAAAAATTAGGAGATAAGTTAGTATGATATGTGGATTCTGATTACACTGCGGTGTGTATAATAGAAGGTCGGCTTTTGATTAGTTGTTTGTACTCGCAAGTGGAGCAATCAGTTGGATGTTTAAAGTTCAGTTTGTGGTGGCTCTTTCTGTAATTGAAGCTAAGTATATGGCGTGAAAGAAGCATTTAAGGAAGGTGTTTAGTTGAGAGAAATGATAAATTAGATGGGGCTTTATTAGGAGGTTATGCCAGTCAATTGTGATAGCGAAAGCATGATCAACTTGGTTAAAAAATCTATTTATCACTCATATACTAAACATATTGATGTACGCCATTATTTTATCCAACACGTGCTTGAGGAAGGATGCCTGACTCTAGAGAAGATCCACACAAGCGTGAATCTTGTTGACATGCTTACTAAGGTGGTTCCCATAGAGAAGTTCAAGTTCTGAGCTATGGTGAATGAAGATTGAAGACATGCTAGAGATTATTGTTGATGTTTTAAATTTGTCAATAACATGGTTTGTTGATGACATCGATAGACTACTTAATGCATCGAATAGATGTTGATGCTCATCGACAGGTGCTCAATGCCATCGAAAAAATCTAAAAAATCCATTTTAGTTGTTGGAAAGTTGGTTTTAGTGTTACTACTTGATGTCATCGAAGTAAGTTCGATGCCATCAATTGATCCTCGATGGGTTGACAATGCCATCAAAGGTCCCATCGAAGATGTATGCAGAAACATATAAGTATGAAATTTATTTTCTATTCCGGTTGTGCTAGTATATATATTGGGTGTAATCGGGATTAGGGAATAAAGGTGGTATATTAGGGCTTTCTAAATCATTCCTAAAGATTCAAATGCATAAGTAGTGCTTGTGAAGTAGATTCGAGGCTTATTCGAATTGGTATGACTCTATTTCTTATAATTTCTTCTTTTATGGTGCATTACTCGATCGTCACTTTATGTCATGATTTTTTACAGCAAAGGTTTTTCCATGTAAAATTCGGATTGTTCTTGTTTGAACTTGGTTGTTCGATTACATATACTTTGATTGATTCACCTTTGATTGTTTCCATGGTTCCCTAACAATATTTCCTTTCAAAGTTAATGTCCGCTTGGATACAAGAAAAATATGTTATTTATGTGTTAGTCTTTCACACATTAAAAGATAAAAATGAGGACAAAATGTATAATTAATATGTTGTTACTCAAAGATAATTTATCCTTGCTTAGAAGTTAGATAAACCATATATGTTAATAGTCTTGTATGGTACATGTAAAAATATAATGTTTTGTGAACATGAATTATATGTACCAAATTAATGTTCTGAATGTATAACTATTCATATTTGAATACCCACATATGCCATATATGTCCTATTATCAACAATCAAGCACCTCCATGTGTCAATCATTGTTCACATATGCCAAAACTTATCTATGTTATCAAACATTAAAATTTTCGCACGTTTGACCACTACATGTTAGTGCTTGACAAATAGGGTATGGGTAATCCTACACTGCATGACTTTCCTAGAATTTTCAATAGAGAACGTGCATGATAACATGTGTGGTGTACAATTTTATATTTATTCAAGCATACTTATTTTTCTAATATCATTTAAAGATAAAAAAGGAGAGGGGAAAAATGTCATGAAAATTCCCTGTAAGAACAAAATGTCATTTCCTTTAAAAGTAATTTCCTCCCATGTACTATATCATGGGTAACCAAGAAAATCATACTAATTAGATTATCCTATTTGTCTATAATCTAACCGTATTTTCTAATGCCATTTCAAGCAATTAATTGAATAAAAGTCAATTAATAAGCCCAACAAATAAATGATAGTGTGATAAAAGTCATTTTAAAACACAAAAGGATCCATAATAAGCCCAACAAATAAATGATTCATTAATTGATTTTTGGGCCAATATTTTTTTTTTCCACCACATTATAGCCTCAGGCATATACAATCTAGAGAATAACGTAACACTTGTCAAATAACTAAGGAAAAACAAGTTTTATAAAAATTTATATATTTCTCTCCTTATTCGAGATTGAATTAAACTTTAGCACAAAAAAGTAAACTAAACCTAACCTAACCTCGAGAGGATTTAACTCACAATCCAAACCTAGTTCAAATTCCAACCCATGGTGATCAAGCCAAAACCAAATCAAAGCCCTCTATACTTTACCCAACCTGACTGAACCCATCCCAAACACGTGTGATTACCCAACCTAAATACATGTGATTATTCATAACCCAACCTACTGAAATTTAAATCTCCAACCTACCCCTAACCTGTGGACCTTGACAACCTAACCCAACTTGATTAGAACTTGGGTTGTATCAATCAGGTTTTTTTTTTTAGCTTATTAGTACACCCACTGTCGGTTCACACTTCACTGGTAGCCACCCCCACTAGGGAATCGATACCAAGACCTCAATGTTGAAGCGAGGTGTCTTTCACTGCATCTACCACTTGAGCTATGAATCAAGGTATTGTCAATTAGGCATGGTGTCACGCCTCAAACTTGAAAATCAGGCCCATAAAATTCTCAATCGCCGAATCTATTACCGACAACTTCCATAGTACCTCATTCTCGGCTTCCAGCGCCCATAAGTCAGATTCCGATCCTGGGATCCTATAAGAAGGATTTTCAACGTACATTTATCTCGTAAGAAGCATAACCACAAGTTTACCCAAATCACAAAGGCAACATCATCATCACATATCTATTAATATAAACAGTTGAATACAATGCTGAAAGGAAAATACATATGTATCAAAATCAAAGCTCCAGATGTCCGCTGCATGCTCCAAGCTCAATTCTGCTGCGACTTAACGCCACCTGCACGCATCTATCGTGCATAAGCTTATAAAAAGCTTCAAGGGTGGTGAAAGTGTGTTCTTGAGGTAAGTGTCGTGTATTCAAATATCAGAATAAGTGAAAATACTGGCAAGTTTATAAATCATACAATATCAAAGTACGCAATGAAGATAATAATGAGCCAAATAACAAATGCTGGGGATGCAATGCAATATGTAAATCCTGATGAGTCCATGAATACCTTCAATCGTATCTAGGCCATATAAATACAGAGACATGACAACCCAAAATGCTAAATGTCACGGATGCAATGCAATATGTGGTGCGAATGAAATGACCAAGCTAGAGTGAAGTCAGAATGATAGTACATAGATCGCAGGCTATGGGGTTCATCACAAGAGAATTCTATTTAAATCAGTCCCATACTTAAATTTGGATAGTCAGATACAATGTGGTAAATTCCTGATCTCAGGTTGGTCACCTGCTCCAACCGAAATCTTGGCCATTGTGAAGGTATACAACAAATTAATTGTGCACCACCAGCCCGAGTGGATAGTGAATGAATGAATGAATGAGTAAAATGTTGGGTATATAACTCCTGCTCAGTAAGTCCACATATCAGTACCGTATATCTTTGGAATCATCACTGGGGTCTAGTACACTCCAAACCAGATTGCTGCCCCATCGCGTGCAACAAGGTGAGTGAAAGAGACTTCGCTAACCACATGCCAATATCGGGTCCAGCTCATCGAAAGCCGACCCATTCCTCAAGCTGGGTCAAACTCAGCCTAGCTTGGCCCTCTCCACTTGGTCAGGTAAGACTGCACCCCCTTTGAACCGACCATGACACAGTGAGAGAGGTGGCCTAATGGTATACGACCCTCATGCTCTCATGCATCCACTCGGTGTAGATGTTGGACCAACCTTTGGAACCAAGAGGGCTATGGGACTTTTACCTAAGAATATCTATAGCACCCTATGTAGAAATAATTTTTGATGTCTCATCTGGCCATTCACGATATGCCTGTAGAGGCTATGGCCCTGATGTCGCTAAGGCGTAAGGTAATCATAATCACACAACGCGAGATGCATGAGTCATACCATCCAGTCATGCATCAAACCTGCACATATTACACGCTCATATGGGGCAACTTCGCCTATCAGCGAGTCCCATGAACAACCTACCCCATGACATATGCAATGGCCAACCACATCTTATAACAAACATACAGATGATGTGCATGAGCATGTATCATGATGCTATGCTGCCACATACTCATAATCGGTATAGATAACCGACATCGATAATCGACCTAACAAGGGGCCTAAGGGAAGGTCACAATGTGGACATTTAACCATATTGCCCATTGATGTGGACATTTAACCAACATCGATCCCAAGGAGTGGCCCGCATAAAGCTAAACATATAGTGGGCCCATGACCTCACATACAATCACAATGGGCCTCACTCAAGGGCCACATCTACATTACATCAGGCCTCGCTATATGGGCCTCATATACATCACATCAGGCCTCACTATATGGGCCTCATATATATATCACCTCGAACCTCATCATATGGGCCAATATACATCACAATGGGCCGCATGACATGGGCCTAATACACATCACAATGGGCCTCACTCAAGGGCCACATCTACATCACATTAGGCCTCACTATATGGGCCTCATATATATCATGTAGGACCTCGTCATATGGGCCAATATACATCACAATGGGCCGCACGACATGGGCCTAATATACATTACAATGGGCCGCATGACATGGGCCTAATACACATCATAATGGGCCACATGACGTGGGCTGAAAATACACCACAATGGGCCTCATCATATGGGTCAGAAACACATTACAACGGGCCTCATCACTTGGGCTTCAAATACACAACAGGTGGGCCCCATCACATGGGCCTCAATTACATCATATGGGCCTCATCACATGGGCCTCAAATGCACAACAGGTGGGCCCTGCATATGGGCCTCAAATAGATCACCTGGGCCATATCAATGGGTTGACATAGATATACAATACATGCATAAATGCGAGCCGCACAAAAGGATGGACGACGTGTATAAAACACATACATCATGATTGGCCCACACATATATGCATCGAGGTGGGTCCCGCCCATCCAGAATAGATGGACGACAGGGATACAAAATACATATATAAAGGTGGGTCCCATCCCACACGTATAGCACGTGTAGGGTGGGCCTCACCCCATAAAAAATGGATGGACAGTATGTATGAAATACGTACATCATGGCAGGCATCCCACTGTCCCAATCCAATGGACGGTGTGGATATAAAACACACAAATTAAGGGCCTGTTTGGCCAAGCGTATTTGATGGGATTGGAAGGGATTAGGGTAGATAGGTTTTTTGAATCCAGCATTGAGGTATGTTTGGGCGATGTAGGAGTGAAGAAGGATGGGATTGGAGGGTGGATTTGGATGGATTTCATGCTAAATTTAGGATTTCCTTGCTGGATTTCTCATGGGATTGGTGGTATTTTTCACGGAGATGTGCACCTGTTTCTTGGATAATGATATAAAACTTATGTGGAGCCCAATGTGTATATGTATGTAAATCCACTCCTTCTATTAAGTGCAAACCCGTATTTAAACCATAAATACTAAATATAGATATGATCAAAGATTCTTATTGGTCACACCAATGGCAACGATTCTAATGTATCATATGGGATATATTGCAATCCCATGCCAGTCCAAACACAACAGGAGCTGGATAAGGCAAATCCTGTCCACCCGTTCAAACATCCCAGTAGGTGATTCACTGGATTTTGAATAGCATGGGATTGCAAGCAATCCACTGACGCAGTCGGTAATTTCTTGAAAAGGGTGCAATCCACCCTAATACAACCAATCCCATGGGATATGCCTGTCCAAACACACCTTAAGGTGGGGTTTACGTCCTTAAACGAACGGATGGTGTGCATATAGAATATGTACAGCAAGGTGGGTCCCATCCCACATGTGCAGCATGTGTGGGGTGGGCCCCACACAATGCCAAATGAATGGGTGGCAGGAATAAAATTCATAAATCACGGTGACTTCATTCACCACTATCCAAACAGATGAACAAATGAGATCATGCGGGACCACAAATTTGTTGACATCTGTACACCAGCTATATAGCTGGTGTGGTGGTAGACCATCCAATCCAGTTCCATCAGGTGGGCCCCACATGGGGCCCACCATAATAATATATTAATATTATATATATAAATGTATATACATAAAGGTGGGGCACACCGTCCAGGAGGTTGGACGGTGTAGACCAACCACATGCATCACGATGGTCCCTCTCTGCACTGTCTAGACATGGACGATGTGGATTAAAATTCATACATCTCGGTGGTCCCTACCCTCCAGAACACTGGACGGTGTGGATGGAAGGCACATGCACAACGACAGGGCCCACCGTCTAGATCTTGGCAGCCCACGTCACTGTCCTGGACAGTGTGCATATACAACACATACCTAAGGTGGGCCCCGTTACTTTTAAAAAATGGATGGATGATCTAGATGAAATACAGACCTCATGTGGGACCCAGACATGCTAATGTACTCTAAACAGCTATGTTGCCGGTATGCGGTACTCATGCCAATCTACATCCACTGTCCAGTAGATCTGGATGGGGTGGATGCAACACATCATACAAGGTGGGCCCCACACACTGCCATGGCGAGGTCCACGTCCAATAGATAGACGGTTAGAATATAACACATACATCAAATGGTGGTTACCCATCGTCCATCAGCTATTGGATGGTTGGGATATAGAATAAATACATTAAGGTGGGATCCACTCCACACACCACGTCTGGATGATCAGACCTTAGTTACTGACGTCAACACATCATCTAAGAGGTGGGGTCCATGTAGATGGATGGTCTGGACTAACAAATACATTGGGGTGGCCCACAACATCATCGCCCAAACAGTCTAGCACCGTCTAGATTTTCTGGATGGTGTGGATCAAACAAATACATCACGGCGGTCCACACAGGTGGATGGTGTGGATCAACATCAAGGTGGGTCACAAAATGGAGAGAGAGAGAGAGAGAGAGAGAGAGAGAGAGGAACGTGAGAAGGGGAGGGACCCTGCCACTATGGGCCCCTCTCTATACAATGCGTACATCAAGATTTGTCCCACCATATCTGGGCCCTCAATCCATCAAAATCACACAAATCGACTCTAACAAATACCCACCTTAAGATCTCTTCTTCCTTCTTCCATCAACACGTTCTATAGTTTCAAAGAATGTGATCCAATGGTTGAGATAAGGCTTGGAGGGTGGGATTGGGTGGTAAGAAGGTGGGCCACACCTAGCTTTCTCTTCTCCCTTGTACATTTCCATCATTGTTGCTTGGGAGGAAAATGAGAGAGAGATGAGAGAGAGAGAGAGAGGTGATGTAAGGAGAGAGAGGGATGGTGAGTGATGGGGTGAGTGATAGATGTGTACTTGACATGTATGGGTGGAGAGAGAGAGAGTTGAATTTGGGAATGGTGGTTGTGATGGGAGTCACTACGTGAAAAATGGAAAAAAATGACGGATATAGAGATAGTTCTGGACCATCTCTAAAATTGCTTTGTTTAAAGACGCTTTAGAGACGGCCGTAAACCGTCTCTAAACTTTTGGATGGCCCTTGACCGTCGTTAATACTGTCTTAAAAATTTGAACGTCCACAAATCATTTAAGATGGTCAAAAACCATCATTAACTGCGGATAAAAGACGGCCATTGACCGTCTGGAATAAGAGACGGTCTCTGACCGTCTTATATGCGGCCATTTGAGACGGTCAAAGACCGTCCGTATTAGAGATAGTCATTGGCCGTCTCTTACTAGTAATCTGAGACTGTCAAAGACCGTCTCAATTAGAGATGGTCATTGACTGTCTTTTTTTGTAATTTGAGATCGTAAAAAATAGTCTGTATTAGGGACGATCCTTAGCTATCTCCATTTGAGACGGTCAATGACCGTCCGTATTAGAGACGGTCATTGGCCGTCTTTTATTGGTAATCTAAAACCGTAAAAAATAGTCTGTATTAGGGACGGTCCTTAGCAGTCTTCATTTGAGACTGTCAAAGACCATCTCTATTAAAGACGGTCCTTAGCCGTCTCATAGTGGTCATTTGAGACTGTCGAAGACTGTCTGAATTAGAGACTGTCCTAAACCGTCCCTAATGCTCAAGTCAAAAATTAAGAACTAAAAAAATTATGAATTTCAAAAAAAAAAAAAAAGAGTTAAAAGGCTTAGAAAAATAATTAACAATGTTTCAGAAAAAAAATTAGATTTTGAAAAAAAAAATGTAATTTTATAAAAATCTAGATTTTGAAAAAAAATTAAGAACTTTGAATAATGTTGATAATTTTGAAAAGAAAAAAGATTTCGATAAAAAAATGATATTTTGAAAAATAAAATTTATAAAATTAAACAAAACTGTGAAAAAATTGACAAATTGTAAAAAATATATACATATATTTTGTATTTTGACAAGAAAAATTTAAAAGTTATAACAAAAGTGAGATTTAAAAAATGATATTATGAAAAAGAAAATTTAAAAAATTAAACAAAATTGTGACAAAATTGACAAATTGTAAAAAAATATATTTTTTAAAAAAGAAAACTAGATTATGTATTTTGACAAGAAAAATTAAAAGGTTATATAACAAAAGTGAGATTTAAAAAATGATATTTTGAAAAAGAAAATTTAAAAAATTAAACAAAAATGTGAAAAAATTGACAAATTGTAAATATATATATATATTTTTTAAAAAAGAAAACTAGATTTTGTATTTTGACAAGAAAACTTAAAAAGTTATACAACAAAAGTGAGATTTTTTTTTAAAAATGATATTTTGAAAAAGAAAATTTAACAAATTAAACAAAATTGTGAAAAAATTGACAAATCGTAAAAAAAAAATATATTTTAAAAAAGAAAACTAAATTTTGTATTTTGACAAGAAAAATTGAAAAGTTAGATAATAAAAGTGAGATTTTGATGATGTGTTGTATATTCTTGTTCAACCCATTTTTGGGCCGGGTATAAAAAATTGTGTAGATTTAAATCTTAAGTGGACCACACCACTGGAAAGAATGATAATATAGTACCTCAACATTAAAAATTATAAAGAGCCCATCGTAAGGTTTTAGTAATGTTTATTTGCAATCCAACTTGTTGATAATGTAAAGAAGATCTAGATGAAGGTAAACCATAAAGATCAAATTGATCCAAAACTTTTGTGACCTTCAAAAGGTTTTTAATAATTATTCATCATTGTTTTGATTAGTATGACCCGCCTGAGATTATTGAGTTCTTATGATTTGAAATCACATCCTAAAATATGATGGAAAAATATATGAACGGTGTCAATATACATAAAATATATCAAAATGAGCCCTACGCGATTAGAGTAACACACATGAAGGAGTTACCTAAATAGTGAAATGGTACTATAAGGTCACCTCATGGGAACTTCCCATGAGGTTAATGTATGTGCGCCCCACCATGATGTATGTAGAACATCAACACCATGCATTTGATGTGTCCCCTTTAAGTCCAAAAATTAGTTGTATACGAAACTCTAGTGGGCCATAGCATCTAAAACTATGTGAAGACATCCCTAAAACATATAAAAGCATTTAATTGGTGGGGCCCACATGAGTTTTGGATGTGTATGAAACTTGGGCTAACTCCTCATCCAAGTGGGACACACATAATGAATGGGCTGGATCTATGAACCACATCTAGGTGGGCCCAATAAATGATTATGAATGTTTCAATGGGAGGGTAACCCTCTCAACTATAGTATGTGGTGTGGCCCACCCAAGTCATGGATTGACTTTATTTTTAAGCTCGTGGCCTACCATGGAATGGTGCATCTGACTGATGGGGCAGATCCAAAGTTCAAGTGGACTTACACCATAGAAAAGAGTGGGATAGTGACACCCACTATTGAAACCTTCTTAGGGCTCACCGCAATGTTTATAAGTTAATACAGACATGGATGCGGTTGAAACTTGGTCTGACCCCTCATCCAAGTGGGGCACAGGTTATGTGAATCACATTTAGCAGGCCCAATATATGATTATGAATGTTTTAAGGAAACCTTTCTCTACTATATTTAGGTGAGTTACTCGTTACCCTTACTAGAGTAATTAAATTCTGTGGGGTCCATTGTTATATATTTATTTTATCCACTCCATTCATCCATGTTAACAGATAATTTGATGTCTAAAGAACAAAAAGGAAGCACATCCAAAGCTCAGGTGGACCACACCATAGGAAATAGTGTGATTGAACCTCTACCGTTTAAAATTTCTTAAAGGCCATAGAAGTTTTGGATCAAGCTGATGTTTGTGTTTTCTATTCATTCATATATTTTTGATATTATAAATAACCTTTAACCGTTTTTGGACAATCTGATCAGTCTAGATTGAAGAGTAAATAACTTCAGATGTTTAAATCAAAATTCACTCAAATTGTTGATCGATCTTGTTTGCCCAATATCTTTCTCATATGTAGCATGATCGGGGTGAGTAACTATAATGATTAGTAAAATAGAGTGAATGGACCAGACATGTAAAATGGGTTAAATATTCTAGTCAAAATTGTGACCCAACTTATTGACACCCTGAGACTCTATGACTTAATGTTAATAAGTTTTGTAAGGCTCATCATGATGTGTGTTGAACATCAACACCGTGCACTTGATAGAAGTTTTGGATCAAGCTGATATTTTTGTTTTCCCTTCATTCATATCTTTTTGATATTATGAACATGTTGGATGACAAACATTACTATGGGCCCAAGGAAGGTATCAACAGTGGAAATCATTATTCCACACTGTTTTGTGTGGCATGGTCCACTTGAGTTTTGGATTTACTGAAAATTTGGGATCAACACACACCGTTCATCCATTTTTCGAGATCATTTTATAAAATTATCTAAAAAATGAATCATATTCAAAGATTAAATGGACCACACCACAAATAAGGGGAACAGATTGGCTACTCTCCCTACACCATCCAATGGCTAGTGGTTGGTGCTGTGTAGGCCCCACCATGATTTATGGTCCCATGACCATTTTTATTTATTTATTTATTTATTTTTATTTTTTACTTTTGAACCAGTTGAATTTCAAATAAACATTACGATGGACCTTAGGATAGTTTCAACGGTGGGAATCACCCTCCTGTTGTTTTCTGTGGTGGGGTCCACTACAGATTTTTATCTGTCTCGTTCTTTGGCTTGTGACTTAAATTGATATCTCAAAATGGATGAACGGTGTGGATATAACAAATACATCATAAGTTTTTATATTTTTAAAATATTATATATATAGGGAAAAGGTACTATGCGCTCGACCTCACGATAAGCAAACGTGAGGTCGAGCTATGTGGGGTCCACCGTGATGCATGTCGACCATCAACACCATGCATTTGATGGCTCCCCTTTAAATTATGGGATATCCCAAAAATTAGTCGTATATGGAACTCAGGTGGGCCATACCATCTAAAATCATGTGAAACACCGTTAAAACACATAAAAGCACTTGGTGGGGCCCACTTGAGTCTTGAATGCTATTGAAACTTGGTCTAAACCCTCATACAAGTGGGACACACATAATGGATGGGCTGGATTTGCAAACCACATCTTTTGTGGGCCCCAAAAATGATTATGAATGTTTTAATGGTGCACAGTCCCTCTCCATTTCTATATGTGGTGTGGCCCACACAAGTCATGGATTGACTTGATTTTTTAGACCTAGGCCCACGATGGAATGGTGCATCTGACTGATGGGGTAGATGTTAGAAACGCATCACGGTGGGGCCCACACAGCTTGACCGCATGGGACAGACCCATGAGGTCGAGTGCATAGTACCTTTTCTCATATATATATATATATATATATATATATATATATATATATATATATATATATATGGAAAAAGGTTCTATACGTCGAGCTCATGGGAACTCCCCATGAGGTCGAGCTATGTGGGCCCCACCATGACATGTGTCGTAAATCAACACCGTGCATTTGATGGGTCGCCTTTAAATTATGGGATATCCCAGCCGTATACAGAAATCTGTTGGGCCATACCATCTAAAATCATGTGAAGACATGCCTAAAACATTTCAAAGCACTTGGTGGGGCCCCACCTGAAATTTGGATGCGTCTGAAACTTCGTATGACCCCTCATCCAAGTGGCACACACATAATGGATGGGCTAGATTTGTAAACCACATCTCTGCGAGCCCAAAAAATAATTATGAATGTTTTAATGGAAGGTAACCCCTCTCAACTTTTGTGTTCGATGGTCCGTGGGCCCTACCATGATGTATGTGTTTCATCCATGCCGTCCATCTATTTTTATAGATCATTTTATGATATTACAAAAAATGAGTTATATCCCAATCTCAAGTGGACCACATTACAGGAAAAAGTGTTGAATGAATGTCAACCATTAAAAACTTTTTGGTAGCCATAAAAGTATTGGATCAAGCTGATCTTTGTTTTTTCCCTTCATCTGGGCCTTTATGACCAAATCAATAGATTGGATGTCAGATAAACAGTACAGTGGGCCTTAGGAGGATTTAAATGATGGATATCCAATCACTATTGTTTTCCTGTGGTGTGGTCCACCGAAGATTTATATCCCTCTTATTTTTAGGAGAAAGGCCTAAAATGATCTTTAAAAATGGATGAACGGATTGGATGAAACACATACATCATGGTGGGGCCCAAAGACCACCGAACACCAGTCACGGGCCTGGTTTCAAGGGGAGTATCCAATCCATTCCACCCCCAAAAACCATCCCCGGCGCGCCCCAACCCCAAATCCCTACATCTCTCTCCCTCTCTCTCTCTGCAATCCGCTCTCCCTCTCTCTCTCTCTCTCTCTCTCTCTCTCTCTCTCTCTCTCCCTCTCTCTCGTCGGTAGCTAATCCGTGTCTCCCTCACCTCTCTCTCTTGCCCTCCTCTTCTCCCTCCCTCTCTCTCGCTCTCTCTCTCTCTGTCTCAACTTGTCAGTAGCTAATCCGCGTCCCCCTCTCTCAAATTGTCAGTAGATTATCCACGTCCCCCTCTTCTCTCTCTCTCTCTCTCTCTCTCTCTCTCTCTCTCTCTCTCTCTCTCGCCCTCCTCTTTCTACTCCAAACCCTAACCTATCATCCACTGAAAATGTTCAGAGTCTTCCCCATCGGCGGTAGCAGCAGATCAAGTCCCAATGCATGGCCGCCCAACCTCCATCAACAATAGCTACTGTCAAATTGAAGGTACTCTCTCTCGATCTCTCTTCTTTCATCTCTACCTATCTCACTTCCCCTTTCGATTTGGGGATTTTAGGGCTTACAGATTTGGGGATTTTAGGGCTTATACATTTGGGGATTTTAGGGCTTACAGATTTTAAAGAGTGCTGAAGCCTTGTAGGCTCAAGGACGTTAGACTATTGTAATTTTTAATCGTCAGCCAATGGAGATATGTGGAGTTTTGTAACACCTCTGGCAGTGATACCAGCTCATCACATTTATAAATATTCAGAGACTCGAGAGCAGCAAGGTTTCCAAGCTCCCCTGTTATAAACTTGAGCTTTGGGCATTCATGGAAAAGTAATTGTTTGAGGCAGGGGAATACTTCTCTTCTGTTGAATCCTGACCACTCCTCTAAATTAGGCATATTTGGATGGTGAGTTTTTCTAGTGATGGGAATCCCTATGTAATAACATTGTCATAGAAATGGTTGTCAATGCGTTTCATAGCATACATTCCATTTACTTCAAGAACATTAAGGAATGGTAATTGGCCAAGTGACGGGAGCTGTTCACATCTTCTGCAATTAATCAATGAGATTTCAATCAGATTCGAAAGTGACGAATTACTCATCTATTGCCAACCTTTTGAGATTTGGATGTGGTTGGAGAGCTTCGAGTGTTTGCTCAACAATTCCTTCTAATTGAAGATCAATATTCTGACCCCATGAAAAGCATAACTTATGAAGGTTTGGCTTCTCCTTCAAGTTGGCAACCTAGGCATCTGCTATACATGTCACATTCTCAGGGTTTCGAATAACCAAGTTTCCTCTAAGGTTTAAGCACTGCAGCTCTCTTATACCACAACCACTATCCTTACCAATGATGAATATTGGCAACGTCTGAAGGAACTTCAATTCTCCCATATTAGCTGGAATATGGGTCAATTTACCAAATCGATTGATTTCAAGATGTCTTAGGGTAGTCATTTTGCTCATGTCCCTGGGTAACTCTGTAAGATGATCATAGCCTAAGAGTCTTAAGGTTTGAAAATGGTGAACACTGCAGATAGATTCAGGGAGGGCTTTTATTTTAGTATAAGACAGGTTGACATATCTCAAGTGTTTCAACTCACCAATTGAAACCAATGATTACATAGTGACATTTACTCTGCTTAAATTTAATACACGCAAGCACATAAAATGTACCCAAAGTTCACAATGATTGCTGACATTCCGTCCTCTAAGCACAAGTAGTGCTCGCGAATGGTTTGTTGTCCTCAAGTCTTTTTGGACTGTTAGGATGCAATTATTAGATTCACACTGCAAGGACAAACGACGAGCCGGGCTCATGTTAGAGATACTAACTACATTCTTGACCTTCAGAATCGAGCATTCATTCCCTGTAACAGAGCTTGCAAGATCACGCATGAGGTCATGCATCTTGCACCATTCTATATTCCCATCATTATCTTTCCGAACATCTTGAAAGAAGGACCGCCACAACAGATTATTAAAATACTCTCCACCAATGTCTTCCACATATAGCCAATCCGTTCTAGATGAAGTTCTTATATAATAGAGTAGACTCACAAGAGTTCTTACATAGCTCTGTTATTCTGTTTCTGTTAGCCACAAATAAGATTATTCAGCTTAGTAGATTTGTGGGGCATGTCATAGTGCAGATTCATGTGGATCATAGTAAATCAATGTTCTAGCCTATTAAATCATTAGATATGCCATGCCTGAACTACTCTCTTGTCTAGAAAAATTATACTATTTTACTTCTCTTTAGCTCTCCACTGTTGATAAAATCTATGCATGCCATTTGGTCCAATGTCAAGTGCAGATTCATACACCTGAGAATAGGCAATTCACTTTATGGGTCAAGGTGTTTTGAAATCATATTCAATCAGTACTCAAACAACACCTTAACTAATCTGATACTCTGGCTGCAGATGACGCTTGATATGCAGGCAATTTTGAATAAAACATGTGACATACATTAACTGCAAATCAAATTACCATGTTTTATGATTCACAACTAGTCCAAACAATTTAGACAGACTATTTTGAGTTATTGTATGTCACATATGGAAGTGTTAGGATAGTTTAATTTGGATTGTTGTATGTCACATATGGAATTGTGTAGGAGAGTTTAATTTGGGTTGTTGGATGATGCAAGGCCACTGCATGATGTCTACCTAAATGCTTATGTTAATTTCTCACAGCATCATATTTTCAAATGCCGAAAGAACAAATAGTAGAATTTTGAGTTCTAATAGTTTCCCTTTAAATTTTGAAAATACATTTATAAATTATCTTCTTATGTTCCTAAAGCCCAGTTTTCTCCTTTTGGTTTATTAGTTCTTAGCATATGATATTTATTGCGTATGACATGTGCTTTTGACATCATCCCCAACAACTTTCTCATCTCAAAGCTAGTTTCTATGTATTGTAAATTTGGTCATATTCATCACACCCGCAAGGTGTTTGACAAAACTCCCCACAGAATTTGATTTTTTTTTAAACATGGAAAGACTAATCAGTCCTACTTCTTGTAACTTTAGTCACTGCTTCAAATGGAGGGATTGCACAAAGATTTGGTTAGAGAGACTACTAATGGTGAACTAGCAGCTGTAACAAATATGAGAGTTACAAAGGTGAAAAGAAACATAAGGCAGTTGGTAAGATAAGATGCACGATTTTCCTTTTCAACTGTTAGTCATATATTGATAGTAAAACAATTTTCTTGGATGGATGATGAATGTATTTGGGAATGTAAATGAAAGTAAAAAACTTTATATATATATGTTATCAATGGAGGATACCTTGTTTAGGGGGACATGAAACTCTTGTAGCTTATGGTATGGTGCCCCAATATTGGTTGTATGTTACTAGTATGTAGTAGATAATATTAGGTTCAATAGTAGATAATACTAGAGAATCCCTAAACCTAAACCTACACCTATTCTTAATTTACTCCTTAACCTAAACTTAAACTTAAAAACCCAAACCTAAATTCATACACAAACTCGAACCCGAACCCGATTTTCTAAACCTAAACCTTAACCTATTCTCAATTCCCTAAACCGTAACCTATAACCTAACCTAAACCTAAACCTATAACCTACACTTGTAACACAAACCTAAACCTATAACATAAACTTGTAACCTTAACCTAAACGTAAAACCTAAACCTAAACCTAAACCCAAAATTGATCCCAAACCCAAATCTGAATCCCTAAACCCTTAGCCTAAATCTAAAACCCAAACGTAAACCCGATCTCGAACCCGAACCTAATTTCCTATACCTAAACCTTAAGGTATTCTCAAATCCCTAAACTTAAACTTACACCTAATCCTAATCTCAACTCCCAAACCTAAACCTATACCTAAACTTGAAAACCCAAACCTAAACCCGATCTCAAACCCGAATCTGAATCCCTAAATGCTTAGCCTAAACCTAAAATCTAAACGTAAACTCGATCTCGAACCCGAACCCAATTTCATATACCTAAACCTTAACGTATTCTCAAATCCCTAAACCTAAACCTATACCTAATCCTAATCTCAACTCCCTAACCTAAACCTAAACCTAAACTTAAACTTGAAAATCCAAAACTAAAATCAAACCCGAACCCCGATCCCGATTTTCTAAACCTAAACTTATGACCTTAACCTAAACCTATTCTCAAATCCCAAAACCTGTAACCTAAACCTAAACCTATAACCTATAACCTATAACCAAAACCAAAACCTATAACCTAAACCAAAACCAAAACCTATAACCTAAACCCGAACCCATTCTCAAATCCCAAAACTTATAACTTAAACCTAAACCAAAACCTATAACCTAGACCAAAACCAAAACCTATAACCTAAACCCAAACCCAAACCCGAACCCGAACCCTAATTTCTAAACCTTTACCTAAACATATAACTTATAACCTATAACTTAAGGCTATACCTAAACCTAAAACCTTTCTTATAACCTAAACCTAAAACTTAAACCTAAACCTACACTTATAACATATAACCTAAACCTAAACCTAAAACCCAAACGTAAACCTGATCTCGAACTCGAGCCCGATTTCCTAAACCTAAACCTTAACGTATTCTCAAATCCCTAAACCTAAACCTACACCTAATCCTATTCTCAAATCCCTAACCTAAACCTAAACCTAAACTTGAAAACCCAAACTCAAACCTAAACCCAATCCCGAATCTGAACCCGATTTCCTAAACCTAAATCTTAACCTATTTTCAATTCCCTAAACTTATAGCTTATAACCTAAACCTTCACCTAAACCTATAACCTTAACCTAAACCAAAACTTATGACCTAAAACCTTAACCTATAACTTATAACCTAAACTTAAACCTATAACCTAAACTTAAAACTGTAACCTATAACCTAAAACCTTAACCTAAACTTAAAACCGTAACTTATAACCTAAAACCTAAACCTAAATCTAAAACCTAAACCTAAAGCCTAAATGTATTCTCAAATCTCTAAACCTAAACCTACACCTAATCTTAATCTCAACTCCCTAACCTAAACCTAAACCTAAACTTGAAAACCCAAACCTAAACCCGATCCTGAACCCAATTTCCTAAACCTAAACCTTAATCCATTCTCAATTCCCTTAACTTATAGCTTATAACCTAAACCTTAACCTAAACCTATAACCTAAACTTGAACCCATTCTCAAATCTCAAAACCTATAACCAAAACCTAAACCTTAACCTATAACCTATAACTTATAACTTAAACCAAAACTAAAACCTATAACCTAAACCCGAACCAAAACTAGAACCCGAATTCCTAAACATATAACTTAAGCCTATACCTAAACCTAAAACCTTACTTATAACCAAAATTTATTCTCAAATCCTTAAACCTTAACCTATAACCTAACATAAACCTATACTTATAACCTAAAACTATTTCGAAATGCCAAAACCTATAACCGTAACCTAACCTTTCCCTAAACCTATAACCTAAACTTAATTCCCTAAACCTAAACCTATATCCTAAACCTAAACGTATAACCTTAACTCAAATCCCTAAACCTTAACCTATAACCCAACCTAAACCTATACTTATAACCTAAAACTATTCTCAAATCCTAAAACCTATAACCTAAACCCGAATCCAAACTCGAATTCCTAAACCTTAACCTAAACATATAACCTATAACCTATAACCTATAACCTAAGCCTATAACTTAAACCTAAACCTAAACCTAAACTTAAACCTATAACCTAATCCTAAACCTATAACCTAAACTCAAATCCCTAAACCTTAACCTAAACCTAAAACCTAAACCTAAACCTATAACCTTAACTCAAATCCATAAACCTTAACTTATAACCCAACCTAAACCTATACTTATAACCTAAAACTATTCTCAAATCTCAAAACCTATAACCTAAACCCAAATCCAAACCCGAACCCGAACTTGAATTCCAAAACCTTAACCTAAACATATAACCTATAAACTAAGCCTATACCTAAACCTAAAACCTAAACCTAAAGCTAAACCTATAACTTAAACCTAAACTCAAATCCCTAACCCTTAACCTAACCCTACAACCTAAACCTAAACTTATAACCTTAACCTAAACCTATTCTCAAATCCCAAAACCTATAACCTAAACCTAAACCTTAACCTCTAACCTAAACTTATAACCTAAACTCAATTGCCTAAACGCTAACCCATAACCTAACCTAAACCTAAACCTAAACCTATAACCTTAACCTAAACATAAAACTTAAACCTAAACCTATTCTCAAATCCCAAAACCTATAACCTAAACCTAAACCTTAACCTCTAACCTAAACTTATAACCTAAACTCAATTCCCTAAATGTTAACCTATAACCTAACCTAAACCTAAACCTAAACCTATAACCTTAACCTAAACATAAAACCTAAACCTAAACCTATACTTATAACCTAAACCTATTCTTATAACCTAAACCGATTCTCAAATCCCAAAACCTATAACCTAAACCTAAACCTAAACCTAAACCTAAACTTACACTTATAACCTATAACCTAAACCCAAACCTAATACCGAAACCATAAACTATAACCTAAGACCTAAACCTAAACTTAAATCCTTAAACCTAAACCTACACTTAATCCTAATCTCAACTCCTTAACCTAAACCTAAACTTGAAAACCCAAACCTAAACCCTATCCCGAACCCGAACCCGATTTCCTAAACCTAAACCTTAACCTATTCTCAATTCCCTAGACCTATAGCTTATAACCTAAACCTAAACCTAAACCTATAAACTTAATCTAAACCAAAACCTATGACCTAAGACCTTAACCTATAACCTATAACCTAACCTCAACCTAAACCTAAAACCTAAACCTTAACCTATAACCTAAAACCTAAACCTAAACCTATAACCTAAATGTATTCTCAACTCCCTGAACCTAAACCTGCACCTAATCCTAATCTCAACTCCCTAACCTAAACCTAAACCTAAACTTGAAAACCCAAAACTAAACCCGATCCCGAACCTGAACCCGATTTTCTAAACCTAAACCTTAACCTATTCTCAATTCCCTAAACCTATAACTTAAAACCTAAACCTAAACCTTAACCTTAACCTAAACCTATGACCTTAACCTAAACCAAAACCTATGACCTAAAACCTAAATGTATTCTCAAATCTCTAAACCTAAACCTACACCTAATCCTAATCTTAACTCCCTAACCTAAACCTAAACCTAAACTTGAAAATCCAAACATAAAACCCGATCCCTAACCCGAACCCGATTTCCTAAACCTAAAACCTAAATGTATTCTCAAATCCCTAAACCTAAACCTACACCTAATCCTAATCTTAACTCCCTAACCTAAACCTAAACCTAAACTTGAAAACCCAAACCTAAACCCGATCCCGAACCCAAACCCGATTTCCTAAACCTAAACCTAAATCCTAAATGTATTCTCAACTCCCTAAACCTAAACCTACACATAATCCTAATCTCAACACCCTAACCTAAACCTAAAACTAAACTTGAAAACCCAAAATTAAACCCGATCCCGAACCCGAACCCGATTTTTTAAACCTAAACCATAACCTATTCTCAATTCCCTAAACCTATAGCTTATAACCTAAACCTAAACCTATAACCTTAACCTAAACCAAAACCTATGACCTAAAACCTAAATGTATTCTCAAATCTCCAAACCTAAACCTACAAGTAATCCTAATCTCAACTACCTAACCTAAACCTAAACCTAAACTTGAAAACCCAAACCTAAAACCCAATCCCGAACCCGAACCCGATTTCCTAAACCTAAAACCTAAATGTATTCTCAAATCCCTAAACCTAGACCTACACCTAATCCTAATCTCAACTCTGTTCACTCCCCAAGTGCAAGGTTGTGATGTAGTAATAAACTCGGTAAGACCGAGGTCAAATTCCAAGGGACTAAAACTTGTAAGTAATCTGAAACTAAGTAGAACTAGAACTAAACTAAGATGGTATCTAAACTAAATGAAATTTAGAGAATAATGGTGGAATAATTATCTAAAACTTTGAAGAAATTCGAGGTAAGAAACTAGGGATTCAGAGATCCACTTGTAGAGATCAGGGAGATCTAATGCCTGTATTAAAAACTCAACAGGACTTAGAGTCCATCTTCATCCAGTTGAAGGGTATAACCATGAAAATCAATTGAACTTTCTTTAATATAGTTTTAAAGAGATGAAAGGTATATGAATTAGAATGGATTCCATCACCAAACCATGCCCAGGAGACAAAGTAAACAACAGAATTAAACTAATTACCAACCAATCAACATGATATGAAGGTCAGGAAGGGTACCGTCATTCAACAATGCCTAGGAGACGATGGTGAACAACAGGGCTTCCTGACGTCATAAACATGAAAAGGAAAGAAAATACTCAAGCCATCGCAGATATACTGTAATGTAAGTCACAATAAACCATTAAAAACTAGAGAAATTCCTTCAAATAAAACTAGCATCAAACTCAATCCAAACATGAATCAAAGCCGTAAAATCAGTCCCATCACTCCACAAGCTTCACCTCTTAGCCCTAGTTAAGAGGTTTAGCCTAACATGGATGGGCTGGACATATTAAAAAAAATTAAAAAAAATAGCAAATAAAATTAAAAAAAAAAGAAAAAAAGAAAACTCTACAGCTACTCTCTGTCTCACTGCTCCACGTCCCGATTGTGCATCCCCCCCATGCTTCTCTCTTCTCTCCTTTTATAGATACGAGGAGGAGGCCGGAAGTGCGTTGAGAAGGTCGGCTAGCTGTTTGCATAAGAACCTACATAGCAACAGCCCCGTGTGTAATGAGTTTACAAAGCAAAATGCAAACAACCTGCGTTTGGATGGATTTCAGGACAGCTGGAGGTCCTCATCGTCTGTTTGGCCTTCATGGCTAGGGTACAGACCCTCTGGGTGAGATTTTGGACGGTTCGGATCAGCGATCTGATCGTCATCTAGGCCGTACAACGTCCCACGACAATTGGAAGCACGTCCGTGCGTAATGCATGCGTACGACCTGTCTTGCGTAACTGGTGGAGCCCACGTTCCCTGTCGTTTGATGAATCCACGCTGGCCATCAAATTCGTGATGAAATTTCGGTAAGATGGATGGTTTTTTATCTTTTGATGCGGCCCACTCGATCAATATCACAGTCGTTTAACCTGTGTTTCGATAGTCGAAATCTGATGCATGCTGCTTAGAAAATTTCCACCTAGATGAGGGTCACAGGCCCCCTCCAGACATGATGAACGGTTCAGATCATCAATTTGCATGATGATGATGGCCCACTGCTACATCCCGTGGACGGCCAAGTGCTGAAGAAAAACAGAGTCTCCTGCTCTATTTGGAATTGTGTGGTCAAAATACAGTTTGACTGTGGTACGCGGCTCAGTGCACTGTGAGTGCATAGCTTCCTGTGCACTCCACTCACGTAAAGTGGGTCTCACTTTGATGTGTGTGAAAAATCTGATCCGTCGGTTGATTTCACCACCTTCTTTAGGGGGTTTCAACCAAAATTAAAGCACATTCAAATATTAGGTGGGCCCCAAATTGAAGATTAATGGGCTGATCTATTCGTTGGCCCACTTTTCGAGATCTTCAATGGCTGAAATTTAATATGTATGGTTAATTTATGGACCCCATCACATGTATGAAGTTCCAAGTCAATCAGATGGTAAGAACCCTGCGATCTTACATTTTGAACCATTTTTGGGCCTTTTTAATGTGAATGGCTTGATTTTCTTGGGACCCTGCCATGTAAATTCTTTGATCTTGGATCTCTAGAGTCCGTCTCTTGCTCTGGTGACTCTGGAGCGTTAAATCAACACTTTTAATACTTTTTTTCAGTCAACGCTCCTAATTACACCCTGTATCAAAAATACAGTTAAAACCGGGCATTAAACAGTATCATGTTCATAAATAAATGTAGTAACTAGGGTTTAATATGCAATATTTGACCCTCAACAAAATCCCTAACCTAAACCTAAACCTAAACTTGAAAATCCAAAATTAAACCCGATCCCGAACCCGAACCCGATTTCCTAAACCTAATCCTTAACCTATTCTCATTTCCCTAAACCTTAACATATAACTTAACCTAAACCTAAACCTATAACCTGCACTTATAACCTAAACCAATAACCTAAACCTAAGCCTAAAACCTAAACTTAAACCTAAAATCGAAATGTATTCTCAAATCCTTAAACCTAAACCTACACCTAGTCCTAATCTCAACTCCCTAACCTAAACTTAAACCTAAACTTGAAAACCCAAACCTAAACCCGATCCCGAACCCAAACCCAAAGTCGATTTTCAAAACCTAAACCTTAACCTTAACCTATTCTCAATTCCCTAAAGCTATAACCTATATACTATAACCTATAACCTAAATCTAAACCTTAACCTAAACCAAAACCAAAACCTATAACCTAAACCTTAACCTATAACCTAAACTTATAACCTATTACCTAACCTTAACCCAAACCTAAACCTAAACCTAAAACCTAAAACCTAAATGTATTCTCAAATCCTTAAACCTATACCTACACCTAATCCTAATCTCAACTCCCTAACCTAAACCTAAACCCAAACCTAAACCTGATCCTGAACCCGAACCCGATTTTCTAAACCTAAACCTTAACCTATTCTCAATTCCCTAAACGTTAACCTATAACCTAACCTAAACCTAAACCTAAACCTATAACTTGCACTTATAACCTAAACTTAAGCTTAAAACCTAAACCTAAACCTAAAACCGATCGCCCTAATAGGATTGAGATGGCTCTGATGGATGTACACAAAAAAGCCACTGCAAACCTACAAAGTGGAGATGAGAAGAAACATCTTCAATTGCTTATTATCATTTTACCTGACATGAGTGGTTCATATGGTAAGTGCAAACAAGACCCTAAATCCTAGAGAGATGGAATGAATCAACTAAAGTATTTTATTTTCTAATTTTATAGGAAAGATAAAACATGTTTACGAAACGGAGTTGGGCATAGTGTCGCAGTGTTGCCAACCGAGACAGGCATCTATAGTCAATAAATAGTATCTCGAAAATATTGCCTTAAAAATTAGTGTCAAGGTTTGTGATTCTTTGAAGTTGTTGAACTTTGAATGTCTGATGTGTTTCTTCTTTTGTCTCTTTTGAAGTTGTTCTCGGCATAATCGCATCGGCAAGAGCTGATAAGATATTTTTTTCAAGTTGTACAGGATCCTCAGAAAGGTTCTATGAACAAAGGGATGATCTGGTAAATCTTTCTCTTTTATTTTTGTATGATCTTTGGTGCAAGCGTTTGAATTCAATGTTTAAAGAATATCTATGGTATTTGGCAGAGAATAATTGATTGCATTCAGGCAAGCAACGGGACAGAAGCCTCATCGCATCATATTCTATAGGTAATTCTTCACCTTCGGAGTCTCTATAGAGTATGAACATTATGATTTAGTCTTGATTTTTGTTGAATGAGAAACTGTTTGGTATTTTGGCTCATGGTTTGGAGTTTTGCAGGGTTGGTGTGAGCGTATTTATGCATGGATGAATGTAATGTGGATAAGATTGTTTGTGTTTGAATGGATGTAGTTTATGTTTGGATGAATGTAGTTTATGTTTGGATGTATTTATGTAGTTTGGGTTTAGATGAATGTGAATGTGAATATGATGAAATATATTATATAATAGGTATATATCAGGAAGAATACGATGTTGTAACAGGTGTATATAATAAGTGTATATTAGGAAGAATATGATATTGTAACAGGTGTATATTATTTATGTTTGGATGGATGTAGTTTATGTCTGGATGAATGTAGTTTTTTTTTGGATGGATTTACGTAGTTTGGGTTTAGATGGATGTGAATGTGAATATGATGAAATATATTATATAACAGGTGTATATCAGGAAGAATACGATGTTGTAACAGGTGTATATCAGGAAGAATATGATATGAACGGGTATATATGCAAATATGAGATGGCTAAAGACCGTCCTTTTTAGGTTCATAACAGATGGTCCATGACCGTCCTTTCCAGACTCATAAGAAACGGTTCATGACCGTCCTTTTAAATGGCGGTTGTAGACCTCCCTTTCCGATTCATAAGAGACAGTCTATAACCGTCTTTTTTGAGTCATATGAGATGGTCTATAACCGTCCTTTTTACGGAGGGTCATGGGCCGTTCTTTTTACGGACGATGTATGACCGTCCTTTTAACAGATGGTCATAGATCGTCCTTTTCAGCTTCATATAAGTCCACTGATACCTACCATTATAGACGGTCTATGATAGTCTTTCTTTAAAGATGGTTTATGACCATCTTTTAAAAAATACGATACGTCAAAATTTGATTGCCGTTGCGACAATCCAGGACCGTCCTTTTTGGTCTTTTGAGACAGTTTTCAATCGTCTTTTTTTCACTGTTTTAATGTAGTGGGTGTACGTGACATTTGATGTGATTGATTGACGGGATATTCTCTTGGGATTGTAAATGCGCGGTGTTTTCTTTGAATTAAACGCAGGCCCACATCTCCTGACCCGGGTATTTCCTCGATGCATGGGACGCAGCGTCGGAACCGCGGTGACGGTGCGGTCGCAACAATATAAGTCTCGGGTTGAGTCGACTCAGGAATACGAGATGTGACTCAGGTTCATGTGCAATTGCTATTTACGCGTCGCAGGTAGCCGAAATTCGACCGGGAGGACCCCGAAAGCCTATGAAACGGTACGGTCTAGGATACGGGTCTCACACTTGGGTTATCCTGATTGACACAAGTTACATCCCTTACCAAGATGCATCAATATATACATGTAGACGATGCTTCAAACATTTCTATAATGTTTCTATGCTTTGATCATTCAACTCTTTGTTCTTCTACCATTGTTTTCTGGGCCACCGATCAGATCTCCTAATATAGAGTATCCTTGTTGGTATCACTCACATTCTATGAATGGACTGGATGTGGTTGCAACATGAGCCCAGATCAAACGGCTAGAGCTCATACGTAATGGAATAGGAATCACTGGCAAAAGATTACATTAAACATTACAAAGAAACACACGAGAAGAAGAGTATGATCAAAAGAATGTTGGTAGGGGTTAGCTGCCGATTTAGACAGAATATTTATAGAGATTTCTACCCTATGTAGGGCTTGTATACGGTCGCATGCATGTGTCTATTTGGTTCATGTGTGGGATATCCTCACCGCATATTATAAAGTGCCCTGCATGCTGATGACCAAGCAAAGGAGGCTTGTCAAGTCCTCAAGTCGTCCACACATTTGCAGAAAGATCGAAATGGACAGTTAAAAGAAAATGCAAAGTGGTCCACGTTCAAACTTTACAAGTGGCCCACTTTATTAGTTGATCAACCATTTTTTTTCTCAAATCCAGATATCTTCATTCCTACGAAATTATTGTACATGACCAGACATTTTGGACTGCCATCATACCAGAAAAGCCGTCTGAGGTAGCCAATCATATCATTTACATATAGGCCGGCACATGGGGCATGCCCACCGCATTCCCCGATACGACCAGTATATGGCCAACATCCTGTTTAACCCCACTTGCGTTTTTTACCTCCCAAAGAATAAGCCCCAGTTGTACGGCCCCATTTCTCATGTCGAAAATGCCCTTGCTTTCCTTCCTGAGGCGGATCGCCTGGTGCTCGAAGACGAGCGCTTACGCTCCTCGAATTCTGAGATGTACGAACGGTTCAAAAGATATCAAAGTTACATGGGCCCACAGTTATGTATTTATTCTATCTACAATGTTCATCCATATTTTCGAGGTCATTTCGGCGCATTATAAAAAAAAAAAGAAAAAAATCATACCCAAAGATCAACTGGACCACACCACAACCAGCAGAGGGAAAATTGATTTTCACAATTAAAAATTTTGTAGGGCCCACCATAACATTTATTTTCCATCCAATCTATTCGTAAGGTCACAAAATCTAGATGAAGAGGAAAAAAAAATTTCATAATGATCCAAAACTCTTGTAACTCCTAAAAGGGTTTCAATGGTATATGTTCAATTTCCCACTGCCTTTTACAGTGTGGTCCATTTGATGGTTAGATTTATCTTATTTTACGTCTCAAGCCTTAAAATGAGCTCGTTAAATAGATGGACGGTTTGGATATAACACAGACCTCATGATGGGACCTACAAAAGCAACGAATTTTACACAGCAAAAATAAAAAAAAAGATTGGGAGAGCAAGACGTGGTTATAGTTACGGTTATAATCCGTAGCTATAGGCCTTTTGTTTGCAATTTCAGCTCACTGCAGGATATGGAGATGGATCACGGAATCCACAATTCAAAACAAAAGGCCTATAGCTACGGATTATAACCGTTATTGTGCACCTTTTATTCTTAAATAATTTTTATTTTTTATTTTTTTCGTGGAGAATTTTATTCTACCTACATTTTTCTCTAATACATATTTATATAAATATGTACATATAAGCATATAAAAAAATTTTCTCTCATTATTTCATTTCTTTCTTTATTCATATAACAAGAATATCTTCTAAACCAAAATTAGTGACTTGATGTACCTTATATGATTTTGGGGTAGGAGAAGCTAATTTAGCCAACCAACCAAATTATTTTTCAAGATTTCATCAGTTCGATGGTTGAAAATGCATAGAAATAATCGAGAAGTGAAGGGAATTGACTGTGAAGTGTATTGAAATGACCGTGAATCAAAATAGAATTGCTGGAATTGACCGTGAAATGCATGGACATGACCATGAAGTGAAGTGAATTGACTATGAAATGCGTGAAAATGACCGTGAAGTGCATCGAAATGACCGTGAATCTAAACAGAATCGCTGGAAATGACCATGAAATAAAGCGAATTGACCGTGAAATGCATGGAAATGACCGTGAAGTGAAGGGAATTGACCGTGAAGTGCATGGAAATGACCGTGAATCTAAACGGAATCGCCGGAATTGATCGTGAAATGCATGGAAATGACCGCGAAGTGAAGCGAAATGATCGTGAAATGCATGGAAATGACTGTGAAGTGAAGGGAATTGATCATGAAGTGCATGAAAATGACCGTGAATCTAAACGGAATCGCCGGAATTGATCATGAAATGCATGAAAATGACCATGAAGTGAAGAAAATTGAACGTGAAATGCATGGAAATGACCGTGAAGTGAAGGGAATTGACCGTGAAGTGCATGGAAATGACCGTGAGTCTAAATAGAATCACCGGAATTGACCGTGAAATGCATGATGACCATGAAATGCGTGGAATTGATCGTAAAGTGAAGCGAATTGACCATGAAATGTGTGGAAATGACCATGAAGTGAAGCGAATTGATAGTGAAGTACATCAAAATGACTGTGAATCTAAACGGAATCATTGGAAATGACCATGAAATGCATGGAAATGACTGTGAAATGAAGCGAATTGACCGTGAAATGCATGAAAATGATCGTGAAGTGAAGGGAATTGATCGTGAAGTGCATGGAAATGACTGTCAATATAAATAGAATCGCCAGATGAAATGCATGAAAATGACCGTGAAGTTATTGGAATTGACCGTGAAGTGCATGGAAATGACCGTGAATCTAAATGGAATCGCCAGAATTGACCGTGAAATGCATGGAAATGACCGTGAAGTAAAGCGAATTGACCGTAAAATGTGTCGAAATGACCGTGAAGTGAAGCGAATTGAGTGTGAAGTGCATCAAAATGACCGTGAATATAAACGGAATCGCTAGAAATGAACATGAAATGTATGGAAATGACCGTGAAATGAAGCGAATTGACCATGAAATGCATGAAAATGATTGTGAAGGGAATTGACCGTGAAGTGCATGGAAATGACTGTGAATCTACACGAAATTGCCGAAATTGACCGTGAAATGCATGAAAATGACCATGAAGTGAAGCAAATTGACCGAGAAATGCATGGAAATGACCGTGAAGTGAAGGAAATTGACCATGAAGTGCATCGAAATGGCTGTAAATCTAAATAGAATCGTCGAAATTGACCATGAAATGCATGGAAATGACCATGAACTGAAGCGAATTGACTGTGAAATGCGTGGAAATGACCGTGAAGTGAAGCGAATTGACCGTGAAGTGCATCAAAATGACCGTAAATCTAAATGGAATCGTTGGAAATGATTGTGAAATGCATGAAAATGACCATGAAATGAAGCGAATTAACCGTGAAGTGCATGGAAATGACCGTGAAGTGAAGGGAATTGACCGTGAAGTGCATGAATATGACCGTGTATCTAAACAGAATCACCAGAATTGACCATGAAATTCATGGAAATGACCGTGAAGTGAAGCGAAATGACCGTGAAATGTGTGGAAATGCTGTGAAGTGAAGGGAATTGACTGTGAAGTGTATACAAATGACAGTGAATCTAAATGAAAATGACAGTGAAACTAAACGGTCAATTCCCTTCACTTCACGGTCATTTTCATGCATTTCACGGTCAATTCACTTAACTTCACGGTCATTTCCATGCATTTCACAGTCATTTCCAACAATTCTGTTTAGATTCATAGTCATTTTGATGCATTTCATGGTCAATTTCCTTCACTTCACGGTCAATGCCATGCACTTCATGATCAATTCCCTTCACTTCATGGTCATTTCCTTGCATTTCATGGTCAATTTCGGCGATTCCATTTAGATTCACGGTCAATGCCATGCACTTCACGATCAATTCCCTTCACTTCACGGTCATTTCCTTGCATTTCACGATCATTTCGCTTCACTTCACGATCATTTTCATGCATTTCACGGTCAATTTCGACGATTCTGTTTAGATTCACGGTCATGTCGATGCAATTCATGGTCAATTCCCATCACTTCATGTTCATTTTCATACATTTCACTGTCAATTCACTTCACTTCACGGTCATTTCCATGCATTTTACGATCATTTCTAGCAATTCCGTTTAGATTCACAGTCATTTCCATGCACTTCATGTTCAATTCCCTTTTCTTCACGGTCATTTCCATGCATTTCACAGTCAATTCGCTTCATTTCACGGTCCTTTCGATGCATTTCACAGTCATTTCCTGCAATTTCGTTTAGATTCACGGTCATTTCGATGCAATTCAAGGTCAATTTCCTTCACTTCACGTTCATTTCCATGCATTTCATAGTCAATTTGCTTCAATTCATGGTCATTTTCAGCGATTCCATTTAGATTCACAGTCATTTCCATGCACTTCATGGTCAATTCCCTTTACTTCACTGTCATTTCCAGGCATTTCACAGTCAATTTGCTTCATTTCATGGTCATTTTCATGCATTTCACAGCCAATTTGCTTCATTTCACGGTCATTTCCATGCATTTCACGGTCATTTCTAGTGATTTCGTTTAGATTCACGGTCATTTCGATGCATTTCACGGTCAATTCCCTTCACTTCACGTTCATTTCCATGCATTTCATGGTCAATTCGCTTCACTTCACGATCATTTCCATGCATTTCACTGTCATTTCCAGTGATTCCGTTTAGATTCATGGTCATTTCAATGCACTTCATGGTCAATTCCCTTCACTTCGCGGTCATTTGCACGCATTTCGCATTCAATTCACTTCACTTCACAGTCATTTTTATGCATTTCATGGTTAATTTCAGCGATTCCATTTAGATTTACGGTCAATTCCATGCACTTCATGGTCAATTCCCTTCACTTCATGGTCATTTGCATGCATTTCACGGTCATTTCTCTTTACTTCACGGTCAATTTCGGCGATTCCATTTAGATTAACGGTCATTTCCATGCACTTCATGGGCAATTTTCTTCACTTCATGGTCATTTCCATGCATTTCCCGGTCAATTCGCATCTTTTCACAGTCATTTCCATGCATTTCGTGGTCATTTCCAGCTATTCCATTTAGATTCACAGTCATTTCGATGCACTTCACGCTCAATTCACTTCACTTCACAGTCATTTCCACGCATTTCACGGTCAATTCGCTTCACTTGACGGTCATTTCCATGCATTTCATGGTCATTTTCAACGATTGCATTTAGATTCAAGGTTATTTCGATGCACTTCATAGTCAATCTGCTTCACTTCACGGTCATTTCCACGCATTTCACAGTCAATTCGCTTCACTTCATGGTCATTTCCATGCATTTCACAGTCAATTTTGACAATTCCGTTTAGATTCACGGTCATTTCGATGCACTTCATGGTCATTTCCATGCATTTTCGACCATCAACTTGATGGAATCTTGAAAAATAACCAGGTTGGTTGGCTAAAGTAGCTTCTCTTACCCTAAAATCATATAAGGTACATCAAGTAACTAATTTTAGTTTAGAAGATATTCTTGTTAAATGAATAAAAAAGAAATGAAGGCAGGGGCTACGGTTATAGCTACGGTTATTATCCGTAGCCCAGCTTACCAAAATCATATTTCTTTTGTGGGTCCCATCATGAGGTCTATGTTATATCCAAACCGTCCATCTATTTGGCGAGCAAATATTAAGGCTTGAGATGAAAAAAAAGATAGATCTAATTATCAAGTAGACCACACTGTAAAAGGCAATGGGGAATTGAACGTCTACCATTGAAACCCTTTTAGGGGTTATAGAAGTTTTGGATCATTATGAAATTTTTTTTTCGTCTTCATCCATGTCTTTGTGACCCTGTGAATGAACTTAGATGGGGAGGATTTCTCACAAACATCACAGTGGGCCCCCAAAAAGTTTTTAATGGTCGACGCTCATTCAACACTGTTTCCTGTAATGTGGTACACTTGAGATTTGGATATACCTCATTTTTGGTCTCATACCATAAAATGATGTGGAAAAATATATGGACGGCATGGATGAAAAGAATACATCATGGTGGGGCTCACAGACTACTGACCATCCACCATTGGCTGGTGGCAGGGGGAGTACCCAATCCGTTTCCGTAAAAGAGGGATATGTTTGTCCTCAGATTCACCGTCCGTACGAGCATGTCTAAGTTCTCAAACGAAGTTTGTATTGCTTCATAAAACCTGCTGGATAAAATTTCTCTAAAATTTATTCAATGCACACGACTATGGTTATGGTTATAATCCGTAGCCATAGAGGATCCAGCCTTCAAGCACCAGATGTCCGCTTGAAGGGAAAAGTAGGGGCATTTTTGACCTTTGGCAAGTCATCCGTACACAGGGGAGTATTCTTGGAAGCTTAAAAGAGGTGGGCTTAAAATGGCAGGTGAGCCATAAACGGGTCGGACAATAGGAAATTTTTCATTCTTCAATCATCCCCCACCCTACCTTATCTAGAACGACCAGCCCCCTTATATGTATGGGAAGATTCGCTGCTTCCCTGAATACATGCATGGTGGGTTCCACCTGCTACGTGACTTGGATGTTCCAATAGAATGCCAGGTTTCCATGCGTGGCCGTCACTCCACCTCTACGTGGGGAGAAAGTAAATTCTCCATTTCCTTCTATTTTTAAACCAGTGGTGGGGCAACATAGTTTCATGCAGGCCTTTCTTCATGCAAATATGCTACTTGCGTATAACATCTGTACCATGTAAAGCAGTGCACCTACCATCACTGAAAAATATAAGAATTATGGGCGCATTTTTACCGGCGGCCAACATAAACCACTGGTATAAATATGAATCACCAGCACTTTAGTATGGCTGTCCCTATTTAGCATGAAGATCGCCTGACACAATATTCAGGCTGGTCTACTCATCACGTGGGATACACAATTTTAATTTGTGGACAACCAACTGTTTGTATCAACATTCAGATGTGGCCATTTAATCAGTCAATCAGCCTGATTTTCGTAAGGCAGTCCATTTACATTTACAGATACCATACACAAGTGGAATGCTGATACCATTTGCAGATGTCATAAACAAGTGGAATGCTGACATCATTTACAATATCATACACCGGTGGTATGCTGACAGGAAAGATGCACGGGTAGTGAGTGGATATGTTAAAAAAAAACAAAAGAAAAAAAGAAAGAAAGAAAGAAAGAAAGATTGATGCAAAGGTGTTAGGCGATCAGTTCTCTATGAAATTTTCTACTGGAAAGAATGATCTCAACTACGATTTGGTGGCCATTTTTCCTTGATCTAAAAGCATAGCCTATCATATTAGAAAGTTTACATCATTGCAGAAAATGACTCAGATATATCTTGGTCACCATTGTACTATCATAAAAGTAGCATCCTCTTATAAAAGGGGAGACGGCTCACCTGCTGTCGTATGGCTGCGGGAGATTCCTGTAGCACTAAGCTTTGTGGGGGCTACCATAGTGCATGGATTATCTGACGCAGTCTATCTGCCAACAGTGGAGATTGAACTCCCACCATTTCAAATTTTCTTGGAGCCCAAGGAAGTTTTAGTTTAAGCTAATACGAGTGTTTTCCCATCATTACAAACTCCACGTTGTTACTTTATGAATAAGTTGGATGGCAAATAAACATCACCTGGGCCGTAAACAGGTTTCAACGGTGGGCATCATTATCTTTATTGTTTCCTGTAGTGTCATTCACTTGAGCTTTGGATGAGTCTCATGTTTCAGCTCATGTGATAAAATAAGCTGATAAAACGGATGAACAGTATGGATATGGATATGACAAATACATGATGATGGCCCTTGCAGAGCTTTGTTCCGTAGAATCTCCATGGCATGTAATCCGCGTCCTGGGAAAAGTTAAAAAGATTAGCCAGCCAACTGCAAGTTGCTATCTCCTAATTTCCTAACAATTTCCAAGTTCTTCTGGAGAACATATGATAGTATTTTTTCTAAACGAGTGGACGACTGTCAAGTTGATTGATTTGCTGGTCACTAAAAATTCTTAAATCTAGAGCTAATGACTTGAGAAACTCACAGACGAATAAAACAAACCAGCTGTCTTGCCACGTGGATGAAGCTGTATTTCACAGTAATAGATTATATAACTGAGTCAGCATCTTGCTGTAGAAAGTGGAAAATGTTGGCATAACTGGTGTAGATACGCGGAGTAGTCACTTTCTACAACGTGGCGAAACCATGTACGCGCACGAGGTCCAACCTGTCCATCAAGCACTCCATACCGCGTTTGGCCTTGATCTCAAAAACATGCCGATTCAACACTCAGGTGGGGTGGCCAACCCACAGGAAATAGTATAAAATTATATCTACGTGTTCTGGCTTACCTGGGTTTTAAAATAGTGTGATTTTGGCTAATTTGTTCGTTCTAATGAGGCAGATCAGATGAATCAATTGGATGGAATATAAACATCAAGGTGGGCCCTACACAAAATTAACAGTGGGCTGTTGTTCATCTTAAATATGAAGTGCCTACCTTAGTTTTGGATCATGGTGATTTTAAGATTTAAGGGTGAAGGTGAGGTAGCTTACTTGGATGGAGTGGATCGCACGCTAGGTTAGTGAAAGCGAGTTTCGACTTACCCAAATGAAGCAGGTAGCCGTCCCTAGAAAATACCTGAAGAAATTGCTTCCTCTCCAAATCTATCCCAAAATAAGTTTTTTTTTTTTTTCTAAAGGGAATGTTTGGGCCCCATGGGGTGTGTATGACTTCCAACTTATCTAGAAGGGTTGCCAACTTATTTAGAAGGGTTGCCCACCATAAAAGTGAGATGCCCCAAAATGCAAGATGGTGCAACCATGATACCATTCACAGTGCGAATGTGAGGTTTTTGATCAGTGAATGTTTTTTTTTTTTTTCCATGGTGTGGCTTGCGGAAAGATTTAGGGCTTGTTTGGATTGCAAGTTACATAAATCATTATTGTAAAATTACAATGATTACAAATTACAATACTTTGAAACCAGTAAACTAACTCACAATTTTTATATTTGGATAGGCATGTAAAATCATAATAATAATACTTTTACATTACTTCCATGTAAGCTTATAGATGAAAATACACTGATGTGCATGTTTGGATAGCGATTTCCACTTGCAATACAGTGTAGAATTGTACTGATTACAAATTCTTTTAAAGATCTCCTATTATATATGTATTTGACTAGAATTATATATTCAAACGAATGTTGTAAAATCATAACCATTGTACTTCTATAATACAAATTCAGTTCACAATCTAAAAAAGCCCTTCCATGGGTGTAATGTTTGAAGCATTAGACATCATTGTGAGGCTCACTTAATGTACGGTTGGATGGAATAGAGAAGGTGAAGAAGTCTGTAATAAGTTTTACACTCATATGAATTACATTTCACATGCAGGTGAATCACTTACAGAATAAGCTAGGAGTGGCAACAGACCATGCAAGCTGGCCTCTGAGGCTAGGGCTTAGGCTAGCCGCAGAGAAGCCCCAAGCTTGAAATGTAAGCCTACTGGCCCTGGCCTGAACCACAGTCAGCCCAATCGAGCTCAACTCTTTATAGTCTACTAGGTTGGGTCAGCCCCGTGTGTAATCAATTTTAAATGGTTGCTTGAAATGTAAGCCTACTGGCCCTGGTCTGAACCACAGTCAGCCCAATCGAGCTCAACTCTTTATAGTCTACTAGGTTGGGTGAGCCCCGTGTATAATCAAATTTAAATGGTTAGCTAGGCTGGGCCTTTAGGTAATGAATCAGGAGTAGAATATGAGGCAAAATCTGTAGCCCATTTACTATATAGGTTGGGTTCGGCGTGTCGTCATTGTTGTCTTCTTTGCGAGTTTGAGACTTCCTGGCCCCGTCAACTGTGCTGACGATCTTATCACAGTAGGATTTGAACTCCATTTTCCCTGGTGGCCATTGTTTGACGTCTGAGCAGGATTGTCCTATTTGGCCCCATTCAAAATCTGGCACTTTCAGTCTCCTCGGCATGGGATATATCTCGTGCTCGGCATCCTCCGTCCAGTTGGGGTTGCAAGATCCGGAACTCCAAAATTCTGCCTAAAATATCGTTATTGGTCTGGCGAATCATTAGGGGAGCGGTGCCGGTTGATGAGGCAGTCAAATCTTGTGGAGTTCAGCTTGCATCTAAATGTTATTGTTGTTTTCCTGAATCCAATGGCCGCCCACATATAGAAACGGTTAGCCACACTTTCCTCTACAGTGCCCGAGCAGCGACTGTGTGGCATCATTTTGCCAGGATATATGGCATCATCCTGTCTAACGGTCACTACACCAAAATCGTCATTTAGGAACGGTTTTAAACCGTTCCTAAATGCTTCAGGAACGGTTTAATACCGTTCCTAAATGAGGCGTCGCAGAAAATCAGGAACGGTTCAGAACCGTTTTGGGTACCGTTTGAAAATGGAATTTTAGGAACGGTTTTAAACTGTTCTGGTGCCAACAGTCATATTTGACAACCGTATTTGTTTCTTATTTCGGAACGATTTTAAAAAAAAAAAACCTGCTGTATAAAATAAAATAAAATATATTTAAATCATATTCATTTAAGAATCAAAAGATTGTAAAAACAACCACGATGTAATTTGAAACATTATTTATCTGACTTGCAAACCTGACAGTAAAAACTAAAATCTACAATGGAAGACTTCAAAATAAAAAGAATTCAATGAAAGTCCGTCAAACAGATGAAGAGCTCCACAATGTGATGGCCTTTTATGTACCTAATTACAAGCAACAAGTAAAAAATAAGAACAAAAATATGTGAATAGATTGAAAGAACAATCAACTATCAAAACAGTGTGAAAAAAATTGTGACAACTGAACATACATATGGGGGATTGTTGTTAGTTGACTCACCTGATTTTTGGATATGCTCGATGTACTCCTGACCCAGGGGAGCTCGTTCTAGACCAAGCGGGGCTACGAATGGTAAGGGAGACGTAATCAGCTCGTTCTAAACTAAGAGGGGCTACAATGTTTAGAAATGAGTTACACGGAGTTACATAGACAACAGACCTTCTGGTGATCCAAACCGTTTAGAAATAGGAAACTATTTTGAAATAATTAACATCTAAAACAGGGAGGACAATTCGGTTCCCACTTGCAAGGGAATTAGTTACCAATGAAGAATATTGGAAAAGAAGAATATTCTTATTTGAATTAATGTCTTCCTGGAAAGTCTAAAGTGAAATTTCTGAAGGACAAGACAAGGACATGAAAAGCACAATAGAAGTAAATAATATATAATGGAAGAAACAAGAGAATAGAACTTACAACAATGAGCTTTCCAACCTTTTTTAGCCTCTTTGCAATCTTAATTACAGTAGCATCTGCTGCTCCAGATGATATCCTGACTTGTATGTTCACTCTCAATCATTGTAGGGAGGTAAAAGAGAAAAACTGAATATTTTGAGTTTCATAATAAATATTTGTATATTACAGCTATTTCTGGGACTACATGAAGATAACTGTTTGCCAGACACAAAAGAACAAATCAAAGTTCTAAAGACTCATTTGGCCTCACCTTTGAAACCCAAGGCAGGGCCTCACATGGATGGACCTTAAAAACCCATTAGGGCTACCCATCCAGTTGCATCCCTACCTATACTCATAGCCAAGGTTTTAAAAAATCATGACTCCAACCTTTTTCTTCTTCTTCTTCTTCCTTTTTTTTTTCCCTGAGATACTGAACTGGAACTTACGCCTTACTTTCTCAATCAAGCACTATCTAATAGTCTATTGATGTAGGCTGATTACAATCAACAAGTTAGATATATAAAGAATGCATAATATCAAAATTAGGACAATCAAATTCTGAAGTAAAGAAATTAAGCGCAAATGTTTTATTTATTTCATCAAAACTACTAATGAGCAACAACATGGTATAACACATAAGCAACAAGGTGAACTTCAAAAAATTGTTAGATACTTATATCTGCTACCTGTTCACTTAATACCTAAAAATAGAAATTGCCACTAGATTAACCTATATGGTGAGTCCTATAAATGCAACGTCAATAACTGCTCCAAATTAAAGCTCAAAACTCATAGGCATCGCTCACAACTGACCAAATCAACTAGGATCAGGAGACCAAAAGAAAATTCTGAAAGAACTCAACAACAACTAGTATCACTCATATTGACTCATAAGTAATAGGTTGGCGGTGACTTTTCTGAGAAAACTGAACCTAAACCAGGCATCTCTTAAAATTTTAACTTCTTTCAGTTTTTCCAGAAGGCATAGCTAATAACATTAGTTAACTTTGATTTTTTACCTTCATTTCAGTTTCTTCCTCAACTCCTAAATGCATGAAATGGGAGAGTCTAGTAGCTCAATTGACAACTTTGAACATGAAGTTAGCACTAGAAACCAATCGGCAAGCTAAAAAACATCACATATGCATTAATTCTATAAAAATTAAAAAATTAAAAAAAAAAAAAATCATTAGGATGCATAAAACTAGGGAACTTCAGTGATTTGACGAACAACCATGAACATGAAATTCACTTCAAAACAAACTCGTCAGGTAAAGAACATAAAATGGAAAACCCAAATCATATAGTACATCAATATAATTAAAAAGAAAAAAAACCATCAAATTGCATAGAATTAGGGATTTATAGCAATCCAAAATATGACTGAGAACATGAAATTACCATTGAGAACAGACCGTGAGCTAAAAAACCAAGTACAAAATGCATTAATAGAGGAAAAAACATCAAGATGCATATAGTTAGGGATTTAAGTCGGTCCAACAGACAACCGTGAGTAAGAATATTAGCTTCGAAAACAAAACAATGAGCTAAAAACTATTTTTTTAAAAAAAAATAATATAAAAAAAACAAAACACCAAATCAGAAAATGCATCAATAGTAAAAAGGTTGTATGGTGAAAATTAACGGAAGTGAAATTCACATGAATCTATCAAAATAATGGAAAAAATCTATTTTTTCTAAATGAAACGAGATGGATCGAAGCAAAACAAGCAGATGGTAATAGAAGATCTGGAAAATCAAATACAGAGCAGAATTATTATTTAAAAAAAAAAGAAAAAAAGAACTTAACTATTATGCCAAGGTTGAATGGCTAGAACCTTTGAGCACCACAGCTACAGCAACATCATTGTGTTGGAAACATCCACATTGGTTGTAAATATCAAAATTATGCTACTTGACAGAGAACATCACAATCACACCTACACATAAACTCTTTTACAATCCAAATAGTGTAAACAAAAAATATATAAGATGAGGCATTTACTGAAGATATTAGAAAAGGCTATAAACAAGATTTCATTAAAAAGAAAAAAAGAAAAAAAAAAGTAGTTACTCCTACCATGGAAGAATAATCAAACTCAAAGACTTCCCTACCTCTATAGCAATATTCATAGCACCACCCACCTCAGCTAATAGAAAAGGATCTCACTATCATCGTCATATCTTACCTAGGACGCAAAATAAGAATTAAAAGTTGTCAAAAAACAACAATAGATGATTGGTGCAGGCAATGCAAAACAGTCACAGCCTAGATCACATTGCATCATGGAACGTGTCCAATTTTTCTAATCAAAGAAAGTTCAGCACAATTCAACTCGTCAAAATCATTTTTCTTAATGGAAAAATGTGAATTAGATCAAAGATGCTGACAGAATTTTCCAAAGAGAGAATTTGTAGCACACAGCAAGTACAGCTGTTAATGAATAATATTATAAGGGAAGCAAACAATACCAGGTGTCCTATTCTCCTAGATTTATCCGATCTGCCTATGACTAGAGTATTAGAAAAAAGGCTATAAACAAGATTTCATTTCTAAAAATTGCAAGAACTGAACAGTTGGGTTACACTAAAGATGCCCCAAGTGAAAATCTTACTCTTGGCCAAACCTCCACCTTGATTCTTGGGTCGACACCTTGCACCAGAAATAACAAATAAAAGGATGAATTCCACTAAACAATATCCGAGGAATTATTAAAATAAATGTTTGAAATCCTTCTATAAATTTGCACCTAATTGAATATGACAAAGGAAGCAGAATGACAGTCAGAATTCAAACCTCTTTTGAGAAATGAACTCCAAAGCATCCAAAACCAATGAATATAAATATTCCACTTTCCAATACACCTGAATCGACCTTGAATAAGCAGAATACTGCATAGTTTAGATAAGTTTTTCCCAAAAAATGCAAATAAGAAAGAAAGACATTCTTGTACCTGTGTCATTACATCATCCATTACCAACATTTGTATCTTACTCAACAATTCAACAATGTACATGTAAAAAAACAGGTAAAACAATATTGTTGAGAGCAAGTGTATAGAAATATAGTTATAATAAAACAGATCATACTAGGTTTCCTAGAGTAATATGTATCAGTTTTTTAAATCCAACACTGTCAAATATTACAGGAACCTTAAAGATGACAAAACAGATTAAAACTTGTTAAAGACTCATGCTGAAGATTTGCTGAAACATTGGAAGCAAATACTCACGTGTGGAAACGTTCTTCTTTGGAAACTTCTCTTTCACATTGTTCTTGGTGCCCTTGTGGCACCTAGGTGTGAGGTTTCACTTCTTGTGAAGGTTTAGGGCAATATCAACCGATTAGTCAGATGCAATGTTCTAAAACCCATATGAGATCTGTAATCATAAATTGCAAGATCCTAAGTATTGGAGTCAGCCATATCAGATTTGTAATCATAATGCCATGTTCCAAAAGCATTAACATCTTCAGTTCTGCTATAACCATTACAATTGGAGTCAACCATGTATGTTGTAAAAGATACAAAACTCAAAAATGCCCACACAAGTGCTTAATGCAAGTGCAAGGGATGGTATTAGACAAAAAAACCTCAAAAAACTACACAATGATTTGGATTTGCAGATCTAGAAGATAAGGAGATAGAATGATCAAACCAAAATAATAAAACAGGCATATATTAATATGACCACATAATGTGAATATCTGAATACTTGGAAAGGGATCTTTGTATGTAAAATCCATGAGGATAAGGATATATAAACCCACCTAACTGGCTTCACGACTTCCACAGTTTTTATTTCCTGGAAAAGGAAAAAAGATGTAAATAAAAAATAGCGTGTGGTATGGTAGTAATATTAGTACAGTTCTGACATCTTTGGCCAAAGGAAGAAAGAAAGAAAAGAAAGGAAACGGATTACTGCTGGACATAGAAAGGCAAACTGTTAAATGAACTTGGTTTAAAACTGATAGTTTCTGTGTATGTATATAACAACAAAGACTCCAAAAAATCAAATACCATCTTCCTCACACATGCATTCTAAAGCATTGGATGTCAACATATTGGGTTCAGGTCAGGTCCTACAATACTTGTACCAGAGTTAACAGCATCCGAGTCTTACCACATCACTTACAATAGCTGCAAATCAAACATAAGCAACTTATTATATTGAAGTTTAGAAGATTAGTAGCCAAAAATATATATATAACACATCAATATCTCATCACTCGTATTTATCTCATAGAAAACTATAAATAGTTGTCTTTGTTTCTAACAGAATTTTTAATAAGAAAATCAATATGATCAGATTCTAACCCTTCTGTTAAAGATCCGAATGAATCAATCCTTCAAGATAATACATCAAATAAAACCAAAATGATCATCAATTAAAAAACAATAGCTCTTACTGTTTTCTTATTAGTTGTAATGATCGTGGCATCTTGGCCATGGATTTTTGTCACTTCCCCGTCGATCCACGCGACCTCCAAATCAACCACAAGAAGTAATTGAGCATGCTTGCCACTCTATCAACCTACAAAAACAGATGTTGCCATAAGAAGCAATTTGTTGATATATCAATGGTGAGAGACCAAATATATCAATAAAAAATGAAAAAAAAAGAAGTCAATTTGTTGATATACTCTCAATGCAACATTATATTTGGATGCAAAACATTCAGCTCAATCAAGAGAAAATGACAAACATTATCGACATATCCATGAATTCATAACAAAGAACTACTCGAATTGAAGAAGTGTATCATTCAACTCCCAACTTGAAAGTTGAAAGTAATGTGCTAGCAATAGGGAGCACAGACCAATCAGAGGCATGGTGGGCCTATTAATCACATCTTCTTGAACACATAGCAATGCAAACTTTAGGTTATTGGGTCCAATTTGGGGACCGACGTCCGACCTGAAAATTGTAAAATTACAAAACATCAATTAAATTGTAATTTTGTTGTGTCCGAACAGCCTTTTGCCCAATCCTAACTTTGAAATTTGTAAAACTAAAGAACCACAATTAAACTGCATTTTTACTACTGTCCCAACAAACCCTGAAAGTCCTTTCAAACTGGTAACATTAATAAGAGCAATCTAGATGTTCCACATTGATAGAGTACTACTACCCATTCAAAAAAGAGAGAGTTCCAGATTTGGTGCAGTTTATAATCTTAACCTTTTCAACTGTTGGCCTGAAAATAGCTGGTTAAGAAATACACCAAAAGTTGAGATTCAATGGAAGGATCAAACATTCAATAGCTAGGATCTTCAAAATTGGGAGATTCTTACTGCATGGTCCCTTCATGAGGGCCCATCAGATCAATGATATAGAGCACTGAATCATGGTCACCACATGCACAAACTCTTTATGAAATAGTTAAGTTCTCAATTCCTTGCTAAAAGAGTACTCAAACTCCAACAATAATAATAAAAATAAAATATAAATTAATAACAAACAACGAACATGATGATGACAAAAACCACAACAACAATTACCTTTTGAACTTATCTGGAAAGAACACTAGGGAAAAGTATAACAAACTGACACCTAACCAGTTTGCAAGAATTGCCCTTGACAAATAGACTAGCACACAATCCGTGAGGTTCCTCAATAGAAAAATAGAACTGCTAAAAGATGCAGTCAATTGATAAAAGATGTAACATATGTTAAAAAAAAATAATGAACTTTAGTTGATTGGTTGTGGGTGTCATGAAGCCTTGGTCCTAGAAAAGCATACTTCATACAGAGAATTAGGTGCTGAGCATGGATTCAGATAAGCATCCTCAATATAATCCTTGGTTTTGCTGACATGCCTGCAAACATTGGAACTACAAATAGCATTTGCATTGTAACAAACCAATCCATCCCTAACCCACATAAAAATCTATGCACACAGTTTATGCCTCTGTAACTGCTAAAAAATGCGAGTAGCAACCTTTGGCGGAAGTCATTTGATGAGGAGCAGCAATGTCTGTAAAACTGATTCAATATACCTACAAAATTCATAGGCCATAAGCAAATTAGGACTACACAGTTTATGGAGAATAGTGACTATATTTACACTACCAAAAAAGGAGCAAAATCCGTAGCTATAGATCTTCCATCCACCATGGGCCCACCACAAAATCATTTGGATCACCAAAAGTGCTCCCCATACATACAGTTTGTCAGGCCAAGCAAATGTTCATGAAACATTGTATATTTCTTCAAGAAGAATGTGCAACCTATCGTGGAAAGTACTACAGGATCTGCAAAATCAGGTTGTTGCCCCTGCGGCTTTGTGTAATCTCTTACCAGACCACTCATCGCATGCGCCATGAGTGTATACTGAACCTGGACCAGTGACAACTTGTAGCCCATCTAACAGGTGGAGCCCACTTGAGAGTTTGAAAGGTCTGATTTTTGGTGTAGCACAACTACCTTACTTGCATGAACACCACTTCCATCAAATAAACACAATTGGCAAAAAGAAACAAGCAAACAGCCAGACATGAGAGCAGCTCCCTTGGATATGATCATAAGAGAAAATATTTGCATATTGGATACTTCCAAATATTTGCAGGATCATTTTCCAATATGATCATAACAAAAAAGATTTGCATGAATTAGATCCTACCGTTTTCCAAGACAGCCAGACAATTAGATCCTCAGCAGACAAGCCAGCCAGACCAATTCCACCCTGATTTGCATCAACAGAAAAGATAGAGATTTGGTTGGGTACTTCATCAAAGCATACAAGTATTGCCAAAAAAAATAAAAAAATAAAAAATTTGTAAGCACATACATGCTCCACATTAATGAAAGTAAGGTATAACAATAGATCTGCATTCAAAGCAAAATAATGGATCTAAAGATCTGCATTCAAAGCAAAATAATGGGTCTAAAATAATTCAACTTCCACATGTTAAAGTACAATAGAATCCAAAATCTACAAATTTCAATATAGAATCTTGAATGTACTAAAAAAATTCACTTAAACATCAAAAGTTTGGCAAAATTCATAGATTTGAAGTTCCAATGTTCAAAATCTCAGAATTTCAACAAAAATTAACAGATCAGAAGATCCAATGGTCAAAGTCAAGATCAAGATCCAAACCTTGCAGTTGGTAATTCCAAACAATAATTTAAAAAATTAACAGAAAAAGAAAACCCTGCAGATCTCACATTTCAATCAAAATCACAGATCCAGACAAATTCATCTCTAAAAATATCCAAAACCCTGCACAATTCAACGTACATTCCACAATAACAAAAGAAAACACCACTCCCTGCATTTCAATAAAATCCACATATCAAAAGATCCAACAATCAACATCAAGATCAAGATCTATAAGTCTACAATGCGGTAAAAAATTCTCAGATAAAAAACTAGATAGAGAAAGATGAAAGATCAGATCTCACATTTCAATCAACACAGATCCAAAATGATTCATTCTTTGAAATAATATTCCATATCAGGAATAAGCCACTAATTTGTAATGTTAATTTACTAGATGCTTAACCAACAGCATTCATCAAGCTTGATAGATATTCGACTCTTAGACCATACTTCTTTTATTCAGGAATTTTTTTAAACAATTTGTGCTTTCCCCACAATGTAACCAACAACTTTAACCAAATATTTATTTTACCATTTTATGGACATTGACAATAGTAGATTAATACTTGAAATCGTGAAGCTATCAAATTGATTACATAATAAGATAGACCTTCACTGGAGATAGTCCATTTCTTAGCTTCTTTATGCCCATGATTAGACTAGGCCTGTGCTACTAGAACATCTGAATGGGAGGTTTAGTGATCGTTTCTCATGAGGTGGAGGGATTTCTTTAATAATCACATTCTAATTTTTTCCCCTTAACTGTGTCAATATGGAGGTTCAGTTTGGATGCCTAGCCTTCTGCCTATGGCAAAGCAAGGCACCACCAATTTAAAAATCAAGAAAGAAAATCAGCAAAATGATTTCCAAACAACAGGAACCCATAAACAATGGAACTACAATAGCAAATGATTTGAAATCGGCAGCAACGATCACAATAAGGACTTCAACAGAGAAAATTCATAAAAATATAGAACCTATTAAATATACTCACAATAGGTCCATTTTTTAAAGCATGCTCCTTAGCAAATTTGCATACTTGCTTCACGGCAAGAGAATCCATTCCATCTACCCGTTACAAAATACAAGTATGAGAATTCATCAAAAGAAATAATAGCATTATATGGATTATAAAAGGGCAACTGAGCTCACTACAGATTTCGGGGCATTTTCATGAAAAGACAAGCCGTTCCAGAGAGACTTCTCTCAAAGACGCTGGCAGGCTTTAAATCGGCTGTTTCAGTCAAAAGAAGAGCATTGCTTTAATTTGCCTTTTCCTTTTACCTTTTACAGATCGTCGAAACCAAGCGATTCAGTAAGAACTGAAAAACAGGCTTGCTTTTGTAGATCTAGTCAAAGACGAAGCAGTGTGCTTCGATTTTCGTCAAAGATCGAGTGCTTTACCACAAGCCTTTGTCAAAAATCGAGATCTAAGCATCTAAGAGCAGAAAATGAAACAGGAATTCCAAATCTCGAAACAGTTTTGAAACTTCTAGAGAACACAAAATCAAGAAAAAATACACCAAAATCCAGCATTTCCGAGCGGTTTCCAAGAGCTTGAAAGAAAAGAAAAGAAAAGAAAAGGATGAGTTTGCTTCTACTTTGTAGGAATGACTCTCCTCATAAACAGGAAAAAGAAATGACTTCTCTGACTGGTTTTTGCTTGCGAAAACAGCATCCGATTCAGAGAAATTGAATAATCATATCATTCCACAATATGACGGAAAAGAAAAGCAATTCTCTGCAGAAATAGGGACATTTTGCATGCGAGTAGAGAGCGAAAAGCGGAGAAGAGAGGCATTTCCGCCATTTCTAAGCAGGAGAGCATGGAAATGGCAGCAGACAGCCAGGAAATCGCCATTAAAGCTCTCTAACAACCACACCTAGGGTTTCTGCAGCTCTCTCTCCCTAACGGATAACAGTTAATAAATGGGCAGGCGGGAGAGGAAATCGGTAATGAGATCGGCAGAGGAAGAGGGAGATCGAGAGATAGAGAGAGAGAGAGAGAGAGAGAGAGAGGGGATCGGGAGAGGGTGAGGGAGAGGGAGGTCGCGTGAAAATGCGAATGAGGGTTTCCGTCCAAAAAAAAGGAGAAATTGATTCAGTAATCTGCGGCAAATAAAAACTACTGTGCCTATAAGGCTGTGTGGGGTCCAGCGAGGTCTTCAAAACAAATCCTATCCGTCCATCTGTTTTAAAATATAATAACAGAACATAATCCTAAAAATTAGTAATATCCAAAACGCAAGGAAGATACACCAACAAAATATCAGAAATAACAGCATTTGTTGTTAAAACAGGTACAAATCTGAACACGGTTTAAAACCGTTTCAAATTAAACACGGCTTTGAACCGTTTTCAAACCAAAATCCCAGCCGTTCCTGTCCAGAGATTTTGGTGTAGTGGGTGATTCGGTTTTGGAGCGTCTTGCCAGCTGCTGGGGTGCTCAGTTCATTTCTGCTTCTTCCGTCCCTTTCCGTGATCTAATTCCTTGTTTCATTCTTTGGGAGCTGTGGAGGGTGAGGAACTCCTCCAAGTTTAATTACTCCTTTCCGACTCTGGTCTCAACTACCAAAAAAAGGGCAAAGGATTTAGACCACGTTAGTTTTTTGCTACAGATATAAATCTTAGCTAAGTTTGTTACGGTTTTAATCAATAGCTAAAAAGTCAATACACCATTAATATTTAATAGTGTTGTAGGGTGCTCTATGAGGCCTAAAAGAAACTATATGTTCTATCTAAGCCATCCATATATTTTTAAATATTACTTTAGTGGATGAGAAAAAACATTAGCTATATTGAAGGCTCATGTGGACCACATGGTAGGAAAGATTAATATTAAATTGTAGTTGCTTCTTATGGTGTGGTCCACTTGGATCTTCAATATACCTGAAAGTTGGTGTGATAAGCTAAAATAATTTATTAAAATTATGGATCAGAATGGATTGAGGAAATACATCATGATGGGCCCCACAGAACCCCTGATCAAACCATCAATGTCTGTCCGTCCATCAGAAACCCCCAAATTTGAGGGAACGGATTGACTACTCCCCCTGACACCAGCCATTGCCTAGTGGTCGATGCTCTGTGGGGCCCACCATGATGTATGTGTGTCATCCATGCCATCCATATATTTTTATATATCATTTTATGATATGATAAAAAAATGAAGTATATCTCTATCACAAGTGGATCACATTATAGGAAAAAATTTTGAATGAATTTTGACCATTAAAAACGTTTTGGGAGCCATAAAAGTTTTGGATCAAGCTGATATTTATTTTTCCCTTCATCTAAGTCTTCATGACCAAATCAACAGATTGGATGTCAAATAAAAAGTACAGTGGGCCTTATGAGGATTTTCATTGTTAACATCCATTCATTATTTTTGTCCTGTGGTGTGGCCCACCTAAGATTTATATCCCTATAATTTTTTATATCAAGCCCTAAAATGAACTGTAAAAATGGATGAATGGAATGGATGAAACACATACATCATGGTGGGACCCATGGAGCACCGACCACCAGCCACGGGGCTGGTGTCAGGAGGAGTAGCCAATCCGTTCCCCAAATTTGGGCGCGGGCTCAAAACAGAGCCGCGCCCAAACACGTATTTCGCTCTCTCTCTCTCTCTCTCTCTCTCTCTCTCTCTCTCTCTCTCTCTCTCTCTCTCTCTCTCTCTCTCTCTCTCTTCGTTCCCTGATTTTTACCTGATCGGCTTCCCTAATCCTGGGCGCGAGTATTAGAGCATTCCCTAAGCTCTGATACTACACGGGTATCAGAGCATTCCCTAAGCTCATCTTTCCCTGATCCTCTCTCTCCCTTTCGATCTCTGCTCCATCTCTCTCATTCTCCTCCCTCTCTCTCCAATGCATCAGCCGTGAACGCCCTCTTCTCTCTCTCTCTCTCCATTGCACCAGCCGTGAATCTCCTGCTCGAAGAAACACACGCCGTGAAGCTCCTCTCCATAGGTTTGATATATTCTTCTATTTGTATCTCTTTTCCTTTCTTTCAGATTTGAAATGGAATGCTATCTGTTTGATGAAATGTCATTGTATCTATTTGATGAAATGGCATGCTATCTATTTGTTGAAATGACATTCATGTCAGGAAATATTAAACAGTTATATATATATATATATATATATATATATATATATATATATATATATATATATATATATTAATGCAACGTCCCCATCCCATTTAATTTGTAAGCCTTAATTGAGACTTTGAACTGAAGACTTCGACAATTACAGCAACAAAGCTAGTTTGTTGGTTTATCAGAGACAAATCTTGTTTGAGTTACTAATCCCAAGGTACCATACAAATTTCCTATGCAATCTTTCTGCCATTGTCTTTTATAACTCAAAATGTATTTCAAGAACACTATATTGAACACATGTTCTTACAACAATAACAGCCAAATTAGAACTCTTTGAAACAAATCATAGAGCCATGCTGACCAAATGATTAGGAGATTTTGAGATATTCAGCTCCTCTATGCCATATTTCTTGGCTCAAATATATGTGACTAAAAGATGTGAGTAATAAAAGTAAGAATAATATAGGAATTACTCTCAAAGTGGGGAAGGATAGCACCACTGTTCTCAGCCACATCCTACTCTGCAGCAGCCCACGCAAAAACAATCTCTAGATCATGTTGTTCATTACTCTCAGTGGCAACCCTACACCAGAAAGACTATAAGAATCAAATCTAATCCAGTGGTGTGGAGCTCATTGTCTCAACCAATAAATAGCACATAGATCAACATCTAGAAAGATGGTGGTTGTGGTGATGACAACAATGATGTAGATGATGTACATAAAGAAGCACAACCAGAATTAGTCAATCAAAAGAAGAAGAGAAACACAAGTGAAGAACAAAATTCATTGCTCCTATTCACTGTCCCTCATTCTATTGCCAATGCACTCTCTAAACACCTCTGCATACCTCCATTGAGTTTGCGTTCATCCAGAAGTGTTATGGTTAGCATGGACACATCCACGTAAGGCTACATGTGACAGCATGGCACACATGTCAGACATCCTAGCAACGTTAGGTGGTCACTCTGTACAGATGACTAGGCCTAAAAATGAGACATTCATCGGGTGGACCACACTCACATGTCAAATGTGAACCACAACAAGTTTTTTAATGTCCGTTATTTTCAAGCATTTGTGGTCAACCTGATTCTGGATCTGGTAAGTGTGAAGCCTACCTGCATAGTGCAAATATAAAATACATGTTAAGAGGTTCATGTGGAGAGTTGCATCTGGGCTTAATAGAGGTGAAAAAAACATTAACAAGCTTCTAAGAACCTAAGCTACTATAGATTCTAGGTTCCTCTATATGCCTTAAGATTTATCTACCATTTTATAGAATTAAAGAGCCAAAAGCACAATTCTTAAGTAGGCATTTTTCTAGAAGATCGTGTGCCACCAATCCCGATGACAATATATCTTCTAGGTGTTTTAGTTGTTGCACGTTGGACAAATTTGAGAACCACGTGGACTTCTAATTGCATCCCTATGAAGACATGCAGTGCACAAAGGATGCGGTATGACCCAAGGCAATCTTAGGTCCAAGTCCCTAAACACTTCAACAAGGGTGATGCGACAACAACCTGCACTCCTGAAGCAGTTATAGAGGCCAGTGGTTTAGTTGATTCCATGCATATCTTGAAGCAGGTACATGAACCCACCAAACATTTAGCAAGAACCATGAATCAGTTTGGTCCAACTGGGTTAGATGAGTGCCCAAAAACTTAGTTGGTCCACTTGTCAGGTGCACCACCCATATGTACCAAATACAAACTGCTGGCAATTTTCTTCAGCCGATTAGATAAATGTGTAGCTCACACCTGATGAATTCACCAGACTGATTTTTGATATGGCCATTGGATCCCAAACTGCCAGTTCAACACACATAGCTGCAAGCAAAGGTGTGTGTCAACAGGCATCCATGAGCTTAGAAATGTTCCTGTCTAAGGAGATTCGGTATGCAGAACAGAATCCAAATAGTCCAACAATCCCAAACTTATGTAAGTTTTCTGTTGTTTTTTATTACATATGATCTTTTATGTGATCCTTGTCAAGTAAATGGTGGCAATCTGCAGTGATTGGGACTTGTTATTATTCTACCATCCATTTCTTCTTTGAAGATAATGATTTTAATGGTTTTGTTGCTCAATTTACTCTTCTACCTATGGACTCATTTAATCAGTTTCTTCCACGTAGATTGAAATGCCAATGCCTTCACAGTTGTTGCATCAATATTCAAAATTCAACATGCCTTCTCTTGCAGTTTTTGGACCAATCCTTATTTGTATATGTATATTTAGCTATTTGATTTCTTTCGTTCTTCTTCTTCTTCTTCTTCTTCTTTTTCCCCCACTTGGCATATTTCTGAGGTGAATACTTCCCTTCTTTAACTGGTAGTAAACAAATTCCACATGATAAATTGAAGGATAAAATGCTCATTGCTCAAGTGCCCAAATGTCCCCTGAAGACTAAGCGGAGCAAAAACATGAGCTAACTTTTGGTTACCTGTATAGGTTGGACATGTATACATGATATGGACTGGCAGACTAAGAACATGCTTAAATGATAATATGGAATAATTCATTATCTAATATCTGTTCATGTTTGGTATGAACAAGAACATGGATGTTATATTCAATATATATATATATATATATATATATATATATATATATATATATATATATATATATATATATATATATATATATATATATATATATATATTAAATGGTACAAAGGATAAGTAAAAGGATCAATTATTTGTTTTAAATCATATTCATGAAAGTCTAAACATGTCCGGCATGGTGTTTCTTGATAAATCTGTTACTTGCACATGGAAATGTGTCGAGCTGGGTATTATGCACTTTCTTAGACATGATAACTATATAAAAGTTGATGCACCAGCAACAGGGTTGTTTTGTTTGGTCAACATGGGTACCACTACAAGTTGTCATTAAATGCGGTGTTACTATACCTCTTGCTTTGGTTTACATTGTTTTGTTTGCTGTTATTTTCTCCTCCATATCTTCATTATATTCCTATGATAAGCCTATAGTGCCAGTTTTAATTATTATTTCTCCGTTGCTTATGTCTACTCTTCCCATGTTCGTGTAAAACCTACCGTTAGTTATTCAAAGAAAGGGCGACATTCCAAGCACTCACACTTTCTCTCCTTGCTAGATAAATTGGTGAGTCTTCTTTCCTTTATACCATATGATTCATTGATGAAGTGGCTTGTCCAAATGTTTATATATTATCTCAAAATTGATGAAGTAGATCTGGAAGTGCGTCGGAGATATGCAGATGTTGAGCGGGGGTCCCTGAAAGGTGGGAACCACTGTTATAACCATAATAAAGCTGTCCATTTCCTATAGACAGTAATATGGGTGGCCAGACCCATGTTTATATATTATCTCGAAATTGATGAAGCAGATCTGGATGTGTGTCGGAGCTATCCAAATGTTGAGCGGGGGTCCCTGGAAGGTGGGAACTGCTGTTATGACTATGATGAAACTGTCCATTTTCTATGGACAGCATTGGAGGGGTCTGGCCATTTGAACAGGCCGTGTTTATATCTTTATTTGTAGGGACCACACCCTTAACCTAAACCACACCCTAAACCTATAACCTAAACCTATACCGATAACCTAAACCTATAACCTAAACCTATAACCTATAACCTAAACCTCAACCTATAACCTAAACTCAATCCTAAACTCAATCCCGAACCTAAACCCGATTTCCTAAACCTAAACCTTAATCTATTCTCAATTCCCTAAAGCTATAACCTATAACCTAAACCTAAACCTAACCTAAACCTATAAACTAAACCTATAACCTTAACCTAAACCTAAAACCTAAACCTAAACCTAAACCAAAACATATAACCTTAATCTAAACCTAAAACCTAAACCTAAACCTAAAACCTAAATGTATTCTCAAATCCCTAAACCTAAACCTACACCTAATCCTAATCTCAACTATTTAACCTAAATCCAAACTTGAAAACCCAAACCTAAACCCGATATTGAACCCAAACCCGATTTCTTAAACCTAAACTTTAACCAATTCTCAATTCCCTAAAGCTATAACCTATAACCAATAACCTAAACCTAAACCTAACCAAAACCTAACCTAAACCTAAAACCTAAACCTAAACCTAAACCAAAACCTATAACCTAAACCTTAACCTATAACCTATAACCTAAACTTATAATCTGTAACCTAACCTTAACCTAAGCCTAAAACCTAAACCTAAACCTATAACCTAAACCTATAAACTAAAACCTAAACCTAAAACCTAAATGTATTCTCAAATCCCTAAACCTAAACCTAGACCTAATCCTAATCTCAACTACTTAACCTAAACCTAAACTTGAAAATCCAACCTAAACCCGATCCCGAACCCAAACCCAATTTCCTAAACCTAAACCTTAACCTATTCTCAATTCCCTAAAGCTATGACTTATAACCTATAACCTATAACCTAAACTTAAACCTAACCTAAACCTATAACCTAAATCTATAACCTTAACCTAAACCTAAAACCTAAACCTAAACCTAAACCAAAACCTATAACCTTAACCTAAACCTAAACCTAAACCTAAAACCTAAATGTATTCTGAAATCCCTAAACCTAAACCTAAACCTAATCCTAATCTTAACTACTTAACCTAAACCTAAACTTAAAAATCCAACCTAAACCCGATCCCGAACCCAAACTCGATTTCCTAAACTTAAACCTTAACCTATTCTCAATTCCCTAAAGCTATGACTTATAACCTATAACCTATAACCTAAACTTAAACCTAACCTAAACCTATAACCTAAATCTATAACCTAAACCTAAACCTAAAACCTAAACCTAAACCTAAACCAAAACCTATAACCTTAACTTAAACCTAAAACCTAAACCTAAACCTAAAACTAAGACCTAAATGTATTCTCAAATCTCTAAACCTAAACCTACATCTAATCATAATCTCAACCACTTAACCTAAACCTAAACTTGAAAACCCAAACCTAAACCTGATCCCGAACCCGAACCCGATTTCCTAAATCTAAACCTTAACCTATTCTCAATTCCTGAAAGCTATAACCTATAACCAATAACCTAAACCTATAACCTTAACCTAAACCGATAACCTAAACCTAAACCTAAACCAAAACCTATAACCTTAACCTAAACCTAAAACCTAAATCTTAACCTATAACCATTAACCTAAATTTATAACCTATAACCTAATCTTAACCTAAACCTAAAACCTAAACCTAAACCTATAAACTAAAACCTAAATCTAAACCTAAAACCTAAATATATTCTCAATTCCCTAAACCTAAACCTACACCTAATCCTAATCTCAACTACTTAACCTAAACCTAAACTTGAAAATCTAAACCTAAACCTGATCCCAAACCCGAACCCGATTTCCTAAACCTAAACCTTAACCTATTCTCAATTCCCTAAAGCTATAACCTATAACCTAAACCTAACCTTAACCTAAACCTAAAACCTAAACTTAAACCTATACCTAAGCCTATAACCTTAACCTAAACTTATAACCTAAACCTAAACCTAAAACCTAAATGTATTCTCAAATCCCTAAACTTGATCCCGATCCCGAACCCGAACCTAATTTCCTAAACCTAAACCTTAACCTATTCTCAATTCCTTAAAGCTATAACCTATAACCTCTAACATGTAACATAAACCTAAACCTTAACTTAAACCTATAACCTAAACCTAAAATTTAACCTAAACCTAAACCTAAACCTATTACATTAACTTAAACCAAAACTTATAAACTAAACCTTAACCTATAACCTATTACCTAAACTTATAACCGATAACCTAACCTTAACCTAAACCTAAAACCTAAACCTAAACCTAAAACCTAAATGTATTCTTAAATCCCTAAACCTATACCTACACCTAATCCTAATCTCAACTCCCTAACCTAAACCTAAACTTAAACATGAAAACCGAAACCTAAACCCGATCCTAAACCCGAACCTAATTTCCTAAACCTAAACCTTAACCTATTCTCAATTCCCTAAAGCTATAACCTATAACCTATAACTCACACCTAAACCTAACCTAAACTTATAACCTTAACCTAAACCTAAAACCTAAACCTAAACCTAAAACCTAAATGTGTTCTCAAATCCTTAAACCTAAACCTACACCTAATCCTAGTCTCAACTCTTTAACCTAAACCTAAACTTGAAAACCCAAACTAAACCCGATCTCAAACCCGAACCCGATTTCTTAAACCTAAACCTTAACCTATTCTCAATTCCCTAAAGCTTTAACCTATAACCTATAACCTAAACCTAAACCTATAACCTAAACCTAAACCTTAATCTAAACCAAAACCAAAACCTATAACCTAAACCTTAACCTATAACCTAAACTTATAACCTATAACCTCACCTTAACCTAAACCTAAACCTAAACGTATAACCTAAATCTAAAACCTAAATGTATTCTCAAATCCCTAAACCTAAACCTACACCTAATTTTAATCTCAACTCCCTAACCTAAACTGTAACACCCTAAAAATCGGGGGTCGTGTATAAACTCAACTCCCGAGTTCCAGACCGTCACTTATGCAACAAAAATGGTTATGATTCAATGTTGTCTGATTTAAAGCATTCACATGAGTAAAAGTATACCAAAACTGCAATTCATACTTCAGATCCAGTGATAAAAGCAAGCGGAAGACTAAACAATGTATATATCACTGTATGGAAAAACAAAGTAATCTCATCTGTCTCCAAAGTATGACTACATCTCTGAGTCTCATATACATATACATAACAAAAGAATAATGTTCAAAAGAAAGTCCCACTGATGTCCCCTCGATCCAGGTCGCCTACGGGAAGCCATCGTGATACTGCATATACGAGAACTCATCCTGGTCCTCGTCGATCTCTGGCTCCACCTCCTGGATCTTGTCCTCACCTGCATCTACAACAGGGTCTGGTGGGTGTTGCAAACACCATCCCGTAATGTGGGAATGAGTGATCAACTCAGTGGAATCATAGAGCAAAGATTAGCATGTTCACAATTCAATCACGCGATAATAGTAAAGCAGTAAATCAGACAATCCTAATACTGTTATTAATGCAAGATGATATGACGTGATGTATGCCCTCACCGACGATCACCCTCATGCGGCAACATCTTACGACTGCGGCATGCCACACTCCCTAGAGTGCTCCACATCTTCCAGGCACATGCAATGCTATGGTGATATGATTTTCAAGTTGTTATTAGTCCATTCAAACAGCAGGATTGGGAAACTAAGGTACTTCCCTTGTATCAATCCCAACACAGATCCTGTCTAGGGTCGTCACTCATACGATGTGTATTTCGTAGGTCACTGCAAGGGCTGCCAGGGCTGTTGCTCGCACTCGTTGCACCGCTCCCCCATCACCTTATCAATACAGGCCTACCGTACTCTACTGCAACGGAAGGGTCGTCGCCTCTCGTGGACTCAGAATACGCTCGCGGTCACTACAAAGGGCTCGTCGCCTGATCAGTGTAGGCCGACAGCTAGAATATAGTGTCCCATACCACCATAATCTGCTCACGAGTCAAGGTGCTCACTGGTCACTACGAGGAGGTTTGTGGCCCCAGCGTAGGACGACAGCTCGACCACGGTGTCCCATACCACCATGCCCGGCTCATGAGTCTTCGTGGATCAAGGTACCACGGTTAACAGGGTTTACAATGGTAAGTTCAGTACCCTAGGTTCAAGCAGTTATGACACATACAAGGTGAACATACATCGGCCAGTCGGGTTACTTGACGGGCTCGACTAGCGCGATCGCATCTCAAGTTGAACGACATGAAGTGCGTAAAACACTTCGCGTGGCCTAACCACTGCCGCCAACTCTAAACACGAATCCCGTTCATCGACGTGTCGTTCGTGGCTATGACCAGTCAGCCACGAATTCGCTCGGTTACCGACTGCCTGGACTAAGTCAAGTCCCACACATCTATGGAATCATATTAGCATTACATGTTAAAGTATTGGAATTGAAATACATCATGTGAGCATGTTAACACATGTTATAACATTCAACTTAAGCAAATCTTCAAGGCATACTTTCCATGCACGTAATGCAATCATGCATAAGGTAAACATGTAGGAAATCATTTAGGTCAGCATATTAGTCAAGAAATCAATCTCAAACTACTACATAACATCATTTAATTCAATACATACTAATACAAGCATCTATACAAACACATACACTACACACTTAAGTCCACATATAGTATGTCGACCCAAAGTGCGCAACTTGGCGAATCTCTTCGCCAAACTGATTATGCAGGCATTCCTAACTCCCTAATGCGGCGACAAACCATGTCAATCACGTCAGCAAAATATGCATGTAGACCGTACTTCCTACAAATGACTAAAATGCCCTAAATCTCATATTCTTCGTTAATTTACGAAACAAGAAACGGAGAGCATGTTGTACATGTCAAACGGAGATGCCGTCGATAATCTACTATTAAACGACATTGAAAGCGTTGTAAACCGTCAATCAAAGCGTCTAAAATCCTCACCTAGTCTCTTACGGTTGCGGGATTTTGAACGGAGCGTGTACGCTTCGTCTACGATAGTAGGAGAACCTGATTTATGGAATACGTTAGCTAACGTGCTATGAATCTAGGTAAACCCTAAATCAGCAAGGTTTGGGGTTATTTTATACCTGAAAAAGGGGAGAAATCACCAGCCAGGTGATTGGGAAGAAGTGCAGAAGCACTAGCAATCGGTGGCTCGGAAGCGGGAAGAATCTCTTCTTCTCTTTCTCTCAAACTCTCTCTCCTTTTCTCTAGGGTTTGTGATTTTCGGATGGAAGGGAGAAATGAGGGTTTCAACCCCTTTTATAAGCTTAAAATCGTCGAAAATAGGCTCCGGGACGAAGTTTACTTGGTGCCTATCCATTTCGGGGCTGTTTCGGTTCAAAAACTGCTTTCTGCTGGTCCCCTGGTCGATTACGATCGGACTTAAGCTCATGTGTACCAGATGTAGCTCGTATTAAGTTTTCAGTCTGGCAGGGTTCGCAGATCGCACGTGGCGGACCAGTTTCAGTTCAGCGGTCATCGCACGTAGATCAGGGCTGAAAATCTCATGATAATAAATAGAAATTTTTCCTGATCCGAGGGTGTAATCTGGATGAATTCTAACGGTCAGAACGCTTAATACTGACGCGTCAAGTCGTGTGCCAGATTTGAATTTGAATTTTCAAATTCGTCCCTATTCGCGGTCGCTTCAGTTCGGGTTCAACGAAATCGTCTGTGATTATCGGTTTGACTTGATTTTCGAGATGATTATCAAGTCCAGCTGGGCGGTTCTAACGGTCTAAGATAGGAGGTATCGGACCTTCGACGCGCGGTCTAGATCCAATTCAAGAATTCAATGTGGTCCAGAGAACAAACCTGCTTAGAGTTTGATCCGAGGTTATAGAGTATTGTAGAGTTGTTTGTTCTACTCGATATGGGTCTTGCAGAACATATTTAAAGTGATCAGGGACTATTTCCCAGCTACTCTAGCGTTGCGCTAGCTAACTTACGCTTAATTTCCATGGAATTTATTTCTACGCGATTTCGGGTCGAGTTGGTACTCGAACCCAAGTACGGATTTTTCACGGGCGTTACAATCTACCCCCCTTAACAAATAATTTCATCCTCGAAATTTGTTCCTTTTCGTACTCCTCGAGAAGCTGTGGGTAGTTCTTTCTGATCTCGGCTTTTGTCTCCCAAGTAGCCTCCTCTTCAGAGTGATGCGTCCATAGTACCTTCACAAGGAAAATCACCTTGCTACGCAGTACCTGCTCCTTCCTGTCTAAGATGCGTGTCGGTCGCAGGATATAAGTAACATCCTCTCCTAACTGCACCTTCTCCCATCTGATGATATGGGAAGGATCAGCAACGTACTTCTTCAGTATAGAAACATGAAATACGTTGTGGACGCTCGCGAGGGGCGTGGGTAAAGCCAATCGGTAAGCCACTGCTCCCACACGATCGAGGATCTGGAATGGACCAATGAATCGCGGTGCCAGCTTCCCCTTTTTCCCGAACCGAAGGACTCCCTTCATCGGGGAAACTCGCAAAAACATGTGATCCCCGACTGTGAACTCTAGTGGCCTCCGTCTCGTATCGGCGTAGCTCTTCTGTCTGCTCTGCGCTGTAAGAAGCCGACGTCGAATAATATCAATCTTCTCTGACGTCGCCTGCACCAACTCTGGGCCAATCAAGCTACGCTCACCGACCTCTAACCAGCAATGCGGTGAGCGACAAGGTCGCCCATACAGCGCCTCATAAGGTGTCATGCCGATACTCGCCTGGAAGCTATTATTGTACGCAAACTCCGCATATGCAAGACAGTCATCCCAACTGTCCTTGAAGTCCAATGCGCAAGCTCGCAACATGTCCTCCAGGATCTGGTTCACTCGCTCCGTCTGTCCGTCCGACTGTGGGTGGAAGGCAGTACTGAACTTCAACTTCACACCCATAGCCTCCTGAATGCGAGTCCAGAAAATATAAGTGAACCGCGTGTCTCTGTCCGACACGATCTCTAACGGAACTCCATGCAGACGCACAATCTCTCGGATGTATAATCTAGCCAGCTCGTCTGCAGAGTTCGTAACTCTGATCGGTAGGAAGTGCGCCGACTTCGTCAATCGGTCGACGATCACCCAAATGGAATCATGCCCCTTCCTCGTCTTCGGCAACCCAGAAATGAAGTCCATGGAAATGAAATCCCACTTCCACTTTGCAATCGGCATAGGCTGCAAAAGTCCAGGTGGTCGGCGATGCTCTGCCTTCACCTGCTGACAAGTAAGACAACGGGACACGAACTCAGCTATATGGGTCTTCATACCTTCCCACCAATACGTCCTCTTCACGTCACGATACATCTTCGTGCTGCCTGGATGCATCGCGAGTCTAGTAGAATGCGCAGCCTCGAGAATCTCTCGTCTCAAGTCAGGGACATCTGGGAAGCATAGGCGGCCACGGTAACGTAAGCTCCCATCCATACCAACTCGCCAGTCGGCGTCAGCATCATCACTGGCCTGCTCTCGAAGCTCAGTAAGATGCGCGTCGTCCCTCTGCGCCTCGATGACTCGGTCATCGATCTGGGATCGCACCTGTACGTGTGCGATGAACTCAAATGGCTCATCTACGGTGAGTTTCTGCTCAAAGTCTCGCAAAAACTCCACCATATCCCACTCGGCAACCATCAGCGGAGTCGCAAACTCTATCGCCTTCTTGCGGCTCAACGCATCAGCCATAAGGTTCGCCTTCCCAGGATGGTAAGAGACTTCAAACTTGAAGTCCTTCAGCGTCTCCATCCATCGCCGCTGCCTCATATTCAAGTCTCGCTGCGTGAATATGTACTTGAGGCTCTTGTGGTCGCAAAAGAGCTCGAACTCCTCTCCATAGAGGTAATGTCTCCAGAGTCTCAGTGCGAATATAACGGCTGCCAACTCTAGGTCGTGTGTAGGGTAATTCTCCTCGTGCTTCCTTAATTGTCTCGAGGCATACGAAATTACCATGTCCCTCTGCATAAGGACACAACCCAAACCAACGCTAGACGCGTCAGTGTATATAGTGTATCTAACCCCTTGCTCTGGCAATACTAGTACAGGGGCGGACGTAAGTCTGTCCTTCAGCTCCTGAAAAGCTGACTCCGCCTTCTCATTCCAGGCGAACTTCACGTCCTTCCGTGTCAACTGAGATAAGGGTCTCGCGATCTTCGAGAAGTCCTGAATGAAGCGCCGATAGTAGCCAGCGAGACCCAAGAAACTCCTCACCTCAGTGACAGAACCAGGCTGCTCCCAGTCCTGCACCGCAGCTACCTTAGACAGGTCAACTGTCATGCCATCCTTGGACACCACGTGTCCCAGAAACTTCACCTCCTGCTTCCAGAAGTCGCACTTCTTATACTGTGCGAACAACTGATGTCGTCTGAGCGTATCAAGGACCAAACGCAAGTGCTCCTCATGCTCCTCTCGACTCCTAGAGTACACCAAAATGTCGTCAATAAAAATAACGACGAATCGATAGAGGAAAGGTCCAAATACCCGGTTCATCAGATCCATGAACACGGTCGGTGCGTTCGTGAGACCGAACGACATCACGAGGAACTCGTAGTGGCCAAAACTGGTCCTGAATGCTGTCTTCTGCACGTCCTCATCGCTGACGCGCAGCTGATGATAACCTGACTGAAGATCAATCTTCGAGAAGTACTGCGCTCCTCTCAACTGATCAAACAAGTCATCGATCCTGGGCAAAGGGTACTTGTTCTTCACTGTGAGCTGGTTCAGCCTGCGATAATCAATACACAATCGCAGCGAACCATCCTTCTTCTTCACGAACAAGACCGGTGCTCCCCAAGGAGACACGCTAGGCCGTATAAAGCCAAGCTCTAGCAGGCCATCAATTTACGTCCTCAACTCCTCCATCTCACATGGTGTCATGCGATACGTCGGCAGTGAGACGGGTGTAGAACCAGGAACCAGATCGATAGTGAAATCGATCTCACGTCGGGGCGGCAAACCAGAGATCTTCCTAAACAGATCCCCGAACTCAGAAACAACTGGCGTCTGCTCAAGTACCTGGGCACCAGCGTCGCGCAATAGAGTGGCGTAGCTAAGAATGCGGAAAGGAAGATTTACCCACACTGGAAATGTGAAGGATGCACCCTCAGGCTCGTACGCTGTGACTATACGAGTCTCGCAGTCAATCTCGGCTCTAGCTGCAGTCAACCAATCCATGCCAAGAATGACGTCGAGATAAACGAGCGAGGGATCGACGACCAGATCAAGAGTCATCGTCCCGCCTCCCAGATCAACCAAACAACCCTCACACATCTGGCTGACATCCGAATAATCTCCATGAGCTGCAAAGACTCGCACGCTATCCATAGTGATAGTCTGTAACCCAAGACGCCTGACTACGGCACACGATATCAAAGAAATCGTGGAACCAGTGTCCACCATGACAAGAACGGGAGTACCTCCGATATGGGCCGTGACCTCGAAGGCTGAATGCTGAAAAGTCGGCGTCGTAGCTGCCTCAGCGGTCAATGCATGAACTCGAGCCTGCTGTGGCCAGTTCGGCCGCTGTGTCAAGGGCCGTGGAGGCTGTCGAATCTGCTATACCGTAGGTCTGAAAGAAGGATGCACAGGAGCTGACCGTATAGGCGGTGCTGATATCGCCTGTGGACGTACACGATCAATCTTCTGCGGCGGCGAGAACCCACTGTCCCGCATCCTCGAAAAGCAACTCTGCGCCAAGTGGCCCGTCCTCCCACAGTATGTGCATGACAAATCAGGGCGCCGAAACGGTGGTACAGGCGTCGTGGTCCTAGTAGGAGGATCAATGTGAAGCCTCTTGCCCGCGAAGGGCCTGTCTGGCAAATCCGGTCGCGGCCTAGAAGCAGCCGGGCCTCGAGATCGCGCAAGTCGATCCACGTCCTGCTCTGCCCGCATGGACATGTGAACCAACTCCGCATAGGAGGAAAAACTGACACAGCACATCTTCGACCTAATATCCGGTCGCAAGCCCTCCAAAAAGCGCTGTATGCGCATCTGCTCATCAGTTAGGATCGTCGGGACGTACTTGCCCAACTCTGTGAACCGATGCTCATACTCGGTAACTGTCATCGCTGCCTGTCTGAGACGGAGAAACTCATTCTCCCTGTCGTGCCTGTAGGTCTGGGGATAATACTTCTCATGGAAACGAAACTCAAATGCTGCCCACGTCCATACAAAATCTGCGGTAACAGTCCGCAGTACGCTATCCCACCACATACTGGCCTCTCTCTCAAACAGGAAGGTAGCCTGCTCTACCTGCTCAGCCTCGGTGCAGTGCAACATCCGTAGAATCTTCGACACTCGGTCAAGCCAGTACTCAGCCTCCTCGGGTCTGTGAGAACCCGTGAAAGTAGGAGGCCGCAAGCGCTGAAATCGCTCCAGTAGGCCCCATGTGTCGGCAGGATTCCCCGCAGGGAAAGCAGGCGGCGCAGGATGAGCCATGCCCTCATCCTGGGCGTAAGTATAGGCATCCTCAGCTGGATGCGCAGGTGGTGCAGGTGAAGTAGATGTAGTCGCACCCCCACCCTGGGCTAACGTCCCCACTATGGTGGTCAGAAGCTGCTGCTGCTGTAACATCATAGCCATCATCTGCTCGAATCTGTCAGGGGGTGGAGTAGGCTGTGGCGGATGAGGTGTGGAAGTAGATGCGCGATGTGGCTCTCTAACTGATGGTGTAAATGGCGGTGGTCCATCTGTAGGACCAACAGCAGGCTGAGACGACCGAACCGCCTCAGGAATCGGGCCCACAGCAGGGTCCGGACGAGTGACAGACTGAGAGGGAGTCTGATCCATATGCTCTGACAATGCAAGCCGAACCGCGCTCCGCCTCAGCAGGGTCCGGACGAGTGACAGACTTGTAAGGAAAAATTCCTTCTACTCTTTCTCTCAAACTCTCTCTCCTTTATCCTAGGGTTTGCAATTTTTGGATGGGAGAGGGAAATGAGGGTTTCAACCCCTTTTATAAGCTTAAAAATGCCAGAAACAGGCTCCGGGACGAAGTTTACTTGGTGCCTATCCATTTCGGGGCTGTTTCGGTTCAAAAACTGCTTTCTGGTGGTCCCCTGGTCGATTGCGATCGGACTTAAGCTCATGTGTACCAGATGTAGCTCGTATTAAGTTTTCAGTCTGGCAGGGTTCGCAGATCGCACGTGGCGGACCAGTTTCAGTTCAGCGGTCACCGCACGTAGATCAGGGCTGAAAGTCTCATGATAATAAATAGAAATTTTTCCTGATCCGAGGGTGTAATCTGGATGAATTCTGACGGTCAGAACGCTTAATACTGACGCGTCAAGTCGTGTGCCAGATTTGAATTTGAATTTCCAAATTCGTCCCTATTCGCGGTCGCTTCAGTCCGGGTTCAACGAAATCGTCTGTGATTATCGGTTTGACTTGATTTTTGAGATGATTGTCAAGTCCAGCTGGGCGGTTCTAACGGTCTAAGATAGGAGGAATCGGACCTTCGATGCGCGGTCTAGATCCAATTCAAGAATTCAATGTGGTCCAGAGAACAAACCTGCTTAGAGTTTGATCCGAGGTTATAGAGTATTGTAGAGTTGTTTGTTCTACTCGATTTGGGTCTTACAGAACATATTTAAAGTGATCAAGGACTATTTTCCAGCTACTCTAGCGTTGCGCTAGCTAACTTACGCTTAATTTCCATGGAATTTATTTCTACGCGATTTCGGGTCGAGTTGGTACTCGAACCCAAGTACGGATTTTTCATGGGCGTTACATAAACCTAAACTTAAAAACCCAAACCTAAACCCGATCCCAAACCCGAACCTGATTTCCTAAAACTAAACCTTAACTTTTTCTCAATTCCCTACCTATAACCTAAACCTAACCTAAACCTATAACCTTAACCTAAACCTAAAACCTAAACCTAAACATGAACCTAAACTTAAAACCTTAACCTAAACCTAGGTTTTGAGTTTAAAAGTCCATCCTAGGTTTGCACACATTACTCATGTTGAATTTTTCCATAGTTTAGTAGATTTGTAGGTACATTTTTTATTTCTTCATATATAAGTGTTTTTTTTTTTTTGTCTTTCTTCCTTTTGAGATGTGTATAAAGGTATGCTTGTTTGAATGTGTCTACATATGCTGTTTTATACAGGTTGATAAGCTAAAGAAGTCAATAGAGGATGAAATTCATTTTCTCAAGGGAGGGGTTTTAAAACTTGAAAGTGATCTTGTGTCGAAGTCCATAAAAGTTACATCTGCAATTTCAAGGAAAGAAAAAGCTCTATCTTCTGCATTTGCTAAAATTGACCGTCTGAAGGAAGAAAATTTTGTAAAAACGTGAGCATTATTGAATGCATATAGAGGGTATTTACTGTGTTGGAGTGTATTTGTTTCTTGCACATGAGGGCACGTTTTAGTTGTAATTCTTATGATAGGTTGATCAAAGTGAAGTATTGTTTATTTAGAAATGTGAATGTAGGATGCATTGTATGATTTGATTGTTATTTGTAATAAATGCATCATTTTTATTTTTTTTTGCTGATTGCATTTTATATACTATTTCTATCAGCATTAATCTTAGATGAGTCATCATTCACAGCAGGTTCTTGCAATGAAAACATGTCGTATTATTACAATTAAAAAAAAATAGCTACAACTATAATCCGTAGCTATAGTTACGGCTTTTCTCCGTAGCTATTGATATCTATTGCTACGGATATTTTTTGTGCTATTGGTATCTATTGCTACGGATAAACCCTTTTTCTATGGATATGATCCGTAGCACGTTCGTCGCTATTGGTGGGGTAGCCAAAGGTATTGTTACAGATATAATCTATAGCTATTGGTATCTATTGCTATAGATTATATTCGTAGCTATTGGTATCTATTGTTATGGATATAATCTGTAGCTATACCTTTAGCTACCCCACCAATAACGACGGACGTGCTACAGATTATATCCATAGCAAAAGAGCTTTTGCTACGGATTTTCGACTTTTGGCAAGTTGTCCATACACAAGGGAGTATTCTTGGAAGCTTAAAAAGAAGTGGGCTTAAAATGGCAGGTAGGGCATAAAAGGGTTGTACAATAGGAAATTTCTCATTCTTCAATCCTCCCCAACCCTACCTTATCTAAAAAGACAAGCCCCCTTATATGTATGGGAAGATTCGCTGCTTCCTTGAATACATGCATGGTGGGTTCCACCTGCTACGTGACTTGGATGTTCCAATAGAATGCCAGGTTTCCATGCGTGGCCGTCACTCCACCTCTATGTGGGGAGAAAGTAAATTCTCCTTTTCCTTCTATCTTTAATCCAGTGGTGGGGCAACATAGTTTCATGCAGGCCTTTCTTCATGCAAATATGCTATTTGCGTATAACATCTATACCATGTAAAGCAGTGCACCTACCATCACTAACAAATATAGGAATTATGGGTGCATTTTTACCGGCGGCCAACATAAACAACTGGTGTAAATATGAATCACCAGCACTTTAGTATGGCTGTCCCTATTTAGCATGAAGATCGCCTGACACAATATTCAGGCTGGTCTTCTCATCACGTGGGATACACCATTTTAATTTGTGGACAACCAACTGTTTGTATCAACATTCAGATGTGGCCATTTAATCAATCAATCAGCCTGATTTTCAAAAGGCGGTCCATTCACATTTACAGATACCATACACAAGTGGAATGCTGATACCATTTGCAGATGTCATAAACAAGTAGAATGCTGACATCATTTACGATATCATACACCAGTGGTATGCTGACAGGAAAGATGCACAGGTAGTGAGTGGGTATGTTAAAGAAAACAAAATAAAAAAAATTTTAAAAAAATAAAATAAAATAAAAAGAAAGAAAGAAAAATTGATGCAAAGGTGTTAGGTGATCAGTTCTCTATGAAATTTTCTACTATAAAGAATGATCTCAACTACCAATTGATGGCCATTTTTCCTTACAAGCGAAGCCTATCATATTAGAAAGTTTACATCATTGCAGAAAATGACTCAGATATATCTTGGTCACCATTGTACTACCATAAAAGTAGCATCCTCTTATAAAAAGGGAGACGGCTCACCTGCTGTCGTATGGCTGCGGGAGATTCCTGTAGCACTAAGCTTTGTGGGGGCTACCATAGTGCATGGATTATCTGACGCAGTCCATCTGCAAGCGGTGGGGATTGAACTCCCACCATTTCAAATTTTCTTGGAGCCCAAGGAAGTTTTAGTTTAAGCTAATATGAGTGTTTTCCCATCATTACAAACTCTACGTTGTTACTTTATGAATAAGTTGGATGGCAAATAAACATCACCTGGGCCGTAAACAGGTTTCAACAGTGGGCATCATTATCTTTATTGTTTCCTGTAGTGTCATTCGCTTGAGCTTTGGACGAGTCTCATGTTTCAGCTCATGTGATAAAATAAGCTGATAAAACGGATGAACAGTATGGATATGGATATGACATATACATCATGATGGCTCTTGCAGAGCTTTGTTCTGTAGAATCTCCATAGCATGTAATCCGCGTCCTAGGAAAAGTTAAAAAGATTAGCCAGCCAACTGCAAGTTGCTATCTCCTAATTTCCTAACAATTTCCAAGTTCTTCTGGAGAACATATGCTAGTATTTTTCTAAACGAGTGGACGACTGTCAAGTTGATTGATTTGATGGTCTCTAAAAATTCTTAAATCTAGAGCTAATGACTTAAGAAACTGACAGACTAATAAAACAGACCAGTTGTCTTGCCACGTGGATGAAGCTGTATTTCACAGTAATAGATTATATAACTGAGTCAGCATCTTGCTGTAGAAAGTGGAAAATGTTGGCATAACAGGTGTAGATACCCGGAGAAGTCACTTTCTACAGCGTGGCGAAACCATGTACGTGCACGAGGTCCAACCTGTCCATCAAGCACTCCATACCGCGTTTGGCCTTGATCTCAAAAACATGCCGATTCAACACTCAGGTGGGGTGGCCAACCCATAGGAAATAGTATAAAATTATACCTGTGTGTTCTAGCTTACCTGGGTTTTAAAATAGTGCGATTTTGGCTAACTTGTTCGTTCTAATGAGGCAGATCAGATGAATCAATTGGATGGAATATAAACATAAAGGTGAGCCCTACACAAAACTAACAGTGGACTGTTGTTCATCTTAAATATGAAGTGCCTACCTTAATTTTGGATCATGGTGATTTTAACATTTAAGGGTGAAGGTGAGGTAGCTTACTTGGATGGAGTGGATCGCACGCTAGGTTAGTGAAAGCGACGTTCGACTTACCCAAATGAGGCAGGTAGCCATCCCTTTAAAATACCTGAAGAAATTGCTTCCTCTCCAAATCTTTCTCAAAATAAGTTTTTTTTTTTTTTTGTTTTTTAAATTCTAAAGGGAATGTTTGGGCCACATGCGGTGTGTATAACTTCCAACTTATCTAGGGGTTGCCCACCATGAAAGTTAGATGCCCCAAAATGCAAGATGGTGTAACCATGAAACCATTCACAGTGCGAATGTGAGGTTTTTGATCAGTGAATGTTTTTTGTTTTCCATGATGTGGCTTGCAGAAAGAATTAGGGCTTGTTTGGATTGCAAGTTACATAAATCATTATTGTAAAATTACAATGATTACAAATTACAATACTTTGAAACCAGTAAACTAACTCACAATTTTTATATTCGGATAGGCATGTAAAATCATAATAATAATACTTTTACATTACTTCCATGTAAGCTTATAGATGAAAATACACTAATGTGCATGTTTGGATAGCGATTTCCACTTGCAATACAGTGTAGAATTGTACTGATTACAAATTCTTTTAAAGATCTCCTATTATATATGTATTTGACTAGAATTATATATTCAAACGAATGTTGTAAAATCATAACCATTGTACTTTTATAATACAAATTCAGTTCACGATCTAAAAAAGCTCTTCGATGGGTTTAATGTTTGAAGCATTATACATCATTGTGAGGCTCACTTAATGTACGGTTGGATGGAATAGAGAAGGTGAAGAAGTCTGTAATAAGTTTTACACTCATATGAATTACATTTCACATGCAGGTGAATCACTTACAGAATAAGCTAGGAGCAACAGACCATGCAGGCTGGCCTATGAGGCTAGGGCTTAGGCTAGCCGCAGAGAAGACCCAAGCTTGAAATGTAAGCCTACTGGCCCTGGCCTGAACCACAGTCAGCCCAATCGAGCTCAACTCTTTATAGTCTACTAGGTTGGGTTAGCCCCGTGTGTAATCAAATTTAAATGGTTAGCTAGGCTGGGCCTTTAGGTAATGAATCAGGAGTAAAATATGAGCCAAAATCTGTAGCCCATTTACTATATAGGTTGGGTTTGGCGCCGCCCCACCTAACCCTTTTTAACCCTTAAGGCCCGTTTGGACGGGGGGATTGAAAGGAAGTAGGTCGTAATGAGGTGGATTGCACAGAAACCGATGCTCTTAAATGAAAGTCAATGGATTGTCTCCAATCCCACTGTATTGAATGATCCAGCGTCCAACGGATGGGTCTGTTTGGACGGCCGAGCGTATCCAGAGATACCACGTTCATAGTCTATTTGGCCGGGCATGGGATTGCATGCAATCCCATGCATTCCAACAACTAGTGTGTTTGGCACATTCACACTTGCTGAAAAACGTAGTGGCCCCACAATATTCGGTGCTGTGCTAGGAAACGGATTGACGACTCCCCCTGACAGTAGCCAATGGATGGTGAGCACCGTCAGCCCCAGCATGATGTCTGTGTCTCATCCATGCCGTCCATATATTTTTACAGATCATTTTACTATATGAGACTAAAAAGGAGGTATATCCCAATCTTTTAGTGACCACATTACAGGAAATAGTGTTGAATGAGCGTCGACCATTAAAAAATATTTTGGGGGAATGAAAGTTTTGGATCAAGCTGATTTTTGTTTTTTTCCCTTCATCTAGGCCTTTACGACCTAATCAACATATTAGATGTCAAATAAATAGTACAGCGGGCCTTATGAGGATTTTAACAATGTATATCCAATCACTATTGTTTTCATGTGACGTGGTCCACCAGAGATTTATATACCTCTAATTTTTGGGATCTCACCATAAAATAATCTATAAAAGTGGATGAACAGAATGGATGAAACATATACAATATGGTGGGGCCCACAGAGCATTGACCACCAGCCACGGGGCTGGTGTAAGGGGGAGTGACCAATCATTTTCCGCGGTGCCATGTCTTTTGCAGGAAGCGAATTGTGTATGGAGTTGCTCACTACGCAACGCGTACTGTTTAAACTCCGTGGGGTCCACCGTGATTTTGCAATTGTATCCACTCTGTCCATCCATTTCACCCGATAATTTTAGGTCTTGAACCTATAAGTTAAGTACATCCAACCATCAAGTGGACCACACAGTTGTGTACAGTATGAATTAAGCATCTAGTATTGAAAATTTCTTGGGGGCCACAGGAGTTTTGGATCAAGTTTGTATTTGTTTTTTTCCCTTCATCCATGGTTTATTTGATCTTATGAACAGGTTGGATGAGAAATAAATATCACTGTGGTCCCTATAAAGGTCTCAACGGTGGAAATCATTATTCCAACTGTTTCCTACGATATGGTCCACTCGATATTTGGGTATGCTTACATTTTGGTTTCAACCCATAAATAAGATGAAAAAACAGATGGACGGAATGGATAGATCAGTGGGTACAATGACGTTGGGCCCAAAAGAGTTTATTCAGTACGATAAGAGCATACCGAGTAACTCAGTACGCAATCCGATTTCATTTGTGGATATACAACCGAATTTGATTTGTGAGCCGCACAATCATGGATGTGTTTCATCCAATCCGTTCATTTTTTTACTGATATTTTTGGGAGATCATATCCAAAATATATTTGATAACATGCCATGGGAGGTTATCATTTTCTTTCCTACCATCCACATATGCATCAGGTCACACCCTCAAATTTAGTACCATGTGCATCAAGGTTGATCTTCCACATGACATGTTCACATATCTATTGGACCACACCATATGATGGTGGTGTGATACAGGAGTAGATGAGAGTAACCAGAAGCAGGCGTAAATCCCATCTACCACATGGCTACTATGGCCGATTTAACCCATAGTCAAAGACCACTGAGTGACAAATTTCCTAAAGGCGTGCCGTCATTGTTGTCTTCTTTGCGAGTTTGAGACCTTCCTGGCAAAGTGGGCCTGTTGGCCTCGTCAACTGTGCAGACGATCTTATCACAGCAGGATCTCAACTCCATTTTCCATGGTGGCCATTATTTAACGTCTGAGCAGGATTGTCCTATCTGGCCCCATTCAAAATCTGACACTTTCATAGTCTCTGTTGAGGGTCAAATATTGCATGTTAGACCCCAGATATTGTCTGGATTTACGAATATAATGCTGTCTAATGGCTCGTTTTCTCATTCTTGTGTGGCAAAGTGATTTTATGAGCATGGATGGAAAAAGGACGTTAAAAGTTGAGATTTAACGATCTGATGACGCCAAAGGCAAGGGACACACTCCACGGGACCAAGATTGACAAATATACACAGTCAGAAATCCGAGAAAAGTTAGAAATTGAAGCTCAAGTGGCCTGAAGAACGTCCAGAATGCAAGATCACGAGGTTCCCACCATCCGTTCGGCTCGAAACTTCATACGTCGCCTGAGGACCATAAATTAACCATACACATAAAATTTCAGCCATTGAAGATCTCGGGAAGTGCCCCAACTGACAGATCAGCCCATAAACCGTTGATTCTGGGCCCACCTGATATCTGGAACTGTCTCAAAAATATTATTGACGCCTTAAATGAGGAGTCAAAACAGATGGACGGTGCAGATTTCTCCTAAACAGTGCAATGGACCCCATATGAGATGAGTGTGTACAGTGCACATGTGCACTCGTCGTGCACCAAACGAGTTAAGTCGGTCAGCAAGACGCTGACCGACTTTCTTCTTAAAAAAAAAAAAAAAAAAAAATCGCACAGCGGACGCACGGCCGCTGGCCATTTTTACGAACGGTAGTGGGCCCCACCCATTGCTCGTTTGGCCAATCTGATCCGTCCACCGTGTAGAGGGCTTCGAGAACTACAAAACCATGCTGACCTTTTGCACTCATGCATGCACACGTGTGAGATATAGAGGCCACAAAAGGGCTGCCCGGTAGCGTTCAAATCTGATCTTTTAGTTATTTCTTCTCTGGGACACGTCAATGAACGTTCAAAACTACCCATTCTTGACTGAAATTTCGTTCTGAATCCAATGGACGGGCTGAATTTTCCAGAAAATGCTTCTGTGGGGCCCACCGATCACAACAGCGAAATGGTACGAAAGGTTTCGCACATCCGCGAAAACTGACTTTTTCGGACAGTTTTGGCCCACCATCTTTGATCATATGGCAGATCTGAACCGTCTATCATGTAGAGGACCCAAGAAAGTACTAAGGGATGGTGTTTTTTTGAAATTTGAGCGAGAAAAGTGGCGTGTTTCGAGGCACCGAACTTGACTACGAAAATTACACTCCGTGTCCTGTTACAACTCTGTCACTGACTCCAGCCTTCCAACAGCTATAAAAGGAGGTTTTTGGACGTGGGAAGCATTCATTCAGGGTCTGGGGAGGAAGAACAGAGGGCTCAAGCTTGGGTTTCAACGTGGGCAGAGGAGAGAGAGAGGAGCTTGGTTTTTTCTTTCCCTTTTCTTTTCCTTTTCTTTTTCTCTTTATTTATTTGAATTGAGCCCATCCATGGCAGGCTAAATCCTCCTAGCTAGGGCTAAGAGGTGAAGCTTGTAGTGAGATGGGAGATTTGATTTTATTTAAATTTTAATGCATGAATTGACGTTGATTTTAGTTAATTAATATGGAAATGTTTTAAGTTTTTAATGATCTATTGTGACTGAAATTACAATGGGTCTGCAATGGCTTTGAATATTTCCGTTTTCTTTAATGTTTATGATGTCAGGAAGCCCTGTTGTTCACCATAGTCTCCTGGGCATGGTTGGATGTCGGTACCCTTCCTAACTTGCATACATGTGATTGGGTGGTAATTAGTTTAATTCTGTTGTTTGCCATAGTCTTTGGGCATGGTTTGGTGATGGAACCCATTCTAATTTATCTACCTTTCATCTCTTTGAAAACTAGATCAACGGCAGTTCAATAATTTCCATGATTTTTGATGCAAGCATAAGTTCTCCTTGATCTCTACAAGTGGATCCTCTGAATCCCTAGTTTCCCATCTCTGATTTTTCCTAAGTTTTAGATTAATATTTCATAATCATTCTTCAAATTACAACTCAATTTAGATTTCATCTTATTCTAGTTCTATTTCCAGTTAGTTTCAGATAACGTACAAGTTTCAGTCCCTTGGGATTCGACCTCGGTCTTACCGAGTTATTACTACATCACAACCCTGCACTTGGGGAGTGAACAGTCTCCACGGCATGGTATATATCTCGCGCTCGGCATCCTCAGTCCAGTTGGGGTCGCAAGATCTGGAACTCCAAAATTCTGCCTAAAATATCATTATTGGTCTGGCGAATCATTAGGGGAGCAGTGTCGGTGGATGAGGCAATCAAATCTCGTGGAGTTCACCTTGCATCTAAATGTTACTGTTGTTTCCAGGAATGCAATGGCCACCCTCATGTAGAAACGGTTAGCCACACTTTCCTCTACAGTGCCCCAGCAGCGACTGTGTGGCATCATTTTTCCGGGATATATGGCATCAGCCTGTCTAACGGTGATTCAGTTTCGGAGCGTCTTGCCAGCTGGTGGGGTGCTCGGTTCAATCCTGCTTCTTTCGCCCCTTTCCACGATCTAATTCCTTGTTTCATTCTTTGGGAGCTGTGGACGGCGAGGAACTCCTCCAAGTTTAATAACTCCTTTCCGACTCCAGTCTCTATCATTTGGCGCACTGTAGGATGGGTGTTCTGGATAGTCAAGATGTGAAATCTTCGGGTTCGTTTCCATGGGAACAACAGGCACCTCTCAGCATTGGAAATCTCTGCTCTTCTGAGGGTTTTTCAGTATACTCAATTGGTGCGTTGGAGGTAGCCTCCCCTGGGTTGGGTTAAACTGAACATCGACGGATCGTCTCGAGAGAATCCTGGTTTAGCAGGTGGGGGAGGGGTGTGCAGAGGAGCAAATGGTGAATTTTGTTTTACTTTCTCAACAGGTTATGGCATTGCTTCCAACTCCTGGGTGGAACTAAGGGCTGTTCATGATGGTATTTACATTTGTTTACAACACGGGCTAACGAATATTACAGTCGAGTCTGATGCCCTGCTGGTGGTCAACTTGCTAACGAGCATTTCTCAACCGCGTTGGAGATGGAAATATTGGCTGTCTAGAATTAACACTTTAGCCAGTTATGGGGACATCAGTTTCTGCCATGTGTGCAGAGAGGGAAACGAACTGGCAGATCGGATGGCCAGACGGGGTAGTTCCAGTCAAGCTCAAGCCTTGTCCCTGTTCCCCTCCCTTTCGAACCTACCTCAGGAAGTTAGGGGGTTGATCTTTTTAGACAAAGTGGGTCTTGGGAAGATCTGTAGGCGTGGGTATAGGTAGATCCTCCCTTCCTTTTGCTTTCTTAGTTCGCGCTGGGGTGCTCTCTCTATGTGGGGTGGGGCCCCTAGCAGAGGGCTTATGTATATTCTCTTTATGATAGGTGGCCTCTGTCTTTGTTTTGGTGGACTTGGGGCCACCCGAAGTATAGTCCCTGTATCCTTTTGTCAATATATATATATATATATATATATATATATATATATATATATATTGTCAATCGTAGAAATTCCAGGTATCAACGATGTATTGCCAATATTTTGAATTTTGTAAATTCCAGGTGTTGCTTGTAAAAAAAAAAAGATCAAAAAAACCCTAAAATCCAACAGAAATATCTTGAAAGTTAAAACACCAATACTATCTAGAATTTAAAAATTATAAGCAATGCAAAAAAAAAAAAAAAAAAACCAACATGCTGACCAAAATGGCCACGACTCTCTCGCTCTCCAATTGGGCAAGATCATCAGTCGACATGGCCCTCTCCACCACTTCCGTGCTTGTTGGGACGCCTGTTGGATAGACGAGGTCGTAGCGTGATGGATGTCCATCAAGGCAGATATAGTGGCAACCTGAAGATATGAAGACTCTGTGAGAGGTCTAGATGGTTGATTAGTCTTATCGAAATAATTATCCCAAAATGCCACAGTCTCCTTCCAATTCCGAAAGGCTCGGTGTCTACCCCCATTGAATCCCTCCACCTCTACTCGAGCATCGTCCCATGTGACATATATTCCCGGATGACGTCCAACGAGGACAACATAGTACTTATCTTTACCCATCTGCAATGACATGAGGGGATTAGGGATGACATATATCAAAAACAGATTAGAATGGCGAAATGATGCATACTAAACAGAAGAAATCCAACTATCCCATACTAATCCTTTATAAGAATATAAAATACAAAAACAAGCATCACATAAGTCGTATCCTTCCTCCAGTACATCAAGTGTGTGGTCCATTCCTGCTTTCAATGCGTAATGCAAGCATGTGAGTACATATACCAAAGATGTTAAAAAACATATATAATCATGACCACATAAGTCGAAATGGTATACATTACGCATATATACCAGCACATTAAAATCTAAAAAATAAGAAAATACAAAAATCAACATCACAACAATACAAATTATTACATGCCTAGATAAGAATAAAGTATAAGAAAACCAGTGACCAAATCCTGTTAGACAGATCTAACACCTCCATCACCAAAGTGATCACAGAGTGTTTTCTTTTACCACTCCACTCGGCATTCAGGTCGAAAATTGACAAAGAACGATGCCAGCGACTTGTATCCTTACTCAGGATTTGATTAACTTCGAGGAATTCAGAGTTGGTCAGGCCTTTCACCTCTTCCAGCACATCAAGTACCTTACCAGTGCGATGGACCTTTTTGCCGAGCCTAAATTTTAACATTGAGTCGGCAACGGTCTGTAGAAAGGTCCCGAGTACATCACAGGGACGAGGAAGGCGTGATCATTTCCTTGTTATTGTCCCTCCTTGGGTACAATTAGAATCAAGAGTGCGAGTGGGAGTGTTGTGGGAGTCGTGATGTCCCATCGTAGGACTGTCCGATGGTAATGGAATGGTCCCTATGGAGTCTGTTACATAATCCTTTGATAGGTCAATCGCATAATCCATATCATCATCAAACTCTCTCTATGCTTCATTAAGATCTCGTTGAGGATGAGAAGATGATGCTGATGCAGCCATACTCATACTACCTTGTACATAGCTCCCGTGGCTTAGTCGGATCTGTAAATAACTGTAAGGTCATCCATTCTTTCGATGCATTTCCCGAGGAGACTTTCAGTGCGTGGGTGAGACTGCCAAAGGAATAAGATAATTGTAATTAAGGGCTAAAACTACATAGAGATGTATAATGAGAATTTCAAAACTAGTAAAACGTACCCTAAGATATTCCTCCCAGACTTCATTAGGAGCTGTGACCACCATCCTCTCATTGTCCCAACCAAACTCACTCACTGCCAGCATGTCCTTCACTAGATTATACTCTCTCTTGTAATATCTCAACCGATTCGACACATTTTACTACTTGACAACTATGTCAGTATGCGTCGTAACTTCTTCGACAACAATTTGGTACGCCTCCTGCTTGAAATCGTTATCAGCTTTACGCCCTAGTGCAACCTGTTTGATAAATGTGTCGAATAGAACCTGATCCATATCATTAGTCCATTTGATCTTCACGGCTCGGGATGGAGGCTCCGTTAGAGATTTCACCGTCTTCCCATGTGGAGAACATCGAGTGGCACCGGTGGTGTTTTTACCGGTGATTAGGTCGGTGTCAATATATCATTAAAGAAGGAGTCTGCCATTTCACCTGAATACGAAGTATGTATAATTTTTTACCAATGTCAACCATAATCGTGAAAATAACAAATATTAATATAGATGAACACAATATAAATTCACTGGTCATTACAAGTAACCAACAAACCATCCAATGTGTAACGGGGTGATTATAATTTCTTTGTTTTGAAGTTAACTAAACCTGAAATATAGTATCACCAACTAATGTAATGGAGATGAAATAAGAAGTATTGACTATCTACTCCTACTATTCTGCTGAGCATCTGCCCACATTTTGGCTACAATGTCACGTGCACTCATATCCAAGCATCTTTTTTATGCTGAGTTACTCGAAGAAACCATTGATGCTCGTCATACTTGATAACTCGTGAGGTGTTGGGATACCCTCCCCATCGGTAGCAAATATTCCAGCGAAATCGCTCTCCTGTGGAGACTCATTTTTATTACATATATAATTGTGTAGGACATAGTAGGCTATCATAATCTGGACTTGTGTTTAAAATTCGTAATGCATAATGCTCTTTAAGATCGAAAATCTACCTTTCAAAACACCAAAACAACGCTCGATTGCATTACACAATTATGCATGTCAGTAATTAAACTGCTCCTTCATGTTCGCAGGCACTCTCCTAGTTCGATACTCTCATAAGTGATATCAAACGCTTTGATATGGAGCCATAAAACTAGGTGAATGAGCGTATCTAGCGTCGAAAATATAATATTTTCCTACACATTTGAATCATAGTTCTATTAAGTGAAAAACTGTTGGTAGTCATAGTTATGAATCAGATTGAAACTGTTTTAACAGATAACCAGTACCATTTGGGACAAGTAAGGGATCATCTGATCGGGTCAATGCATTTTGTATCACCCTCGCATCTGAAGTAGAAGCCTCCCAACCGGCCAATACATATGTTGATTCATCCTAAATTGAATCTCGATTCATCCTAAATTGATCTACATAATCTCCGTCGCTAGCCCGAATGATAGAATTGATGAACCTCGCTTGGTCATCATCCCCATAACGCGCCAGTTGTTTGAACATGTACTAGCATTCCCCAACAGCCTATACACAAGCTGCCACCGCTTGAAACACAAGTACCCTCTCCATCTCTTCCTCATCCAAAGAATCCATCGTCAACTGATAACCTACACTCTCATGTGCGGATTTCTCATACATATACATTGCAAATAACACTGTGTACAAATACACACACAAACACATGAAACTTTGGGGTATGAGTGGCAGATTTATATATAGTATATGAATACTTAGTCCATCAATGAACACTCTCTTTTTTAGATTTAAGTTTCGCTTCTTTTATGACAAAACCCATCATTTGTTTAAAACATTTTGAGCTTCGTCTTATTCAATCTTCACTACAGAAATAGAGAGGGCGCAATCGTTCTTTCATTCTTTCTAACTGAAACTTTTTTTTAACCTTCTTCTCTTCTACTGAAGAAGCAAAGAAAGAGGAAGTTAGCTTCTTCTATTTTATCTTACTCTGGTTTCTTACAAGACGCAGAAGGCATAAATCATATACAAGGAAGGAAAAGTACAATATATTGAGCTGTATTTTCCCTTTCATTTTCTTTTTCCAATATCAAGCTAGACTCATAAACCAAATACCCAAGAGAATGAAAGAAAAGGGGAGGGGGTAGTAAGTTCTTCCCAGTAGGGAGACTTGTATGATGAAATACTAAAACAATGAGAGATGGAAACCCGAAGAAAAGCAACGTTTTTTTCATTTCTTCTTCAGAGATGTTCCATTTTCCTCTTCTGGTGGCCATTCTTTTCCATACTTCTATTTTGAGATATCTGACTCGCTTGTTGTTCTTATTCTATTTTTTGGAAAGGGTTATCTTTTATACATAAAAAAGCTCTCATGGTCTAAGACCCCTGTGAGAAAATGCAATAAAGAAAGAAAGACCGTTGTATAAAACAAGCTTAAAATGGTGATACCTGATGTTCACAGACTATAACCTTTTGTGCAACAAATTCCTCTAAAGACCTGTCATTTGGTCCAAAATTAAGCATCATAAGAAAAATTGACCACCTGATTTTGCATTTCATGATAAAGTATAAAAAAATACATTGATATAGAAACCATCTACTTACACACTTGCATTGTATAACATATATTCCAAGACTCATAAAAAAACTCAATGTACAAGAAATAACAAATGTAAACAATATTGTATCCATTCTATTCCAGCTGTACTACTCATTTGATGAGTGTTAAAATTGAAAGAAGGATATGGATGAAGGTAATGAGATAGACTTGATTACTTATGATTTAACTGAAGGTATAATCATTGATAGATTTTTTTAGTGACAACATAACTAGCATAAGAAGTGAAATCATCAACAACACCGGCTTGTATATGTAAATCGAACTAGTAATTGATTAAAACCCTTGATCACTTGAATGGTATATAGAATCAATGAGCTTGATTTGAAAACAATTCCAATGGTCTACACAAATGCAAATAGTGTAAAGATTTTCAAAAAACCAGTAAGTTCATAGGGCCTGGCCTAACTAGCCTTGATCAGTACTGAGTTTTCTAGCAACTGAGCCAATTCAAGTTTTGGAGCTATAATATTAGTTTTCTGTAGTGAAGAATTCTATAGATATGGGGGTCATGATTTGGTTATCTAAACCATTGATCTGATGTGCTAAATCATGGATGCATGGTGCCCCAACAGTCTCGAACCTTAAAGGTAAAATTGAAATTATCAGTTAGTTTTACATCAAATCAAAAATTAACCCTTTATCAACATAAAGAGAAAGCTGTAGCTCCTAATTCCCTACATGTGGGGCCCATGTCTCGATGATCCAAACCGTTGATCTGATAAACCCCACGGGAATGGTTCTGCCCAAAAATTCTTTGACTTTGAAAGAACCAAACCATCGAGCATTTGTCTTTTATTTTTCGTTCTCCTTTGATTGTATGTAGAATGTCTCTGTATTTTCTCTAACCTGCCTGTTTGTGGGCCATTGATCCGGCAAGGACATTCCAATGCAGGACTGTACCAGACACTGGATCATTTCTTGATTCGAAATTAGCACATCACAAAGAGATGTTTTCAAGTTTCATATAGCTAGATTCATAATCCATGTCCACACTAAACATAGACTGAGAGGAAAAAAGAAGAAAAAAATAGCTACAAACCCCTTCTCTCTCTCAATCACACAACAACAATAATAAAAATAACAACAACAACAACATAACAACAGAACATATTTGCAGGAGTGGCCATCTTGGGTTCAAGCTTATACTACTATAAATGGGGGAGGAAGACACCGCAAGAAGGAATACTGATAAAAAAATCCCCCCCTCCCCCCCATGAGAGGTAGGTCAACAAGTTAACATGCAGAGAGAGGGCTCCCTCTCACCCCTCTCATCAGGAACCTCCACCGATTCAACCTCAATCGTTAGTCAGCTTCAACAGGTCGAATTTCACTCTTTTTGTGGGTAACATTCCATACGACTATTCTAGGGAGGATATTTGGGGCATTTTTTGTAGGTATGGAAGGCTGTTGGATGTATACATCCCCAACCTCCAAGGGATTGTAAAACCCAGGGGTTATGCTTTTGTCAGGTTTAGATATGAGCAGGACGCAATGACGACACTAGGAGTGTTGAATGATAAACGGATTGATGGTAGGATTGTAACAGTTTGAAGGGCCAAGAATAGAAGCAACAATATGGAAAATAGAAGGAAATCTCCCCCTTCTCCGACAAGAGAGAAATCAGGGGTGGAACAAGCTAACTCCTTTGTTGTGGTGGTCTCGGGTTTTCATCAGAACCATCAGCAGAAAAGGGGGTCGGAATCCCTTCCGGCCGTCTCTCGAAATGTCCTCAATACAACCTCTATGGCAAACTCAAGAGCGGTCGCACATCGGGTGAAAGTTTTATCCCTTACTTTGGTTGGTGTGATGACTAACCCTTCCATTTTGGTCCTTCAGGCTATCGCAGCCATCAGAGAGTCGCGGTTCAGGTCTTTTGGTGTGGATGTCATTAGAATATCGGCATGGAAGTTCTTAGTGACCCAGAGAAATAAATCAGAATATGACGAATTGCAGAAAGATAGGGATTTCCTCAACAGAATGAGGATCAGCTCGGTTCACCCATGGAGTCCAGAAGAAGTTGAAGGCATTGACGGATACTAGATCAGACTGTATGGCATTCTAATGCATGCTTGGATGGAAGCAGTAATTTTAGATCTGGGTAGCTATTTTGGGAGGGTATCCCAGATAGATGATATAAGTAAATACAGGCTATTTCAGGTGCATGCGTGAATCAGAGTAATCCTTCATCTAGGGATTAACTTGAAGCAGGTTCTTTCTCTATAGGTTGCAGGTAAAAATTACCCGATTGTGGCTGAATTGGAATCTATAAGGGACTATGGGACAAAGGATTCGAATGTAGCTGAGCCAACTTCTCAGCAAGATGACAAAAAGAACTGGGTCTTAAGTGCGGTTGATAATCGGAATGTTATAGCTAATCCTAGCCACAACCAGGGAGAGGAAGTGTTGGGAGAGTGTTGGAATACGCAGCAGATGCCTATGCTCTGCCTCCCTATGCCCTCTAACAAGGATTTTTCTGATCAGTTGGACTACCCATGACCTGTTTGTGGTGAAGGCTCTATGGAGCAGTTACAAGATCCTCAAACAACAAACATAGAGGCTCAAATTTCTATTATTTAGCTCGATGTGGAGTAGGATCCTGTCCACAAGAGTCACCCACCTATTCAGGCTTTAGTCTTAGTGTCAGCTAGCACTGACGCTCTGACCGTGGAGTTTCAGTTCAACTTCGAGCATGTTCCTGTTCACAGTATTCACCCACCTATACAGGATAATTTGGACCAGGCAATGCATAGCGGCTCTTTTCAGATTACTGGAAATTACAGTGGTGAGAAGGCAGATAGAAACCTGAACAGGCCCTTAAACTCGATTGTAGTGGACACCATATTTGAGAGATTGGCCAAGGGCTTAGGCTCAGTAGACATCAACCAGGCAGATTGTCAGACTAATGAGCTTATCAAACAGACGCAGAGCTGCATAGACTTCAAAGAGTTCACCTCCAAATCTGTTGGTTTCTCCCAATGTTTCAGGACAAGATCGGTAGTGGCAAGGCAGAGGCAAAGGGAGCTGAGCTATTCTTGCTCCCCTAGTCTTCAGGATTGGTGTGATATTCTGAAGGGTAACAACAACTTAGGATTTTCGGATGAGGAAGAGCCTGACCCACCTGATGCGACTGTCCGCTTCATGTGTGAGGATGCTCCAGAAGAGATGGACCCTTGGTCTCCATCGAATCAAGGTATAAGGGTTGATTTGGAAGTTGATTTATCATCATTCTTTACAGCGGCTACAGCAGGAATGGGGAACAGAGGAAGAAATATATCAAAGGTAGACAATCAGAGCAAGGTTGAAAGGGGGCAGTGTGAAATGAAAAAAAGTGAGCATGATGGAAGAGAGGCGAAGCAGTCTTAGGACTTAGAACATTCAGATGGCAAGAAAGCAAAGGAGAAGAAGGTCCATGGAACAAACCAGACAGATTTACAGGGGATGTGTAGGAAGGATTCCAAGGGAAGCTCGCAGTTAATCAGGAAGACAAGCAAAACCAGGATCCAATACTCCAGGGGGGGACTAGTGATCAAGACTACGTAGACTAAAGCACCGAGCTTTGAACATGGGATGTATCACGGATGGATAAAATCCTTATTTGGAATGTTCGTGACATTGGAAATCAGTGCACATCTAAAACTGCTAAGTAAATTATCAGGGACCACAACCTTTGGGCGGTTGTTGTTCTTAAGCCAATGCTGAGAGAGGAAAAGGGAGTTAGTATTGGCCTAGCCCTGGGCTACCACTCGTCTTTGTCAAATGGTAATAAAGGGGGTAAAATATGGGTGTTCTATAGAAACACAATTTTTTGTTCAGTTTTCAGCATGTGTAGTCAGTCACTAACTATCTCGGTTACTTTGCAAGATATTTCAGCTCTGATTACTTTAACTTTTGTCTATGCTAGCTGTGATCATCGTATTACGAAGACCTTGTGGGAGGAGATGGCATCTCTGTCCAACACCGTTTCAAGGATTTGGGTGGTTAGTGGCGATTTCAATGTTGTAGTAGGGGTCGTTGAGAGAAGGAATCGTAGGTAGCAAGATGCGGCAGGTTCCTCTGAATTCTCTGAGGCGATCAATAATGTGGGGCAAATTGACGCGAGATTCTCGAGAAATCAGTTCACGTGGACCAATAACTAAGCAGGTTCGTCTAGGGTGTGGGCGAGATTGGATAAGGTGCTCATCAATACTACTTGGTCCTCCTTCTTCCCTACATTTCAGGTCAAGCATCTTCCTAGGATTAACTCGGACCACACTCCTCTCCTTTTGGACTGCCCTCCTGCGGTTACCAGTAGCCCGAAGTTGTTCAGATTCCAGCAAATGAGGATCCAACATGATTCTTTTTTAGCAGGTGATTGCTTCGACGTGGAAGAAGGCCGTATCCCGTATCCTCCCACCTGGTCTACAATGTTTTAGCAAAGCTTAAGGCAGTCAAACAAGATTTAAAGGAGTGGAATAACACTGTGTTTGGGAACATTTTCGAGTAGGTAAAGCAGGCAGAGACTGAACTGCCTGATTTGGAGCTCAGATGTCAAGGTTTGGTAGCGGATTTGGGGTTGTCTCTGGAGATGCAAAATAAGGTAATCTCAGCGTTAGATAAGCTCAGACAGTTAGAACAAATGCAAAAGACTTTTTGGAAACAAAAGTCCAGAGTAAATTAGCTGATTTATGGGGACAAAAATACTTGATTTTTTCATGCCTCAGCCACTAAAAATCATCGCAACGGTATTATTTGCTCGATCTAGCTAGAATCGGACCTGGTTATTGAAGATGCGATTGCCATTCAGCAGGGAGCGGTGGAGTTCTTTAGCCACCAATTCTCAACTACATCTGTTTCGGCTGATTCTGGGATTTTGGATTCCATTCCTTCTTTAGTTACGCAACGAGATAATAGCATGCTAATGGAGCAACCGTCACTGCTTGAAGTGAAGAAAGTAGTTTTTTGACATGCCGATTGAGGTTTTTCAGAGGCATTTTTTTTTCTTCTTGCTAGGATGTGGTGGCACAGGATATATATAAAGCAGTGGTGTTTTTCTTCCAAGGAGGTAACCTGCCTAGAGCTGTTTCTACATCGCTAATTTTTCTTATTCTAAAGACGTAATCCCCTAAGAAATTTACTGATTTTTCACCCCATTAGTCTCTGCAATTACCTATACAAGATATTTGTTAAAATCATGGTTTATAAGCTGAATCAAGTCCTTCCTTCGTTGATTTCAAGTGAGCAAGGTGCCTTTGTCCCAGGTCATTACATCGCAGAGAATATAGCCCTCAGTCAAGAATTATTTCATGATATCTCCAGGAAAGTTCGAGGGGGGAATTTGGTGGTGAAGCTAGATATGGAAAAGGCCTATGACAAGGTAAATTGAGGTTTCTTGAAGCATGTCCTCCATCGCTTTAGGTCCAACCATGCTTGGATAGTTTTGGTGTTGAGGGTCAAATATTGCATATCAGACCCCAGTTATTATCTGGATTTGCAAACATGGTACTATTTAATGGCCCAATTTAACTATGTTTATGCTGCAAGGTATATTTACGAGCTTAGACTGAAACAAGATACTAAAAGCATTGATTTAATACTTTGATGTCACCAAGGTAAGGGATGGACTCCAGTGGACCAAGATTGGCGGATTTACATGCCAGAGATCCGAGAAAATCGAGAAACTAAAGCTCAAGCGGCCTGAAAGTCAGCCAGAATGTAAGATCACTGGGTTTTCATCATTTGTTTAGATCGAAACTTCATATATGACCTGAAGACCATAAATTAACTGTACATGCCAAAAATCAGCCATTGGATCCCTATGAAAGTGGCCCAATGGAAAAATTAGCCCATAAACCATTGATTTCGGGCATGCCCGGTATCTGAAAATTCTTCAATTTCAGTCTCAACACCTTAAATTATGGGGAGAAACGAATGGTCGGAGCAGATTTCTCATGAACTCCATGCTGAACCTCATACGTACACTGCATGTACATGGAATGCACGTGCAATGGATGTACATCGGATTGTGGTTCTTGGTCAAAGGGTATTTGACCCGTTATTTCTTTAAAAATTGGATTTTCCACCGGCAGATGGATGCACGACATCCATTTTTGGCTAGTGGACCCCACCCCTCATCCATTCAGATAATCCGAACCGTCCATTGTGTACAGAGGGAGGGGGGGGGGGGGGCGGTATTAACCTCACCTAGGTGACCTTTTGACACCATGAAAGTGATTACAAGACCCTAGCCATTAAACGCAAGATGGATGGCAGAATAAAAGGTTGTGTTGGCTACACCAATTTCACTCCAAAAACACACCTTCCTGGAGGATTTTTCATCCTAAATCCAATGGGCGGTGTGGATCTTCCACCTAACAGCAATCAATGGGCCATCACACTTCATAGAGTCAATGTGTGTCAACTCTGTTTCACAACAGAGTCTGCGTTCCTTTCTTGTGGGTCACTATGGTCTATGATCCAGATAATTGGGACCGTCCATTAGGCTTAAAAGGGCCCTATAAACATGGCCTAGTTGTCAAAATTGCGGAATGAAGCGAAGGCAACTGTTGATCTTCTAAACGCAGAATAGACGGTGTGACAAAATAAACTGTGGGCCACCACAGTTTTAACCCAAAAATGATCAGGTCTAAATGATTTTTCATAAGTAATCCACTGAACAGATTGAATTTTTTGAGCAACATCATCTGTGGGTCCCACCGACGTCGCAGCGGAAGACTATAGTTGTTGTTGCATCTCCTGCGTAAAGCTTTATGCACAAATTTAACTTTTGCTACGTAAATAATCCTCCACCGATTGACCCTAGCATGTTTATAAAGAGAGAGAGAGAGAGAGAGAGAGAGAGAGAGAGAGAGAGAGAGTAGAGAGCAGGAGGGATCTCTTAGTTTTGAACGTGGTATGTGGAGGAGATCTTTTGGGGTAGCTGTGAAGGCATCTTGGAGAGAGGGAACACGAGTTTTTTCTTCCCTTTTTATGTCATATTTTTTTTATGAGATTTAGTTCATAACGATGATAGGCTAAACCTCTTAGCTAGGGTTAAGAGGTGAAGCTTGTAGCATGATTAGGATGGTTGTTTTGCTTTTATTTATGTTTATTGAACTCCCCTGAATTCTAGTTTGATTATGAAGGAATATTTTTATTTTTTAATAGTTTATTGTGACTCAAATTATAATGGATCTGCGATTGCTTTGAGTATCTTCTTTCTAAATTGATATTGTAAAATTAGGCAGTCTTGTTGTACACCATTGTCCCATGGGCATGGTAGGGTGACGAAATCCTTCTTAACCTTCACAATTCTCTTATGATCAGCTGTGAGATTGGTAAATTATTTTTGTTTGCCATTATCTCCTGGGCATGGTTAGGTGACAGGATCACTTCTGAATCTTCACTAATCTTATCTGGTGATGATTAGATTCATGAGAAGTTTAGAGATCTAACAAATCTCTTCTTACCAATCGGATAGGAAAGGACTCTGATTCCAGTTGTGTCCTTAAATCAATGCAAGGTAGCTTCCCAATTGCTACAAGTGGATCCTTGAAACCCTAGTTCCCACCTTTATTTTTATTAGTTTTTAATTAATCGATTCACAATTGCTCTCTCAAAATATTCTGATTTAGATTTCATCTTAGTCTAGTTATAGTTCTACTTAGTTTCAGATTACGTATAGGTTTCAGTCCCTGTGGATTCCATCTCAGTCTTACCGAGATTATTACTACATCGCAACCCTATACGTGGAGTGTGATCAAGTTTTTCACGCCGTTGCCGAGGACTGACGGCTACAATTTTTTGAAATTAATTGATTTTAGAATTAGTTTAATATTTTTACTAACTTTAGTTTTAGGTTTTTCGTTCTATTTAATTTTTAGAAACTAACCTACTTTCTTGCTTTGTAGGATTTTGATAGATCTTCTAAAGTGGTAATTTTGTCCTAATTTCTTTACTTTCTCTATTCTTTAGATTAGGTCTTATCTCTTAGATACTAACTTGGTTTGTTTTGTTTTATAGGATATTAACATAGGAACTTCTTATTTGGTAACCCCTTTCTAACTTCTCCTCTTACTTTCTATACTGCTGTAGGAATTTTTTTTTTTTTCTTCTAGGATTATACTCAGAATTAGGGTTCACCATGGAAGCTTGGGTACGTGTCTATGCTGAGATGGATAATAGATATTGGGAAATGCTTAAGGGTTGTGAAATTCAACTTGTACCTCAAGATTTTTCTCCATCGAGAACTGACATTGAGATCCGACTAGAACGTTATGCTCCATCGGTTAATAAGTATGTATGTGATTATAATTATGGGAATGAGGATTATTATCAACCATCATATTCTCCCATGTATGATCAGTATAAATATAATCAATGGAAATATCAAAACTGGGAAGATGAACCAACAACATGTTATAATGATTATTCTCTTAGATACCCTACCATTGAGATCCAACTAGAAACGTTCCAAGAGGATTCATTTCAGCGTAACGTGGCCTGTTTTACGAAAACTATAAAGACTTTGAAAATACTTACTTCATGTGATAATTCTCTTAGGTCATCTACCTTTAAAATTCAACCATAAACAAGCCAAGAGAATTAAATTCAAAATTCCTTCCAAACTCTAGAGCTTAACCAACAAAATACACTCCGAAGACTATAAGAACTTATAAAAGATATTCAACAGGGGAGTTCACATGATGCGATTGTGGAGAACTCTGAAATTTGGAATGAGGAGTTGGATTCCAGTAATGAGCATACGGTTCAATTTCCAGAAGAGTCAATCTCGTTGACGGTTCAAAAGAATGGTCAAGATACATAGGTGTCTTTCAAATATAATGATGATGACACACTCAAGTTCAATGATAAGGAAGAGGTTAGTTTATGTGAACCGCAACCCAATCTGGGAATAGAATATGAGGAAAGCGATCCCATCCCAAGTGTGCACTGCACTGAACTAGAATATGATGAGTATTGGGATGACAATCATGAATATGCAGCCCCAGTTCCCCTAAAATTAATATCAAGTTTGATACAGGTCATTGATCAAGAAGTACATGAAGGGAGCGATCATAATGAGCTACTCCACTCACTTGACATGTCGAATTTAAAAGTGGATGAGGTCCTTACAACCGACCATTTTATCTCTTATGAGACATGTTTGGACGATTCCTCTGAATTGCATGATGATATGATTCGGGAGATGGACAAGTTGTTCGATACGACTTTAGAATTTGAAACCACCCAGTTGAGGCCACCATCTGAACTGTTGAATTTTGACTATCTTCTGAGTAGTATCAATGAATAGAGTCTGCACATCAATGCTTCGTCTACTAACCCTCAATCTGTCCATGCAAGTCTAGAGCAAGAGAGTGTACCTCCATTTACTTTTAAAGACAATGGACTCCTTGGGCAGCACATCACAAACTTTAATGTGAAAAATGAGTCACTCTCAGTTGAATTTTCCAACTCTTTGGATGATTGCTTGACACACTTTGTAGATTCAAATGATCCCATGATAAGAGACGTAGTGAATGCCTTGTAAGACAACATCTCGGTAGTTTTCACGAACTGAGAGAATCCTTATTCTGAAGCCTCTTCTTCCCCAGATCCTAAATATCTACCATTAAAGGAGGAGGAGCTAACAATGGAACCGAAGTCTATAACTTTGGAATATGTTAAGACTACATCATTTCTTAAGAAGTTTTCTAAACTTTATCTACTTGTATTCTCTGATTCGCCATGGGATACTAACGTTGAAACTTCTTCTATCATAGGTGAATCATATATACTTTGCATACCTCTAGCGATTCAATGAAATTTTTTTGATAAGGTACATAAATTTTTTTAGAATTTTATGCTCCAGGACACCTAAGCTTATTGCAAAAAGGGCTTTTGGATGATCTTGTTGAGGAATTTACTGAGAAACTTATCAAGATACTGGCCGGAAGAGGAACCTTGCATCATGATTAAGTAATTTTTTCTTCTTTCATAGGACTAGGGTAGTTTGATTTATGCTGTTCTTGGATAGACGGTTTTATGCCATTAGGTTAGTTTACTTCCTGCATTGTTTTAGAATAGTTTTCTTTCATGTCTTCACTCTCGTACTGACCAGCTTTCCCGCTGAGATCTCTGTGGAAACATCTTTCTTAATTCCTTCGTCTAGGTACTATCTTCCCATCACTTCTCATTTACTTTCGTTATCCTATGTACATTGCATGCTCATATCTTTTATATTGAAGACAATGTAAATTTTAGGCTGGGGTGGGAGATTAGGTAACCTAATCAGTGTTTTCTTAGTCTTGAGCAAAAATTGTGAAAATTTTTAAAATTTTCTAAAATTTCTTGTAAATTCGATGTGATTTTGAAGGCCATCTTGGATTTAGAATTACAAGATACGTGATGTTGGTAATTTATAACTCTTTGATTCAATTATTGTTAGATTTTCATAATTAAGTTTGAATTGTTAATCCATGATTATAAGTTTTAAACATTGATTGAATCATAATTTCACAGGACACATGTCACTTGCACATTAAGGTTTCAGTTCGATATTTAATTGTAACTTAGTGATCATTAAGCATGGAAGGAACCAACCTGGGGAATTTGTCTATCTTATTCAATACGAAGAATATAGAAAAAGAAAAAGAAGTTTTTGAAAAGAAAAATAGAGAAAAAAGAAAGAAAAGAATGAAAGAAAAAGAATTCTTAGCTAAAAAACAGTTGTCATCAGGAAAGGGTTGGGTGTACGATCTTCACCATAGGTTTGCTCCCTATAGGTGCAGATTCGATTCCCCTCCCCCTTGATGGAAAAATTAAAAACTGGAAGAATGAAAAAAAAAAAAAAAAAGAACTGTAAGGCAAGTTCTAGTTTAGGAATTGGTTGTCCTGAATGCTCATTATTCGATCATCAATGTATCATGGAAATTGACTATTGGATCTCTTAATGATGGTAAGCCGAGATTACACTATACACCCATGTAACTCAGTATTTAGAATTTTTTTGATTGATGGATTAATACTTTGAAATTGACTATGAAGTTTACCGTGCGCTTGAGGCTAGGAGAAAATAATGCCCAACATTCATAAATCTTAGAATTTTAGGATCTAGATTGTTTTAAAAAATCACTCGAGTTTATCGAAATCATCCTATAATTCTCAACTTATTTTTCGCATACTTTGCTCGAGACTAGCAAGATGTTGGTTAGGGGTTGTGTTAAAGGCCAAATATTGCATATCAAACCCTAGTTATTGTCTGGATTTACGAACATGGTACTGTTTAACGACCCAATTTAACTGTGTTTATGCTGCAAGGTATATTAACGAGCTTGGACTGAAACAGGGTATTAAAAGTATGGATTTAACACTTTGATGTTACCGAGGCAAGGGACAGACTCCAGGGGACCTAGATTGACAGATTTACATCTTAGATATCCGAGAAAATCGAGAAACTGAAACTCAAGTGGCCTGAAAGTCTGCTAGAATGCAAGATCCTAAGGTTTTCACCATCTATTCGGCTCGAAACTTCATATATGGCCTGAAGACAATAAATTAACCGTACACACCGAAAATCAGCCATTGGATTCCTTTAAAAGTGTCCCAACGAATAGATCAGCCTATAAACCATTGATTTCTCACGAGCACCACGCTAAACCCCATACGTACATTGCATGTACATGGAATGCACGTGTAATGGATGCGAATCGGATTGTGGTTCTTGGTCAAAGGGTCTTTGACTCGTTGTTTCTTTAAAAATTAGATTTTTCACCAGCGGACGGATGCATAGTGTCCATTTTTGGCTAGTGGACCCACCCCTCATCCATTAATATAATTCAGACTGTCCATTGTGTACAGAGGGGGAGTATTAGCCTCACCTAGGTGACCTTTTAAAACCATGTAAGTATTGCAAGATCCTAACTGTTAAGCACAGGATGGACGATGGAATAAAAGATCGTGTTGGCCACACCTATTTCACTCCAAAAACACCCCCTCTCGAATGGTTTTTCGTCTTGAATCCAATGGGTGGTGTGGATCTTCCACCTGACAGCAATCAATGGGCCATCGCACTTCATAGAGTCGACGTGCGTCAACTCTGTTTCACAAAAAAGGTTGCGGTCCTTTCTTGTGGGCGACCATGGTCCATGATCCAGATAATCGAGACCATCCAATAGGCTTAAAAGGCCCTATAAACATGGCCTAGTTGTCAAAATTGTAAAATGAAGCGAAGGCGGTTGTTGATCTTCCAAATGTAGAATAGATGACGTAACAAAATAAATTGTGGGCCACCGCAGTTTTAACCCAAAATCGATCAAGTTTGAATGGTTTTTCATAAGTAATCCACTGAATGGATTGGATTTGTCAAGCAACATCATCCATGGGCCCCACTAACATCTCAACGGAAGACTATAGTTGTTGCTGCATCTCCTGCTTAAAGCTTTACACACAAATTCAACTTTTACTGCGTAAATAATCCTCCACCGACTGACCCTGGCATGTCTATAAAGAGAGAGAGAGAGAGAGAGAGAGAGAGAGAGAGAGAGAGAGAGAGAGAGTGGAGAGCAGTGGGGATCTCTTGGTTTTGAACATGGGATGTGGAGGAGATCTTTTGCGGCAACTATGGAGGCATCTTGGAGCAAGGGAGCACGAGTTTTTTCTCCCCTTTTTATGTCTTTTTTTTTTTAATAAGATTTAGTCCATGTCTGTGATAGGCTAAACCTCTTATCTAGGGCTAAGAGGTAAAGCTTGTAACGTGATTAGGATGGTTATTTTGCTTTGATTCATATTTATTAAACTCCTTGAATTCTAGTTTGATTATGAAGGAATATTTTTAGTTTTTAATGGTTTGTTGTGACTCAAATTACAATGGATCTGTGATTGCTTTGAGTATCTTCTTTCTAAATTGATATTGTAAAATTAGGCAATCCTGTTGTTCACCATCGTCCCATGCGCATGGTAGGGTGACGGAATCCTTCCTAACCTTCACAATTCTCCTATGATTGGCTGTGAGATTAGTAAATTGTTGTTGTTTTCTATTGTCTCCTGGGCATGGTTAGGTGACGGGATCGCTTCTGAATCTTCACCAATATTATCTGCTAATGATTAGATCCATGAGAAGTTCAAAGATTTGATAAATTTCTTCTTACCAATTGGATAGGATAGGACTCTGATTCCAGTTGTGTCCTTGAATCAATGCAAGGTAGTTTCCCAATTGCTACAAATGGATCCTTGGCACCCTAGTTCCCACCTTTATTTTTATTAGTTTTTAATTAATTGATTCACAATTTCTCTCTCAAAATATTTTGATTTAGATTTCATCTTAATCTAGTTCTAGTTCTACTTAGTTTCAGATTACGTACAGGTTTCAGTCCGTGTGGATTCGACCTCAGTCTTACCGAGATTATTACTACATCAAAACCCATACTTGGGGTGTGAACATTTGGTTGAAAGATGCTGGGGGAACAATTGGTTCTTTGTTTTGATAAACGGAGAAGCTCGGGGATTCTTCAAATTGTCTAGAGGGTTGCAGCAGGGAGACCCCCTCTCTCCTGCTCTCTTCATTCTCTCAACCGAGGTTCTTAGCAAGGGACTCAAACAGTTGTTAGATCAGGGCAGGTGCATGCCTTTTAAGAGACGCAGGGGATGTCTCACAATCTTTCACCTCTTGTATGCTGATGATACGCTGCTCTTCCTTAACGGTAATCTGGCTACCCTCCTAGTAATGAAGAACTTTCTGGATGTTTATCAGGCGGCATCAGGTCAATGCATCAATCTACACAAAAGATAGTTTGTTTGTTCACGAAAAATTCAACCGTCTAGGATTAGAGCAATTGAAAGTACCATTGGTATCTTAGAGGCCTCTTTCTCTTTTACGTATCTAAGGGTTCCTATTGAGGTTGGTAGGCTAAAATCTAGTGCTTTCCGTCCTCTGATGGAGAGAATCGAAGGCAGGATTAGAGGGTGGCAAGTTAGGATTCTTTCTCAGAAGAGTAGAGAGGCGCTGATAAAGCATGTGCTGACTAGTATTCTTATACATTCTCTAGCAGCTACCCATGTCCCCGTTCAGGTTTTGAGAGTTTTGGAAGCGATGTTCGTTAATTTCTTTTGGCGTTGGTCGCAAGGCAAGAGGAAAATCCATTGGATTAGTTGGAAGAGGCTTGTGGTTCCGACGGCCAAGGGCGGTTTAGGATTCAGGAGATTGAGGAAGTAATGAGGGCCTTTTGCAAGGCAAGAGGAGAATCCATTGGATTAGTTGGAAGAGGCTTGTGGTTCCGACGGCTGAGGGCGGTTTAGGATTCAGGAGATTGGAGGAAGTAATGAGGGCCTTTCGCATGAAGATGTCGTGGGCCATTCGATTCTCCAACCAGAAATCCCTTTGGTCTTCATTTATGACGGCCAAATATGATCAAAACGGTGAGCTGATGGGGCCTGATTCTCCTCCCAATTTCGCATCTCCGTTATGGAAAAGGATCCACGCCCAGACCCATCAGATGGTACCAATGGTACAAAAGAAGTTAGGGGAGGGCAGATGTAATATTTGAAAGGAGAATTGGACGGGGCTAGGCCCCCTTCTCGGATTGGCGGAGGATCCCATACCCGCGGAGCTTCTAAACATGGAAGTCAGATAGTTTATTAGGCCGAATGGTCCTTTTCCTCCATCAGTGGTGCTCAGGTACTTTCCACAAGAGGTGTTGGATTTTATTTTTCATCAAGTTTTTATACAGAAACGGGCCCCGACTCTTTCTTCTGGCCGCTCTCTTCTTTTAGTAATTTCACAGTTCATTCAGTTAGAGACGTTTGTAGGATGCCTAGCTCGCCTGTTTCGTGGTGTAAAAGGTTGTGGAACATTAAGATTCCTCCCAGGATCTCCCTGATATCTTGGAAGGTGTTTAAAAATGCAGTGCCTGTTGATGTGGCAGTCCAATCTCGTGGGATCCAGATGGTGTCAGCGTGTGTTTGTTACAGTAAGAGGGCATCTAGATCAATGGAGATTATGATGCATCTATTTGTGGAGAGCTTTCTTGCGTAGGCTGTGTGGGGGTATGTCGGACATGTTTTCAGTGTGAATGTAATGCCTACCCCTTCTATTACAGTGATATTCTCTCAATGGTGCAGCGTCCTATCGTGCAGAAAGACTGAGGTGCAGAAACTTTCATCGGCTTGCATCAACTGGGAGATATGGAAAGCCCATAAAGCAGCTACATTCGATGGTAGTTAGATTCACATTCCTACGGTGATCAGTAAGGTGTCTAGGTGGTTGAGTTTGTTCAGTGCAAGCACCGACATGAGTATTTCCCATCCCCCACATGTCACGAATGCTTCTTCCAATAATCTTACGGCGGTTGTGAAAGCAGTTCACTAGACGACTATTGTTCATTGGACCAAACCGGCTACCAAGTGGGTGAAGATCAATGTTGATGGTTCTTTGCTTGGTAATCCGGGTCTTTCTAGTGGCAGGGGGATCTGCAGGAATGAGAGAGGGAATTTTCTGTTTGCTTTCTTCAGTGGTAATGGCAACGACACTAGCATGGGGGCGAAAATCAAAGCCATGTATGATGGGCTTTCTCTATGCCTAGACAAGGGCATGGATATGGTAGAAGTTGAATCTGACTCTCAAATGGTGGTTGACATCCTTAATGGAAAAGCCTGCCCAGGGTGGAAGTGGGATTACTAGCTCCGTCGGATTGCAAACCTCCATAACCAGGGTCAGGTAAAGTTCAGTCACACCTTCAGGGAGGCGAATTCCCCTGTTGAAGCTCTTGCTCAGCTAGGAAGCGAATCTCAGATTAGCTGAAGGTTTTATTCACTAGGTGAGCTTCCAACCCATATGCGTGGGCTGATTTTCCTGGATAAAACTGGGCTTGGGTAGATCAGAGGCACTAAGTGAAGCCTCCTTTTTATAGGTAGTTTCTTTTCATGTCCTTCTCACGATAGGCCTGCCTGGCCTTTTTTTTGGGTAGGCCCGAATGTAAGTTTGTTCAACTATACATGAAATGAATTATAAGCAATGAGCCTTTTTTGAGGAAAAAAAAAAAAAACAACAACAGAATGTACTATTCCATGAGGTGAAATTTAAAGACCTAATTACTCAAGATACCAGTACTCCTAAGAAAAGAGTTCATTGCATTTGTATCTCCATTCACACATTCATACCTGTTATTGGGCTCTAGTATGGAGGCATGTTAGAGCAACCGTTGGATGCCTCCTCTTGATATGGCCCACCCATCGGCATGGTACAAAATCCATGGACTAGCATAGTCCAGGACTAGTTATTTTTTAATTCAATTCAATATTAGATAATACAGACTGAAGCCAACTTGAAGCATACCCTTAGTTTTGAAATTTTGGACATAATATATGCCTCTAGAATCAACATTCAAGGTAAAATGTGTCTCAACATAATCCAAGAAAATACTACGCAAAAAAAGAAGATTTAAGGGAATCCAAGAAAATACTTTAGAGAAAAAGAATATTTGACAGAATCCATAACAATTTTATAGAGATTTCTTGATTGAGAGATTTCATCAGCAATTTTTCACTTAATTTTAACAAATAATTTCAAGCCCTCAATATCTGTGAGCACCCCATTCTGAAAATTTTAGTAAGCTTCTTTCAAACATCCATCAAATTATGGCAAGCTTCTTTTGAGAACTATTTATCTGGAACCTTGCTTTGAGAACTTTCCAAAAGAATTTTAGAAAACTCTGCCAAGAAATATTTATTTGAAAGGAACTAGTAGACTACAAATAGTTTCATTCACCTTCTAATTTGGAATGTATAGCGTATCAATAGCAGTCATACAATATGCTAGTGGAATTAAGAAGAAAACAATATGAGCACGAAGGTTCTACTTATCATCTAACAAAAATGCATTAATTTGAACCAATTTTAACGTGAATTATGAAAATGGAACTCTTTACATCTCTCAAACTCAGCTTCGATTTTTCTTGGTTAACATTTTTCTAAAGGCATGAAGACATGAAGATACACCTATTCAGATCAGTTTCCACTACATATGAAAATTTTCAGTTCTCCTTCTTATACCATCCATTGATTTTAGGGATTTTGAGACAGACCAACCTAGTACCAAATTTTTGCATTGATAAAAGGTCAATAAAGAACCTTCAATCACAATGGAAAAAGATCTTTTATGTTCCTTCTTTTAACAAAAATTTTCCATTCATCCAAAATAAAGTTGTTGATGGCAAGAAAAGACATGAATAACAACACCTTATTTTACAAGAATTAGAACGGCAAAAGATCTGAAGCATCAACAAAATTAAATAAAAGGAAAGATTAGGTCTTAAAGGATCAATCTTGCAATGAAAAAGAAAAATAAATTAAACAACTAGTGCTTTGTGCTTTTCATAAATTGCATATTAGGATCTAAAAATGCCTCCAATGTAACAAATTCTGGTCGCATCTTTAATCACATCTATATGAAATACATCTCTCCCGTTGGAATGGCCACCATGGCTTTGATAATGCTTGATTAAGATTTGAAAATATCAGAGCATTTTCCTCTCTCATCCATCAAAAGTTAATATGAGAAAACAAATTGTCAAAAGGCAAATGTATTTAAAACAGAAATGTTCACAGAACTATAACCCTAATGAAGCAGAAAGACCGGTCTTAATATGACTAGGCTTATCATACAGCCATAGAGGAGACAGTGGTATATTGCCCTCTGATGTTACTTGATCTGCAATAATTTCATTAAAAAAATGAGCAACAGCTAATTGCAATAAATGTGCTCATAGTCATAGGATGCATGTTGAGGGTCAAATATTGCATATCAGACCCAGTTATTGCCTGGATTTATGAACAGGATACTGTTTAACGGCCTGATTTCATCATGTTTGTAATGCAGGGTGTATTTACGAGCTTGGATTGAAACAAGGTGCTTAAAGCATGCATTTAACGCTCTGATGACACCAAAGGCAAGGGACATACCCCAGGGGACCAAGATCGACGGATTTACACGCCAGAGATCTGAGAAAATCAAGAAACTGAAACTCAAGTGGCCTGAAAGTCAGTCAGAATGCAAGATCACAGGTTTTTCACCATCTGTTTGTCTCGAGACTTCATATACGGCCTGAGGACCTTAAATTAACCGTACATGTCAAATTTGAGCCATTGGATCCCTGTGGAAGTGGCCTAACAGACAGATTAGACATATAAAATGTTGATATGGGGCCCACCTGATATCTAGATATGCTTCAATTTTGGTCTCAACTCCTTAATTAGGGTGATAAAATGTTTGGACGAATCAGATTTCCCATATACATCACCGTGGGACCCACCTGTGCATTGCATGTGTATAGCGCGGGTGCTCCAGCTATACACCGGTCTTCAAGAACTCGATCAGCAAGCGCTGACCGAGGATTTCTCAAAAAAATCAAAGCCGCAACAGTGTCTTCGCATGCCGACTGTCGGTTTCAGTAGTGGGGCCCACCCATCATGTATTTTCATGATCATGATCGTCCATTAGCTCCAAAGGTGGGGTGTGACCCTTGCCTAGGTGGCCATTTGTCCCCACACATGTGTACGCACATGGATCATCGAGAAACGCAAGATTAACGGTGACTTGATTTTATACAGTGAGCTACACTAAAACTTGATAAAAACCACTCCTTCCCGACTGATTTTTCGTCACGAATCCAATGAGCAGGTCAGATGTCTCAAAAAACATCACTATGGGGCCCACCGAGCTTGTCAGGGCAAGAAAATTCACATGAAGCCGCGTCTATGAAAATCGACCGCAGTGGGGCGTTGTACATCCCATATGATGGTCGGTTAGATGATCTGAACCATCCAAAAGATCGGGTAGGGGGTCTTTACCCCAACCATGGAGCCAGAATGGATTTCTTGCCCGTGTACTGTCCAAAAATCTAGTTCAAACGCAACTCGGCTGGAATCCTCCGCTGCCTACGCACGTTGCTGCGTAAAGGTTTCTTCCAGCACCGACTCTAGCCATTTCACCACCCCTTTGGCTATAAAAAGGGATGTGGAAGAGAGGAAAAGGGATCTAGAGACGTGGGAAGCCAAGAAGAGTCAGAGGAGAGAGAGAGTTCGGCTCGTTGGTTCTGTTTCTTCCCTGTTTTTCTTAATTTTAATTGTTTTCTTTTAAAGATGTTTAGCCTAATCATGTCTATGCTAAGCTAAGCCCCTTAGCTAGGGCTAAGAGGTGAAGCTTATAGCATGATGGGAGACTTTTTGCTATGCCTTTTGTTTATGTTTATGACATCAAGAAGCCCTGTTGTTCACCATCATCTCCTAGGCATGGTTGGATGATGGTACCCTTCCTAACCTTCATGCATTGTTGATTGGTTGGTAATTAGTTTAATTCTATTGTTTACTTTATCTCTTGGGCATGGTTAGGTGATTGGACTGTACTGTGGTTCTAGGATCCTAGCCTCATTACGGAATGGTAGTTAGTTCTCGGATCCGTAGCCATAGAACATAAATAATAGTGAATATTATATGAAATCTGATAGTGACGCCCACCATTGAAATCTGATTTAGAAACCCCAGGCTAGTTGTCTTCATCAGCAGATCCACACAACAAATAAATTTTATGCAATTGATCTGCCTACAGCAAGCAAAAACAGGAGAACAAGAATCAACCTTCTCTACTAGGATCACAAAGTAGGAGGTTTACTTTTCAAATCAGTACAATTAAAACCCCTATGGAAGTTTATATATATATAGCACCAGAGGTCACATAATTTGGCATAAAGACGCTTTCAATTGATGCAATATTCAACCACTAGGATCCATTTGAAGTATTAAAAAAATGAACTAAGTTTTGACATGCAACATGCTTCCATTTACCAGCAGGAATTACTCAAAGAAATATCTCCAACAGGAATTACTTTCCAAGAAAATGTTGTTATGTGGAAGTCAATGAACAACCAATGTAGTTTATGTATAGTAACCTATTTGCCCTGATAGTGCCCAATCCAGTCAGGAAAAAAAGGTTTCATCCTAAAATATAGCATCTGCATGCATAGCCGTTTGTGTATAGTAACCTATTTGCAACTGTGTATGCAGCTGTACACACAGTGGTATGGCTGTGTATACAGCCCACAGTCAGTAGTGGTTTCTATTTAGAAAAAGTTCCACAAAGGCCAATATGAATATTCATATACAGATAGTGTAGAATCCATAAATATTGGTAGATGCACTGGTTAAAAAACTCATACATTTCTAAGAATTGATAAATCCAACAATAATGAATTAAAAATAAGAAGAGGTCATCTATCCTTTACACAGCCTATTGATACCGACTGTTCATCTGGTGGACCCACGTCTGTATATATAACCTGTACTGACATCTCCATCAAAGCTTATGTAAAATCAAGATAAACTCAATCCAAATAAGATAGAAAAGACTCAGAAACAAACATTCAAGGCAACCATATCTCACTTGATCATGAGATTGCGAGTATCCACCATTACCACTGACTTTGTTAAACACTCCCTGCAACGAAAATTGGATTAAAAGACCTAATCTACTGGATGGATTAAAATTCATCCTATATCTATTCCAACAAGAAACTAAAAAAAAAAAAGAAATTGAAGACATACATCCTTTTCAAATTTTCTCCAAAATGCAGAATGGCGTACAGAACTTTGATTCATCCAAGTCGCCCAAATCGAGTGTTTTAATCCGCATTAGTACACCTTCCTAAAAAAAAAACACTATTGCAAGGATGCTAAGGCATTGTTGCAGCTTTCAAAGATGTCCATAGGGTTTATGAGGGACTTCTTAATAGAAGAGGAGATTCAGGGAACACAGTCTTTAGCAAAAAAAGTAAAAGAAAATGAAAAATAAATCCTAGGCCATGTTCATTGGCAACAATGGTAACACTTTATTCAGTGGGCAATCTCTGCTCCAACATGGTTTCTACTTTTTACTTCTTTACTTATTAAAGACTGTTGACTTATCAAAGAAAAGATGAGTGCATTTACTAACAGCAAAAACTGAATGAGTTTTGTTTAGGATGACTGTACTATAAAAACTAGTGTATGTGTCAGTAAGTCCAAAAGAAGCACATTAGGAGATAACTTGGGCATATATAATTTGAGCCGAATGACACTTATTATTGATTTGAAGGATATTGCCTCTTGGATGTATTGGTTGTACAAATCCTATCAATGAGCTTGTGGTTGTGTCATGGAGTATGCTTTACCATATAAATATGGAAGATTGTGTACAACTCTCTATATTTACTGGGAAATTACTACAGCCACCGAAGTGTCCTCTTTAACTTTTAAAAAATACAAAACCATGGCCCTACTGTTTTTTTTTTATTGAAAGGTTGCAAAAGCATAGGAAAACAAGCCTCAAAACCTGCATTTCTACATTGAACAATCATAGTTGGTAAAATGATAGGATGTACAACTACATTGAACAATCATGGTTGGTAAAATGCATTAAAATTGGGTAGGGTCCATCGAATACTTGTGGGTCTGGGTACCCACTAACAGGACTGCATTCGAAGGCTGTTTGGTTGAAAGGGTAGATGGTTGCTACCAGTTCTGTAACACCCCGGATTTTTTGCCAACCTGGGGTTAGACGTCCTTAAGCAATGGGTCAACCATAGCACCTTGGTAGCTTCTCAAAATTCGATTCCAAAGCCAGAGAAATCATCTAGAACCTAATTCTTTAGAAATTTAACGTGAATTAGCCGGCGCTACACTAGATTTTTTGCAAAATTAGCACCAATAACTTTAAATACGATCTGTAAGACCCAAAACCTCTAGAATTGTTACCGCTACCTTACCCCGAAATCCAGGATCAATCTCTAAACCCAGTTGCCCTCAGGAGCACTTTGAAACTTTATATTGGATCTAGACCGCACGTCGAAAGTCTGATATCTATAATCTTAGACCATTATGACCGCCTAGTTGGACTTGACAATCATTTCAAAAATCAAGTCCAGGTGATGTCCCACGATGATTTTCTTGAGTCCAGAGTGAAGAGTGTGAGAAATGTTAGAAATTAAATAAAATTTATGAAATCTGGCATGTGTCGCTTGTGCGACATTTTTAAGCGTTCTGACCATTAGATTTCGACCCAAATTTACCCTCGGATCAGGATAGGTGGCCCTTACATGTCATAACACTTGTGGTCCTGATCGAGTTCCCGTAGCCGCTGAACTGAAACTGGTCCGCCACGGTCGATCTAGAAACCCGACCGGACTGAAAACTTAGCTAGACCTAGATCCAATATTAGAGATCTTAAGTCCGATCGCATTTAGTAACAGGACCTCCAGAAGTGCTCCGTTGGATCCGAACAGACCCGATTTGGTTATAACTTAAGTATACCTTGACTTGGAGTCTGTTTTCGTTATGTTTGGGCATATAAAAGGGCCTTAAACCCTTAGCTTTCTAACCCATACGAATTTCCTAAACCCTAGAGAGTGAGAGAGAGAAAAGAGAGAGAAAGTGTGAGAGAGAGTTGGTGTTCGATCCAGGGTTTCTTCCTCGTCATTCCACGTACTCAACTATCACGTCTGCATCATTTTTTCGACGATTTTGGCATCATTCTTAGGTAAGAAAAGCCTTTCCCTAACTTTTTTTTGGGTTTCCATTGATGCTAGTAGCTAGATAGCTAACCTAGATTGTATTACAGGTTAATATCCCACATATACGAAGACTTAGAGATTCCATCGACTTCATTACGCTTCTACGGCATAAGGTGCGAATTTTAGACGCTTAGTTTACCATTTTTCAAAGCTTTCAATGTCGTTTAATGGTAGACTGTTGATAAGGATGTTGTTTGACATGTAGAACATGTTGTCTGTTTTTCATTTCGAATACGTACGAAGAATATGAGATTTAGGGTATTTTGGGTATTTGTAGGAAATACTGTATACGTACATATTTTGCTGATATGATTGCCATGAGTATTTGCCGTGTACCTATACTAGTTATGCATGTATGATCTGTTTGGCGAAGAGATTCGTCCTAATGCACATTTTGGCCAACATATGCTATGTAGACTAATGTGTGTAGACTAAGTGTTTGTTGAAATGCCTAAATCAATATGATTTATGTCTACCATATGTATTGAATGAAAGAACATGATTGTTGTGTATTAGACATCTCCTTGATATAAGGATCTGTCATATTATATGTTGAAATCAACATACGTCAAGTACGTTGGAGTTGTTTAGTCTAAGTGTTTGTATAAATGCTTGCGTGAGTAAGTACTTAGTAAATGTTGTTGTAGACTAGTGTTGAGATAGGATTCTCAACTACGTTGTCGATGTGTATGATTTCCTCCATGTACATTATTGAATTGATTCCTTATATATGAAATGCTTGTGTATGGTTAACTGCTTATGATGTATGTTCTAACGTGCTGGAATTTCTTGTATTTCAATTATGTCTATCTCATATGAATACTGATTCAGATTACAAGTGTTTGGGGCTACACTCTAGTCCAGGCAGTCGGTAACAGATTAGAATTCGTGGTTGGATTCTATTTGCCACGAAGGATGTGTATGACGAACCCGAGTCGTACTAGAGTTGTCGGCAGTGGTTAGGCCACACGAAGTGCTTGTGCACTTCATGTCGGTCGATTCAATGTACGCTCGTGCTAGTCGGACTCATCAAGTAACCCGACTGACCATTATATGTTCACCTTGTATTGGTCATAACTGCTTGACCCTAGGGTACTGAACTTACCAGTGATAACCCTGATAACCGTGGTACCTTGATCCACTAAGACTCATGAGCCGGGCATGGTGGTATGGGACACCGTGGTCGAACTGTCGGCCTACGCTGGGGCCACAAACCTCTCCGTAGTGACCAGTGAGTAACCCAGACTCGTGAGCCGATTATGGTGGTATGGGATACTATATTCGAGCTGTTGGCCTACACTGATAAGGTGATGGGGGAGCGGAGCAACGAGTGTGTGTAACAACCCTGACAGCCCTTTATAGTGACCTCGAGCGTACTCTGAGTCTACGTGAGACGAAGATCCTTCCGTAGCAACAAGAGTACAACTAGGCCTGTATTGATAAGGTGATGGGGGAGCGGAGCAACGAGTGTGTGCAACAGCCCTGTCAGCCCTTGCAGTGACCTAGAAATATATCATCGTATGAGACTACTAGGAGTGACGACCCTAGACAGGATCCTTGTTGGGAATGATATAAAGGAAGTATCCTAGTTTCTCAAACCTGCTATATGAAAAGGACTAATAACAACTCGGTAATCATATTCATATCGCACTGCATGTACCTGGAAGATGTGGAGCACTGAGAGAAGAAAGCATGCCGTGGACGTAAGATGGTGTCGCATGAGGGAGTATGTCGGTGAGGGCATCCATCATGTCATCTCATCCTTGCATTAATCATAGTGTTTAGGAATGTTTGATTGCTTGCTTTACCATTATCGCGTGATTGATTTAATAACATGCTAACCTTTGCTCTATGATTCCACTAAGTTAGCTACTCACTCCCACGTTACAGGACGGTGTTGTACACACCAACCAGTCCTTATTTTAGTTTCAGATGATGGCGATGCTTGCGAAGCAGAGCCGAACTTAATGATGATGAGGAGGATCCCTCCTATATGCAGGTTCTGATTGACGAGGTTATAGGGTTACTGATTAGATGGAAATACACTTGGTATTTTGCCTTTTATTTGCACACCCATGTATATTCTTTTCTTTCCTTTTTGGAGTATACATGTATATGTTTAACCTGGTAAAAAGTTCACACTCTGGAGACTTACAGCAGTTCATACATTTTATATATCTATCACATTCTTCCGCTTGCTAATTTAACTGTCTCTGGAGTATGATATGCTTTTTAGGCTTAATCCACTTCATATTTTAAGCACTACTACAGCCAACATTCATCCATCATTGAAAATGTTGCAGAAGTGATGTTCTGGACTCGGGAGTGGAGTTTATGCTCGACCCCCAATTTTTGGGATGTTACAAGTTCCCACAGCCATAGCTGAGATGCAAAGGGATTCCTCCTGTTCTCAACTCAATAGTGTTTTGGGACACGAAAACCAGGAAAACTATAGCCCATCAAATGCTGCTTCCATTTTCCATGCAGCCCCAAACATCATCAATATGATTAAGAATGATTCCGCACCCTGCCAACCAATGCTAGGTAGCAGCCAAACGCCCTCTAAAGTAGGAAGACTCCCCTGGTTTCTTCTTGGAATAAGCAATACTAAGAATAATGAAATTAGTAATAATAACTAATAAGCAATTGGAGGACCAAGGAAACTAATTCCAACAAAACCCAAAGCAAGAAAAATGTGCCAAAAGGTCGTTGTGGACAGAAAAAGATGCATAAATAGGATACAAATGCAGTCTGAAATTTTAATAGCATTCTAAAGCAAATGCAATTCCAAACATGTTCAAGAGCAAAAACAAACATCATTTTTTTTTTTTTGAGAATTAACTGTGAATTTCATTAAAGAAAGAAGGAAATAAGAAAGGGGAGAACCCTTTCAACTATGAACTCCACCGAATTGATAGGTCCAGCCACTTGATTCCCTTTGATAAAAGTCAAGCTAAATAGCTAGACTTGCCATTAGTTGCCAGCCCATCTGGCTGCATGCCAATTCAGGCTGCGTCTTGATCTTTAACGCATCTGCTTTTCGTTTGGGCAGTACAAAAAATCAAAATGACGGATAGCAGGACTCCATTTCCCCATCATTCTAGGGTACATTTTCTCACCTCAAGATCAATTTGAATAAACACATAACATCGGCAGAAGATAACAGAAAAAGGCAAATGCACTCTGAACAAAGCATTGTGGGGATACACCGCAATGAGTCTAGGGGCTTACACATGGTTCTTGAGAATCGAACCATACTTGCTACCATGCAATCAATCGAGCGCACATTTCTATCCATGATGGCTTCACCTACACCTGCTATTACTTTCTGAACAATGGCATCAACATTACCAATGTAGTGGAAGAGAATGCTACCATCAACTGATGGGTTTAGTACCAATGGGTGCTGCGTACCTTTGTTGGAGAAGATGATTGATGTTGCGGCTTTATATCGTCAGATTCTAGGTTGCAGCGGGCAACAATTGTATCCCGCAGTGCTTCATAAGAGAGAGAGAGAGAGAGAGAGAGAGAGAGAGAGAGAGGGAGGGAGACCACCATGTTGTATGTGCTTTATCCACGCCATCATTTTAAGGGTTGATCCAAAAAAGGAGTCATATTAAAGCAGTAAGCAGAGTGGAGACCACCGTCCATCCATTTTGAGATATCATTTTAAGTCATGAGCTGACCATCCATTTTGAGATATCATTTTAAGTCATGTGCCAAAGAATGAGGGAGATAAAAATATGTAGTGGAGACCACCACTGAAAACAGTGGGGAGAGTGTGATTCCTACCTTTGAAACAATCCTAATGCCCATCGTAATGTTGATTTGAAATCTCCACAGTGGGGAGAGTTGTGTGGACCCCACCATAATGCGTGTCAAACATCTACCCCATCAGTCAGATGCACCGTTCCATGGTGGGCCCAGAGATTTAAAATCAAGTCTATCCGTGACTTGTGTGGGCCACACGACATACAAAAGTTGAGAGGGGTTACCCTCCATTTAAACTCCTTTCAATTATTTTTTGGGCCCACCGAGATGTGGTCCACAAATCCAGCCCATCCATTATGTGTGTGCCACTTGGATGAGGGGTCATACCAAGTTTCAGACGCATCCAAATTTCAGGTGGGGCCCACCAAGTGCTTTTATATATTTTAGGCATGTCTTCACATGATTTTAGATGGTATGACCCACCTGAGTTCCGTATACGGCGGATTTTTGGCATATCCCATAATTTAAAGGGGACCCATCAAATGCACGGTGTTAATGTTTGACACATGTCATGGTGGGGCCCACACGGCTTGACCTCATGGGCCCCCTTTAAATTATGGAATATCCCAAAAATCAGCCGTATACGGATGGGCCCCCCTTAAATGGGACCCACCATGACATGTGTCAAACATCAACACCGTGCATTTGATGGGCTCCCTTTAAATTATGGAATATCCCAAAAATCAGCCGTATACGGATCTTAGGTGGGCCATACCTTCTAAAATCATGTGAATAAATGCCTAAAACATATAAAAGCACTTGGTGGGGCCCACTTGAAAATTTTATACATATGAAACTTGGTCTGACTCCTCATCCAAGTGAGACACACATAATGGATGGGATAGATTTGTGAACCACATCTCGGTGGGCCTAACAAATGATTATGAATATTTTAATGGAGGGTAACCCCTCTCAACTTTTGTATGTGGTGTGGTCCAAAAAAGTCATGGATTAACTTGATTTTTAAGCCCTAGGCCCACCATGGAATGGTGCATCTGACTGATGGGGTAGATGTGGGCCCACTTTGATTTATACATTATATATCCATATGATCCATTTGTTTCCCTTACCATACACTGCCTCTTTTTTTCTCTACCTTAGCCGATATTTTGAAAATAAAATTTCAAAATTTATATTTTAAATATTTTTGAAATATTTTATAATAAAAATGATATTTGGTTAAAAGAGTAAAAAAAAATACATTTTGAAAAAAAAATGTTATTTTAAAAAGGAAATTGAAATTTATTTGTGAAAAATAAAATCACTAAATTATTAGGCACATCCACTAATTGAACATTTAATTGTTTTTGGACAATCTAATCGATTCAAATTGAAGAGTAAATAACTTCAGATGTTTAAATCAAATTTCACTGAAATTGTTGATCAATCTTGTATGCCCAATATCTTTCTCATATGTGGCCTGATTGAGGTTCCAAAATTATTCATATGATAATTTCAATCGGACGGTGAGAAGCTTCTAAAATTATTCATTTGAGTTTAGTATGATTTGCATCTTCTGAAATTCTATATTGACAGTAGGAAATGATAGCAAATCGTAGGGTTTTGTTAAGTGCACACGCGAGTGCAATTAAACTCGTGTACATGCCACACATATGCCAGCATGGCACATACATGCTAGATCTCATCCATCCATCAGGTTGGTCCTACTCTGTATATGTTTTTTGCTTCAAAATAAAATCTGGTCCAATGAGTATGTGGGCCTCAATTTGGAAACAACGAATGGGTTAGAAAACTTTAACCAAGTTTTTCAGAGCCATACTTTTTTTTATATACAAATTGTGGCCCACATAACATGTGGACCAAACAGATTCTTGAATTAAGTTATTATTATTGTGTTTCTATTCTAATGGATGGACTGGATCTCAGATCTATTGTGCCATGCTGGCAAATATATGGCATGTACTGGAGCTGTATTGCACATGCGGGTGGGCTTAGCAAAGCTTAGAATATAATATTGATATTTCAACATTTTAAAAAGAGAACTGATCACCTACATGCAACGGTACCATGGCTTGCGTTACCGTGTCATTTATGGAGGACATCAGTACCATGAAAAAGGTAGGCCCCTCAATGAAGATTGTCCTTCTCCAATAACAGGCTGATCGTCCATTCATTCTCCTTACATATGACAGTGATGTATGACTATCTAAACCATCCAAATTGTGAGATTAAGAAAATTTCTAGAATCACAAGGTCAAGTAATCTTGACCATCCAATTAATGGCCATCAAATAGATTATTAAAAGTAAGCAGCGAGTAGTCCAAATTCAAAGTAAAAAATAAGGTGCATGGTTAATAATCTTCTCTTTGTCATTTTTTAGTTATACTCCATCCACACTTAGTTTAACGATTTGGACGGTTGAGATTACTATAGAACCATGCCACCTGTACAGCTAAAGAATTACCTCCAATTTTTAAACGTTGCCCACTCTAGAGTCACTATGGTTGTACATCAAGCTAAGGCGAGTTGAGGTGAGGTAGGCCAAGCTGGGCTTGACTTGTCCATGCTATACTCGACCTCAAGCTCACCCTTAAGCTCAACATTGAAGCATGCCTTGTTTGCCAAAGCTATCGAGTCGAGGTAGTGGTTCGAGTCGAGTCAAGTCGAGCTTGTTCATATGTTAACTTATTATATTTTTGACTAAATAATACAAATTAAATGTCAATCATGTTAAGTATAAAAAACCTCTAACCCGAACTAATCTAGCCCTCCTAACCCGATCCAAACTCCAACCTAACCCAACCTAGTCCCCCAACCATAAATCTAAAATAAATCTACAATCATATAAATATACAAGTTAAATAAATAAAAAATAAGTTAAACACCTACTTCGAAGAGATCAACGAGTCGGGATTGGGCGTAGGTTGGCTTGGAGCCTCAAAGAGACTGAGAGAATGAGAGAAAGAGAGAGATAGAGGGGGCAGAGATGGTGACTGGCGGGCAACATGTTGGACTGTTGGGTGGGGCCATGCAGACAACGGCTAGGGTAGAAAAAAAAAAAAAAAAGAGGCAGCGTATGGTAAGGGAAACAAATGGATCATATGGATATATAATGTATAAATCAAAGTGGGCCCACATCTACCCCATCAGTCAGATGCACCGTTCCATGGTGGGCCTAGGGCTTAAAAATCAAGTTAATCCATGAATTTTTTAGACCACACCACATACAAAAGTTAAGAGGGGTTACCCTCCATTAAAATATTCATAGTCATTTGTTAGGCCTACCGAGATGTGGTTCACAAATCTAGCCCATCCATTATGTGTGTCTCACTTGGATGAGGAGTCAGACCAAGTTTCATATGCATAAAATTTTCAAGTGGGCCCCACCAAATGCTTTTATATGTTTTAGGCATTTATTCACATGATTTTAGAAGGTATGGCCCACCTAAGATCCGTATACGGCTGATTTTTGGGATATTCCATAATTTAAAGGGGGCCCATCAAATGCATGGTATTGATGTTTGACACATGTCATGGTGGGGCCCACACAACTTGACTTTTGTATTTAATCCATGCCATCCCCATGAGGTCAAGCCGTGTGGGCCCCACCATGACATGTGTCAAACATCAACACCATGCATTTGATGGGTCCCCTTCAAATTATGGGATATGCCAAAAATCCGCCGTATACGGAACTCAGGTGGGCCATACCATCTAAAATCATGTGAAGACATGCCTAAAACATATAAAAGCACTTGGTGGGCCCCACCTGAAATTTAGATGCGTCTGAAACTTGGTATGACCCCTCATCCAAGTGGCACACACATAATGGATGGGCTGGATTTGTGGACCACATCTCGGTGGGCCCAAAAAATAATTGAAAGGAGTTTAAATGAAGGGTAACCCCTCTCAACTTTTGTATGTCGTGTGGCCCACACAAGTCACAGATAGACTTGATTTTAAATATCTGGGCCCACCATGGAACGGTGCATCTGACTGATGGGTTAGATGTTTGACACGTATTATGGTGGGGTCCACACAACTCTCCCCACTGTGGAGATTTCAAATCAACATTACGATGGGCGTTAGGATTGTTTCAAAGGTAGGAATCACACTCTCCCCACTGTTTTCTGTGGTGGTCTCCACTACATATTTTTATCTCCCTCATTCTTTGACACATGACTTAAAATGATATCTCAAAATGGATGGACGGTGGTCTCCACTCTGCTTACGGCTTTAATATGACTCCTTTTTTGGATCAACCCTTAAAATGATGGCGTGGATAAAGCACATACAACATGGTGGGCCCCACAGAGCACGGACCACTACCCACCAGACCAGTGGCAGCGTGGCATAAACAAAATGCTTTTTAACCGTGGACATTTAATCACTGTTATTTTCCTTTGTTGCGGTCCACCTGAGATTTAGATCTGGCTCATTTTTTGCATCAAACACTAAAATGGTCATGAGAAATGGATGGATGGCGTGGATAAATCACATACAACATGGTGGGGCCCACAGAGCACGGACCACTACCCACTAGACGCTGCCAAGGGCCAAATTGGGTGTGGAAGCGGATTGCATCCTACCCCGCCCAAATGAAGATCTGTCCAGGCAGGTCTATGCGGGGCCCATATTGATGTAAGGGTTTTATACATGTCGTCCATATATGCTTACAAAAAAATTCAGGGTCTGAACCCAAAAATTAGCTGGAACTAATGCATATGTGAACCATAAAGTAGGGATTGAACGCCCACCATTTAAAACTTAATGTGAGCTATAGAAGTTTCGGATCAAAGTTGATATTTTTGTTTTCATTTCATCTAGGTCTCCATGACCTTATGAATAGGTTCGATGGTAAAATAAAATCACGGTGGCCCTTAGAAAGGTTTCAATGGTGGGCGTCATTATCATTGATGCTTCCTTTGGTGTGGCCCATTGGGGCTATGGACCTGCCTCATTTTTTTGGATGATATCATTTATTGACCTTATAAAATGGATGAATAGTTTGGTTATAGTCCTTACATGATGGTGGGCCCCACAAAGCCTTGCCGGACAGATCATGGTCCGGGCGAGGGTAGGACACAAGCCAATTTCATCTGAATTGGTTAACTGCGTCCCTCTCTCCCTCTACCCCAAATCCAAAAATCCCCAAAATCGTGCGCCCTCTCTACCCCAAAATCCAACCCCCCCCCCCCCCCCCCCCCCCCCCTCTCTCTCTCTCTCTCCCCTATGAAGCACTGCGGGATACAATTGTTGCCCGCTGCAACCTAGAATCTGACGATATAAAGCCGCAACATCAATCATCTTCTCCAACAAAGGTACGCAACACCCATCGGTACTAAACCCATCAGTTGATAGTAGCATTCTCTTCCACTACATTGGTAATGTTGATGCCATTTTTCAGAAAGTAATAGCAGGTGTAGGTGAAGCCATCGTGGATAGAAATGTGCGCTCGATTGATTGCATGGTAGCAAGTATGGTTCGATTCTCAAGAACCATGTGTAAGCCCCTAGACTCATTGCGGTGTATCCCCACAATGCTTTGTTCAGAGTGCATTTGCCTTTTTCTGTTATCTTCTGCCGATGTTATGTGTTTATTCAAATTGATCTTGAGGTGAGAAAATGTACCCTAGAATGATGGGGAAATGGAGTCCTGCTATCCGTCATTTTGATTTTTTGTACTGCCCAAACGAAAAGCAGATGCGTTAAAGATCAAGACGCAGCCTGAATTGGCATGCAGCCAGATGGGCTGGCAACTAATGGCAAGTCTAGCTATTTATCTTGACTTTTATCAAAGGGAATCAAGTGACTGGACCTATCAATTCGGTGGAGTTCATAGTTGAAAGGGTTTCCCCTTTCTTGTTTCCTTCTTTCTTTAATGAAATTCAGAGTTAATTCTTAAAAAAAAAAAATGATGTTTATTTTTGCTCTTGAACATGTTTGGAATTGCATTTGCTTTAGAATGCTATTAAAATTTCAGACTGCATTTGTATCCTATTTATGCATCTTTTTCTGTCCACAACGACCTTTTGGCACATTTTTCTTGCTTTGGGTTTTGTTGGAATTAGTTTCCTTGGTCCTCCCATTGCTTATTAGTTATTATTACTAATTTCATTGTTCTTAGTATTTCTTATTCCAAGAAGAAAGCAGGGGAGTCTTCCTACTTTAGAGGGCGTTTGGCTGCCACCTAGCATTGGTTGGCAGGGTACGAAATCATTCTTAATCATATTGATGATGTTTGGGGCTGCATGGAAAATGGAAGCAGCATTTGACGGGCTATAGTTTTCCTGGTTTTCGTGTCCCAAAACACTATTGAGTTGAGAACAAGAGGAATTCCTTTGCATCTCAGCTATGGCTGTGGGAACTGGTAGCATCCATCTGCCCTTTCAACCAAACAGCCTTCAAATGCAGTCTTGTTAGTGGGTACCCAGACCCACAGGTATTCGATGGACCCAACCCAATTTTAATGCATTTTACCAACCATGATTGTTCAATGTAGTTGTACATCCTATCATTTTACCAACTATGATTGTTCAATGTAGAAATACAGGTTTTGAAGCTTGTTTTCCTATGCTTTTGCAACCTTTCAATAAAAAAAAAAACAGTAGGGCCATGGTTTTGTATTTTTTAAAAGTTAAAGAGGACACTTCTGTGGCTGTAGTAATTTCCCAGTGAATACAGAGAGTTGTACACAATCTTCCATATTTATATGGTAGAGCATACTCCATGACAAAACCACAAGCTCATTGATAGGATTTGTACAACCAATACATCCAAGAGGAATACAATATCCTTCAAATCAATAATAAGTGTCATTCGGCTCAAATTATATATGCCCAAGTTATCTCCTAATGTGCTTCTTTTGGACTCGCTGACACATACACTGGTTTTCATAGTACAGTCATCCTAAACAAAACTCATTCAGTTTTTGTTGTTAGTAAATGCACTCATCTTTTCTTTGATAAGTCAGCAGTCTTTAATAAGTAAAGAAGTAAAAAGTAGAAATCATGTTGGAGCAGAGATTGCCCACTGAATAAAGTGTTACCATTGTTGCCAATGAACATGGCCTAGGATTTATTTTTCATTTTCTTTTACTTTTTCTGTTAAAGACTGTGTTCCCTGAATCTCCTCTTCTATTAAGAAGTCCCTCATAAACCCTATGGACATCTTTGAAAGCTGCAACAATGCCTTAGCATCATCCTTGCTTTAGTGTTTTTTTTTTTTTTTGAGAAAGGTGTACTAATGCGGATTAAAACACTCGATTTGGGCGACTTGGATAAATCAAAGTTTTGTACGCCATTTTGCATTTTGGAGAAAATTTGAAAAGGATGTAAGTCTTCAATTTCTTTTCTTTCTAGTTTCTTGCTGGAATAGAGTTAGGATGAATTTTAATCCATGCAGTAGATTAGGTCTTTTAATCCAATTTTCGTTGCAGGGAGTGTTTATCAAAGTAAAGTCAGTGGTAATGGTGGATACTCGCAATCTCATGATCAAGTGAGATATGGTTGCCTTGAATGTTTGTTTCTGAGTCTTTTCTATCTTATTTGGATTGGGTTTATCTTGATTTTACATAAGCTTTGATGGAGATGTTAGTGCAAGTTATATATACAGATGTGGGTCCACCAGATGAATAGTCGGTATTAGTAAGCTGTGTAAAGGATAGATGACCTCTTCTTATTTTTAATTCATTATTGTTGGATTTATCAATTCTTAGAAATGTATGAGTTTTTTAACCAGTGCATCTACCAATATTTATGGATTCTACACTATCTGTATATGAATATTCATATTGGCCTTTGTGGAACTTTTTTTTAATACAAACCACTACTAACTGTGGGCTGTATACACAGCCATACCGCCGTGTGTACAGCTGCATACACAGTTGCAAATAGGTTACTATACACAAACTGTTATGCATGCAGATGCTATATTTTAGGATGCAACCTTTTTTTCCTGACTGGATTGGGCACTATCAGGGCAAATAGGTTACTATACACAAACTACATTGGTTGTTCATTGACTTCCACATAACACCATTTTCTTGGAAAGTAATTCCTGTTGGAGATATTTCTTTGAGTAATTCCTGCTGGTAAATGGAAGCATGTTGCATGTCAAAACTTAGTTCATTTTTTAATACTTCAAATGGATCCTAGTGGTTGAATATTACATCAATTGAAAGCGTCTTTATGCCAAATTATGTGACCTCTGGTGCTATATATATATAAACTTCCATAGGGGTTTTAATTGTACTGATTTGAAAAGTAAGCCTCCTACTTTGTGATCCTAGTAGAGAAGGTTGATGCTTGTTCTCCTGTTTTTTCTTGCTGCAGACAGATCAATTGCATAAAATTTATTTGTTGTGTGGATCTGCTGATGAAGACAACTAGCCTGGGGTTTCCAAATCAGATTTCAATGGTGGGTGTCACTATCAGATTTCATATAATATTCACTATTATTTATGTTCTATGGCTACGGATCCGAGAACCAACTACCATTCCGTAATGAGGCTAGGATCTTAGAACCACAGTACAGTCCAATCAAAACAGAGGAAAAACCATAAACATTCTTTATGTATACTTCTAAATTATAATTTATAATTAGCAGACATCTTCATTTAGCAAGTTTTCACACTTTGAATCCGCAAAGAAATCACAGTCTGTGCATTCACATTTGCAAATGCATTATTAAAACCCATACATAATCAAACAGTGAAGGATTTTTTACTGCTTTGGATGGATCAGCAAAGCCTGAAAAGTGTTTTGATTTGTATCAGTTTTAACTGTGTGTCCCAGCTCAAATTGCATTTCACAGAAAATTCTTTGAGGCTAATTGCAAGAAAAGAAATGGCCAAAAACACCGGGGCTCGTGGCTTACGATCCTTATTTTTTACTGTGCAAATTCTAGGTGTCGCTTGTATTGCCAATGTATCCCCAATTGCATTTATTTTAAGTTGGACTTGAAACAAAATCAATTGCAGCAATGTTGAGAGAAAACTGCATCTATAATCAGAAAGTTGTTGCGATTGTTTATTTCCACTCTGTTGCATCTTATTATCTTAGTTGAGTTTGTATGTCCAACCTTATTGTAGTTTTGCTTTGAAGAAAACTATGCTTGCATTGCAGTGTTTTAGATATTTTTTCCCTTTTATCTTGGATATCATTTCTCATTTTGGTTATTGGATTGGCATTATGAATGCAAATGGAAGGACAATCCAGTAATACAAGATTTGTGAATTCCCAGTAATGCAGATGGAAGGACAATCACATGCACAGATTTTTTTTCATCTGTCCTAATTTTGCACGTAACTGTAATAAAATATGATGTTTCTATTGTTGATGGAAAATACTCCCAAAACAACATAAATGTAAAAGAAGAAGATAAAAGATAAATAAATACAAAAAAAATAAAAAAACTGGCCATGTCTCTTTAATTGACATAGCAAGTGGTTTTAATGTCACACGTTCCGTTTGTTTGGCAGGCATTGGAAAAGATCATATTTCTTTCGCTTATGGATAAGGAAATTTTGGGTGAAGGCGATACTGCAAAGCTTGAGATCCTGGTTAGTGATGGCTCATTTTTTAAGGTACTAATTATTTTGGGTGAAGGAGATATTGGAAATGACAAAGAACAATGATGTTTCCTAATATTTATAATGAGGAAGTAGAGCTGTGTTTTTCAATTCCAACTTGAAAGTGATTTATAGGCCCTCAATATAAGTAAGCTGTGGAGAAGGATTTTACAATTTGGTTGTTTCCACTTTATTAGACCAATACGTGCATCCAAGGCTCATGAGGTTCCTTGGAGATCATATGCAATTTGAGGTGTGGGGAGGCTCATGAAGTTCCTTGGAGATCTTTCTCAATTGTCTCTAGCATCCCTGGATTAAGTTGAGAAAATGACCTTTGTATGCAAGGTTGGTCATCTTGTGCACAATGTATGAGGATGGAGATGACATTTGTATACAAGGTTGGTCATCTTGTGCACAATGTGCATCAGTCTTCCACAAAAATTGGACACATGCCATGATGGTTTGTGATCTGAATTTTTGGTGAGGAAACTTGTTTGACAGTCATGTTGAAGGTGATACTTTTGTCCTTCTATATCATATGTATGCAACTGATGCTTGATGTGGAAATCTGGCCATTTTGAACCTTCCCTAATTGCATAAGTGGCTTAACCAGCTCTGTATGTTACACATAATTTGTCATCCACTAGTTTCTGTAAATGAAGATAAGAGGATTGATCTTAATAGTATGGTCGTCATGCACATAGACAGAAAATGCTTGCAATGAATTTTTATGAGTACTTGGTAATTTTGGAGTCCTTGGTTAGGGTTTAAGCTGAAAGTACGAGTGCTTAAGCCGACGCTTTAGGAGTCCGAACTCATTTTTTTGAAAAATAGAAAAATGGGAATATTAGTAAATATGGATTTTCTTGTTAAGAAGAAAATGGAAGGTAAAGAAGAGACATAACTGAAACTTTGCACTGTCAAAAGTAATATTAACCATCTTACTTTCCCCATTGAATTTGACGTCCAGGAAATGGACCTTTTCTAGAAAACTATGGATTTAAAACCAATAAATCCTTCTTAGAAATCTGAGTTTATTGAACTGAATTGAATTATTACAATTCAATTTTGTTAAATATCCTAACGCAAGGTTTCCATGAATTAGGCAAATGAATTCATTCTAACCCATTTTGTTGAATATCTAAACACAAGGATTTTCTATTATTTATTTATTTATTATTATTATTATTATTATTTTTTATGATATGCAATAGCTTTTCAGAATTCATATGTAGGTGCATACTTGTGCTCATTCACATGGACTTTGACTATCTTTCTCAAATTTATTTGGTTTTTGTAATTTTTGTATCTAATTTTGAATTTTTAGGCCCTAAAATAAGATTCGAGGTGCCGTTAACAATGCTAACAGAATCCTCCAGGTCAGATTATTGATTAGACCTGATTTTATTTAAATGATCTTGATAATCCATTTTATTTAAATGAGCAGACCCGGATGTGCGTCGGAGCTATCCGGATGTTGAGCGGGGGTCCCTGGAAGGTGAGAACCGCTGTTATGACCATGATGAAGCTGTCCATTTTTTATGGACAGCATTGGAGGGGCCTGGCCATTTGGACAGGCCGTGTTTATGTATTTGCTCGAAATTAATAGAGCAGACCCGGATGTGCGTCGAAGCTCTCCAGATGTTGAGCGGGGGTCCGTGGAAGGTGGGAACCGCTATTATGACCATGATGAAGCTTTCCATTTCCTATGGACAACATTGGAAGGGTCTGGACATGTTGACAGGCTATGTATATATCTGTATTTGCAGGGACCTCACCCTTAACCTAAACCACACCCTAAACCTATAACCTGAAACTATAACCTAAACCTATAACCCAAACCTAAAACCTAAACCCAAACCTAAACCCAAACCTAAACCTACACCTAATCTTAATCTCAAATCCCTAACCTAAACTTGAAAATCCAAAGCAAAACCTGATCCCGAATCCGAACCCGATTTCCTAAACCTAAACCTTAATCTATTCTCAATTTCCTACAGCTATAACCTATAACCTACCTATAACCTTAACCTAAAACCTATATGTGCTTTCCAATCCCTAAACCTAAACCTACACCTAATCCTAAGCTCAACTCCCTAACCTAAACCTAAACCTAAACTTGAAAACCTAAAGCAAAACCCGATCCCGAACCCGCGATTTCCTAAACCTAAACCTTAACCTATTCTCAATTCCTTACAGCTATAACCTATAACCTACCTATAACCTGAACCTAAAACCTAAACCTAGAACCTAAATGTGTTATCAAATCCCTAAATGTAAACCTACACCTAATGCTAATCTCAACTCACTTACCTAAACTTAAACCTAAGCATGAAAATCCAAATCAAAACCCGATCCCGAACCTGAATCTGATTTCCTTAACCTAAACCATAATCGATTCTCAATTCCCTATAGCTTTAACCTATTACCTACCTATAACCTAAACCTAAAACGTAAACCTAAACCTAAACCTAAAACCTAAATGTGTTCTCAAATCCCTAAACCTAAACCCACACCTAATCCTATTCTCAACTCCCTAACCTAAACCTAAACCTAAACTTGAAAATCCAAAGCAAAATCCGATCCCAAACCCGAACCCGATTTCCTAAACCTAAACCTTAACCTATTCTCAATTCCCTACAGCTATAACCTATAACCTACCTATAACCTTAACCTAAAACCTAAACCTAGAACCTAAATGTGTTCTCAAATCCCTAAACCTAAACCTACACCTAATGCTATCTCAACTCACTTACCTAAACCTAAGCCTAAGCTTGAAAACTCAAACCAAAACCCGATCCCGAACCCGAACCCGAACCCAATTTTCAAAACCTAAACCGTAACCTATTCTCAATTCCCTACAGTTATAACCTATAACCTACCTATAACCTTATCCTAAAATCTAAACCTAAAACCTAAATGTCTTCTCAAATCCCTAAACCTAAACCTACCCTAATCCTAATCTCAACTCCCTAACCTAAACCTAAACCTAAACTTGAAAACCCAAAGCAAAACCCGATCCCGAACCCGAACCCGATTTCCTAAACCTAAACCTTAACCTATTCTCAATTCCCTACAGTTATAACCTATAACCTACCTATAACTTTAACCTAAAACCTAAACCTAGAACCTAAATGTGTTCTTAAATCCCTAAACCTAAACCTACACCTAATGATAATCTCAACTCACTTACCTAAACCTAAACCTAAGCTTGAAAATCCAAACCAAAACCCGATCCCAAACCCGAATCCGATTTCCTAAACCTAAACCATAAATGATTCTCAATTCCTTATAGCTATAACCTATTACCTACCTATAACCTAAACCTAAAACCTAAACCTAAACGTAAACCTAAAACCTAAATGTGTTCTCAAATCCCTAAACCTAAACCCACACCTAATCCTAATCTCAACTCCCTAACCTAAACCTAAACCTAAACTTGAAAACCCAAAGAAAAACCTAATCCCAAACCTGAACCCGATTTCGTAAACCTAAACCTTAACCTATTCTCAATTCCCTACAGCTATAACTTATAACCTACCTATAACCTTAACCTAAAACCTAAACCTAGAACCTAAATGTGTTCTCAAATCCCTAAACCTAAACCTACACCTAATGCTAATCTCAACTCACTTACCTAAACCTAAACCTAAGCTTGAAAACCCAAATCAAAACCCGATCCCGAACCCGATCCCGATTTCCTAAACCTAAACCTTAACCTATTCTCAATTCCTTACAGCTATAACCTATAACCTACGTATAACCTTAACCTAAAACCTAAACCTACAGCCTAAATGTCTTCTCAAATCCCTAAACTTAAACCTACACCTAATCCAATTCTTAACTCCCTAACCTAAACCTATACCTAAACTTGAAAACTCAAACCTAAACCCGATCCCGAACCCGAACCCGATTTCCTAAACCTAAACCTTAACCTATCCTCGATTCCCTACAGGTATAACATATAACCTTCCTATAACCTAAACCTATAACATAAACCTAAACGTAAACCTAAAACCTAAATGTGTTCTCCAATCCCTAAACCTAAACCTACACCTAATCCTAATCTCAACTCCCTAACCTAAACCTAAACCTAAACTTGAAAACCCAAAGCAAAACCCAATCCCGAACCCGAACCCGATTTCCTAAACCTAAACATTAACCTATTCTCAATTCCCTACAACTATAACCTATAACCTACCTATGACCTTAACCTAAAACCTAAACCTAGAACCTAAATGTGTTCTTAAATCCCTAAACCTAAACCTACACCTAATCCTATTCTCAACTCCCTAACCTAAACCCAAGCCTAAACTTGAAAACCCAAACCAAAACCCGATCCCGAACCCGAACCCGATTTCCTAAACCTAAACCTTAACCTATTCTCAATTCCCTACAGCTATAACCTATAACCTACATATAACCTTAACCTAAAACCTAAACTTAAAACCTAAATGTGTTTTCAAATCCCTAAACCTAAACCTAAACCTACACCTAATCCTAATCTCAACTCCCAGCCTTGTGTCCTAAAGCGATTGTTTTCAGAACTCTCCTAGACAGATCTGTAGGCTCGGCTTGGACCTGAGGAAGCGTTTCTAACCGACAGAGTTAATAGCGAAGGCTGACTGATGTTGTTACAATCAAGTGAAACGAGCTGAGTCGAGACAATATGTGATGGCGGATGCTTTGTCTGCTAAATACGGAAACTACCATATACGAACTTGACCGATTACTGGATCACATATTGTTCAATAAAAATCAGATTTCTATAAACTCAGAAATCAGCATTTCAAGGCACCAAGAAGATGGCCAATCGGTCACGTTCATAGAAATCAGCATTTCTATAAACTACAGTTTATTCAATTCAGTTCAATAAACTCAGATTTCTATACGAACGTGACCGATTAATTTCTATGTTCTGCATCATGATCTCTTCAAAAGTAAATTTCTATGTTGTTACAATTACTTCGGGATCGGTTTTGCTTTGGGTTTTCAAGTTTAGGTTTAGGTTTAGGTTAGGGAGTTGAGCTTAGGATTAGGTGTAGGTTTAGGTTTAGGGATTAGGTGTAGGTTTAGGTGTTAGCAGTTTTCACTCCAACAGCATTGAAGCTATGTATATGTATCTAAATAATGCAGCTTACCAACCATTTCAGAGGATTCATGTGAAAGGTCCCCCACTTTAAGTTTTTTTCATTCATTGATGAGGTTCTCGACAAGGGATTCACGAAAGGTTCTGAATTTTTTCGTAGAAAACATTTCACTGAGGTGGTGGGCTTTGAAGTCCCACCATATTTCCACGAACCATTTCCACCTGTCTGTTTCCAATCACTGTAGGACTTGAGTGCCAGAACGCAATTTACAACCCGTGCTCCTTTCCCTCTCTGAAAAGGATAAAATCACGTGTGAAACGTCTGCCAAAACATTAAATGGTTAAATTAAAATCATTTACATATACATTCAGAAAATTTCAATTACAACGAAAAGAACATGGGTATCAGAATCTTTCATACCAAAATAACTGAGGTAGTAAGCCTCTATTTTTGTAATAATTTGATGGAATTATTTATAAATAACTTTCTTTTTTTATTAAAAAAAAAACTTAAACATAATTTCGTAGTCCTTTTAAAACTCCATTTCCTTCTATCAAAAACTAAAATCCCAACCTGTTCAAGATCAGATGCCTCAAACGTTGGAAGCCCAAGCTCCTGCACAGCAACAAGGAAGTTCCTCACATTCTCGAAATACTGAAATGCTGATAAAGCTACCCCATCAGGTAGAACCACTGAATCGACTGGTGCTTCCACGACCTGAAAATAATTTTTTAAAAATTAACAGAACAGAAACACAACAAATCAAATTGAGAAAAGAGCAAGCAAACCAATTTAATTACATGGTGATGTGTACTCAACTTGGACAAATGGCACAACCGGCCACAATCCAGACCATCCATAAGGTGGGTCCCTCCATGGATGGACTACATTCCACAAACAGCAAAGATTGGACCTCGTGTAATTTAATGCTGACCATTGCCAACATTGCTGCTACCATTTTTAGGTCATCAATCGGGCTTTAAGATCATCCCATCAATGGGAAATTTCTACTCTCTGATCCATAGTGGGATGCACCAAGTGGACAGTCTGGATCTGGACAATTGCTCATTTCTATATGGATTTAAGTGGACAGTCTGGATCTGGCATGAGAACTCTCAAATTACATTTCACATGGCTATGTAAATTTTAGGATATATAACAAAAAATGAGACAGATCCAAGGCTCAAGTGGACCACACCACAGGAAGCACCCGTGATAATGATTCTCGCTATTGAAACTTTTCTAGGACCCACCGTGAATTTTATTTTCCATCCAACCTATTCATAAAGTTACATAGACCAGGATGAATAAAGAAAACAAAAATCATCTCCATCCAAAACTTCTACGGCCTCCAAGAAGTTTTCAACGGTAAGAGTTTAATTGCCATTGTGTAGTCCACTTGAGCATTGAATACATTCATTTTTTGCTATATATCCTAAAATGATAAGAAAAAATGGATAAACGGTGTGGATAAGATCCATACATCACGGTGGCCACTCAAAGCTCCTGCCCATTCCCAGCTGGTGACATGCGGGGTAGGACGCAATCCACGTCCCATTTTAACATGACATTTTAGGTTGCTTTCATTCACTGAGGAAAATGTTCAAATGGACCATCAAACCTCATCTCCAACCCTTCATCTACAGCCAATAGACAATCAAAAGAGCCCGAATCTGATTCAGTGAACCAGACCAGGAACTCGTTTTCTTTTTCACCCAATACCTGACACGTGGCAATTGGGACCAACAATTACAGAATGAACCATCTAGCTTGTCCTATATGTGGATGGCCCACGGTAGAAAAATCACGTTGAAAGGATGAATTGTGGCTATCTTGCAATCCCACTTGGATTGGACCATTAACCGTTTCTACTCTTACGTATGTTTCAAGTTCACTGTTCATGTGATTTCCAGCCAAGGCAAACCCACATCTAGGGCCCACTAGGTTGACGGTCATCCATTGTCCACGTGCCTTCCGCAGCAAATTCCCTCTTCTTTATGCCCAAATGTGTGGCTTGCACTTTAATGAGCATCGGCATGATTTTCAGCTATAGCTGTCAATGAGCCACGCCCTGGATTTTGAAAAGGCCCGCTTGCAAGCCCGGTCCAAATAGCTCAAGATTTCTATACGAAGGTGACCGATTGGCCATCTTTTTGGTCCCTTGAAGTGCTGATTTTTATTGGTCCCTTGTAGGATCAAACATTTCTAAAAACTACACCTAATCAGCATTTCAAACATTTACATCATAGTGACCAATATGTGGTTATGCTTATTACTAGTTAAATATACATTTCAAAAAAAAAATTCTCCTTGTAAGATTCTAGGATCGGAATCTGGCATATGAATGCTAGGAATCGAGAATGGGGTACTACGGAGGCTGTCGGCAAATTTAGCGATCGGGATTCCTATGAATTCGATTTCAGGGTTTAAGGCGTGACAATGCTCCAGCCTTTTACTTTACTTAGATTTAAAATTTTAAATAGATTAGCTTTCTCTAATACAATAGCATTTCTTTTATTCTTATTTTTATTTTTATTTTTTATTTATTTTTTGAGCGTGTAGTTTTAGATCATATTTGCCTTCTTGGAGTATTTGATTTGTGGGTTCGTCTCTTTTAAATTGATTGATTTTACCTGGAATTTTCATCTCTCAAGTTACAATTTGGAGGGACTCATTTCAAATTTTAAGAAAGGAGAACTATCCTAGCTCACTATAGGAATCCTATTTATGTTGTCCTAATTTTGCACGTAACTGTAATAAAATATGATGTTTCTATTGTTGATGGAAAATACTCCCAAAACAACATAAATGTAAAAGAAGAAGATAAAAGATAAATAAATACAAAAAAAAATAAAAATTGGCCATGTCTCTTTAATTGACATATCAAGTGGTTTTAATGTCACACGTTCCGTTTGTTTGGCAGGCATTGGATAAGATCAGATTCCTTTCGCTTATGGATAAGGAAATTTTGGGTGAAGGCGATACTGCAAAGCTTGAGATCCTGGTTAGTGATGGCTCATTTTTTAGTATACTAATTATTTTGGGTGAAGGTGATATTGGAAATGACAAAGAACAATGATGTTTCCTAATATTTATAATGAGGAAGTAGAGCTGTGTTTTTCAATTCCAACTTGAAAGTGATTTATAGGCCCTCAATATAAGTAAGCTGTGGAGAAGGATTTTACAATTTGGTTGTTTCCACTTTATTAGACCAATACGTGCATCCAAGGCTCATGAGGTTCCTTGGAGATCATATGCAATTTGAGGTGTGGGGAGGCTCATGAAGTTCCTTGGAGATCTTTCTCAATTGTCTCTAGCATCCCTAGATTAAGTTGAGAAAATGACCTTTGTATGCAAGGTTGGTCATCTTGTGCACAATGTATGAGGATGGAGATGACATTTGTATACAAGGTTGGTCATCTTGTGCACAATGTGTATCAGTCTTCCACAAAAATTGGACACATGCCATGATGGTTTGTGATCTGAATTTTTAGTGAGAAAACTTGTTTGACAGTCATGTTGAAGGTGATACTTTTGTCCTTCTATATCATATGTATGCAACTGATGCTTGATGTGGAAATCTGGTCATTTTGAACCTTCCCTAATTGCATAAGTGGCTGAACCAACTCTGTATGTTACACATAATTTTTCATCCACTAGTTTCTGTAAATGAAGATAAGAGGATTGATCTTAACAGTATGGTCGTCATGCATATAGACAGAAAATGTTTGCAATGAATTTTTATGAGTCCTTGGTAATTTTGGAGTCCTTGGTTAGGGTTTAGGCTGAAAGTACGAGTGCTTGAGCCGACGCTTTCAGAGTCCGAACTCATTTTTTTAAAAAATAGAAAAATGAGAATATTAGTAAATATGGATTTTCTTGTTAAGAAGAAAATGGAAGGTAAAGAAATGACATAACTGAAACTTTGCACTGTGAAAAGTAATATTAACCATCTTACTTTCCCAGTTGAATTTGACGTCCAGGAAATGGACCTTTTCTAGAAAACTATGGATTTAAAACCATTAAATCCTTCTCAGAAATCTGAGTATATTGAACTGAATTGAATTATTACTATTTAATTTTGTTGAATATCCTAACGCAAGGTTTCCATGAATTAGGCAAATGAATTCATTCTAACCCATTTTGTTAAATATCCAAACGCAAGGATTTTTTAATATTTATTTATTTATTTATTTCTTATTATTATTATTATTATTATTTGTGATATGCAATAGCTTTTCTGAATTCATATGTAGGTGCATACTTGTGCTCATTCACATGGACTTTAACTATCTTTCTCAAATTTATTTGGTTTTTGTAATTTTTGTATCTAATTTTGAATTTCTAGGCCCTAAAACAAGATTCGAGGTGTCGTCAACAATCCTAACAGAATCCTCCTGGTCAGATTATTTATTGGACCTGATTTTATTTAAATGATCTTGACAATCCATTTTATTTAAATAAGCAGACCCGGATGTGCGTCGGAGCTATCCGGATGTTGAGCGAGGGTCCCTGGAAGGTGGGAACCGCGGTTATGACCATGATGAAGTTGTCCATTTCCTATGGACAGCATTGGAGTGGCCTGACCATTTGGACAGGCCGTGTTTATGTATTTGCTCGAAATTAATAGAGCAAACTCGGATGTGCGTCGGAGCTCTCCGGATGTTGAGCGGGGGTCCCTGGAAGGTGAAAACCACTGTTATGACCATGATGAAGCTGTCCATTTTCTATGAACAGCATTGGAAGGGTCTGGCCATGTTGACAGGCCATGTTTATATCTGTATTTGCAGGGACCTCACCCTTAACCTAAACCACACCCTAAACCTATAACCTGAACCTATAGCCTAAACCTAAAACCTAAACCCAAACCTAAACCCAAACCTAAACCTACACCTAATCATAATCTCAAATCCCTAACCTAAACCTAAACCTAAACTTGAAAATCCAAAGCAAAACCCGATCCCGAACCTGAACCCGATTTCCTAAACCTAAACCTTAACCTATTCTCAATTCCTGACAGCTATAACCTATAACCTACCTATAATCTTAACCTAAAACCTATATGTGTTCTCCAATCCCTAAACCTAAAGCTACACCTAATCTTAAGCTCAACTCCCTAACCTAAACCTAAACCTAAACTTGAAAACCCAAAGCAAAACCCGATCCCGAAGTAATTGTAACAACATAGAAATTTACTTTTGAAGAGATCATGGTGCAGAACATAGAAATTAAACATGATAGGTAAGATTTTAGACTTTAGATCCTACTAATTTAGAAATATTCACAAAACTTCTACATCCCACATAAAGTCAGTCATTTAATCAAGGGGAATCTACAATGGTCCAAGCCTACATATGCTAGGGCTGGATCAATTAAAATTATAGACCCAACAATGATCAAAGGAGAGTAGATTCATTCACACATGCAAACGATTATTTCCCCAATCAAAGGAATTCACATGTTTCAATTCAGGAAAACTCTAAGATTGAAAAAAGGGAATAGAAATTGGAATTTAGGATAATCTAGCGTTAAGCTAGGGAAATATAGTGAGAGATGAGTGAAAGAGAGGAAAAAGAGAACCTGAGATCAGTCCACGCGTATAAGCAGCTTGTGGGCCTAACGCACATGCGTGGATTGTGGCCTGCATGTGTGTGGAGCCCACGAACCCAAAAGGGGTCAGCAAGGGGTTGGTCGGCCAGGGGTGGGCCACCTACACACCAATTTTCAGATCGAACGGATGACTGGTTTGAGCACGGTGATCCGTCAAACTTTCAGCCCTCCTGCAGGGCTTGATTCTGGAAATCTGCTGTAGAGAAGGATTAACTGCAAAATAATGGTGGATTTGAAGAGTGGATGGCTGTGAGATATGGTGATTATGGATGGTAGGAAATGGTGGTGATTTAAGATGAGTATGACTTCGCACCACGGTAGTTAGCTCTTTGAAGAAGGGAGAGTTTCGCACCCAGTTGGATTTCCAAAACTCAGAGAATTAGAGAAGCAGGAAAAAGAGATCTTGAGGTGGAAGAAGGAAGAAGAGATCTTGAGGTGGGTGCTCTTCTCTCTCTCTCTTCCTCTCTCTTTTCCATTATTCCATGGCCCACCTAGTGTATGTGTGTATGGCCCACCATGAGGTATCTTATCCATGCCATCTACCCATGGGACCCACCTTGCTGGACTGTCCAATGGATGGGACTGCTGCTCGTCCATCTGGACAGCCCGGGATGAAGGGATAATACAAATATCAGCTTGGTCCTAAGCTCGTGGGCCACCTATGTGGATTTCCCCTTGATGCATCTGTTGTACACGTGGATCCCATGTGATGTGTATATTTTATATCCACACCGTCCAGTTCTTCTTGACGGTGGGGATTACCCACCTTGATGTATTTATTAAATCTGCACCGTGCAGATGTGCTGAATGTGGCAGAACCCCTGGCTAGCTTCTTCAAACGCTGGTGGATCCACATGTGTGGACCCTTGATATACACGTGATACCCTGACCGTCCATGGGACGGTGGCCCCAGCAGCTAAGCTACACGTGTTATGGCCCCATCACGCGGTATGTGGTATCCCCCATATCGTTCGTCCATTGGAAAGCTCTGGTGGGACCCCACCTGTATGTATTGGATACACACCGTTTGCTTTATCCTCACCGTCCAATCACTGGACGGTAGAAGAGGATTGGCTAGAGTACCTTCACCAGCTGCATAGCTGTTGTATATGTGACATCAGCAAAATCTGGTGGGACCCACGTAAGGTATGGGTTCATCCAACCGTCCATTCATTTGGACCGTCCATCTATGTGGACCACACCAGCCATATGGCTGTTATAGGACGTCAGCAGCTTCTGTGAGACCCACCTTGATGACGTGTAAACCCACACCGTCCATTGTATGTGCAACCCGCCATGATTTATGCATTTTGTCTACTTCGTCCATCTATTTAGACCCCACCTGATGGACGGTGTCATCCAAACCGTCCAAATAGTGGGGCCTGGATGAGTAAAACAAATATTAGTTGATCTAAAACTTTGGTGGGCCACCACGTGACACACCCTAATGTATGTGTTTTGCTGCACCGTCTAAAGCCCTGGACGGTGGGCCTTGTCTTGAGCACGTGTGTTGCCCTCACCTTGCAGCAAAAGACAGTGGGACCCATCTGATGTGAGCATTTTGCATTCACACCGTCCATCTATTTAATCCAGCAGTCCAGCTAGATGGGACGGTGTCATCCAGATTGTCCGGACCATGTGCTCCGTCCTGATGTATCTGTTTACCCCACACCGTCCAGTAGCTGGACGTGTGGGGCCTGCCTTGATGGATGCATTGCATCTGCACCGCCCATTGGCTGGACGAGGGTCCCACAACTATGATGTATGTACTTTATGATCCACATCGTCCATCCATCTGATGTTGTTGTGGGTCCACTCTAACGAGTATTTTCCAGCCAAACTGTCCATCCACTTGACAGATTTTGGACCGCCGATCTGCTGGACCGTCCGCGCCCCACCCATGATGAATATTTTCCATCCAAATCATTTGTTCATTTGGTGGACAGCCACCTATATGGACCCACCTTGATATATAAACCGTCTATACAGTTGGTGAGCTCGTCTTGGGGCTTGAGAAGAAAAATAAGGCAGATCTAATATCAAGTGGACCACCCTATAGAGAATAGTGGTGTTGAACGCCCATCCTTGAAACGCCTTTGGGTTACAAAAGTTTTGATTCAATATGTTATTTATTTTTCCTTCCCTGTTCAGGTCCTTGTGACCTTATGAACGGTGTGGATGGAAAATAAACACTATGGTGGGCCCACTAGAAATTTAACTATGGAAATCATTATCTCCACTGCTATTTGTAGTATGGTCCAAATGATCTTCCGATATGAATCATTTTGTGATAATGCTCTAAAATGATCTCTAGCTATAAATGAGTGGTGTGGTTGGTTTGGGCCCATTTGGCTTAGCCCATATGATTCGACCCATTTGATTCGACCTATTAGTGCAGCCCATTGATGCGTCCCATTTGATGTGTATATGGCCCACTTATGCGGCCCATTGGTATAGCCCGCTTGATGTGTTTATGGCCCACTTGTGCGGTCCATTGGTGTAACCCATTTGATGTATATGAGGCCCATTAGTGCGGCCCATTGATGTAGCCCGCTTTAATGTACCTGAGGCCGAAGTTTGAAGCTCACTTGATCGTATTAGGCATGATGAGGCCCGATTTGATGTATTCAAGACCCCACTACGTGGCCCATTAGATATATATGAGGCCCATGTGTAGGGCCCGCATACTGTATATTTGAGGCCCATGTGCAGGGCCCACCTGTCATGTATATGAGACCTATTAATGCGGTCCACTTGATGTATATTGAAGCCCATGGGTCGTAGCCCATTATGATGTATCTGAGGACCATGGGTCGTGGCCCATGGAGATGTATATTAAGCCCATGTATTCAGCCCATTATGATGTATATTAAGCCCTTATAAGAGGCCACGAACCCACCATATGTTTAGCCCTGTGTGGGCTACTTCTTGGGAGCAATGTTGGTTAAATGTCCACATTGATGGACAATGATGGTTAGATGTTCACATTGTGACTTTCTCTTATGCCGATTGTCGATCCCAATTGTCATAGACCGATTACCGATTATGATGGTTGTGGTCGATTGACCGATTATCGATCGAGGTCGATTATCATGGCCGATTACCGATTATGATTGCCATGGCCAATTACCGATTCTGTTTATCATGGCCAATTGACCGATTACCGATCGTGGCCGATTATCGATCGAGGCTGATTATCGTGACCGATTACCGATCGTGGTCGAGTCGATTGACGTGGCCGATTGCCGATTCTATTTATCATGGCCAATTGATCGATTACCAATCGAGGCCGATTATCGTGATCGATTACCGATCGTGGCCGATTGTCGACTCTGCTTGTCGTGGCCGATTGACTGATTATCGATCGAGGTCGATTATCGTGATCAATTACCGATCGTGGCCGATTGTCGATTGACGTGGCTGATTGCAGATTCTTCTTATCGTGGCCGATTGACAAATTCTGATTATTGAGGCTGATTATTGATCGAGGCCAATTATCGTGACCGATTGTCGATTCTGATTGTCGTGACTGATCGCCGATTCTGATTGTCAAGGCCCAATGTGATGTATATGCGAGCCGTATTTGAGGCCCGTTGTGATGTGTATCCAGCCCGTGTTTAAGGCCCAACGTGATGTATATGAGGCTTATGTGATGAGGCCCACTGTGATGCATTTGAGGGCTAGGCAATGGAACCCATTATAATGTATGTTAGGCCCATGTGAAAGGCCCATCATGATGTATATTAAACTCTTGAGTGAGGCTCATGGTGTTGTATATTTGGCCCTTGTGTGCGGCTATGAGTCCACTATATGTTAGGCTTTATGTGGGTCATTCCTTGGGGGACAATGTTGGTTAATTGTCCATGTTGTCGATGTCAATTGTCAATACTTGCTATTGATACCGATTATGAGTATGTGACTGCATAGCATCATGATACATGCCCATACGCATCATCTGCATGTCTGTTATGAGATATGATTGACCATTGCATATGTCATAGTGCTAGTTGTTATGAGACTCTCTGATAGGCGGAGATTATCGCACATGAGCACACGATATGCGCAAGATTGATGCATGATTAGATTGTATGACTCATGCATCTTGCATTGTGTGTTGTGATTACTATACGCCCTAGCAACATCAGGGTCGTAGCCTTCATAGGTATTTCGTGGATGGCCAGATGGGACACCGAAAAATCTATTCTACATGGGGTGCTATAGATATCCCTGGGTGAAAGTCTCTAAACCCTTTTGGTTCCAGAGGTTGATCCAACGTCTAGACCGAGTGGATGCATGAGCGCATGAGCACCATACACCATTAGGCCGCGTCTCCCACTGTGTCATGGTCGGTTGGAAGGGGGTGCGGCCTTACCTGCCAGAGAGGAGGGGGCAATGCTAGGCTGAGTCTGACCAGCTCGAGGAATGGGTCCGCTATTGACGAGCCGGGCCCGATATTGGAAGGCAGATAGTGAGGTCTCTTTCACTCACCTTATTGTGCGCGATGGGGCGGCAAACTGGTTTGGAGTGTAATAGACCCCGATGATTTCTCAGATAGGAACCGTACTGATATATAGACTTATCGAGTAGGAGTTGCATGCTCATTCATTCATTCATTCACTATCCACTCGGGCTGGTGGTGCGTAACTAATTGTTGTGTACCTTCGTTATGGCAAGAATTTCGGTTGGACACGTGACCAACCTGAGATCAGGGGTTTACCACGTTGAGTCTGACTATCCAAATTTAAGTATGGGACTGGTTTGAATAGAAGTCCATTGTGGCGGACCCCGTAGTCTGTGATACTACGTACTATCATCCCAACTTCACACTCCAAGCATGGTCATTTCATTCGCATCGCATATTGCATTACATTCGCAGGCATATGACATTTTGGGTTGCTATGTTTCTACACTTATATGGCCTAGATAGACTTAGCAGGATTTGTATATTGCATTACATCCTCGGCATCTGATATTTAGCTCTTTATGATTCTTTATTGCATAACTGTTCTATATTGCATATCCTAATATTTATTGACTTATGGACTTGTCAGTATTTCTGCTTCCTCTGGTAATTCATGATCTTATCAGTATTTCTTCTTATTCTGATAATGTACGAACTATGAATTACTAGTATTTTTGGTATTGTATGATTATGACATTGTATTGAATACTTGGCACTTACCTTGTGTACACACTTACACCACCCTCTAAGCTTTCTATAAGCTTATGTACGATAGATGCGTGCAGGTGATGTTAGGCTGCAGCAGTGTTGAGCTTAGAGCGTGCGGTGGTCTTCTGGAGCTTGATTCTCTATTTATGTATTTCCCTTTCAGTATTGTATTGAAATGATTATATTAGTGGATATGTGATGACGATGTTGCCGTTGTGAATTGGGTAATCTTGTGGTTATGCTTATTACTAGTTAAATATACATTTCAAAAAAAATCCTCCTAGTAGGATCCTAGGATCGAAATCTGTCATATGAATGCTAGGAGCTGAGAATGGGGTACTACGGAGGCTGTCGGCACTGAATTTGACGATCGGGATTCCTATGAATCCGATTTCCAGGTTTGGGGCGTGACAATGCTCCAGCCTTTTATTTTACTTAGATTTAAAATTTTAAATAGATTGGCTTACACTAATACAATAACATTTCTTTTATTCTTATTTTTATTTTTATTTTTTATTTATTTTTTGAGCGTGTAGTTTTAGATCATATTTGCCTTCTTGGAGTATTTGATTTGTGGGTTCGTCTCTTTTAGATTGATTGATTTTACATAAGAATTTTCATCTCTCAAGTTACAATTTGGAGGGAGTCATTTCAAATTTTAAGAAAGGAGAACTACCCTAGTTCACTATAGGAAGCCTATTTATGTTGTCCTAATTTTGCACGTAACTGTAATAAAATATGATGTTTCTATTGTTGATGGAAAATACTCCCAAAATAACATAAATGTAAAAGAAGAAGATAAAAGATAAATAAATACAAAAAAAAAAATAAAAATTGGCCATGTCTCTTTAATTGACATAGCAAGTGGTGTTAATGTCACACGTTCCGTTTTTTTGGCAGGCATTGGATAAGATCAGATTTCTTTCGCTTATGGATAAGGAAATTTTGGGTGAAGGCGATACTGCAAAGCGTGAGATCCTGGTTAGTGATGGCTCATTTTTTAGTATACTAATTATTTTGGGTGAAGGTGATATTGGAAATGACAAAGAACAATGATGTTTCCTAATATTTATAATGAGGAAGTAGAGCTGGGTTTTTCAATTCCAACTTGAAAGTGATTTATAGGCCCTCAATATAAGTAAGCTGTGGAGAAGGATTTTACAATTTGGTTGTTTCCACTAAATTAGACCAAAACGTGCATCCAAGGCTCATGAGGTTCCTTGGAGATCATATGCAATCTGAGGTGTGGGGAGGCTCATGAGGTTCCTTGGAGATCTTTCTCAATTGTCTCTAGCATCCCTGGATTAAGTTGAGAAAATGACCTTTGTATGCAAGGTAGGTCATCTTGTGCACAATGTATAAGGACGGAGATGACATTTGTATACAAGGTTGGTCATCTTGTGCACAATGTGCATCAATCTTCCACAAAAATTGGACACATGCCATGATGGTTTGTGATCTGAATTTTTGGTGAGGAAACTTGTTTGACAGTCATGTTGAAGGTGATACTTTTGTCCTTCTATATCATATGTATGCAACTGATGCTTGATGTGGAAATCTGGCCATTTTGAACCTTCCCTAATTGCATAAGTGGCTGAACCAGCTCTGTATGTTACACATAATTTGTCATCCACTAGTTTCTGTAAATGAAGATAAGAGGATTGATCTTAACAGTATGGTCATCATGCACATAGACAGAAAATGCTTGCAATGAATTTTTATGAGTACTTGGTAATTTTGGAGTCCTTGGTTAGGGTTTAGGCTGAAAGTACGAGTGCTTAAGCCGACGCTTTCGGAGTCCGAACTCGTTTTTTTAAAAAATAGAAAAATGGGAATATTAGTAAATATGGATTTTCTTGTTAAGAAAAAAATGGAAGGTAAAGAAGAGACATAACTGAAACTTTGCACTGTGAAAAGTAATATTAACCATCTTACTTTCCCAGTTGAATTTGACGTCCAGGAAATGGACCTTTTCTAGAAAACTATGAATTTAAAACCATTAAATCCTTCTCAGAAATCTGAGTTTATTGAACTGAATTGAATTATTACAATTCAATTTTGTTGAATATCCTAACGCAAGGTTTCCATGAATTAGGCAAATGAATTCATTCTAACCCATTTTGTTGAATATCCAAACGTAAGGATTTTTTAATATTTATTTATTTTTATTTTATTTTTTTTTTTTTTGTGATATGCAATAACTTTTCTGAATTCATATGTAGGTGTATAATTATTCTCATTCACATGAATCCTCAAATATATTTGGTTTTTCTAATTTTTGTATCTAATTTTGAATTTCTAGGCCCTAAAACAAGATTCGAGGTGCCGTCAACAATGCTAACAGAATCCTCCAGGTCAGATTATTGATTGGACCTAATTTTATTTAAATGATCTTGATAATCCATTTTATTTAAATGAGCAGACCCGGATGTGCGACGGAGCTATCCGAATGTTGAGCGGGGGTCCCTGGAAGGTGGGAACCGTTGTTATGACCATGATGAAGCTGTCCATTTTCTATGGACAACAATGCTAACAGAATCCTCCAGGTCAGATTATTGATTGGACCTGATTTTATTTAAATGATCTTGATAATCCATTTTATTTAAATGAGCAGACCCGGATGTGCGACAGAGCTATCTGGATGTTGAGCGGGGGTCCCTAGAAGGTGGGAACCGCTGTTATGACCATGATGAAGCTGTCCATTTTCTATGGACAGCATTGGAGGGGCCAGGCCATTTGGACAGGTCATGTTTATGTATTTGCTCGAAATTAATAGAGCAGACCCGGATGTGTGTCGGAGCTCTACGGATGTTGAGCGGGGGTACCTGAAAGGTGGGAACCGCTGTTATGACCATGATGAAGCTGTCCATTTCCTATAGACAGTATTGGAAGGGCCTGGCCATGTTGACAGGCCATATTTATATCTGTATTTGCAAGGACCTTACCCTTAACTTAAACCACACCCTAAACCTATAACCTGAACCTATAGCCTAAACCAATAACCTAAACCCAAACCTAAACCTACATCTAATCATAATCTCAAATCCCTAACCTAAACCTAAACCTAAACTAGAAAATTCAAAGCAAAACCCGATCCCGAACCTTAACCCGATTTCCTAAACCTAAACCTTAACCTACTCTCAATTCCCGACAGCTATAACCTATGACCTACCTATAACCTTAACCTAAAACCTATATGTGTTCTCCAATCCCTAAACCTAAACTTACACCCAATCCTAAGCTTAACTCCCTAACCTAAACCTAAACCTAAACTTGAAAACCAAAAGCAAAACCCGATCCCGAACCCGATTTCCTAAACTTAAACCTTAACCAATTCTCAATTCCCTACAGCTATAACCTATAACCTACCTATAACCTTAACCTAAAACCTAAACATAGAACCTAAATGTGTTCTCAAATCCCTGAACCTAAACCTAAACCTAATGCTAATCTCAACTCACTTACCTAAACCTAAACCTAAGCTTGAAAACCCAAACCAAAATCCGATCCTGAACCTGAATCCGATTTCCTAAACCTAAACCATAACCGATTCCCAATTCCCTATAGCTATAACCAATTACCTACCTATAACCTAAACCTAAAACCTAAACCTAAACCTAAACCCAAAACCTAAATGTGTTCTCAAATCCCTAAACGTAAACCCACACATAATCCTATTCTCAACTCCCTAACCTAAACCTAAACCTAAACTTGAAAACCCAAAGCAAAATCCGATCCCGAACCCGAACCCGATTTCCTAAACCTAAACCTTAACCTATTCTCAATTCCCTACAACTATAACCTATAACCTACCTATCACCTTAACCTAAAACCTAAACCTAGAACCTAAATGTGTTCTCAAATCCCTAAACCTAAACGTACACCTAATGCTCTCGCAACTCACTTACCTAAACCTAAACCTAAACCTAAGCTTGAAAATCCAAGCCAAAACCCGATCCCGAACCCGAACCCGATTTACTAAACCTAAAACTTTACCTATTCTCAATTCCCTACAGCTATAACCTATAACCAACCTATAACCTTATCCTAAAACCTAAACCTAAAACCTAAATGTCTTCTCAAATCCCTAAACCTAAACCTACACCTAATCCTAATCTCAACTCCCTAACCTAAACCAAAACCTAAACTTGAAAACCCAAAGCAAAACCCGATCCCGAACTTGAACCCAATTTCCTAAACCTAAACCTTAACCTATTCTCAATTCCCTACAGCTATAACCTATAACTTACCCATAACCTTAACCTAAAACCTAAACCTAGAACCTAAATGTGTTCTTGTAACACCCTGAAAATCGGGGGTCGTGTATAAACTCAACTCCCGAGTTCCAGACCGTCACTTATGCAACAAAAATGATTATGATTCAATGTTGTCTGATTTAAAGCATTCACATGAGTGAAAGTATACCAAAACTGTAATTCATACTTCAGATCCAGTGATAAAAGCAAGCGGAAGACTAAACAATATATATATCACTGTATGGAAAAATAAAATAAATCTCATCTGTCTCCAAAGTATGACTACATCTCTGAGTCTCATATAATATACATGAACAAAATAAATATCCAAAATGGTCCCACTGAAATCTCATCGATCCAGGTCGCCTACGCAAAGCCATCGTGATACTGCATGTACGAGAACTCGTCCTGGTCCTCGTCAAAGTCTGGCTCTGCCTCCTGGATCTCAGCCTCACCTGCATCTACAACAGGGTCTGGTGGGTGTTGCAAACACCATCCCGTAACGTGGGAGTGAGTGATCAACTCAGTGGAATCGTAGAGCAAAGATTAGCATGTTCACAATTCAATCATGCGATAATAGTAAAGCAGTAAATCAGACAATCCTAATACTGTTGTTAATGCAAGATGACATGACGTGATGTATGCCCTCACTGACGATCTCCCTCATACGGCAACATCTTACGACCGCGGCATGCAATCGACCCTCAAGTGCTCCACATCTTCCAGGCATATGCAATGGTATGGTGATATGATTTCCAAGTTGTTATTAGTCCATTCAAACAGCAGGATTGGGAAACTAAGGTACTTCACTTGTATCAATCCCAACACAGATCTTGTCTAGGGTCGTCACTCCTAGTAATCTCATACGATGTATATTTCGTAGGTCACTGCATGGGCTGTCAGGGCTGTTGCTCGCACTCGTTGCACCGCTCCCCCATCACCTTATCAATACAGGCCTACCGTACTCTACTGCAACGGAAGGGTCGTCGCCTCCCGTGGACTCAGAATACGCTCGCGGTCACTACAAAGGACTCGTCGCCTGATCAGTGTAGGCCGATAGGTAGAATATAGTGTCCCATACCACCATAATCTGCTCACGAGTCTAGGTGCTCACTGGTCACTACGGGGAGGTTTGTGGCCCCAGCGTAGGCCGACAGCTCGACCACGGTGTCCCATACCATCATGCCCAGCTCATGAGTCTTCGTGGATCAAGGTACTATGGTTAACAGGGTTTACAATGGTAAGATCGGTACCCTAGGTTCAAGCAGTTATGACTCATACAAGGTGAACATACATCGGCCAGTCGGGTTGCTTGACGGGCTCGACTAGGGCGATCGCATCTCAAGTCGAACGACATGAAGTGCGTAAAACACTTCGCGTGGCCTAACCACTGCCGCCAACTCCAAACACGAATCGCGTTCATCGACGCGTCGTTCGTGGATATGACCAGTCAGCCACGAATTCGCTCGGTTACCGACTGCCTGGACTAAGTCTAGTCCCAAACACTTATGGAATCACATCAGCAATTTATGTAAGAGCATCGGAATTGAAATACAATCATGTGAGCATGTTAACACATGTTATAACATTTAACTTAAGCAAATCTTCAAACACATATATTCCATGCATGTAATGAAATCGTGCATATACTCAACATGTGGGAAATCATTTAGGTCAGCATATTAATTGAGAAATCCATCTCAAACTAATTCATAACATCATTTAGTTTAATACATACTAATACAAATATTTATACAAACACATACACTACACACTTAAGTCTACATATAGCATGTCGACCCGAAGTGTGCAATTAGGCGAATCTCTTCGCCAAACTAATTATGCATGTATTCCTAACTCCCTAATGCGACAACAAACCATGTCAATCACATCGGCAAAATATGAATGTAAACAGTACTTCCTACAAATGACTAAAATGCCCTAAATCTCATATTCTTCGTTAATTTACGAAACAGGAAACGGAGAGCATATTGTACATGTCAAACGGCGATGTCGTCAATAATCTACTATTAAACGACATTGAAAGCGTTGGGAACCGTCAATCAAAGCGTCTAAAATCCTCACCTTAAGTCTTGTAGACTCGTGAATTGAAACGGAGCGTATACGCTTCGTCTACGGCGAATAAGGAACCTAATACACGAGATCCATAAGCTACATCGCTATGGAACAAAGGAAACTCAAATCAGCAACTATTTAGGGTATTTGCTTACCTAGAATCGCGGTGAAATCGCCGGGAAAGCGATAGAGGTGCGTTGCTTAAGCACGTGCAACACGGAGCACAAGTAGCAGGAAGAACTCTCCCACTCTCTCTCACAATCTCTCACCTTTTTCTCTCTCCCAAGTTAGGGTTTCTCTCAAATTCGGATGGGAGAGAGGAGTGAGGGTTTCAACCCCTTTTATAGCCTAAAACATGCCCAAAATAGGCTTGGGAACAATGTTTACTTGGTGCCTAACCAAATCGGGGCCGTTTCGGTCCAAAAGAGCATTTCTGATGGTCCCCTAGCCAAATGCGGTCGGAATTAAGCTCATGTATACTGGATCTAGCACACATCCAGTATTCGGACCGGTAGGGTTCCCAGATCGCACGTGGCGGTTCAGTTTCAGTTTAACGGTCACCGCACCAAGATCAGGCCTAGAAGTCTCGTGATATGTAATAGAAATTTTTCCTGATCCAAGGGTGTAATTTGGCTGTATTCTGACGGTCAGAACGCTTAATACTGATGCGTCAAATCATGTGTCAGATTTGAATTTCAAATTCCAATTCTAACCCTATTCTCACTCTCTTCACTCCAGGCTCAATGAAATAGCCTCTGAATGTCAGTTGGACTTGATTTTCGAAACGTTTTCCAAGCCCAGCTAAGTGGTCATAACGGTCTAAGATGGTAGGTATCTGACTTTCGACGCGCGGTCTAGATCCAATACAAAGTTTCAAGGAGGTCCCGAGAACAAACCGGTTTAGAGTTTGATCCGAGGCTTTAGAGCATTATAGCACCATTGGTTCCACTCACTTTGAGCCTTGTAGAACGTATTTAAAGTGATCAGGGTCCATTTTCCAGCTATTCTAACGTTGCACTAGCTAACTTAGTCATATTTTTCTAAAGGAATAAATTCTACACAATTTCGGGTCGAGTTGGTACTCGAGCCCAAGTATGGATTTTTCACGGGCGTTACAATCTACCCCCCTTAACAAATAATTTCGTCCTCGAAATTTTGTACCTTTTCATACTCCTCGAGAAGCTGTGGGTAGTTCTTTCTGATCTCGGCTTCTGTCTCCCAAGTAGCCTCCTCCTCAGAGTGATGCGTCCATAATACCTTCACAAGGGGAATCACCTTGCTACGCAGTACCTGCTCCTTCCTGTTTAGGATACGTGTCGGTCGCAGGATATAAGTAACATCCTCTCCTAACTGCACCTGCTCCCATCTGATGATATGGGAAGGATCAGCAAAGTACTTCTTCAGCATAGAAACATGAAATACGTTGTGGACGCTCGCGAGAGGCGTGGGTAAAGCCAATCGGTAAGCCACCGCTCCCACACGATCGAGGATCTGGAATGGACCAATGAATCGCGGTGCCAGCTTCCCCTTCTTCCCGAACCGAAGGACTCCCTTCATAGGGAAAAATCGCAAAAACACATGATCCCCAACAGTGAACTTTAGTGGCCTCCGCCTCGTATCGGCGTAACTCTTCTGTCTGCTCTGCGCTGTAAGAAGCCGACGTCGAATAGTATCAATCTTCTCTGACGTCGCCTGCACTAACTCTGGGCCGATCAAGCTACGCTCACCGACCTCTAACCAGTAATGCGGTGCGCGACAAGGTCGCCCATACAGCGCCTCATAAGGTGCCATACCGATACTCGCCTGAAAGCTGTTGTTGTACGCAAACTCCGCATAAGCAAGACAATCATCCCAACTATCCTTGAAGTCCAATGCGTAAGCTCGCAACATGTCCTCCAAGATCTGGTTCACCTGCTCTGTCTGTCCGTCTGTCTGTGGGTGGAAGGCAGTACTGAACTTCAACTTCACACCCATAGCCTCCTGAATGCGAGTCCAGAAAATAGAAGTGAACCGCGTGTCTCTGTCCGACACGATCTCCAGCGGAACTCCATGCAGACGCACAATCTCTCTGATGTACAATCTAGCCAGCTCGTCTGCAGAGTTCGTAACTCTGATCGGTAGGAAGTGCGCCGACTTCGTCAGACGGTCGACGATCACCCAAATGGAATCATATCCCTTCCTCGTCTTCGGCAACCCAGAAATGAAGTCCATGGAAATGAAATCACACTTCCACTCTGCAATCGGCATAGGCTGCAAAAGTCCAGGTGGTCGGCGATGCTCTGCCTTCACCTGCTGACAAGTGAGACAACGGGACACGAACTCAGCTATGTGGGTCTTCATACCTTCCCACCAATACGTCATCTTCACGTCACGATACATCTTTGTGCTGCCTTGATGCATCGCGAGTCTAGTAGAATGCGCAGCCTCGAGAATCTCTCGTCTCAAGTCAGGGACATTTGGGACGCATAGGCGGCCACGATAACGTAAGCCCCCATCCATACCAACTCGCCAGTCGGCGTCAGCATCATCACTGGCCTGCTCTCGAAGCACAGTAAGATGCGCATCGTCCCTCTGCGCCTCGATGACTCGGTCATCGATCTGGGATCGCACCTGTACATGTGCGATGAAATCAAACGGCTCCTCTACGGTGAGTTTCTGCTCAAAGTCTCGCAAAAACTCAACCATATCCCACTCGGCAACCATCAGCGGAGCCGCAAACTCTATCTCCTTCTTGCGGCTCAACGCATCAGCCACAAGGTTCGCCTTCCCAGGATGGTAAGAGACTTCAAACTTGAAGTCCTTCAACGTCTCCATCCATCGCCGCTGCCTCATATTCAAGTCTCGCTGCGTGAATATGTACTTGAGGCTCTTGTGGTCGCAAAAGAGCTCGAACTCCTCTCCGTAGAGGTAATGTCTCCAGAGTCTCAGTGCGAATATAACGGCTGCCAACTCTAGGTCGTGTGTAGGGTAATTCTCCTCGTGCTTCCTTAATTGTCTCGAGGCATACGAAATTACCCTGTCCCTCTGCATAAGGACACAACCCAAACCAATGCTAGACGCGTCAGTGTATATGGTGTATCTAACCCCTTGCTCTGGCAATACTAGCACAGGGGCGGACGTAAGTCTGTCCTTCAGCTCCTGAAAATCTGACTCCGCCTTGTCATTCCAGGCGAACTTCACGTCCTTCCGTGTCAACTGAGATAAGGGTCTCGCAATCTTCGAGAAGTCCTGAATGAAGTGTCGATAGTAGCCAGCGAGACCCAAGAAACTCCTCACCTCAGTGACAGAACCAGGTTGCTCCCAGTCCTACACCGTAGCTACCTTAGACAGGTCAACTGCCATGCCATCCTTGGACACCACGTGTCCCAGAAACTTCACCTCCTGCTTCCAGAAGTCACACTTCTTGTACTGTGCGAACAACTGATGCTGTCTGAGCGTATCCAGGACCAAACGTAAGTGCTCCTCGTGCTCCTCTCGACTCCTAGAGTACACCAAAATATCGTCAATGAATACAACGACGAATCGATAGAGGAAAGGCCAAAATACCCGGTTCATCAGATCCATGAACACGGCTGGTGCATTCGTGAGACCGAACGACATCACGAAGAACTCGTAGTGGCCAAAACTGGTCCTGAATGCTGTCTTCTGCACGTCCTCATCCCTGACGCGCAACGATGATATCCTGACTGAAGATTAATCTTCGAGAAGTACTGCGCTCCTCTCAACTGATCAAACAAGTCATCGATCCTGGGTAAAGGATACTTGTTCTTCACCGTAACCTGGTTCAGCCTGCGATAATCAATACACAATCGCATCGAACCGTCCTTCTTCCTCACGAATAGGACCGGTGCTCCCCAAGGAGACACACTAGGCCGTATAAGGCCAAGCTCTAGCAGACCATCAATCTACGTCCTCAACTCCTCCATCTCACATGGTGCCATGCGATACGTTGGCAGTGAGACGGGCGTAGAACCAGGAACCAGATCGATAGTGAAATCGATCTCACGTCGGGGAGACAAACCAGGGATCTTCCTGAACAGATCCCCGAACTCGGAAACGACTGGCACATGCTCGAGTACCTGGGCACCAGCGTCGCGCAATAAAGTGGCGTAACTAAGTATGCGGAAAGGAAGATTTACCCGCACTGAAAACGTGAAAGGCGTGCCCTCAGGCTCGTACACCGTCACCATACGAGCCTCGCAGTCAATCTCGGCCCTCCCAGCAATCAACCAGTCCATGCCAAGAATGACGTCGAGATAAACGAGCGAGGGATCGACGACAAGATCAAGAGCCATCGTCCTGCCTCTCAGATCAACTAAACAACCCTCACACATCTGGGTAACATCTGAATAATCCCCATGAGCTGCAAAGACTCGCACGCTATCCATAGTGATAGTCCGTAACCCAAGACGCCTGACTACAGCACGCAATATCAAAGAAATCGTGGAACCAGTGTCCACCATCACGAGAATAGGGGTACCTCCAATATGGGCTGTGACCTCGAAGGCCGAATGCTGAGAAGTCTCCGTCGCAGCTGCCTCAGCTGTCAATGCATGAACCCCTGCCTTCTGTGGCCGGTTCGGCCGCTGTGTCATGGGCCGTGGAGGCTGTCTGATTTGCGATACCGGAGGCTTGAATGAAGGGTGCGCAGGAGCTAACCGTAGAGGCGGTGCTAATATCGCCTGTGAACGAGCACGGTCAATCTTCTGCGGCGGCGAGAACCCGCTGTCCCGCATCCGAGAGAAACAGCTCTGCGCCAAGTGGCCTGACTCCCACAGTATGTGCACGATAACTCGGGGCGCCGAAACGATGGTGCTGGCGCTAAGGCCCGAGTAGGAGAGTCGATGAGAGGCCTCTTGCCCGCAAAGGGCCTGTCTGGCAAGTCTGGTCGTGGCCTAGAAGCAACAGGGCCACGAGATCGCGCAAGTCGATCCACGTCCTGCTCTGCCCGCATGGACATGTGAATCAACTCCGCATAAGAGGGAATGCTAACACAGCACATCTTCGACCGAATATCCGGTCGCAAACCCTCCAAAAAGCGCCGTATGCGCATCTGCTCATCAGCCAAAATCGTCGGGACGTATCTGCCCAACTCCATGAACCGATGCTCATACTCTGTAACTGTCATGGCTGCCTGTCTGAGGCGGAGAAACTCATTCTCCCTGTCATGCCTGTAAGTCTAGGGATAATACTTCTCATGGAAGCGGAACTCAAACGCTGCCCACGTCCATACATAGTCGACGGCGACGGTCCGCAGTACGCTATCCCACCACAGGCTGGCCTCTCTCTCAAACAGGAATGTAGCCAGATCTACCTGCTCGGCCTCAGTGTAATGTAACATCCGTAAAATCTTTGACACACGGTCGAGCCAGTACTCAGCCTCCTCGGGTCTGTGAGAACCCATGAAAGTAGGAGGCCGCAAGAGCTGAAATCGCTCTAATAGGCTCCGTGTATCTGCGGCGTTCCCCGCAGGGTAAGCAGGCGGCGCAGGATGAGCCATGCCCTCATCCTGGGCGTATGTATAAGCATCCTCAACTGGATGCCCAGGTGGTGCAGGTGGAGTAGATGGAGTCGCACCCCCACCCTGGGCTAATGTCCCCACGATGGTAGTCAGAAGCTGCTGCTACTGCAGCATCATAGCCATCATCTGCTCGAATCTGTCAGGAGGTGGAGCAGGCTGTGGCGGATCCTGTGTGAAAGTAGATGCACGATGAGTCTCTCGGACTGATGGCGTAAATGGCGGTGGTCCAACTGTAGGACCAGCGGCAGGCTGAGACGATCGAACTGCCTCAGGAATCGGGCCCAAAGCAGGGTCCACATGAGTGTCAGACTGCGAAGGAGTCTGATCCATATGCTCAGTCAGTGCAAGCCGAGCCGTGCTCCGCATAGCCTTAGGCGGCATTTCCTATATTCAAAATAGGGCGCAAACTTGTCAGTCTCAATAGCACAAATTTACTGCAATCATTCACAAGGAGTCAAAGGTATTCCATGCATTTCATTTACTCAAAATTGTCACAATACAAGGGATATATCCTTACAAGCATCATGACGAGAAATACATGGGAACTAAGATAGTTAAAATTACAACAGCAATATAAACAAGCACTAGCCCTAACAGGCTTACACACATAAAGTAGAAAATGGCTAACTACTGACAACTACATCAAAGGTCGCATCGCTAGTCTGAGTCTGGAGACGGAGGAGGGGCACCCTTATCCTGTAAGCAACACAGGATCGCCTTCAAGGTGCGAGTCACCTTGCCTAATTTCTTCTCTGTAACGGCCTTGGCATCCGCGACTTCTGTTCCAAGTTCTTGAACTTCCCTTCGCAATGCGGTCTGACTCTCCTCCATCCGAGCAATGCGATCATCGATAGTAGCCTGCGCAGAAGGAGGAGGGCTCTCATCTGTATCTTGAGCCTCCTCTTCTGCCTCTTCCTGAGCTTCTTCCTGAACCTCTGCTCCAGGTTCTTCTTCGCTTTGATCTTCCTCATCATCAAAGTCATCTCGCTGTCCTCCTCGAGCTGATTTTCACGGTACTACGACCCAATCTTCATCTTGACCATAGTCGACTCATCAATGGTATGAATCGATACTGGCAATTCCGGCCCAAGTCTGTAGGCAAACTCAAGTGCAATCTTACAAATCAGCCAGCCAAAAGGAAGCGATTCGGATGTTCTTCTTGACCTGGCTATGAGGATTATTTGTCGTAAGATGAAAGTAGTCATGCATACGTTCTCTCCCTGGACCACCAGATACAGAAAATCAACTATAAGGCGTGTACATTCAATGCGATTCGTCGACCTGGGATAAACATTGAACGTGCAGATATGGTGCAACAGGTGCAAATCATCAGACATATACGTCGCCTTAAGGCTATTATTAGGCTGCCATGGAACTAACTTACCGCACAGGAATCTAGTGCGGCGATCTCGTTCACGTCTACTCCTCAGGTTCTTCTCACTAGGATGAACATCACCAAGAGGCACGTTCAGAAGTCACGCAATCAGTCGCACATCAATCGTAGCCATCCGATCTCTACCAAAAGGGATTTTGAACTGCAAAGGCTCCAAGGTAGGATTCTGGATACTAGCATAGAAGGCACGAACGGTGCTCACATTAGCACGAGCTCGAGCTTCAAAGATCGGACTCCAATGCGTAGCTTCAATGCGTTCGAACAACAGATATTCACCGAATAGTCGTCCATCTACGTCCGCCTCAAACAACACTTTCCGATCAGTGTATTGGCCGTGAGGCATCTCCAATAGAATTGCTCGCCCAAGGTGAGCATGGGGATCCAAATCCCGCTTTGTACGGCACTCTAGGGCTGCAGCTGGACCTGCGGCGGCGCTTGAACTTGCGGCACCACCCCGCGGTCTTCTCGATTGAGCAGGACGGCTTGGCCCAGCCTCGTCTGTTGTGGTTTTCCTTTTACCCATCAAAGATATGATGGATGAGAGCGATAAAAGGCCTAAAATGGCTTCCACGAAGGCCATAGAAAATGGTGAAAATGCGGAGAAGTGGCTGCCCAATCTGGAAAAAGGAGATCTAAGCGTCGTAGAGGGATACTTCAAGCTTCCCAAGGCTATATTTTCAAGGAGAAATGGAAATGAAAAAGTGGAATGGAGCACCTCACGATTTCAGCTCGATTTGGGGGTTTTTGGAGCTCCAAATGGTGAAATCTTCAAGAGGAAGGGCTGCCAACTTCAAAGGATCGATGGAGGGTGGTCGTTTTTGGCTAAGGAGGGATCTAGGGACGATTTGGAATCCCGAATTTTGAAAACGGTTGCTGGAAAATGAAAATGGAGCTATGGGGAGGGCTGTTTGTGAATGAGGGGAATGATTTGAGGGTTTTTGTTGGACGGGAGCTATATGGGGAGGGTACACGTGCCATTTAAGGGCGTGCGCCCGAAAACCACATCCATCGGGCCCACCGGTACGGCGATGGCATCGGCGACCGGTGGGGCCAGATGGGTTTGGTCCCACCTGGTACAAGGGCCCCATAAATATATGGTTCGACCCCTGGTTCATTGTATTTTGACCTACATAGGCCCAAACATGTGTTCGGAGCTTTCCGGAACCATTCTGCAATTCTGAATAACAAACCCTATGATGCAGCATATGAATTTAGGGTAGAAGGAGCTAGTACATCCATCTAGATCCTTAATTTCTAAAGAAAGTGAAGTTAGAATGGCCTTATGGCCATCTTTCATGAAATTTTACTATTCACTGTACAAATTTGTGAAAGTAGTAATTTGTGTTATTTTCACATTAGGTTTGATGCCTAAAATGAAATGGATAAGAAAGAAATGAAGATCGGAGTGTCTAGAGGAAGAATTTTAAAGATTTTTGGTGAAACGGGGTTTTTAAGCCCTGGCGATTGATTACAGGAGTCGTGGTCATCCCACGGCCCAAGAATTTACCTTTGCGAGTTTAAAATCGTTCATAGGACGTCTCAAACCGACTTCCTACGGCTTAGAAGCTATTCGGGTTGCTTTACGCGACCCGAGATGCATTACAGACTCGATCATGCGATCGATCCGAATAGACTTCTCCTAATGGCGAATCTGCGGTCCTAGAAATGTTTCTAGACCCTTCTCGCACCCACCTAAGTCAAAGGAAGCGACAGCGTACGTCGTGAGACCATAACCCAGGCCCAGTATACTCTCATTCATGCTCTGATACCAACTTGTAACACCCTGAAAATCGGGGGTCGTGTATAAACTCAACTCCCGAGTTTCAGACCGTAACTTATGTAACAAAAATGATTATGATTCAATGTTGTCTGATTTAAAGCATTCACATGAGTAAAAGTATACCAAAACTACAATTCATACTTCAGATCCAGTGATAAAAGCAAGCGGAAGACTAAACAATATATATATCACTGTATGACAAAACAAAGTAAATCTCATCTGTCTCCAAAGTATGACTACATCTCTGAGTCTCATATAATATACATGAACAAAATAAATATCCAAAATGGTCCCACTGAAATCTCATCGATCCAGGTCGCCTACGCAAAGCCATCGTGATACTGCATGTACGAGAACTCATCCTGGTCCTCGTCAAAGTCTGGCTCTGCCTCCTGAATCTCAGCCTCACCTGCATCTACAACAGGGTCTGGTGGGTGTTGCAAACACCATCCCGTAACGTGGGAGTGAGTGATCAACTCAGTGGAATCATAGAGCAAAGATTAGCATGTTCACAATTCAATCATGCGATAATAGTAAAGCAGTAAATCAGACAATCCTAATACTGTTGTTAATGCAAGATGACATGACGTGATGTATGCCCTCACCGACGATCTCCCTCATACGGCAACATCTTACGACGCATGCAATCGACCCTCAAGTGCTCCACATCTTCCAGGCACATGCAATGGTATGGTGATATGATTTCTAAGTTGTTATTAGTCCATTCAAACAGCAGGATTGGGAAACTAAGGTACTTCCCTTGTATCAATCCCAACACAGATCCTGTCTAGGGTCGTCACTCCTAGTAATCTCATACGATGTATATTTCGTAGGTCACTGCAAGGGCTGCCAGGGCTGTTGCTCGCACTCGTTGCACCGCTCCCCCATCACCTTATCAATACAGGCCTACCGTACTATACTGCAACGGAAGGGTCGTCGCCTCCCGTGGACTCAGAATACGCTCACGGTCACTACAAAGGACTCGTCGCCTGATCAGTGTAGGCCGACAGCTAGAATATAGTGTCCCATACCACCATAATCTGCTCACGAGTCTAGGTGCTCACTGGTCACTACGGGGAGGTTTGTGGCCCCAGCGTAGGCCGACAGCTCGACCACGGTGTCCCATACCACCATGCCCTGCTCATGAGTCTTCATGGATCAAGGTACCATGGTTAACAGGGTTTACAATGGTAAGATTAGTACCCTAGGTTCAAGCAGTTATGACTCATACAAGGTGAACATAAATCGGCCAGTCGAGTTGCTTGACGGGCTCGACTAGCGCGATCGCATCTCAAGTCGAACGACATGAAGTGCGTAAAACACTTCGCGTGGCCTAACCACTGCCGCCAACTCCAAACACGAATCGCGTTCATCGACGCGTCGTTCGTGGCTTTGACCAGTCAGCCACGAATTCGCTCGGTTACCGACTGCCTGGACTAAGTCTAGTCCCAAACACTTATGGAATCACATCAGCAATTTATGTAAGAGCATCGGAATTGAAATACAATCATGTGAGCATGTTAACACATGTTTTAACATTTAACTTAAGCAAATCTTCAAACACATATATTCCATGCATGTAATGAAATCGTGCATATAGTCAACATGTGGGAAATCATTTAGGTCAGCATATTAATTGAGAAATCCATCTCAAACTAATTCATAACATCATTTAGTTTAATACATACTAATACAAACATTTATACAAAAACATACACTACACACTTAAGTCTACATATAGCATGTCGACCCGAAGTGTGCAATTAGGCGAATCTCTTCGCCAAACTAATTATGCACGTATTCCTAACTCCCTAATGCGACAACAAACCATGTCAATCACATCGGCAAAATATGAATGTAAACAGTACTTCCTACAAATGACTAAAATGCCCTAAATCTCATATTCTTCGTTAATTTACGAAACAGGAAACGGAGAGCATATTGTACATGTCAAACGGCGATGCCGTCAATAATCTACTATTAAACGACATTGAAAGCGTTGAGAACTGTCAATCAAAGCATCTAAAATCCTCACCTTAAGTCTTGTAGACTCGTGAATTGAAACGGAGCGTATACGCTTCGTCTACGGCGAATAAGGAACCTAATACACGAGATACATAAGCTACATCGCTATGGAACAAAAGAAACTCAAATCAGCAACTATTTAGGGTATTTGCTTACCTAGAATCGCGGTGAAATCACCGAGAAAGCGATGGAGGTGCGTTGCTTAAGCACGTGCAACACGGAGCACAAGTAGCAGGAAGAACTCTCCCACTCTCTCTCACAATCTCTCACCTTTTTCTCTCTCTCAAGTTAGGGTTTCTCTCAAATTCGGATGGAAGAGAGGAGTGAGGGTTTCAACCCCTTTTATAGCCTAAAACATGCCCAAAATAGGCTTGGGAACAATGTTTACTTGGTGCCTAACCAAATCGGGGCCGTTTCGGTCCAAAAGAGCATTTCTGATAGTCCCCTGGCCAAATGCGGTCGAAATTAAGCTCATGCATACTGGATCTAGCACACATCCAGTATTCGGTAGGGTTCCCAGATCGCACGTGGCGGTCCAGTTTCAGTTTAACGGTCACCGCACCAAGATCAGGCCTATAAGTCTCGTGATATGTAATAGAAATTTTTCCTGATCCAAGGGTGTAATTTGGCTGTATTCTGACGGTCATAACGCTTAATACTGATGCGTTAAATCATGTGCCAGATTTGAATTTTAAATTCCAATTCTAACCCTATTCTCACTCTCTTCACTCCAGGCTCAATGAAATAGCCTTTGAATGTCAGTTGGACTTAATTTTCGAAATAATTTCCAAACCCAGCTAAGTGGTCATAACGGTCTAAGATGGTAGGTATCTGACTTTCGACGCGCGGTCTAGATCTAATACAAAGTTTCAAGGAGGTCCCGAGAACAAACCGGTTTAAAGTTTGATCCGAGGCTTTAGAGCATTATAGCACATTGGTTCCACTCGCTTTGAGCCTTGTAGAACGTATTTAAAGTGATCAGGGTCCATTTCCCAGCTATTCTAACGTTGCACTAGCTAACTTAGTCATATTTTTCTAAAGGAATAAATTCTACACAATTTCGGGTCGAGTTGGTACTCGAGCCCAAGTATGGATTTTTCACGGGCATTACAGTTCTCAAATACCTAAACCTAAACCTACACCTAAAGCTAATCTCAACTCACTTACCTAAACCTAAACCTAAGCTTGAAAATCCAAACCAAAACCCGATCTCGAACCCGAATCTGATTTCCTAAACCTAAACCATAACCGATTCTCAATTCCCTATAGCTATAACCTATTACCTACCTAAAACCTAAACCTAAAACCTAAACATAAACCTAAACCTAAAACCTAAATGTGTACTCAAATTCCTAAACCTAAACTCACCCTTAATCCTAATCTCAACTCCCTAACCTAATCCTAAACCTAAACCTAAACTTGAAAACCCAATGCAAAACCCAATCCCGAACCCGAACCCGATTTCCTAAACCTAAACCTTAACCTATTCTCAATTCCCCACAGCTATAACCTATAACCTACTTATAACCTTAACCTAAAACCTAAACCTAGAACCTAAATGTGTTCTCAAATCCCTAAACCTAAACCTACACCTAATGCTAATCTCAACTCACTTACCTAAACCTAAACCTAAGCAAGAAAACCCAAACCAAAACCCGATCCCGAACCCGAACCCGATTTCCTAAACTTAAACCTTAACCTATTCTCAATTCCCTACAGCTATAACCTATAACCTTAACCTAAAACCTAAACCTAAAACCTAAATGTCTTCTCAAATCCCTAAACCTAAACCTACACCTAATCATATTCTCAACTCCCTAACCGAAACCTAAACCTAAACTTGAAAACCCAAACCGAAACCCAATCCCGAACCCGAACCCGATTTCATAAACCTAAACCTTAACCTATCCTCAATTCCCTACAGGTATAACCTATTACCTACCTATAACTTAAACCTAAACGTAAACCTAGAACCTAAATGTGTTCTCTAATCCCTAAACCTAAACCTACACCTAATCCTAATCTCAACTCCCTAACCTAAACCTAAACCTAAACTAGAAAACCCAAAGCAAAACCCAATCCCGTACCCGAACTCGATTTCCTAAACCTAAACCTTAACCTATTCTCAATTCCCTACAACTATAACCTATAACCTACCTATGACCTTAACCTAAAACCTAAACCTAGAACCTAAATGTGTTCTTAAATCCCTAAACCTAAACCTACACCTAATGCTAATCTCAACTCCGTAACCTAAACCTAAGCCTAAACTTGAAAACCCAAACCAAAACCCAATCCCGAACCCGAACCCGATTTCCTAAACCTAAACCTCAACCTATTCTCAATTCCCTAGAGCTATAACCTATAACCTACCATAATCTTAACCTAAAAACTAAACCAAAAACTTAAATGTGTTCTCAAATCCCTAAACCTAAACCTACACCTAATCCTAATCTCAACTCCCTAACCTAAACCTAAACCTAAACTTGAAAACCCAAACCAAAATCCAATCCCGAACCCGAACCCGATTTCCTAAACCTAAACCTTAACCTATTCTCAATTCCCTACGGCTATAACCTATAACTTACCTATAACCTTAACCTAAAATATAAATGTGTTCTCAAATCCTTAAACCTAAACCTACACTTAATCCTAATCGCAACTCCCTAACCTAAACCTAAACCTAAACTTGAAAACCCAAACCAAAACCCAATCCCGAACCCGAACCCGATTTCCTAAACCTAAACCTTAACCTATTCTCAATTCCCTACAGCTATAACCTATAACCAACCTATAACCTTAACCCAAAACCTAAACCTAAAAGTTAAATGTGTTCTCAAATCCATAAACCTAAACCTACACCTAATCCTATTCTCAACTCCCTAACATAAACCTAAACCTAAACTTGAAAACCCAAACCTTAACCCGATCCCGAACCCGAACCCGATTTCGTAAACCTAAACCTTAACCTATTATGAATTCCCTACAGCTATAACCTATAACCTACCTATAACCTAAACTTAAAACCTAAATGTGTTCTCAAATCCCTAAACTTAAACCTACACCTAATCCTAATCTCAACTCCCTAACCTAAACCTAAACCTAAACTTGAAAACCCAAAGCAAAACGCGATCCCGAACTCGAACCCGAAACCAAAGCTATAACTTGTAACCTATAACCTATAACCTTAACCTAAACCTAATCAAAACCTATAACCTTAACCTATACCTAAAATCTAAACCTAAACCTAAATCCAAACCTATAAAATAACTAAACCAAAACCTATATCCTAAACCTTAACCTATAACCTATAAGCTATAGCCTAAACTTATAACATATACCTAACCTTAACCTAAACCTAAACCTAAAAATAAAAAATTAAACCTAAACCTAAATGTATTCTCAAATCCCTAAACCTAAACCTACACCTAATCCTGATCTCAATTCCCTAACCTAAACCTAAACCTAAACTTGAAAACCCAAACCAAAACCCAATCCCGAACCCGAACCCGATTTCCCAAACCTAAACCTAAACCTATTCTCAATTCCCTACAGTTATAACCTATAACCTACCTATAACCTTAACCTAAAACCTAAATGTGTTCTCAAATCCCTAAACCTAAACCTACACCTAATCCTATTCTCAACTCCCTAACCTAAACCTAAACCTAAACTTCAAAACCCAAACCTAAACCTGATCCCGAACCCGAACCTGATTTCCTAAACCTAAACCTTAACCTATTCTGAATTCCCTACAGCTATAACCTGTAACCTACCTATAACATAAACCTAAAACCTAAATGTGTTCTCAAATCCCTAAACCTAATTACACCTAATCCTAATCTCAACTCCCTAACCTAAACTTGAAAACCCAAAGCAAAACGTGATCCCGAACCCGAACCCGAACCCAAAGCTATAACTTATAACCTATAACCTATAACCTTAACCTAAACCTAACCAAAACCTATAACCTAAACCTATAACCTTAACCTAAACCTAACCAAAACCTATAACCTAAACCTATAACCTTAACCTAAACCTAAAATCTAAACCTATAACCTAAACATAACTAAACCAAAACTTATATCCTAAACCTTAACCTATAACCTATAAGCTATAGCCTAAACTTACAACCTATACCTAACTTTAACTTAAACCTAAACCTTTAACCTAAACCTAAAAATAAAAAATTAAACCTAAACCTAAACTTAAAACCTAAATATATTCTCAAATCCCTAAACCTAAACCTACACCTAATCCTGATCTCAACTCCCTAACTTAAACCTAAACCTAAACATGAAAACCCAAACCTAAACTCGATCCGGAACCCGAACCCGATTTCGTTAACCTAAACCTTAACCTATTCTCAATCCCCTAAAGCTATAACCTAAACCTAAACCTAAACCTTAACCAAAACCTATAACCTAAACTTAAACCTTAACCTAAACCTAAACCTATACTTATAAATCCTAATTTATTAGATAAAAGTTCAATTACGGTTAAGTTATTTTCTTAATAAGTTTCTGGCCTTAATCTATTATTTAAGAAATTGCAGGATAAATTTGAATTGGATTCGAGTGTTCCGCACATTTCCTATACCGTCGACGACATGATCAAGGAGCGGTTCAAGGAGTACCGCTCCTTGGTACACAAGCAGTACAAGCACTGCATGAGCAACAAGGAGGGCGCACTGTCCGCACCGCCGCACGTGACCCGTGATGACTGGAAGATACTCTGCGATAGATTTTCGTCTGATTCTTTTCAGGTAATATTTACATATTTACGATATCTTAAGGTAACAATTAAATTCGCAACTAATAATAATGTATTATGAATAATGTGTTCAAATGAGGAGCAAAATAAATTCTAACAGCAGGGAAAAGTTAGCAGTGAACCATGTAGCTGGTTCAAAGTCATTTGTACAAATTCGTTACGACATGGTAAGAAATTACTGGTAATTATTAAGTTAATATATTCTTTCAATGCATTTTATATTATCTTTATTATCCTTTCGATTGCGCAGCGAGATTCCATCACTGGCCAGGAGCATGGACCAATAGACCTCTACAAAGGGACTCACTGTTGGCAGGCGACGGGATCTTGGGTGCATCCTAGTGCCGATAAGATTTGGGTAAAAATTCTTACATTTTAAATTTTAATTACATTAAATTATAATAATGTCATTTTTTTGAGAAAATTCATATGTTTTTATTACAGGCAGTGATGGACACCTTACGCAGTCAGCCCACTCCCGATGGTACTCAGCGGAGTGAGCCAGAGATTCTAAGTGAGATGCTTGGTACCCGTTCTGGATATGTGCATGGGCTTGGCCATGGTGCCAAGCTCACGACACCCGCTAGAGCTACTTCCACTCGATCCATCGTCGTTGACGAGAGTGCCACCGGCCGAGCTGATATCGCAGAGAGAGAGAGATTCAGCAGCTATAGGTCGTCGTCAATGACATCAGAGAGCAGCTGAAGAGGAAGAGTGAGCAGTTTGAGAGGCAGATGGAGGAGCAGCAGAGGAGGATGGAGGAGCTAACGAGGTAGAGGGAGGAGCAGGAGAGGAGGAGGATGAAGGATTAGGAGAGGTTGAGGGAGGAGGAAGAAAGGAGGATGGAAGAGCTGACGCGGCAGAGGGAGGAGCAGGAGAGGAGGATGAAGGAGATGCGGGTGGAGCATGAGTGACGGATAGCAAATATGTTTCAGGCTCTTACCGCACGCTTACCCATCGATGCCCCACCACCTCTGCCTTCATCTTTGTGATTTTTTATATTTTATTTATGATGTTAAACTTATATGTATTTATGTATGATGCAGTTTATGTTTGGATAAATTTATTTATGTACTTTGGAGTTAAATGGCTGTGAATGTGAATATGATGAAATATATTACATAACAGGTGTATATTAGGAATTATATTGTAACAGGTGTATATCAATAATTTTGTGCTAGAATATAGGTGGACAAAAAAACTTTTACCTACGAAAATTTTCGTAGGTAAAAGTCTCCTCCAAGTTTTTACCTATGAAACTTTTCGTAGTTAAAAGTCTCACCCATGTTTTTACCTACGAAAATATTCATAGCTAAACGTTTTGTAAGTATTTTTACCTACGATATCATTCGTAGTTAAAAATTTTTGTAAATATTTTACCTACAAACTTATTTGTAGGAAAATGTTTGTAAATATTTTTACCTACCAATTTGGTGGTCGGGAAAGTTTTCTAGTAAAAATCCTGTATCTTTTAGCTACAAAACTATTGGTAGGTAAAAAGTCTTGTAAATATTTTTAGCTACGAAATCGTTGGTAGTTAAAAAGTGTTTAATATTTCTGGATACGAAATTGTTGGTAGGTAAAAAGTCTTATAAATATTTTTAGCTACGAAATTGCTGATAGGTAAAAAGTGTTTTAAATTTTTTTGGCTACGAAAGTATTCGTAGGTAAAAAGTCTTGTACATATTTTTAGCTAAGAAATTGTTGGTAGGTAAAGTGTTTTAAATATTTTTAGCTACGAAATTATTGGTAGGTAAAAAGTGTATTAAATGTTGTTAGGTACGAAAATATTCGTAGTTAAAAAGTTTTTAAATATTTTTAGCTAGAAAATTGTTAGTAGCTAAAAAGTCTTGTAAATATTTTTACCTGCAAAAGTATTCGTAGGTAAAAAGTTTTGTCAATATTTTTCGTTGGCAAAAGTCTTACCTTTGCCAACGTATTTTCATTTTCGTAGGTAAAAGGTGTTTCCGCTGGAGTTTTAGCAAGGAATTTGCCAATGAAAATTTTCACGGGTAAAACGTTTTGCCTACGAAAATAAGACTTTTGCCTACGAAACGTTTCATTGGTAAAAGTGACAAAGAACCCCAATCCTATTTTTTCTCTTATTGCATGTATACGTCTATGCCTGTATGTCTGTATCCGAACTAGGGATAAAATTCGAAATGAATGTTTTAAGGGAATTGAGATGCACTTCCAAACTGAAAGATCCCAACCATCCATCATGGGTTCCTTGATGAATGGCCCTGAAACTCACACACGTGCCACCAAGTGCACATGTAGATGTGCGACTGAAAAACAACATTTGATTTCAGTCAGCACCTGCATGGTCAAGGCAGACCGTGTCCCAACTCCTCGTGTCAATCACATGGCATCTACATGGGGTACCATGTGGGCCACGCCAACACAAGCATGCACATTTTGAAAACCAGGTCCGGTCTCTGATACAGATCACGTGGCCTGTATGATACATATGGTAGCATTGGGGTCCACGTAACCACCGCACCGCACCATGGGAGACTAGGTCTCTGGTCAAGCACATGATTCATGAATGAGGGTATCATTTATTGGAACCAACTTCACCATGGCAGACCAGATCTGGTCTCTGAAGTTCAGAGGGCAGCATGCATTATATAATGGTTATTAGTGTGCCGTCTACATAATGGCCCAGCAATGTGGACCATTTCTAACCACTGATGGCCCACCTAGCTAGGGGTGGCCAATCTGGACCCAACCTGTCAAACTCCCTTAACCCAACTCGAAAAGTCAGCGTTTCAGTCTACCCATTTCAATATGAGTCGGTTCAAGTTGTGTTTTATCAACCTAAAATTAAATGGGTTGGGTCTGGGTTCGCTGGGACAGACCTAACATATTATGAGTAAGGTTTCCCTTGCCTCTTCCCTATGCACCATTCCATGGTGGCCCCGGGATTAAAAATCAAGTCAATCCATGACTTTTGTGGGCCACAAAAGTTGAGAGGGGTTATCCTCCCATTAAAACATTCATAATCATTTTTTGGGCCCACTGAGATGTCGTTCACAAATCCAGCCCATCCATTATGTGTGTTGCACTCGGATGAGGGGTGAGACCAAGTCTAAGATGCATCCAAATTTCAGGTGGGCCACACCATGTGCTTTTATATGTTTTAGGCATGTCTTCATATGATTTTAGATGGTTTAGCCCAACTGAGTTCCGTGTACGGCTAATTTTGGGGATATCCTATAATTTAAAGGTGACCCATCAAATGCACGGTGTTGATTTTTGACACACATCATGGTAGGGCGATTTTTGACACACATCATGGTAGGGCCCACACAGCTCGATCTCATGGGAAGTTCCCATGAGCTCGACCGCATAGAACCATTTCCATATATATATATATATATATATATATATATATATATATATATTATGAGGTTGACCTCATGAAAACTTTCCATGAGGTCAAGCTATGTAGGCCCCACCGTGACGTGTGTTTGACATTTACCCTGTTGAGGTCAAAATCTAGATCACCCTTCACTTAATGCTCCGAACCTCAAACGGACCCTGGTCCTGCACAGAAAGGTGAGCAAAGGAGACCCTGACTTAAATAGGAGACCCTCCGATGCCTAAGTCAGGCTAGGGAATATGGGTTTAAGTCGCATAATGTAGAGTAAGGGTGCGAGATATTGCGTCTCTGTTGCAATGGGGTCCCCTGATACTTATACCTGTGGGGTCTTAGTCGCGTAATGTAGAAAGAGGGTGCTACGCCCCTGTTGCAATGGGGTCCCCTGGTACTTATACCTGTGGGTCGGGTAGATTGTGTCTGTCAATCTCGGCATGATCTACTCAATCAAACGGATATTGCAATCGTGGAGACACTCCACAATCTTAGGATCGTGTAGCGCATCATGTCTTAATAGAGCATATCTCCAGACATGATCTTCAGCCACATCCACATTCGGGCTGGTTTCCCAACTCGATACTCGGAGTATCTTCATCCAAGCTTGGACTTCGTCCTATCCGATTCTGCAGCTGAACACTAGTAGTCGGGAATCATAGCCGAGTCATTGGGGTTGGAGTCTATTAAATGAAGACGAGGATAAGGATGAGAGCTTGACTCAACCAACCTTCTTCGGATGAGAATGAGGATGAGAGCTCAACTCGGCCAACCTTCTTCGGATGACGATGAGGATGAGGATGAGAGCTCATCTTGGCCGGTCTAGTGACCCTGTTTAGATTTCCCCATAACATACCCCATCAGTCAGATGTGCATCATTCCGTGGTGAGCTACGAGCATAAAAATCAAGTCAATTTATGACTTGGGTGGGCCACGCCACATACAACCGTTGAGAGAGGTTACCCTCCCATTAAAACATTTATAATCATATATTGGGTCACATCTTCCATGTACGGCTGATTTTTGGGATATCCCATAATCTAAATGCTACCTATCAAATGCACGGTGTTGATGTTAGACACACATCACGGTGGGGCCCACATAGCTCCGCCTCATGGGAAGTTCTCTCTCTCTCTCTCTCTCTCTCTCTCTCTCTCTCTCTCTCTCTCTCTCTCTCTCTCTCTCTCTCTCTCTCTCTCTCTCTCTCTATATATATATATATATATATATATATGGTAGTATAAGGCCGGCCTCGTGGGAACTCCCCATGAGGTTTGAGCTGTGTGGGCCCTACCGTGATGCACGTCGAACATCAACACCGTGCATTTGATGGGTTCTTTTAAATTATGGGATATCCCAAAAATCAGCCATATACAGAACTCAGGTGGGCCATACCATCTAAAATCATGTGAAGACATACCTAAAACATATAAAAGCACTTGGTGGGGCCCACCTAAAATTTGGATGTGACTGAAACTTATTCTAACCCCTCATCCAAGTGGGACACACATAATGGATGGGCTGGATTTGTGAACCACATCTCTGTGGGCCCAACAAATTATTATAAATGTTTTAATGGGAGGGTAACCCCTCTTAAGTTTTGTATGTTGTGTGGCCCACAAAAGTCATGGATTGACTTGATTTTTAAGCCCGATGCCCACCATGGAATGATGCATCTGACTGATAGAGTAGATGTTTGACACTCATCATGAAGGGGCCCACACAGCTCGACCTCATGGGAAGTTCCCATGAGGTCGACCACATAAAACCATTTCCCATATATATATATATATATGGCTAAAAGTTGGGCGGGTTCAACCCGACCGACCCGTGACCGACTCGACATTAGGTTGGACTTAGGCAAGATGTATCAAGTTCAGTCTTAGGCTTGGGCTACATAGACACCAACCCGATAAAACTTGGGTCGGACTCTAGTTGGGGTCTTGGGTTGCCCGACCCAACCTGAACCCGATCAATATATAAGTTACTTATAAATTATAATTAAGTGTGGATCGTCTGTGTTGAAGACATAGGAAATTTTGGTGTTGTTGGTCTCATTAGTCCACATCATTTCCAATGACTCAAGCTAACAAGATATGCTAGATTTCTCTCTCCCAAATAGATTGGGTGCTATACAACACGACTTTTAAATGAGTAGTTGTCCTATATTTTAGATTATTTGTTTAGAAAAAATAAAGTTCTTCCAATAAATAACCACATATATAATTAATAAAATCATAGATATAAAAAGTAAGACATGTATTGAAATATAATAAACTAATGCAATCATGATAATATTAGCACGAATCCACCCGATCAACCCGACCGTACCCGCTTAGGTTGGGTTTGGGTTGAGAATTCCCAACCCTAGGTTGGGTTGGGTTGGGTTGGGTTGAGGTATAGGAACCTTAGGTTGGGCTAGGGTTGAGCACCAACCCAACCCAACCCAACCCAACCCAACCCAACCCGCCCGACTTTCAGCCATATGTGTGTGTGTGTGCGCGCGTGCGCACTCTATCTCTTTTAATTTAACTGATAAAGTAGGTTGAGCTTGTTTTGACTTATTTATTGATGGATTGGACGAGAGTTAAGGTTTTTAATCCATTTAATAAATAGGTTGGATTTAAATTGAGCCAATCCTTACCACTACATGAATCCAACCTGATTGGATCCATTGCCACACCCGTAACCAACACATAATATAATTTGGATTGGTCACATGTATAAGTTCGATCCGAGTGGGGCGACCGTGATGTGGGAGTGCCATCTAACCCCAATGTTAGGCTTGGATGCCAAAATCCATCCTGATCTATAAATCACGTGGTCCACACCAAAGGAAACAACGTGAGACTTGACTAGGGGACACACTAAAAAAACTTTTAAATGAAATGAAATGTGGGGTCCACATTGTTGTGCATATGTCATCCAATCGATTCATCATGTGTGATGCATAGAGATGAAGTGACACACCATAATGCATGCAATTTCAAATTTTAGTTGGGCTGCAACAAGTGAATATAGATAGCTTATAGGTGTACTGGTACATTGCTCCCTTCCATCGGTCCTTCCTAAGCAGATTAACAGTTTAGATTCACAGTTTAGATTCCACATACACGTAACGGATGGGCCCCACACAACTTAAATAGGACGCATGTGATCATTACCCTCTAAACGGTGGGATTATAGGATCTTGGGGCCTGCTTAAAGCCCATGTCCTGAGGATCAAAACGGTTGAGATGATGAGCCCCACTGTGGATTGGGCATGCCACCGAAATATCCTTGGCAGGGAGATCCCAACCTTTGAACTTATAGGCTTTGGCCAGTGACCAGGGACCATAATTTCTCTTGACCGTTTATTTGTAGAACACCAATCACAGGGTCGAGATTTTCCAATCAAAGAGAATTTCAGGGGATCTTCCATCCATGTGGGGCTGATTTGAACAGTGGGTTAGATCACCGAACCATAGGTCCCACATATATGGAATCGGGAGCCTCAGCAAACACGGCCGGCCTTGTGCTGGACACCAAAATCTCGCCATGGACAGCATGGGTGAGAAGTCATGCAAGACATGGTCATGGTCATGGCAGACCGTGTCCTAAGTCCTCTTGTGTTGATCACATTGGCATGTATAACATGGGGTAGCATATGGGCTATGCCAACATCAGCGTGAACATTTTGAAAACCAGGTCTGGTCTGTGATACAGATCACATGGCATGTACGATACATATGATAGCACTGGGGTCCATATAACCACAGTACCGCACCATGGGAGACTAGGTCTGGTCGAGCACATGGTAAGCAAGCACTTATTAGAACCCGCATCATGGTGCACCACGGCAGACCAGGTCTGGTCTCTGAAGCCTAGCGCATGGCATATGTATTATATGGATTAGTGGGTGGCGTGGTGGGACCCACCAGGGTTTACATGTTTTGTCCATGCTTTCCATCCGTTTTTCCAGCTCATTTATGACATGAGCCAAAACAATGAGGTAAAACCCAAAGCTAAATGAACCATGCCACGGGAAATAGTGGGGATTGGACACTTACCATTGAAAACTTATTTAAAAGCCACAAAAGAAGTTTTGAATCAAGTTGGTATTTGTGTTTTCGATTCATCAGGTCTGTGTGACCTTATGAGCAGGTTAGATGGTAAACAAACGTCATGGTGGGCCCTAGGAACACTATTGACGGATGAGATCCGTCACAAAACCAAATTAACGATGGATTTCATCCGTTGAATGGTCCGTCTGTTTGAGCAAAATCACAATTTTGGCATGCTAGAAGGGACATTATTGTTTTCCGTAGTCAACTTGCTATGAATTTGCCTCCTCATGTCTCAAAATGAGCGGGGTAAAAAGATGAACAGCTCAAATAAAACACACATCATGGTGGCCCCACATAGTGTCCCAATGGATATCTCAGGTGACAGGTGATGCGTGTTGAGGGTCAAATAGTGCATATTAGACCCCAAATATTGTCCGGATTTATGAGTATAATAGTGTTTAACGGCTGATTTAATCGTGTTTATGTTGCAGGTTGATTTTACAAACTTGAATCGAAATAGGATACTAAATGCATGGATTTAACGCTCCAAACTCACCAAAGCATGGGACACACTCCAGGGGACCAAGATTGACAGATATACACGGTCAGAAATCTGAGAAAACTAAGAAACTGAAGCTCAAGTAGCTTGAAACGCATCCAGAATGCAAGATCACATGGTTCCCGACATCTGATTGGTTCGAAACTTTATACATGAGATAAGGGCCATAAATTAACCGTACATTTCAAATTTCAGCTCTTGGATCACTATAAAAGTGCTCCAACTGACAGATCAGCTTATAAACCGTCGATTCTGGGCCCACCTGATATCTGGAATTGCCTCAAATTTGGTATCAACGTCTTAAATGAGGAGACCAATCAGATGGTTGGATCAGATTTCGCAAAAACATCATAGTGGACCCCACTTTAGATTGAGTGTGCATAGTACACATGTGCACTAGCCGTGCACGAGATTTCCCAAAGTCGGTCAATGCCGCTGACCGACGTTTCCTTCTCCAATTCAAAAAAAAAAACACACAAGTTTACGTGCCGCATAACCGGCCACTGGCCATTTTTACGAACCTCTGTGGGACCCACACGTCACCCGTACGGAAAATCTGACCCGTTCACCGTGTAGAGGGGCTCGAATACTACAAAAATATGTTGACTCTTTTCATTCATGTATAGACACGTGTGCGTTACAGAGGCCACAAAAGGGCTGTCCTGCAACATTCAAAACTGATCCTTTTGTGATTTCTTCTCTGGGCCACGTCAATGGACGTTCAAAATCACCCATTCTTAACTGAAATTTCATCCTGAATCCAATGGACGAGGTGGATTTTTCAAAAAATGCTTGTGGGGCCCACCGATCACAACAGCGAAATGGTGTGAAAGGTTTCGCACATCCGCGAAAACCGACTTTTCCAGGCGATTTTGGCCCACCATCTTTGATCATATGGCAGATCTGAACCATCTATCATGTAGAGGACCCAAGAAAGTACTAAGGGACTGTGTTTCTTTGGAATTTAAGCGAGAAAAGTGGCGTGTTTCGAGGCATCGAACTTGGCTGCGAAAAAGCTTTCACTAGGCATGCATAGCTTTCCAAATCCGATTCAAATCCGATTTTCACCACTCCAGCAGTTATATAAGGAGGTTTTGGATGTGGGGAGCATTCATTCAGACCTTAGGAGGAAGATCCTTGGCTTGAAAGGGAGAAACGTGGAGCAGTCCTGGTCGTGGAAGCTAAGCAGGAGAGAGAGTTGGTTTTTTTTCCTTTTTGTTTTGGTTTAATTTTATTTTATGGTTAGCCTAATTATGATTATGTGTGGCTAAACCTCTTAGCTAGGGCTAAGAGGTGAAGCTTGTAGCGTGATGGGAGACGTTTAATTATGCCTTTTGTTTAATATTGAACTGATTTTGATTTAATTTTATTTTGGAAGTATTTTTAGTTCTTAATGGTCTGTTGTGACTGAAATTACAATGGGTCTGCGATGCTTTTAACATTTCTATTTCCTTTTCATGTATATGATGTTAGGAAACCCTGTTGTTCACCATAGTCTCCTGGGCATGGTTGGATGTCGGTACCCTTCCTAACCTTCATACATGTGATTGATTGGTAATTAGTTTAATTCTGTTGTTCGCCATAGTCTCTTGGGCATGGTTTGGTGATGGAATCCATTCTAATTCATATACCTTTCATCTCTTGAAAACTAGATCAATGACAGTTCAGTTAATTTCTATGATTCATGAAACAGGCATAAGATCTCCCTGATCTCTACAAGTGGATCCTCTGAATCCCTAGTTTCCTTATCTCTGATTTCCTAAGCTTTAGATAATAATTTCACAATTACTCCTCAAATCACAAATAGTTTAGATTTCACCTTATTCTAGTTATAGTTCTAGTTACTTTTAGATAACGTACAATTTCAGTCCCTTGGGATTCGACCTCGGTCTTACCGAGTTATTACTACATCACAACCCTGCACTTGGGGAGTGAACAAGTTTTTGGCGCCGTTGCCAGGGACTGACGGCTACGTTTTTTTGAGATTAACTAGTTTTAGGATTAGTTTAAGATTAGGATTTTTAGTTTTAGATTTTTCTTTCTTAGAACTAACTTTACTGTTTTGTAGGGTCCTTGATACATCGTCTAAAGTGGTAACTTTGTCCGAATTTCTCTACTTTTTTTATTCTTTAGATTAGGTCGTATCTCTTAGATACTAACTATTTTATTTTCTTTTTCAGGTTTTAACCTAGGAATCTCTAATCGGGTAACTTCTTTCTAACTTCTCCTCCTCATACTTTCCACGTTGTTGTAGAATTTTTTTTTCTTCTATTTTTCTTAGGATTAAATTCAGATTAAGGGTTTTATCATGTATATGCACGAGTGGCAACGTCAGTATATTGAGAAGAATAACTTATTTTGGGATGATGATGATATAAATCAACCTATGTCTCAAAACTTTTCTGAAACTATCATCGAGAACCGATCAAAATATAAAAATCCACCGGTTAAGAAGTCCTTACGTGATTATATGAAGGAGAACAATTACACCCCACGGATTAACGAAACAGTACGTGAGTGTTGGGGTTATCATAACTATGGTTGTGAGAATTATTATTACCCATCCGATAAAACAATGCGTGATTGTATCATGAGTGATAATAAGTATTACCAACCAGTAGATTCTCTCACCTATGATCCGTATGACTACAATCAGTGCAAACATCAAAATTGGAAAAATGAACCAACAACATGTTATAATGATTATTCTCTTGGATCCCCTACCTTTGAGATCCAACCAAAAACGATCCAAGAGGATTCATATCAGAGTGACATGGCCTGTCTTGAGGAAATTCGAAACGCAGTGGAAACACTCATGTCACACCTTGAAAAGAGAGAGGAGGCTTGCTCATCCCAACCACAACCCAATCCAGAAATACAATGCGAGAAAAGTGATCCGCACTCACTTTTGAAAGAATCTGGAAGTTGGAATGAGGAGTTGGATTCCGTTAATGAGCATATAGTTCAATTTCCTGAGGAGTCGATCTCGATGACTGTTCGAAAGAATGGTGAAGATACATGGGTGTCTTTTAAATACATTGATGTTGACACAGTTTCCTTACATGACACACAAGATTTCAATGATGAGGAAGAGGTTAGTTTATGCGAACCTCAACCCATGTTAGGTATAGAATGTGAGGAAAGTGATCCCATCCCAAATGTGCACTGCACTGGACTAGACAGTGATGCGTATTGGGATGATGATCATGAATGTGCAGCCCAAATTCTCCTTGAATCAATCTCAAATCTAGTCCAGGTCAACAATCAAGACGTGCACGAAGTGATCGGTCAGGAAGATCTACTCCACTCATCTGATATGCCTGATTTAAATGTGAAGAATGAACCTCTTACAACCGACTCTTCTAACTCTTGTGAGATATGTTTAGACCACTCCCTTGAATTGAATGATGATATGATTTGGGAGGAGGAGTTGCTCGCTACGACTCTGGAATTTGAAACTACTCACTTGAGGCCACCATCTAAGATGCAAACAATTGAGAATTCAGCACCTCAATTGAGTAATTTCAATGAACAGAGTGATCACATCAATGCTTCACTTACTGATTTTCAATCTATCTGTGCAGGACTGGAGCAAGAGAGCGTACCTCCATCCACTTTCAAGGATGATGGATTCTTTGCGCAGATCATCACAAGCCACAATAAGTCACACTCAGCTGAATTTTTTAACTCTTGGGATTGCTTGACACACTTTGTAGTTTCAAACGATCCCATGTTAAGAAACAAAGTGGATGCCTTGCGAGACAACATCTCGGTAGTCATCACTGACCGAACGAACCCTTATTCTAAAACCCTCTCTTCCCCTGATCCTAAACGTATACTAGTAAAGGAAGAGGAGCTGAATCTAGAACCGAAGTTTGGAACTTCGGAATATGTTGAGACTACGTCACTTTTTAAGAAGTTTTCTAAACTTTATTTACTTGTAGTCTTTGATTCACCATGCGATACTAACATTGAAACTTTTTTTGTCATAGGTGAATCGTATATATTACGGATACCTCAAGCGATTCAATGGAAGATTTCATATGAGGTACATAAGTCTCTCTGGGAAGTCATGATCCAGGGCGCCCAAGCCTATTGCAAAAAGGGCTTTTGGATGATCCTGTTGAGGAATTTACTGAGAAACTTATCAAGATATTGGCCGGAAGGGGAACCTTGCGGCATGATCGATTCAATGTTTGCGGGTAACATTACTGTAAACCCTCACGAGACTACAACTCATCCACTAGGGGTAACCTAGGGGTTTAAAGGCTTATTGCATACGCTAAATGCAATCGAGAGCACCTGCGAAAGTGGTATAGGTAGGATTTTCTTTTTATGATTTTATTTTTATTATTTTATTTTGTTGATTTCTCTCTTGTGCTGACACGCTTGTACGTTGATATTTTTTAAAAAAGCCTTCTGATTCTCTGTTCCAGGTACTATCCTCCCATCACTTCTCATTTACTTTCGTTGTCTCATGTGCATTGCATGCTCATTTCTTTTACATTGAGGACAATATAGATTTTTGGTTGGGGTGGGAGATTAGGTTACCTAATCAGTGTTTTCTTGGTCTTGAGCAAAAAAAAAAAAAAAAAAAATTGTGAGAAAATTGTGAAAATTTTTAAAATTTTTTCTGAAAACTCTTGTGAATTCGAAGTGATTTCGACAATTATCCCTAATTTAGATTTTCAAGATACGTGATGTTGGTAATGCATAACTCTTGAATTCAGTTATCTATTAGATTTCACAATTAAGATCGAATTATTAATCTATGATTAGAAGTTGTGAACATTGATTGAGTCCTGATTTCACATGTCACGTCTCGCCTATACATTTAGATTTCAGTTCCATATCGAAGGATTAACTTGGTAATCACTGAGCATGAAAGGAACCAGCCTGAAATATCTTGCCATCATGGTATAAAAATTGAAAAGGTTGGATAATTAATCTTCACCATAGGTTTGCTCCCTATAGGTGTGGAGTTAATTCCCCATGAATGATATGTGAAAAAGGTCTAGGAGTTCAGTTTTCATCATAGGTTTGCTCCTTATAGGTGAAAATTTGATTCCCTTTCTTAGTGTTACTTTTAATAGAAAAATCAAAAGCTGAAAGAAAGAAAAAGAATGATCTGTGAGGCACATTTCGGTTCAGGTTTTTGGTTGTCATGAATCCTCTTATGGGTTACCAATGACATCCTGAAATAGAGAAGTGAATGTTAATGATGGTAAGTTGAGATTAGACTATACACCCATGGAACTCAACGTTTAGAGTTCTTTCTAATTGATGGATTAATTCTTTGAACTTAACTACGAGGTTACCATACGCTTGAGTCCAGGAGAAAGTAATGAATCAACATGCATAAATCTTAGAATTTTATGATCTGAATTGTTTTTCATAATTCACTCGAGTTCATAGAAATTGTCTTGTAATTCTCAACTTATTTTTCGCATATTTTGCTCGGGACTAGCAAAATGCTGGTTGAGGGTTGTGTTGAGGGTCAAATAGTGCATATTAGACCCCAAATATTGTCCGAATTTACGAGTATAATAGTGTTTAACGGCTGATTTAATCGTGTTTATGTTGCAGGTTGATTTTACAAGCTTGGATCGAAATAGAATACTAAATGCATGGATTTAACGCTCCAAATTCACCAAAGCATGGGACACACTCCAGGGGACCAAGATTGACAGATATACACAGTCAGAAATTCGAGAAAACTAAGAAACTGAAGCTCAAGTGGCTTGAAACGCATCCAGAATGCAAGATCACATGGTTCCCGACATCTGATTGGTTCGAAACTTTATACATGAGATAAGGGCCATAAATTAACCGTACATTTCAAATTTCAGCTCTTGGATCACTATAAAAGTGCTCCAACTGATAGATCAGCTTATAAACCGTCGATTCTGAGCCCACCTGATATCTGAAATTGCCTCAAATTTTGTATTAACGCCTTAAATGAGGAGACCAATCAGATGGTTGGATCAGATTTCACAAAAACATCATAGTGGACTCCACTTTAGATTGAGTGTGCATAGTACACATGTGCACTAGCCGTGCACGAGATTTCCCAAAGTCGGTCAGCGCCGCTGACCGACGTTTCCTTCTCTAATTCAAAAAAAAAAAAAACACGCAAGTTTACGTGCCGCGTAACTGGCCGCAGGCCATTTTTGCGGACCTCTATGGGACCCACACGTCACCCGTACGGAAAATCTTACCCATTCACCGTGTAGAGGGGCTCGAATACTACAAAAATATGTTGACTCTTTTCATTCATACGTACACACGTGTACGTTATAGAGGCCACAAAAGGGCTGTCCTGCAACGTTCAAAACTGATCCTTTTGTGATTTCTTCTCTGGGCCACGTCAATGGACGTTCAAAACCACCCATTCTTGACTGAAATTTCGTCCTGAATCTAATGGACGGGGTGGATTTTCCAGAAAATACTTCTGTGGGGCCCACCGATCACAACAGCGAAATGGTGCGAAAGGTTTCGCACATCCTCAAAAATCGACTTTTCCAGGCGATTTTGGCCCACCATCTTTGATCATATGGCAGATCTGAACCGTCTATCATGTAGAGGACCCAAGAAAGTACGAAGGGACTGTGTTTCTTTAGAATTTGAGCAAGGAAAGTGGCGTGTTTCGAGGCACCGAACTTGGCTGCGAAAAAGCTTTCACTAGGCATGCATAGCTTTCCAAATCTGATTTTCACCACTCCAGCAGTTATATAAGGAGGTTTTGGACATAGGGAGCATTCATTCAGACCTTAGGAGGAAGATCCTTGGCTTGGAGGGGAGAAACGTGGAGCAGTCCTGGTCGTGGAAGCTAAGCAGGAGAGAGAGTTGGTTTTTTTTCCTTTTTATTTTGGTTTAATTTTATTTTATGGTTAGCCTAATTATGATTATGTGTGGCTAAACCTCTTAGCTAGGGCTAAGAGGTGAAGCTTGTAGCATGATGGGAGACGTTTAATTATGCCTTTTGTTTAATATTGAACTGATTTTGATTTAATTTTATTTTGAAAATATTTTTAGTTCTTAATGGTCTGTTGTGACTGAAATTATAATGGGTCTGCGATGCTTTTAATATTTCTATTTTCTTTTCATGTATATGATGTTAGGAAACCCTGTTGTTCACCATAGTCTCATGGGCATGGTTGGATGTCGGTACCCTTCCTAACCTTCATACATGTGATTGGTTGGTAATTAGTTTAATTCTGTTGTTCGCCATAGTCTCTTGGGCATGGTTTGGTGATGGAATCCATTCTAATTCATATACCTTTCATCTCTTGAAAACTAGATCAATGACAGTTCAGTTAATTTATATGATTCATGAAACAGGCATAAGATCTCCCTGATCTCTACAAGTGGATCCTCTGAATCCCTAGTTTCCTTATCTCTGATTTCCTAAGCTTTAGATAATAATTTCACAATTACTCCTCAAATCACAAATAGTTTATATTTCACCTTATTCTAGTTATAGTTCTAGTTAGTTTTAGATAACGTACAGTTTCAGTCCCTTGGGAATCGACCTCGGTCTTACCGAGTTATTACTACATCACAACCTTGCACTTGGGGAGTGAACAATGCGGGCAATCAACTTTCACAACAGATGAAGTCTAATCATTGATAGCCCAATACCCAACTAAGGGTGGCAAAACTTGACTTGATCAGGACCCGACTCCGGAAGTTCATGTCTAAGTCAATTTAATTTTCTGTAAAGATTGAATTTTGTATATTTTGAATTAATTTCATTTACATTGTGCAATAGTATTTATAGAATATAGTAGCAAAATCAAATTCTTGACATATGGGATTGACAGGAGTCAAAGAGACAAGACATATAAGATAGTTCTAAAAATACAGTTAGAGATAAGGTGGGGTAAACATGGTCAATGCTTCTCTAATACTCCTCAAATTGGAGCAAGAATGCCCAACTTATGACATAAGAAACATGATTGTTTAGTTCCCAATGATTTTATAATTAAAAATATCTGCACGTTGATATGATGTATGAACATAATAATTTTTGATTAATTCATTTTGATTTCTCTCTTGAATAATGACGTGGTGATGTAGGCCATGGCACACGTATATTCCTATCATGGCTAAACTAAAAGAAGGTGAACCGTAAGTCAGCCATAACTTTTGATCCGGGTATCGTTACGTGATGCACAACCTAACAATATTTACTGTAAAAGGCCATTACGAGTGAACCGACCCACATAGTAGGTCACATCAGTCCATTTCCCAAGAGAACATGAGCTGCTAGTTCAAAAATGGGATTTTAAGAAAATTTACTATTTTTAGTAATTCCAATTTTTGCAATATTTCCTTATTTTTAGAAATTACTCTTAACCGTGTTAGGACTCCTTTAGCAAGGTTTATCTAGATTTTCTATCTTGGATAAATTTACTATTTTGGGTCAATTTTATTTTAGTTGAATTAAGACTCTTAATCAGGATTGAGAATTTGCTATTTTAGGTAATTACAAATTAGGGTTTTTTTTTTCTTTTTTTATTAATGATGTTATGGAGTAATCAAAGGCAATTACATATTATTTGAATACAAATATTATTTAAGTTTTATGTCTTTTTTCTTGTGGATTCAAGAAAATACTCTTATGGATTTAAGGTTTTATCACTTAAGGAAGATGGTGATCTTTCCTATCATCCCTTCACACTCTTCCCCGTGTTAGTTGATATTAGAGTGAAGCTTTTCTTCAGAACAATGGCATCTAATGAAGGCGTGGGTAATAATCTCATGAACGGTGCTCCAAGGAATAATCATATAACAACGGTGGAATTTGAAGCTTTCTATCGAGATAATCGGCAAGCCATGCAAGGACTATAAGTAGCAATAAACCATTTGATGAAAGTTATGGGATAGATACACGTTTATAATAATAATCAATATGATATTGGCGATGGAGCTAGCAATCATCATGTTCATGGTGCGACACTAGTGATGAATAGCAAGCCACCACCCAATGATGATGAATCGCAGACCACCACTTTGATGGTGAGGAAGTCGTTGTATACGCTATAGGTAGAGATAAATTTATATCCATACAACATCTTTTGAATAAGATGTATTGGAAACCAAAAAATTTACAATATGATCATTGATGTCAGGAGCAATGAGAATCTTGAGTCGAAAACAATAGAGAAAAATATGTAACTTAAAATAGAAAAGAACCTCTCTTTATACACAATTGGATGGATCAATGATGTCAACAAAATAGAGGTAATCAAATGATGTTGGATATCCTTTTTCATAGGTAAATATTATAAGGACGAAGTAATGTATGACATAGTCAATATGGAAGCTTGACATTTTACTTAGTCGACCATGATAATATAATGTTGATGTTACACATAGAGGCCGGGATAATATATTCATATTTATTAAAAATGGTATCATTGTCCTTATGGGAATGAAGAACTAACTCAATACTTCTAAAATGGAGGTACAATCTCTCATAACTGAACCAAATTTCGATAGACAATCTGAAGAGAAAAGATATGTAGATGCATTAACTAAAAAGAAAAAATATGTGGAGCTCGTGAACATCCTAAAGGATTTGAAACTAGTGTTGCAAGAGTTTAAAACGATTATGTTTGATAAACTCCCTAAGAAATTGCCTCACATACAAGATATATAAAACCACATTGATCTTATATAAGGGGCAAGTCTACCTAATTGCCCGCGTTATAAAAAAGAATGTGAGATCTTATAGGCACAAGCGAAGAAATTGATCTATAAGGGTCAAGTCAAGGAGAGCATGAGTACATGTATTATGACAGCTCAAGAGTCTAACATCAAGTACAAGGAAGATGTTAACAAACATTAGTGTTAAAAGTTGTTTCAAGTGGATGATAATGTGCTAGTTCACTAACGTAAGGAAAAGTTTCAGACTGTGATGTATAATAAGCTGATGAATAAGAAGATAGGCCATGTTTGGTTCTTAAGAAAATTATTGATAACACATTTGTTCTTGATCTTCTTGAAGACATGGAGATCTTAAGGACTTTCAATGTAGTAGAATAGTATGAGTCTCATGAGCCAAATCCATTAGATAATTCAAGGATGATTTTTTTTTTTTTCTAAGTGGAGGGGTTTGATGTAGGACATGACACAAGTACATTCCTATCATGACTGGACCAAAAGAAGGTGAACCATAAATTGGCCATAACTTTTGATCCAGGTATCATTACGAGACGCATATCCTATCAATCTTAACTATAACAGGTCATCCAAGGTGAATCAACCAACATAGTGGGTCATGTTAGTCTGTTTTGCAAGAGAAAGTGCAAGTTCAAAAATGAGATTTTAAGAAAATTTATTATTTTTAGTAATTCTAATTTAGCCAACCAACCCCATACATTGGGTTGCCCACATTGGATTTGCGAAATTCCATCAGATCGATGGTCAAAAGTTCCTTTTATTTTTGTTTGTACTCTAAATTGTAAGTTTTAGTTCAAGTATAACTTTTGATCCTTTGAGTTGTAGAAGTCATGCCCAACATGAAAAGGGCTTAGAAAAATTAGGAGAATAATGTGGTCAGGCCAAATTGGACACTATTTTTTTCAAAAAACCATGAAGTCTAATAATAATGGAGATTGTCTATAAATAATAAGTTTACTATTTATAGTAGTCATGTTTTGAGGGTGTTTGAGTCTAAAACTATCCTAGGATTGTTATTTAATTTTTTTTATCATCACTCAATTTATTTTGAATTTATTAGAAATTATTTTTATTTTTATTCTTTGTGGATTCGAGGAGTCCAAAAGACTCCGTGAATTCAGAGTAGTTATTCCCTGAGGAAGACAGTGATCAACCTCATCACGTCCCTTCCTACGTCAATTCCTCATGCATATGCCAGTTAGTCCACATGAGAGATTAAGTAAGCAAGCGCTCGTGTCTGGACCCATCCATCTACTTAGCCCTAACGATGATGGGTCACAAGTACAAAACTTAACCTGAATGGATGATGATCTTAGTCCTTGCCTGGTGAACTTCTCAATGTTAAATGTGGGTTCTTTGCTTTATTTCAATCATTTGTTTGAGCGACACAATAGACTACTACAATATTTCTTATTTCTTTGGTTGACTACCCATTGAAGGTTTATTATTTTAATAGTACTGGGATATTTGGTCCATAGACCATCCATTGGGTCCCATACTATCTGTCGATGCAGAAATCTGGATGTCCTCTTTAGACCACTTGAGACCTACAAAATAAGATAAAGATGGAGACCCTGGCTGCAGTAGGGGACCCTCCGATGCCAAAGTCAGAAAGGAAAGCTAGGTCTAATCGAACATATGATTTTTTAGAGTATTTTTAAAATTGAATTATGTGTACTTTTCTCCATTAGGGATCCTCCTATTTATAGGCAAGAGTTGGCGGTGGCGTAAGGGTCTCCCTATTTAATATCAGCGTATTGTAGAAGGATTCGAATCCTGTGCATGTCGCGGATATCTTCCGAGATCCACAGCGGAGATCTCGGGCGGATCCATGTTGCAATCGTTGGCTAGGATCTCGAGTAGTTGCAGTCGGAACCAGGTTGGAAGGGGTAGGGGCATGTGGTAAGAGTCCGATGTGGACAGTCGTACCAAAGAGAGTTTTGTCAACCTATATTCTCTTAGTGAGTTGTGGTTAAGTTTTCCTTTGGCATTAAGTAAATTAGCGACCTGTCGACCTGCCCTTAGGAATCGCATCAAAGGATCATGACCAAGCTCCTTTCCTTAGTAGAATATAGACGGATGTCCATCCTCTTCATTTTGTCGTGCGGCGTGGCATCGTACTTTGGGGTCCATTTCTAAGAGATGTTCTGAGCATCAACTCAAAAATGTATGGGTTCATGGAGGGCTCAACGTCTGACAGAGACGGAGAGATTCTATCTCCTGATGGTCGAACTCTGGGTCGTTCAATGAAATATAACAAAGTATTATTCCTTGGTCATTAATGAGCTCCTTAGTTATAACTAGTGTTGGCCGACCTCCTTGCATTGTGCATACATGTCCGAGCTAGTTTTTTTTTAGTGGCTAATCCATTTTTACCCATAACAGTAGGTCCTCCTACTTTTGAGCTTGTGCAGCGAGCTTAGAAAGTAAGTTGGATTCGGTAAGGTCGGACGTTCTTACACATGGGGTATTGGGCTTGCTTGTCATTAATGCAAAGTAAGGCGGCGTGTATGGGAATTAGGGTGTATCTACAATCATAATATGACACACTCGAGATAATGCACACCGCTCAAGGTCATGTGTGTTGGCGGCACGTCTGCTCGGCTTCTGGCTTATGAGGTGCTGACGCATGGCGTCTTCTGGAGAGTTGGGTCGACTAGCGAGTGAGGGAGCTCCACGTGTTCGAGCGCGGGCATCGAGGAGCCATTTTGGCTGCCACAATAAGTGTAAGCATTAAACGTTGTATGGCTAAGTCCCCTGTAAAAGGGGATGCCCTAGCATCGTTAGGCCCATTTGCTATGTTATCCCTCTGCCTCTTCCTCTTCTCCTCTCGAACTTAGGCAATTTCCGACAATCCTCAAAGGGGCTCCTTCTCCTTCTCCAATGAGTTTCTCTCCCATCTTCCCTCCCTTTTTTTCTTTTTCTTCTACAATCAAAAAGAAAAATGCTAAGTCCATCAGGCTAGTGGGTGGAGTCATCCCCGCATGATGGTGGGTCAGACGATTTCGATCTCTTAAAAAATTTTCCCTCTCCGTTGATAATGATGAGTGATAGGGACTTTCAGGCGTCCCATATGTCGAGGATGGTTACCCAGTCATCGGTCGAGCTACCAGTGGACGCTGAGGGGGTTGCCCCAGCTAGGGAGGAGGCTGGTGAATCTTCGTCGAAGTCAAGAGAATCCGGGCCAATCGGATCGACGTTTACAAAATCCGCCCTAGAACGGATTAGGTTAGAGTACCACATTCCAGACTCTGTGGTACTCCGAGCTCCTGTACTTGGTAAATTCCAAGTGAGCCCCAAGATGGCGAGGTGGCCATATTCTTGGTCGCCCTTCAGTGCAGCTTAAGGCTTCCAATTTTCCATATAGTCAGGGACCTCCTCTTGCGCCTGGAGTTAGCTCCTGGACAGATAATCCTAAATTCCTGGAGGGCATTGGTGGGGTTGTTCATTCTTTGGACCGAGCTCGACCAACTCGAGCTGACCATGAATAAATTCCTTAACTTATACCAGGTGAAATCCAACCCTTATCATGAGGGTTAGTATTATTTTCCAACCTAGCCAAAGACCAGCAATGTTATAATCACGAACGCCCCTATCTCGACCAAGAATTGGAAAAGTAAGTGGTTCTGGGCGTCAGGAGATTGCGAGGCTCCAGCAGCTTCTGGGCCACATCCTCGGGTTCCGACCCATTTTGCTCAACCAGGTCAGTATGTCCAAACTGACTTTTTCCTTGGCTTATTTCACTTTCCTCATCTCTGGCTATAATTGTCTTTGATAGCTCTACTCAAGTACCCTGCTAGGATGAATGAGTCAAAGCGTAACTGAATAGCTGAGGCGAGGTCTGTGGACGCCGCGTTAAGGTCTCGAAGGCAACTAATTACGCTTGAGCTTCTTTTTAAATCAGGTCTTGCCTCATCCATATCAGGTATACTCTAGTTGATAGTTGAGGATTATTTCATCCATCTGTTTGCTGATCATTCTTTTTTATCTTGTGGGGATGCCTGATCAAACTCGCTTTAAGTGTTGTGCTCCTTCTGAGGCCGAGGCAACCCAGAAGAAAAAAATCTTTAAAGAGGAGGGGAACCACTGCCCCTTCGTCCGCGAGTGGTCAGTCAAGCATGATTGCCAACCCTGCCACTATTCCAGCCACCACCCCTTCAGACCTGCCAACAGTCTCTAAGGTGATTAGGGTCGTTGTGAAGGCAGGCCCCATTGTTGAATCCCAACCTATCGAGGTTCAGGTAGTTCCTGGTACTAAGGCTCAACCCCTCTCATCCTAGGCTCAGGCGGGCAGTTCGACTGGTGGCAAAGGGGGCGAGGCTTAGGGAACCCTCAGGTCTGATTCCACCACGACAGAGGGCCTCTTGCCCTAGATAACTCGACATATTCCTGATGCCGAGTTCACCAGGGTGATGAAGATGCCTCTGTTAGTCACTATCAGCCAGGTGGTGGGGCTTTTTTATAAGGTAGTATGTTCCCTTCGTAGTAGCCGTCCTTTTATACTCAAAGATTTTTCTTCTTCTTCTTCTTTTTTAAGTGGATTTTTTTTCAGCTTTCCCCCGCTATCCTATCTACTTGTCGCGAGATGTTGAGGGTTGAGGAGTGCAAGGAGGCAGAGGCGAGTCTTATGAGGAAGACTATCGAGTCCGAGCAACTCCAATCTGAGGTTGCTGCTCTAAGGGCCGAGGTTGAGGAGGCTCGGAAGAACGAGTCCTGAATGAGTATCGAGCTGGAAGCGTTAGGTTTGCTCCTAAAGAAAGCCTAGGAGGGCCAAGGTAAAGTTTAGTTTCAGAGTCAAACTGAAGGAAGCTCAGGTAGCTATTCTAGAGGCTCGAGTGGCGGCCGTAAAGGAGTTTAAGGCCTCGAAGGAGTGGGAGGAAGAGAAGGATGAACTCTATAGACTTGGGTACGACAAGTGCCTTGAGGATGTTAAGTATTTATATCCCGAGCTCGACCTGACTTCTCTCGAGGACAACCCTGTTGAAGAGCTGATTCCGTCGGAAGCCGAGTAGCCAACCTTAGCGGGACTTTGATACGTTTCCTGCCTCTTTTTGTATTTTTCCCATATGTAACCTTTTTGTTCATTTAATGAAAAGAGATTTTTTTTTTTTTTTTTTTTTTTTTTGCAATGGCTTATTGTGTATGAGATTCTAAGTAGATTTAGTAAGTTGGTTTGTCGAACATCGGCCACACTAATGAACCAAGCATGTTAGTCGAGTAGGAATGTAGGGGCGAGCTCTTAACCCTTTTTATTAAGGGAGTTTTTCCTTATAGAATAGGTGAACGAGCTGTAATGGTCCCTTCTTAGAGGACTGAGCAGTTTGCTTAGGAGGATGGTCTTCCCCTTCTCTAAGGGGTCCTCATTGTAGATTATGCAATCCTAATAGTATTATTAATTAGTGGTCTGACCTCTTCTTTAAGGGTCAGACAACTAATGAGGATTGTTTCTCCCTTACACTAAGGGAAGTCCTTAGTAGGCCATATAGTAGAATCAATTAATGGTCCAACCTCTTCTTTAAGGGTTGGACGATTAGTGAGAGGATAATTTTTTCCTTATATCAAGAGAAGTCCTTGGTAGACTATGTAGGTCAAATAATGTAGATAATAAGTAGAATTCAAAATTTACCGACCTTGGGATTTTTATTACAAATTCTGATCAAGACAGGAAGACTCTGACTTAATAGGTTGATTGTTGTAGATTCTAAGCAGTAGACATGTAGATTCCGACCTGCGCTTTGGTCGGCCTTCACGGGTAGTAGATCTTCGAATGTTCGACATTCCATGGATGGGGCAGGGGTCATCCCTCCATATCTTCAAGTCAGTAGGTTCCTAGTCGGGTGGTGCTCGTTATCTTGTAGGGTCCTTCCCATTTCAGCTCCAGAGTCCCTGATTAAGGCTCCTTTGGAAGGTTCGGCGAATGACCAAATCTGTAGCTCAGAACTTTCTTGTTCTTACTCTGAAATTGTAGAATCGATCGACCTATTGTTGTCAAGTTGCAACATTGAGTTGGCCTTGCTCCTTTTTTTCTTCGAGCAGGTCGAGATTTAATGCCTTCTACTCTGTATTCTGATTTTCATCGTGAGAACGAATTGGAGTAGTTGGGAGCCCAATCTCGATTGGGACAACAACTTCAACCCCGAAGGCCAGAGAGAAGGGAGTTTCTCCTTTGGTCATTCGGGCGGTGGTCCGATACGCACAGAGGACATGGGGGAACTCCTCTGCCCAGGCCCCTTTAACTTTCTCAAGCTTGGTTCAAAGGTGGTTTTTAATGATCTTATTGATTGCCTTAACCTGACTATTTTCTTGTGGGTGTTGTGGTGATGAGTAGGCATTTCGAATTCCAAGGTTCCCACACATGCCTCGGAACCGTTCATTGTCGAACTGCTTCCCATTGTCCAAGAAAATTGTATGCGGGATTCCGTACAGATATATAATGTTTTTCCAGATGAAGTCAGTGCTTTTTACTAAGTGATTTTGTTCAACGGTTCAGCCTCGGCCCATTTGGTGAAGTATTCGACTATGACGATTGCGAACTTGGTCTGACATTTTCCAGTCAGCAGGGGCGTATGATGTTTATCCCCCATTGGGCGAATGGCCATGGTCCGATTATGGGAGTCAACTGCTCAAGTGTTTGATGAAGTATTTTCCCAAATCTCTGGCATTTATCGCACCTCTAGGTGTATTATTTAGCATCTTTCTGTATGGTCAGCCAAAAGTATTCTTGTCTAATTACTTTCTGGGCAAGAGCGCGACTGCTAGAATAATTGTCGTAGATTCCTTCATGTATTTTCTTTAGGAAGTAGTCAGCTTCTTTAGGTCAAAAGGTACAGCACGCAAGGCAAGGAAACCTTTTTTGTAGAGGATGTCTCCTACCATAGTATACCAAGCTGACCTAATCTGAATTCTGTGTGGTTCAGGTTTATTTTCGAGCAACGTTCCGTTATAGAGGTATTTGACGATCGGATACATCCAGCTTGGGATCGAGCTGACAGGGCAAGTGACCCCTAGGTGGACTCATTAATGCTTGGGACAGACATGAACTCAATGGGGATTGAGTTTAGGATGTCATCCTCGGTTGTTGTAGCCAATTTGTCAGTGCGCCAAGTTTGGAATTCTCTGCCCTGGGGACCAGGGTAACTTCACATTTTTGGAACTTACTGATAAGTTCACAGGCCTTCTGAAGACAAGCAATCATTCTTTCCTCCCTAGCCTGGTACTCACTGACGACCTAGTTAACAACGAGCTGTGAGTCACTGTAGAATTTTTGGTTATAAGCTCCCATTGCTGCTGCCAACTGAAGTCCAGCGAGTAATGCTTCACACTCTGCTATGTTGTTCAATGTTTGAAATCCAAATCTTAAGCATATTGTGCGCAGGTCTTATCGGACACCTTAAGGACTACCCCGGCCTCGCTGCTTTTAGAATTGGATGACCCATCGACGTATAATAACTAGGTCAGTGGGTGGAGCCTGTCCAGCCAATTGTCTTTGATAGATTGGTCGGTTTCGTTGCTCGAATCAGCTTCCGAATTTTAGCCGCAGATGAGCTCGATAATAAAATTGGCCACCGCTTGTCCTTCGAAGGAGGTCTGGTGCCAATATTTGATGTCGAATTCACTGGGTTCGATTGCCCACTTTGTTAGTCTTCCCAACACTTCAGGCTTCTTGAGCACTTGGTGGAGGGGTTGATCAGTCGGGACTATGATTGTATGGTCCTGTAAGTAAGGTCGAAGATGACGAGATGATATGACCAAAACTAGGGTGAGCTTTTCAATGTTTGGAGACCTGGTCTCAGCTGAGACAAGGGCTTTATTGATGTAGTATACTGGTAGTTGTTTCGCTTCTTGTTCCGAGTTAAGGGCCAAGCTGACCATTGTTGTTGAGACCACTAAGTATAAGAGGAGTGGCTCTCCTTGCTTGGGCTTGGAGAGTAGTGGGGGTGAGCCTAGGTACTATTTGACCTGTTGGAAGGCCAGTTCATAATTCTCGGTCCATTTTACCTTTTGTTTTCCTTTCAGATATTTGAAGAAAGGGAGGCACTTGTTAGTGGCTCGGGAGACAAAACAGTTAAGGGCGTCGACTCTCCCTGTGAGGCACTGAATCTCCTTCTTCGTCCTGAGCGAGCTCATGTCCAATAGGGCTCGGATCTTGTCAAGGTTTGTCTTAATCCCCCTTTGGCTGACCAGAAAGCTAAGGAACTTTTCCAAGCTAACATCGAAGGCGCATTTGCTTGGATTCAATTTCATCTGATATTTTTGCAAGATTGTGAACATCTCATCGAGGTCGACGGTGTGGCCTGTAGCCTTGACGCTCTTGACAAGTATGTCATTGACGTAGACCTCCATAGAGCACTCGATCTACTAAGTGACTATTTTGTTAACAAGTCACTGGTATGTGGCTCCAGTGTTCTTCAGCACAAAGGGCATGACCTTGTAGCAATAGAGCCACTTGTTGGTGATGAAGGTCATCTTTTGCTTGTCGTGGGGATGCATGGTGATCTAGTTGTATCCCGAATAAGCATCCATAAAGCTTAGGAGCTCATGTCCAGCTGTGTTGTCAATGAGCTCGTCGATTTGTGGGAGGGGGAAACTATCTTTGAGGCATGCTTTGTTCAGGTCGGTATAGTCAACACAGACCCGCCACTTCCCATTAGACTTTTTTACCAGAACAACATTGGTGATCTAATTAGGATAGTAGATCACCTGCTTCAAGGAGCTTTTTGACTTCCTCTCCAATGATGGCGTAACATTTTAGTTCGAACACCCGTCACTTCTGGTTGACTAGTCAATGGTCAGAGAACATTCAGTTTATGGATCCTTCAGGTTGATGCTAGGCATATCTCGATGGAACCAAGTGAATATGTCATCGTGTCATCGGAGGAGGTCCATGATCTCATCTCACAGAGTAGGAGCCAGTGATTAGCCGATTTGAACTGTTTAGGTTGGGTTGGCTTCACTAACGGGGATGGTTATGAGATCTTCTACTAGAGATCCTCTCTTGACTGACTCTTCCCAAGGATTGAGGGAAGGGATAGTCATTGCTCAGTGTTGCATCTACAAAGTCATGGAGTAGCACTGGTGAGCTTCCTGTTGGTCTCCCCTGACTTGCCCAACCCCGTGCTCAGTTGAAAATTTCATTATAAGGTTGTCATGTCCCCAACTCGAAAACCAAGATCACAAAATTTCCGATAGCCCAATTCGGTGCCGATAGCCTCCGTTGTACCCCATTCTCGGCTCCTAACGTCCATACGCCAGATTCCGATCCTGAGATCCTACAAGGAGGGTTTTTCAATGTACATTTAACTCGTAATAAGCATAACTACAAGTATACCCAAATCACAAAGGCAACATCATCATCACATATTACTAATATAACATTTGAGTATAATGCTGAATGGAAAATACATATGTCAAAAATCAAAGCTCCAAAAGTCTACCAAATGCTCCAAGCTCCACGCTGCTACAACCTAAAATTACCTGCACAAATCTACCGTGCATAAGATTATAGAAAGCTTAGAGGGTGGTGTAAGTGTGAGCACAAGGCAAGTGTCAAGTATTCAATACAATGTCATAATCATACAATATCGAAAATAGTGGTAAGATCATGAATCATACCATATCAGAGTAAGTGGAAATACTGATAAGTTCATGAGTCAATCAATATAGCAGAAATACTGACAAGTCCGTGAGTTAATCAATATTAGATTACGCAATACAAATGGTTTATGCAAATGAGGGGTCATAAAGAGCCAAATATTAGAAGCCGAGGATGCAATGCAGTATACAATTTCTGATGAGTTCATGAATAATGTCAGCCATACCTAGACCATATAAATGCAGAAACACAGTGACCCAAAATGTCATATGCCACAGATGTAATGCAATATGCGATGCGAATAGAGTGACCATGCTGGAGTCTGAAGTCGGGATGATAGTACGTAGTATCGCAAGCTATGGGGTCTATCATAAGGGATTTTTATCCAAACTAGTCTCATACCTAATTTTAGATAGTCAGACTCAATGTGGTAAACTCCTGATCTCAGGTTAGTTGCGTGCCCCAACCGAAATCCTAGTCATTGCGAAGGTATACGCAACAAACAGTTGCACACCACTAGCTCGAGTGGATAGTGAATGAATGAATGAATCAGTATGCTACTCCTGCTTAATAAATTCACATATCAGTACTGTTCATCTCTGGGATCATCACAAGGGTCTCGTACACTCTACATGCAAATCATCGCCCATTGACGCATGACCATGTAAGTGGAAGAGACCTCACTATTCGCCTGGCCAGTAGTCAGCCAATATCTACCTAGCATGCCGATAGTAGACCCATTCATGAGCTAGTCAAACTCAACCTAGCTATGCCCCTTATGCTCGGGCGGGTAAGGCCACACCCCCTCCTAACCGACCACGACACAATGGGAGACGCGGCCTCCTAGTATTCGACACTCGGGCGCTCATATATCTACTCGATCTCTACATTGGGGCGTCTCTTGGCCTCGGAGGTTTAGGAATTTTTATCCATGGACATCCAAAGTGCTCAGATGCTTAAACTAAACATTTCTGGTGTCCCATCTAGCCATCTACGACATGCCTGTAGAGGCTACGGCCTTGATGTCACTAGGGCGTACAATAATCATAACACACAATGCAAGATACATGAGTCATACAATCCAGTCATGCATCAATTTTGCACATACCGTGCGCCCGTACATGCGAAACAATTTCAGCCTATCAGGGAGTCTTATAACAACCCGCCTAATGACATATGTAATGGTCAACCACATCTTATAATAAACATGCAGATGATGCATATAGGCATGTACATGATGCTATGTTATCACATACTCATAAATTGGTATCAATAACCGGCATCAACAATCGACTTCGACAATGTGGACATTTAACCAACATTGCCCCCAACGAATGACTCACATAGAGCCTAACGTATAATGGACTCATGACCTCACACAAGGGCTAAATATACAACACCATAGGCCTCACTCAAGGGCTTAATACACATCACGATGGGCCTTTCACATGGACCTAACATACATCACAATGGCTCCGTCGCCTGGCCCTCAAATGCATCACAATGGGCCTCATACATAGACCTCATATACATCTCATTAGGCCTTAAACACGGGCTGAATACACATCACAAACGAGCCTTAAATACGGCTCGCATGTACATCACATTGGGCCTTAAATACGGGACGAATGCATATCACAATGGGCGTCAAACACAGGCCGAATACACATCACAATGGACCTCAAATATGGGTCACATATACATCACATTGGGCCTCAAACACAGGCCGAATGCACATCACAATGGGCCAAAAATGCGGGTCGCATATACATCACATTGGGCCTCAAACACGGGCCAAATGCACATCACAATGGGCCTCAAATATAGGCCGCATATAAATCACATTGGGCCTCAAATACGAGCTGAATGCATATTACAATGGACCTCAAATACAAGCCGCGTATAAATCACATTGGGTCTCAACAATCGACCTCGATATTCAGCCTTAATAATTAGAATCAAAATCGGCCTCAACCATCGGCCTAAGGGAAGGTTACAATGTGAACATTCAATCATCATTGCCCATCAATTTGGACATTTAACTAACATTGCTCCCAATGAGTGGCCCACATAGAGCCAAACATATCGTGGGCCCATGGCCTCGCACAATCGCCTAATATATATTACAATGGGCCTCATACAAGGGTTACATACATATCACTATGGGCCGCATCACATAGACCTCGAATACATCACAATGGGTCTCACTCATGGGCCTCATACATAACAGGTGGGCCTTGTTCATGGGCCTCATATGCATCAAATGGGTCACGCATCTGGGCCTCGTATACATGTGGGCCGCATCAACAGGCCACACCAATGGGCCGTAAATACAATAAGCAGGCCGCACCACTTGGACCTCATATACATCAAATGGGCTACGTGTCTGGGCCTTGAATACATTACAATGGGTCACAACCCATGGGCCGCACCAACGAACCTCATATACATCACATTAGGTCACATCCCATGGGCCTAAAAACTGATAGATGGAAAGGATTAAAAAAAAAAAAAAAAAAAATGTATATCATGGTGGGTCTCTTGGACAACCCAAGGCCCTAAATGGATGAACAACATGTATACAGCACATACTTCATGGTTGGTGTTGATCTGCACCGTCCAAACATTGGACTGCACCGTCTAGGCATGTGGACGGTGTGGATCTACACACATCCCAAGGTGGGCCCCACCCTCACACGTGCAGCACGTGTGGGGTGGGTCCATGCCTAAAAACGGATGGCAGCATGGTTGAAACACGTGTTATGGTGGTGTGGATGGCTAGGATGAAACACTTACATCACACGTGGGCTACACACGTGTGGATACACCACATACATCATGGTGGCCCACAGCAATTGCTGACGTTACTGCTGGTGGAAGATGCTCTAGCCAATCCACTTCACATGGTAGGTGGGTTCCCACGTGGGGCCCACCATAATATATATATATATATATATATATATATATATATATATATATATATATATATATAATAATCCAACATCCAACGGACTGACGATCTGGATGAAACATAAGCCCATGGTTAGACCCATGGTCTGACGTAAATACAGCAGCTATGGGCTGGTATGCTAGCCCACACCGTTCAAAAGATCAACGGTTATATAAAAAAATACATGTCATGTGGGCCATTTGGACGGCAGGGATAAAACCCATATGTCTAAGGGGTCCCACTGCTTAGATGGTGCTGGATGTCAACATGTCAGGTGGGTTTTCCACCATCCAAACAGTGGACAGTGTGGGATCAGCTATATCAGATTAGGGCCCCACCATCCTGGATGGTTGGATGGTATGTACATCAAGGTGGGCTCTACAACACAGCGTCAAGGTGGGCAGCATGGCTAAGACATGTACATTGAGGTGGGTTACCCTGTCAATGGACGGTGTGGATATCACAGACCCAGGGAACTTGCTGACGTCTTTTATAGTAGCAATATAGCTGGTGTGTGGCGTACACCAACCAATCCTCTAGAAAGAGGTGAGTCCCATGTGAGGCCCACCATAACGCTTATTTTCCATCCAATCAGCTCATAAGGTCATAAAGGCCTGAATTAAGAGGAAAAAAAATATCATATCGATCCAAAACTTCTGTTACCCAAAAAAAGGCTTCAATGGTAGACGTTCAATCCCCTACTACTAGGTGGTGTGGACCACCTAAGTTCCCCTGTACAACTGATTTTTTTATTTTTTTTTGGGATATCCCCATAGTTAAAGGGGACCCATCAAATGCACGGTGTTGATGTTCAACTCACATCATGGTGGGGCTTGAGGTGGGGCCCACTAACACTACACAAACCCAAGCAGCGGACGCTGAAAGCAACAGCGTCTACTGTTGTATTTTTTTTAATTGTAAATTCATAGGTGGGGCCCAAATCAAGGGGATCCAGTCCATCGGCTGGATTCTTAGACTCGTGACAGGTCTAAGAAGCCCAATATTGGGTATGTTTTGATGCGTAGAAAATATCGCAGTGGGCCCTAATAATTTTCACTATTAAAATAAAGTTTTAGATGGTGCGGCCTACCAGAGTTTCAAATTACCTTCATTTTTCAGCTCAATGCCAAAAATGAGCTGGGAAGTAGGGTGGACAGTGGAAATATAACATACATCTAGGTGGGGTCCCGCTTCAGGCGAAATGGATGGACGTGTTGGATAACACATACCTCGTCAAACCTACAAACTTGGTAACGTTAATATAGCAGCAATATAGCTATTGTAAAGACGCCAGCCAATCAGCTTTCACATGGTGGGTCCCATGTGTGTGGTCCGCGTATGGATGGCATGGATATGATACATACTTCATAGGTGGGGTGCATTCGGATGGGTCACATGGCTTCATCATCACCACAAGAAAAAGAAGAAGAAGAAGAAGAAGAAGAAGAAGAAGGAGAGAGAGAGAGAGAGAGAGAGAGAGAGAGAGAGAGAGAGAGAGGGGAGAGACCCCGCTAATATAGGCCCTCCTTTTATTACAATGCATACATCAAGTGGGTCCCATCGATTGTAAGCCCACAAATGATCAAATCCACACAAACAAAAAAAAAAAAAAAAAAAAAACACCCACCTTTGATCTTCTTGGACTCGTTCTTTCATCAACGCAACCTAGAGCCCCAACGGATGCATTTCGACGATGGAGATAGACTTTGGATGGTGGGATTGGGTGTAGGAGGTGGGCAACACCAAGCTTCTCCATGGAAGCCATGTACGTTGGATCTCTCCTTGGGTTTCTTGGAATGAGAGAGAAATGAGAGAGAGAGAGAGAGAGAGAGAGAGAGAGAGAGAGAGAGAGAGAGAGGGGGGGGGGAGGGGGGGGGGGGGGGGGTGATGTAAGGAGGGAGGGATGGGTTGGGTTGAATTTTGGGTGAGAGAGGGATGGGTGAAGAGAGAGAGAGAGAGAGAGAGAGAGAGAGAGAGAGTTAACTTTGGTTAAAGTAGTGTAAGAGAGGGATGGGTTGAATTGCTTGTACTTAATTGATGGATTGACATGATGTTTGGTAGAGATTCTCTCAGAATTCGCACGCACGGTATTTTTTTCTTGAACTGAACACGGGCCCACATTTTCTGGATCGGGTATCGCCTCGGGACGCGAGACGTGGCATTGGAACTGTGGCGACGGCACAGTTGCACTAGTACAAGTCTCGGGTCGAGCCAACTTAGATCAAAAGGATACGACTCAGGATCGCGGGCAGACGCCAATTATAAATTGCGGGTCATCAAAATTTGACTGAGATGACCGCGAAAGCCTATGGAATAGTACGGTTTAGGATACTGATCTTACAAAGGTGGCATGTTGATACCACTACTCGTAGAGTATTGAGAGAGGGTCATCCGAGGATAACGTTATAGACGGAAGGATAATCAATTACAAGAAAGTTGATCATCATCGTCGTCTGATTTAGTCCTTCTCCCGCAGTGACTGGGAGGAGTATGGATCCTTCAGACGTAACCTTGTCCCCTACGAACCCAGGCAGAGGAGTTTTGATGGGTCGGAGTTGAGATCTTCTAACCCCCATCTTGTCGAAGGCATCGACAAGGAGGATATCAGCCAAGATGTCAGTGTCTACTAAGATTCGAAACACTTTTTGGTTAATTATAGTCATGACCACCACTAGTGCGTCGTCATGAGAGTGGTGGACATCTTGAACATCCTCCTTGTTGAATGTCAGTTTGCAGGGAGTTACCCTTTGTTCCTTTAGAGGTCGGGATGTTTCGTGGATCTGATGTTTAGAGCTGTTATGGATGATGGTCTGAGTATGAGCTTTGCATGCTCGGTTCGAATGTCCTCCTCCTGCAGGTCCACCGAAGATGATGCGAATCTCTCTTGTAATCTCATTGTTGTTACCATTGCTAAGTTGCTTGTTCTTTCAACCTGTTCGTTCTTCCCTCCTGCTGCCATATTCCGTAGGTGTCGGTCACAGATGAGAGCTTCAATTTCTTCCTTAAGGTCGAAGCAGTCGCTAGTGGAATGGTTGTGGTCGCGGTGGAAATGGTGGTACTTTCATCTGTCCCACTTTTCAGCATCGTTCTTCATCTTGTTCGGCCATTTTAAGAGCCGCTTGTCCCAAATTTCCATGAGGACCTAATCGGGCATTACATTGAGCGAAGTTTAAGAGCTGAACCTACTCTCGGGTCGTCTGCTCGGACACTGACCTCTAGCCGAATTGTTGTCTCTTCTTCACTTGTTGTTGGAAGCCGACGCCTATTCTTTCTTAGGTTGTTTCTCCTTAGTCGAGCTTCCTTTGTTCCAAGTAGCTTTTCATGGACTAAAAATTTTCTCGACGTTGAAGTATTTTTGAGCTCAGTCAAGAAGATCTAATCTATTTTTACCCAAAACAATATCAGCTGAACCACTGGTACAAATTGTCCTATTTTGCAAATTGAAAGCCTAAATATACCGTACAACCTTTTGGCCCGAGCATTATATAATACTGATAAGGAAGTTCTCCAAAACTCCGCGTGGAGACTGACATTGTCAAATACATCCACCGACCTCAAATACATCCTTTTTAATTAGTATCTATTGAAAAAGACGAGAATTTCTCTCCTCAAGTCACATGCATAAAAAAATCATAGTGCCCCGCCAACCGACGCGGAGTTGAAAAACATTCCACGGTGGTCGCTATCATCGCATTTTACATGTTGCAAGCATGCCGTTTACTAGTCACATCCCCTACACTGCACTAGATTCACTTCGGGCGCGTTCTACTAACTACATGTAATGCGCGTGCCATTTAATAATTACATATTAACACGAGTCTTTTGCTAGTCAATTATGGCAGTCTTTGCTAATCTTTCATGGTCATATTTTCTCTGGGTACATGTACTTATTTGCAAGTGATTCATCTAAATCAATTTCCTAAATTTGATATATAGATTGGAATTTTTTGCATGACCCACAATGTGGACCGTTGAATGATACAAATGGGTCATTTTCACTTGTCGCCCAAAGTGTATGAAACCACATTTTGCAGCCATAGATTGCTTTTTTCTGGTATTCATTCATCTATCTCTACAACGAGAATTGCTAGGAAAAAAAAATAAAATCTGCTACTGCTGATTAAAAATAAGGTTTTTCAAACCATGCATTATAAAGTCAGGATTTTTTTTAAATGGCCCACACATGTGGACCACAGAACAAAACAAATGAGTCATTTTTGCCTGTGGCCCCAAGTCTATGAAACCACATTTTGCAGCTGTATATTGCTTTCTTCTGGGATCAATTCTGTACCTAGGGAAAAAATATCCCCAACTGTTTATTAAAAATAAGGTTTTTTAAACAACTGAGAGAGAGCACTAGGTTTTGAACCACACTTTCCCAATTATTGTCAAAGGTTATGTGACACTATAGTCATTGGATATGGGCCATTGTCGGTGATCTAAACAATTATATACTAAGATGTGTGTGTGTGTGTGTGTGTAGAGAGAGAGAGAGAGAGAGAGAGAGAGAGAGAGATTTGGAGGAAGAGATCATGGAGAGAGAGGTAGAATACGCACATGCATGTTACACGGAGAGAGAAAAGAAAATAGTGCGTAACCCATCCTCAGTGTTCCCCTGTGCGGCCAGCTTGAGTTCCCATTTCACTTAATTTTTGGAATGATATTCTAGCATTAGCCAACACAATATATATATATATATATATATAGAGAGAGAGAGAGAGAGAGAGAGAGAGAGAGAGAGAGAGAGAGAGAGAGAGAGAGAGAGAGAGAGAGAGAGAGAGAGAGAGAGAGAGAGAGAGAGAGAGAGAGAGAGAGTGTGTGTGTCACATAGTTATTAAGACAAGAACCTACAGAGCCTTTGTATCACGATCTCATACTTTGGGCGTGTAATTAAAGAAGATGAAACTTTGGTACTAGCTGCACGCATTAAAAGAAGCAAAGGAAATAGGTGTAATCTATGTAATCTCTTTTATAATAAAATATCAACTGTTCTATGTTAGGTAGCTATATTTTTATGACGAAGTTATTTTATTTTTTTTTAGCTAATGTTGTGAAGACTAATTGTAAAGCTATTGACTTTATATATAATAAAGAAAGGTAACGATGGTTGCTTGGAAACATTCGAGGTTAGGAAAACCTCAACTTTGATACATGTATAAAGGGTAGGCATGACACTGTAACATGAGGATGCAAAATTGCTCATGGCCGTCACCTATGGAAATTTCTTGGCAGAAGCTTTGTGGGCCTATGGCGATGTCTATGTGGCATTCATTTCATTCATTAGTTTCGCACTTGTGTGAGTTTGAAAAAATAGGGTAAATAAAAAACTCAAAGTGGGGAACAACTAGGAAATGGTGGTTATTGCGCGTCTACCATTAAAACCTTCGTGGGCCCACATATTTTTTATTAGCTTAGAAAGTGTTTTCAGTTCATCCTCAGGGAATAACCTTACAAAGGGTTGAATGACAAATAGGCATTACGGTGGGTACATGGGAAGGTTTTGATGCGGGCATTTCCATCCCATGGTTTCCTGTGTGTGACTCACTTGAGTTTTAGATCTACTTCATTTTTAATCTCACGTCCTAGTGTAAGCTGCGAAACTAATAGACGGAGTGGATCTGCCTCATTTTTTGGCTCATATTCTAACTTAAGCTGGCAAAAATCAGTGGATGGAGTGGATGCCGCACAGATGGCATCTGCATGGGAGAATCCTATCTATCCTTAAAAATAAAAATAAAAAAAAAATAATAATTTAAAAAAAAAAAAAAAAAAAACTATTTATCTGCACTACTTATTTGATCATAAACTCTTTTGCTTTCCACCATCATTTTAATGTTTATCACTCAAATGGACAGGATTGTGCAGTAGGTGTGGTTTTTGAGAAATTAACCATCCATGCTATAGACCTACGTATTAGCATACCCTATTTGCACATCATCCTGCCAAGTGTACTGTAATGAGATAATCTACTGCATTTCGTTTTTCTGGTACACTGTATCATCTGCCTTAATTCAAGCCGTAGTGATCAATTAAGGCTGGAAATGGGCCACCCTAGCTGAAGTTTGTCCACCATGGTCTGCTACTTAGGTGTAAGAGGACCAATGATGGCTCAGTTGATTACCCAAGTAATCCTAAATAAGCTGGTCAGGGCCCCACCTGATGTAGAGCGGGTTGCGGAAAATTTCATGGCCAAGATAAACCAGAGAAGGCCCGATTGGAGGCAGAAGCGATCTAGGCCGTCAAAACCTTTAAACGGGCATATCTGGCAAACTGGAATGAGTTATCTGGCATACCATTTATAATTTTGGGGTACAAGAAGCTACTTTATCCAACCAACCAAGACCCGGTGCTGAAACTCCTTAGAATCTACCACTCGGGCAAGGACCGGAACCCAAGTTTAATTTGATTGCAACTCTTTACCCATTAGGCTTTAGGAGTTGTGTCCACATGAAAAGTAGTTAGAAAAAACTAGGAAAAGAGCATAGCCAAAACCGTGAGGTCCAGTGGAAATCATGACTGTCTATAAATAGTAAGTTTACTATTCATAGTAAGCCACAATTTATGAGAATTTTAGTTGTAGGTTGATTTCAAACTTCTCCCTAAGGTTCATGTCCTTATTTAAGAGCTTGTAAACTCATTTTTGATGAGTAAGTAATTTATTCCAAATTTTCTAGAACTATTCGTAGTTTCTTATTTACCTTGTGGATTTGAGGTCTCTCTCTCTCTGAGGATTCCAGGTAAGCTCTCTGAATTCAGAGTAAGATATTGCTCCACCTCAACACACACTTCCCTGCATCACCACCTGTAAGGGCCTTCACATATATTAGGAGCCAAGGGATGATTTCTGCCAGACCGTGGACAATTCAGCTGGAAATTGGCCCAAAATAAGCTGGATTATGGTTCAATCTGGACCATTCATTAAATGGGTGTAAAATGGAGGTCATAGCTTAAAAACTTGGAATCTTAGCTTTTCTAATTGTTTTGGGAATTCCACACCATCACCTATAGCCTGCAAACTAGATTATGCAAATAAATGATACAGAGAAGGATGTGAGGTCGAGCACCATCTTCCTCAAGGGGATAACTATTCTAAGTCCACGAAGCTTCTCTAGACTCCTCATTGAAACTTCTTAAATCTACGAGGAAAAGAAATATAAATAATTTTAAAATATATGAAAGAAATTTATTGATCATTGATAAACGAGTCTACAACCCTTTAAATAAGAATACCAAGACTTGAAAAAAGTTTCAGAATTAAACTATAACTAAAACTCCCTAAAATTCGTTACTTATTATAAATAGAAAATTTCTTTTTATAGTATTCCTCTAATTTTTCTAAACACTTTTCATGTTGGACATGACTCCTAAAGCCCAATGGATGAAGAATTATAATCAAACTAAAACTTATTATTTATAGTAAAAATGGAATTAAATATGGAATTCGACCATTGATATGGTGAAATCAGGCAAATTCAGCATGAGCAACTTGACATAGCCAGGTTGGGTTGGTTGGATAAAGTAGCTCGTCCTACCCAAAATCATAAATGGTACGTCAAGTAACTCATTCTGGTTTGCAAGATATGTTTGTTTTAAGGTTTTGATGGTCTTGATGTCTTCTGCCTCTGATCGGGCCTTCTTTGGTCCATCTTGGACATGAAAGTGCCCATGACCCACTCCACATCAATAAACAATTAAGAACAAAATACTCACCAACGGTCCACATTCAATCTAATAAGGGTCAATGATTGAATGTTTACAATCTTATCATTTTGAGTGACGTTTTAGGAACTCCTCATCTATGTTGGGACCAATTGAAATAAAGAGAGGTATGGTTCACCTGGCAATGGGCCCCACTTGTACATACTCAAAACCCATGGCTTCCATTGTTAACTTTACTTAAGGTTAGATTTGTACGTAGGGCTGTCAATGGGTTGGGCCTGGGCTAGCCAACCTTAAAGTTTGAATAGACCTGGCCCACATATTCAAAATCCGGGCCTACAATAATCCGAGGCCTGGCCCAACAATTAAAAAGTCGGTCTAGGACATCCTTAGGCCCCGCCCGCTGACGACACTATTTTTAGGGCCGCATTTCTTTAGCTTAGGTTGCTCACTCCTTTCTTGCACTTCTCTTTTTGTTTCGATCAACCTGCAGTCCATCCGGGTGGGGCCCACTTCTAAGTGATCCATATGGTTCTTTGGGTTGGCCCCACCATGGATGGCTGATTGTGAGCAAAAGTTCCCGTCGGACAATCCTAGCACTCCAATCTGCAAAAGGATGACAAAAATGAACATACCCATCACTGGAAGATGGGCCCCACCCCACATGCTCGGCCCAAATAGAAACACACTGATCTCGGGCCGTTGATCCTCTCGAGGAATTCAAGAACGCTTAGCCCAAATTACCAGAGTTTTCAGAATGAGCCCACAGATGATGGACCATTTGCTTGCATATGGTCCATTGTAATACTTTCTTTTTAACTGCCATTTGAGGGCCAACTACAACAGTTGGGATTATCTAGCAGTGTAATCAGTGAGAGGTGGGCCATGGTGGAAACAACAGCGATTCATGCAAATGTTGGGCTTGATAACTACAGCTATCACCCAAATGATAAAATATTGGTACCATAAAATTTTCAACTTTTTCTATTTGAAACAAAGCATGCATCTTTTCAAAAAATATTAAAAGCAAATAAAACAGACCGCATAGAAAGAATCATTCAACCGTAAGAATGATATAACACATAAAAGTTACAAATTACAAAGTCCATTAAGTCAAATGAAGATATTACAATGATAAATAAACAAAATACAAAGATCGTTTAGTGAAAGATCTGAATAAATCCTTCAATAAATTGGTAATGGCGGAATGCATTACATATCAATCCAATATCCTCCTTTATTATTATGTACTTAATCCAACCAAATCTCATGACATCGAATGTTTTGATTTACAATAGAACATGGAAATAATATCAATCCTCAGTAGTTGAAGAGTGATTTGATGTTGTACTCATGTTCAACGGACATACATTCCACTTTTCATCATGCCGAAGTTGATATGTAGTTATTGGGAGATGAGATCCCCTACTGACCACACACAACAATTTCCATATATATGACAAGAAAATAAAGACTAGATGCAAATCATCATTGAGATTTACGTGGTTCTCTTTCAATATATTCATGGATTCACATCAATTTATTACTTTTAAAGAAAATAAAAATAAAAATAAAAAAGTTACTCTCAATATAATAATAACTTTTTCTCTCGTGACAGAATATATATTACTGTAAAAAAATATATATTATTGTAATAGAAGTAAGGTTCATATAAAATATATATTACCTCAAAAGAATTAGGGTTTACATACAATTTTATGTGACATTATGAAATTATCTTTCAATTAGGAGGCTACACCATAGGCAAAGGGGCACTACCCCTAGGTCTGGGAGTAGAGCTCAATATGCAAAAAGTGTTGGTGGGATGAACAGTACATCCCTGATGATCAAGCTCGGTAGATTTTAACCATAATAACGATGAAAACCATAACATAGATGTATCAGGTTGTTTGTCACCGGTAACACCAAGAGTGCTCTTTCTGTTTCTATGAAATATAACGTATCAAGGTATCGCATTGATGCCTTATCTTATATATATAAATTATCTTTTTATTTTTTGTGGGCCAATGTAAACCCTTGTGCAACCTACAACAAAACTTAAATTTTATCATTTGGTACATTGACATTGATAATCAATGACCAAATCACATGATATTGTTAAAATGAGAGGGTAGGTCACAATAGCAGGGTATGATTAAGATACGACCACTTGATTAGTGATTCTTACCCTCCATTTGACTATGCTTTTCCATGCTTTAATCTCTCCATTATCATTCTTAAAACCCTTTATTACCATCTCCCATGCATCCAGTAAATACAAAAGCAAAATCTCACCAAGCTTTGAGGTAATAATACGTAAATACAAAAGCAAAATCTCACCAAGCTTTGAGGTAATAATACCTGATTGCTGCATCTTTCATAGCTTTAATCTCTCGCAGAGAAGCTCGTTGATTTTCACATCCGAGGGCTTCAAGCTTTTGGAGTCTCCGCCTTTTTATCTTGTTGGGATTTACTATTTCTAAAGTGTACGCATTGCATGAGATGAATGGTGGATCTCGCGGCACATGTGCCAATTTGGTAGATGTATGTGGGATCTGGAACTTTCATCATGTGGGGCCCACTATGAACAGTCCCTTTTGCTAAAATTAAGCCTGGTCCATTCCTCAAGGAAGCCACATGAGCTCATTAAATCTGGACCTTTAACCATTTTAGATTAACCGTTTAATTTTTTGTACTTGGGTGACCTAAAATCGGTTATCTCTCAGATGCATCTAAAATTCTGGAGTCGCCTGATGAACGGCTTGGATCTCCAAGCCATATTTACTATCTATCAGGGGCTTGGCACTCGCTCGATTCACTTGCTTTTCCTCGTTTCCAACCGACGGCGCTTTGATGGGCCATCTATCAAAGCCCACCTTTACCCCGTGGAAGAATAAAGGAAGGCTATTTGATTCTCCTGCGGAGTATTTTGCATGATACGCAGCACTCACCGGTCATACATTACCTCAGATTAAACCGACTAAACTGTCTAAGCCAACTTTCGTGAGTAAATACTTCAAAATTAAACTGATTACAAAAAATCCTAACCTCTGACCTGTGGACAGTTGTTAGTTGAAATAGGGCCATTAGATTTTTTTTCACTTTTAACCATCCAATAAAATGTCTATATCCATATAATTATATAAACATAATTTTTCGTACATGAGGCTTGTAAGCTGAATACCAAAGTTTGGACAGTTCAATTTGATTTACATAGATATCACTTAAATAATATGTTTATCATCCGTAGTGGTCCGGCAGAGTATCAAAGTTTATAAAGTTAAAGTAGTCCAACCACCCCCTCTTTATCCGTGAAAGCAAAAGAATCGGATTCCTCGCCCATCTTCAAAGGATGGAAACCGTATTGGTGCACTCGCTCGAGTGCATTTTCTACGTGCGCTCGTATCACACGTGCAAGAGAGGGTATGTGTGTGATGTTTCAGCCCCTCATCAGGTGATTCCAACTGTACGGATCCGGTTGTGCAGATAGGGGTCGTGGACCGTTGATTAATTTCTGTAGACGGCTCTGATGTTAGACACGTGTGCCTCTTTTACACGAGTGAAGCAAGTGCTCTTATGAATTGCAGTTGAGAGAGTACGCTTGTATTTTGATGGGAAAAAATTAGCACCGTAGAAGCTTTCTCTTTATGCACCTTTCTTCTTCTTTTTTCTTGAACCACAGTGAACTTATGTCGTCAAAATAAATTTTTCAGGTATGAAAAGAAAGTTTTAAATAAAAATATTTCTGATTTTTAAGTAAAAACATGTTGAAAAAGTAGGAATATTTTCTTTTTTATTGAATTATCTGTACAAGTAGAAGTGTAGTTTGATAAGATATGATTTGTTCGGATCAAAAAAAAGGAGGTGAATGGAACGTCGAGTCTATAGTAAAAAAAATTACCCTTTTTCTAGGATTTGCCTTACTAGAGAAATGTGTTGGATATACTAAAAATAAAAAATGAAATAAAATAAATTTTGATTGTTTTGTTTTACTGGGTTGAATCACCTAAAATAGAATTTGATGGAAGGGAGAGATTAGTACAAAGTAAGCCAACTAGTGTCACTGCAGCAACATTGTTTACACCCTCGCCCGAGCGCCTACATGCGCGTGTATGAGCATATCAATCTCCAAAGCTCTAAGTAAGAATACTACACACATATCCACATATGAATTCTAAAACTTCTCCTATTATTTCCGATGTGAGACAAAAGCACACATCACACTTTTCTTATTTGAAATTCTCAAAAATCATTTTGGCAGCAAAATCCCAAAATGTTAAAATTTTAGATTATTTTTTTGAAAATCATAAATTTCAACATGCCTAGTCCAGACCATTAGCCTAGTGGGTGCCACCAAAGGTGTATTATTTTTTTCACTTTTTAATTATAAATCTTTACTATTTCAGTTTGTGGCCTACATATGGTCATTGAGGAGGTGTTTGGATAGCAAGATAATTAAGCTACTTATACCTTTGGTTATTTGACTTGATTTTTGCTTCTTAAACTAAAGTGATTAAATAATATTAAATTTGAAAAAAAAAAAAAAAAAACTACTTATAATTGATCATTAGCCAAATTTATTTATCTCAAATAAGTTACTTATCTAATGTAGTAAGTAGAAAGAAAGTAAATTATTTGGTGGTATCCAAATGAAACATTAGGGCGTTTGGATCTTTAAGTTACTTAAGATAGTCTACTTATGCGTTAAGTAACTTATCTTGATTTCTACTTATTAAATTGAAGCGATTAAGTGACTTTTAAATATATATATATATATATATATATATATATATATATATATATATATATATACACACACTTATAATTGATCATAAACCAAACTTATCTCAAATAAGTTACTTTATCTGCCATTGTAGGTAGAAAAAAGTAACTTATTTAGTGGTATCGAAATGAGTCCTTGATAACAAAAATGCAGCAATGGTTCTCATTCAACTGAAAGATCGGTGTCCCAAGTTCGACCACTTGGGGAGATCTAACATGGTCCATCCATCAGTGTCCAATGCATGTCAACCCCTAAATTCCTGACAATTAGATCCCATTGGTCCAAACTCAAAATCAGCCTGTGGCATGCATGTCTTCTGCTTGACGATAATATATAAATGAGGCTGAGCGCTGTCTAAACTTTGGTTTGGCTTGGACATGAGAAATAGGGCCATCGGTTAATCAATTTATTGGAGTATTTCAAAAAAAATTATGAAATTCAGTGTAGTTAGTGTAGTGTCCAAAACTTTTTGAAAGCAAACCACTTCAATGATTTTGTGTGAAGACTTTAGTCCATATGGAGTAGGAAAAAGGTGTGGAGATTGATTTAAAGTATCCTATTTCTAACAGTACTTTTAAGGGCCTACTTGTGTCACTAATTACTACTATAATGTAAAAGAACGTGAAACATGAAATGATTAAAAAATTATTTTACCCATCTCCACATAACAATCTTAATGATGGCATATTTACATTAATGTCAAATCATCACCAAAGTATAATAATATATGTTTGATTTTGAGATGATAAATCATAATGATTACATATTTCCTTTACATTATCAAGGTACTTAACAAAAAAAAACTTCTTTGTTAAAATCACATGACTCATGCATCATACACAAGCCCACACACTCACACCACAATGGATGCTCCCACACTATACAATGGGTGCTTGAACTAATAACCTCGTGTTGAGATTCTTGTGAGTCTACCATTGAGGCATAGGGTTGCAGGAAAAATAAAATAATAAATAAAAAACTTTAACCAAACCAACCTTAAAAGTACTTGTATTATACCCTATTCCAACATGCACATGAGTAAGGTCAGGCTTGAGCGGACTAAAAGTGCAATATAGGAACCATACATGTGAGATGTGCCTCCTCAAATTTGGAGATGCATCTAAATTATAAGCATGTTTATTTATTTATTTCGAGCTAGGATTTCAAGAAATATGTAAAAACTCCATGCTTCTCTTGAAATTTCTTTGTCAATAGGTGGAGCAGTGGTTTGGTATTAAGTTTCTCCATGCCCTGTGTGCATAATGTGAAAAGCTGTATGTTGAGTGATTGTATCTTAGAGATAGCATGCTAAGAGGCTATTGCACTGTTAGATTCAACGAATAGACGCAAACCTAGCAAGTTGGGTGATTGTATCCTAGTGATAATGTGCTTGGAGGCTATTGCACTGTTAGATTCAAATGATTGACGCCACCATCCTAGTAAGTTGGGTGATTTTATCTTAGGGATAGCAAGCTAAAATGCTATTGCACCATCTGATTCAATGGATTGGCACAAACCTAACAAGCTGGGTGATTATATCCTAGGGATAAGGTGCTAATAGGCCACTGTACCATTAGATTCAACAAATTGACACGAACCTAACAAGTTTGGTCATTGTATCCTAGGGATAGCATGTCCACGGATTCAAGAGATTGGCACGGACTTAGCATTCGACATGGATGTGGAGGGTAGGCTTTGCAATTCATGAAAAATGCTTTTGCAATTTAGTTATTTTGTTTATGTATTTTCTTTTGTTCCTAATTAAGTTTAAATAAATCTGAATTAAAAAGAATCCCACACCTATTTTGATGAATGGCAGAGCCTGACGTGCAGATGTAAGTATATGAATGTGTGTGGCAAACCTCTGACTCACTTTGTTTATGAATGCTTACTAATCATTCCCATTTTTCACATATATTTCTAAACTACAGTTAAGGACGTGTGTTTGGATGCACGAGCATATTGAATTGCGAACACTCAGTTTAATTAAGAGGAATTAACACATATTGATATTGAATTATTCTAGCATTCAATTCAAATATAATGAGTAAGCTGCTTTCAAATTGCAAGTTGAAGCCCAAACACTCAATATGAATGATCACGAAGGAAATTAAGTTTTGATTAGTTCCATCACAAATAACTGCAGTAACGCATTGGAAACTCTTGCTCAGATAATATTAGTTGGGACTGGGGAGGGGTGTTTATATAATCCACAGACAATATGAACAATATACACAGGTTAATTTCCAGTTTATACAAGTGGGGGCAATGGTTTAGTGATCAAGACCAATGACTTGCTGGGACTGGGGAGGGGTGTTTATATAATCCACAGACAATATGAACAATATACACAGGTTAATTTCCAGTTTATACAAGTGGGGGCAATGGTTTAGTGATCAAGACCAATGACTTGCTGGGCCCCACCGTGGATTGACAATGCGCCGAAATCTACACGAGAGGATGATCTTAACTTTTCAATTGGTGCCCTCCAAATAGATGGTCAAGATTAGGAGCATGATCCACATCGAAGTTTGGTCACTACGATCTCCTGATTTGAGACAATTTGGGGGCAACCTTATGATTCAACAAAAAGAATCTGGATCATTGACTTATTCAGATGATTGGATAGTTTCTAACTCGTTTATTCGGAAAGCACACGTATAATAACAATCAATTAAGTCTACAAAATGGGCCAGGCTAGCTGATGGTTGTCCAAAGATGACCCATTAATTACACGTCCAGACCCAAGAATAACCCAGTCCGTTAGCCAACAACAGGCCAATGGTGTGAAATAAGCTAGTTGGGCCTAGAGCTGTACACAAACCGAGTTAGCATGGTTAACTTGTTTGACTCGGCTCAAAACTTGACTCAAACTTGAGTCGGTTCGAATCAATTCGACTGGGATCGGGTTCACTTAATATAAATATTTTGTAAATATTTATATATTTCAATAAATTATATATTATATATATTATAATATATATTATATATTATATATTAAAAACTCTAAAACCTAAACTCGAATTCAATTAGTAGGCTCAAACTTGAACTTGGCTCGAGCTGGCTCGAGCTGCTGACCGAGCAGAGTAGAGCTGGCCAGTCAGGCTCAAGGACCGAGCAGAGCCAAGTTCAAGCAAGGGTAGCCTGGTAGCCGAGTCGAGCTTGGCCAAACTCAACTCGATTCGGCTTGTGTACTGCTCTAATTGGGGCTCACCTGTCAGCCCGTTGGGTATATTCAGGGCCAGGCCTATTTCGACCGTTTATGGGCTTGAAGAATCAAGACTGTATAACAGCATGTGGACAACTCAGATTGAACCTGGCCCAATGCTCTAGACCGAATTCAATCCAGGCCATTCATTAAGTGGTCTTTTAATAGAAGTCCATATCTTAAAAGGGATCAATCTTAACTGTCTGATCGATATAGAGGAGCACAAAACACAATAATGTCATCGCCTCACATCCATTGGGCTGATCTTCCCTGACTAGACAGTTAGGATCATCCAATCAGTGCCATATTAGGCTATGGAACTTTTACAGTAGGGCCCATTTAGTGATCTAGAGCCAGTCAATGGGGGATACATGTACTATATATGAAAGATTTTGGATGGGTGATGGCCACCAAGGACTGCATAGATGCAATTCGCCTGAATTGATTTCGAGTTGGTTGAGTCCACTCCGGTTTTGGAGCATAGAATCAGCATCGAAATATGCCGAACCAGACCCAACTCAGCATCTATGGTCTATAAAGGCAAAGATTTCACTGGCCCACCAAAGCAAGAAAGAAGAGCCACATTTCAGCATCTACTGCTCTTCTTTCATTTAGGACAGCAGTCCATACAGGTGGGGCCCACTTGTCAGTGATCTATATTTATTTGGCTCCTTTTGCAGGTCACTCCATGGATGTTCTGATGCCAAACAAAATTTTCTCATTGGACAATCCTAGCATTAATTGGCCTATAGAAATTAAGGATGGAAAAGATAAATATACTGGTCAAGCACGGCCGAACTCGGCCACTGATACTTTCTTGAAAGGGATTCAACAATGCCAATCCAAAATTACAAGCATTTTCACTTGGGTTCCAAAATCTATTGCTGCATATGGACCACTGTCTATACTTTCTTTTTTAATTTCTATTTGCAGGTCTATTACTATGGCTGGGATTGTCCAGTGGGGAATCACTGTGAGGTGGGCCATAGTGAAAACAACGTCCATCCATGCCAAATGTTGGGGTTGATAACTTGAGCTATCACCCAAATGATAAAACGTCAGAGATCCCTTAAAAAAATAAAAATCAAAGCAAACAATACCAACTTGGTATTAACAATCATTCAACTCTACGAATTACATGACATAATAAGTAATTACAATGATCAATAAACATAAAAGAAAGATTATTCTGCACTTTAGCACTTCGTTTTGTTACACAAATCTAAATACATGCCATCTATTTTTCTACTTGGTGACCCTTATACTAACAAGGCCTAAACACTCTAGGTTGCACTGCTCACCATTGCTCCCACACTCTTCAGTGATCTTGATCTCTCATTCTCTCCAATAGTTGCTCTTCCTCAATGGTCTTGATCCTGTCGTCCTTCCTCAGTAGTCTTGATCTTGCTCTCCTCACTCTCCTAGCTCTCCTGGTCTTGCTATCATCCTCTTCAATGGTTTCCCTCTATTGCCGGGTCTCCTACCTGCCGCTGCCCCCTTACGGTGTGTGCATCCCACCAATTAGTTAACCATATCCCAAAGTGAATACTGTAATAGTTTACAGTTGTGAAGAAGGCCATATTTGAGATTATCAAGCATCGCATTCCCCATTTGGCTGAAAGAAAGGCGAGTTACTCAATGCATTTCTAGCCTAAAGAATGGCAAGCTATTCTCTAATTACTTATATTAGGTCGCAGTAATTCCCTCTGCAATCCACCACGAAGCTAAAACTACATTACTCCACTGAAAAAAATTAATGAACATCGACCAAACTACATTGCATGGTTGAAAATGAGAGGATAGGTCACAATAGCTCAACAACATTAATTGTAGCAAATTACCAAGATGAAAACCCACGTATTTTGTGTGGTATCTTCATTAACAAAAACCATAGAAACTCTTAATCTCCATTTTTGTCTTGTTTTCCTTGACTCAATCTCTCCGCTCTCATTTTCAAAACCCTCGATTTGCATCTCGCTGTTACAAACAAAATAGAAATCTTAATTACCGGGCTTGGAAGGAGTAATACCTGATTTTTGTATCTTTGAGAGCTTCAATATCTCTCAGAGAAGCTTTGAAGTTTCCCTACCTGATTTCCACATCTACGAAGGCTTTAATCTCTCCCATGAAGCTTTAGAATCTCCTTAGTAATACATCTTTTTAGGGCACTTTATTCTTCCTTGTCTTGAACGCAATGTGATATATTTTAAAAATCTTACAGTAGTCTTGCAAAAACACACTAAATGATATTCACTTAGTATTACCGGTAGATTTAAAAATATCACATTTTATAAGAGAAAAATAAAAAAGTAAATATGTTGAGGAAATTGTTATCGAGATTTTTATGCTAAAGTTCGTCAAAAATTCGATTTCATGAAATATTGCCTCCATGAATCTAATATCCCAGCAGCCGATCTTTGAAGGAGAGAACTTCCAATGTTCATTTATTAGTTTTTTTAATTTAAAAATCAATTAAGTCGAGAATTGTAGGGTTAATCTGGTTTGTGTCGGACACTTAACCCCTCTAACATATGTTCCACCCAACAAAAAATTGGCCTATCAAATCATTGGAAGGGTTACATTGGATGTTCTTGGATCATGTAAATTATTATTTTTTATGGTATGGTCTACCTATGATTGGATCCACCATACTTTCTGTTCATCTAATCATCATGGTGAGGTGTATCTATGGGACTCTATGATGATGTTATCCTTAGGCCAATGGGGCCCTAGAATTCTTGACTTCAACATTTTTAATATAAAAAAAATGAAGCATTTTGTCAAGTTCAAATGTCCAAAAGTACCCCTCCCTAATGTGGAGGTCTTGTTTGAGAAAATCCTAAATAGCAAGGAATTTTGCATTAAAACTCCCTTTATTACATAAATAGAGATTTTTATCATAAAATTTCTCAAAAACTCAAATTTTACCAAAGAATAATTCCTTCATGGAAGTGCTTTTGTGCAGTGAAATTAGTATAATGCCCTCCGTATACTTTTCTCCCTAGAAAGTGGTAAAGTAGAGAATTGCAGGTCTACATTATATTTATATGATATCCAATACAGCAAGATGTAATTCAATTTGATGTTCAAAAAATTAAAAATTTGGTCTAAGGTGAGCGACACCTTTAAAAATATTATACACCACTTAGAAAATCCAAATGCACTTGCAACCCATTTAATGATTCAATTAGAAAGATTTTTAGTTTGTGTGATTATCATGGTTAGATGCATATGCATGGTAGGTTCGATGTAATAGACATACCATGTAGGCCCCAAAATTCTCTAACCAGTTACTTTTTAAAGAAGAATAATATATGAGAGTATTTTGGTAACTTCCCTCTTTAAAAAAGCATAACCCAAAGCATTTTGATTTGTGGGGAAATTCTTTGGTAAATTTGAGATTTATGAGAATTTTGTCAATAAAAATCCCATACAAATATGAGAAATGCTCTAGCTCCAAGTAAGGTCATGTTTAGGGGTGTACACAAACCGAGCTAGCTCGGTTTGCTCACTCGACTTGACTCGGATCGAATCCAACTTGAATCAAACTCGGATCGAACTAGTTTGGTGACTCAGTTACTTTGCCATTGATGTTGCTCACCAACTGTTTGATAAAATAACTCAACGAAGTGGCATTTGATAAGCATCTAATGAGCCTAGAGATACATTGTATATCTTATATTTATGCTCAACTACTTCCATTCAACCTGAGGTGATACATGAGAATTAAAAAGAAAGCTGGGATAAAATAGTTCTCTCTGCATAGATGACATCTTGGACTTTGTCATCCCAACTAGGACAAGCTAAGGAGGTTATCAAGGTAAGAATTCTTTTGCCCACCTATCGGGTTTATCTGTATGAGAAGATAACTAGGATGTTGTTTCTAAAAGAGATCAAGCACCTAATTATTCAACTTTGATATTACCTACGATGATGCATGTGACAAAAGCATGAATATGTCATCACATTCATAAGTAATTTGTTTACTTCACCATTGATGTTGCTCACCAACAGTGGGATTTTAAAGTTGCAATTCAGGTGTTTGTGGAAATGCCTCAATGGCGAACTCGACTCGGTTCAACTCTATGTACACCCCTAATCATGTTGCTCCTAGTTGCATCTGGACATCTAAAATTTTCAATCAACCAACTTAGACTTCCATTAGGTCCAACATAAATTTCATAGGATACCATGCATATATCACACCAATCTATCTATCCTAACAGTCTAATCAATCGAGGGGCCTCAAGGTGGATGGTCGAGATCATTTAGAGAAAATATGTTCAATCAACAATTTGATCAATCTAGTTTTGGGGGACCATCGACTGCTCATGACTTAAGAGCCACTTTTGTCAAGCAACTTTAACTGTATGCTCCATGGCTCAGAGAAAGGATGACTTCAAAAATAGGGAAAAAATCACAAATGGATTGGCACATCTGATCAATGCGATCTTTGTGGTAAAAATTCCTATTGCCATTTGATAAAACTTATTTATACCACTCATCACTTATTTTCGGTATTTATGCAATTCACAAGATTTGGCGAATCTAAATTATCAAGTATTTAAATTATTTTTTACTGAAAATGTGGGTACCTTTTTTTAGCTCTTTTTCCGTAGCTTCATGGTGAAGTTGATTGCTGAGAGTGGTGGTGCATTAAAAATTCTTTTCACTTTTGACAAAAATGTTACTAAATTTATTTCAAAATTATAATTCACTACTATCAAGTCTTCAACACATAATTTCCAAAGCTTATTACTACTATTAAGTCTTCAACACATAATTTCCAAAGCTTATTTTTCAGTTTATCAAATAGCATAAATTTTCAACTTATTTACTAATAATAAATACATTTTATTTTTTGTGAGAGGACCAATATCTTTTTTTTTCACACGCACTCACACCGCAATGGGTATAGGAACCCATGACCTCATGTTGAAATTCTTGTTAGTATACCATTGAGCCACGGGGGCACAAGTAGAGAGGGACAGCACCCTTAATCTACTTTTTCTACGCTTGTCTGGCCAAATTTTCTATTATCGATCGTTTGATCAGCTTTTATTTTCATTCAATTGCATCTAGAATGGGGACCCAACCTGATGAACGGCTTGGATCTTCCTCATGTCATACATGGTACCACGTGTGAGAGGCGATTTCGAATGGGTGCAGCTCAATTCGACTGTTATTCTTCGTTTTCACGCAACAAATGTGTGGGGCCATCCGTCAACACCTTTACCTAGGAAAGAGTAAAGTAAAACGTGATTGGTAAAGGGAAATTTACGACTGTGGACCCCACCTTTTATCCAGCGGTTTTTTTAAGCAATACAGACTTAAAGTTTGTACACGAGAGGAGTCGAGTCGAGTATCGCCCTACTCGTACTCGGCTCTTAACGCCCGAGTGCTGCTCGTACTCGACTCTACTCGCTCGACTCTACTCGGCCAATGAGCATGGACCCCTTGCTCGTACTCTACTCGCCCGAGTACGAGCCAAGTACGAGTGGTAAACGAGTAGAGTCGAGTCCGAGTTTTTGAGTCGAGTCCGAGTACGAGCACACGAGTTGAGTACCGAGTGGGAGTTTTTGAGGCAAGTTCAAGTCCGAGTCTAAAAACACAAATATCAGACTTGGGTATTGTATGAAAACACAAATACCAATTTATCAATACGTATATGTTCGTTACTAAATACCAATGGCATGTCAGACTTGGGTATTGTATGAAAACACAAATATCAGGTTAATCTCAAACTATATTAACAATTTCTAACATATATTAGCAATAAAAAATAAAAAAATCAACTCCACACATTATCGGGTGAGCAAAAGAGGGACGACCGGCAGCTGCGTGCAGGGCAGGGCGACGACGGACGACGGGACGAGTGGCAGCCTGGCAGGGATGAGCTCCATCACCGGACAGGCCGCAGGGACGAGCGGCAGGGTCTAGGCTTCTAGCACCACCGAATAGGGGACAGGGGCGAGTGAGAGAGAGAGAGAGGGAAGAAGAGGGACGGTCGGACGGGCGCTGGGAGAGGGAGGAGAGAGAGAGAGAGAGAGAGAGAGAGAATAGGGGACAGGGGCGAGTGAGAGAGAGAGAGAGAGGGAAGAAGAGGGATGGCCGGACGGGCGCTGGGAGAGGGAGAGGAGAGAGAGAGAGAGAGAGAGAGAGAGAGAGACCGTTTTTTTTCGAACGGACGGGTGCTAGGAGGAAAGGGTTTGAGCGCTCTTAAAAAGGACGGGCGAGGTAGGGTTTGGGCGTTGTTGGAAAATGATGGGCGAGGTGGGGTAGGTTTTTTTTTTTCAAGCGGACTTATATACATTGGAACGAGTCGAGTACGAGTACCGAGTCGAGTACCTCTAGACTCGTACTCTACTCGTAATCTAAACGAGTAGTGAAAACCCGTTCGTACTCGGCTCTAACTCAGACGAGTCGAGTACGAGTCGAGTATTCCGAGTTGAGTCAAGCGAGTACTCGAGCCTTAGTCTGCTCGTGTACAACTCTACTTAAAGTAGACCACCTCGTACGAAGTCAGGATTTAGGACGAAAATACCCCTCCTTTGACGGAAAACGGAAATAGATTCGGTACTCCTCTTGCCAGCAGTTAACGGCGGATGGTCGGTGGTCTGTGGGCCCCACCATGACGTATGCTTTCATCCATGCCGTCCATATATTTTTTTGGATCATTTTATGGTATGAGACAAAAAATGAGTATATCTAAATCTTAAGTGTACCACATTACAGAAACAGTATTAAATGAGTGTCAACCATTAGAAATCCTCCCCCGTCTAAGTTGGGGCCCACTGTGATGTTTGTGAGAAATCCTCCCCGTCTAAGTTCATTCATAGGTTAACAAAGACCTGGATGAACAAGAAAAATAAATTTCATAATGATCCAAAACTTCTGTAATCCCTAAAAGGGTTTTAATGGTAAACATTCAATTTTCCATTGCTTTTTACAGTGTGGTCCACTTGATAGTTAGATCTATCTTATTTTTCATCTCAAGCCTTGATATGAGCTCGCCAAATAGATGGACGGTTTGGATATAACACAGAACTCATGATGGGACCCACAAAAGCAACAATTAACAAAAAAAAAGGCACAGACGGCTGCGGTAGTGCCGCAGCAATCTGACAGATTTTTATTTATTTATTTATTTTCAGGGAGAAATTTTTCTCTTTTACATTTTTCTCTAATAAATAATTATGTAAATATGTATATATAAGCATATAAAAATATTTTTTTATCTTTTAATTCATTTCTTTATTTACGTATTTAACAAGCATATCTCCTAAATTAAAATGAACTTCTTTTTTTTTTACACGCGCACACACACCCCCACACACTCACACTAGTGGAATTTCATCACCTATGGATACTCGAACGCTTAACCGAGTGTTGAAACTCGTAAGAGTCTACCACCCGAGCAAGAGTAAGGATCCAAACTAAAATGATTTACTTAACATACCACATAAGATTTTGGGGTAGGAGAAGCTAATTTAACCAACCAACCTAATTATTTTTCAAGATTTCATCAGGTTGATGATTGAAAATTCAGTGGGGCAAACTAGAAAAACAGTGGGGCAAACAAGAAAAACAACGGGGCAAACTGAAATATGAGTGGGGTAAACAAGAAAAATAACGGGGCAAACAAGAAAAACAGCGGGGCAAACTAAAATATGAGTGGGGAAAATAAGAAAAACAGCGGGGCAAACTAAAATATGAGTGGAGAAAACAAGAAAAACAGCGCGGCAAACTGAAATATGAGCGGGGCAAACAAGAAAAACAGCGGGACAAGTTCACTGGGTCTATTTGGCGCGCCCAGTACATCCCGGGATTTTACCTTCCAATCTGTCCAACCAAGGGATGAGATCAATTTTAAGGTAATAATGGTGATGTTAGTGGATTGTTTTAAGATCCATGAGATTGCTGATACATGTCCTCTTAAACGTAAACCTATGGTGAAATTCCACTAGTGAGAGTGCATGGGGGTGTGTGTGTGTAAAAAAAAAAAAAAAAATCATTCTAGTTTAAGAGATATGCTTGTTAAATAACTAGGTTGGTTGGCTAAATGAAATGGATTTTCAACCATCGACTCGATGAAATCTTAAAAAATAACTCAGTTGGTTGGCTAAATTAGCTTCTCCTGGCCCAAAATCATGTGGTACGTTAAGTAAATCATTCTAGTTTGGATCCTTATAAATACTCGATGAAATGATATATTACAAATAAAACATCATTGTGGGGCGTAGCAACCGAAATCGAATTGCGTACTAAGTCAGTATGCTCCCATTGTACTAAGTAAACTCAGTTGGGCCCACATTGAATGTATGTAGCTTCTCCTACCCTAAGGGCTCGTTTGGCCGGTCAGATTGGAAGGGATTGGAAGTTAAATCCTGGGATTGGCCGGGCATGCCAAACAAAGGTGATCGGATCCCAATCCCATGGATCTTAAGACAAACCATTGACAACACCATCATTACCTTAAAATCCCATCCAATCTACCCTAATCCGTTCAAATTTGCATAGGACATGTTCGGTTTGAAGGATTGGAAGGGATGGGAAGGTTTAATCCCAAGATTGGTCAGGCGTGCCAAACAGACTAGATATAGCAATCCAAGGGTAGAGAAATCCCATGGATCTGAAGACAATCCACTGACAACACCATCATTACCTAGAAATCCATGCCATCATGAGGTCTATTCTGTTTTTTTTTCTGCATTACTTGTGGGTCCCATCATGAGATCTGTGTTATTTCCAAACCGTCCATCTATTTAGCGAGCTCATATTAAGACTTGAGATGAAAAATAAGATAGATATAACTATCAAGTGGACCACACTCTAAAAGGTAATGGGGAATTGAATGTCTACCATTGAAATCCTTTTAAGGGTTATAGAAGTTTTGGAGCATTATGAAATTTATTTTTCCTCTTCATCTAGGTCCTTGTGACCCTATGAATGATCTTAGACGGGGAGGATTTCTCACAAACATCACAGTGGGCCCCACTTCAATTCCCATCGACGGACCGTCCGTCAGCGCTCTTCTTTGCACTTTAGCTAGAGGAAATATTAAAAACAGTGGGGGAAACATGAAAAACAGAGGGGCAAACTAGAAAAATCACTACGCCAAAATTGTTAATTTGCGACGGACCAAATCCGTCGTAAAACCAAATAAACGACGGACTTCGTCTGTCGCTGTTTACGGAGTCGTTTTTGGTTTTCCAACGGATAAAATCCGTCGTTTAATCTGCGACGGACCTTATATCCGTCGTTGATTTCCAACAGTCATAAATTAGCGACGGATAAGGTCCAATAAGGACAGGTCGAATCCGTGAAATTAGCGACGGATTTGGTCCGTCTCTAAAATATCTGTAAATAAAAAGAAACATTGATAAATTATTTTTTTATTTTTTTTAATCTTGCACCTGATAGTCATTCAAAAAATAATTCACACTGTTGTTTGATAAGAATCCTATTCACAAAATTGGTAACAACTCAATTCAATAAAAGAGGAAATGACCCAAGTGGCCCACTCCAAAAATTGACTTTTAACCCTCCTAACTAAAGACTCCCCCCTCCCCCCCCCCCCCCCCCCCCCCCCCCAAAAACTAGGACCCATACAAAAGAGATTACCCGGAACTTACAACTGTTGGCTATGCCTTGCCTTGAATTTTTATATAGATTTCCTTGGAGCATGCAAAATAAAAGATTAAAAAAAACATTAATTGGTTGCAAAAATGTCATGGTAGCTAAGCTATACGAGGGAGTTGAGGGAGTTGTAGGTTCACAAGCAAACACATTATGCTGTAACCAAAAAGAATGCTAAATGTAGTCAAGAAAGTACAATTTATTTTATTTTATTTTAAAGGTGAATACACACTCGTAGTCTCTTTCCAACTGCATTTATAACTAGAATTTGGTGAGTCTTCTAATGAGAAAAAACAATTCATTGAGCAGGGTATGACAAACATAAGGGCAAAAAAAAGTGTCCTACAATCTGATTGTAGCTCAGATTGGGAAAACATGTTTTTAGAGATCCTTGTGCTAATAAAGTTCCCTGTCAAACAAGAAAAGACCATCCATAAGAAAATGTATAAATTGAAGAGTCGTGTCTTTTGTATGCTATCAAATCAAACTAATATAAAAAATAAATGAAATGTGCTTGAAGATTTTGAGATAGAAATTACATTTTTTTCTGCTGCAGCAAGACAGGTTACATAAGAGTGTTAACAGAGTATTGGTGCATGTACCATTAGAAAAATGATAGGAAAATATATTTTGGAGCTTTGGAGACCTCAAACTTCCTCAGCTTCTCAATCAGGCATTCTTTTCTTTTAGCCTGAGATAGGAACATAAAGGAAAGTTTGGTGGGGATTAGTACTCAATTAAAGGAAGTTTAGTGGAGAAGAAGATTCAAAAAAATGTGTTAAACAATAATACTATTAAAAAAAATATGAAAATAAGAAATTGCATATGGAAGTAATAAAGAAGTAAAAGAAGTTGCAAATGTAAGGATATCACAGAACTTGAACCGTAAGCTTCAGATGACAAGTTAACCAAAATGAAATGTGCTAAACAATTAGAAAAAAAAAAAACATCTTTATATGAGCCGCATACAGGATTGTTGGGTGCAGAGAAATGGACAAGCATCAACGCAGTAAAATTTAAAGAAGTCCCCTGTTACATAGGAAAAACTAGAAATGAGCAGATCCAATCACAGCAGCTTTATCAGTGGTATTGAATCAGCCCTGCCATGATGTATATATTGTATATCAACATCTTCCATCATTTTTTCAAATCATTTCAGAGCATGATCCAAAAAAATGAATCAGATCCAAATATCTGGTGAACCAATCCAAAAAAATAAAGCAGATCCAAATATCTGGTGAACCATATTGGAGCAACAGTAGTAGTTGAATCTCAACTGCTACAAAATTTTTGTGGGCTACAAAAGTTTTTGACGAAGCTGATATTTGTTTTTCCCTTCATCCAGGTCCTTGTGTCCTGATCAACAGGTTTGATGGCAAATAAACTCACGGCGGGTATTACATTGAGCCCTACAAAATTTTTAGCAGCCCAAATGGAATAAGCTGATGCAACCAAACATGGCCAAAACTCCTAATGCAGCCCAAATGGAATAAGTTGATGCGCACAGAATTTCAAGCTTGGACAAAAAAGGGCAGAAGATGAGGACACGAGGAATCTATTCGCAATATTAAAAGTTTTCTGAAACACCAACTAACAGTCTCTTGAGCTCCCAAAAATGCAATTTTAGCACCTAGATATTATTCATATTTTCCATGCAGAACCAAAAATAAATAATCCAAGAGTTTCCCCTCGTAACAGTTGGTTTTCGATTGAACATCCTAGTCAAAACCCAAGTTCACTTCTGCATTACAATTCTTACTCGATTTCTCCTCTTATTCTTTCAAAATAAAACGGCACAAGTCACTTCAATCAGTTATGCATGATGAGATTCTAAAAGTTTGCGGTAAAAAAATAAAAATAAATAAATAAATAAAATCAGTGGCAGAAGTAGAGAATAGTTAAGACCTCTTTCCTTCTACGAGTGTTGCTGCTAAGACGTAAATTGTTTCCTAACATGATTTCTTTGAAATCAGCAATTTGGTCAAATCATAAACAAGCGTATTATGGACGGAGACATTGTTTTCATTAATAGGCCACCTAGTACTCATAAACATTCATTGCAAGCATTTTCTGTATACATACATGACGACCATACTGTTAAGATCAATCCTCTGATCTTCATTTACAGAAACTAGTGGATGTCAAACTATGTATAACATACAGAATGGTTCAACCACTTATGCAATTAGGGAAGGTTCAAAAGGACATACATATTTGAAAGTTGGTCAAATCATAAACAGGCGTATTATGGACGGAGACATTGTTTTCATTAATAGACTACTTAGTACTCATAAACATTCATTGCAAGCATTTTCTGTCTATGTGCATGACGACCATACTGTTAAGATCAATCCTCTTATCTTCATTTACAGAAACTTGTGGATGACAAATTATGTGAAACATACAGAGTTGGTTCAGCCACTTATGCAATTAGGGAAGGTTCAAAAGGTTCAAAAGGGCCAAATTTCCACATCAAGCATCAGTTGCATACATATAATACAGAAGGACAAAAGTATCACCTTCAACATGTGCATGCATGTGGCCTCAACCGCTGTAGCAGACCATGACTGTCAAACGAGTTTCCTCACAAAAAATTTAGATCACAAACCATCATGGCATGTGTCCAATTTTTGTGGAAGCACAAAGTAAATGATTGATACACATTGTGCAGGAGATGAAACGAGAAGAATAGCTAGTTCAATCTCTTCTTCCCATACTCCCACCTGACTATTATTAGTAACTGCTTCACACTTTTTACTGGTGCAACAATACCCAATTATTCTACATCCCAATGCCTAGTACATGCACATAATGCAATCAGGTATTCCTTACATGGCAGAGAGGAGGGAAATGCTTTGAATGATATCAAAATCTTAAGAAACTATCACTACTGTTCTACTATTAATATAAATAACACTTCTCAGTCGTAGATAAACCATTTTCCAAATTTGGGCTTCTATATCGAAAAAGATTGTAAAACATGAAAATATCATTGCAAACTTAACACTATTGGAATCGTACATATCTACCTTATCAATAATATACATTTTCGCTGAGCTATTACCAGTGCCACCAGTCCTTGGGCCAAGACATGACCCTGACTGCTTATTGAGTGGACTGCTACTGAATTAGTTTAGTGGGCGTTCACACAATTATTCTGATTAATGAAGAAATTTCATGATGCAACCAAATGCACCATTACCCTAAAACAAACACCAATTGGATTATCCTAATAATCCATATTTTGGGCTGAAAATGGATATTTAAAAATAAAAATCAGCAGCACATATATAACAAATAAGAAAGAAAAAAAGAAACAAATAAAACAATCCTTTTTTTTTTTGTGAATCCATACCCAATAAAATAAATAAATCATAATTTGCATCGACAGAAACACAAAAAAAACAAATACTTGGATGATAATACAACTACCAATAGGAGTGCATTTATACAGGACAGCTTGACAGATAACAGAAACCAACTCATTCCCATACAACTCACTATCAACTTAAAGCCCAATGTTCCAACTTCCAAGTGGGTCCCTCTCTTTTTCTTGTTTTCCCCTCTTTTGCTTCTTTATCTCTACCAATCAATGTCCAGCAGGTCCCAAAAGGGACATTATCGCACGAGATCTGGACCTTTCATCAAGTGGTTTTCAATCAGTTTAATCATGGGTTTGAAAACGATGTTGGTGGGGGCATTGATTGGGCTGCATATGGATGTTGAATGGGGAGCATTAATTCTTTTTTAATTTTTATTTTCTAGTTGTCCATTTCTTCTTTCATATGTAAAATGGTCCACCTGATGGCTGGATTAGCCTATGGTATATAATGTTGGGGTGCAGTAGAGGAATGACCAGATATCGCATACACATGTCACATTGGACGGGGGATATTTCCTGATCGAGCCAGTGAAGACATACATACACTTGTACAATTTACCAATATAGTATCTAATGGCATGCATAATGCAAAAGATTGATATACAAACTTAGCTAAAATATTCAAAAGAATTGAAAGGGGTCTTGGTTGAAGCATTTCTTCAAATGGTTAACGTGCATATTTCAAACCAAATAAGAGATAAAAATTCAGCAAAACTGAAAAGAACAATTCAAGCCTCCAATTGGGAATTAGAAGCCCCAAATTTTGTAACCAAATAAGACAAAAAGAAAAAAAAGAAAAAAGAGAGAACAAAAGAAAAAATAAAAATTCAGAGAAAAAGAGAAGAAATGGTTATTTAAAAAAACCCAACTACATTACCCAAAATCGCTACAAAATCCAAAGAACAGATCTGCATACATTCAAATCAGTCCTTGCATTTGGGTTTTAGGAATCCCAGCCACATATCGAGGCTTCATCAAAATGTAGTGAATGGGGAAGTAGATGAAGAGACATGCAGCCCTAGGGCTTTATGCGAAAATGGAATATCCAATAGCGTATTTTCATCCAGAGAAATACTTCGATACTCTGGCAGATTGCTATGGATGATACGCAGGCAATTTAAATTACTACAAAATTAACTACATGGCATAAAATCCAATTGAAACTCTGCATCCATAGCGAACGGACTGCATACTAGTAACATACAATATTCGGTTTCGGGTTTAGGTATTCTCTAGTATTATCTACTATTAAACCTCGTATTATCTACTACATACTAGCAACATACAACCAATATTGGGGCACCATACCATAAGCTACAAGAATTTCATTTCCCCCTAAACAAGGTATCCTCCATTGATAACATATATATATATATATATATATATATATATATATATATATATATCATAAGTTTTTTTTATTTTCATTTACATTCACAAATACATTCATCATCCATCCAACTATTAACAACATTTACAAAAAATAAATTATATCCAACCAACTCTTAATAATAATTTACAACTCAACCTGCTAGGAACCGTCATGCACGATAATGTCTTACGGCAGAGCGGGTTCTGAGGAGTTAAAAGTTAGACCCTGACGACAACATATAAATGAAGCGATAAAGATATAAATGATTCAAGATTAATTAAAGGTTTCGAGAACTTACATCCACCTCACTCTTATTGCCAAGTAGTCCTGATGAAAATGCATCCACATTACGAGAAGGGGAAAAAAAAATAATTTGTGGCTGCACCGATACGGTCTAGTATCAACACAAATTGAGGATATTTGACAATGGAAATAAATGCAAGAAACATATCCAGAAAGAAAAAGAGAGATGATGCATAGAAAAGGCAAGTGCATTTAAATTGCTAAAATGAAAGCATTACATTCTATCCGGTCTTGAACTGTCCAAACAGGGACAATTTAAGGATTTTTATGCACCAAGGAGCACACTGTATCTATGCCTGGCCACATAAAAACCCTTAAATGGGTAACTGATTGTCTTAATCTATGTACAATCACATCAAAATTTTTAATCTAAATGAACATGATTCAAAATACAACTCATTTTTAAATGTAGAATCAAAGCAAAAGAACTGGTAACCCAAGTGATTCGAAGCACCTGATCAATGACATAAAATGGACAATTAAGATTGGCTGATGAAATAAAATAAGGCCGATCATCTTATCAAAATATCTAGTTGACAGATTGCACTTTCTATTTCATGAATCTAAAGGGTTGGTGGCCATGCTAACTTCATGTTAGCAAAATTCTTAGAATTATAATTCTTAATTAGTTCTAAATTTAAATTAATTTACTATACAAAAAATAAATAAAATTTCTTTTTTAAAAAAGGAAGTATTTAAATCCTAAGTTGCTTAAATTACTTATACCATAAGTAATGTATCTTAGTTTTTACTTATTAAGAAGATAGTTATGTTTGGTAAACAACGTAGTTGTCATCTTTTCCTCTCTTCAGCCACTTGTGAAAATAAAAAAGTTTTAAAAAATTAACTAAAGTAATTTATTATTTTTAAGTAAAAAAGTTACTTATAACTAATCATAAACCAAACTTAATTATCAGAAATAAGTTACTTATCTACTGTTTGGTGGTATCCAAACAGGCCCCATATGACATTTTCCCTCTTCCAAAGGTGTACATTTTAGATCCCATGCAAGTGAGAAGGTATGATCTGACCCGTTGAGAAGTCATACTCACGAGTTAGTTTTGCCATGGATGTGTGAAAACCCATTGAGTTGACTCAGCCCAGTTTACATGGCGAAGTTTCGAGTCAACCCAGCAATTTTTTTCGAACAATGTGGGGGACTCAGTAATAGCAATTGGATCATTCCGAATTTGATGAACTAATTATAGCAATTCAGTTCAACAGTGCATCCAAACACAGCATATGATGCAAGATATTACTAAAGGCTCTATAAATTATAGAGAAAGGTGAAAATTGAAAGCGCTAATGATTTCAACACAAAGCAATGTACTATGGTGAGTGTATTACGATATGTTACACCTTGATAGTTTGAACACTAAATAACACCTTAAACTTGAAAACAAAAGCTAAGGTAATCTGATATGTTAAACCATCATGGGTTGAATGTTCAATGACAACTTAAAGAGCAATGATAAGGTGATAAGTATGAGGAGACATTGACTAGGTGAGTAGCACACATGCCAAGTTGGCATGTGTGCAACATAAGGGCATTCATCAAGTGGGCTGCACCATAACTATTCCCTGCTCAGAAATAGGCTACTGCTCTTATCAGATAAACCACGTGCACATAAAGTATAGACCATAGGCCATTAATCTTCCGATTGGTAAGTCGGCACATGTGCAACAACAGGGCATTCATCAAATGGGCCCCACCATAACTATGCCCTGCCCAGAAATAGGCTGCTGCTCTCATCAGATGGACCACATGTGCACATAAGAGTATAGACCATGGGCCATTAATCTTCCAATTGTCCATTCTTCTCAAACGCATGCAGCCCACATGATGAGTGAACCATCGTCAGTTCGGGGGTCGGGGCATGTTTATGACAGCCCTAGTTGATGGATGGCCCAGATATCAAACATCCGAAAATCACAAGCCTCAATAGTTACTGAGGCCCGGCAACCAGCAATTGCGAGCATTGACATCAACTCCATTTCTCCAATCATTCCAGAATGATGTTTCCCAAACTCGCATCAGCTCTCTATCTTCATCTACAATTCCTCAACAAAGAATAAATCTTCAGGCGAATCAAGAACTCCACAAGAACAGAGCCTTTTGTGAAACGTAAGATACTAAAGATGACGAAAAGATATAAAAATAAATACATAAAACAAAACACCAGCTTTTGGGACGCCTAATCTGCAGCAGCGGAATCTCACACTAAACCGTAATTTTACAACGAAAAAAGAATCGTAAGGAGAAGAAAAGAAAGAGATTTGGTAAGGATAGTAAGGAGAAGAAAAGGAAGAGATGGATTAGAGAAATCTGTTGTACCTCAGCGGAGGTGAAACGGAACGCAGGGCCTTCCGTTTAAGGGTGATGGTCGATGGACGATGACGCTCCAGCGGCCCTGGGAGGATTTCCCGATGGAAGATGAGGGAAAAGTGGAAGAGAGAGAGAGAAGACGAGCGGGCGTGGGAAGGTTTTCCTGTTGTAAAGAAGATAAAACTTTCAAATCCATATATTGTGAGTTTACCATAATTTATAACACAATCTCTATTAACGGTCGTACATGCATGGGACCATTTTCTGCATTGTTAAGAGCTTTTTCTAAAATAAAATAAAAATATTTACTATTTGCACCTAGAATGATTATTTGGATGGTCTGGATAACTCTGTATCTCAGCCACTATTGTTATGGACAAATTACCACTCTTTTACATAAAATACAAGACTCACAATGCAAAACTGTGGATTCAAAACGGTACGTTGACGTTTGGACCTGGCATCGCTCTATGGGCCCCACCATGATAGATTTGTTTCATCCACGCCGTCCATCCATTTCACGACCTCATTTTGTATAATATCCCCAAAAACTAGATTGAAATAAATCTTGAGTCGACCACACAATCAGAAAACATTATTGGTTGGACGCACGTGGGTCCACTGGAGCTTTGGATTTAAATCTTGTGTGGACCACAAAATCTTTGGATTAACTCGTTCTTTGGATATTGCCTTAAAATGATCTCTCCAAATGGATGGAAGGTGTGGATACAAAACGCCTACAGAGTTTGCTGACGTCACTTCAGTGGCTAGACTCCCCAGCACCAGCCCCTTGGCTGGTGGTCGGTGCTCTGTGGGCCCCACCATAATGTATGTATTTCATATCCATTACGTTCATCCATTTTTAAATATCGTATTAGGAATTTATTCCAAAAATGAGAGGTATATAAATCTCAGGTGGACCACACCACATGAAAACAATAGTGATTGGACATCCATCATTAAAATCCTCCTAAGACCCACTGTACTGTTTATTTGACATCTAATCTGTTTATTAGGTCATATAGGCCTAGATGAAGGGAAAAAACAAAAATCATCTGGATCCAAAACTTTTATGGCCTCCGAAACGTTTTTAATGGTTGACGCTCATTCAACACTGCTTCATGTAATATGATTCATTCCATATTGGGATATGCCTCATTTTTTGTCTAATGTCATAAGATGATCTTTAAAAATAGATGGACGGCATAGATGAAACACATACATCATGGTGGGGCCCACAGAGCACCGACCACCAACCATTGGTGGGTGTGAGGGGGAGTAGCCAATCCGTTCCTCTTATTTGTAGTGTGGTCCATTTAATCTTTGAATATGATTCATTTTTTGGATAATTCTCTAAAATGATCTCGAAAAATGGATGAACGATGTGGATTGATTCTAAATTTTCAGTAAATCCAAAACTCAAGTGGACCATGCCACATGGAACAATTTGGAATAATGATTTCCACGTTGATACCTTCCTTGGGCCCACAGTAATGTTTATTTACCATCCAACCTGTTCATAATAACAAAATATATATGAATGAAGATAAAACACAAACATTAGCTTGATCCAAAACTTCTATGGCCTCCAAGAATTTTTCAATGGTAGAGGTTCAATCACACTATTTCCCATGGTTTGATCCACTTGAGCTTTGGATATGCTTCCTTTTTGTTCTTTAGACCTCAAATTATCTATTAACATGGATGAATGAGGTGGATAAAATAAATAAATAACGATGGACCCCACAGAGTTTAGTAAGGATAATGAGTAACTCACCTAAATATAGTAGAGAGGGTTTCCATGAAATATTTATAATCATATATTGGGCCTGCCTAAATGTGATTCACATATCCAACCCACTCATTATGTGTGTCCCACTTGGGTGAGGGGTCAGACCAAGTTTCAACCGCATCCAAAACTCATGTGGGCCCCACCATGTGTTTTTATATTTTTTAGGATGTCTTCACATGATTTTAGATGGTATGGCCCACCTGAGTTTCGTATACGGATGATTTTTGAGATATCTCATAACCTAAAGGGAACACATCAAATGCATGGCATTGATGTTCGACAAACATCATGATGGAGTCCACAAAACTTACTATCAAATCTTAGGTTTTTACGATGTTAATAACTTGGGTTAAAGTTTAGCCCATTTTATGTTTGGTCCATTCACTCTACTTTACTCATCAATACCCACACTTTGACTAGTTACTCGCCTCGACCAAGCTATATATGAGGAAGATATTGGGCATACAAGATTGATCAACAATTTGAGTGAAATTTGATTTAAATGTTTAAATGTTCAATTCGTGGATGTACCTAAAAATTTATTAATAAATAGTTTTTATTTCATAGATAAATTTCAATTTCTATTTAAAAATAACATTTTTTTTAAAAAAAATGTATATTTTTTTACTCTTAATTTTTCTTTGAAAACTTTTAACAAAATATCATTTTTATTATAAAATATTTCAAAAAAATTAAAATACAAGTTCTAAATTTTTATCTTCAAAATCTCAAAAAATTTTCCAAATTTTAATTTTTTTCCCAAAAATTTCAAAATGCTGATTTTTTTTCTTTAAAAGCATCATTTTGTTTTCAACTTTTCAATTTTCTTTTTTAAAATGATATATGTTTTTTCAAAATCTCAGTTTTTTAATAAAATATTATGGTGGGGCCCACATTGTGAAAATATTCACATTTTTAAAAATATTTTTAATTTTCTTTTTCAGGATATTATTTTTTCTCAAAATCAAATGACTTTTTTTTTTTTTCAAATTTATCAACTTTATTCAAAATTCTTTTCCTACAAAATAGGTTTTTATTAAATCACTATTTTTATTTTTTTCAAAATCTAAATTTTTTCTCAAACATAGTTAAATTTTTTAAACTTCTCAATGTACTTTTTCATTTGATATTACAAATCATTTAAATATTAATTTTAAATTAAAAATAAAAATAAAAATTCCACTCAATTGATATAAAAACAGAATAAATTCTCTTTTTGCATTCCATCAATTGTTAAAAAAAATCTTAGAGACAAATATGTACAATCAAACCACTGAAATTCTATTAAAAAACAACTATTAGACTACAAAAAAACTTAATTTTCCACCATATTTTTAAAAAAATGAAAAAAAAAAAAAAGTGATGTCAAGGCAAAAGCCCTTTCACGACGGACCATGATCCGTTGCAATTGCAACTGAAAAGCGCACCATTTGGTAGTTTGAACGGTGGCCGTGCAAAATGAAATTTTTCGACGAATTTTGTCCGTCACTTATTAACGACGGATTAATTTCCGTCGCAAATACGTCGTAAATTAGTTTTAGCGACGGATTTTAGTCCGTCACTAAATTCAGCGACGTTAGACCGGATTTTTGACAAACGTGGGATTAGCGACGGACATTCCAATAGATTTTAGCCAATTTGGCCAATTTGGCATAGTGAACAGTGGGAGAAACTAGAAAAATAGCTTGGGAAACATGAAAAACAACAGGAAAAATATGAAAAACAGCTGGGCAAACTAGAAAAACAGTAAGGGAAACAAGAAAAACAGCGAGACAAACTAGAAAAACAGCGGGGGAAACATGAAAGACAGCGGGGTGAACTAGAAAAACAGTGGGGTAAACAAGAAAAACAGCGGGGTAAACTAGAAAAACAGCAGGGGAAACATGAAAAACAGCGGAACAAACTAGAAAAACAGCGGGGGAAACATGAAAAACAGCGGGGCAAACTAGAAAAACAGCACGGAAAACATAAAAAATAGCGAGACAAACTAGAAAAACAGCGAAGGAAACTTAAAAAACAGCGGGGGAAACTAGAAAAATAGCAGGGGAACACATGAAAAAAGTGGGACAAACTAGAAAAATAACAAGAAAAATATGAAAAACAGTATGGTAAACTAGAAAAATATCGGGAGAAACATGAAAAACAGCGAGGCAAACTAAAAAAAAAAAAGCAAAGAAAACTAGAAAAATAGTGAGAGAAACATGAAAAATAGCTGAAAAAATATTGAAAACAGTGGGGGAAACACATTGTAAAAGTAAGGATTGAATGCCTACCTTTGAAAGCTTTCTGAAGTACACATGAAAAGCAAGGATTGAATGCCTACCTTTGAAAGCTTTCTGGATTACACAGTAGTTTTGGGTCAAATTGATGTTTTTATTTTTCGTTCATCCAGAATCGTGTGACCTTAGGAACAAGTTTAATGAAAAATAAGTATTTCAATGGTCTTTAGAAAAGTTTCAACGGCGAACATCATTATCCCCGTGTGTTTCGCACGATCCACTTGAGCTTTGAACATGCTTCCATTTTGGGCTCATGCCTTAAATTAAGGTTTAAAAAGGGATGACCAACATCAATAAAATACATACATCGTTGTGGGCCCCATATAGTCCAATCATCAAAGATATTGGTGGTGTTTGGCTCACCACACAAGCCTACTCGAATGGATAGGGACCCCACTACTTAAGTTGTGTTCGAAAAGCTTTATGGGCCCATCATGATAGATGTGTTTTATCCATGCTAGGTGGCTATCCATTTTACCAGATCATTTTAGAGTATGAGCATGAAAGTGATGCAGGTCTAAACAAGCGCAGCTTAACATTTTTGAAGGCCTTAGGCAAGTCATACAAATAAGGCTTAGAATTTAATTTTGTGAGAACTTAATTAGTAATAAAGTAGGTAGTTGTGGTCTTAGGTTTTAGGAGAAGAATTTATTGAGAATGATGTTATTATTTTGAAAAGAGATGATAGAGTTTACCCCGCTGTTTTTCTAATTTGTCCCGCTATTTTTCTTATTTCTCCCATTATTTTTTTAGTTTGTCCCGCTATTTTTTATGTTTCCTCTACTATTTTTCTAGTTTGCCTCGCTGTTTTTCTTGTTTCTCCCGCTGTTTTTCTAGTTTGCCCTGCTATTTTTCAAGTTTCTCCCGCTGTTTTTCTAGTTTCTCCCGCTGTTTTTCATGTTTTTCCCACTGTTTTTCTAGTTTACCCCGCTGTTTTTCATGTTTCCTCCACTATTTTTCTAGTTGCCCCACTATTTTTCTTCTCCCCCAGTGTTTTTCTAGTTTGTCCCACTATTTTTTATATTTTTCCTACTATTTTTCTAACTTGCCCAGCTGTTTTTCTTATTTTTTCCGCTATTTTTCTAGTTTGCCCCGATGTTTTTCATGTTTCCCCCGCTGTTTTTAATATTTCCTCTAGCTGAAGTGCAGAGACGAGCGTTGACGGACGGTCCATCAATGAGAATTCAAGTGGGGCCCACTGTGATGTTTGTGAGAAATCCTCCCCATCTAAGTTCATTCATAGGGTCACAAGGACCTGGATGAAGAGGAAAAACAAATTTCATAATGCTCCAAAACTTCTGTAACCCTTAAAAGGGTTTCAATGGTAGACGTTCAATTCCCCACTGCCTTTTACAGTGTGGTCCACTTGATAGCTAGATCTATCTTATTTTTCATCTCAAGCCTTAATATGAGCTCGCCAAATAGATGGACGGTTTGGATATAACACAAACCTCATGATGGACCCACAAAAGTAACGCAAAAAAAAAAAAAAAACAGAACAGAGTAATGCTTCCATTATATCCAAATAGATGGACGGTTTGGATATAACAGAACAAAAAAGTGCCGTGGCAGTTTGGCATTTAAAAAAAAATAAAAAAATTACAAGGAGAACCTTTTCTCCCTAACATTTTTCTCTTATACATAATTATGTAAATATGTATATATAAGTATATAAAAATATTTTTCTATCTTTTAATTTATTTCTTTATCTATTTATTTAACAAGTATATCTCCTAAACTACAATGATATACTTAACGTACTACATGTGATTTTAGGGCCCGTTTGGCCAGGTGTATTGGAAGGGATTGAATGGTACTAGGGTGGATGGCATGGATTTCTAGGTAATAATGGTGTTGTCAGTGGATTGTCTTAAGATCCATGGGATTGCTCTACCCTTGGATTGCTATATCCAGTCTGTTTGGCACGCCCGGCCAATTCCGGGATTAAACCTTCCCATCCCTTCCAATCCTTCGAACCAAACATGTCCTAGGCAAATTTGAACGAATTAGGTAAGATTGGATGGGATTTAAAGGTAATGATGGTGTTGTCAATGGTTTGTCTTAAGATCCATGGGATTGGGATCCGATCACTGACTTTGTTTAGCATGCCCGGCCAATCCCAGGATTTAACTTCCAATCCTTTCCAATACCATCCAATCCCTTCCAATCCAACCAGCCAAACGGGCCCTTAGGGTAGGAGAAGCTACATACATTCAATGTGGGCCCAATTGAGTTTACTTAGTATAATGGAAGCGTACTGACTAACTCAGTAAGCAATCTGATTACGCTTGTTACGCCCCACAATGATGTTTTATTTGTAATACATCATTTCATCGAGTATACATAAGGATCCAAACTAGAATGATTTACTTAACGTACCACATATGATTTTAGGCTAGGAAAAGTTAATTTAGCCAACCAACCTAGTTATTTTCCAAGATTTCATCAGGTCAACGGTCGAAAATCCATTTCATTTAGCCAACCAACCTAGTTATTTAACAAGCATATCTCTTAAACTAGAATGATTTTTTTTTCTTTTTACACACGCACACACACCCCCATGCACTCACACTAGTGGAATTTCACCATAGGTCTACGTTTAAGAGGACATGTATTAACAATCCCATGGATCTTAAGACAATCCACTAACATCACCATTATTACCTTAAAATTGATCTCATCCCTTGGTTGGACGAATTGGAAGGTAAAATCCCGAGACATGCTGAGCATGCCAAAGAGACCCAGTGAACTTGTCTAGCTATTTTTCTTGTTTTCCCCACTCATTTTCAGTTTGTCCCGCTGTTTTTCTTGTTTGCCCAGGTCATATTTCATTTTACTGCGCTGTTTTTTTTGTTGCCCCTCTCATATTTTAGTTTGCCCCGCTGTTTTTCTTGTTTGCCCCGCCGTTTTTCTTGTTTGCCCCGCTCATATTTCAGTTTGCCCCGCTGTTTTTCTTGTTTACCTCGCTGTTCTTTTAGTTTGTCCCGCTGGATTTTCAATCATCGACCCGATGAAATCTTGAAAAATAACTAAGTTGATTGGCTAAATTAGCTTCTCATACCCCAAAATCATATGTGGTACGTTAAGTAAATCATTCTAGTTTGGATCCTTACTCTTACTCGGGTGGTAGACTCTTACGAGTTTCAACACCCGATTAAGCATTCGAGTATCCATAGGTGGTGAAATTCCACTAGTGTGAGTGTGTGTGCGTGTATATATATATATATATATATATATATATATATATATATATATATATAAAATCATTCTAATTTAGGAGATATGCTTGTTAAATACATAAATAAAGAAATGAATTAAAAGATAGAAAAATATTTTTATATGCTTATATATACATATTTACATAATTATGTATTGGAGAAAAAGTTCTCCCTGAAAAAAAAAAAAAGAAGTTTGCCTGACTGCTGCGGCATTGCCGCCGCCGTCTGTTTTTTTTTTTTTTAATTTTTTTTTATATATGTTGCGTTTGTGGGACCCATCATGAGGTCTGTGTTATATCCAAACCGTCCATCTATTTAGCGAGCTCATATTGAGGCTTGAGGCAAAAAATAAGATAGATCTAACTATCAAGTGGACCACACTGTAAAAGGCAGTGAGGAATTGAATGTTTACCATTGAAATCCTTTTAGGGGTTACAGAAGTTTTGGATCATTATGAAATTTTTTTTTTCTTTTCATCCAGGTCTTTGTGACCCTATGAATGAACTTAGACAGAGAGTATTTCTCACAAACATCACAGTGGGCCCCAACTTAGACGGGAAAGGATTTCTAATGGTTGACGCTCATTCAATACTGTTTCTGTAATGTGGTACACTTAAGATTTGGATATACTCATTTTTTGTCTCATACCATAAAATGATCCGAAAAAAATACATGGACGACATGGATGAAAGGCATACATCATGGTGGGGCCCACAGACCACCGAAGATCTGCCATTGGCAGGTGGTAGGTGGAGTGGCGAATCTGTTTACGTGAAAAGGAAGGGTATTTTTGTCCTGAAATTTGTCATCCGTATGAAGAGGTCTAAGTGGGTATGTTAAGTTTGTATTGTTTTGAGAATATCCTATGGATAAAAGGTGGGGTCCACAGTCGTAAATTTCTCATTCGTAAAAGCAAAAGAACCGTATTCTTTACCATGCTAGGTGCACTTGATCGAGTGCGGTTTGCAAGTGAAATCGCAATACACGTGCAAACCGGCTTACATGTCTGACATCTTATCCCTTCATCGAGGGATCTATGTACATCTTATGTTTCAAAAATCATGCACAAGTGAATTTGTACCATTGATGAATTTTTATTTAGGGTTCCTTTATTATACAAAAGGTTGGCTCACTAGTGTATCGTATGCCTGATTTCCAATTACCGTGATTCACTTTGGACGGCTCCAATATCATGCAAATGCACTTACCAAGTGCACCCGAGCGAGTGCACTTTTTTCTTCCTTTTCTCTTTTTATTTTTCTTTTAATTTTTTATCAAGGAGGTTTTTATTTATTTATTTACCTGTATGGTTTTACACTGCTGGGGATCGAACCTGCGGTCTGCAGGAGACTGTCGAAGAGCTTTGCCAGAGAAGCGGGTTGCCTGTTACCCGGGATATTCTTGTGCCTGGCATTGTGGGGTGATGTCAATGACAAATCCACTCCGTTTATTTGTTTTGAAATACCACAACAGGACAGAATTCTAAAAATCAAGAATATCCAAAACTCACGTGGGCCATACCACACAAAACAGTGAGGATTCAACGCGTGGGGTGACAGAAGTTTTGTATCGGGATGATGTTAGTTCCTACAGTTTATCTGAGTAGTAATAACCTTATGAACCGTTTGGATGGCATATAAACATCATCGTAAGCTCCAGGAAAGTTTAAACGGTGAACTTTTTGTTCCCACCATATCGTTAATGTAGCCCAAAACTCTGCCTGATTTTTATAATCCTATCCTATTTTGGTCTTTAAAACACAGATAGATGGAGTGGATTTGTCACAGACATATCTGTGGGCGCTACAAGGCCCCAGGAACAGGTATATCTCTGTGCCCCGGGTCACAGGCAATCCGCTTCCGCCAGAAAGCACAAAAGCAAGTTCAGGTCAGCAAATGAACCCGTCACCGCATGCGCCCAGGAAACAAGAGACCCTGGCCTCACCTAAAGACCGTACGGCCCTTACCGTAGGGGCCACCTTGATGTTATGTATTCATGCCGTTCATCGGTTTTTCCAGATCATTTTAGGGTATTGTCTCAAAAATGAAGTAATCCAATTATCCAGTGGACCATACCATAAGAAACCGTGGTGATTGACCATCCTACCATTAAAAACTTGTCAGGGAGTACCTTAATGTTTCTCTAGTGTTTATTTAACATCCAATCTGTTGATAAGTTCACATAATATGACTCACTAATGGTAAACCAACATTGTTTCTCATGGTATGGTCCACCTGATAATCGGATCTGCTTCATTCCTTAAAATAATTCAGAAAAACAATACACGGAATGGATACATAATACATACATCAAGGTGGGACCCACGGTAAGGAACGCACTCTCTTGGGTGAGATTGGGGTCTCACCTAATCTGCTTGGCATGAAACCAAGTGAAATATCCAACCATCCATCACGTGGACTATATCGTGTAGATTTTATTGCTAGAAGATAAAAGAAGATAAAGGTGGTCCACTCGATGCTAGAAGATCTGGGCCCGACCGCTATATCCGTTAGAAATCCATTCCTGATGTTAGTTTCACCTAGCACAGAGATGAGGTAGATCAAACGCTCAAGTGGGCACATGACTGGAAACAGGGGGCGTTGTCGTTAAGCCCTTCATGGGACTACAGTGATGTTTATATGCCATCCAAACCGTTGATAACATTATTGAAAACATTCTTGAACCAAAACTTCTGCAGCCACAAAGTACTTGCTTTGAAACACTACTTTTGGGTGCGTTCCCAGAGTGTATCTGATATAAATTGGAATCCATTCACACCAAAATGATATGTTTTGAAATCTCAACAAACAGGTACCCTCTCCATTCAATTTCGCATGAAATCTTCACCCCCCTCAATGACAGGATTCGACCATGGCTGCCACCACCACAAGCAGCAGCAGCAGCCATGGTTACCGAGACCATGAGCAGCTGGTGCCGACGAACCTCTGGCCACAGGTAGGGCTGAAATGGTCTAGGCTAGTCCATTGGACTTCTGGGTCTAGCTCGTCTTGGGATGGACTTGGGCTGAAGTATAGGTCCAAGATCTGGGTTTGGGCTAGAATATTATACCCGTTTTAAAATTGGGCTGGGTGTGCACTAGTCGTCTAACAACACTTCTTATCCGGCCCAACCGTTAGGGTTTTCAAAGGGTAATTTTATAATCCAATTTATACCATAAAAATTTTGAAATCCCATCTACTCTCTTTCTCCCTTACCTTGACCCACAGAGGGGTGACTAGACATCCTGACGCACGTTTCACACGCCAACCATCTCGAAGGCTAGCACAAGGATCAACTTCCTTGTGTTGTCATAAGCATATGTTCTACTCAATTGAACAAACCACCCCAAACACTGCCCTAAGTTCGTACTTTAGATAAGCTTTCATATCTTTCTCTCTCTGATTTTGTCATGGTGGCATGGCATGGCATGGAGCTCGGGCTGGACTATTCTGTCCCATCATGAGCCCGGGTTGGGTTCGGACCAATGTTGGAAAATGTGGGTTGGTCTTAGATTGAGCTTTTCCTGACCCATTGACACCTTTAGCTGCAGGGACCCAAAGTCATGGCTGCGAAATAGATGGGGAGATTGAACGGGGTAAGAGATTAGGTCTATTTTATTTATTTTTATTTTTTTGAAAGATACCTTAGGATAAGAGAAAATGAAAGATGATGATTTTGATTTGGACCTGGTAATCAATCAGTGGGCATGCTTGATTATAGGCTTGGTTAAAGATTGTTTGATGTTCTCTCTTTGGTAAGAACTATTGTAATTTGTCAACCAGTCTGAGAAGCCCATAAACAACAATATGTTGATGTACAAAGTTGTCCACACTATCTTTAACTACTGGGCAAATCTAGACCATAGAATGCAGAGTTTCATCATTTTGAACATAGAGGTTTTGCTTCAACATTAGTCAATGAACTAACTTTTATAGCCCACTTGAGATTTGAAATCACCTCATTTTTTGCCAAAGTATATTTCAAGGGGCTCATTATAATCATTATGTAAAATGTTATACATGTACACCAATTTGAGGTATTAAAGATTATTTAGTTAATCAAATTCAGGTACTGTGAACGTTGCTTGTGGTCTCGACCACCCTATTTCCGACACTATCCACATGAGAGCAGAGGAAGGATGCTCGCGTACAGGCCCACTTTGGGGTGATTTGGTGTGTTTATTATTTGACTTGGCTATATATCTTCTCGTTTTCTTGGTTGTGCAATTCTTTCAGGGGGGGTATTTGGTGCAAGGGATTAGCAGGTATTAAGTGAGATGGAATTGCTTTTTTTTTTTTTTTTTCAATAAATGCACTTGTGGGTGGATTGTTTCTTAATGCCATGGGAGTGAGTCTATTCACTTTGGCGTGTAGGTCCTATATGACGTATGGCTTAAATATATGTTTTGATTTGATAGTGTTTGGTTGTACATGGAAAACAACTTCCAATCTCGAAAACCATTTTTGAAAACCCACGCTTGGAAACAAGGTGGGGCCTACCTTAATGTTTGTGAGGATCCACCCTTTCCATCCATTTTGCAAGATCATTTTAAGACATGCTATAAAAAATTAGGCAAATCCAAAACTCAAGTGGGCCACACGAAATAAAATGGTGGGGAAAGAAATTCCTACCGTTGAAACCTTCTCGAGCTCCACCTTGATGTTTATATGTTATCCCAACCATTTATAAGGCCATTCCTTTTAGGATGAACTGACAACATAAAAAACTTAGCGTGATACAAAAATTTTGTGACCATATGAATGTTTCAACGGTGGTCACTCAATCCTCGCTATTTTTTCTCGTGTGGCCCACTTAAGTTTTGAATCCACCTCGTTTTTGGTCACATGCCGTAAAATGATATTGTAAAATGGATGGATTCCTCACAAACATCAAAATGGACGCCACATCCCTTCCCAGCACAAGAACTTTCTGGGTAAAAACTTTAGCAAGAAATCCGAAGGAATATTACGAAAATCCGAAGATTACAAAAATCCATACTTGTGGCGAATGGGATTGCAGAAAGCCTTCCTTACTCCATTTAAACCAGCAAAAGACCCTATGTTGAAAACCCTAGCTCTAGTACGACGAACCAAACAAGGAATGATTTTTCTTACATAGGATTTGAAGATCTATCCCACTTAATACTAGCTAATCTCTTATGCCAAACATGCCCTTAAAGTCGACCAAGAATGGTATGTTTGGAAATTTGAAGTTGCCACTAGCCAATTAGGCTTGGTTGAATCCACAATTAGCTAGAGTCCGTGGGATAGCCTTAAGGTCAGGAGATCGTGAAATGATCTCTTAACCCAAATAACTTCTATAATTAGCTTGTAACCACAAGATTTGAGTTAGGGTGTCGATGACAGAAGAGGATGAGGTTAAGCACCATCTTCTACCCACACGATGTGCAATCTTTACTCTATGAGATGTACGACTTTCGAGAAAATTTAACTATGCAGTAGTGTTGTGCATCTAGTCGTACTTCACGTTGTCCTTTAAGAAGACCAAGTAAGTGAAAATAGAAAAAATCATATCCTAGCACCATGAGGTCAAGCACGCGACTTCAGGTATACAAACAAAAAAAGGTACATAAAATAGATAAAGTAAGAAGGTGAATGATGATAATGATATATTTGAGAATGTGTACTGAAATGGAATGTGCTTTGAGTTTGACTGAGATGTCATAAAGAAAAGAGATATAGGATACCGTTTTTATACAAAAGGGATGATCAAACATCCCTAATTCTGACCCTACTCCTGATTTGGCTAACTTCCTTTGATGGATTGAATTTTTAAGGGCTAGCATTTTCAACTAAGCAGGGCTTCGGCAATGGTGTAGAACTTTTTGGGCATTTTTAAAGAAAGGGGACCCTCCTATCGTCAGCTTGTGGTGAGCCAATATCGTTCTGTCGTTCATCTACATCTTTGGTTGGTAAAAAGTAGGTGTGCGGTGGGTTGACAGTTCACTTCCTTCATTCTCTCGTGCCTGGCTATGTTCTGGAGCTTTTCCTTCGCTTTTAATGTCTGATTCCTGGCTAATCCCAAGCTTACAATATCTGCAATCTCTTGATCATGATTCTTTACTGCCTCTAAGGAGTACTTAGGTTATATTCTTTTTTTTTTTTGGTCTATTTCCATTACTTCTTGGGGCGTATGGGTGTAGTTTTACTGAAGTGGAGCATGGGTATGGATTTGAGCACATGCATATTATTAGTTCAGATTCTATGTCCAAGGGTTGAAATCTCTCGATCTAGTTCAATGACTGTAATCATGATGAACCGAGGGTCCCGCTTCTTAATTTTACTAAGCATTTAGTGGTTGTTAAGGGATAGAGGGGCGATTTTATCGAAGTTCAACCAATGATTTAGGAGAAAGATTTTGCGATTTAGGTGGGGTGTTTATAAATGCCCCTCTTTAACAAAGGTTGCCAGCAACCGAATGCTAAAAGAAGTGAACACTCCACCGTTCGGTTAGGATGGTGCGACTTGTCTTATTTCAGTCATACTATCTTCATCAAAATGCTTATGGGGTCAAAAAAACGTTGTGACTTATCCCTTCGCTTTTTGCGACTTTAAGGGTCACCAAATCAAAACTCCTCCACATCATGATTACTATGAGCGCATCAAGGGTGTCTTCAAGTCTGGATGGTTGGAGCCCCAACGCTTTTTGTAGCATTATGAGGGTAACCTTTTTTTAATACGGAAAAGTAGTTCACAGTGCATGCACGATCCCTTGAAACTACTTTCCTACATGTTCTACACCTTTTGCGGATATCCCACATTATGGATGCATTGGTCTTATAAGTATCCTGGACTAGAGTCTTTTTAGGTTATTCTTCTAGCATGCAAAATTTTGATTTTGACACATTTATCAAACTGAGCTTCTTCGCAGCTAAAAGTGTAGTTGTGTTATTCAGTCATACTTAGTTTGCATTCTAAGAAGGTCGACCTAACACTAAGAGTCTAAGTCAATTGTCTCGTATCCCACATATGATATAGGAAAAACCAAGATCAAATATTGCTTGTGTCAGTACCCACCAGGGAGTATGAAAGACTCCTCAGTGCTCGGATATCGTGTGCATTGGGTTTCTAAAATTTTTTATTTTTTATTTTGGATTTCGAAGAGGTTCCTACCTGGAGAACATGGTTTTGTGAAGTTTTTATTTAAAAATTATTTTAAAATATCTTTTAAAGCTGTTTTATTTGGAAGATATATGTCTGATTTCGCATGTCGCCATCATTAGACGGTTTTTTTATTGGGCCTTTTCTTCTTCTTTTTTTCTTAGGAATTTCTCAATTGGGTCTATGATGTAGAGCGGGTCACAGACACTTTCATGTCCAAGATGTGTTGAGAAGTGGAGCCACATCAAGGCCGCGTACGACCGGTCGTAGGACATGCTTGACCGGTCATGGGGTCCGGATCAACCAGTCGTGGACTGGTTCGACTCAAAGTCGAGTAAGCATCGTTTTTTGGTCCCAAGGTGCTCGACCGGTCGTGACCCATTCATGACCAGTCGTGGGACCTACTCAACCGATCGTGCAGACTGTACGACCAGTTGTAGTTATGCAGATTCATTTCTGAATCCGATGTGGACAATGGATTTTGGTATCGCCTTTCATAAGGGTGCGGAAGGAGAGTTGCCTAAACTATAAATAGGGATTTCTAGAATTTTTTGTGTGTTTTGGAAAGTAATAGGAAGTTATTCTAAGGTGTGGGCTAAGGGTTTTCTATATTCTTCCAAGGGAGAAGTTAGTATTTTGCCTTGTAATCTTCGTTCTTCTTCATAGTGGAAGTTTGCATCCGTGATTTTTTTACCCTAGTTTGGAGTTTTTTCACGTATATCTTGTCTTGTGGTTTGTTTGGATTGCTTTGATCTGTTTCCAGTTTATATTTCTTCCTGTTTATCATTTATGGGTGAGGCCTGATATTGGATCTAGGCTCACTGCGTTGTTAGCTTGCTGCGCAACAATTGGAATAGAGAAGACCCAATCGGAGGTGGAAGTGATCAAGACTGTAAGAACTTCAAAATAGTCGTATCTCACAAACCAGGATGAGTTTTTCGATATATCATATATGATTTTGGGGTAAGAGAAGATACTTTAGCCAACCAACCCTACTATGATGGGTTGACCATACCAGATTTGCTAGATTCCATCATATCAACGATCAAAAGTCTTTTTTATTTTCATTTTTACTATAAACAATAAGTTTTGATTCAATCATAACTTTTGATTCTTTGAGTTTTAATAGGTGTGTCCAACATGAAAATGGCTTAGAAAATTAGGAGAATAACATGTTTATGCCAAATTGGACACTATTTTTGGCCAAAAACCATAAAGTATAGTATAATAAAAGAAAATGGTTTTTAGGGAGTTTGAGTTTGAAACTCGACTCTAGGTTTGAGTTCACTATTTTTTATTGAGTAGTCTAGAGCCACCAAAACTGTTCTTACAATTGTAGGTGTCAATTCTTCCTCTAATGCATCAAGTGGATATCATTAGTATGGTATGCCATTAGCTCGGTGTAGGTTTGTTTCTACTTGATTTTGCTGATCGCATGGCAGAGCTCCAAGGTGGGTCTTGTTCTCTCCTGTTTTTCCTTCCTTCTTTACCAGCTTCTTTTGTTAGAGTTCCTTTTTTGTGGTTTAAAGGATATGTAGGTCTCTTCCATTTTGTAGAGACCACTTAAATGATTGTATATAATTTTCTGCATCAATAGAGTTATAAAGTTATGGGTGGTGTGCTCCCACCTAAAAAAAAGTCGGAGGTATTATGATTCATAGCATATTTTACAAACCAGGCAGGTTAGTCTCATAACTCGATTTAGTTGACCCAGCCCAGGTTAGGAAAACCAGGCCTACCATGGTCAGCATGCGACTGGGCCTGATTTTCAAGTTTACCCACAACTTGGTAACTTAGATGAGAAACATGTCCATCGGGTTCAGTTTCAAGTTAATGTGCTAATTTTCTAAAACAGAAGGAAAAAAAAGAAAAAAGAATGGTCATTATTTTTTCTAATTTCTAGAGAAGAATAATAAGAATTGGAGAAATTTCCTTTTGATATTTTCAAGATTTATATTTAATGAAAAAGAATAAGGATGAAGAAAGAAAAGTATAGTTTTTGTTAAACTTTTATTTATTTATTATTTTTACGAATTAGTTTCTACTTGGGACCAGTTAGAAGGTGTTGTTGGTTTTTTTTTTTTTTCTTTTCCTTTTTCAAAAGTATGTATCCATATGCAACGACATGAAAATAAAATAAACTAAGAAGGAAGAACTTCTTCTCTTAACTTGTTAGATTAACTTTTCTTTAATTACTATTATATATTAATCCTAATTAGATTATGAGAGATGCTTCAGTTACACGTAACCCATCCATAGCGGTTATTACGGACGGATGGCAGCAGGTTGCGTCCTGCCCTCGACTAGAACATTATCCGTACATGCAGGGGCTATGTGGGGCCCACCGTAATGTATGGGTTTTATCCATGCCATCTATAAATTATTCTAGATCATTTTAAGGCATGAGCTCAAAAAATAGGCAGGTCCAAAGCTCAAATGGACCCTGCTACTGGAAGCAGCGGTGATAATGCACTCACCGTTGAAACCTTCTTAGGGGTTAACAATGATGTGTATTTGCCATCTAACCTGTTGATAAGGTTCTATAAGACCTGGAAGAAGGCAAACACAAATATAAACTTGATCAAAAACTTCCATGACTTTCAAGAGGCTTTTAACTTGGGCGTTCAATCCCTACTTTGTGGTCCGCTTGAGCCTTGGTTCTGCCTCATTTTTGGGATCATATCCTAAAATGACAGGGAAAATAGATAGATGGTGTGGATAAAACAAACATATCACGGTTCGCAATCCCCTTTCCAGACAGATGTAGCTGTTATAGCCATTACGCCATTACGCCGAATAACTATTACTGTAGCTGTTATAGCCCGTTGCTATAACAGCTACAGTAATGAGACTAACCTGGTTCGCAATCCCCTTTCCAGACATCTTTTTCAAACTGGCCATAATGGCCATTACGCCGAATAACTATTACTGTGGCTGTTATAGCCCGTTGCTAAATAGCTTGGATCCATTAGCTCACAAGAGCAGTGTAAGGTATAGCACGCCTAGTTGTATTGGGACAGTCAAATCCATTGTCCACTGGGTCCCACTCACATTTCATAGTATAATCCATTGATCCCGACTGTCCGCTGGATCCCACACATTTCAGCATCTATCATGCTAAACATCAGACCAATCCCACAAATATTAATCATTCGGTTAATGGCCTTTAATATGGACGATTAAGATTGTTTACACAAAAATGTCCAATCAAGAAGTTGGTCCATCTATTTACTAGAGCCCCTCATGGAGTGCTCGTGATTTTAAGGAACTTTCCTTAAGCAATCGTAGCCATCAGATTCGTGGCTTAGAAAAAAAGGATGGTTATGGTAAATAAATCCAAATCAAGGATGACTGTTGATCCAATCAGTGTGATTTTTCTATAAGTATGTGTTGGTATGGAATTCGGCTACACAGAATATGTGTATATTGCAGGCATGTCACAATTGATTGGGTCTGATTCAAACCGTGGTCATGACCCCTGGCATCCAGATAGAGTGACGTTTGGTTGTATGCTTGATTGTTTGTCTATTCAGTCAATTGTTGTGCTCGTTACTGAGGTGATTGGTGGAAATTGGGGCTCTTCTTTCAATAAGCTCTTTTTTTCCTTGAAAATTTATGAAAATTTAAAGGTGCAACAATTGTATAGTTGAAACAAAAAAAATTAGAGAGAGGTGGATGTGAAGAAAGACGTGTGACTCATCACTACAACGGGATCACTAATCTGGCTGAGAGTAGTAGGGTACTTCTACGAGCAAGGCGATGATGAGTGAGGCAAAGACAATGTTGAATATTACAACTATGGTCGGCCCAGCATATAAGCGTAGGCGGACAGATTCCTAAGCTAAGGTCATCCTTCAGATTTGTCATACAGGTGTAGATGGAATTGGTTATTACAGCTGCTAGCTATAACTAATAGTCGGTCTGGCATGTTCGCATTGATGAACTAAAATTACATGTACCATAACAGTCTGATGTTGACGGAGAACTAAACATAGATACATAGTGTTATGCTGGATTTGTAGTTGGATTTTGAATTCGTAGAAAGGGGGAAGGGTCGCGCTCTTGATTTGCTTCTGCTATTTATAGCTTTCTGGAGGATATAAGGGAACAATTGTCTATCCACGTGGTACTTTCAATGTAACCAGCTGGGAAAGAGTAGTTACATTCATCGACCATGATCTTATCCTCACTGGACGCTCAGAACGTGCTCTAGGGCTGAGGTGGCTGGAACAGTTCCTCACTCTTATCCAAAGATAATCTAAATACTAAAAACAATGCTGAAGAGATGACCTGTCCATTAAATCTTTACACATGCTACTCAAATATCCTTTATGCCACGTGGCTCGATCTGCACCGTTTATATGGTTTGGATAGATTTTGTGTAAGACTCGTATCTTAGTTCGTACCGTTCCGTAGACTTCCGCGGTCTTACCGGTCGAATTCTGGCAACCTTCGACCCTAAGTCGATATTTACGCACGACCCTGATTCATATGCCGTCAACCCGAGTCGACTCAACCCAAGACCTTTACCATAGATACCGCGCCGTCGCTGCGGATCCAATGCCGCGACTCGCGCACCGAGGCGATACCCTGGTCAGGAGATATGGGTCAGCGTTCGGTGCGAGGAAAACGCCGCGCGTTGCAAAATCCAAGAGAATCTCTACGAGGTGTCACATCAATCTCATCAATCAATCAAATCTTATCACATCACATGTCAAGTACACATCACCTTTCACCCACACCCAAGCAACCACAAAAGTCAAGAATCTCTTACAAGCACATGCCTTTCTTACACAAAAGGCCACCAAAGTCAACAAAGTTCTTACATCCATCACCACCACATCCATCACTCCATCATCCATCACTCTTTCTCTCCCTTTACAAGTCTCTCTCTCTCATTTTCAAACTCATTCCAAGCAAGAGAGGAAAACCCCATATGTATGAGAGTTCTCCAAGCATTCCAAGCTCCAAGTGTGGCTCACTTTTCCTATCCCTTCATCTCTCATCCTAGCCATCCATTTCTCATCTCCTCTATTGGAATCAAAGCTAAGGTGCTAAGGAACCCTTAGGAGCAAGAAGAACGAACGGTGGGTGCTTGATAATAGTATTTTTCATATTTTTAAGATGGGCCAAGTGAGGCCAACCGATCAATGGTTTGGATCTCACTTGGGACCCTAAGATGTGGCCGATAGCCCACTTTGATCATTATGATCATTCCATGATGGGGCCATTCTCCATGGATCCCATCATGATGTTTATTTTCTTTTATACCTAGGGTCATCTAGACCGTCTATTTTAGGGGAGAAGGGATCTCCACCGTTGGATTTTGATTTATTGGGCCATGTGTAATGGGACCCATTTGATGTATGATCGGTTACAAGGGAGGGGCCATAGTGCCGGGGTCCCTCCATCACGCACGTGTCCCACTCTCTATCTCTCTATTTCCCTCTCTATTTCATTTCTCTTATGAAATCATGTTAAGGTTGTGTGGCCCACTTGAATGGACCCCATCATGAGGCATGTATTCTATCCAACCATCTACTAGTGGGGCCCATTTTGTGTGTTGTATCCACTCCATACTCCATGAGGTGGCCCACCTAAATAGGGCCCACCTCTAATGTATTTGTTTCATGCAACGTCTAGCGTACGTTGGACGTGGGTTGGGAAACACAAATATAAGCTTGTTTTCAAGCTTTTGGGGTGACCCACACACCTAGGCCCCACCTTGATGTATGTATTCTATCCATGCCATCCATTCCTTTCCCAAGCTCATTTTAGGCGTTGAGCCAAAAGATGGGGTCAATCCGATCATTTGGCGGGCCATAACATAGGAAATAGTATTTTTCTACCCCTTAAAATCTTCCCTGATTTTTTTATACACCCAAAAATCTTAAAATTTGGACTCCTTTCACCTGTTATGAGTCATAGAATCCCATGGACGGATTGGATTAACTTGATGTGGGCCCCACCTATGAAAAATCACAGAAATCAGTTATTTCAAAAAAAAAATAAAAGCATGCAGCAGCATTACTGCTGCTGCTGTCAGTGGCGCTGGCAGCGCCGGCGCTGACGGGCATACTAGCAGCGTCCCATGGCTGCTGCCGTGGGCCCCACCATGATGTATATGTAATATCCATGCCGTTCATTTGGCGGGTCCCTCACTGAAGCAGCCCCCCTCCAAAAATAAGGCCGATCTGACACTTAGGTGGCCCACACCACACGAAACAGTGTGATTGAACATCTGCCCTTGAAACCCTTCTCCTGGGCCACAGAAATTTTGGATCAAAATGAAATTTGTTTTTCCTCCTTATCCAGGTCTGTGTGACCTTATCAACCGGTTGGATGGAAAATATAAGTTAAGGTGGGCCCCACATGGGACCCACAGTGATGTATGTGTTTTCTATCCACCGTCCAGGTGGACGGTGGAAGCCCAACATGATATTTGTGTTTTATTCTCACCATCCAGCAGACGGTGGAGCTGGGGCCCATGGTGATGCATGGAGCTGGGGCCCACGGTGATGCATGCGCATTATTCACACTGTCCAACCACAGTGGACCCCACCATGGTGCATGTGCAGTATCCAAACCGTCCATCCACTTGTGGTAATTGTATTGTAAGGCCCACGGGATTGGGCCCATTTTGATTTAATTGTGGTGTCCTTTGAGGCCCACCTTGGCATTTATAAAGCCCATGAGATGGGGCTCATATTGTGGTATTTGTGGCCATTGGAGTGGCCCATCTAATATGATTGTAAGGCCTATGGATTTAGGCCCATTTGACATATAAGGCCTATGGGTTTAGGCCCATGTGATTTATATAAGGCCTATAGGATTAGGCCCATTTGATATGTATAAAGTCCATGGGATTAGGCCCATTTAAGACACATAAGGCCCATGTGATTAGACCCATCATGATGTACTCTGAGGCCCATGGGTTATGACCCATTGTAATGTACCTAAGGCCATTGGTGAAGCCCAGTAATGCGGCCCATTTGATGAATGTAAGGCCCACTAATGTATGCCATTTGATGCATTTAAGGCCCAATGGGACGTACCTAAAGTCCATTGCAATGTGTGATCCCAATACTGATTATGTAACGATGTTTACGACGATCGTGCCTTGGGAGCAAATATTGGTTTGACGTCCACATTGCGAGTATAATGTTGGTTAGATATCCACATTACGACTCTCTCTAAGGCCCATTGATAGGCCGTACTTGTTGTGTATAGGCCGTCTAGGCCCATCTGCATTGTAAGGATAGTTCATTACTTTATCACAAGTTTAGTATAGTTTTATGACTCATGATCATACGCATCATATGTATGCTTGATATGAGAATTGACTGATCATGGCATATGCCTTCACTCAAATTGTTTATGAGATCCCGATTAGGCGGTGTTGCCCTACATGAGCGTACGATACGCGCAAGATTTACTGCATGATTGGATAGTGTGATTCATGCATTTCGCATTGTGTGATATGGTTACTGTACGCCCTAGCGACATTGGGGTCATAGCCTCCACAGACGTATTGTGGTTGGCAGAATTGGATACCGAAAATTTTATTCTACATGGAGTGTTATAAATATCCCTGGTTGAAAGTCCCTAAACCCTTATGGTACCAAGAGGTTGCTCCAACGTCTAGACCGAGTGAGTAGATGAGCGTTGAGTGCCGATTACTAGATGGTTGCGCTCTCCACTGTGTCGTTGTCAGTTGGAAGGGGGTGCGGCCTTACCCGCCCGAGTGTGGGGGCAATGCTAGGCTGAGTCTGACCAGCTCGAGGAATGGGTCCGCTATCGACGAGTTGAGCCCGATATTGGTAGACGGATAGTGCGGTCTCTTTCACTTACCTTATTGCGCGTGATGAGACGATGATCTAGTTTAGAGTGTACTAGACCCCGGTGATATCCCAAATTTGAGCTGTATTGATGTGTGGACATAGATGAGGATTTGTATGCTTGAGTTGTATTTCACATTGCATGGCCTTGGGATGGCCGATATCATTCATGTCTTGCATCGCATAACTTTGGTACGGCTAATGGTTTTCATGGATCCATCTGTATATTCCGCATTATTCTGATATTGTATGTTCATATTACTACCTTGCGCACACACTTTCACCACCCTCTAAGCTTTCTATAAGCTTAAGCACGACCGTTGTGTGCAGGTGACGTTGGAGCGCAGAAGCGCTGAGGTAGGAGTTCTTTGCAGATCATTTTGGAGTTTTTATTCTTCATCATTGTATTTCCCTTTATGCTCATTGTACTTGTAAAGTTTTTGATCATAGTGGAAATGTAATGAAGTTTTTGGTTGTTGCTTGTGGGTTATGCCTTGGTTATGCTTATTATGAATCAAACTGACGTTGAAAATCCTCCTCATAGCATCCCAGGATCAGAACCTGGCGAATGGGCGTTGGGAGCTGAGAATGGGGTTCTACGGAGACTGTCGACGTCGGATTCGGCGATCGAAAATTTTGTGAGCCCGGTTTCTAAGTTTGAGGTGTGACATTTTGGTACAAACACTACCTTCTCACATTTCTAGCTTTTCTCAAATTGAATAGCTAGAAACTTGGTAATGCATTAATGAGGTGGCCACGTGATCCTCTTTGCTTCCTTGACAACAAAAGGCATCTTTATCTTTTTATTCTTACCACCGTACATTTTCCCTGTGTCACATGAAGAATACATTTTTGTATCTCTAACATAGCTTTTTCTTTGGAATTCATTTGTATCATTATATGACAATTAATGATGCATATGCGATGGCTTAATATATGTTATCTCATCTTTTTTGTCCATTTTTTCTTTAACTTTAGTTGTGACCTCCATAATCATTCTACGTGGAGGCTGCTTGACTGGTTTGAATCATTCTTTAATCGAAAATTGTTGCTCAACTAATTTTTGGCTTAGACCCGACATTTCATGATTATCCTAAACAAAACAATTTTTGTATTTCGGTAGGAGTTCTACCATTACCTTGCGTTCTTCCGTCGATTGGAAACCACTAATGTATGTCGGTCGGGGGAAACAATCATCTCTTATATTAACTTCGACCAAAGGATCTTGGACATCCACTTGCAAATCATCAAGCTTTGCTAGGGCAACTTCCAAGTAGTACTATTAACGGGTCGGGCCTGGGGTTGGTCTTGGGCCCAGATTTTAAACTGTTTCAAGTCAGGCCTATTCAAAATTCTCATTTTGCAGGCCCAAGCCTAGCCCGTTAACACCCCTACTTTTAAATCTTTAAAAGATATGTCGTCTCTAACACTTTCATCGTATTCTAGCAAACACTCGGCTATATTGACAAAGCAATTGCTTCCTAACTCATGATTATCAAAAGTTTACTTGATTTTAACAAATCAAGCCTTAAGTTCAACTACTTCTTACTTTTTCTTTAGTGTCATATTGTAACACCCTTAACTTTTCAATACCCGGGTATTGAAAGTTCTCGAGCATTATCAAGAAATTTACTTAGTATGTACACGTGTATGATACCAATCCAACTATCATAGCCTTACATCCTCGCCCTAACATAAACCTAACCGTTGGGAATTACCTTTATTTAATAGATTTAATCATTTGATGGTTGATTTCAAGATAAGACCATCCATCATGTGATTCGACGTAAGTACTTTCCCATGAATGACACGATGAATAACTCCCTATCCATAATGATTTAGATATACATTTTTGTATACGAATTTCTTAGAAACGTGCCTATAACCATATGGAGCCATAAGATTTTCTAAAACTCACAGATCAACAATAATTATAAAAACACCATTAACCTAGACCCTGAATTCTAGATCACATGGTTCTCACGATCTGTTTCATGTGAAATTTTATACCAGGTCTAATTGTTATAAATGAACCATACACGTTGAATTTCAGCCCTTAGATCATAGTAAATTAGCTACTTGACCTCTACATCCGTTCGTACACTTATCAGATCAAGATTCTGACCCGTCCATCTTGTTTACACCATATGAATATACTTAACCCACCATTAGAATTGCAATGTAAGGAACTTAGACATGTGAAAAGTCACTCGAACCTAACAATATACATGTCCTACCCCTAATCACTCTAGAAAACCACCTTGTGTTCGTCCATTTATAAAACCGATAGTATAATCACCCAAATACATGACTAGAATACCAACTATCAAGTCTTCCTATTTTTAGCACGTCATCTGACCCTCCATCGTATGTGGATCCCCCAAACGGGCCATCCAAATATTAGGGTAATTCATTCATAATGAAGATCTTAGGCTATATGTCGAAACTACCGGCTAACTTCTCTATTAAATGTATGAAAGCATTATTTTAAACACTGGGGCAGTATATTCCGTTAAAAAGGTATCATGGTCATTTGTAAGCGATCTAAGCCCAAATTGGACCGATGGAAAGAACATGAAAAATGGAGGTTACCCGCCGAATTGCAGGGCATTTGGATAGTGCACTCTGATATAACAGATGTCAGAAGATGACTAGAAAATGGACGGCAAATTTGTAATTAAAGGATGTCAAGTGCCTACGTAGGGGTGAAGATGGTTTGAATGGTGAATACCATTTCATGCATTGGCGGATCATGTGGCCCACCTGAAGATCGGATCTACTTCAGATTTGGGACCATGGGTTAGCACGGTGTGCTGAAGACAGTGAAGGAAGTGGATCCCCTGGAAGATCACCCTAGTGGACCCATCGATCACCTGAATTTGGAAAAAAAATGGGAGTTCCATTCGCTGACGAAAACGTGTGACGGAAGGAAATTTCTAACGTAGATTTCACTCTACACTTTTATAACGTGTGGCCCACCTAAGACCTAGATTGGTCTCATACTTGAGGCCATAGCTGAATACAATTTTGTTAATATGGTGAACGAAGTAGATCTCTCAAAGGACACAACATAGTGGACCCCAGCAATTCTAGCAAGGAAACGACTAAAAATCTCCTCACTCTTCCAATTTTCTCTCCGCACATAGTACCAGAAACCAAATCCAACTCAAACTCGCCGTGTAAGAAATCCAAAGGGGCCTACCCGGGCTGATCAGAACCATCCACTTCTTAGAAAAAGCCGCAAGACGATGTAGTTGCGTTGAAACAGAGCCACGGTTTAATCAATTGGATAGACATTTTGCACCCAAGAATGAGATCCTAACTATTCATCTTTAGGCCCTCTCAAAACCAACCTAGCTGATATAGGGTAGAGACCCAGTAGGTGAGACGAGGGTTGAAAACAATGTTCGCTTCTTGGCTTGGCAAGACGTACCGTTTCTGTGTTTGCACAAAACAGAGCTGCGTAACGGGAGCTACGCCAGAAGGATCTGTAAGTCTTTTGCGCCTATAAATACCTTGCATCCGATTGAGGAGAGAGAAAGAAAGGGAGGAGAGAAAGAAACATGGGAGAGAATAATGGTCTAGATTCTACTGGACATATCAGCAAGAGGGAGTCAACTCAATGTCGTTGAATTTGAGCTATCAGGTTGAGATTTAAGGCCAGCACAAGGTAAGTTGTCCATGGGTATAATAACCTAGTCCTAGTTTTCAAATTAAACAACTAAATTGTATGATCCTAGATCTACGTTACAGGTCCAATCCTAGTAGTTAATCTTAACTATATGAACCATGTGTTATTATAATCTAACAATGCGAAGTGTGTGTTAATTATGATTAAATCTCGATCTTAAAGTATGAATACATCAACCATAGTAATTAGAAGACGATTTATCTTAAGAGGTAAGGGTTTTATCTTTTAAGCTTACGTTGATTTAAGTTGATATATTTATCCTACCCTTTTATGCTTTCATGCTATATTACCGCACCTTTTACGTACCTTCTGTCTTAATTGATTTGATGCATTTTATCTTGTCTTTACACTTGTCCTTTATGTGCCTTTTTCCCATCTTCAAATTTTCATTACTTTTCTTCTGTTTTTATTTTAATTGATATCATCAAATGTTGACCCTTTAAGATTTTTACGTAACATTCGTAGAAGGGAGCATTCCTAAGTTTATGAAAGGCTATGGATACAAGCCTTGCTCTTGCCTTTAATAATCATGAGTTAGCCTTTCCTCACGTTCGAGTTGACCTTCATTGCTTGTCTCTTATTCAAGCTAGTTATTGTCATATACCTTTTTACCTTAAGGGCTTGGCAGGTGTCTTGATATTCTTAACCTTACATAGATTAAGGATTACTTCTTGATGCAAGTATGATGTTGGGAACCCCTCCTCTAGCGATCGATTAAATATCGTGGACATAATGCGCTTTTGGCAGCAGCCCTGAGCCGACACGTAATTTCATGTTTCTCGGGTTGATGGTGTCCTGGTTAGTGTACGTGAGATGTTCTGTATACACAGTACATCAATTTCGAGTTATGAGAGGGTTAGTTGTCGTAAATAGTTGGTCCAATTTTTAGAGGCATATTCTCCTAGTTCGTGTGTTGTCGCCGTCTTAGGACAACCACGTAAAACCATGTTAAGTGTGGGATGTGGGTCGAGTCGGATAACTGTAACTATATTGCACATTGTGGCGATCGCTAAGTGTGATACAATACATATACTTTGTTAGGCATGCATCTCATATAGATTGCTTGTGCATTATACCTCTTGTAGTGTGGAGTACTTGACATATCAGAACATTTACATTATTTTTTTTGAAGCTCTTAAATTACTAATCTTAAAGGGTAACCTTCACTATGAGTAGGGTATTGACCCTCTCATAACCGTATAGATTATGTAGGTGACATACAAATTGAAGACCCAGTAAACATTCTCCTTAAGGAAGATTTAGCTGAAAGAATAAGAAGACAATTTATGATCTAGATTTATATTTTCGCTGCGAACTTGATAAATGTAATAAGCTTCAATTGAGAAGGCCTTTGATTATTCTTTTTACTCTAATGAAATATAATCAATTTAGTTGATTTTATTCATGTGAATGTTACCTTCAGGAATGTATCTGGATTTGATCCAAATGAAAAAAAAAGGTGTAATTTTTCAAAAGCATCTAAGTTTATACATTATTAACACCCAGTTTTCTCAGGCATGAGTATGATTGTTTTGGACAATACACAATTGATGTTATCGACATAATATTTCTTTCTTGGTCACTAGACTTATACCTTTCACCTTAATCATTGGATTTTTTTTTTATATAGAAGCTTCAATTGGTTGGCCATATTGATCTCAACCTGTGAAACCCAACATAATATTTGTAGAGTTAAGCCTCTATCGTATTGGATTCTACACGAAAAAGTTTACTATCAGCTAGAACTATTTCCAATTTCCCTCTGTTCCAAAATAAAAAATAAAAAAATAAGAACTGATGAAGGGATGACAGAATGTAAAAAATTGTATGAATCTAATCTCGTCCAAGGATAGCATTACAGTTTAAGGTTGATGGCACCATGAAGAAGGTCGTTAATGCTACTCTTACTCCTGACTGTCAGTTCAATCAACGAAATTCCTTTAACATCTGTCACACCACCGATGAAATCAGTGATAGTTACCTCTGAGCAATTAGGTCGGAATAAGTCTTTCCTAACTTCTTCAATATGTTTACCGACAAAATGTTAATTGTCGCTCTATTGTTTACCAACATACGGGAACGAGACATGCATTCATATGTGTTAATATGATCAAAGGTTTGAGATACTCCGACATTTCATGGGAAGGTTGGTTGACGACTACCTTTTCCGCATGCGTATCTAGTTCAATAGTGACAGTAGACGCACCCTCACGACTAGTCGGTTGCTAGTCGATTATTTCATCTTTGACCAGCATTACCCCTATTTTTTCAACATCACATTCGATGTTACTCGACTAACCTAGTTTAGCTAAAAAATTAAGAGGAAGTGTGAACACCATTTTGTAATTTACTTTTAATGGCATGAGTGTTCCAAATGTGATGGTTGTCAGTGTTTGTTTGTCGGATTCTTTGTCATTCACTGAGTGTGTCGTTTGCTGAAAATTGTCATCTTCTTATAAAATCTTTGCATTTTTCAATATTTCTTCAATTACCAAATCTTTTTTTAAAGAGTCTTGGTCACTTACATCTTCTTCCAAATAGCCTTTTTGCTTGGTCATGATGGTGGGGTTTCACTCATCTTAGTTAGTTTGCATATTTGCACTTGGAATGACCACTTCATCTTTCGATTTCTTGTTTAAGTTTTAGTTCAGGTCCAATTTCGACCAAAGGATTCTCAACCATACAGTCTCTCTCTAATCTGTTATAGGTATGATTTCAAATTTCTATGAACTTTTTTGCTGCCCCTTATCACTACCAATAACGTTTTTGAGTCCTTGTCATTTCCTACGAGTATTGCGAAATTTTGAGATGAACGACCCTAACCCATTGGTTGACCTTACACATGGCTAGTTTTGACTATCCTTGGTTGTTTTCCGTCATAATTTTCAAAATTGTTCCACTACTTCACATCTGAGACAGTCTTCTTTGGGTGACAAGTTTGGTATTCTCAAATGGTGCTATGACCATGTATGTTACCTTATTTCTTTGGTGCATGGAATGCTTTTGCTAAATGCTACTATTGAATCATCATCACATTTTTTACATAGTTTATTTTCTTTGACTAATGACTCATTACCAGAATAACCTTGTCCTCTAGTGTTTTTGTCGAGTTTAGTTCTCTTATCGGCATAGTTGATTCCCATGGATGGAGGAATGGGTCAGTGTTGACCAACATAACCTCATGCTCTCTTTTTGGAATTTTTTTTAATCTAAAAAGGGAAGGGGTGCAACACGAGGACTTCCTAGGAGGTCACCCATCCTAGTACTACTCTCGTTCAAGCACGCTTAACTACAGAGTTCTGATGGGATCCGGTTCATTAGTGCTTGTATGATCGCACTCCTCTCTTTTTCTGGAAACTTGAGCATTCTCAAATCTATATTGTTCTAGATCACGTTCCTAAAAAGTAATACAATTTCTTGTTAAATAAGATCGTGAGCCATGCCATTTATAGTATTATATTTTCTTCAATTCTTCGGATAAAGGAACTCTTTACTTTGACAGAAGTTTTATGAGTTTGGTGGCTAATAAAAGATCAAATATCTCATCGTTTTTAGTAATATCAAAGGAATATCGCATATTTTGTTCTGTAATTCCTTTAACTGGATTGGAGCCTTGATGAGATGACTCATCATCCACCTTCACTAGTGTTGTATAAATGAATGGTTTGTTAAGATTTATTTCAGTCAAAGTTATTTCATAGTTTGGATCACAATAATAAGTTCCCAATGATAAATTTTTCTTTTAGTTCTCTTCTCGTAGAAGTCATTCATATTTGATCGTTCTATTTAATAAATTAACCAAAATTTCAAAGTCTATTCCTTTAAAAAAAAAATTGAATTTCAATATACAGTCCTTCAATAACCACTTTAACGAACTGAACTTCTGGAAGAAAGACTCGACATTTGTTTTTTGCCTTTTAAAATTAATTTATGTATATCTTATTCAATTCACCTAGTAGCTGTTGAATGCGAAATAAATTAGCTAAAGAAAATTCAGGTTCAGTCCGGTAGAATTATGCATGAAACATTTCTTCCATATCTCGCTAAGACTGAACTAAATTCATCAAAAATTTAATGTACCATGTAAATATTGTGTTAGTCAACAAATTTGTGAACCAATTCAATTTCACATATTCTTTGGCAAAAAACTCACCGCATTATATAGTGAAATGTTCAATGTGTTCTACTGTGGACTGACTTGTATCTCTAAAGAATAATAAAAACTCTAAAAATTTTGTACCTCTCAGTAGCTCAGTAAGCCGATCGACCCAATTTGGGTATGGCTTATGGTAAACAGGACGGTTAGTGCAACAACAATGGCATTGGCTAGTCATCTGGTTTATCAAATTGATCAATTCTTCCTAGCCTACTAGAGGGAGTCTGGGATTAATCATTGGAGGCAATTGTATGCCCTCGGGAGGTTGCACCACTAGAACCTATTGAAATTGTGTAGATTATCTAGCATGGCACGTACAAAAGCTTAAAAAATCTTAGAATTACAAGTAAGTACTAGAGGGGGTGAATAAGACTAGTTTAAAATTTTTTTCTTAACTAATTTACAAATTCAAACCAATAAGTCAATTGGCACTTAGGCTTCTAAGCCAAAATGAGTCCAATCACATAGACTACAATATGTGCAACAATTAAGTAACTAGTCTATAAAGCACGATAGTGATCTTGTGTGTGAGATATGCTAATTATTCAACACCTAGCATACATCTAATTATGCATTCATATAATTCAAAGAATTAACCTCACAAGCATATATAGAAATGTGTGCAAATAATAATCTCAAACACAAGCATGTATAGTGGTTCAGCTATTTATCTACTATATTCTTAGCAGACGCACTCTCATTGAGTGTACCGAAATTTCACTATCGGAGGTTTTAAATTAAGTTCACCTATAACATCTACAAGCGTACAGTCCCATTAGAGGCTTACACAAGGACTTGACGCATATACGCTCCTATGTCAGAGGAACACATTTTCACTTATGTTAATGGCTCTCATAAGAAACTTTAGTTAATTTTTTATTGGCTAACCAACAACCACTAGCGGTCCTAATCTAAGACCCTATGTACACTCCCGTCGAAGGCTTCCTTGGAGACTAATACGTACACACCCGTGTCTGGTGAATGCGGTCCTAATCCAAGGCCCTATGAACACTCTCGTTGGAAGATACTCATGGAGACTAACACATACGCACTCATATCCAGTGAATTTGAACATACACAAGAGCCTAGATCATATATAAGAACCTATTCGAGTTTGGGTCACAAAATCTACACTCAATCGTATACAATGAAACAATATGAAATAGACTTTAATAAATAACAACTGTACTTGTCAGATTTAGCCCATTTTCTAGTGCCTTGTTGAGATCTTCAATGCTCTCTCATGCTTGAATCAACTTCTTAATTGCTCCCCCGATCGTTAATGATGATGGTTCAGCTCTATGATCAAGCACCTTGCATGCGATGCTTCAATGAGGTGACTGAGGTGATGGGAGTTGGGTTAAATCTCATATAACTAATAATATTAGTTGATTCCTAGTAGTGATTAACTTAAATGGGTGTTTTAGAAGATTTAGATAAGAATATGCATATAGGTTTGTGTTTAATCTATAGAACAAGGGATAGAACATGAACCTTCATAATCAAGCTTGGAATGTTAATTAGATTGGTTAATCAGAAGAATGATATTATGAATATATTTGGTTTGGAGTCTAGGATGAAGAATATGAGTGGGGAATCACACAAGCTTTACTTGCACAAAAATCTATCATTTTTCTCAAGAACCAAATGCCCGTGTTATAAAAATAATTTTGCAACAGTTAGTTAATGGTTCTTTCAATAGAATCGAAATGCCATTCGATATGATCGAGCTATCATTTGATCCCATTAAGAAGCTCCAGAAATTTTTTATTTAGTTGTTGGACTTTGATTCCATCAAGACCCATTAAAAAATTATTATTTTGTGTAGTGTGATTTACAACCTTTTTGCATCTCTTATAACTTATCTTATCATGTTCTAAATGAGCTCCCAAGACTGAGGGATAATCAAACAAAGGTTTACCTATTTAAGAATGTATCATCTATAGGTTATGTTGTTTTGGGTCTAATGATGAGGTCACCAAGGCACCTCATGATTTACCTAATATTCACTCCTTGATGCTTCATGTCTTCATGTGTCTTTGGTCTTTAACTTTCAAGGACTCAACTGACTCACTAACACAAACTCACGTGATTGATAAATAGGTGCACAAATAAGTGCACTAACACTTGCCCCCAAGTGCTTCATTATTCCGCATGAACGACATATAACGAGTAAGCCATGGTTTATATCATTTTTATTTGGACCGTTGAATCGGTTGTTTCTTCCATTCCTCCTAATGCTTACCTGATGTGAGATATTTCAACCTACCAAATCTGGGTCTAGCTGAATTTTACGTGTAGGTATAATCGGCGGCTTCGGGGGTACATTGTTGAATCTAGGTGCTTCCTGATTATACTAATGGTAATCGAATAACTTGTCATTAAGGAATGTTACAAGCATATTTATAGCTTCAGTTTGAGCCCTAAAGTATTTGGCTTGCACCCTTCCTTAATCAGTTAGTTCTTATAAGCTAACATTAGCACTTCTTAAAACTTCATTAAAATCCATGGAGTTGTTTTAGGGTGATGATTCTACTTTTGGAACGACTGGAAGTGGATGGTTAAGGATCTCTTGTTCGGTCTGCATTGGAAATGCTTCAGGGACCTGATTAAGATCATGATCTTTGATATTTTTACTAACTCGAGTAAATTGCTTACTTATGTTATTAAACATTTCAATTAACAACTGCACTTTTGTCCCATCAGGCTTGCCATTGACTTCGAATTCGGCCACACAGAAAACGTGTGTGGATTGTAGGCGTGCCAGATCTGATTGAGCCTGTTTCAAACCCTGACTACCAACCCCTGACTTTAAGATAGATTGAAGTTTGGTCGTATGCTTAATCATTCATTTATTTAGCCAATCACGTGCACTCGTTACTCAGGTGATTGGCGGAGGTTGGGCCTCTTCCTCTAATGAGCTCTTTTTTACCTTAAAAATTTAAGGACTTTTAAAAGTGCAGTAGTCGTATGGTTGAAATGGAAAAGATTGGAGAGAGGTGGATACAAAGAGAGACGTGTGACTTGCCACCATAGTGGGATTACCGGCCTAACTGAGAGTAGCATGATGCTTTTGAGAGCAACATGCTGATGATTGAGGCAAGACAATGCCAGAGATTACAATTACGGTCAGCCCAGCATATGAGTATAAGTGGACAGATTCCTAAGCTAATATCTTCCTTCATATCTAGCATGCATGTGCAGATAAAGACAATTACATGTGCTGATGAAAGACAATTACAGCTACTAGTTACAACTAAGAGTCAGTTTAGCATGTTCTTAAAAACAGACCAAAACTACATCTAGCTTAAGGGTGCGCTGGTGTTGAGCAGTGAAAAACTAAACATATATAAACAGCGTTGTGTTGGATTTTGAATTACGAGAAAGGGGGTGCCGTACTTTGGATTTGCTTCTACAGTTTATGGCGACTGAGGAGAGATGAAGGAACAACCATCTGTCCAGACGGTACTTTCAAGTGTAACAAATTAAGAAAGAACAATTATATTCATTGATTATGATATTATTCTCATTGGACGCTCAAAATGTGCTTCAGGCTTACGTGTGTTGAATGGAAAAGATGATATTTCCTTCGAATTCCTACGCATGCTTCTCAGATATTCCCTATTCCACGTGGCTAAATGTGCACCATTTATTTAGTGTCTAGTGATTTTGGTACAAATAATTAGTTATGAGTAAATAGACGGTTGGTCCATCGATCTGAATTGTCCAACATCGAGAAGCATTTACAGCGCTTTGTGGGTACCGGAGCATTTCTTTTTATCCTAATCAAGTGAATTGGTACTACACATGAATCGTGAGAAAAAGGTCGAAATCGGGCTGTTCGGTGGGGTCATCCTGGCACTTATGCTGGCCACTCTGCTACTGGACGGTGCACTGTGGGTCCCACCATTATGCATGTATTTTATCCACGCCATCCATCCAATTTTTCAGATCATTTTAGTGTATTAATCCAAAAATGAGACAAATATAAATCCTAGATGAACCACACCATAGGAAAGAGTGGTGATTGATCTTCCACCGTTAAAAACTTCTTGGGGCCACAAATTTTTGGACGAGCTGGTGTTTGTGTTTTCCCTTCATCTAGGTATATGTGACCTAATCAATAGGTTGGTTAGAAAATAAAAATTAATGTGGGCCCTACGAAGTTTTTAATGGAAGGCGTTCACACCACTGTTTTCGTGTGGTGTGGTCCAACTGAGATTTCGGTCATCCCCTTTTTCGGATCCATGCACTAAAATGATCTTTCAAAATGGATGGACGGCGTGGATAAAACACTTACAACATGATAAGGCCCACATAGCACCGTCCAACTGCCAGTCTCTACTCGCTTGTCGGTATGCGATCCGCGTTCTTTTCACGTGTGAGTTTTCGAATCTAGAAGGCAGAAGCACACGCAAAGATATACTTCCCCTCGAAGGCATGACTCAGCAACTACAGTGATAGTTTGTCATCATTTTTCAGGCTCTACCAAACAGCAGCTGAAAATGTTCAACGGTCTAAATTCAATTACGAAAATCAGATGGTTACGATCATTCGATCCGTGTAAAATTTTCGGGCCAAGCTCCACTCACAGTAAATTTTTAGTTTCTCAAAATCCAAACTTTTATACTCGTAGACACCACAACTTAAAATTTTGATATAAAACAATCACCGTAACGTACGTCTGGGAAAGAGGATATTCAACGGTCGCGTCAACCAGAGGCATCCATCGCCACGTGGCGCATTTCGGCTGCTTCACGTTGCCGGCTGCCAACCATAACCGTTGAACCTGATCCATTCACACACGCCAAAACATTGTTCAGGGATCCCCGTTATACCCTCATTGGCAATTCAAAATATCAAAAAATGCCCTTACATAATCATTTTTACCAAAATCGGTTTGTTACTCGACTCGGCTCTATGTCCAACCGGGTCGGGTTGACCCGAAGGCTCAACCGAGTCTTTCGTTAACTGGCTTATAATTAAATAAAAACATATAGTGGTTATAACTATTTAAAAATGATCCAAAGTAGATAAAATTACATTCATGGTGGGGCTGGTAAGGTGCATGGGCTCTTTTGATTGGACTTAGATTGCTTCATGATGCTCCATGGGCTGCACCGTGGTGTATTTGTTTCCAATTTATTATAGGACATTAGCTTAAAAATGACGTAGATTCAAATTTCAAATTGACCACTGACTATGGTGCTTGAATTCACAACATTAAAAACTTTCTAAGGCCCATTGTAATGTTTATATGTCATTCAACCTGTTGATTAGGTCACATGGGCATGAACAAAGAGAAAATGTAAATTTCAACGTCATTAAAAAAATTTGTAGCCCTTGAGAATTTTTTAATGGTAAGAGTTCAATCACCATTGTTTCCTATAACATGGTCCACATGAGATTTGAATCTACCTCACTTATGGGCTCATGCCTTAAAACAATCTGAAAAAAATGAATGAACAACATGGATAAAATGCATACATTATTGTGGGGTGCATAGAGCACTAGGGGTGTACACGAGTTGAATTGAGTCGAGCTTGACACAGCTTGACTTGGCTTGGCCACTAGCTGACCCCAACTCAAACTTGACTCGGCTTGGTCCTCGAGCCTAATTGGGTTGCTCGGCTCAGCTCGAGCCAGTTCGAGCCAAGATTGAGCCTCTACGGCATTTTCTCAAACACATGAAATGCATCTTCAATTTCTCACAGAATGTAAAACGGTAGCATCGGTTTATAAATATTTCACCAAAAACTTAATAGACAATATAAAAATTAAGATGCAAAGACATTTGTTTCTATCCATACCTTCCTTGCCACCAGCCAACACTTCATTGAGTCATTTCATCAAACACTTACTGAAAAAACATCGATATCAAAATAACCGAGTCATCGAACTGGTTCGATCCAAGTTCAATTTAAGTTCAATCTAAGTTGAGTTGAGCTCGAACTCGACTCAAAATTTTTTCGAGCTCAAGAAATTAACTCAACTCAGCTTGAACTCCGTTTCCAATCGAGCTTTTTCGAGTCGAGTCGAGAGAGGTAATCGAGCTAACTTGTTTCATGTAGACCCCGATAGAGCACCATCTGAATAGCTACAATATGCAATCCGTCTCCCTTTTTAACTTGAAAAAAAAAAGTTGACAAGTTAACTGGCTAAGTATATTTTCTTACATTGTAATTGGTCCACATCATCATTAACACTATTAACACTACTACGTTAAAAGCCGTCTTATATTGCAACAAATAAGAAATTCAATTTTAGTCATAATGAGTGATGTTGAGTCAACCAAGTTTTTGGGTACAACTAGTGATGTTCAGTCAACTGTCTCGTCCAAACCAAGTCATGATCAGGAACGAGTTTACCAGACTGGTCGAGCCGGGTTGACTCAGATGTGTTTCAAGTCATTTCCCGAGTTTTAGAAGTTTGGTTGTACCATGCTAGGAAAATTAATCTATGCAAGTTATATATAACTTCACAATCTGTAGATGAATTAATTTAGAACAATAAAAGATCAAAAATTTTAATGGATGTCTTTCATCACTAAAATTAGAAGTTAGGATAATCTCTGAAGCATGATCAAGGGATAAGAGATATTTTATTATATGAAAAGGAATATAAGCGGTCCTAACAGTAGGTAGAGCAATACAGGTTGACTCTGAGCTGTGACGGATGCAAAAGGAACTCCATCAAAAGCGTGTTACTGCAAAGCATACTCGCACCGTACACGTGGCGCAAACTTACAAGATTTGGAGTATTCATTTATTGGGCCCTAGTAGAGCATGCCACACGAGATAAAATCTAGGGTTCAGATGATTGAAGCTAGTGGTGATCAGACGAGTCGTATATAATGAATGTCAGCCGATTGGTTGAACTTAATCCCTGACCACCCATCTGTAATCCACGATAGGGACCAAATAACGAACGATCCGGATGGTAACTAAATAGCATGACTGGGTACGTTTATTACTGAAGAGAGTTCCGGTAAATATCCACACATCTGACTTTGAATTTTGAAATATCAAGATCAAAACCGTTAAAATCGTAATTTTTTAGGCTCGCATATATTTGAACTTACGGTAATTACCCTACATTCGAATTGTGTGGGGCCCGCCTATGATGTAATGTGGAATCCCGACCGTGAATCTGGTGTTGCTTATGTTCACCGTGCGTCCCAAGAATCATCCTTGTGGAAAACTCAAGTGGACAGCAATGTATTATCATGCCTAACGTGGTGTGGCCCATCTGAGGTTTTGAATGGCGTAAGCTTTGGTAAATCCTTTCATTCCAGTGGGGTGCACCTGATGAACGGGTTGGATGGAATATAAACACTTGTTGTAGCCCAAATTTCATATGGAAATTTCTATTGTAAGTGTGTAACGGATGGGTTGGATGACGATGGGCCCATGCAGCCCGGAGATCATACCAATGGATGTGATCATATTCAATTAAAACCCAAAAAAAAATTTACGGTCGTTCTTGTCAGCGTAGTGTTCACTCTCCAAGTGGAGGGTTGTGATGTAGTAATAACTCGGTAAGATCGAGGTCGAATCTCAAGAGACTGAAACTTGTATGTAATTTAAAATTAACTAGAACTAGGCTAAGATGAACTCTAAATCAAATAGAATTTTAAGAAATAATGATGGAATATTTATCTAAAATTTAGGAGAAATCAGAGAAAAGGAAACTAGGGATTCAGAGGATCCACTTGTAGAGATCAGGGAGAACTTATGCTTGTATCAAAAATCATGAAAATTACTGAACTGCCGTTGATCTAGTTTTCAAAGAGATGAAAGGTGTATGAATTAGAATGGATTCCATCACCAAACAATGCCCAAAAAACTATGAAAAACAACAGAATTAAACTAATTACCAACCCATCACATGTATGAAGGTTAGGAAGGGTACCGACATCCAACCATGTCCAGGAGACTATGGTGAACAACAGGGCTTCCTAACATCATAAACATTAAGGAGAACGGAAATATTCAAAGCCATTGCAGACCCATTGTAATTTCAGTCACAACAGACCATTAAAAACCTAAAACATTCTCATAATAATCGACTAAAATCAACGTCAATTCATGAATAAAAATAAAAATAAAATAAAATCTCCCATCTCACTACAAGCTTCACCTCTTAACCCTAGCTAAGAGGTTCAACCTGACATGATTAGCCTAAATCTCATAAATTAATAAGAAAGAAAGAAAAAAACTAAAAATTCTCCGTCTCTCTCCCTAAGCCGTCCCACGTCCAAGCCCAAGCCTCCACGGGTCTGAATCTTCCTCTCAAGGTTTGAATGAATGCTCCCCACGTCCAAAACCTCCTTATATAGCTGCTGGAGTGGTGAAAATCGGATTTGAATCGGATTTGGAAAGCTATGCATGCCCATTGAAAGCTTTTTCGCAGTCAAGTTCGGTACCTCGAAACACGCCACTTTTCTCGCTCAAATTTTAAAGAAACACCGTCCCTTAGGATTTTATTGGGTCCTCTACATGATAGACGGTTTAGATCTGCCATATGATCAAAGATAGTGGGCCAAAACTGCCTGGAAAAGTTGATTTTCGCGGATGTGCGAAACCTTTCGCACCATTTCGTTGTTGTGATCGGTGGGCCCCACAAAAGAATTTTAAGGAAAATCCACCCCGTCCATTGGATTCAGAACGAAATTTCAGTTAAGAATGGGTGGTTTTGAACGTCCATTGACGTGGCCCAGAGAAGAAATCACAAAAAGATCAGATTTGAACGCTACAGGGCAGCCCTTTTGTGGCCCCTGTATCGCATACGTGTGTACGCATGGATGCAAAAGGTCAGCATGGTTTCGTAGTATTCGAACCCCTCTACAAGATGGACGGCTTGGATCAGACGTACAGCCAATGGGTAGGGCCCACAACCGTCCGCAAAAACGAGCGTCGGTCGGTTACGTGACCGTGAAAAACGGAGATTTTCGTTTTTTTAAAGAGGATGCGACGCTGACCGATCGGTTGGTCCGGTGCACATCGTATGCACGTACATGTGTAATGTACACACCATGTATACAGGCCCCATTGCAATGTGTTTCAGAAATCCAATCCGCCCATTCTGTTCCTCACATTATTTTACCCGTTGAGAACAATTATCAAGCATATCCAGCTGGCGGGTGGGCCTCAAATTGAAGATTGATGGGCTGATCTGCCTGTTAGGCTACTTCCGTAATGATCCAATGGATGATTTTGACGTGTACGGTTAATTTATGGTCCTCAGGCCACGTATGAAGTTTCGAGCCGAACCGATATTGGAAACCCCGTGATCTTGCGTTTTGGATGCGTTTCAAGCCACTTGAGCTTCAATTTCTTAGTTTTCTCAGATTTCTGACCGTGTATATCTGTCAATCTTGGTCCCCTGGAGTGTGTCCCTTGCCTTTGGTGTCATCAGATCGTTAAATCTCAACTTTTAACATCCTTTTTCCATCCATGCTCATAAAATCACCTTGCAACACAAGAATGAGAAAACGAGCCATTAGACAGCATTATATTCGTAAATCCAGACAATATCTGGGGTCTAATATGCAATATTTGACCCTCAACACAACCCCCAACCAGCATTTTGCTAGTCCCGAGCAAAATATGCGAAATAAGTTGAGAATTACAGAAGAAATTTTTATTTTTATTTATTATTTATTTTTTATTTTTTTTAACCGAGTGATGTCTTGAAAAATGATTCAGATACAAGAAAATTAAAATTCATGAATGTTGAGAATTATTTTCTCCTGAGCTCAAGCGCACGGTAGACTTCATAATCAAGTGTAAAGTATTAATCCATCAATTAGAAAAATTTTAAACATTAAGATCCATGGATGTATAGTGTAATCTCGGCTTATCATCATTAAGAGATCCAATTGTCAATTTCATGATATCATTGGTAACCAACAAGAAAATTCAAGACAACCAAAACCTAATCCAAAACTTGCCTCATAAATTAACCTATTAACTTGTGATTTTTCCATGCAAAGTAATGCCAAGGAAGGGGAATCAAATCCTCACCTATAGGGAGCAAACCTACGGTGAAGATCGTACACCTGACTCTTTTTCACATATCATTCATGGGGAATTAACTCTACACCTATAGGGAGCAAACCTATGGTGAAGATTAATTATCCAACCTTTTCAATTTTTATACCATGATGGCAAGATATTTCAGGCTGATTCCTTTCGTGCTTAGTGATTACCAAGTTAATCCTTCGATATGGAACTGAAATCTTAATGTGTAAGCAAGACGTGTCCTGAAATCATGATTCAATCAATGTTTAAAATCTCTAATCATGGATTGATAATTCAAACTCAACTATGGAATCTATCAAGTAGCTAAATCCAAGAGTCATAAATTACCAACATCACGTATCTCGTAATTCTAAATCAAAGATAGATGTCAAAATCACATTGAATTTATAAGAAATGTCAGAAAAATTTTAAAATTTTTTCACAATTTTCACAATTTTTGCTCAAGACTAAGAAAATACTGATTTGGAAGCCTAATCTCCCACCCCCAACCTAAAATCTACATTGTCCTCAATGTAAAAGATCTAAACATGAAACAACAAACGTAAATGAGAAGTGATGGGAGGATAGTACCTGGAATAGAGAATCAGAAGGCTATACCACTTTTGCAGGTGCTCTCGATTGCATTTAGCGTATGCAACAAGCCTTTAAACCCCTAGGTTACCCCTAGTGGACGAGTTGTAGTCTCGTGAGGGTTTGCAGTAATGTTATCCACAAACATTGAATCATCTAACTAGAAAAATGAAATGAAAAGCTGGGTTGCCTCCCAGGAGCGCTAAATTTACCGTCTTCAGCTAGACAAATAAAACAATAATCCTAGTCCTATAAAAGTGATAAACCTACCTATACCTCCATCAGACTAGGAGATCAGTCCTGGTAAACAGGAGCAATCAGAGGCATGGACATGTCCTCTGAATCAAAAGTCTCGACAAATGGCTTTAATCGATGTCCATTTACTTTAAACTCCTTGCCATTGTCGGGATCTCTTATCTCGACGGCCCCATGAGGATAAGCAGTGACAACAATATAAGGGCCGGTCCAACGAGATCGAAGCTTACCCGGAAAGAGATGTAGTCGAGAATTGTACAAAAGGACTTTCTGACCTGGCGTGAATGATTTTCGTAGAATATGATGATCATGAAACGCCTTCATCTTGTCCTTGTAAATTTTTGAGTTTTCATATGCATCGTTTCAGATTTCTTCAAGTTCATTTAATTGAAGTTTGCGTAGCGAGCCAGCGTTGTCCAGATTGAAATTTAGATTTTTGATCGCCCAGTATGCTTTATGTTCCAATTCCACAGGCAAGTGACAGGCTTTCCCATAGATAAGTCTAAAGGGAGATGTTCCAATATGAGTTTTAAAAGCTGTACGGTACGCCCATAAGGCATCAGTCAATCGGATTGACCAATCCTTATGATCAGGGTTAACCGTTTTTTCCAGGATATGTTTGATCTCTCTATTGAAAATCTCAGCTTGTTCACTTGTCTGTGGATGGTATGGGGTGCTCACCTTATGAGAGATACCGTATTTCTTCATTAAACTCTCAAATGGTCTATTACAAAAGTGTGAGCCCCCGTCACTAATGATGGCTCGAGGCGTTCCGAACCGCGACAAGATATTTTCTTTCAAAAATTTAATGACCGTGCGATGGTCATTTTTGCGGCACGGAATTGCTTCGACCCATTTAGTGACATAGTCTACGGCGAGCAAAATATACATATTTCCAAATGATTGGGGGAATGGTCCTATGAAATCAATGCCTCAGTAATCAAATGCTTCAATGATAAGGATGAGATTCAAAGGCATCATATTTCGACGGGACAATGCTCCTTATTTTTGACAACGCTCACAAGCTTTGCAAAACTCATGAGTGTCCCTGAACATAGTGGGCCAGTAAAAGCCACACTGTAGAATCTTAGCCGTAGTCTTTTTAGCAGAAAAGTGACCAGCACAGGCCTGTGAATGACAGAAGGAGATGACACTCTGATGCTCATCGTCTGGCACACATCTCCTTAAGATTTGGTCTGGGTAATATTTAAACAGATATGGATCGTCCCAGAAAAAGTTACGCACCTTGGTAAAGAATTTCTTCTTATCTTGTGACGTCCAGTGTGTCTGTATGGCACCTGTAGCAAGATAATTAGCAATATCAGCGAACCAAGGTGAATGAGAGACTCTAAACAGTTGTTCATCAGGGAACATGTCATTGATATGGGTCGCCTCAAGGGAATCAGAGGTATTAAGGTGAGAAAGGTGATCAACTACTACGTTCTCTACTCCCTTTTTGTCTTTAATTTTTAAATTAAATTCTTGGAGTAGAAGGATCCATCGTATTAGGCGGGGCTTAGAATCATTCTTGGAAAGAAGATACTTAAGTGCCGCATGATCTGTATAAATAATGATCTTGGATCCGATCAGGTAGGACCGAAATTTGTCCAAAGCGAACACTACGGCTAAGAGTTCCTTTTCCGTAGTTGAGTAGTTCACTTGGGCAGGATTTAGAGTCCTACTTGCGTAGTGAATAACGTAAGGCCGCTTATCTTTCTCTGGCTTAGAACCGCTCCAAGAGCATAATCAGAGGCGTCGCACATAAGTTCAAAAGGAAGACTCCAGTCGGGTGGCTGCATGATAGGTGCAGTAGTTAACATGCCCTTAAGCTTAGTGAAAGCTTCTTGGCACTGCTCAGTCCACTCGTATGGTGTATCCTTTTGAAGAAGATTACATAAAGGACGAGAGAGGAAACTAAAGTCCTTTATGAATCGTATGTAAAAGCCTACGTGTCCTAAGAAGGATCGCACGTCTCTGATATTCTTGGGTGGAGGTAGATTAGAGATAAGATCAATTTTTGCCTTATGTACCTCGATTCCTTTAGACAAGATGATATGCCCAAGGACAATTTCCTTTTGAACCATAAAATGGCACTTCTCCCAGTTAAGTATCAAATTTTTTTCTTCACATCTTTTCAGCACACATTTAAGACTTGCTAAGCATTCGCTGAAGGATGAACCAAAAACAGAGAAATCGTCTATGAAGACCTCTAGACATTTCCCCACCATGTCAGAAAAGATACTCGTCATGCATCGCTGAAAGGTGGCAGGGGCATTACATAACCCGAATGACATCCTTTTGTAAGCAAAGGTGCCATAGGGACATGTAAATGTGGTCTTTTCCTGATCCTCAGGGGCGATTTCAATCTGATTATAACCTGAATACCCGTCAAGGAAACAGTAATAGGAATGACCAGCTAACCTTTCCAAGATCTGATCTATAAAGGGCAAAGGAAAGTGGTCCTTTCTAGTGACGGTATTCAGCTTCCTGTAGTCAATGCACATTCTCCAACCAGTAGTAACTCTGGTCGGCATGAGTTTATTATTGGTATTGGCTACGATGGTGATCCCGGACTTCTTAGGAACCACCTGAGTTGGACTCACCCATTGACTATCGGATATGGGGTATATGATCCCCACATCCAATAGTTTGAGAACCTCGGCCTTAACTACTTCCTTCATGTTTGGATTTAATCTACGTTGTGATTGTCGAACAGCCTTTGCATTGTCCTCAAGATATATACGGTGAGTACAAATTGATGGGTTAATTCCCTTGAGGTCCGCTATCGTCCATCCAAGAGCTCCCTTATGCTCAATGAGAGAAGATATCAGTATACTCTCCTGTTCTTTCTCCAGGTGGGCAGAGATCATCACCGGGTATGTCTCATCTTGACCTAAATAGACATATTTTAAATCAGAGGGCAAAGGTTTTAGGTCAAGCTTCGGTGGCTTGAGGTTAGACGGTAGAGGCACTACATCAGTTTGGGACAATTCTTCAATGTGTGGCCTCCACCGGTTAACTTCAAGTACCAGTGCAGTATCAAGCATGGCACACGTCTCCCTAATTATATCATCATCAAGATCATGGGAGTGGGCCAGGCACGTCTCTAGAAGATCATAGGATAAGGTGAGAGGCGTTCTATCTTCTACAAAAGAATCAATCATGTTATCATCGTGGAAATCGTCATTATCCTCTGAGTTGCTGCCATTATTGAAAAAGATATTCGATTCCAATGTCAAATTTCTAAAAGACAGTCATAACACCATTCCTTCAATTGATAATTACATTTGAAGTGGACAAGAATGGGCGACCAAGGATGACGGGAATCTGAGTGCTCGTGTCATTGATGGGTTCGGTGTCCAAGATGATAAAATCAACAGGATAGTAAAATCTATCAGCCTGGACCAACACATCCTCGATGATCCCTCTTGATACACGAACAGAACGATCAGCAAGTTGTAGTGTGGTTCGGGTGGGTTTTAATTCACCCAAACCTAACTGTTGGTACACCGAATAGGGAATCAGATTGACGCTTGCTCCTAAGTCAAGAAGTGCGTGTTCAATTCGATAGTTTTCGATTACACATGATATGGTTGGGCAACCGGGATCTTTGAATTTTTGCGGCACATCTTGTTTTAGGATGGCACTCACTTTCTCAGTCAAGGAGATCTTCTTTTGAACACTTTTCCGTCGTTTGGTAGTGCATAAGTCCTTTAGAAATTTAGCATATAAAGGAATCTGTTTTACAACGTTAAGCAGAAGAATATTGACTTTCACTTGTTTCAACACCTCTAGGATATCCTGAGAGTTAGACGTTTTGGTTCAACCAACCGTTGGGGACACGGAGCAACTGGTTTCTCTAGAGGTTTCGGTTCAAATTTTTGTGGGGCGTCACTAGATCCATCATTGTTGTCCTCTTCTGGTTCTTGAGGATTTTCGGGCCTAACCGGAAGGATTTTATTAATAACCTTCTCACTCCTAAGAGTGGTGATGGATTTAGCGTGCCCCATTTGATTTGAAGAGCTGGGATCACTATCTCCATAATGCGGTTTAGGATTGGGAAGAGGTTGAGCCGGGAAGCTCCCCTTGTTTCCAATCGTATTTTCAGCCTTAAGTTCATGTATTGCTTTTGTAAGGTCTTGAAAGGCTTGCATCATACCCTGATTGAAAAGCTCTTGCTTTTGAAAATATTTTAGAACCAAATCCTCTTGAGGTTTCTCTTGAGTTGGATTTTGGTTTAGGAAACCTTGAGGTGTAGCCGTTGGTCCATTCCTCCAACTGAAATTTGGATGATTTTTCCAACCAGGATTGTATGTATTAGAGGGTGGTCCATTGAAAGGTCTTTGATAGTTATTTACGGCATTAGATTGTTCATTCAATACTTCTCGAAAGGCAGGTATTGAAGGACAATTTTCAGTAGTATGAATGTTGCAATCACAGATGCCGCAAACACTTTCATTAACCTTTTCCTTCTTTCCTTCCATGGCATCAAATTTTCTGGTGAGATTAGCCACCTTAGCGTTAAGATCATCATCCTCTTTCAGGAGATATATTCCTCCTTTTTCCCTTAAATGAGTTGGCCTAGACGTAGCGTTCATCCTTGGGTAATAGTCCCATGATTGTGTTTTTTCAGCGAGACTATCGAGGTAATCCCATACCTCGTCGACATTTTTATGATGAAATCTCTATTACACATTGTCTCGACCATTTGGCGCATGGAAGATGTTAGCCCATCATAGAAAAAATTTATAATGCGCCATATTTCAAAGCCATGTTGTGGGCATGCATTAACCAGATCCTTGAACCTTTCCCAACATTGGAAGAATGTTTCATCTTTCTTTTGGGCAAAGTTCATGATTGCTCTCCTGAGGGTAATTGTCTTATGATGTGGAAAAAATTTCTTTATAAATTCCCTCTACATATCATTCCATGTGCCAACGGACCTACGACGCAGTGAATGTAACCACGTCTTGGCTTTTTCTTTCAAGAAAAACGGAAAGAGTTTCAGCCTAATAGTATCTTCAGATACATTAGGGAAATATAAGGTGCCTATGATTTCGTCAAACTCTTTCAGATGCAAGTATGGTTCTTCAGATTCAAGCCCATGGAACTTGGTAAGGAGTTGGATAATCCCTGGCTTGATGTCCATATGTCCTGTATTCGCAGAAAAAATCATGCATGAGGGTGTACTCACCCCCGCCGGTTGTAAATAATCTCGTAAAGTACGAGGCGGGGGTGCCTGATGCACCTCATTCTCATCATGTACTTCCTCAACCCTTGGTTGGGGTAGTGTTTGAGGTTGATTTTCAGCCATAACGTTCTCTAACTCAGGAGAATTCAAGTGGTGTCTAGTCCTGCGATGGACAGTCAACCCCTCAACTAATCCTCCTTCAGTCACGAGATGTCGAGTGTTGTCGCGTGCCCACTGGGGCATAGAACACATTCAGCCCTCGATTTAAATTCTACCTATACCTAAGAGAAAAGAAGTAGAAATTTAGAAAATAAAAGGTAAAGATGGAAAGAAGTTAACAAATTTTGAGTCCTAGGTTAAGAATCTGCAAAACAAAACAAAATAAGTTAGTTTCTAAGAATAGGAAGTCCTAATTAAGAGTAAACTAATTTTTAAAAAAAAGAAGAAATTCCAAAAAAAGAGAAATTAGAAAGAGCTTACTAAATTAGAAGTTTCCTATAAAACAAAAAAAATTGAATTAGTTTTAAAAATCAGATAGAATGAAGAATAGCAAGTTTCTAAAGTTAGGAAAAATTTCTAACAAGGAAAATAACTAAGATTCTAAACCTAGAATTAGAAAATTCTAAAAAGAAAATCTAATCTTAAACTAATCCTAAAACTAATTAATTTTAGAAAAACGTATCTGACAGTCCCCGACAACGGCGCCAAAAACTTGTTCACTCCCCAAGTGCAGGGTTGTGATGTAGTAATAACTCGGTAAGACCGAGGTCGAATCCCGAGGGACTGAAACTTGTACGTAATCCAAAATTAACTAGAACTAGGCTAAGATGAACTTTAAATCAAATAGAATTTTAAGAAATAATGATGGAATATTTATCTAAAATTTAAGAGAAATTAGAGAAAAGGAAACTAGGGATTTAGAGGATTCACTTGTAGAGATCAGGGAGAACTTATGCTTATATCAAAAATCATGGAAATTACTGAACTGCCGTTGATCTAGCTTTCAAAGAGATGAAAGGTGTATGAATTAGAATGGATTCCATCACTAAACCATGTCCAAAAGACTATGGAAAACAACAGAATTAAACTAATTACTAACCCATCACATGTATGAAGGTTAGGAAGGGTACCGACATCCAACCATGCCCAGGAGACTATGGTGAACAACAGGGCTTCCTAACATCATAAACATTAAGGAGAATGGAAATATTCAAAGCCATTACAGACCCATTGTAATTTCAGTCACAACAGACCATTAAAAATCTAAAACGTTCCCATAATAATCGACTAAAATCAACGTCAATTCATGAATTAAAATTAAAATAAAATAAAATCTCCCATCTCACTACAAGTTTCAACTCTTAGCCCTAGCTAAGAGGTTCAGCCTGACATGATTAGGCTAAATCTCATAAATTAATAAGAAAGAAAGAAAAAAACTAAAAATTCTCCCTGTCTCTCTCCCTAAGCCGTCCCACGTCCAAGCCCAAGCCTCTACGGATCTGAATCTTCCTCCCAAGTTTGAATGAATGCTCCCCACGTCCAAAACCTCCTTATATAACTGCTGGAGTGGTGAAAATCGGATTTGAATCGGATTTGAAAAGCTATGCATGCCCATTGAAAGCTTTTTCGCAGTCAAGTTCGGTGCCTCGAAACACGCCACTTTTCTCGCTCAAATTCCAAAGAAATACCGTCCCTAAGGATTTTATTGGGTCATCTATATAATAGACGGTTCAGATCTTTCATATGATCAAAGATAGTGGGCCAAAACCGCCTGAAAAAGTCAATTTTCGCGGATGTGCGAAATCTTTCGCACCATTTTGTTGTTGTGATCGGTGGGCCCCACAGAAGCATTTTAAGGAAAATTCACCCCGTCCATTGGATTCAGAACGAAATTTCGGTCAAGAATGGGTGGTTTTGAACGTCCATTGACGTGGGCCAGAGAAGAAATCATAAAAAGATCAGATTTGAACGCTACAGGATAGCCCTTTTGTGACCCCTGTATCGCACACGTGTGTATGCATGGATGTAAAAGGTCAGCATGGTTTCGTAGTATTCGAACCCCTCTACAAGATGGACGGTTTGGATCAGACGTACAGCCAATGGGCAGGGCCCACAACCGTCCGCAAAAACGATCATCGGTCGGTTACGCGACCGTGAAAAACGGAGATTTTGGTTTTTTTAAAGAGGATGCGGGTCAGCGCTTGCGCTGACCGATCGGTTGGTCCGGTGCACATCGTATGCACGTACATGTGTAATGTACACACCATATATACGGGCCCCATTGTAATGTGTTTTAGAAATTCAATCCGCCCATTATGTTCCTCACATTATTTTACCCGTTGAGAACAATTATCAAGCATATCCAGCTGGCGGGTGGGCCCCAAATTGAAGATTGATGGGCTAATCTGCCCATTAGGCTACTTCCGCAATGATCCAATGGATGATTTTTGACGTCTACTGTTAATTTATAGTCCTCAGGCCACGTATGAAGTTTCGAGCCGAACCGATATTGAAAACCCCGTGATCTTGCGTTCTGGATGCGTTTCAAGCCACTTGAGCTTCAATTTCTTAGTTTTCTCGGATTTCTGACTGTGTATATCTGTCAATCTTGGTCCCCTGGAGTGTGTCCCTTGCCTTTGGTGTCATCAGATCATTAAATCTCAACTTCTAACATTCTTTTTCCATCTATGCTCATAAAATCACTTTGCAACACAAGAATGAAAAAACGAGCCATTAGACAGCATTATATTCGTAAATCCAGACAATATCTGGGGTTTAATATGCAATATTTGACCCTCAACACGTAGAATAATGACGGCTCAAAATTGGCATCTGTGGGTGATATTGACCACCCAGTCAATGGACAGTCCCCGTTGAATAAAGGTGGACCGTTGTCCATCTTTCATCTTGTACATCCTCACGCGTCTATATTTTGAAGGCCCCTGGTCACTACTAGTGGGATTGTGTTTTGGTAATCCAGACCGTAGATCTTATGGGCCTCATTATGGAAGGACTTTACTAAATCATCTCTCATGCTGAATGATCCAACACTTTGGTATGAGGTCCTACGGATCAACGGCTAAGACTGAGAGAAAAAAGAAAAGAAAAGAAAAATAACAGATTTCATGGCTAGGATCTTCATAAACACAGGAGGCATCCCCATACACGGCCAAGAACTGGCATCAAGTCTATATTATGTAAGTATGAGGCCCACATGCATGGATTAATCAGTCCTTAAAATTCCATCCCGATTAGTCTACATAGCCAGATGTACGGTAGAGATGTGCCTTAAGCTTACCAGGAATCGTACAATGCTGAAGCCGAATGTTGTTACGATGCAATTGGGGCTTTCAATGGACCCGGATGTCCTGCGAAAGCCTTTCTCGGGAAGTTCCAGCGCAAGGATTCTAGGTGGAGCCCACTACCATGTTTGTGAGAAATCCAACTCGTCCATCCGTTTTTCAATCACATTTTAAGATATTTTACCAAAAATAAATGAATCCAAAATTAAAATGGTCCAAACAAGAGAAAACATTAGGAATTTTGTGACCACAGTTGAAATATTTATATGGCCACGAAAGGTTTGTATGGTTCTAAGTTTTTGAAATTTTCAACTCATCCCACTAAAAATGACTTAATAAACGGTTTAGATGGCATATAAACAATAAGGTGGAGCCTAAGAAAGTTTCAATGGTAGGAATTCCTTTTCCCACTGTTTCATTTTATATGACCAGTTAGGGCCTGTTTGGCCGGGCAGATCCCATGGTATTAGGAGGAATGGGATCAATTTTAAGGTAATGATGGCAGTGTAAGTGGATTGTCTTAAGATCCATGGGATTGCTTATATACCGGGACAAGTTCACTGGGTCTGTTGGGCATGCCCCACATATCCCGGGATTTTACCTTCCAATCCATTCAACCAAGGGATAAGATCAATTTTAAGGTAATGATGGTGATGTCAGTGGATTATCTTAAGATTCATGAGTTGGACAAGTTCACTGGACCTGTTTGGCTCGTCATGCCTATCGAAGCATATTGCCGATCCCATCCCTCCTATTACCGTGGGATCTGCCTGGCCAAACAGGCCCTTAAGTTCTGGGTCTTTCTAATCTTTTGCCGCGTAACCTAAAATGTGATTGAAATACGGATGGACGGGTTAGATATCTCATAAATAGCATAGTAAGCCCCACCCAAAATCCTTGCGCAGGAACTTCCTGCTAAAGCCTTTCACAGGAAATCCGCTTCCCTTTCAATGATTCAGTGATCGAAACGGTGGTTCCTGTGATGGCCCACCACGACTCACCGGCCAAGCGGGTTCATCAGGTCCGACTCGGGCGAGTCCCCACTCGATTCAGGCCCTTGTGACATCCGTTCCGTTCATCAGTTTCTCCAACTCGTGCTAGGATTCAGGCCCTTGCAAAAATTGAAGCAGATCCAAAACTCAGGTGGACCACACCATAAGAAACACTGCAAATGAATGCTTAGACCATAGAAGTATTGAGTAAGGCTGATGTTTGTGCTTTCCTTTCATCTCGGTGGGAATTACCATATAAAGGGGTCAGATGGCATATAAACATTACAGTTGATTCCAATAAGCGTTTAATCCCTCTGGTATTGTTGTGTGGCCCACACGAGTTTTCAAGGAAAGACCAGTGACGAGAAATGATAGTGATTCAGGACTACTCCGCGTTTAAGGATAGGAAGGACGTCCACGCCTTTCTAGAATAACGAGTCAATTGACTCCTTTGGAGTATGAACTTATCCATGTAAGTGCTCCGCGTCGGTTCAGTTTTTTTTTTTTTTAGCTCGTTAGTACATCCACTGTCAGTTAACACTTCATTGTTAGCGATACCTACTAAGGAGTCGATGCCATGACCTCGGTGTTGAAACGAGGTATCTTTCACTGGTCTACCACTTGAGCTATGGATCTGGGGTGCGTCGGTCCAGTTTGAGTGTGATTACTGGTACGCTACCTTGGAAACCAACCTTCCATTCAAATTTATAAGGTCCATCGTGATCCATATGTTTTATACATACCGTTCATTTATTTTGACAGATCATTTTAAGACATGAGTGTAAAAAGGAATCAAATCAAAGGATCAATCAGACCACACCACATGAAGAAGTATGGTTTGTTAGGATATTGTTAAAAACTTCCTGGGCCCACATAAGTTTTGCATCAAGCTGATATTTATGTTTTCTCTTATATATGTCATGACCTTATGCCATGTTGGATCGAGGTTAAATATTACGGTGGGTTGTAGGAAGTTTTGAATGATAAGCGTTCAATCGCGGCTGCTTCGTATGGTGTGGCCCACTTAAGCCTTCTATCTACCTTGTTTTTTGGGTTTGCCCTGAAAACAATCGATGATGAAAAACGCTATGTCACGGTGGGGGGTAGTATCAATCCAAGCCCCTATGCTCGACCTTATAAGCGGTATGGATGGTATATAAACATCACAGTGGACCTAAGGAGGTTTCAACAGTAGAAATTTCTCTACTTTCTTTTCCAATATGCAGCCCACTTGAGTTTTGGATCTGTCTCATTTTTTTACACAAGCCCTAACAAGATCCGGGAAAATAGATGAATGGTGTGGATTTCTGACAAAAATTACGCTGGGCCACACCTAGCTTCTGAGGGAGGTGGAAAAGGTGTAAGAGGCAATTTGCGTCCTTTAATGTATGACCCATCTAAAAATGGACCGTGAGTTTGGCGATTCAGTATAAGCTACATGCGTGCCAAGTGTACACTTGTTTGGTCCATGAGAACTGATCACCTGCAGTCAAGGTACCACAATTTATGGTACCATGCCATCGTACCTGCCAACATGCAACTTATGTAATTTATGTAGGTCATCATTACGATGAAAAGGGTGGGCCCGACCAAGATGATTAACTATAATAAAATCATGCAGGTCCTCTGATTAGGTGGGCTGCACCATTGGAATCAATAGATAACCTACAGTCTGACTCAACATACAGGTGTGTCCCATTTACTGACCCAACCACCCTGATTTTAGAAATAGATAATCATCATGGTGGGGCCTATCACTTCAATGCTACTGATTTACTAAAAAGGTGTCATGGTCCCTGAAAAGATGGTAGAGTACCAAAAACTGTGGTACCTTTGCATGTACCAAATAGTCCTCTTCTCTTTAATATGGCATAATTGTAATTCAAAGTCGACACAGGGGCAATTCCGTACCCATTCTTCGCAACGCTTCAAAAGAGCCGTCTGAAATGAATCCAAGCAAGAGACGTTTCCCACCTCCTTCACAGACATATCGTGATTTCTCTCTCATATATATACATAGAAGACTTTCAAAGACAACAAGTTATTTTCTTATATACTCATCTCTCTCTCCCTCTCTCTCTATAAGAAGAACATCAAAACCTCTGTGTTTCTCTTCCTTTTGCCTCCAGAAGAAAACCCAAGTTTTCCCTCTCAAAGACGAGAAGAAGAAGAGAATCTGTTTTGTTTTCTTCTTTTCCATTCTCGATTACAAAGAAATGGAGAACAGAAGAGAAGGAGAAGCGAAAAGGGAATTGGGTTTTCCAATTCACAGCCAAGTGAGGAAAATCAAGCAAGAAGATGAGAAGATCAAGGATCCTGAGCCATCTCCACCGCAGCAGCCCGATACCAGACGGGCAGTCCTCAGAGAGATCACAAGGCAGCTATCGCGATCGCCACTCGGGCGAGTAATCTCAGTATGTGAGATGTAGATTTTGACGAAGATGATGACGATGAGTATGAAATATAAGTGGGGCTTTTGTATATATATTCACACCATCCCCTTTTGTTTTGAATATGGGAGATTGGATTTTAGAATTTTAGACTTCTTAATCTTTTCTTGGGTTTTTATTGTTCCTTTTTCTAGCAGTATATTTGTTTTTTTTTTTCCTTCTATTTCTTTTATTTATGATCATGATAATTGAGAGAGAGAGAGAGAGAGAGAGAGAGAGAGAGAGAGCAAATGACTGTAAATGGGCCCACAGACGGGCTTACGACTTTCGGGCCTGGCCTGCCTCAGGCCGGACTTGGGCCGGAGTATCAGGCCGTATGGCTGGACTCAGACTAAAAACATAAGCTTGCTTATCAATCGGACCGGGTCTGGACTGTGTACAACAGCCGTGGGCTGTCCCGAGTCTAGGCGGCCCATTAGATTTGCAAGTGTAACCGACACTAATTATTTGTGGCTCGGGTGGGCCCCACCATATTGTTTGTGTAAAATCCACCCAGACCAACTAATGCGTCACACAATTTTAGGTCCACGGAATAAATATCAGCCCTATCCATTATTCAAGTGGACTTCACGATTAAAAATAGTGTACAAGGTAATTTTCACCCTCCAAACTGTTTCTATTGGTATGGCCCACATGAATCACGTATTGGTCTGAATGTTGGGTCCCATGCTTAAACTTTGGTGTGACGTCTAATGGTTGGATCGGAATTCATATATTCATCACGAGTGGGCCCCTTAAAAATTAAGAGCGAGCAACTCTCTCCAAGCTGTTTTCTAACTGTTCCCTAACTGTTTACTTTTGTGTGGCCCACATGCATCACGAGCCAGCCTGATTCTTTGTCCCTGGGTAGAATATAAGATTACACATCTAATGGTTGGAGTGGATTTCATATAACCCTCAAAAATAAGAAGCATCCCTCAAATAGGACGCTACCTCATTAATCCATACAAGTACCATTCCACTAGTTCACACCGTGCAAGCAAATGGATGGTTGGCTTGTGTGGGTCCCACTGTGATATTTATGTAAAAGCCACTCCACCATTAAGGTGAGTTGCTCCATTTGTCTAAAAAAATCAGCTCCTTCTTTGATTTAGGTGAATTATATGAATGGAAATAGTACATGGGGCAACGGTTATCCTTCAAACTATTTTCGTTAGTGTGGCCCAAGTAAATCACTAATAATAGATATGATTTGTGGGATGCGGACCTAAATGTTTGTTAGGAATCTAATTATTAAAACGGATTTCATATAATTATCCTGTAAAAATCAACCATAGATGTCTCCGTGTAATTATTATTATTTTTATCTTTGGGCTTAATATGGCACTAAATATCTAATGTTCATGATGAATCTTAGATAAAAAATATGGCGGTCCTGCCAAAATCAAGAGCAACATCCCGTAAAATTATGTTTATTTTTCTACCTGGACACCTTCTGCTCAGCAGGAGAGGGAGGTGGGGACTTTATTTTTGGGAGGGCCTATCATGATGTTTATAAAAGACCTATTCCTACCATTAAATTAAGGGGTGATCTTTTGTTTTTATGTTTTTTTTTTTTTTTTTTGGTTAGCTTGTTAGTACACCCCCATTAGTTCACACTTCACTGTTAGCTAACCTCACTAGGGAATTGATACCAAGACCTCAGTGTTGAAACGAGGTATCTTTCAGTCAGTCTATCACTTGAGTAATGTATCAGGGTGTAATTAAAGGGTGATCTGACTTTAAGAGTAGAGTAAAAAAATTAAGTTGATTTGTGGTCCATTGGGCCACACCCAAAAAAATAGTTTGGAAAGAGACTTGTGATGTAAAGCGGGTTGCGAACATAGAGGCAGAAGTCATCAAGACCGTGAGAACCTTAAAATAGGCATATCTTGCGAATCGAAATGAGTTACTCGACGTACCATATAATTTTAGGGTAGGACAAGCTACTTTAGCCAACCAACTTAGCTATGCCGGGTTGCCTATGCTGGATTTGCGAGATTCCATCACATCGATGGTATTTATTTCTGTTTTTACTATTTTTAGTAAGTTTTGGATTGATTATAACCCTTCATCTATTAGGCTTTAAGAGTTGTGTCCAACATGAAAAGCGCTTAGAATAATTAGGAGAATAATGTGGTTAACCCACATAGGACACTTGTTATTCCTATTTAAAGGGTTGTAAATTCATTTTTAATTATCAATCAATTAAGTTACAAATTTTTTAGAATTTATTTATACTTTCTTACTTTCTTTCCTAGTGGATTCGAGAAGTTTGTATGAGGAGTCTAGAGAAACTCCATGTATTCAAAGTAGTAATCCTCAAGAAAGACAATGTTCGACATCATCGCGTTCCTGCCTAGTATTCTTAATTTTCAAGGAGCCCACGGTAATGATTATATGAAATCCACTCCAACTATTAAGATTCCACAGTAAAAACAATTAGGTTTGGGCCTAAAATCAAGTCTATATGTGATTCAGGTGGCCTATATGAACGGATGCAGTGTGGAAGGTGAATGTTACTCTGTATATTGTTTTCAATCATGTGGTCCACCAGAGTCATGGATAGCAATAATTTTTGAGCCCTTGGCTTAACTTGAGATGAAGTACATGATGGTTAGAATGAATTTTACATAATGCATTGTGATGGGGCCACACATGTAACTAACCCATTTGCTCGAACCCACCCAACGGGTGAACGGAAGGCAGTGGAGTTTCACTAATGTCCACGAGGCAGGTGTTTGAAACTTTTTCAAAAAAGGTAACCGAATATAGACTCATATCAATTAGGTAGTTGTGTGTAAAATTCTAAAAGACAAACCAAATTATGTATTAAAGACCCTGAGTTTATCAGGTCTACAGTTTGACTTTTTTATGAGGCCCATGGAAACATCTATGCATGCAAAATCCAATCCAACCATTAGATGTGTAATCCAATGTTAAGCTCAGGGCTAATTCATCATGATGACCTGTGATTCACATAGGCCACACCCATACCAAAGCAAACAGTAAGGAGAGAGATGGTCCACCCTTAATTTTACAGTGCCAATATAATGATTATACAAAATCCACTCTAACCATTAGATGCCACATCAAAATTTAATCATAAGTTAAAAAAATTCAGGCCCATACATAATTCAAGTGGGCCACACAAGAGAAATAATTTGAGGATAAGCATTGCCTTGTATATTGTTTGTAATAATGTAGTGCACCTGAATCAGGGTTGGGCCTGATACTCAGGCCCTGAGACTAAAATGAGGTGATGCACCTTATGTTTAAGATGGATTTCACGTAATCATTACAGTAGAGCTCAACCCAGCTGCAAATTGCTTGTCTTGCCCACTCAATTCTCTCTCAGCTTCCACGGTTTGGTATTGATTTCCTTGGAGGTGCTGGCATTCCAGTATTACAGTTTAGATTTCAACCTGAGCCGGATGTGAGATCGGTTTAGCATTTGGTTATAGCGTGGGAAGGGGATTAGAACTGAAAATACATGAATGTTGGAAAGCTATTCCATTGGACAGGAAATCTCCCGTCTGAATAATAATCAACGGTCCAAATTTGAGAAACAAATGCCCAACAGTCAGGCAGCTAGGAAAAGCTAGTTAGTCTTTTTGTAGAGGAAGTGGACATGTGTTGTAGGGCCTGAAATTTTGGACGGTTTAGATTGTGGGGCACGTGTGTTGAGTGTTTGTGTGTAGCCAGTGTACGATATCCGCGCACATGTAGGGGATTGATTGTTCCGTGGTTTTAAAGCTCCGACAGGTCCCATGCTGACTGGTCTGAACTGACTACGACTGGATGAATCAACGCAAGCCCAAATGGTCTAGTCCTGAGGACTCAGTGATACAGCTGAGTCCGTCTGAATTAACTCAGTTTCTTATCTACGCTGAGATTTGCATTTTTTAATTGATGTATAGCCGGTTGCGGATAATTTCATGGCCAAGATGGACCAGAAACGGCTTAATTATAAGTGGAAGTGATCTTGACTGTCAGGACCTTAAATCGACAATATCTCACCATCTAGAATGAGTTAATCAATATAATTTTGGGGTAGGATGAGCTACTTTAGTCATCCAGCCTGCTACATCAGGTTGCCCCGCGCAGAATTTTTGAAATACCATCAGAACAAGAATTCCTGTTTCATTTTTACTGTTTACACTGAGTTTTAGTTTGATTATAGCTCTTCATCCATTAGGCTTTAGGAGTTGTGCCCAACATGACAAGTGCTTAAAATAATTAGTAGAATAACATGGTTACGCCAAGTAAGACACTTACTATTTTTGGCCGAAAACCATGAGATCTAGTGGAAATTATGACCGTCTATAAATGTTAAGTTTACTATTTATAGTAAGTCATAATTTTTAGGAGTTTTAATTGTAGTTTGATTCTGAAATTTTTCCCTAGGGTTCGTAGCCTTATTTAAAGAGTTGATATCTCGTGGTTTTTTTTTTTTTTTATTTATTATTATTTTTTTGTTTTAATCATCAATCAAATTATTTCAAATTTCTTAGAATTATTTTTATTTTCTTTTCTTCATGGATTCGAGTTTTCTCTGTGAGGAGTCTATAGAAGTTCCATGGACCCCCCTGAGGTAGATGGTGCTCGACCTCACGTCCTTCCCAGCGTCATTAATTTAAGCCATATTTCAGTTAGTTCAGACACTCCATATTCACTAAAATAAGTATGATATGGGTGTTGGATTGTCTACAGGATTTTTTTTAGGGCATGATCCATCAAAGATGTAAATCAACGTTAATGATTACTTACAAGTATCGAAAGTGGAAAAACTTATCATATCTAAACCGGAATAGGCTTGTGATTGCATTAGTTCCATCAAAACTCTTGTGACCTATTGATGTACAATTGGAGAGACCCAAATTAATTATACTTTGACTTTTCGTTGAAGCCACTTCATTGCCACTGAAAATAGGTGAAGTAGGCATCGTTGTGTATCTTCATAAATATTTGAAGTGCACATGATCCAACATGAAATCCACTTAATTTTTACAAGACATGAATAATTGGCCTAATCTTGAGGTTTGGACTATCAATCAAGTATTTAAAAAGTTGCTTAACACCTTTGAGGTTACTAATTGGTTAACTATGGTTTTTAAGCATCTACCTTTATTTTTAACCATTAATTTATTTTAAGTCATGTTTGAATTATCCAGGGATGATGGTTATGGGTAGTGGAAGGATTTGGATGGTTGGGATGTGTGGATTATGAAGGTAATTAGATATACAGATGTTTGTAAGGTGGTGAAACATTATAACTAGTGCACTCTCTGAATCCCTAAACTCCTCTTATATAAGAGAGCCTAGACGTTTGCATCCACTTACAAAGCTAGAGAGAGAGAGAGAGAGAGAGAGAGAGAGAGAGAGAGAGAGAGAGAGAGAGAGAGAGAGAGAGAGAGAGAGAGAGAGAGCATGTGGACTGCGCCCATAAGTCCTCACGTTGACACGCCCTTGTGTGTGGGGTTCGCTTCACGGTGGTTTGATTTATCTTCTTGGTCCCCAGGGGTGGATCAACCAAACGCATGCACAGGCCCTACTCCTAGCAAGCATCATGGAGCACATCATTGAAGAGGGGGTCTGCACGTTCTCTATGGACGATTGGAGGATCTGGACCCACTCATCATCTGGGGATTTCAAGATCAGTTCAGCTTGGGAGATGCTCAGCTCAGTTGGTGCTACTCTTCCCTGGACTAAATGGATTTAGCACCCCCAAATCCCGCTAAAAATCTCTCTATTTTCTTGGAGGCTCATGCATAAAGCAGTCCCTATGGAGTCCAGGATCCAAGTAAAAGGGCTGCAGATTGCTCCCAAATGTGTCTATTGCTCTTGGCCTCAAAGGCTCTGCATCGAATTAATCGATCACCTCTTCTCCAAAGGTACAACGGCTGGTCAGGTTTGGCGTCATTTTCAGCCATTTTTCAAGATTTCCATCCCCTCCCAGCCCTCGGCGATCGGCCGTGGTTCCTTGTGGTGGGCTCCCCACTCCTCTGCCTCCCTAGATTGCCTCTTCCGCCTGCGTGTCCTCTTGCCTTGCTTCATCTTCTGGGAGATCTGGCTGGAAAGAAACAGGGTCAGGTTCGATAACATAGTTTTCTCAGCCCAGAGGGTAATTACGCAGATCCATCATTGGATTGTTTTGATCACTCCATCCCTTCCCATCCCGAGATTTTCTAGCAGGTCAGTCAACTCCCTGCTTGCTTAGCTACGCATTTTGGCGCCGGCCCCCAGCCATCATTGGATTGTTTTGATCGCTCCGTCCCTTCCCATCCCGAGATTTTTTAGTAGGTCAGTTAGTTCCCTGCTTGCTCAGCTGCACATTTCGGCCCCGGCCCCTAGCCATCAGTTCCCTCCAACCGTGAAGTGGTGTAGGCCTAGAAATGTGATGTAGGGATGAACGTGATGAGGTTGATCACCGTCTTCCTCAAGGATAATTACTTCGAATCTATGAAGCTTCTTTGGACTCCTCATAAAGACTTCTCGAATCCATGAGAAAAGAAAATAAGAAAATAGAAATAAATTCTAATAAATTCAAATTTTAATTGATCCATAAAAGAATGAGTTCACAACCCTTTAAATAGGGATACCAAGCAATAGGAGAGAAATCAGAAGCAAACTATAACTAAAACTCCTAGAAATCCGTAACTTACTATAAATAGTAAATTTACTTTTATGGTAAGTGTCCTATGTGTCTTAACCATGTTATTCTCCTAATTATTTTAAGAACTTTTCATGTTGGACACAACTCTTAAACCCCAATGGATGAAGAGTTATAATCAAACTAAAACTTACTATTTATAGTAAAAACGAAACTAAACATGGAATTTGGCCGTCAATATGATGGAATCTCACAAATTTGGTGTGGGTAACCCAGAATAACTGGGTTGGTTGGCTAAGGTAACTCATCCTAGCCCAAAATCATATATGGTACGTCGAGTAACTCATTCGGGTTTGTGAGATATGTCTGTTTTAAGGTTTTAAAGGTCTTGATGGCTTCTGCCTCTGATCGAGCCTTCTCTGATCCATCTTGGACATGAAAGTGTCCGTGACCTGATCTACATCAGTCCCCTCTACTTTAAAAGAACTCGTCCTCGAGTTCTCATGCTGCTTCGGTTCATGATACTCGGTCTGGTGCGCCGTAACGATACCCAAATCAAAAGTTATGATCAATTTACAGTCCACATTCTTTTGGTCCAACCATGTTAGGAATGTATCTATGACACGTTCTATATTAAAATGGATGGATAAAGATCAACATGGATGGTTCGACATTAGGGAACCCAGTGTCATCAGGTGGGGGTGGTCTGGGTAGGGACTTTGAGGGAAATTTCCTTTTTATCTTCTCCTCGAGCTATGGCTCAAGTTCTAACACCCGTGCTGAGTTGCGTGCCATTGGGTAGGGCCTCACTATTTGCTATAGATTAGGATTTATGTGGGTCGAGGTGGCCAGCGACTCTAAAGCTTGTGTTGAGATCCTCTGCAAAGATTCTTCGACATCCTGGTCCTTGCACTACTGGTGTGCCAGAATCAGATCCCTTAGGGAGTCCTTGCTGTTTTCCATGATTCACACACCTAGGGAGGCAAACGCGGTCGCTGACAGCCTAGCCAGGAGAGGCAGCGCCTCCCAAGTGAGCATGTTCTTCAGTTCCCAATATGAACTTCCCCATATTACCAAAGGCCTGGTCCTCTTGGATAAGGTGGGTTTAGGCTACTTGAGGGAGACTTAGCTCCATCTCTCTATATGATAGGTGAGGCATCGACCATTTTGTGATGCCCACTTGAAAGCTTTGTAAATCCCTTGCCTTTGTGCATATTTGTAGACAGATCGTTCCTAAATAAATAAAAGAAAAAAAAAGTGCATGCAAGGTATGATTACATTAAAAAAATGTTTGAGTCAAAAAAAAAAAAAAAAAAAAAACTCTAGCCTGATTTGGCCTCTATTAAGATTCATAGTTAATATTAATTTTCAATAGAAAATTTTTTAAAAAACTAGCTAAACTACACTTGTCAAGATCTAAAAAGTTCAGGACTTTTTAAGAAATATTTTTTAAATATAAAAAAATTCTATCTAAATCCTCGTGTGTCACATATCTGAATAAGGGGTAATCCAACCAACTCAATCGAGTTACCCTCAAATGGTCTAATACAATTGACAGTAGATCGAAAAAGTCAATCCAACTCACCAAGTCTTAAAAGCATACTCTTTGGACTAGAAAGTTTGATTTATGATGAAAAAGGCTTAAAGCACACTATAGTTTTATATGAAATTACAAAGGTGACTACTTTGTTGATTTTTATATGAATCCGTGAAGACATCATCAAGTCTTGTGATGCTTAGTTTAAAAAGGCATATTCTTGATCCTCAGTTAGGACCTGCTCTATGATGAAGTCTATAACCTTCATTGGAACTCAATTTATTCGCCTATCTTAGAGAGGTTATCACTGTGGGGTTCGAGTCCTTACCTCAGTGGTAGACTTTGAGGAGTTTCAACATGAGGTCTTGGGTAGACTCTGAGGAGTTTCGGCATGCTCTTCCTACAACAGATGTTGGAGAGGAAGGGCGTTCTCATGGAGATTTCAAGGGAGATAGCAAGGGCGATTTCAAGAGCACTCTTAGGGTGATAGCAAGGGCGTTCTCAGGGAGATTTCAAGGGAGTTTCAGAGCGATTGCAGGGGAGATGAATTCGGGAGATCTCCACATGGTTAAGATGCAGATTGGGGGCTGAGGACTTTCCTCATTAGGGTTTATGCGAAGTAGAAAGAGAGCTCCATCCAGGGGCAACGATGGAGGGAGATCCCTCTTCAGGGACTGCATCAGAAGACCCTTAAGAAGCATAGATTCCGGTGGTTGCAATGCAGAGTCTATCAGAGGTAGATCACCTAGGAGAGGGAGTTTCATTAGAAATCGAGGATTGGGAGGTAATGTCTATGGTTTTAGTGTTTTCGCAGGTAATATCCTATTCGACTGATCCCACCTGAACCTGCTCAAGATATTTCAAAATTTTGAGAAGGTGTTAGACGTTTTCATCCCTAAATTCCTAGATTCGGGGCGCCCAAGGGGATATGCCTTCATTCGATTCCTTTATGAAGCTGATGCAAGAGCGGCCATGGGTATGCTAGATGGCCAAAGAATAGATGGGAGGGTAGCATCTATTAAGCTAGCCAGACCCAAATGACCTTCTCTGGATGCTAAAAGCATCGCTAATCCCATTCTCTTGCATTAGTCCATAGGATGCCCCCATTCTTATGCAGGGGTCGTAGCCCATGGAGGTCAGATGAGAAGATACACTGCAGCAACAAGCCCCGGACCGAGGTTCGATACGAATTCCACAACAGTTGCGGATGCTAATACGGTCTCTACTAAACTTCAGGCTCTCAAATTAAGTCTGGCATGAGTTACATCAAATTGCTCTGTCTCCATCCTTAAACTCTCTGAAGCCATTAGGAATTTCAAATTTACGTCTTCGGTGATTGATGTAGTCAGAATATCCCCTGTTATATTTCTGATAATGCTCAAATCTAGAGAAGAATTTGATGATTTCCAGGGTGATTCATCTCTTCACACCCAGATGGGATTGGTGGACCTATTTCCATGGTCACAACAAGAAGCAGAAACAGGTGAAAGAACCTGGGTGCAGTTGTCTAGGATACCGCTCCACGCATGGTTCGAAGCCGTTCTGCTAGATTTGGGTAGCTACTTTGGTAGGGTAGTTCACATTTATTCTGTGAGTAGATTTGGTTTGTTCCAAATGTTTGCCAGAATCAAAATCATCCTCCACCCATGTGCCAACCTGAATCAAGTTCTGAAGCTTGTGGTTGGGGATGTTGTTGTTCCAATCCATGCTTAGCTTGAAGAAGGGCCCTCGTGTTGAGAGGGTGGCCAGAAAATTCATGACCCTTAGAAAAAATCAACAAGAGATTGGGTCACCAGAATATTTGGGCATTAGAATGCTACCAGGTCGGAAGGCCTACCACCTGTTTTTCTAAATGCAGGAGAGACCAACGGGGTCAATCCTTAGTAGGAAAGCAGCTATGGAGATCCCAATTTGAGGAGGGAAGGTAGTGGGATAGATAATATCCAGGAGATTTCGGAGGGCCATAGAGTTGTCGGGCAACTACCATATGGCCTTATTACAGATCAACCTTCTTAACAACCTTATGCAACAAACACTATTACCACTTCTAAGAGTCCTAACCTAGGCGAGGCCACAGCTGGTGGGTTAGCATGGAAGCTAGTCGGTTGAATACTAACCTAGGGACAGTTCACCAAGACTTGGTTCTAGCCATTGAAGGGCCCACCTCTTCACCCACTATCTCTGTGAATCCAGGTGTGACCGCAAAGGGCAGAGCAGTCATCGTGGTTGACTGGCAGCTGATTGCAACCTCGGGATTAGAGTGCAGACAAGGTATCGATGTTATCTCCAAGACCAATGACTCCTTTAGAACGCCATTCTAGATTCAGGATACGAATCTCCTAACCTGGCTCCTAGAGGATCCCATCAGGGTGGCCATTTCTTCGCCTTATCCTCCCTCGCTATCCCCTGTTGATAGCATCTGGAACAGGAAAGGTCGAGGGAGATCCAGATCAGTAGGATCATCGCCCCTCCTCCCTGCTCCCATTAGTCCAGAAGTCACTACAGGTAATACCAATAAAAGGATGGAATTGGAGGTGGATCTCTCTCCGTACTTTGCCCAGGCATCTAAAATCGACAGGGAGGCAGTTTCTTAGCAGTATGCTAATCTGACCAGTTGTGAAGGAAATGACTGCCGACGGCTCCCAGTTGCTCAAGTAGGAAGATCAAAAGTTCAACCCTTCATGACTCCATCTGAATCAGGACTGGATAAGTAGATCTCTAGTGCCTCCAACCAGGGTGTTGAGGAATTGAGGAGCCAGTCCATCTTAGGTCTTCCTACACCTCTCTTTGAGCCAGTAGTCCAGGAGATCAAGAGGCAAAAGACAAGAAGAAAGGCACTAGTTAAGATAACAGATGATGTTGACTGGTAAGACAGATTGAGGAGGCCTCTGGTCGTGTGACTTGTGTCACAGATGGATAAGGTCCTTCTATGGAACGCCCAAGGGGTAGGCAATGTGTCCACATTGAGGATGACTGATAGGCTTATCAAGAAATATAGCCCTTTGATTGTGGTGATTCTTGAGCTGATGGCAAGAGAAAATCGTAGAGTGGGGATCGGGATAAATCTTCGTTTCAATTCCTCCTTGTCCAATGTATCTGATGGAGGGAAAATATGGGTGTTCTTTAGGAACCATCTAAATGTCTTTGTTCTATCTTCTTCTAACCAAATGATCTCCTTGATTGTTTGCCATTAGGTTAATACTCCTTCAGTCCTCCTTTCCTTTGTTTATGCCAGCTGTGGGAGAATTGCTAGAAGGAGGCTTTGGAATGAGATGGTAGTTATTAGTAGTTCCTGGCAGGATCCGTGGGCTGTATGTGGTGATTTTAATGCAGTTCTAGTAGAGGCTGAGAGATTGGGCAAAAATAAGTCCCCGGATCCAAGCTTGGTCAAATTTGTGGAAGCAGTGGATAATGTTGGACTTCAGGATGTGGGATTCATTGGGAACAGGTTCACCTAGAGCAACAACCAGGCAGGTTCAACTAGGGTGTGGCTAGGCTTGATAGAGCCTTAATTAATGGGAGTTGGGCCAACCTTTTTCGGTAATTTTGAGTGGAACATCTCCCAAGAGTTAATTGTGACCATTGCCCCCTATTGCTAATTTTTCTAGGGGTTTATCACTCCACTACGTCTCCATTTAGATTCCAAAGAATTTAGACATTCCTTCCCACCTTTATCTAGCTTGTCAAGTTGGCTTGGGAGGAGCAGTGTTCGCCCTATCCTATGGTTAATCTTCAGCTGAAAATGAGGAATATGAAAAGGGCCCTAACAAGATGGAATAAAGAAGTTTTTGGGATATCTTCCAGAATCAGCTAAGAAGGAAGTTGAGGACCTTGAAAGAAAGATGCAAGCATCGTAGGTCTAGATTTCCCCGATTGAACTATCGGCTGCTAGGCAAACCTTGGCTCAAGAAGAATTGATGGAAGAGCTTTTTTGGAAGCAGAAAGCCAGGAATTCTTGGATTCAAGAGGGGGACAAGAATGTAAATTTTTTTCATGCCTCGGCCCAAGAGAGATCTAGGAGAGCAGAAATCTCCTCCATTATCCTGAAGGGTGAAACTGTCTTAACAGACCAACGAGACATCCAAGAGGCGACGGTCAGATTTTTTCAGAATGCATTTACTGAGGATAGCCCCTCATTCGATCCTGTCCTCCTGTCATCAATTCCGAAGATGATCACCCCCCAGCAAAATGAGGAGCTGCTCTCTACTCCTTCGATCCAAGAGGTCTACTGAGCTGTCCTCTCTCTCCCCAAGGATGGAGCTCCAGGTACAGATGGATTCTCAGGGAGTTTCTTTGCGGCTTGTTGGAATATAATAGGCCACGATTTGTTGAAGGCTCTAGAATTCTTCTTTGGAGGGGGCTAATTCCCTAAAGCATTGATGTCCTCATTAATTTGTCTCATTCTGAAGTCGGCAGCAGCCTCTTCATTTGCTGATTATAGGCCGATCAGCTTATGCAACTATGTTTACAAGGTTTTCTCCAAAATCCTCTCAGCTAGATTAAACCTTATCCTGCCTAAGATAATTTCTTCTGAGCAAGGGGCGTTCACTAGGGGGAGATCTATTGCTGAAAATGTGGCCATTGCCCAAGAGATGCTTAGGGACATTAACAGGAAGGTCAGGGGAGGCAACCTAGTCCTTAAGATAGACATGGACAAGGCCTATGACAGGGTTAGTTGGAATTTCCTAAAGCAAGTTTTGTGCAGATTCGAATTTGGTGAGAACTGGATCAATTTAGTGGAGAAGTGTTGGTTCAACAGCCGGTTCTCTGTCTTGGTTAATGGGGAAGTGTCTGTCTATTTCAAGTCTTCGAGAGGGTTTCGCTAGGAAGATCCTCTTTCTCCTAGTCTTTTCATCATAGCTGCTGAAGTCCTTAGCAGAGGCTTTAAGAGACTTAAGGAAAGAGCTCCTAGGCAGCCGTTTCTTCTTAAACAGGGGTGCCCCAACATCTCGCACCTTTTATTTGTGGATGACACTCTGCTTTTTCTCAATGGGGGTCGTACGTCTATCGAAGCTGCAATGAATTTTCTCAAGTCCTTTCAATAGGCCTTCGGGCAAAAAATCAACCTCTAAAAGAGCTCATTCTTTTGCTCGGATAAAGTGTCAAATAGAAGGTTAAGAAGTATAGCGCGTTGGTTGGGCTTCCCTAGAGTGAGGGTTGGCTTTAGATGCCTGGGTGTGCCTATTTCTTTAGGCAGGTTGAAGAAGATGGATTTCAAATTTCTGCTGGACAAGATCCAACTCAGGATTAATGGATGGACTGCAAGGTTCTTATCACAAGCGGGTAGAGTCACCATGCTTAAACACATCTTGGGGAGCATCCTAATTGATGTCCTAGCTGCCTTTAAAGTTCCAGTTTCGGTTCTGGCAGATCTGGAAAGAAAGTTCTCCAATTTTTTGTGGGGTTGGGCTGATGACAAAAGTAAGTATCAATGACTTAACTGGAAGAAAATTTGTAAGCCTTTTGAGGAAGGGGGTCTAGGCATCAGGGCCCTGAGAGAAGTGATGATACTCTTCAGGCTGAAGTTAGCTTGGGCAACGAAGTACGGGCCAGGAGATAGTCAATGGGTAACATTGATGAAGGTCAAGCATCCCAACAATTTTCACACTGTTAGTGGGAACGGGACACACTCGGTTACCTCCCCTTTCTGGAAATCTATTTGGGAGCTTTTTCTGTTGTTGGAAGCTAATACTCAATGGCTAGTTGGGAGTGGGGACAAAAACTTATGGGCTGATAACTAGTCGAGCTTGAGGCCGTTAAACATGCTGGCAGAAATGCCAATTCCTGTAGCTATTTCTAGACTCAAAGTGAAGGACCTGCTGAACAAGGAAAGACTGCTTCCACCTTCCTCTGTTTTCAACTTTTTGTCTCAACCTATGCAGGACTTTATTTTTAATGGTGGGTTTGCTAGGTCGGATGAGGAAGACTGGTGTTTTTGGCCCTTGGACCCTTCAGGGAACTTCCTGGTGAAATCGGCATGGTGCCTTTGTAAGTCCTCAGCCCAGAGAAAGAGCTGGGCTAAAGGGGTGTGACAAAGGAATCTTCTTCCAAAAATTGTGACGTTTATTTGGAGATTAGTGCAGGGGGCAGTTGCAGTTGATGAGAGAGTCCAATCCAAAGGTATTCCCTTAGTGTTTAGGTGTGTTTGCTATGATTAGGACGCAACTTATAGCCCTTAGGTGGAATCCCTCCCTCACATCTTCCTCCATGGAGCTTTGGCGTCCAAGGTTTGGACCTTCTTTGGAACTAAGTTTGATAGCCCTGTCTATGGAAAATAGATTGCATCAGTGGTGGATGGCTATTTCCAGTAGCAACAACTTACAATGTATCAAGGTGGCCCCTAGCCTCATCATTTGGGAGATCCAGAGGTCCAGAAGCTCTATGAAGATGGATGATAGAGTTGGTTCAAGTGCTGCAAATGTGGCCTGTGTCTTATGGTGGGTTAACATCTTATTTCTAGATGTACGCAAGCCTCAGCCCGAGGCCTGTTTTGAGTTGGTATGGTGGAAGCCGTCGAGGTTGGGATGGTCCAAGATAAATGTTGACGGTTCGGCTTACGGGAACCTGGGGATGTCAGGTGGAGGAGGGTTATGTAGAAACTTGGAGGGGAACATTTTTTTTGCGTTTGCAGTGGGTTTTGGAGAAGGGTCGAGCAATAGAGCAGAATTGCGGGTTGTTTGGTTCGACCTATCCCTTTTGGCCCAGGGCCTTTCAAGGATTGAGGTGGAATTTGATTTGAAGGTTGTCACTGACCTCATTGGAGGTCATTCCCAGCAGAATTGGTCGTGGAGGCACTGGCTTAAGAGAATCAAGGATCTTATGACCCAAGGCTCCTTCTCCCTATGTCATATCCTGAGGGAAGAAAACGCTCCCACGGACTCCTTAGCCCGTCTGGATAGTGCCTCCCAAGGGTACTCCTTCTATTCGTCTTTGAATGATCTTCCAATGCATGTTAGAGGGCTGGTGGTGCTAGACAAAACTGGGCTAGGTTCAGTTAGGAAGATAGTTTAGCTTGATTTTGGGGATCCTTTTGTAGAGGTTTATCATATATACGATGGGCGCCCCTCCTCTCTTTTTCTAGGTGGGGTGGCTGATTGTCTTTCATGGCTGTGTACAGTTTTTTTTTTTAAATTTTTAAAATTTTAAATTTTTTTATGCGAATATGATATATAATACCACAGTTCTCAACAACAACAAAAAAAAAGTCTTGGGTTCGATACCCATAGGTGATGAAATCCCACTACGGCATGTGTGGGGTGTGTGTGTACAAAAAAAAAAAAAAAAAAGAAAAAGAAAAAAAAGAAAAAAAAAAGAAAAAAGAGAGGCTATTTGTCTTCATTAGACCCGCTTTCCTACCAGGAACCCATCGCGGACATAGATGTTAGGCACTGGCTATATCAAATATTAGACACCGATATGAAGTCCATCTATTCCAACCATATGTAGAATCTTGTACGCTGACCTATCAAACCAATTGAACTTATATAGATTTACAACAAGTACTGAAATATGGAGGCAAAGGTGGTAACATATAATATTAGGTTTGTAGCTAAAGGATTTACCCAAAAAGAAGTAGTAGACTATGAGTAAATGTTTGCTTCCATTGCTATGGTAAGTCTATTCACATTTTAGTGACCATAGTTGTCAAATTAGACTACGAGATTTGATAAATTGAAGCAAAGACGACCTTCCCCAAATTTTTGTTGGAAAATTTATACAGATTAATGTAGTTTCTGTATAATATGGAAATTGAAAATAATATGGACAGGCTGAAGCACGTCTGAAAACGCTGTCCTTAAAGCGTTATTTGCCCCAACTCAAGTAAATTGAGTATGCTGATAGGTTACAGGCAAATTGCTTCTAGGATACGACGAGCCTGATATGGGTCTGCGTTCAGCAAACACGAAGGCCCACCAAATGGAACTCAATTTCACTATTTCTGGTAGTATTACAATACAAAGGAAAAAATCCCAAAAGAAGGAAAGAAGAAAATAGAAAAGTGGTTTAGAATTCTGCTCAATTAGGTTCTAATCTTCAGCCGCTGGTTCGGTTGAACCGTCCTAGACCACACCGCTGGTCTATCCTTCAAGCTAAGGTTGACACCTTGCTGTGTTGCTGGATAATACTTAGAATGTATGAGTGGAGAGGCTGTTTTTCTAGAATTCGTATGGAGTTGCTGGAGTGAGTTGAGATGGTTTTGAAACCCATCCAGGTCCTCCTTTTATAGGCTATGGTAGCTGGGGGTTATGGTCCAGGAAAATAAATTCCATGACCGTTTTCTAGCTGTTGAGAAAACTAGCCGTTTTATGGCCGTTTTCTGACTGTTGTGCATGGGCCATTAAGCTGCTGCATGCTGACTATTGTGAGACAGTAGCTAGCCGTTTTATAGCTGTTGGGGCTAGCCATGCAGCAGTTTCAGCTGGACTCTGTACTTATTGCACAGCTGTTACAGATTTTCTGCAACAGCTCTTTTTCCAGCCCTCTATATATTCTGAGGGACTCTCATTCAGTCCTTTAATTTTTTCGTCCAACCAACCATCTGCCTTAGCCACTAGTCGCACCGCGACTCGCACACGTGCGAAGTGCAAAGTGCGCCACTAGCGCCTCTACAGCCACACTACCTCACATGCCCACGCCCTCGCACCGAGCCCGTGCCCGTGCCTGAGACCGAGACCGAGACCGAGCGCGTGCGCACTGGAACACGCAAGTCCCATGGTCCACGGACTAGGTAGGCAAATATTATGGTACTCCACTATTGTCATTTAAACCACTTTTCTTTCTCTTCTCTTTTCCATGTGGGACTATTCCCAAAGCTCCAAAAGTTTTTTCAAAAACAACTTTTCATATATTTTATTGTTAAAATATTTTTTATTAAAATTAATATTTTACAACAATTTTCGTAGAGAAAGATATATATGGAGCAACCTAAAAGATTTCACCGGCCTGGACAAGAGTGTAAGGTGTGTAAGTTTCATAGATCGATATACAGCTGCAAGCAAGCATTTAGGAGCTACGTATAATCATGGTTTTGACAAGGCAGTTTCTTCTGTTAGCTTCAATAAAAACCTTGAAGAACCAACATCTATATCATATCCACTGAAATTGTGCTTCCTATTCTTTTATGTGAACTATTTCTCTTGATAGGAAATGATATTAAATTAATGACGGAGGCTAAGGTATAAATTTTCACTATGTACGACATGGAAGGATTTAAAAATTGCATCCTATATTCTCATAGTTAAACACTATAGGACTCGAGCTTCCCAGTATTAGGCATCTCTTAGGCATCCTACATTCCCCATATAGCTAACTACAAGAAAGGCAATGTGCCTTCTAGGCACAACATTTCTCTCTTAGAGAATGATTATCCTAAAATTGTAGATGAGTGTCAGGCCATGGTAGGCCTTCCTTCCAAGTCTGTTACAGGGAGTATTTTTTTGTTTTTAAATAAAAAAATAAAATAAAGGAAATAGTATTATATATTCTGAGAGGAAAATATACCGTCAAATTACATCTCGGGCAGGCCCGTTGCTGCAAAAAAAAAAAGAAAAAGAAGGGTGGAACGACGCCTGCCTATTGTAACCTCTCTTTCTCTCTCTACATAGGTAGGACTACATTTCAAGACTTACAGGGAGCTTGATGTATATTATGTTGTGACTTATATGTCCAATACTGGGCTAGATAAACTGTGCACCAATGGGTCTCCCAAATATATAATGTAGAAAATGACCAAATTCATGCAAAAATCATGCGGATTAAAATATTCCATAAAAGAAATAATATATATATATATATAAAGATGGTCGTCACATTGTAAGATCCAAATTGTCTGTTGTTTCTAGCATTACTTATCCATTTCTAGTAAATAACATGTGCAAGCCCTCTCACATATCCACATAAGGCTGAAGGGCCTGAGGAATGGTTTTCAGGCTATACATCTGCGAACGAAGAATTTGGGCCCATACTTCCATTGACGCTGCAGGGCCTAGCTATACACACCATTTCATTTGGGAGTGGATGATGAGATAGGTATGCATGGACCATTACACACTGCCTATGTACAGATGTGGGCCACTAATCGCATGCGTTTCACAAGTGTGCCTAAAAGTGAGCAACCAACTAACCTTATATCCAGGCCCAACTTTGTGTATACAGCCTTTTGGACAGCGCTGGTGAGTGATTTGGGTCATCCATCAGTGCTAGAGAGTGAGGCCCAAATTGCCCTGGCTCGGTTATCAAGATATGTGATGCAGGAAGGACGTGGTGAGGTCGATCACCATCTTCCTCAAGAATAACTACTCTAAATCCACAGAGTTCTTTGGATTCCTCACAAAGTTTCCTCAAATCTAATGAGAGATAAAAATAAAATAAGAATAAATTCTAATCCGCATGATTAGAATAAATTCAAGCAAAAATCATGCGGTTGTAATTTCCTCAAATTTGAAAATAAATTAATTAATGATTAAAAAATGAAATTACAATCCTTTAAATTGTAAACTCAAACTTAGGAAGACGTTTTAGACTCAAAGTCCCTAAAAAACGTGACTTACCATAAATAGTAAACTTACTATTTATAAACAGTCATGATTCCTACTAGACTTAATGGTTTTTGGCCAAAAATAATGACCGTCCAATTTGGCCTAACCACTTTATTCTCCTAATTTTTCTAAGCCATTTTCATGTTGGCATTACTACTACAATTCAACGGATCAAGAGTTATAATTGAATGAAAACTTACTATCTATAGTAAATTTGGAAATAAAATGGGCTTTTGACCATCGATCTGATTGAATCTTGCAAATCTTGTGTGGGAAACCCAGTGTAAGTAGCTTTTCCTACCTCAAAATCATATGTGATACATCGAAAAACTCATTCCCATTTGCGAAATACGATTGTTTTAAGGTTTTGACGGTTTTGACCAATTTTGCCTTCGATTAGGCCTTCTCTAGTCCATCTTTGCTATAAAAGTGTCCACAACCCACTCTACATCAGTCCCCTTCACTTCAAAAGAACTTTACATCGAGTTATTATCCTGCTTCGGTTCATGATACATGGTTAGGTCTGCAACATTGAAAATATACTAATTATTCTAAGTACTTTTCATGTTGGGCAAAACTCCTAAAGCCCAACAAATTGATGTAGAGCGGGTCGCGGACAATTTCATGGCTAAGATGGATCAGAAAAGGCACGGTCGGCGACAGAAGTGATCCGGACCATCGGACCTTAGATCGGGCGTATCTCACAATCCGGAATGAGTTAACCGACGTAAAATATATGATTTTGGGGTAGAACGAGCTACTTTAGCCAACCAACCCAGCTATGCCGGGTTGCGCAGCCCGGATTTGCGAAAAACCCCCTGATCGACGGTCGTTTCCTCGTTTTAATTTTATTTTTACTATAAATAGTAAGTTTTAGTTTGAGTATAACTTTTCATCCGTTGGGCTTTAGGAGTTGTGTCCAACATGAAAAGTGCTTAGGATAATTAGGAGAACGGTTTGTTGAAGCCAAATAGGACACTTACTATTTTTGGCCGAAAACCTTGCGTACTAGTAGACATCGTGACCGTCTATAAATAGTAAGTTTACTATTTATAGTAAGTTGCGAATTCTAGAAGTTTTAGTTGTAGTATGAGTCTGATTTCTTTCATGTTGCTTGGTTCCCTTATTTAAAGGGGTGTAAACTCGTTTTTAATTAATCATCAATCAATTTCGAATTTATTAGAATTATTTCTATTTTCCTGCTTTCTTTCCTCGTGGATTCGAGAAGTCTCTGTGAGGAGTCCAGAGAAGCTCCGTGGATTCGGAGTAGTTATCCTTGAGGAAGACGGTGATCGACCTCATCACGTTCATCCCTGCGTCACAAATGAAGAGTTATACTCAAACTAATACTCATTATAAATAGTAAAAATGAAAATAAAATGGAAATTCGAACATCGATTTGATGGTATTTTGTAAATTCGGCATGCGCAACCTAACGTAGCAGAGTTGGGTGGCTAAAGTAGCTCGTCCTACCCCGAAATCATATATGGTATGTCGAATGACTCATTCCGGATACACTCGATTTAAGGTCTGACAGTTCGGATCACTTTCGCATGCGATCGAGCCTTTTCTAGTCCATCTTGGCCATGAAATTATCTACTACCCACTCTACATTATATTGTCGTTGATCTTTCAGAGGATTAGTACCAGTTCAATCTTCTTATTCTTTAACTTATTTTAAGTCTCGGTTGGAAATTTTTCATTGCGTAGATGTACCATCATATGGTCGCCCACCTCGAACATCTTTTGTCATCGATGCTCGTCTGTTTGCTCCTTATATTTGTCATTTGAGGCATGAAACTTGGCTTGCACATTTGCATGAATGCTCATGATATTGTCTGCTATATGCTCTGATGCAATACTCATTCCCATGAACTTGGGCAAATAAACCAAGTCAAGTGTATAGCGGGACACTCAATCATAAATAATCTGGAATGGGAACTTTCTTGTTGAACACTTCACCATCTTGTTAAATGAAAATTTCTCTTGGGACACGACCAAATCTCACTACTTTAATTTGTCAACTAAAATACCCTAAATGAGGTTTCCCAACATACAATTTACAACTTTAGTATGCCTATCATTCTGTGGGTGCCGCACAAATTCAATAGTTGAAATTGGACAATAATAAGTGTCTTGGGAATGAGAGAATCTGCTTTTGCTCGATCGATTGTGGTGCCCACAATTTGCACCATCAGGGATGGCACGAATGTGATGAATGAATGGAGGAAACTACATGAATAGTTAGATGATGATAAACTGATGATGAACAATTAATTTGAATGTGAATAGCAGTCCCTATTGTAGAGGTAGGGCATATATATTGTAAGACTTGCATTTAAATGGTTGAGATTGAGGTACGTATATGCCAACTTACAGCGTGCCCATGTGTAAAAGATTATATCCTGGTTTTAAGACTTGGACGCGAAGTTGGTCAGATTAATCCAGTTCAACTCCACTCGTGTAGCCTAAGACCGACTAGGCTAGACTTGGCTATGTGGCTGGTCAGGCTGAGTCACCGAAGCACCTGATCAGCGCGAAGAATTAAAGTAGAAATTGTTTTTTAGTGTGGTCATACTTCACCATCTAAGACCATCTTCCTATCCTGGAACCCAGCCCTACTATATCTAGAAAAATCAAACCCTGAACCAGAGGCGGGATGTCTGAAACCTGTTTGCTGACAAGGACAAAGTTCTGGAGCTCACTTCCCACACAGCCATTTCATCTGTCGGGCCGTTCCCTTCTCTCAAAATGTACAACACAACTTGCTTTTAAATATTTTTAGTTTGCGAATAGTTTTCCTAAAACAACTTTGAATATGAAATGTACATGAGAAATGATTTTAAATGAACTCGTGAATATTTTATAACTAATAAATATGACTATTATATGTTGCACTCTCTAGACCTTTAAACCCTTTTAGGGTTTAGCCTTACATCTACTGCAACACATTATGTGTTGAAATATTTTATAATTTGGAAATTGAAAAAACTCAATAAAATGACAATTGATAACAACCAGGCTGCAGCACGTATTAGATCAGATATCCTGAAAGGGTTATTAATTTGCCCCCTTTTATTTATGGTTACTAATAGACTGTGGCAAACCTCTTCCAGAATATGTCAAGCTTAATAGGTTCTGCGTGCAGCAATCACGAAGAAACCCTGTGGAAACTCATTCAAGGCAGTTTATCTGACAGATTTGGGTTGGATATGCTGAGTTAACTCACTGAGTCGTACACTGAGTTGACTCATGTACTTAGAGCATGAGAGATGGGGGACATGTTTACTTTTAGTACTGCTGTTGAAATAATCCCAGCAAGCCATGCTTATATTTGCACCTGAGGTTGGGCGTTATGGTTCATGATAATAAATAATATAATTGTTTCTGACAGTTGGAAACTAACCATTTTTTGTTGTTTATGACGGTTGGAAAACTAGCTATTTATGGTACTATGAGGTCCCATGAGGTAGAGCTGTGTGGGCCCATCATGATGCATGTTGAACATCAACACCGTGCATTTGATGGGTCCCCTTTAGGTCATGGGATATGCCAAAAATCTATTGTATATGGAACTTGGGTGGGCCATACCATCTAAAACCATGTGAAGACATGCCTAAAATATATAAAATCACTTGATGGGGTCCACTTGGGTTTTGGATGCGGCTAGAACTTGGTCTAACCCCTCATCCAAGTGGGACACACGCAATGGATGGTCTGGATTTGTGAACCATATCTCGGTGGGCCTAAGAAATGATTATGAATGTTTTAATAGGAGGTTGAGCGCTGTCACCACCTAAGCTGTTGGATGGAAGATTTATCTTCTGTGGTGAGATATGAAGGAATATACTAACCGAGTATATACTCGGTCCTATAAACAGGGGATTTTACCCCATTCCCTTGATGAGATCCCGCACACCTCTCTCCCTCAATCCCTACGACCGTCCCCCCTCCCCCCCCCCCCTCTCTTTCTCTCTCTCTCTCTCTCTCTCTCTCTCTCTCTCTCTCTCTCTCTCTCTCTCTCTCTCTCCGTGGGATGAAGTTTGTGTCGGTCCTCCCACAACCAGCCTGGGACCCCACATCAATCTCATTGCTGCCGTTTGGGCGATCGAGGATTTTGGAGCTCAGAGGGTGTGAATATCAATCAGCAGGGTGTGAATATCAATTCCAAGAGAAAGAAAATTACTGTAAAATTGTGACAAATGATCTTCTCCAGAGTGTGAAGCCCTCATGTAGCCGATGTCGAAAGATCGCACCCTCTGAGCTCCAAAATCCTCATCCGCCCGAATGGCAGCAATGAGATCAGTGTGGGATCCCGGACTGGTTGTGGGAGGATCGACACAACCTTCAGCCCACCGAGAGAGAGAGAGAGAGAGAGAGAGAGAGAGAGAGAGAGAGGTAGTGTTGAGGGTAGAATATTGCATATTAGACCCCAGTTATTACCTGATTTTATGAACATGATGCTGTTTAACGCTTGATTTTAATTGTGTTTATGGTGCAAGGTGAATTTAGGAGCCTGAACTGAAAAAGGATACTAAAAGTATGAATTTAATGTTCTAAAATCACTATAGCAAAGGGCGGACCCCATGGTACTGAGATCAAAGAAATTACATGCCAGAAATTTAAGAAAATTAGGCCACTTACATTAAACGGGCCCGAAAATCATTTATAATGTAAGATCACAGGGTTCCCACCATACGTTCGGCTTGAAACTTTATATGTAGCCTGAGGACCATAAATTAATCATACACATAAAATTTCAGCCATTGGATCCTTGTGTAAGTAGCCCAACAGACATATTAACCCCTTAAATCCTGATTTGGGGCCTGCCTGATATCTGGATATGCTTCAATTTTGGTCTTAACCCATTAAATTATATGGCAAACAATTTGGACGGAGTGGATCACTCGAATACATCACCATAGGACCCACACACGCAATGCGTATGCATAATGGGTACAAGTCCCGCCGCCCACTGAAACCATCTAAGTCGGTCAGCGTTGCGCTGACCGACGAATTCTTAAAAATAACCAAGATGCAACAACATCTTCCACGCAACGCTGATTCATGCTTGTGGGCCCCACCCATCTCACATTTCACTGATCCAAACCGTCCATTCACTTAGAAGGATGGCCAAAACCCTCTTCAAGCTTTACTTTTGGTCCCATACACGTAAATATTAGCAGATCATAGTTCAAACTTAAGATGGACGTCAGAAGCAAAACATTAGTGGACCACACCAAAATTGGACTAAAACCACCCCTTCTCGACTGGTTTTTGCAAGGAATTCAATGTACGGGATGGATTTCATCAAAAACATCACTGTGGGGCCCACCGAACACATCAGCGCAACTCCTATGTTGATCTTACGCAATGTCTGGATGCCTAGCCACGGTGGGCCATTGTGTGATCACAATCACGGTCAAATCTATGATCCAGACCGTCTAGAGGCGAGATAAGGTGTCCACGATTATCACCAAGAAGTCAGATGTCCAAATTGGTTGGCCGATCCACGCCAAACTCGGGCCAAATGCAACTGTATTTGTGTTTTTTACGAATTCTGCTGCGAAACAGAGTCGGTCTGGCTCTAAACTGACTCCCAGCAAATCTAGACCGACACACATCCTCTATAAAGGAGAGAGGGATGTGAAAAATAAAGGGGGTAGTTGTGCAGGCAAGGTGGAGACGGCCAAGATTTTCTTCTTTTCTTCCTTTATTTTTTTAGAGTTTTTAGCATGATCATGCCTATGATCGGCTAAACCACTTAGCTAGGGCTAAGAGGTAAAGCTTATGGCGTGATGGGTAGTATTCTACAGCTTACATTCATGTTTATGAACTGATATTGATTTTAGTCTGATTATAAGGAATGCCTTTAGTTTTTAATGGTTTGTTGTGACTTAAATTACAATAGATCTGTGATGGCTTTGAGTATTTCTTTTTCATTATGTTGATTGTGAAGTTAAGAAGCCCTGTTGTTCACCATTGCCCCTTGGACATGGTTGGATGATGAAATTCTTCCTAACATTCATACATCTTTCAGATTGATTGTGAATTAGTTTAATTTTGTTGTTTACTTTGTCTCATGGGCATAGTTTTGCGATGGAATCAACTCTAATTCCCATACCTTTCATCTCTTTAAAAACTAGATCAAAAAAGTTCATATTGAGTTTTAGTGATATATTTTTCAATTGGATGAAGATGGGACTCGAAGTCCAGTTAAGATCATGAATCAAGCGCAGATCTCCCTTATCTCTACAAGTGGATCCTCTAAATCCCTAGTTTCTCACCTTTAAATATTATAATTTTATTTAAATAGTTCACCATTATTTTTCTTAATTTTACCAAGATTTAGATTACATCTTCGTCTAGTTCTAGTTCTGGTTACTTTCAGATTGCGTATAAGGTTTCATCCCTGTGGATTTGACCTCGGTCTTACCAAGATTACTACTACATCACAACCATATACTCGGGGTTTGAATAGGTAGGTGAGGGCGGGTGTGGCTAGAGAGAGATGTAGAGAGAGAGAGAGAGAGAGAGAGAGAGAGAGAGAGACGGTGGTCGTAAGGAATGAGGGAGAGAGGTGTGCGGGATCTCAACAGGGGAATATGGTAAAATCCCCTGTTTATAGGGCCGAGTATATATGAGGTTAGTATATTCCTTCATCTCTCACAGTAGAAGATAGATCTTCCATCCAACGGCTTAGGTGGTGACAATGCTCGACCTTATGGGATGGTTCTATACATTGGGCGTATAATACCTTCCCCACCCCCCCCCCCCAACACACACACTCTTCCCATGAGGTCGAGTTATGTGGGCCCCACCATGATGCGTGTCGAACATCAACACCCTGCATTTTATGCGCCCCCTTTAAATTATGGGATAACCCAAAAATCAACTATATATGGAACTTAGGTGGGTCATACCATCTAAAATCATGTGAAGACATGCCTAAAACATATAAAAGCACTTGGTGGGGCCACCTAAAATTTGGATGCATCTGAAACTTAGTATAAGCCCTTATCTAAGTGGGACATACATAATGGATGGGATGGATTTATGAACCACACCTCAGTGGGCCCAAAAAATGATTATGAATGTTTTAATGGTAGGGTAACCCCTCTCAACTTTTGTACATGGTGTGGCCCATAAAAGTCATCGATTGACTTGATTTTTAAGCCCTAGACCCACCATGGAATGATGCATTTGACTGAGGGGGTAGATGTTTGACACACATCACGGTGGGGCCCACATAGCTCGACCTGATGGGAAGTTCCCATGAGCTCGATTGCAGGGAACCATTTCCCATATATATATATATATATATATATATATATATAGAGAGAGAGAGAGAGAGAGAGAGAGAGAGAGAGAGAGAGAGAGTAATGGTCTCCTGTGAACCATCCTTATAAAGCCACTGCAAGAGGGTCATGGATTTCCTTATATAGCCTTTCACATGAGATGGTGGGTGGGGACACTGCTATGTTTATGAGAAATCCACTCCGTCCATCCATTTTGTGAGCTCATTACATTACTTTTGACCAAAAATCTGGAGAATTAAAAACTCAAGTGGGTCTCACCAATTGAGGAAAGAAATTCCTACTGTTGAAACCTTTCCGGGCTCCACCTCTATGTTTATATGTAATCCAAACCACTTATAAGGTTATTCTCACGTGGATGAAACAAAAACTGATAAAATACTCTTATAGCCAGTAGAATGTTTCAACGGTGATAGCTGAAAACCCACTGTTTCCTCTCGTGTGACCCACTTGAGTTCTGAATCCTCCTGATTTTTTAATTCTTGTCATTAAATGAGATCAAAAAATGGATGGATGGAGTGGATTTCTCACAAACATAGTAGTGGGCGCCACCCACCATCCTTGCGCTGAAACCTGCAGAAAATCCACGTCCCCACAGGATACCTTTATGGGGCCACGGATTGGCTACTGATAGCGAGACTGCTACTGAAGTGACGTCACCAAATTTCCTGGCCCCACCAAGACATATGTTTTGTATCAATGTCGTCCATCCATCTGGAGAGATCATTTTAAGGTAACATCCAAAGAATGAGTCACATCCAAAGCTCCAGTAGAACCACTACTAAAAAAATGACCAAAGGCTATGGACTATTATAGTTTTTAGCTACGGCTATACACCGTAGCTAATTTGTTATGGCTTAAAACCGTAGCTAAAATTATAAAAACCGTAACAAAAAGCTAACTCCGCCAGACGTACGTACAACCTTAGATACGTCATAAGGGACTCTACGAGGCCCATTAAAATGTGTGTACTCCATCTAATACGTCTATCAATTTTTTTAAAATATTTTATGCAGGAATCTAAAAAAGGAAGTAGATCGAAAGCACAAGTGGACCACACAGTAGGAAAGAGTGGAGATTAATCCATTGATCGATGGTGTGGTTCAATTAACCTTTGATTTGCCTAGATTTTTGGTTCAGTTCTTATTAAAAATATTAAAAAATTAATGGACGGAGTGGATATATCGATTGCATCAAGATGGACCCCATAAAGCCCTTGACAAGGTCATCCGTCCAGATCCCGTCAAATGTGAGTTGTGGAAGGCTCGTTATGGATTGTGCAATGGCTACGGTCATATTAGATTTTAGCTACGGTTAAAAACCGTAGTAGGCAAAAATATAAAAAACTGCACTACCTTTTTCTTTTCCCCCTCTCATGAAACACCCATTTTCCTCCACTCAACCCTATTCCCTCTCACTTCCGACCCTTTCTCTCTCTCTCTCTCTCTCTCTCTCTCTCTCAATCTCCTGCGCCCCTCTTCTCTATCTCTCTCAATCTCAATCTCATGTATCCCTTCACTACAAGAAAAAGCCGGTGATCATGGAAATCACCGGCAGCCGTCTGCCCCTGCTTTTGAAACATGGTTGCCGGTGAAAGGATGCGATTAAAATAGAAAATCCGGAGGGAATTTTTCATTTCCCTCTCTTATTGCGGGCGCACACCCCCTCCTCTCTCTCTCTTGTCTGGCGCACTTCTCCCTGCCCTCTCCCTTCCCCGATCTCTCTCTCCCATCTTGCTTGTTCCTTTGCCTTCCTCAATCTCTCTCCCTTCCTCTCCCTCCATCTCTCGATCTCCCTGATCTCCCTGATCTCCCTGAAAGCAGCCATTGATCAATCTCCCTCCAATAGCTGAAGAGAATAAAAGAAATCAGAGCACACGACGTGAAAGGTACTCTCTTTCTCTCTCATTTTCTCTTTTAATGGCCAGAAATTGGGCAATAACCATGGCAGTGGCAGCCATATCTGCCGTTGTCCATGGCCTCCTACATGTTTGAAGAAATGCTTCAACTAAGAATCCCTAGAACAGATGAAACAACCCTGTAATGGTAGTTTCCTAACTGTCCCCTTTCCATTTTGGGGCCTTGAAATCAACTGCACCCATGGTAAATAACATGTAGTGAAGTTGCAAAAAGGTGGGGTTTTTTATTTTTTATTTTTATTTTATAGTTTTGGTATTATTGAATAATGCCCACATGGTCTTGAGCTTTATACAACTACAGATACCTTTCCTCATAATGCTGTTTCTCTCCCGTTGTCAGATTTGTAGAGCAGTGTGGGAAGGAGCAGATTGGATTGAATACAAATCTAGGTTTTTTAGAGTTTTTCTTTTGGTTTGAATTGTGTTTGAGTAGTTGGTTTTTAAGTTGTTGTGGTAGGGTTCTTGTTTTTTATGGTTGTAGATTGAATAAAAATCTAGGTTTTATTGCTTTGTTTTGGTTTAGGTTGCTGTTTGGGAAGTTGGTGTGGTGGGATCTTGTTTTTGATAGTTGGAGCTGAAATGGGTTGTGTTTGTTTCTTGATTTTGAGATCTAGGTATTGAAGATTTTGAGACATCGTAGAGGATTTTGCAGTGTTTTGGGGAATTTGTGTTTTGTTTGGGTGGGGAAAATGGCTTCAAGCTTCGATATTTCAGATTGGTGGGCGAAGGAAACACAAAAGGGGACTCCAGTTATCGTTACGATGGAGAACCCCAACTACTCGTTTGTGGAAATCAATAGCCCAAACGTTGCATTCTAGCAGGTTGATAAGGACAGGGGGAAGAAGGCTAAGCAATTTACTTGATGTTCCTATTTTTTATTGTTTCAATTGGAGTGCCAAGTGAACTCCATCCTTCTATTTTGGCACTAGCTTAGAATAGATGATCCACTTGTGAAAGATCTAAGTCACTCATTAGGTGATCCCAATTTATAGCTCCATGGCATAAAAAATCAGACTTCTTTTATTTCGTTTTGTTTTTTTTTTATTTTTTTATTTACTATTATTATTGTTATTAAGGAAGCATATGTAGAGTTTAAGCACTTCCTTCTTGCATTTATGTTTGACAAAGAAGATCGGACATCTCCTGTGGCAAATGAGGTATTCAGGAAGTTTATCTTTTTCAAAATTAATTAGATAGTTTCTGCCGTCTTCGCTCTTGTTCAAAATTAATTTCTCTTGTGTTTATCTTGCACGTGATGTGGGTCCTTCATTGAAGCAGTATTAATTTACTAGAGAACATAGGAGCATGGTATTTTGAGGAAAAGTAGGTCCTATTAATTTTCAGGGATGCATGCAACGCGGTATTTGCAATGCATTCTGATTCACCATCAATTGCTCATAGGTAAGGCCCTTTGATCCTTGAGCATTACTCTTTAACCTCTCTTTATGTTGATCTTCTTTCTGTTAATTTGTGTTGATTTATGATTTGAGAAGAACCCTGTTTGGTTCTGGTTGTGGTGGTTATCTTCTTCCTCTTAATTGCTCTTGGAAGGGTTATGAGATGTGATTCTATCTGTTGGGAGTAGATATAAGGTACCGATCCTAAGGAAATGTATAGTTTTTGGAGGATTTGAATTCCATGAATTTTGTATTGATGGTGTGGTGATCCAGTTTATTGAATCATTTGAAAAAAATAAACCATTTTGTTGGTCTATTGAGCCATGCTGTGGATGGAAACGTCATGAAGATTATATCATTTTGGAAGATAACCAACCCTCTAATTTTATAATGATGGTGTTTAGAAGAGAAATTCGAAGTGAGAAGGTAGACATCTGGGTAAGTCAATCATCACCTCGTATTTTATAATAGACTAAGATTAGTCTATCATTTTTTGAACAATGCATGTTAATGGTGTATTTTAATTTGACATTATCTACTTAGTATAACACATTCCTTTTCTACATGGCTAGTAGATTTAGCATATGCTGCAATTACCTGATTGTATACTTTACCAGAAAATATAACACTAAGAATTACATGGAAAATCACAATAGAGGAGATCAATTGCTTTAACTTGCATTTTTCTGTTGTCATCCGTTTCCTGCTTCCACTTTCATCACTAACATCTTTCTCATTCATGACTTCTTACATATGATTAAAATAGGGAAAAAATTACTGTGTTGCATGATTAGAAATTGGAAAAATTTTTCTTTTTTTTTTGTGAATAATATGGCTAAGGTTCGTAACATCTGCTACCAAGTAATAAAAATTGACTGCATTGAATCAAAGAAAAATAGAATAAACTGGATTTCTCTTGAAAATCCCTCATTTGAAGCTAGGTATAAAAAAATGGTTATGTAAAAGTAACAGTGGGACCTCATTATGCAATAACAGGGCTGTAATGCCTGATCTGAAAATAAAAAAGGCTTGAAATGAGCCTGTAATGGCTGTAATAGGTTTGTAATGGACTAATAATGGGGGCAATATATATATATATATATATATATATATATATATATATATATATATATATATATATATATATATATTCTTTTTTTGACTGTTATGGCCCTTATTATATTCTCCATATGGCTAGCCATTATGGTAGCTGTTACTGTTACCGTTACCGAATACTTTTATTTAAATCCTCACCCAAGTGTACGAATTAAGGTCTTGTAGGGTTGTGACCAAGTGCACGACTGTCATCTTCCCTTTTCAGTATTGTCTGGTGTGTTATAGTTTGAATTTTTTAACCACATAGTATATCCATGTTGGAATAGAACGGAAGTGCAAAAGAAGTAGCCCATTCAATTTGATCAATCTACTCCTTGGGGAGGTTGGAAATCAAATGATACAGGAAATGAGAGGGTTGAAGATGCAAATCCCAAGATGTAAATTGTTTGAACCAACCAAGTGAATCATTTGCCAAACCACATGTTTAGGATAAGGACAAGATGTATGGTCAATCTAATTCTGTCTGGGGTAGTCAGAGCCCAAAGGGTACCCATACAGAGAGATCTTCAGACATTGGTGGTTGGAATGAAGACAGAGGACAAGATGAGTTGAATCAACCAACAAGATCTCCTGTTTGGAGTTCTTCCTCTATTGAGAAGTCTTCAGATGACAGCAGTTGGAAAGAAAATAGAGCACACGATTGGTCAAATCGACCGACCAGAGCTCCTGGATGGGGTTCTTCGAGTGCAGGTGACCGAAGAAACCAGAGAAGCCGTTCTACCCAGTCACCTGCACTTGTGGGGCCTGATGGTCGGAATGCTAATAGGATTCTCATTGCCACTAGAAGACGCTTGGATCTATTCACATGTGAGGAAGAGAAAATTCTTAATGATGTTGAACCAATTTCGCTGTCAAAAAAATGAATTCTGCATAATTCTAGCTGCTATGACGATGATCGGCTATCGGATGAAGATCAGTCCTGGGTACTCGATAATGTTTTTCAGCACCATCCTTACAAAGCGACAAAAATGGGTGAAAAGATTGACTATGTCACAGTTGGTAAGCACGACAAATACCAAGGTATCAGGTGCTTTTTTGTTGTCTCCACAAATGGTTTTAGAGCAGATTTCTCTTACCTCAAATGCCTGGAGAACTATGTCAAGGAGAAGTACCCTGATGGTGTTGAAACCTTCAACCAAAAGTATTTCAAAAAGCACCGCTCAGAGGGCATGAACCAGCAGCAAACGGGCATGAACCAGCAATAAACACTGTAGCTGTAGATCCAACCCCCTTGGGAAGATAGAACAATGAGTTTGTGTATTGGGTTTTTTACTGCGCATTGGTCATATGTATATATTTTCTGTCATCTGCCCTTCCTCAAATGTGGTTAACCTCTTGTTTGCCCCTTTTAACTATTGTATATATTCGTCATCCCTCTAATGAATGCACCACCCAATATGGGAGCGGTTCGGCCATATGGCTAAGCAGTTGGCTTCCATATGTTTAAACAGTTTTTTTTTTTTTTTTTTTAAATAATTATCAAATCATCTGAATTAGGAAAAATCACTTTAAAAGGCCTATTTCAGGATTAAGTACTGAAATTTTTTTTATAAATGGACCAAAGTTTTTGATTTGCGAGATGTTCACCATTCTGATTATCAGGATCATTGCTTTCAATTTTAGAGAATGAGTTGCTCTCTTTCATTTGATTATTTTTAGATAGGCACGCGCCAAACAATGGGAAGTGACTAATGATCAAGGCAACCATTGTGTCATGATATTGAAAAATTCCATGAGATCTTGCATAGTTAAGAAATGTCATGATATTTGGTGCAACAAACGCACATGAGATCTTGCACAATCAAGAAATGTCATGATATTTGGCTTGTTTCTTTTCTAATCCTAAACTAACTTGGTACTCTATGGTTCAACATATTGCTAGTCTGCATGTTTTTTCTAGTTACTCTATGATGTTTATTTGCCATTCAACCTGTTTATAAGCTTCTAATGGTAGGTTTACTGTAGATTAAGCCCAGTTTCACTGCATGAAGGGTTATGGAATCACATGAAAGGTTATTTACTAGTTAGCTTTGTATCCCTGCTAGATCTGGCTACATCTTTGGATCAGGGAAGACTTTGAGCCAGCAAATTGGAAGCATCACATTTGCTATGGAAAGAATGATTTCAATACTACTAAACAATTTGCATAGTACATCCATTCTTTATCACTTCAAAATTTCTGTTTTAGTTTTTATGATTTTATGAGTACATTATTTTGTTCTGGATATAATTTTTGTACTCTCATTTGAATGAAGGAAACTGGAAGTTATTACGTTTATTTTATTTTGTCTAGTTGCATTGCATTTGGTGGGAATCAAGTTTTTAGCATTCGTGCTTGATCTATCACTGTTTGGAAGGAAATGCAGCCTGCCATATCTATTGTTAAACAGTCGTAATAAAATTACATCATGTAAACACTAAATTAGTTTTAGTGCATCTATTAACTAAACTATAGGAAGCAATTTTATTATTTTGATTGCTTGTCAATGCTTTAAATTGCTAGCTTCTTTGATTTGATGGTCTTCACTTGTTAGAAATTAAATACTTAGATAATGATGGTTGTTAGTTAGAATATCTGATAATTGTATACATGCACCAATCCTTGGTTACCTGGAATTTTTGTGATTGTTCAATGTTCTACATTTTCTATTCTAATTTGTCTTAGATAGCCATTTTTTTTTTTATTTTTTTTGTTGAGTTCACAAATCATACAATTTGCTCCGAATTAAAATGCAATTTCTAAAATTTTCTTTCTTTTTATTTATCTAAAATTCTGTGTAGTGATGCTTTCAAGAGACTAGTAAAAGCACCAATAAGAATCTGTGGCGATCGACAGATCGAAAGAATTCATTCATCTTCAATAGTTAAGTTCTTTTTAAATAAAAATAAAAAAAAATCTCTCCCATTTTATTTGATTTTCCTGATCTGTTATTATCATTTGCTTGTTTTTCTTTGATCCATCTCGTTTCATCTAGAAAAAATAGATTTTTTCCATTGTTTTGATAGATTCATGTGAGTTTCACTTCGGTTAATTTTCACCATACAACTTGTTTTTGTATGTTATGTAACAAGGTACAGAAGGTTTGAGAGAATGTTAGCCTCGCAGGGCGTGCCTGACTCCCACCATCAGATGGCACGTTTGTCAGAGATATGGCATATGCCCATTTATTTTCATATGGAGCCCTTGAATTAGCATGTGCATGTTTATCTCTCTTAAGTACTACCATACCCAAGTAATATAATCTTTATAAAAAAATCGCCTAAGTCCTGTCAATTTGAACAACTCAATAACTGCTCCCGTGTCAGGTCCAAGTCACTCTATGAAATGAGCCCCCAACAATTTTATCTTATCAAAACTTCCATTTGGAAATACTACATCCAACAAAAAAAATATTAGGGGAATAAATCATTTGTTTTTTAATGCATTGTTAGGGTTGGGAAATGGAGATCCACCTTATTTTTAAAGGGCCTTCTGATGATTATTTTAAATCCACCTTATTTTTAAAGGGCCTTTTGATGGAAATAGTTTGGAGGGAAATAAAAAGTGTATTTTGTTTTTGGTGCTTCCTTGAGACACCATACCATTTTCTTAATAAAATGAGCTAGGGAAGTCATTAGCTCTATAACTCAAAAATTTCCCAAATCCTCTTTACTTTCTCCTCCACAAACTAGTATCAGAGTCTCTTGGCTGATTTTTTTCTTTTTTTTCAAGAGGCAAGTTTGCAGAATACAGAACGCATACTGATGTGGCACATGTTAGTGATATCTGAGCCATTCATCAAGTGATAGCCACCATAAACACGACCTCAAGTGTTTGATCTGTATTTAGTGTATCAATTTTTGGATGTAATGTGAATATATTCAAAGCGGAAGAAATTTCTTTTACATGTGCATATAAGGGTGCTAGGAACTTCCTTCTTGTCCCGTTTTATGCATGCCTAGTTTTAATACATGTATATGCTTCAACTTAATTTACATATTTTTAAACTAGCCAAATCTTTGATCATAAGTTTGATAATTAACTGTTTCTTTCATAGGAGAGATTCTGATGACACACATGTAAATGGGAGATGGATGTGCAGATGGTGGCATGGGAGTCCATTTCCTTTATGTGGTTTCTCTTCTCACTTCCTATTTGGATTTTTTTTTCTACGGTGGATCTTGTGGTTTCCTTGTAGGGATTGTCACATGTTAGTTGTTGGTTCTACAAAAGATTTTGTTGGATCTCTGTTTCTTAGAAGATCTGGTTTATGCTTGGTGGTATCATGGTATGTGAGCTTCAATTGTTGTGTTCATTCATCTCCGACGTTACATTTATAGATTTCATTGAAATAGTTATATTTCTCTCCCATTGTGGACACTATTTCTTTCTTTCTTTCTTACGTGAACTGTGTTGCTGGTTGAAATGAGTCCCTATACAAAGATTTCAGGCTAGTCCACCTGATGCATGGCTAAATGTCCTACAACGATGGCAGGTTAGCAGGCATGGCTTGTAGTGGTGCATGTTTAGAGCTATTTGGGAATTAAATAGATCTGTTTAGAAAATCAATGGCCACTTATGGAATATTTTTCAACTTGTGAAGTTGATCGACTAGGTTGGGTTAAAGGATCTTGAAATATGCTCTTGATTGATCTTTCAGTAGACCACTATGTTAGTAATTTAAATTGCTTCAACTGGATTTGTCTTATGCTATGTCTTGGCAGCAATTTTCTTTTAGTTTGGTTTGTTACATTGTTTTATGGTGTAAGATGAATGCTTATGCATGATGAGTTAGATTTTGTGTTCTAGAGTATTTTGAGCCTACCTGTCTGTGCCTTCTATGATCTCTTTCCACACGATCAAGTCGTCCTTCTTCCACAATTTGGTGACTACGGTGATGGTAAGTTGCCATTGGAGGATGAGGATGCTGTTGGAAGTCATGTTGTTTGATTGGGATAGCCACTGGAGGATGATGATGCTGTGGTGGTGGTAAGTTTCCACTGGAGGATGAGGATGCTACCACCACCATCCCTCCCTGATGACTGCTGTTTGATCGGAAGGAAATTTTTGTCTCCTCTACCAACATCACCATGCACCTTCCTAAGATTGGGGGCAGCCTTCCCAGGTTCTAGCCTGTACAAAGGTTGTTTCTTATTATTAGACCGACTCCACCTCTTCTCCTGCCTTACTTTCTCATCCTCGGCTGCCAATTCCACACCACTTTCCAGCTCCCTCTTGATGATATCATACTCATCCATGAAGTCTGCCTTCCTGGTCACATCAACTCAGAATTTCCTTTGCTTCTCTAGTGCTGCCTTCAACTTCTCCTTGTCAATCTTTCTGATGGCATCTGGTGGACAGTAACCTTTCAGCCCTTCACTGTATGAAGAACTCTAACCACCCATATTGCCAGAGGACTTGTGAGACAACCCTTCATCCTTCCATTCCCTCATTTCCACAGTAGCCTCGTTTCTTTCTGAATCTGAACTGGTAACATTCTTGGATCTGTTTGAGGCTTCAACAATGTTTTCCTGGCTGCTGCTACAGGGAAATTGATATGGTTCATGATGTTTTTGGTCCCTGCTTCCACCACTTCCATTTAACACCTTGTAGTCACTCCTGGGCTCTGTGCTTCCATAATCATTACTTTGGTTTTGAATACTTCTTTGAGGCACACTTTGATGATTGTCTGTAGATGATTGGTCCGGCCCTGTTCGAGCTGATGATATAATTAGGCCTCCTTGCTTGAGAGCAGCTGCTCCAACAACCGGAGAATAGTTGTTTATTGAGATAGGGTCAACACCGACTAGAGTCTTCACCATTGCTCCTCGATGATGATTAAACCCTTCACTTGAACTCCTGTTAGAAGGTGGTGGCGCTCTACAGTTTTGCTCATATAGTTCCAACATTTGATTGCTAACCTCTACAGGGAATAATACATGTCAGAACATGAACAGTAAAATCATCTAATCCAGCCCCCATTTGATTAAACAGGGAAAAATAACAACTAGAATTTGAACCTTCCAACTGCCGTGGGGTAACATCAAATTCTTGCCACCAGACCTTCTCACCATCAGATGGAAGCTTCACTTTCAGAAACTTAGCAGTAGGAAGATGGCACCAGCTACAATATGATGGGGCTTAAATTGCAGGCAGAGTGATGTCCACAGCCTGCATTAGCCTCTCCAGTGTGTAAACAATAGATTGATACAGAGAGAGAGCCCTGACTAGCTGGTTCTCTGCAGATGGCCTTTGGCCTGCATTTTTCCTCTGCAGATTGACACACACACACACACACACACACACAGCCCTGACCAGTGTGTAAAAAATAGGCTGCATTTTTTTGGGGATCTGTTTGAAATGAAGTGATTTTTTGTTTTTTTGTTTCTATAATTTTTTCTGTTGCTTCTATCTTAGTTTGGTGGTAGTTGTCTTATATTTATTTAGATTATTCCATTGTGTTTAATATATGCCATCCAATATGCGGCCCACTGTTAAGTTGCAGTGCTGTAGTACTCCCTGTGAATGTGAATATGTGGAGGTGAACAGATTGGGCAGATTTTAGATCATACGAAAAATTCAAATTTATATTTTTTTGTGAAATTATTTTGTTGATTTAATGCATCTATTTTTGTAGACACTATTTCTATAGACCTTCCATATTGGTCAACGAGTTCTTAAACCAAGTGATGGTATATTGTGGCTGGTATGGATTTGGAAAACCATCATTTGTCTTTACAGTTACTTTGGGTGCTGTTGGAATTAAAAAGCTACTTGTAAGCAAATAAATAGATGTCACCCAATTGCATGTATTGCAGGGGATCCATGAAGAGTCACAATCCATATAGAGATGCATAGCTAGAGAACTTCCATGATTGGTTGCCTTGTATAAAACAATGCTTTTATGGATCCTTTCATGATATTCCAGCTATTGTGACAAATTTCAATATTGTTAGTTATCTAGGAGGTTTCAATTTTAGTAACCTTGTGATTTTATTGCCCTTCATAGTTAACCATCATGTCATGTGTAGATTCCTAGTATTTTTTTTTAATTGTGTTGCTGACTCTATTGGAAAGGAAAAAGTTGAGGTTTGGTAAATTCACATGGCAGCCCTGCCATCCACATGCAGGCTGTCTGAGTAATAGAGAGTAATTTTATTACTAGAAAGTGTTGTGATGCAAAAGAACATGATTAAGATAGTGATGTTGGAGACTAGTTGTTGGATTTTATCATTTTACTTGGATGGTTTATTTGGATGTGTTGTCAAAAAAAATTGTAATTATTTGTACTTATAAACCGAAATGACCAAATTGTAATTTCCTTGCTTCTAAATATACACTTCAAATCATAATGTATTGTTTGGGTGTTGATTATGTCAGAAAAATGAATTTAAAACATTGACTTTTGTTTTCTTAAATTGCAGATTTAGTTGCACATATAGGCAATATAAGTACCTTTTCTGGAAAGAAAATCTGCATGTATCGGTATGCAATAGATTAATTTGGATATATCTTCCAAACAAACTCACATGAATACGAGGAAACTATGAACAAACCCACCATATCCTGTAAGCTTTCATGACACATCTTGTTTATTTTCTATTTAATGTAAACATTGGCCTAATTCTTTGAAAATTTTTGTATCAAGAAACATCGTAAAGGAAGCTGGACTTGTAAGCATGATTTTCACCATATTAATGTATAATGCTTCAAAGCTTTAGGTGAGTTGGTCTACCACTATTTTTGTGAATTTAAAACATCGCAAAGGAAGTCAGAGAATTAAATTTTGCTAATTTAATATTGCAGTGTTCAAGTGTCTAGCTTTTTGTGCTCATACCATTTGCCAGTAAAGAGGCAATCAACCTCGTCTCGGTAAGTATACTAGTTGAAGTAGCTTTCTTTCGGAAGTAGACCCATTCCAAAAGAACCCCAAATACATGCAAGGTTCATATTAGATCATATTGAGAATGTTGGAAGTTATCAATATGAATGATTTTGCAGATTGAGAATGTTGGAAGCTATCAACATGAATGATTTTGCATGTAATCTGATTACTTACAAGCACACAGTAGAACTCATATGCATTTATTTGTTTATACGTCCAAATAAGTTGGTTATAATCTTCTATTCCTTATCCATATGTGATGTAACGAATCTGTATTTTGGGTTGTTTGGAAACTAGGAATTTACAAGTTGCTAAAGAATTTATTTTATGGAAAAAAATTCTTTATGAGAAAATGATTGGGTGTACCTTACCATCTAAGTTCTCTTTGGCCATCTAGGAATTTATAAGTTCTCTTTTTGCCATAACCCAACCAAATCTAAGTGGGTGTACCTTACCATCTAATCGTTGTCCATCTTTTTCCTAAACAATTGATATTCTATATTCTTTGACAGAGCTTATCAAATTAAAGTTTATATCTCACAACTACTGGCCACACTTGTAACAGGTAACAGGACACTTCAGCCTAATACAAGTCAGGCCGCTCAAATCATGGGCATACATGTACTGATCCAAACTCAAACCATGGGCACATCTGTAGATGGGGCAGATGCCAAAGTGCTCCATTATTGTATGAAGCATCAAGTATCTAGTGCTAGATGCTAATATCTTAGTTATGTCAGGTATGTAAGGCACATATGTATGAGTTCCAAACTGTTCATCTATTATACCTAACTGTGGATACTCCATATGTTCGAAATCATAAAAACCAAATGATCTAGAGCCATGCCACTATTTAATAGGTTTTTTTTTTTTTTTGTTGAATGTGAGTTCTTTATGAATTGTTCCTATTCTAAGGCCCATGGATGACTTGTTTCCTAGAAGTTTTTCCAACCACATGATTTAGGGATAGCTTGGATAGAAATTTCAGTAAAAAAAAATGTGAAAATGTGATGGGCCTTGCAATGCTAGCTTGGCTCCTCCTTTTTTAAATGCAGATTTTGTAGATTTCTAAAATCATGCCGTGTTTTATTTGATTGGTAACATTCAAACAGATAGTGATAGGATTAAATGATTGATTGTTTTCCATGCTTCTGTCAAAAATAATAGCGCCACCAAAAGCGTCAGTAAAGGTAGAATGAGCGCCGGAAAAGGGTGTACAATTAGCGGTGCTCAGACAAGCGCCACAAAAGATGTACTAGCACCGGTAAAACTTTTACCGACACCCCCAATTATCACCCCCAATTATCGGCGCTTTCCTAGTGCTGCGAAAAGAAAAAGCCGGCGCTTTAATGGCTTTTGTCGGCACTTAAAAGTGCTGGTAAAGATCCTTCTTCTTGTAGTGTCTCCATTCTCATTTTTCTTAGCCCTGCAATCCAAAAGAAATAGGCAACTGCAACTCAGCAGCATATCAGTTGTTTAGATGTTCCTGAAACTTCTTATTTCCCAAGTATCTCCCTGTTTTTGTAGACTTCTTATTGCCTTTTTGGTTTGGGTCTTTCAGCAGAAAATGTCGACTGTCGTTGATAGTGAAGAGGAAGATGATGAGGTGCTTGAGCTGAAAGAACGACTGACAGCGTATAACATTGATTCTCCTTCAAATCAAACAGGTATATGATCATCCATGTGCAGTAAGCTTTCGGATCAAAGCGAAGTTGAGAATAGGGGTTTGTTGATGGCAAATTGATAACCAGTAGAAGCACATCCATGAAGTTTTTGCTTGCGATTGTTGAGAAGCTATTTGGCTACGAGAAGGCATTGAATCTTGCTGTTAATGAGAACTTTAAATAGACATATAACTATTATGTTAGCATTGTACTTTTGTGAATGGAAATGAATGATTTGGTTTGATTGAATGAATGATTGATTTAATCATGAAGTATTTATCTATATTAGCTTATATGAGTTATCAGGGTGTACTACAATGGTAAGAGCTGCCATTACTATTTAATTTTTGTATTAATAATAGGCATTAGCTACAACTATTAACCGTAGCTCTTTGTTGAAAACCGTAGCTCTTGCTAATTTCAGTTTTTTGCTACAGTTCTCATTCTACTTTTAGCTACAGATATAATCCGTAGCTGTATATAATTTTAAGCTACGGCAACACTGCTACGACTTTAATCCGTTCCTATAGCATCCATAGCCGCAGCTTTGAACCGTAGCCTTTTATATGAAAACCGTAGTTGTCACTAATTTAAGCCTATTGCTACGGTTCTTGCTTAACTTTTAGCTACAGGTATAATCCGTAGCTCTAAATACTTTAGCGCTACAGAAGCAATGGCTACGGATTTAATCCGTATCCACTATTTCTATGGCTACGGATTGAATAGCTTTTAGACCTATGGCTACGGTAGCAATGGCTACGGTCGTGCTATGGACTTTAACCGTAGCCATAGACCTTTAGCTACGATTTCTATCCGTAGCCTTTGTCCAATTTTTTGGTAGTGAACCCACCACATAAATAGTAGGGAGAGTGACGCCACCAGTAAAAACTTTTAAAGGCCACAAAAGTTTTTGATCAAGCTTATATTTTTATTTTCCCTTCTTTAATGTCTTTGTTAACTTTTGAGTTATATTTCAAAAAAACATCAGAATGGGCCTTAGAAAGGTTTCAATGGTGGGCATCAATTTTCCCGCTATTTTCTGTGGTGGGGTCCATTAAAGCTTTGGATCTGCCTCATTCTCTAGTTCATGGCTTAAAATTATATCTGCAAATGGATGGACGCTGTGGATACAACACATATATCGTCCATAGAACTTGGTGATATCACTTGCATAGCCACTTTCGCTACTCAATCGTATATAATTCGCGTCCCTTTGTGCACTCCACCTCCCTGTCCCCTTGTAAACTTAGATAGGGTGGGGCCTATAGTGATGCCTATGTGAAATCTATTCCCACCATTAGGTAACTGTTAGAAATTTAGCCGTAGGGCTAAGATAATATGTAGATATGAGTCATGGTCTACTGCACACTAGTCCGCAAACCTTATCAATAGTCTTAAGTTGGGGTTAGCTGAAGTGGGGCTAACCGTAATGTTTTGGTGAAATCCAGCTCGATCATCATGTGAGTCACCCTATTTTAACCATAAGGTCCAAAAATTTGCATAGTTTTTAACTCAAGTAAGCCATTCCAAGGAAAATATGTGATCCTGATAGAGTAGCTCTAGAGGAGGCTAATGTTGTGTGTTATTAAAAGACTTAACCAAAGAAGTCTCTATCGTCATTCCATCCTTGAAACACTAGGTTTAGTTAGGCTGTGATTCAGACCATCTTGATGTATGTGTTATATATCCACTCCATCTCTCAGTATTACCCACTCATTTTAGGGCATTGACCCAAAAATGAACCACATCCGCATCTCAAGTGGACCACACCACAGAAAACATTGGTGGTTGAACACCCACCATTAAAAACTTCCTAGGGCCCATCGTAATGTTTATTTGTCATCCAGCCAAACCATTAGATGACACAAATTTAGGTTAGCTACTTAAAAATCAGGCTCATCCATGATATATGTGGCCCATAACTAGTTAAACAATTTAGAGGGTAAGTGTCACCCTCAAGCTATTTCCATTCTTATGGTCCATTTAAATCATGGTTGGCTTTAGTTTTTCAACCATGGGCCTAAAACCAAGGCATTTACGTGATAGTCAGAGTAGATTTTTTTAATGCATAATATTGGGACCCCATTGAAGGTGGACCACCCCTTCCGTGAATGGTTTTCACGACTGTGTAGTTGTAAATGGCTTTCACGTAAAGTGAATGGCTTTCACAACCTCAAATGGTGTCCTGATTTTCTGTCGCATTCCATGAAATGAGCTCACATAATGGATGGATGGAGTGGATTTCTTACAAATATAGCGGTGGGTCCCACCCATCATCCTTGTGCAGGAACAAAATTCTCGTTCCCTTGCGGTGGGAATTGGATCGCAGCATGGTATCTTGCAGGATGGTTCGCAGGAGACCATTACTCTCTCTCTCTCTCTCTCTCTCTCTCTCTCTGTCTCCCTCTACACACACACACACATGGAATGCTCACCTGGACACCTTCCTACCTGAGCACCACATGTGTCATGAGCACAAAATTTGAATGGTCTACGTGATGCTGCACCCCTTGAAACTCTATGGGCCCAATTTCATCTTGATCTAAAACTCTAGTGGGCCATGACAAAGAGAAATGCAAATCAAGGGAGGAAATTGATTCCTTTTTCCATGGCCCACCATAGTTTTGTTTCGAGCTGTATGAGTCCCACGATGATGTGTGTCGAATATCAACACCGAGCATTTGATAAGTCCCCTTTAAATTAAGGGATATCCCAAAAATTAGCCGTATACGGATGTAACACCCTGGAAATTGGGGGTTGTGCATAAACTCGACTTCCAAGTCTCTGGGTATCACTTATAACTGATTTTTATTAGTTTACGTTTAATCAAGTTAAATGCGCAGCTTGGAATTACTTGGAACATGAAGTACAATCACAACTAGTCTACTGAAATGCCAAAGGTCAAATATATACAAGTCCAAAATAATATAAATGGGTTGCACAAGGTGTTGCCCAACAAAATCATAAAAAGAATCATATGTTTCAAAGGATGGTGCACTGAGCCCACTACTCAGCAATCTAAAATCCAGTCTCCTAAGTCGATGAAGAAGTGCCCATCAACTGGAAGTAGGACAGGTTGTCATCCTCATCAAGACTCGCACTGCCAGACTCCTCGTACTCTGTGTCACCTGCATCTATAGGAGAGTCTGGTTGGTGTTTTAAAATACCGTCCCAGTGTGGAGTGAGTAATCAACTCAGTGGGTGCTCTTAGTCTTAAGTTACATAAACATCAATTATATTATGAATTTAATGAAAGGCAATACATGCATAAAATTCTAACTAATCTTGTTAATGTGTGTGCATTGTTATTATATGATGCATGCCCTCGTAACAATACTCCCTCGAGCGATTCCATCTAACGATCGCGTATGACCAGCACCCTCTCATTGTGACCTCAACTGCCGAGTCGTAAAAACCTAGCTAATGCAATGCATGAATAATGTTAGTCGAGTTCTTAATTAATTCCATTCATCGAGCAGGTTAGGAAAACTGATACACCACACGTGTCAATGCCCTTAACTGGTTGCGATGCCAAGGCCCCTTATGTGCGAGGCAATGGCACCGCGATCCTTGATCCCATCGGGTTCCCCATCTCTGACTTCAAGAACATGGGGAGTGCTGGGAAAAGGGATCGCTTGCGGTTATTAAGGGGAGGTTCGTCACCCTAGCGTAGGCCATCAACTCAGACACAGTATCTCATTCCACCATGCCAGGCTCACGAGTTTGTGGATCGGCTTCAAATGGTTAGCAATAAGCTACAATGGTTGAAGGGTGTTCTAGGTTCCATACATATGTGAGCAAATAGGGCTAACAGATAAGGTTAGTTAGTAAGTAGACTAAACCACACGAGTTCAGGCAAGTACGTGGCAGTCGACATTGGGCACGAGCGTCCCATGTAACCTAACTATGGTGGCCCACACGCACATGCCCAAATCCATGGGTTTAGCCTTAGGATAGTCTTACCAACGGGACCACCTTCACTCGCCTCATATTCCTGAACAAAATGGTACTCCATAACATGCTAACATTCAGGGTTATCATTTAGCATATGCAATATCACGCAATTCATATTTCTCAACATAGAACTTAAATTTTTTAACAAGCAAAGCTAATATTGTTGTGACATCAAGTACATGTGTGTTGTGTGGTTAGTGAGGAAGCTAGTCATTTCACATATATACATATCATAAGAACAAATGCACATGGGTTAATAAATCATATATGCTACAAGGTAACATCATACACAAATCAACATGACATGCACATGCATCATCAAATTTACACCATTCATGTAAGAGACAACAACATTCCATAACTATATGTCAATTGAAAGAATCATGGTATGGTCTTTCCTATGTCCTCTCTAGATCCTCCAAATACATCATCCACGCAATCAAAATCATTAAACTCATATTAAAATTGGTGTTAGGCCACCTAAGGATAATAGTCCACACTTATGGATCATTGAAGGCTTGGAAAATGATCTAGGAGTGCCGAACTCGGTGTCGATCGGCCGGAATCCTAAGACAATGTACTTACATGCTAGAATCTCATGCAAATCCATCCTCAACATGAGGGGTTTCTTAAGAGATGGGGGATTTACCTACTCAATCGGTAGAGAGGGGTCCTTCCAATTGTGGGTGAAGGATTTATTGAGGAAGAGGTGATGAATTGCAAGAATCGGACTCCTTTGGGCCCCCCTCGATCTATAATCCACTTTCTCCCCTTCTACACTCTCCCTCCCTCTCTTCTTTCTTTCTTCTTTCTCCCTTTTCTCTCTTCTCTCTTTCCTTTCTCTAGGGTAAATTCGTATGGGGAGAGGGGTGCCCCAAAGAAGCCCCTTTTATAATGCCAGATTTGGTGCAAATGGCCCCAAGTGTTGAGTTTTTACTATATTAACCCTATAAGAGGATTTTTTTAACCTCTAGGGCCCACTATGGGGTGTATAAGTTGATATACACTGTAGGATGGTTAGCCTTAATAATGATCTACGTATGGATATAATTGGCCCGCCATTTGGATGTGCCAATCAATGGATACGATTAGAAGTCTGTTTAACGGTCACTGATGGTCGATCGAGGTCGCGGGTATACGGATATGAGTAGAAAAATATCCTTACTCCATGTGTGAAGTTTGGCCATAAACCGATGGTTTGAAATCCTCAACTTTGCATAAGAGTGGACGACCCAATTCACTTAAGTTCTAGCTCCTTTCTTTAGGGTATTTGCATTTCTCATGCACTCATCTTTCGGCTTAAGTTGAGAGGTTCTAGGCACCACCCAAGTCTGACTCCCGTGATGGACGTCAAGCCCAATAAGACAGACATTACTCTATAATTTTAGAACTAGTGACCCACCAATGAGCGGTCTAAAGCTTGTTTGGAGAATCGAAGCATTTATAGAATGAATTTGGTAGTGAGATTTCTGATGGGCAATGATTAGGGTTTGGATTAACTATATTTATAGTATGGTCTATTTATAACTAGTGAAAGTGAAGATTAGGTCACGATTACTTTGAACTGTCGATTTTAGTCTAAAAGAGTAATGGGGTTGATTTGGTCTATTAGTCAAGATCCGAGCCTTATCTGATTCGGCTCCGGTTAAATATTTAATTTAGTCATGATTGTCTTGATTAGTTAGTAATGGGTCGGTTAAATTTGGGTCATATATAAGTAAATCATGGGACTACACCTGATGTTCAAGTAATCGGGCGCATTCGTTGGCTTCATATAGTTGACTAATTTAACTTGTGCGGTTCTTTACTGGTTTCACTCCTGTATATACTAACATTGAGTGTTAATGGTCATTAAGTGATATTATAAGTTAATTACCTGAAAAAAATTTCAAGGATTTTTGAAAATCCAAAACAGTGAAAATTCAGAATGTTACAACGGAACTTAGGTGGGCCATACCATCTAAAATCATATGAAGACATGCCTAAAACATATAAAGCACTTGGTGGGGCCCACCTGAAATTTGAATGCATCTGCAACTTGGTCTAACCCCTCATCCATGTGGGACACACATAATGGATGGGTTGGATTTTTGAACAACATCTCGGTGGGCCTAACAAATGATTATGAATGACTACAAGAAAACACACTTTTATCAACGAAAATTTTCGTAAGCAAAAGGCTTAATTTCCCAGCAAAAAATTTTTACCAATGAAAATTTTCGTTGGCAATTTCGTAGCTAAAAGCTCGAGGGGAACACCTTTTACCCATGAAAAAAAAATTTCATTGGCAAAGGTAAGACTTTTGTTGACGAAAGTTTTCGTAGGCAAACAATTTTACCAACGTTGCATTTCGTTGGTAAAAGTATTGACAAAACTTTTTACCTACGAATAGTTTTGCAGGTAAAAATACATACAAAACACTTTACCTACCAACAATTTTGTAGCTAAAAATATATACATGACTTTTGACCTACGAATACTTTCGTAGCCAAAAATATTTGAAACACTTTTTACCTACCAACAATTTCGTAGCTAAATATATTAACAAGACTTTTTACCTACGAATACTTTTGTAGCCAAAAATATTAAAAACACTTTTTACCTGCCAACAATTTTGTAGCTAAACATATTTACAAAATTTTTTACCTATTAACAATTTCGTAGCCAAAAATATTAAACTCATTTTAGCTACCAAAAATTTCGTAGCTAAAAATATTAACAAGACTTTTTACCTACTAATAGTTTCGTAGCTAAAAGGTATATTCGTAGATAAAAATACTTATAAAACGTTTCCCTACCACCAATTTTGTAGCTAAAAATTCCTTTACCTACGCATATTTTAGTAGGTAAAAATATTTACCAAACAAACACGCTTACTACGAATGATATTGTAGGTAAAAATACCTTACAAAACATTTAGCTACGAATATTTTCGTAGGTAAAAACATTTGTGAGACTTTTGACTACGAAAATTTTCGTAGGTAAAAACTTGGAGGATTCTTTTACCTACAAAAATTTTCATAGGTAAAAGTTTTTTTTTTCCCACCCTATATTCCAGCACAAAATTCTTGAAATACACCTGATATACACCTGTTATAATATAATTCCTGATATACACCTGTCATGTAATATATTTCATCATATTCACATTCATAGCCATTTAACTCCAAAGTACATAAATAAATTTATCTAAACATAAAGTACATCATGCATAAATACATATAAGTTTAACATCATAAATAAAATACAAAAAATCACGAAGATGGAGGCAGAGGTGGTGGGGCATCGATGGGTAAGCGTGCGGCAAGGGCCTGAAACATATTCGCTATCCGTCGCTCATGCTCCACCTGCATCTCCTCCATCCTCCTCTCCTGCTCTTCCCTCAGCCTCGCATGCTCCTCTATCTTCATCCTCTCCTGCTCCTCCCTCTGCCTCGTCAGCTCCTTCATCCTCCTCTCCTTCTCCTCCCTCTGCCTCGTCAGCTCCTCAATCCTCCTCTCCTGCTCCTCCATCAGCCTCTCCTGCTCCTCCATCCTCCTCTCCTGCTCCTCCCTTTGACTCGTTAACTCCTCCATCCTCCTCTACTGCTCCTCCATCTGCCTCTCCAACTACTCACTCTTCTTCTCCAGCTGATCTCTGATGTCATTGATGACGACCTGTAGCTGGTGAACCTCTCTCTCAGCGATATCAGCTCGGCGGGTGGCATTCTCGCCAACGACGATGGATTGGGTGGAAGCAGCTCTAGCGGGTGCCGTGAGCTTGGCACCATGGCTAAGCCCACGCACATATCCAGAACGGGTGCCAAGCACTTCACTCAGGATCTCTGACTCACTCTGCTGAGTACCATTGGGAGTGGGCTGACTGCGTAAGGTGTCCATCACTGCCTGTAATGAAAATATATGAATTTTCTCAAAAAAATGGCATTATTATAATTTAATGCAATTAAATTTTACAATGTAAGGATTTTTACCCAAATCTCACTGGCACTAGGATGCACCTAAGATCCCGTCGCCTGCCGACAGTGAGTCCCTTTGTAGAGGTCTGTTGGTCGGAGCTCCTAGCCAGTGACGGAATCTCGCTGCGCAATTGAAAGAACAATAGAGTTAATATAAAATGCATTGAAAAAATATATCAACTTAATAGTTACCAGTAATTTCTTACCATGTCGTGACGAATTTGTACAAGTAACTTTGAACTAGCTACGTGGTTCACTGCTAACTTTCCCCTGTTGTTAGAATTTATTTTGCTCCTCTTCTGAACACATTATCATAATACATTATTATTAGTTGCGAATTTAATTGTTACCTTAAGATATCGTAAATATATAAATATTACCTGAAAAGAATCAGACAAAAATCTATAGCAGAGTATCTTCCAGTCATCACGAGTCACGTGCGGCGGTGCAGACAGTGTGCCCTCCTCGTTACTCATGCACTGCTTGTACCGCTTGTGTAACAATGAGCGGTACTCCTTAAACCGCTCCTTGATCATGTCATCGATGACACAGAAAATGTGCGGAACACTCGAATCCAATTCAAATTTATCCTGCAATTTCGTAAATAATAGATTAAGGCAATAAACTTATTAAGAAAATAACTTAATTGAAAATAAACTTTTATCAGATAAATTAGGATTTATAAGTATAGGTTTAGGTTTAGGTTAAGGTTAAGGTTAAGGTTAAGGTTAAGGTTTAGGTTTATGTTAAGGTTATAGGTTTTGGTTAAGGTTGAGGTTTATGTTTAGGTTATAGCTTTAGGCAATTGAGAATAGGTTAAGGATTAGGTTAACGAAATCAGTTTCGGGTTCAGGATCGAGTTTAGGTTTGGGTTTTCATGTTTAGGTTTAGGTTTAGGTTAGGGAGTTGAGATCAGGATTAGGTGTAGGTCTAGGTTTAGAGATTTGAGAATACATTTAGGTTTTAAGTTTAGGTTTATGTTTAATTTTTTATTTTTAGGTTTAGGTTATATGTTTAGGTGTGGGTTTAGGTAAAGGTTAGGTTATAGGTTATAAGTTTTGGTTATAGCTTATATGTTATAGGTTAAGGTTTAGGATATACGTTTTGGTTTAGTTATGTTATAGGTTTTGGTTTAGGTTTAGGTTTAGGTTCAGATTATAGGTTTAGGTTATAGGTTTTGGTTAGGTTTAGGTTAAGGTTATAAGTTATAGCTTTGGGTTCGGGTTCGGGTTCGAGATCGGGTTTTGCTTTGGGTTTTCAAGTTTAGATTTAGGATTAGGTTAGGGAGTTGAGATTAGGAATAGGTGTAGGTTCAGGTTTAGGGGTTTGAGAACACCTTTAGGTTTTAGGTTAAGGTTATAGGTTAAGATTATAGGTTATAGCTGTAAGGAATTGAGAATAGGTTACAGTTTAGATTTAGGAAATCGTGTTCGGGTTCGGGTTCAGGTTCGGGATCGGGTTTTGTTTTGGGTTTTCAAGTTTAGGTTTAGGTTTAGGTTAGGGAGTTGAGAATAGGATTAGGTGCAGGTTTAGGTTTAGGGATTTGAGAACAAATTTAGGTTTTAGGTTAAGGTTATAGGTTATAGCTGTAGAGAATTAAGAATAGGTTAAGGTTTAGGTTTAGGAAATCGGATTCGGGTTAGAGATTGGGTTTTGGTTTGCGTTTTAAAGTTTAGGTTTAAGTTTATGCTAGGTAGTTGAGAATAGGATTAGGTGTAGGTTTAGGTTTAGGGATTTGAGAACACATTTAGGTATTAGGTTAAGGTTATAGGTAGGTTATAGGATATAGCTGTAGGGAATTGAGAATAGGTTAAGGTTTAGGTTTTAGGTTAAGGTCATAGATAGGTTATAGGTTATAGGTTTAGGGAATTGAGAATAGGTTAAGGCTTAGGTTTAGAAAATCGGGTTTGGGTTCGGGATCGGGTTTTGCTTTGGGTTTTCAAGTATAGGTTTAGGTTTAGGTTAGGTAGTTGAGAATACGATTACGTGTAGGTTTAAGTTTAGGAATTTGAGAACACATTTAGGTTTTAGGTAGGTTATATGCTATAGCTGTAGGGAATTGATAATAGGTTAAGGTTTAGGTTTTAGGTTAAGGTTATAGGTAGGTTAAAGGTTATCGTTTTAGGGATTTGAGAATAGGTTAAGGTTTAGGTTTAGGAAATCGGGTTTAGGTTCGGGATCGGCTTTTGCTTTGATTTTTCAAGTTTAGGCTTAGGTTTAAGTCAGGTAGTTGAGAATAGGATTAGGTGTAAGTTTAGGTTTAGGGGTTTGAGAACACATTTAGGTTTTAGGTTAAGGTATTAGGTAGGTTATAGGTTATAGCTGTAGGGAATTGAGAATAGGTTAAGGTTTAGGTTTTAGGTTAAGGTTATAGGTAGGTTATAGGTTATAGGTTTAGGGAATTGGGTTTGGGAATTGGGTTTGGGTTCGGGATTGGGTTTTGCTTTGGGTTTTCAAGTTTAGGTTTTGGTTTAGGTTAGGTAGTTGAGAAGAGGATTAGGTGTAGGTTTAGGTTTAGGGATTTACAAACACATTTAGGTTTAAGGTTAAGGTTTTAGGTAAGTTATAAGTTATAGCTGCAGGGAATTGAGAATAGGTTAAGGTTTAGGTTTTAGGTTAAGGTTATAGGTTATAGGTTTAGGGAATTGAGAATAGGTTAAGGTTTAGGTTTAAGAAATTGGGTTTGGGTTTGGGGTCGGGTTTTGCTTTGGGTTTTCAAGTTTATGTTTAGGTTTAAGTTAGGTCGTTGAGAATAGGATTAGGTTTAGGTTTAGGTTTAGGTATTTGAGAACACATTTAGGTTTTAGGTAGGTTATAGGTTATAAATGTAGGGAATTGAGAATAGGTTAAGGTTTTAGTTTTAGGTTAAGGTTAGATGTATGTTATAGGTTATAGGTTTAGGGATTTGAGAATAGGTTAAGGTTTTGGTTTAGGAAATAGGGTTTGGGTTCGGGATCGGGTTTTGCTGTGGGTTTTCAAGTTTAGGTTTCGGTATAGATTAGGTAGTTGAGAATAAGAATAGGTGTAGGTTTTGGTTTAGGGGTTTGAGAACACATTTAAGTTTTAGGTTAAGGTTTTAGGTAGGTTATAGGTTATAGCTGTAGGGAATTGAGAATTGGTTAAGGTTTAGGTTTTAGGTTAAGCTTTTAGGTTAAGGTTATAGGTTATAGGTTTAGGGAATTGAGAATAGGTTAAGGTTTAGGTTTAGAAAATCAGGTTTGGGTTCGGGATCGGGTCTTGCTTTGGGTTATCAAGTTTAGGTTTATCTTTAGGTTAGGTAGTTGAGAATAGGATTAGGTGTAGGTTTAGGTTTAGGGATTTGAGAATAGGTTAAGGCATAGGTTTTTGGTTAAGGTTATAGGTAGGTTATAGGTTTTAGGTTTAGGGATTTGAGAATAGGTTAAGGTTTAGGTTTGGAAAATCGGGTTTGGGTTCGGGATCGTGTTTTTCTTTGGGTTTACAAGTTTAGGTTTAGGTTTAGGTTAGGTAGTTGAGAATAGGATTAGGTGTAGGTTTAGGTTTAAGGATTTGAGAATAGGTTAAGGCTTAGGTTTTAGGTTAAGGTTATAGGTAGGTTATAGGTTAAATGATTAGGGATTTGAGAATAGGTTCAGGTTTAGGTTTAGGAAATCGGGCTTGGGTTCAGGAACGGGTTTTCCATTGGGTTTTCAAGTTTAGGTTTAGGTTAAGCTTAGGTTGTTGAGAATAGGATTAGGTGTTGGTTTAGGTTTAGGGATTTGAGTATAGGTTAAGGCTTAGGTTTGAGGTTAAGGTTATAGGTAGGTTATAGGTTATAGGTTTAGGGAATTGAGAATAGGATAAGGTTTAGGTTTAGGAAATCGGGTTTGGGTTCGGGATCGGATTTTTCTTTGGATTTTCAAGTTTAGGTTTAGGTTTAGGTTAGGTAGTTGAGAATAGGATTAAGTGTAGGTTTAGGTTTTGAGATTTGAGAACACATTTAAGTTTTAGGTTAAGGTTTTAGGAAGGTTATAGGTTAAAGCTGTAGGGAATTGAGAATAGGTTAAGGTTTCGGTTTTAGGTTAAGGTTATAGGTAGGTTATAGGTTATAGGCTTTGGGATTTGAGAATAGGTTAAGGTTTAAGTTTAGGAAATCGGGTTTGGGTTCGGGATCGGGTTTTACTTTGGGTTTTCTAGTTTAGGTTTAGGTTTAGGTTAGGTAGTTGAGAATAGGATTAAGTTTAGTGGTTTGAGAATAGGTTAAGGTTTAGGTTTTAGGTTAAGGTTATTGGTACGTTATAGGTTATAGGTTTAGGGAATTGAGAATAGCTTAAGGTTTATGTTTAGGAAATCGGGTTTGGGTTCGTGATCGGGTTTTGCTTTGGGTTTTCAAGTTTACGTTTAGGTTTAGGTTAGGTTGTTGAGAATAGGATTAGGTGTAGGTTTAGGTTTACGGATTTGAGAATAGGTTAAGGCTTATGTTTTAGGTTAAGGTTATAGGTAGGTTATAGGTTATAGGTTTAGGGATTTGAGAATAGGTTAAGGTTTAGGTTTAGGAAATCGGGTTTGGGTTCAGGATCTGGTTTTGCTTTGGATTTTCAAGTTTGGGTTTTGGTTTAGGTTAGGTAGTTGATAATAGGATTAGGTGTAGGTTTAGGTTTAGGGATTTGAGAATAGGTGAAGGTTTAGGTTTTAGGTTAAGGTTATAGTTAGGTTATAGGTTATCGGTATAGGGAATTGAGAATAGGTTAAGGTTTTGGTTTAGGAAATAGGGTTTGGGTTCGGGATGAGGTTTTGCTTTGGGTTTTCTAGTTTAGGTTTAGGTTTAGGTTAGGTAGTTGAAAATAGGATTAGGTGTAGGTTTAGGTTTAGGGATTTGATGACACATTTAGGTTTTAGGTAGGTTATAGGTTATAGCTGTAGGGAATTGAGAATAGGTTAAGGTTTAGGTTATAAGTAGGTTATAGGTTATCGGTTTAGGGATTTGAGAATAGGTTAAGGTCTATGTTTAGGAAATCGGGTTTGGGTTCAGGATCGAGTTTTGCTTTGGGTTTTCTAGTTTAGGTTTAGGTTTAGGTTAGGTAGTTGAGAATTGGATTAGGTATAGGTTTAGGATTATTGGTTTAAGAATAGGTAAAGGTTTAGGTTTTAGGTTAAGGTTATAGGTAGGTTATAGGTTATAGGTTTAGGGAATTGGGAATTGGTTAAGGTTTAGGTTTAGGAAATCGAGTTTGGGTTCGGGATCGGGTTTTGCTTTGGGTTTTCAAGTATAGGTTTAGGTTTAGGTTATGTAGTTGAGAGTACGATTACGTGTAGGTTTGAGTTTAGGGATTTGGGAACACATTTAGATTTTAGGTAGGTTATATGCTATAGCTGTAGGGAATTGATAATAGGTTAAGGTTTAGGTTTTAGGTTAAGGTTATAGGTAGGTTAATGGTTATCGTTTTAGGGATTTGAGAATAGGTTAAGGTTTAGGTTTGGGAAATCGGGTTTAGGTTCGTGATCGGCTTTTGCTTTGATTTTTTAAGTTTAGGTTTAGGTTTAAGTCAGGTAGTTGAGAATAGGATTAGGTGTAAGTTTAGGTTTAGGGTTTGAGAACACATTTAGGTTTTAGGTTGAGGTTTTAGGTAGGTTATAGGTTATAGTTGTAGGGAATTGAGAATAGGTTAAGGTTTAAGTTTTAGGTTAAGGTTATAGGTAGGTTATATGTTATAGGTTTTGGGATTTGAGAATAGGTTAAGGTTTAGGTTTAGAAAATCGGGTTTGGGTTCGGGATTGGGTTTTGCTTTGCGTTTTCATGTTTAGGTTTAGGTATAGGTTAGGGAGTTGAGAATAGGATTAGGTGTAGGTTTAGGTTTTGGGATTTGAGAACACATTAAAGTTTTAGGTAGGTTATAGGTTATACCTGTAGGAAATTGAGAAAAGGTTAAGGTTAAGGTTTTAGGTTAAGGTTTTAGGTTAAGGTTATAGGTTGTAGGTTTAGGGAATTGAGAATAGGTTAAGGTTTAGGTTTACGAAATCGGGTTTGTGTTCGGGATCGGGCTTTGCTATGGATTTTCAAGTTTAGGTTTATGTTTAGGTTAGGTAGTTGAGAATAGGATTATGTGTAGGTTTAGGTTTAGGGATTTGAGAACACATTTAGGTTTTAGGTAGGTTATAGGTTATTGCTGTAGGGAATTGAGAATATGTTAAGGTTTAGGTTTTAGGTTAAGGTAATAGGTAGGTTATAGGTTATAGGTTTAGGGATTTGCGAATAGGTTACGGTTTAGGCTTAGGAAATCGGGTTTGAGTTCGGGATCGGGTTTTGCTTTGAGTTTTCAAGTTTAGGTTTAGGTATAGGTTAGGTAGTTGAGAATAGGATTAGGTGTAGGTTTAGGTTTAGGGGTTTGAGAACACATCTAGGTTTTAGGTTAAAGTTTTAGGTAGGTTATAGGTTATAGCCGTAGGGAACTGAGAATAGGTTAAGGTTATAGGTTATAGGTTTAGGGAAATGAGAATAGGTTATGGTTTAGGTTTAGAAAATTGAGTTTGGGTTCGGGATCGGGTTTTGCTTTGGGTTATGAAGTTTAGGTTTAGATTTAGGTTAGGTAGTTGAGAAGAGGATTAGGTGTAGGTTTAGGTTTAGTGATTCGAGAACACATTTAGGTTTTTGGTTAAGGTTTTAGGTAGGTTATAGGTTATAGCTGTAGGAAATTAAGAATAGGTTAAGGTTTAGGTTTTAGGTTAAGGTTATAGGTAGGTTATAGGTTATAGGTTTAGGGATTTGAGAATAGGTTAAGGTTTAGGTTTAGGAAATCGAGTTTGGGTTCGGGATCGGGTTTTTCTTTGGGTTTTCAATTTTATGTTTAGGTATAGGTTAGGTAGTTGAGAATAGGAATAGGTGTAGGTTTAGGTTTAGGGATTTGAGAACACATTTAGGTTTTAGGTTATAGCTGCAGGAAATTGAGAATAGGTTAGGGATTAGGTTTTATGTTAAGGTTATATGTAGGTTATAGGTTATAGGTTTAGGGATTTGAGAATAGGTTAAGGTTTAGGTTTAGGAAATTGGGTTTGGGTTCGGGATCGGGTTTTGCTTTGGGTTATCAAGTTTAGGTTTAGGTTTAGGTTAGGTATTTGAGAATAGGATTAGGTGTAGGTTTAGGTTTAAGGATTTGAGAACACATTTAGGTTTTAGTGTAAGGTTTTAGGTAGGTTATAGGTTATAGCTGTAGGAAATTGAGAATAGGTTATGGTTTAGGTTTTAGGTTAAGGTTATAGGTAGGTTATAGGTTATAAGTTTAGGGATTTGAGAAAATGTTAAGGTTTAGGTTTAGGAAATCAGGTTTGGGTTCGGGATCGGGTTTTGCTTTGGGTTTTTAAGTTTAGGTATAGGTTTAGGTTAGGTAGTCGAGAATAGGATTAGGTATAGGTTTAGGATTGGGAGTTTGAGAACAGTATTTAGGTTTTAGGTTAAGGTTTTAGAAAGGTTATACATTACAGCTGTAGGGAATTGAGAATAGGTTAAGGCTTAGGTTTTATGTTAAGGTTATAGGTAGGTTACAGGTTATAGGTTTAGGGATTTGAGAATAGGTTAAGGTTTAGGTTTAGGAAATCGTGTTTGGGTTCGAGATCAGGTTTTGCTTTGGGTTTTTAAGTTTAGGTTTTGGTTTAGGTTAGGTAGTTGAGAATAGGATCAGGTATAGGTTTAGGTTTAGGGGTTTGAGAACACATTTTGGTTTAATGTTAAGGTTTTAGGAAGGATATCGGTTTATAGCTATAGGTAATTAAGAATAGGTTAAGGCTTAGGTTTTATGTTAAGGTTATAGGTAGGTTATAGGTTATAGGTTAAATGTTTAGGGATTCTAGAATAGATTAAGGTTTAGGTTTAGGAAATCGGGTTTGGGTTCGAGATCGGGTTTTGGTTTGGATTTTCAAGTTTCGGTTTAGGCTTAGGTTGGGTAGTTGAGAATAGGATTTGGTGTAGGTTTAGGTTTGAGAATAGGTTAAGGCTTAGGTTTTAGGTTATAGGTTTAAGGATTTGAGAATAGGTTAAGGTTTAGGTTTAGGAAATCGGGTTTAGGTTCGGGATTGGGTTTTTCTTTGAGTTTTTAAGTTTTGGTTTAGGTTTAGGTTAGGTAGTTGAGAATAGGATTAGGTGTAGGTTTAAGTTGAGGGATTTAAGAACACATTTAGGTTTTAGGTTAAGGTTTTAGGTAGGTTATAGGTTATAGATGTAGAGAATTGAGAATCGGTTAAGGTTTAGGTTTTGGGTTAAGGTTTTAGGTAGGTTATAGGTTATAGTTGTAGGGAATTGAGAATAGGTTAAGGCTTTGGTTTTAGGTTAAGGTTATACATAGGTTATAGGTTATATGTTTAAGGATTTGAGAATTGGTTATGGTTAAGGGTTAGGAAATCGGGTTTGGGTACGGGATAGGGTTTTGCTATGGGTTTTCAAGTTTTGGTTTAGGTTTAGGTTAGGTAGTTGAGAATAGGATTAGGTGTAGGTTTGGGTTTAGGGATTTGAGAATAGGTTAAGGCTTAGGTTTTAGGTTAAGGTTTTAGGTAGGTTATAGGTTATAGGTTTAGGGATTTGAGAATAGGTTAAGGTTTAGGTTTAGAAAATCGGGTTTGAGTTTGAGATCGGGTTTTACTTTGGGTTTTCATGTTTAGGTTTAGGTTTAGGTTAGGTAGTTGAGAATAGGATTAGGTGTAGGTTTAGGTTTAGGGATTTGAGAATAGGTTAGGGCTTAGGTTTTAGGTTAGGTTTATAGGTTGTAGGTTTAGGGATTTGAGAAAAGGTTAAGGTTTTGGTTTAGGAAATTGGGTTTAGGTAATGGATCGGGTTTGGTTTTGAGTTTTCATGTTTAGATTTAGGTTTAGGTTAGGTAGTTGAGAATAGGATTAGGTGTAGGTTTAGGTTTAGGGGTTTGAGAACACATTAAGGTTTTAGGTTAATGTTTTAGGAAGGTTATAGGTTATAGCTGTGGGGAATTGAGAATAGTTTAAGGCTTAGGTTTTATGTTAAGGTTATAGGTAGGTTATAGGTTATAGGTTTAGGGATTTGAGAATAGGTTAAGGTTTAGGTTTAAGAAATCGGGTTTGGGTTCGGGATCGGGTTTTGCTTTGAGTTTTCAAGTTTAGGTTTAGTAGTTGAGAATAGGATTAGGAATAGGTTTAGGTTTAGGGGTTTGAGAACAAATTTAGGTTTTAGGTTAAGGTTTTAGGAAGGTTAAATGTTATAGTTGTAGGAAATTGAGAATAGGTTATGGTTTAGGTTTTAGGTTAAGGTTATAGGTAGGTTATAGGTTGTAGGTCTAGGGATTTGAGAATAGGGTAAGGTTTAGGTTTATTAAATCGGGTTTGGGTTCGGGATCGGGTTTTGCTTTGGGTTTGCAAGTTTAGGTTTAGGTTTAGGCTAGGTAGTTGAGAATAGGATTAGGTATAGGTTTAGGTTTAGTGGTTTGAGAACACATTTAGGTTTTAGGTTAAGGCTTTAGGAAGGTTATAGGTTATAGCTATAGGGAATTGAGAATAGGTTAAGGCTTAGGTTTTATGTTAAGGTTATAGGTAGGTTATAGGTTATAGGATTAGGGATTTGAGAATAGGTTAAGGTTTAGGTTTAGGTAATCGGGTTCGGGTTCGGGATCGGGTTTTGCTTTGGGTTTTCAAGTTTAGGTTAGGTAGTTGAGAATAGGATTAGGTGTAGGTTTAGGTTTAGGGGTTTGAGAACACATTTAGGTTTTAGGTCAAGGTTTTTGGATGGTTATAGGTTATAGCTGTAGGAAATTGAGAATAGGTTTTGGTTTAGGTTTTAGGTTAAGGTTATAGGTAGGTTATAGGTTGTAGGTTTTGGGATTTAAGAATAGGTTAAGGTTTATGTTTAAAAAATCGGGTTTGGGTTCGGGATCGGGTTTTGCTTTGGGTTTGCAAGTTTAGGTTTAGGTTTAGGCTAGGTAGTTGAGAATAGGATTAGGTATAGGTTTAGGTTTAGTGGTTTGAGAACACATTTAGGTTTTAGGTTAAGGTTTTAGGAAGGTTATAGGTTATAGCGGTAGGGAATTGAGAATAGGTTCAGGATTAGGTTTTATGTTAAGATTATAGGTAGGTTATAGGTTATAGGTTTAGGGATTTGAGAATAGGTTAAGGTTTAGGTTTAGGAAATCGGGTTTTGGTTCGGGATCGGGTTTTGCTTTGGGTTTTCAAGTTTAGGTTTAGGTTTAGGTTAGGTAGTTGAGAATAGGATTAAGTAGAAGTTTAGGTTTAGGGATTTGAGAATAAGTTAAGGCTTAGGTTTTATGTTAAGGCTATATGTAGGTTATAGGTTATAGGTTTAGGGATTTGAGAATAGGTTAAGGTTTAGGTTTAGGAAATCGGGTTTGGGTTCGGGATCGGATTTTACTTTGGGTTTTCAAGTTTAGGTTGAGGTTTAGATTAGGTAGTTGAGAATAGGATTAGGTATAAGTTTAGGTTTAGGGGTTTGAGAACACATTTAGGTTTAAGGTTAGGTTTTTCGGAAGGATATAGGCTTATAGCTGTAGGTAATTAAGAATAGGTTAAGGCTTAGGTTTTATGTTAAGGTTATAGGTAGGTTATAGGTTATAGGTTATAGGTTTAGGGATTTGAGAATAGGTTAAGTTTTAGGTTTTGGAAATTGGGTTTGGGTTCAGGATCGGATTTTTCTTTGAGTTTTCAAGTTTTGGTTTAGGTTTAGGTTAGGTAGTTGAGAATAGGATTAAGTGTAGGTTTTGGTTTAGGGATTTGAGAATAGGTTAAGGCTTAGGTTTTAGGTTAAGGTTATAGGTAGGTTATAGGTTATAGGTTTAAGGATTTGAGAATAGGTTAAGGTTTAGGTTTAGGAAATCGGGTTTGGGTTCGGGATCGGGTTTTGCTTTGGGTTTTATATTTTAGGTTTAGGTTTTGGTTAGGTAGTTGAGAATATGATTAGGTATAGATTTAGGTTTAGGGGTTTGAGAACACATTTAGGTTTAAGGTTAAGGTTTTAGGAAGGATACAGGTTTATAGCTGTAGGTAATTAAGAATAGGTTAAGGCTTAGGTTTTATGTTAAGGTTATAGGTAGGTTATAAGTTATAGGTTATAGGTTTAGGGATTTGAGAATAGGTTAAGGTTTAGGTTTAGGAAATCGGGTTTGGATTCAGGATCGGGTTTTGCTTTGGGTTTTCAAGTTTAGGTTTAGGTTTAGGTTAGGTAGTTGAGAATAGGATTAGGTGTAGGTTTAGGTTTAGGGATTTGAGAATAGGTTAAGGCTTAGGTTTTAGGTTACGGATATAGGTAGGTTATAGGTTATAGGTTTAGGGATTTGAGAATAGGTTAAGGTTTAGGTTTAGGAAATCGGGTTTAAGTTCGTGAACAGGTTTTTTCTTTGAGTTTTTAAGTTTAGGTTTAGGTTTAGGCTAGGTAGTTGAGAATAGGATTAGGTGTAGGTTTAGGTTTTGGAGTTTAAGAACGCTTTTAGGTTTTAGGTAGGTTATAGGTTATAGATATAGGGAATTGAGAATAGGTTAAGGTTTAGGTTTTAGGTTAAGGTTTTAGGTAGGTTATAGGTTATAGCTGTAGGGTATTGAGAATAGGTTAAGGCTTTGGTTTTAGGTTAAGGTTATACATAGGTTATAGGTTATAGGTTTAGGGATTCGAAAATAGGTTAAGGTTAAGGGTTAGTAAATTGAGTTTGGGTTCGGGATAGGGTTTTGCTTTGGGTTTTCAAGTTTAGGTTTAGGTTTAGGTTAGGTAGTTGAGAATAGGATTAAGTGTAGGTTTGGGTTTAGGGATTTGAGAATAGGTTAAGGCTTAGGTTTTAGGTTAAGGTTATAGGTCGGTTATAGGTTATAGGTTTAGGGATTTGAGAATAGGTTAAGGTTTAGGTTTAGGAAATCGGGTTTGAGTTCGTGATCGGGTTTGGCTTTGGGTTTTCATGTTTAGGTTTAGGTTTAGGTTAGGTAGTTGAGAATAGGATTAGGTGTAGGTTTAGGTTTAGGGGTTTGAGAACACATGTAGGTTTTAGGTTAAGGTTTTAGGTAGGTTATAGGTTATGGATGTAGGAAATTGAGAATAGGTTGTGTTTTAGGTTTTAGGTTAAGGTTAAAGGTAGGTTATAGGTTATAGGTTTAGGGATTTGAGAATAGGTTAAGGTTTAGGTATAGGAAATCGGGTTTGGGTTCGGGATGGGGTTTTGCTTTGGGTTTTCAAGTTTAGGTTTAGGTTTAGGTTAGGTAGTTGTGAATAGGATTAGGTATAGGTTTAGGTTTAGGGGTTTGAGAAGACATTTAGGTTTTAGGTTAAGGTTTTGGGAAGGTTATAGGTTATAGCTTTAGGGAATTGAGAATACGTTAAGGCTTAGGTTTTATGTTAAGGTTATAGGTAGGTTATAGGTTATTGGTTTAGGGATTTGATAATAGGTTAAGGTTTAGGTTTAGGAAATCGTGTTTGGGTTCGAGATCAGGTTTTGCTTTGCGTTTTTAAGTTTAGGTTTAGGTTTAGGTTAGGTAGTTGAGAATAGGATTATGTATAGGTTTAGGTTTAGGGGTTTGAGAACACATTTAGGTTTAATGTTAAGGTTTTAGGAAGGATATAGTTTTATAGCCGTAGGTAATTTAGAATAGGTTAAGGCATAGGTTTTATGTTAAGGTTATGGATAGGTTATAGGTTATAGGTTATATGTTTAGGGATTTGAGAATAGGTTAAGGTTTAGGTTAAGGAAATCGGGTTTGGGTTCAGGATCGGGTTTTATTTTGGGTTTTCAAGTTTAGGTTTAGGTTTAGGTTAGGTAGTTGAGAATAGGATTAGGTGTAGGTTTAGGTTTAGGGATTTGAGAATAGGTTAAGGCTTAGGTTTTAGGTTAAGGTTATAGGTAGGTTATAGGTTATACGTTTAGGGATTTGAGAATAGGTTAAGGTTTATGTTTAGGAAATCGGGGTTGGGTTCGGGATCGGGTTTTGCTTTGAGTTTTTAAGTTTAGGTTTAGGTTTAGGTTAGGTAGTTGAGAATAGGATTAGGTGTAGGGTTAGGTTTAGGGGTTTGAGAACACATTTCGGTTTTAGGTTAAGGTTTTAGGTAGGTTATAGGTTATAGCTGTAGGGAATTGAGAATAGGTTAAGGTTTAGGTTTTAGGTTAAGGTTTTAGGTAGGTTATAGGTTATAGATGTTGGGAATTGAGAATAGGTTAAGGCTTTGGTTTTAGGTTAAGGTTATACATAGGTTATAGGTTATAGGTTTAGGGATTTGAGAATAGGTTAAGGTTAAGGGTTAGGAAATCGGGTTTGGGTTCGGGATAGGGTTTTGCTTTGGGTTTTCAAGTTTAGGTTTAGGTTTTGGTTAGGTAGTTGAGAATAGGTTTAGGTGTAGGTTTGGGTTTAGGGATTTGAGAATAGGTTAAGGCTTAGGTTTTAGGTTAAGGTTATAGGTAGGTTATAGGTTATAAGTTTAGGGATTTGAGAATAGGTTAAGGTTTAGGTTTAGGAAATCGGGTTTGAGTTTGAGATCGGGTTTTGCTTTGGGTTTACATGTTTAGGTTTAGGTTTAGGTTAGGTAGTTGAGAATAGGATTAGGTGTAGGTTTAGGTTTTGGGATTTGAGAATAGGTTAAGGCTTAGGTTTTAGGTTAAGGTTATCGGGATTTGAGAAAAGGTTAAGGTTTAGGTTTAGGAAATCGGGTTTAGGTACAGGATCGGGTTTGGTTTTGAGTTTTCATGTTTAGGTTTAGGTTTAGGTTAGGTAGTTGAGAATAGGATTAGGTGTAGGTTTAGATTTAGGGGTTTGAGAACACATTTATGTTTTAGGTTAAGGTTTTAGGAAGGTTATAGGTTATAGTTGTTGGAAATTGAGAATAGGTTATGGTTTATGTTTTAGGTTAAGGTTATGTGTAGGTTATAGGTTATAGGTTTAGAGATTTGAGAATAGGTTAAGGTTTTGGTTTAGGAAATCGAATTTGGGTTCGGGATCGGGTTTAGCTTTGGGATTTCAAGTTTTGGTTTAGGTTTAGGTTAGGTAGTTGAGAATAGGATTAGGTGTAGGTTTGGGTTAAGGGAATTGAGAATAGGTTAAGGTTTATGTTTTATGTTAAGGTTTTAGGTTAAGGTTATAGGTTATAGGTTTAGGGAATTGAGAATAGGTTAAGGTTTAGGTTTAGGAAATTGGGTTTGTGTTCGGGATCGGATTTTTCTTTGGGTTGTCGAGTGTTGGTTTAGCTTTAGGTTAGGTAGTTAAGAATAGGATTAGGTGTTGTTTTAGGTTTAGGGATTTGAGAATAGGTTAAGGCTTAGGTTTTAGGTTAAGGTTATTGGTAGGTTATAGGTTATAGGTTTAGGGATTTGAGAAAAGGTTAAGGTTTAGGTTTATGAAATCGGGTTTAGTTATGCGATCGGGTTTTGCTTTGAGTTTTCATGTTTAGGTTTAGGTTTAGGTTAGGTAGTTGAGAATATGATTATGTGTAGGTTTAGGTTTAGGGGTTTGAAAACGCATGTAGGTTTTAGGTTAAGAATTTAGGTAGGTTATAGGTTATAGCTGTCGGGAATTGAAAATAGGTTAAGGTTTAGGTTTTAGGTTAAGGTTTTAGGTTAAGGTTATAGGTTATAGGTTTAGGAAATTGAGAATAGGTTAAGGTTTAGGTTTGGGTTCGGGATCGGGTTTTGCTTTAGGTTATCAAGTTTAGGTTTATGTTTAGGTTAGGTAGTTGAGATTAGGATACAGTGTAGGATTAGGTTTAGGGATTTGAGAACACATTTAGGTAGGTTACAGGTTATAGCGGTAGGGAATTGAGAATAGGTTAAGCTTTAGGTTTTAGTTTAAGGTTATGGGTAGGTTATTGGTTATAGGTTTAGGGAATTTAAAATAGGTTAAGGTTTAGGTTTAGGAAATCGGGATTGGGTTCGGGGTCGGGTTTTGCTTTGGGGTTTCAAGTTTAGGTATAGGTATAGGTTAGGTTGTTGAGAATAGGATTAGGTGTAGGTATAGGTTTAGGGATTTGAGAACACATTTAGATTTTAGGTAGGTTAGAGGTTATAGCTGTAGGGAATTGAGAATAGGTTAAGGTTATATGTTGGTTATAGGTAATAGGTTTAGGGATTTGTGAATAGGTTAAGGTTTAGGTTTAGGAAATCTGGTTTAGGTTTTGGATCGGGTTTTGGTTTGAGTTTTCAAGTTTAGGTTTAGATTTAGGTTAGGGAGTTGAGATTAGGATTAGTTGTAGGTTTAGGTTTAGGGGTTTGAGAACACTTTTAGGTTTTAGGTTAAGTGTTTAGGTAGGTTATAGGTTATAGATGTAGGGAATTAAGAATAGGTGAAGGCTTAGGTTTTAGGTTAAGGTTATAGGTAGGTTATAGGTTATAGGTTTAGGGATTTGAGAATAGTTTAAGGTTTAGGTTTAGGAAATCGAGTTTGGGTTCGGGATCGGGTTTTGCTTTGGGTTTTCAAGTTTAGGTTTAGGTTTAGGTTAGGTAGTTGAGAATAGGATTAGGTGTAGGTTTAGGTTTAGGGATTTTAGAATACGTTAAGGCTTAGGTTTTAGGTTAAGGTTATAGGTAGGTTATAGGTTATAGGTTTAGGGATTTGAGAATAGGTTAAGGTTTAGGTTTAGGAAATTGGGTTTGTGTTCGGGATTAGATGTTTCTTTAGGTTTTCAAGTTTAGGTTTAGGTTTAGGTTAGGTAGTTGAGAATAGGATTAGGTGTAGGTTTAGGTTTAGGGATTTTAGAATACGTTAAGGCTTAGGTTTTAGGTTAAGGTTATAGGTAGGTTATAGGTTATAGGTTTAGGGATTTGAGAATAGGTTAAGGTTTAGGTTTAGGAAATTGGATTTGTGTTCGGGATCAGATGTTTCTTTGGGTTTTCAAGTTTAGGTTTAGGTTTAGGTTAGGTAGTTGAGAATAGGATTAGTTGTAGGTTTAGGTTTAGGGATTTGAGAATAGGTTTAGGCTTAGGTTTTAGGTTAAGGTTATTGGTAGGTTAAAGCTAATAGGTTGAGGGATTTGAAAATAGGTTAAGTTTTAGGTTTAGGAAATCAGGTTTGGGTTCGGGATCGGGTTTTGCTTTGGGTTTTGAAGTTTAGGTTTAGGTTTAGGTTAGGTAGTTGAGAATAGGATTAGGTATAGGTTTAGGTTTAGGTGTTTGAGAACTCATTTAGGTTTAAGGTTAAGGTTTTAGGAAGGATATAGGTTTATAGCTGTAGGTAATTAAGAATAGGTTAAGGCATAGGTTTTATGTTAAGGTTATAGGTAGGTTATAGGTTATAGATTATAGGTTTAGGCATTTGAGAATAGGTTAAGGTTTAGGTTTAGAAAATCGGATTTGGGTTCAGGATTGGGTTTTACTTTGGGTTTTCAAGTTTAGGTTTAGGTTTAGGTTAGGTAGTTGAGAATAGGATTAGGTGTAGGTTTAGGTTTAGGGATTTGAGAATAGGTTAAGGCTTAGGTTTTAGGTTAAGGTTATAGGTAGGTTATAGGTTATAGGTTTAGGGATTTGAGAATAGGATAAGGTTTAGGTTTAGGAAATCGGGTTTAAGTTCGGGATCGGGTTTTGCTTTGAGTTTTTAAGTTTTGGTTTAGGTTTAGGCTAGGTAGTTGAGAATAGGATTAGGTGTAGGTTTAGGTTTAGGGGTTTGAGAACACATTTAGATTTTAGGTTAAGGTTTTAGGTAGGTTATAGGTTATAGCTGTAGGGAATTGAGAATAGGTTAAGGTTTAGGTTTTAGGTTTAGGTTTTAGGTAGGTTATAGGTTATAGCTGTAGGGAATTGAGAATAGCTTAACGCTTTGGTTTTAGGTTAAGGTTATACATAGGTTATAGGTTATACGTTTAAGGATTTGAGAATAGGTTAAGGTTAAGGGTTAGGAAATCGGGTTGGGGTTCGGGATAGGGTTTTGCTTTGGCTTTTCAAGTTTAGGTTTAGATTTAGGTTAGGTAGTTGAGAATAGGATTAGGTGTAGGTTTGGGTTTAGGGATTTGAGAATAGGTTAAGGCTTAGGTTTTAGGTTAGGGTTATAGGTAGGTTATAGGTTATAGGTTTAGGGAATTGTGAATACGTTAATGTTTAGGTTTAGGAAATTGGGTTTGACTTCGAGACCGTGTTTTGCTTTCGGTTTTCATGTTTAGGTTTAGGTTTAGGTTAGGTAGTTGAGAATAGTATTAGGTGTAGGTTTAGGTTTAGGGATTTGAGAATAGGTTAAGGCTTAGGTTTTAGGTTAAGGTTATAGGTAGGTTATAGGTAGGTTATAGGTTATAGCTGTAGGGAATTAAGAATAGGTTAAGGCTTAGGTTTTAGGTTAAGGTTATAGGTAGGTTATAGATTATAGGTTTAGGGATTTGAGAATAGTTTAAGGTTTAGGTTTAGGAAATCGAGTTTAGGTTTGGGATCGGGTTTTGCTCTGGGTTTTCAAGTTTAGGTTTAGGTATTAGTTAGGTAGTTGAGAATAGGATTAGGTGTAGGATTAGGTTTAGGGATTTGAGAATAAGTTAAGGCTTAGGTTTTAGGTTAAGGTTATAGGTAGGTTATAGGTTATAGATTTAGGGATTTGAGAATAGGTTAAGGTTTAGGATTATGAAATCAGGTTTGGGTTCGGGATCGAGTTTTGCTTTGGGTTTTCAAGTTTCGATTTAGGTTTAAGTTAGGTAGTTGAGAATAGGATTAGGTGTAGGTTTAGGTTTAGGGATTTGAGAATAGGTTAAGGCTTAGGTTATAGGTAGGTTATAGGTGATAGGTTTAGGGATTTGAGAATAGGTTAAGGTTTAGGTTTAGGAAATTGGGTTTGGGTTCCGGATCGGGTTTTGCTTTGGGTTTTTGAGTTTAGGTTTAGGTTTAGGTTTGGTAGTTGAGAATAGGATTAGGTGTAGGTTTAGGTTTACTGATTTGAGAATAGGTTAAGGATTAGGTTTTTAGGTTAAGGTTATAGGTAGGTTATAGGTTATAGGTCTAGGGAGTTGAGAATAGGTTAATGTTTAGGTTTAGGAAATCGGGTTAGGGTTCGGGATCGGGTTTTGCTTTGGATTTTCAAGTTTAGGTTTAGGTTTAGGTTAGGTAGTTGAGAATAGGATTAGGTGTAGGTTTAGGTTTAGGTTAGGTAGTTGAGAATAGGATTAGGTGTAGGTTTAGGTTTTGGAATTTGAGAACACATTAAGGTTTTAGGTAGGTTATAGGTTATAGCTATAGGGATTTGAGATTAGGTTAGGGTTTAGGTTTTAAGTTTAGGTTATAGGTAGGTTATATGTTATAGGTTTAGGGAATTGAGAATAGGTTAAGGTTTAGGTTTAGGAAATCGAGTTTGGGTTCCGGATCGGGTTTTGCTTTAGGTTTTCAAGTTTAGGTTTAGGTTTAGGTTAGGTAGTTGAGAATTGGATTAGGTGTAGGTTTAGGTTTAAGGATTTTAGAATAGGTTAAGGCTTAGGTTTTAGGTTAAGGTTATAGGTAGGTTATAGGTTATAAGTTTAGGGATTTGAGAATAGGTTAAGGTTTAGGTTTTAAAAATTGGGTTTGGATTCGAGATTGGATTTTGCTTTGGGTTTTCAAGTTTAGGTTTAGGTTTTGGTTAGGTAGTTGAGAATAGGATTAGTTGTAGGTTTAGGTTTAGGGATTTGAGATTAGGTTAAGGCCTAGGTTTTAGGTTAAGGTTATTGGCAGGTTAAAGCTTATAGGTTTAGGGATTTGAAAATAGGTTAAGGTTTAGGTTTAGGAAATCAGGTTTGGGTTCGGGATCGGGTGTTGCTTTGATTTTTTAAGTTTAGGTTAGGTAGTTAAGAATAGGATTAGGTGTACGTTTAGGTTTAGGGATTTGAGAATAGGTTAAGGTTTAGTTTTTTGTTTAAGGTTATAGGTTGGTTATAGGTTATAGGTTTAGAGATTTGAGAATTGGTTAAGGTTTAGGTTTCGTAAATCAGGTTTAGGTTCGGGATCGGGCTTTACTTTGAGTTTTCAAGTTTAGATTTAGGTTTAGGTTAGGTAGTTGAGAATAGGATTAGGTGTAGGTTTAGGTTTAGGGATTAGAGAACACATTGAGGTTTTAGGTTAAGATTTTAGGTAGGTTATAGGTTATAGATGTAGGGAATTGAGAATAGGTTAAGGTTTTGGTTATAGGTTATAGGTTTAGGGATTTGAGAATAGGTTAAGGTTTATGTTTAGGAAATCGGGTATAGGTTCGGGATCGGGTTTTGCTTTGGGTTTTCAAGTTTAGGTTTAGATTTAGGTTAGGTAGTTGAGATTAGGATTAGGAGTAGGTTTAGGTTTAGGGATTTGAGAACACATTTAGGTTTTAGGTAGGTTATAGGTTATAGATGTAGGAATTTGAGAATAGCTTAGTTTTGGTTATAGGTTATAGGTTTAGGGATTTGAGAATAGGTTAAGGTTTAAGTTTAGGAAATCGGGTTTAGGTTCGGGATCGGGTTTTTCTTTGGGTTTTCAAGTTTAGTTTTAGGTTTTGGTTCGGTAGTTGAGAATAGGATTTGGTGTAGGATTAACTTTAGGGATTTGAGAATAGGTTAAGGTTTAGGTTTTAGGTTAAGGTTATAGGTAGGTTATAGGTTATAGGTTTAGGGATTTGAGAATAGGTTAAGGTTTAGGATTAGGAAATCGGGTTTGGGTTCGGGATCGAGTTTTTCTTTGGGTTTTCAAGTTTCGGTTTAGGTTTAGGTTAGGTAGTTGAGAATAGGATTCGGTGTAGGTTTAGGTTTAGGGATTTGAGAATAGGTTAAGGCTTAGGTTATAGTTAGGGTATAGGTTATAGGTTTAGGGATTTGAGAATAGGTTAAGGTTTAGGTTTAGGAAATTGGGTTTGGGTTCGGGATCGGATTTTTCTTTGGGTTTTCGAGTTTAGGTTAAGGTTTAGGTTAGGTAGTTGAGAGTATGATTAGGTGTACGTTTAGGTTTCGGGTTTGGGTTCGGGATCGGGTTTTACTTTGAGTTTTCAAGTTTAGGTTTAGTTTTAGGTTAGGTAGTTGAGAATAGGATTAGGTGTAGGTTTAGGTTTAGGGGTTTGAGAACACATTTTGGTTTTAGGTTAAGGTATTAGGCAGGTTATAGATTATAGATGTAGGGAATTGAGAATAGGTTAAGGTTTTGGTTATAGGTAGGTTATAGGTTATAGGTTTAGGAATTTGAGATTAGGTTAAGGTTTAGGATTAGGAAAACGGGTTTGGGTTCAGGATCGGAGTTTGCATTGGGTTTTCAAGTTTAGGTTTAGGTTTAGGTTAGGTAGTTGAGAATAGGATTAGGTGTAGGTTTCGGTTTAGGGATTTGAGAATAGGTTAAGGCTTAGGTTTTACGTTAAGGTTATAGGTAGGTTATAGGTTATAGGTTTAGGGATTTGAGAATAGGTTAAGGTTTAGGTTTAGGAAATCGGGTTTAGGTTCGGGGTCAGTTTTGCTTTGAGTTTTTAAGTTTAGGTTTATGTTTAGGCTAGGTAGTTGAGAATAGGATTAGGTGTAGGTTTAGGTTTAGGGGTTTAAGAACACATTTAGGTTTTAGGTTAAGGTTTTAGGTAGGTTATAGGTTATAGCTGTAGGGAATTGAGAATAGGTTAAGGTTTAGGTTTTAGGTTAAGGTTTTAGGTAGGTTATAGGTTATAGCTGTAGGGAATTGAGAATAGGTTAAGGCTTTGGTTTTAGGTTAAGGTTATACATAGGTTATAGGGTATAGGTTTAGGGATTTGAGTATAGGTTAAGGTTAAGGGTTAGGAAATCGGGTTTGGGTTCGGGATTGGGGTTTGCTTTGGGTTTTCAAGTTTAGGTTAGGTAGTTGAGAATAGGATTAGGTGTAGGTTTGGGTTTAGGGATTTGAGAATAGGTTAAGGCTTAGGTTTTAGGTTAAGGTTATAGGTTATAAATTTAGGGAATTGAGAATAGGTTAAGGTTTAGGTTTAGGAAATCGGGTTTGACTTCGAGATCGGGTTTTGCTTTGGGTTTTCATGTTTAGTTTTATGTTTAGGTTAGGTAGTTAAGAATTGGATTACGTGTAGGTTTAGGTTTAGGGATTTGAGAATAGGTTAAGGCTTAGGTTTTAGGTTAAGGTTATAGGTAGGTTATAGGTTATAAGTTTAGGGATTTGAGAATAGGTTAAGGTTTAGGTTTTAAAAATTGGGTTTGGGTTCGGGATTGGATTTTGCTTTGGGTTTTCAAGTTTAGGTTTAGGTTTTGGTTAGGTAGTTGAGAATAGGATTAGTTGTAGGTTTAGGTTTAGGGATTTGAGAATAGGTTAAGGCCTGGGTTTTAGGTTAAGGTTATTAGTAGGTTAAAGCTTATAGGTTTAGGGATTTGAAAATAGGTTAAGGTTTAGGTTTAGGAAATCAGGTTTGGGTTCGGGATCGGGTGTTGCTTTGATTTTTTAAGTTTAGGTTTAGGTTTAGGTTAGGTAGTTAAGAATAGGATTAGGTGCACGTTTAGGTTTAGGGATTTGAGAATAGGTTAAGGTTTAGGTTTTTGTTTAAGGTTATAGGTTGGTTATAGGTTATAGGTTTAGAGATTTGAGAATTGGTTAAGGTTTAGGTTTCGTAAATCAGGTTTAGGTTCGGGATCGGGCTTTACTTTGAGTTTTCAAGTTTAGATTTAGGTTTAGGTTAGGTATTTGAGAATAGGATTAGGTGTAGGTTTAGGTTTAGGGATTAGAGAACACATTGAGGTTTTAGGTTAAGATTTTTGGTAGGTTATAGGTTATAGATGTAGGGAATTGAGAATAGGTTAAGGTTTTGGTTATAGGTTATAGGTTTAGGGATTTAAGAATAGGTTAAGGTTTATGTTTAGGAAATCGGGTTTAGGTTCGGGATCGGGTTTTGCTTTGGGTTTTCAAGTTTAGGTTTAGATTTAGGTTAGGTAGTTGAGATTAGGATTAGGAGTAGGTTTAGGTTTAGGGATTTGAGAACACATTTAGGTTTTAGGTTAAGGTTTTAGGTAGGTTATAGGTTATAGATGTAGGGATTTGAGAATAGCTTAGTTTTGGTTATAGGTTATAGGTTTAGGGATTTGAGAATAGGTTAAGGTTTAAGTTTAGGAAATCGGGTTTAGGTTCGGGATCGGGTTTTTCTTTGGGTTTTCAAGTTTAGTTTTAGGTTTTGGTTCGGTAGTTGAGAATATGATTTGGTGTAGGATTAACTTTAGGGATTTGAGAATAGGTTAAGGTTTAGGTTTTAGGTTAAGGTTATAGGTAGGTTATAGGTTATAGGTTTAGGGATTTGAGAATAGGTTAAGGTTTAGGATTGGAAATCGGGTTTGGGTTCGGGATCGAGTTTTTCTTTGGGTTTTCAAGTTTCGGTTTAGGTTTAGGTTAGGTAGTTGAGAATAGGATTCGGTGTAGGTTTAGGTTTAGGAATTTGAGAATAGGTTAAGGCTTAGGTTATAGTTAGGGTATAGGTTATAGGTTTAGGGATTTGAGAATAGGTTAAGGTTTAGGTTTAGGAAATTGGGTTTGGGTTCGGGATCGGATTTTTCTTTGGGTTTTCGAGTGTAGGTTAAGGTTTAGGTTAGGTAGTTGAGAGTATGATTAGGTGTACGTTTAGGTTTCGGGTTTGGGTTCGGGATCGGGTTTTACTTTGAGTTTTCAAGTTTAGGTTTAGTTTTAGGTTAGGTAGTTGAGAATAGGATTAGGTGTAGGTTTAGGTTTAGGGGTTTGAGAACACATTTAGGTTTTAGGTTAAGGTATTAGGTAGGTTATAGATTATAGATGTAGGGAATTGAGAATAGGTTAAGGTTTTGGTTATAGGTAGGTTATAGGTTATAGGTTTAGGGATTTGAGATTAGGTTAAGGTTTAGGATTAGGAAAACGGGTTTGGGTTCAGGATCGGAGTTTGCTTTGGGTTTTCAAGTTTAGGTTTAGGTTTAGGTTAGGTAGTTGAGAATAGGATTAGGTGTTGGTTTCGGTTTAGGGATTTGAGAATAGGTTAAGGCTTAGGTTTTACGTTAAGGTTATAGGTAGGTTATAGGTTATAGGTTTTGGGATTTGAGAATAGGTTAAGGTTTAGGTTTAGGAAATCGGGTTTAGGTTCGGGGTCAGTTTTGCTTTGAGTTTTTAAGTTTAGGTTTATGTTTAGGCTAGGTAGTTGAGAATAGGATTAGGTGTAGGTTTAGGTTTAGGGGTTTAAGAACGCATTTAGGTTTTAGGTTAAGGTTTTAGGTAGGTTATAGGTTATAGCTGTAGGGAATTGAGAATAGGTTAAGGTTTAGGCTTTAGGTTAAGGTTTTAGGTTGGTTATAGGTTATATCTGTAGGGAATTGAGAATAGGTTAAGGCTTTGGTTTTAGGTTGAGGTTATACATAGGTTATAGGGTATAGGTTTAGGGATTTGAGAATAGGTTAAGGTTAAGGGTTAGGAAATCGGGTTTGGGTTCGGGATAGGGTTTTGCTTTGGGTTTTCAAGTTTAGGTTAGGTAGTTGAGAATAGGATTAGGTGTAGGTTTGGGTTTAGGGATTTGAGAATAGGTTAACTCTTAGGTTTTAGGTTAAGGTTATAGGTTATAAGTTTAGGGAATTGAGAATAGGTTAAGGTTTAGGTTTAGGAAATCGAGTTTGACTTCGAGATCGGGTTTTGCTTTGGGTTTTCATGTTTAGTTTTATGTTTAGGTTAGGTAGTTAAGAATAGGATTACGTGTAGGTTTAGGTTTAGGGATTTGAGAATAGGTTAAGGCTTAGGTTTTAGGTTAAGGTTATAGGTAGGTTATAGGTTATAGGTTTAGGGATTTGAGAAAAGGTTAAGGTTTAGGTTTAGGAAATCGGGTTTGGTTTTGAGTTTTCATGTTTAGGTTTAGATTTAGGTATGGTAGTTGAGAATATGATTAGGTGTAGGATTAGGTTTAGGGGTTTGAGAGCACATTTAGGTTTTAGGTTAAGGTTTTACGAAGGTTATAGGTTATAGTTGTAGGGAATTGACAATAGGTTAAGGCTTATGTTTTGTGTTAAGGTTATAGGTAGGGTATATGTTATAGGTTTAGGGATTTGAGAATAGGTTTAGGTTTAGGTTTAGGAAATCGGGTTTGGGTTCGGGATCGGGTTTTGTTTTGGGTTTTCAAGTTTAGGTTTATGTTTATGTTAGGTAATTGAGAATAGGATTAGGTATAGTCTTAGGTTTAGGGGTTTGAGAACACATTTAGGTTTTAGGTTAAGGTTTTAGGAAGGTTATAGGTTATTGCTGTAGGTAATTAAGAATAGGTTAAGGCTTAGGTTTTAGGTTAAGGTTATAGGTAGGTTATAGGTTATTGGTTTAGGGATTTGAGAATAGGTTAAGGTTTAGGTTTAGGAAATCGGGTTTAGGTTCGGGATCGGGTTTTGCTTTGGGTTTTCAAGTTTAGGTTTAGGTATAGGTTAAGTAGTTGAGAATAGGATTATGTGTAGGTTTAGGTTTAGGGATTTGAGAACACATTTAGGTTTTAGGTTAAGGTTTTTGGTAGGTTATTGGTTATAGATGTAGGGAATTGAGAATAGGTTAAGGTTTAGGTTTTAGGTTAAGGTTATAGGTTATAGGTTTAGGGAATTGAGAATAGGTTAAGGTTTAGGTTTAAGAAATTGGGTTTGTGTTCGGGATCGGGTTTTGCTTTGGGTTGTCAAGTTTAGGTTTAGGTTTAGGTTAGGTAGTTGAGAATAGGATTAGGTGTAGGTTTAGGTTTAGGGATTTGAGAATAGGTTAAGGCTTAGGTTTTAGGTTAAGCTTATAGGTAGGTTATAGGTTATAGGTTTAGGGATTTGAGAAAAGGTTAAGGTTTAGGTTTAGGAAATCGGTTTAGGTACGCGATCGGGTTTTGCTTTGAGTTTTCATGTTTAGGTTTAGGTTTAGGTTAGGTAGTTGAGAATATGATTATGTGTAGGTTTAGGTTTAGGGGTTTGAGAACACATGTAGGTTTAAGGTTTAGGATTTAGGTAGGTTATAGGTTATAGCTGTAGGGAATTGAAAATAGGTTAAGGTTTAGGTTTTAGGTTAAGGTTTTAGGTTAAGGTTATAGGTTATAGTTTTAGGAAATTGAGAATAGGTTAAGGTTTAGGTTTAAGAAATTGGATTTGAGTTCGGGATCGGGTTTTGCTTTAGGTTTTCAAGTTTAGGTTTAGGTTTAGGTTAGGTAGGTGAGAATAGGATTCGGTGTAGGTTTAGGTTTATGGATTTGAGAACACATTTAGGTTTTAGGTTAAGGTTTTAGGTAGGTTATAGGTTATAGCTATAGGGAATTGAGAATAGGTTAAGGTTTAGGTTTTAGTTTAAGGTTATGGGCAGGTTATTGGTTATAGGTTTAGGGAATTGGGAATAGGTTAAGGTTTAGGTTTAGGAAATCGGGATTGGGTTCGGGGTCGGGTTTTGCTTTGGGATTTCAAGTTTAGGTTTAGGTATAGGTTAGGTAGTTGAGAATAGGATTAGGTGTAGGTTTAGGTTTAGGGATTTTAGAATAGGTTAAGGCTTAGGTTTTAGGTTAAGGTTATAGGTAGCTTATAGGTTATAGGTTTAGGGATTTGAGAATAGGTTAAGGTATAGGTTTAGGAAATTGGGTTTGGGTTCGGGATCGGATTTTGCTTCGGGTTTTCGAGTTTAGGTTTAGGTTCGGGTTAGGTAGTTGAGAATAGGATTAGTTGTAGGTTTAGGTTTAGGGATTTGAGAGCACATTTAGGTTTTAGGTTAACGTTTTAGGTAGGTTATAGGTTATAGCTGTAGGGAATTGAGAATAGGTTAAGGTTTAGGTTTTAGTTTAAGGTTATGGGTAGGTTATTGGTTATAGGTTTAGGGAATTGAGAATAGGTTAAGGTTTAGGTTTAGGGAATTGAGAATAGGTTAAGGTTTAGGTTTAGGAAATCGGGATTGGGTTCGGGGTTGGGTTTTGCTTTGGGGTTTCAAGTTTAGGTTTAGGTATAGGTTAGGTAGTTGAGAATAGGATTAGGTGTAGGTTTAGGTTTAAGGATTTGAGAACACATTTAGGTTTTAGGTAGGTTATAGGTTATAACTGTAGGGAATTGAGAATAGGTTAAGGTTATAGGTAGGTTATAGGTAATAGGTTTAGGGATTTGTGAATAGGTTAAGGTTTAGGTTTAGGAAATCTGGTTTAGGTTTTGGATCGGGTTTTGCTTTGAGTTTTCAAGTTTAGGTTTAGATTTAGGTTAGGGAGTTGAGATTTGGATTAGTTGTAGGTTTAGGTTTAGGGGTTTAAGAACACTTTTAGGTTTTTGGTCAAGGGTTTAGGTAGGTTATAGATTATAGCTGTAGGGAATTAAGAATAGGTTAAGGCTTAGGTTTTATGTTAAGGTTATAGGTAGGTTATAGGTTATAGGTTTAGGGATTTGAGAATAGTTTAAGGTTTAGGTTTAGGAAATCGGGTTTAGGTTCGGGATCGGGTTTTGCTCTGGGTTTTCAAGTTTAGGTTTAGGTTTTGGTTAGGTAGTTGAGAATAGGATTAGGTGTAGGATTAGGTTTAGGGATTTGAGAATAGGTTAAGGCTTAGGTTTTAGGTTAAGGTTATAGGTAGGTTATAGGTTATAGGTTTAGGGATTTGAGAAAAGGTTAAGGTTTAGGTTTAGGAAATCGGGTTTAGGTACGCGATCGGGTTTTGCTTTGAGTTTTCATGTTTAGGTTTAGGTTTAGGTTAGGTAGTTATGAATATGATTATGTGTAGGTTTGGGTTTAGGAGTTTGAGAACACATGTAGGTTTTAGGTTAAGGATTTAGGTAGGTTATAGGTTATAGCTGTAGGGAATTGAAAATAGGCTAAGGTTTAGGTTTCAGGTTAAGGTTTTAGGTTAAGGTTATAGGTTATAGGTTTAGAAAATTGAGAATAGGTTAAGGTTTAGGTTTAAGAAATTGGGTTTGGGTTCGGGATCGGGTTTTGCTTTAGGTTTTCAAGTTTAGGTTTAGGTTTAGGTTAGGTAGTTGAGATTAGGATTCGGTGTAGGTTTAGGTTTATGGATTTGAGAACACATTTAGGTTTTAGGTTAAGGTTTTAGGTAGGTTATAGGTTGTAGCTGTGGGGAATTGAGAATAGGTTAAGGTTTAGGGTTTAGTTTAAGGTTATGGGTAGGTTATTGGTTATAGGTTTAGGGAATTGAGAATAAGTTAAGGTTTAGGTTTAGGAAATCGGGATTGGGTTCGGGGTCGGGTTTTACTTTGGGATCTCAAGTTTAGGTTTAGGTATAGGTTAGGTAGTTGAGAATAGGATTAGGTGTAGGTTTAAGTTTAGGGATTTGAGAACACATTTAGGTTTTTGGTAGGTTATAGGTTATAGCTGTAGGGAATTGAGAATAGGTTAAGGTTATAGGTTGGTTATAGGTAATAGGTTTAGGAAATCTGGTTTAGGTTTTGGATCGGGTTTTGCTTTGATTTTTCAAGTTTAGGTTTAGATTTAGGTTGGGGAGTTGAGATTAGGATTAGTTGTAGGTTTAGGTTTAGGGGTTTGAGAACACTTTTAGGTTTTAGGTTAAGGGTTTAGGTAGGTTATAAGTTATAGTTGTAGGGAATTAAGAATAGGTTAAGGCTTAGGTTTTAGGTTAAGGTTATAGGTAGGTTATAGGTTATAGGTTTAGGGATTTGAGAATAGTTTAAGGTTTAGGTTTAAGAAATTGGGTTTAGGTTCGGGATCGGGTTTTGCTCTAGGTTTTCAAGTTTAGGTTTAGGTTTTGGTTAGGTAGTTGAGAATAGGATTAGGTGTAGGATTAGGTTTAGGGATTTGAGAATAGGTTAATGCTTAGGTTTTAGGTTATGGTTATAGGTAGGTTATAGGCTATAGGTTTAGGGATTTGAGAAAAGGTTAAGGTTTAGGTTTAGGAAATCGGGTTTGGGGTCGGGATTGAGTTTTGCTTTGGGTTTTCAAGTTTCGGTTTAGGTTTAGGTAAGGTAGTTGAGAATAGGATTAGGTGTAGGTTTAGGTTTAGGGATTTGAGAATAGGTTAAGGCATAGTTTATAGGTAGGGTATAGGTGATAGGTTTAGGGATTTGAGAATAGGTTAAGGTTTAGGTTTAGGAAATCGGGTTTGGGTTCGGGATCGGGTTCTGCTTTGGGTTTTCAAGTTTAGGTTTAGGTTTAGTTTAGGTAGTTCGGAATAGGATTAGGTGTAGGTTTAGGTTTAGGTTAGGTAGTTGAGAATAGGATTAGGTGTAGATTTAGGTTTTGGGATTTGAGAACACATTAAGGTTTTAGGTAGGTTATAGGTTATAGCTGTAGGGATTTGAGAATAGGTTAGGGCTTAGGTTTTAGGTTAAGGTTATAGGTTATAGGTTTAGGGAATTGAGAATAGGTTAAGGTTTAGGTTTAGGAAATCGAGTTTGGGTTCGAGATCGAGTTTTTCTTTGGGTTTACAAGTTTTGGTTTAGGTTTAGGTTAGGTAGTTGAGAATAGGATTAGGGGTCGGTTTAGGTTTAGGGATTTGAGAATAGGTTAAGGCTTAGGTTTTAGGTTAAGGTTATAGGTAGGTTATAGGCTATAGGTTTAGGGATTTGAGAAAAGGTTAAGGTTTAGGTTTAGAAAATCGGGTTTGGGGTCGGGATCGAGTTTTGCTTTGGGTTTTCAAGTTTCAGCTTAGGTTTAGGTAAGGTAGTTGAGAATAGGATTAGGTGTAGGTTTAGGTTTAGGAATTTGAGAATAGGTTAAGGCATAGGTTATAGGTAGGCTATAGCTGATAGGTTTAGGGATTTGAGAATAGGTTAAGGTTTAGGTTTAGGAAATCGGGTTTGGGTTCGGGATCGGGTTCTGCTTTGGGTTTTCAAGTTTAGGTTTAGGTTTAGTTTAGGTAGTTCGGAATAGGATTAGGTGTAGGATTAGGTTTAGGTTAGGTTGTTGAGAATAGGATTAGGTGTAGGTTTAGGTTTTGAGATTTGAGAACACATTAAGGTTTTAGGTAGGTTATAGGTTATAACTGTATGGATTTGAGAATAGGTTAGGGCTTAGGTTTTAGGTTAAGGTTATAGGTTATATGTTTAGGGAATTGAGAATAGGTTAAGGTTTAGGTCTAGGAAATCGAGTTTGGGTTCGGGATCGAGTTTTTCTTTGGGTTTACAAGTTTTGGTTTAGGTTTAGGTTAGGTAGTTGAGAATAGGATTAGGGGTAGGTTTAGGTTTAGGGATTTGAGAATAGGTTAAGGCTTATGTTTTAGGTTAAGGTTATAGGTAGGTTATAGGTTATAGGTTTAAGGATTTGAGAATAGGTTAAGGTTTAGGTTTAGGAAATTGGGTTTGGGTTCGGGATTGGATTTGGCTTTGGGTTTTCAAGTTTAGGTTTCGGTTCAGGTTAGGTAGTTGAGAATAGGATTAGTTGTAGGTTTAGGTTTAGGGATTTGAGAATAGCTTAAGGACTAGGTTTTAGGTTAAGGTTTTATTTAGGTTAAAGCTTATAGGTTTAGGGATTTAAAAATAGGTTAAGGTTTAGGTTTAGGAAATCAGGTTTGGGTTCGGGATCGGGTTTTTCTTTGGGTTTTCAAATTTAGGTTTAGGTTTAGGTTAGGTAGTTGAGAATAGTATTAGGGGTACTTTTAGGTTTAAGGATTTGAGAATAGGTTAAGGCTTAGGTTTTAGTTTATGGTTATAGGTAGGTGATAGGTAATAGGTTTAGGGATTTGAGAATAGGTTAAGGTTTAGGTTTAGGAAATCTGGTTTAGGTTCAGGATCAGGTTTTGCTTTAAGTTTTCAAGTTTAGGTTTAAGTTTAGGTTAGGTAGTTGAGAATAGGATTAGGTGTAGGTTTAGGTTTAGGGGTTTGAGAACACATTTAGGTTTTAGGTATGTTATAGGTTATAGATGTAGGGAATTGAGAATAGGTTAAGGTTTTGGTTATGGGTTATAGGTTTAGGGATTTGAGAATAGGTTATGGTTATGTTGAGAAAATCGGGTTTAGGCTCGGGATCGGGTTTTGCTTTGGGTTTTCAAGTTTATGTTTAGGTTTTGGTTAGGTAGTTGAGAAGAGGATTAGGTGTAGGATTAGCTTTAGGGATTTGTGAATAGGTTAAGGCTTAGGTTTTAGGTTAAGGTTATAGGTAGGTTATAGGTTATAGGTTTACGGATTTGAGAATAGGTTAAGGTTTAGCATTAGGAAATCGGGTTTGGGTTCGGGATCGAGTTTTGCTTTGGGTTTTCAATTTTAGGTCTAGGTTTAGGTTAGGTAGTTGGGAATAGGATTAGGTGTAGGTTTAGGTTTAGGGATTTGAGAATAGGTTAAGGCTTAGGTTATAGGTAGGTTATAGGTTATAGGTTTAGGGATTTGAGAATAGGTTAAGGTTTAGGTTTAGGAAATTGGGTTTGGGTTCGGGATCGGGTTTTTTTTGGGTTTTCGAGTTTAGGTTTAGGTTTAGGTTAGGTAGTTGAGAATATGATTAGGTGTAGGTTTAGGTTTAGTGATTTGAGAATAGGTAAAGGATTAGGTTTTTAGGTTAAGGTTATAGGTAGGTTATAGGTTATAGGTTTAGGGAATTGAGAGTAGGTTAAGGTTTAGGTTCAGGAAATCGGGTTTGGGTTCGGGATCGGGTTTTGGTTTGGGTTTTCATGTTTAGGTTTAGGTTTAGTTTAGGTAGTTGAGAATAAGATTAGGTGTAGGTTTAGGTTTAGGTTAGGTAGTTGAGAATAGGATTAGGTGTAGGTTTAGGTTTTGGGATTTGAGAACACATTAAGGTTTTGGGTAGGTTATAGGTTATAGCTGTAGGGATTTGTGAATAGGTTAGGGCTTAGGTTTTAGGTTAAGGTTATAGGTTATAGGCTTTGGGATTTGAGAATAGGTTAAGGTTTAGGTTTAGGAAATCGAGTTTGGGTTTGGGATTGGGTTTTGCTTTGGGTTTTCAAGTTTAGGTTTAGGTTTAAGTTAGGTAGTTGAGAATAGGATTAGGTGTAGGTTTAGGTTTAGGGATTTGAGAATAGGTTAAGGCTTAGGTTTTAGGTTAAGGTTATAGGTAGGTTATAGGTTATAGGTTTAGGGATTTGAGAATAGGTTAAGGTTTAGGTTTAGGAAATCGGGTTTGGGTTCGGGATCGGATTTTGCTTTGGGTTTTCAAGTTTAGGTTTAGGTTCAGGTTAGGTAGTTGAGAATAGGATTAGTTGTAGGTTTAGGTTTAGGGATTTGAGAATAGGTTAAGGCTTAGGTTTTAGGTTAAGGTTATAGGTAGGTTAAAGCTTATGGGTTTAGGGATTTGAAAATAGGTTAAGGTTTAGGTTTAGGAAATCAGGTTTGGGTTCGGGATCGGGTTTAACTTTGGGTTTTCAAGTTTAGGTTTAGGTTTAGGTTAAGTAGTTGAGAATAGTATTTGGTGTACGTTTAGGTTTAGGGATTTGAGAATAGGTTAAGGCTTAGGTTTTAGTTTAAGGTTATAGGTTGTTTATAGGTAATAGGTTTAGGGATTTGAGAATAGGTTAAGGTTTAGGTTTAGGAAATCAGGTTTAGATTCGGGATCAGGTTTTGCTTTGAGTTTTCAAGTTTAGGTTTAGGTTTAGGTTAGGTAGTTGAGAATAGGATTAGGTGTAGGTTTAGGTTTAGGGGTTTGAGAACACATTTAGGTTTTAGGTAGGTTATAGGTTATAGATGTAGGGAATTGAGAATAGATTAAGGTTTTGGTTATAGGTTATAGGTTTAGGGATTTGAGAATAGGTTAAGGTTTAGGTTTAGGAAATCGGGTTTAGGCTCAGGATCGGGTTTTAGTTTGGGTTTTGAAGTTTAGGTTTAGGTTTTGGTTAGGTAGTTGAGAATATGATTAGGTGTAGGATTAGCTTTAGGTATTTGAGAATAGGTTAAGGCTTAGGTTTTAGGTTAAGGTTATAGCTAGGTTATAGGTTATAGGTTTAAGGATTTGAGAATAGGTTAAGGTTTAGGATTATGAAATCGGGTTTGGGTTCGGGATCGAGTTTTTCTTTGGGTTTTTAAGTTTCGGTTTTGGTTTAGGTTAGGTAGTTGAGAATAGGATTAGGTGTAGGTTTAGGTTTAGGGATTTGAGAATAGGTTATGGCTTAGGTTATAGGTAGGTTATAGGTTATAGGTTTAGGGATTTGAGAATAGGTTAAGGTTTAGGTTTAGGAAATTGGGTTTGGGTTCGGGATCGGGTTTTTCTTTGGGTTTTCGAGTTTAGGTTTAGGTTTAGTTTAGGTAGTTGAGAATAGGATTAGGTGTAGGTTTAGGTTTAGTGATTTGAGAATAGGTTAAGGCTTTGGTTTTAAGTTAAGGTTATAGGTAGGTTATAGTTTATAGGTTTAGGGAAATGAGAATAAGTTAAGGTTTAGGTTTAGGAAATCGGGTTTGGGTTCGTTTTCGAGTTTTTCTTTGGGTTTTCAAGTTTAGGTTTAGATTTAGGTTAGGTATTTGAGAATAGGATTAGGTGCAGGTTTAGGTTTAGGTTAGGTAGTTGAGAATAGGATTAGGTGTAGGTTTAAGTTTTGGGATTTGAGAACACATTTAGGTTTTAGGTAAAGGTTTTAGGTAGGTTATAGGTTATAGCTGTAGGGATTTGAGAATAGGTTAAGGCTTAGGTTTTAGTTTAAGGTTATGGGTAGGTTATTGGTTATAGGTTTAGGGAATTGAGAATAGGTTAAGGTTTAGGTTTAGGAAATTGAGTTTGGGTTCGGGATCGGGTTTTCCTTTGGGTTTTCAAGTTTGGGTTTAGGTTTAGGTTAGGTAGTTGAGAATATGATTAGGTGTAGGTTTAGGTTTAGGGATTTGAGAATAGGTTAAAGCTTAGGTTTTAGTTTAAGGTTATAGGTAGGTTATAGGTTATAGGTTTAGGGATTTGAGAATAGGTTAAGGTTTAGGTTTAGGAAATCGGGTTTGGGTTCGGGATCGAGTTTTTCTTTGGGTTTTTAAGTTTCGGTTTAGGTTTAGGTTAGGTAGTTGAGAATAGGATTAGTTGTAGGTTTAGGTTTAGGGATTTGAGATTAGATTAAGGCTTGGGTTTTAGGTTAAAGTTATAGGTAGGTTAAAGCTTATAGGTTTAGGGATTTGAAAATAGGTTAAGGTTTAGGTTTAGGAAATCAGGTTTGTGTTCGAGATCAGGTTTTGCTTTGGGTTTTCAAGTTTAGGTTTAGGTTTAGGTTAGGTAGTTGAGAATAGGATTAGGTGTACGTTTGGGTTTAGGGATTTGAGAATAGGTTAAGGCTTAGGTTTTAGGTTAAGGTTATAGGTAGGTTATAGGTTATAGGTTTAGGGATTTGAGAATAGGTTAAGGTTTAGGTTTAGGAAATCAGGTTTTGCTTTGAGTTTTCAAGTTTAGGTTTAGGTTTAGGTTAGGTAGTTAAGAATAGGATTAGGTGCCGGTTTAGGTTTAGGGGTTTGAGAACACATTTATATTTTAGGTCAATGTTTTAGGTAGGTTATTGGTTATAGATGTAGGGAATTGAGAATAGGTTAAGGTTTTAGTTATAGGTTATAGGTTTAGGGATTTGAGAATAGGTTAAGGTTTAGATTTAGTAAATCGGGTTTAGGTTCGGGATTGGGTTTTGCTTTGAGTTTTGAAGTTTAGGTTTAGGTTTAGCTTAGGTAGTTGAGAATAGGATTAGGTGTAGGTTTAGGTTTAGGGGTTTGAGAATACATTCTGATTTTTGGTTAAGGTTTTAGGTAGGTTATAGGTTATAGCTGTAGGGAATTGAGAATAGGTTACGGCTTAGGTTTTAGGTTAAAGTTATAGGTAGGTTATAGGTTATAGGTTTAGGGATTTAAGAATAGGTTAAGGTTTAGGTGTAGGAAATCGGGTTTGGGTTTGGGATCGGATTTTTCTTTAAGTTTTCAAGTTTAGGTTTAGGTTTAGGTTAGGTAGTTGAGAATAGGATTAGGTGTAGGTTTAGGTTTAGGGATTTGTAAATAGGTTAAGGCTTAGGTTTTAGGTTAAGGTTATAGGTAGGTTATAGGTTATAGGTTTAGGGATTTGAGAATAGGTTAAGGTTTAGGTTTAGGAAATTGGGTTTGGTTTCGGGATCGTGTTTTTCTTTGGCTTTTCAAGTTTAGGTTTAGGTTTAGGTTAGGTAGTTGAGAATAGGATTAGGTGTAGGTTTAGGTTTAGGTTTATGGATTTGAGAATAAGTTAAGGCTTAGGTTTTAGGTTAAGGTTATGGGTAGGTTATAGGTTATTGGTTTAGGGATTTGAGAATAGGTTAAGGTTTAGGTTTTGGAAATCGGGTTTAGGTTCGGGATCGGGTTTTGCTTTGAGTTTTCAAGTTTAGATTTAGGTTTAGGTTAGTTAGTTAAGAATAGGATTAGGTGTATGTTTAGGTTTAGGGGTTTGAGTACACATTTGGGTTTTTGGTTAAGGTTTTTGTTAAGTTATAGGTTATAGCTGTAGGGAATTGAGAATAGGTTAAGGTTTAGGTTTTAGGTTAAGGTTTTAGGTTAAGGTTATAGGTTATAGGTTTAGGGAATTGAGAATAGGTTAAGGTTTAGGGTTAGGAAATCGGGTTTGGGTTCGGGATCGGGTTTTGCTTTGGGTTTTTAAGTTTAGGTTTAGGTTTAGGTTTAGTAGTTGAGAATAGGATTAGGTGTAGGTTTAGGTTTAGGGATTTGAGAACACATTTAGGTTTTTGGTTAAGGTTTTTGGTAGGTTATAGGTTATAGCTGTAGGGAATTGAGAATAGGTTAAGGTTTAGGTTTTAGGTTATGGTTATAGGTAGGTTATAGGTTATAAGTTTAGGGATTTGAGAATAGGTTAAGGTTTAAGTTTAGGAAATCGTGTTTGGGTTTGGGATCGGGTTTTGCTTTGGGTTTTCAAGTTTAGGTTCAAGTTTAGGTTGGGTTGTTGAGAATAGGATTAGGTGTAGGTTTAGGTTTAGGTTTAGGGATTTGAGAACACATTTAGGTTTTAGGTTAAGGTTTTAGGTAGGTTATAGGTTATAGTTATAGGGAATTGAGAATAGGTTATAGGTTCAGGTAATAGGATTTGGTGTGGTTTAGATTTAGGGTGCGGTCCCTGCAAATACAGATATAAATATGACCTGTCAACATGGCCAGGCCCTTCCAATGATGTTCATAGGAAATCGACAGCTTCATCATGGTCATAACAACGGTTCCACCTTCCATTCAGATGACCCCGCTCATCCGGATAGCTCCGACGTACATCCGGGTATGCTCCATTAATTTTGAGCTAATACCAAAATATGGCCTGTCCAAATGGCCAGGCCCTCCCAATGCTATCCATAGGAAATAGACAGCTTCATCATGGTCATAACAGCGGTTCCCACCTCCCAAGGACCCCCGCTCATCCGGATAGCTTCGACGCACTTCCGGGTATACTCTATTAATTTCGATCAACATAACTTAATCGTAAATAAACTTTTATAAAATAAATTTTAATTTACTACAATTTACCTGAAGGCGTTGACGGATGAGCTGCCGCATATCATCTGTCACGTCTGCCCAATGGGGGGGGGGGGGGGGGGATCAGAGATCGACATAGGACACCGACATTCGACGTAAATAACTTGACATTGTTCTCAACAGGTCTAATACAATCCTATGGGAACTCTACCGTCACCCTACCCTCACGTGTAAGTCACTCTAAAATCAACCCACTTGTGGGTCCACGTCCTCGTCGGCTGGTCGACGATGCTGCTGTAAAAGAAATATGTAAGTCTAAACATAAACAAAAGTCAGTTAAAAAAATATATGTCTAGACTTACATGCTGTGCCCGGTGTATGCGTGATTGAGGGATCAGACGCCTGCGATATAATATGTGACGGCGATGCTGGCTCCGTCGCATCACGGGTAGAAGGAGTAGATCAAGTGCGCGAACAACGTGGTCTCCCACCTAGTGCCATCACTGAATATGTGCGAGCTACGAACTTATAAATTTAAACAATGTCAATACAAGTGGAATATATTAAAACATTATAGAAGTAGGGTTATACGGTACAATGCATTTGTGCTTATGGTTAAAGAGATGATTAAAATATGATTAGACCATTACAATATAATGCAAGAAGAATATAATAAAATCGTAAACTTTAATTATAACCCTTGAAAATTCCATTACATATTGTCATTCTATATTAAATACACATATTTCATTGTAATACAAAATAACTTTGAGGTAAACTATCTGAAGTACTCCCTGCGTAAGTTATCGTATGCTTTAGAAGTATATGTCATCATGTGTGAAGCACTGGACATTTTTGTAACCAATATGTCAGTCACAATAGAAGAAATATGATCTCTCAGGACTCCATTCAGATGTGCAAGTGAGTGAGTCGCATCTTCCATATCTCGTTTCCCATGGCTATATATCTCCATTAGCTCTGAAATTTCTTTGAGATGGTATAATCTTTCCTCTGAGTCGTTGTCGATATATTCTGCTTTACACTCATCGACTAGACCGGGTATCTCTATGGCCTTACTAGAAGAAGATAGGGCTGAAACGTCCATCTGCAACAGCTGATGAAGTATGTTACGTGCTTCTATTACGCTCCGATTGGAGGAGGATATTATCAGAAATTGACTCAACTATAAATATGGATTATAAACAAGTCAATAAGAGGAATAAATCAAGACTTGTAATTTTCATGTATACATGAAATACATAAATTATTCGAATTGAAAAATGATATGTAAATCATGTGTATATTAATAATCATTGTCTGCATCACTTCGCTTAGGACTATTTTTTCTTCACCATCACTATCGCTGATCAGTATCTCCTCTTCATTGTCTGCAACGTTGTCATTAATGAAACTATTATCATCTCTAACAATGTCATCTATTATTGAGGCATCAACATGATCAGGTGGCACATCATCTCTGTCCAATTGCACCACATCAATATCAATACTTGAATCAATCCCTGTATCAACATGAGACGACACATCTTCTTGATATGCGTGTTCAACCCTAGCCGTGCCATTCCCCTTGTCCTCCCTATCTTCAACTTCTAGTTCGGGAACGTCAAATACATTCCTGGGCTTTATTTTCTGCACCACGTGCCAAGAGCCGCCTAACTTATTGTCAGCGAGGTAAAATACTTGTTCGGCTTGGCTAGCAAGGACAAATGGATCGTCCTTAAACCACTTTCGAGATAAATTTACGCTCATAAAGTAGTTGTCCGTTTGTATTCCCAACTTCTTATTTTCAATGTCCCACCATTTACATCTAAATAAGTACACCCGCTTTCTCATACAATAATTTAGCTCAATAATGTCCGTCAAAATGCCATAAAAGTCAATCTGATCCTCCTCAGTGGTTCTCTTTACAACCACCCCACTATTTTGTGTGGTCCTACACTTGTCACGTTCTTCGGTGTGGAACCGAATCCCATTTACAATATAACCTGTGTATCTAGATACACGTCTATCAGGGCCACACGCCAATGAGTATAGTGCATCAGACGCATCCGTAGAGTTTCTTGTGCGCAACGTCTTCATCTATTATCATGTACAGAATGTAATTGTTTAGGGATTTTCTTAGATTAAAATAATGTATAGTACAATGAAAATTCTAAGTGTGGTGAGATATAGTGTGAAATCTTACATGTTTTTTGAACTATTGTGGAAACTGATCCTAATGCATTTGATCATAACTTGTGGGGAATTTAGACTTCATCTCATCCATGTGTTCGCTACGCATAAATTGCACGTTAGAAGCAAGAAACATTAAGATCATTGTATGTAAAGAAAATAATAATCGAGAGAAGACTTACTCCAAGTATGACTCTATTTCTTCACAATTATGCAACACATACCACCTCGCCTTTGATAGGTCCCCAACGTCCATATCCTGAAACGCCGGGGATCCTAAAGGACGAACGTTATGTGCAAACACAGATATGAGTCCTTGTTCGTGCTCTTTCCCTTCATCGGTATTCCGATCTTCTCGGTTAAATCTAGTCTCTATCCCACGAAGATATATAGAGCAAAATGTAAGGCATTCATTATCAATGTACTCCTCGGCTATGGATCCCTCTGGACGTGCCTTGTTCCTCACGAATTATTTGAGTGTATGAAGGTATCTGTACACAAAACCACTATGGTAAGAGTATGAAAACATGGATATATGTAGTTTACGAAATAAATAAAAATTTTAAAAGGTCCTACCACCTTTCGATCGGATACATCCAACGATATTGTACTGGGCCTGCAAGCTTCGCCTCGTGCGGTAAGTGAATTGCTAGGTGTACCATGACATCAAAAAAATGTAGGAGAAAATATTCTTTCAAGTTTACAAAGGATCACGGCAATGTCCCTCTCCAGTCGTTTAATAACATCTACATTCAACGATTTTAAACAAAAATCCTTAAAGAATATCCCCAACTCAATCAGCGCCGCACTAATATCCTTGCTTAGGTATTCACGAATCACAACCTGTAGTAGGCGTTGCAGAAAGACGTGACAATCATGACTTTTCATTCCTGTTACCTTACAGTCCGTAACGTTTACGCAACGAGACATGTTTGACGCATACCCATCGAAAAACTTCACTGATCTCAACCATTCACATAAACGCTTTCTCTCTAGTTTTGTCAATGTGTAGCAGGCTGCTGGTATAGTATACAAATTTTCATGTGGTTGCAAGTGCAACTCTTTCCTTAAACCCATTTCTTGTAGATCCAATCGAGCCTTGAAACTGTTTTTTATTTTCTTTTCTATGTTCATCAATGTTCCGAAGACATTATCACGTATATTTTTCTCAATATACATGGCATCGAAGTTATGTCGCAATTTCAAATCACTCCAATAGGGCAACTCAAAGAAGATGCTCTTCTTCCTCCAGTTATAGTCCAATACTGCACGTTTTCTCTTTTTCAAGTGCGATGCCTTACCAAATTTAACTTCTCTAATGTTACTCAATTGTTGTATCACATCTTCTTTAGATAGCTCTTTCGGGGGTGGACTATGATCTTGTTTGCCATCAAAGATCATCGTCTTCCTGCGCCAACTATGATCGCTTGGAAGGAAGTGACGATGGCCCATATAATACATTTTTCTACCATGCTTCAATGACAATGAACAAGTCTCAATATCACATGTAGGACAAGCCAACTTGCCCTTCGTGCTCCACCCAGATAAATTTCTATACACGAAAAAGTCATTTATTGTCCACAAGACCGCTGCATGCAATCGAAATGACTGTCCTGCAAATGTGTCATATGTTTCTACACCTTGACTCCACAACTCATTTAACTCATCTACTAACGGTCGCAAATACACATCAATGTCATTCCCAGGTGACCTAGGTCCAGGAATAAGCAATGACATCATGAAAAATGACTCCTTCATACACAACCAAGGAGGTAAATTTTAGGGCATAAGTACCACTAGCCACATATTGTACGAGCTACTCATATTACCAAATGGATTAAAACCATCACTTGCAAGACCTAGTCAAACATTGCGAGAATCCTTTACAAACCAGTCATGTTGCTTGTCAAAATTTTGCCAAGCTTCAGAGTCCGCAGGGTGTCTCAGTGTAGTATCATCATGAACGCGTTTCTCCTTAGGCCACCTCATATCTTTAGCCGTCTTACGAGACATAAACAATCTTTATAATCTGGGTTTCAATGGAAAGTACCTTGACACCTTTCGCGGGATTTTCTTACTCCTGGCTTTGTCATTCTTCCACCTAGACTCTCCACATTCTTGACACTGATCAGCCTTATCATACTCTCCCCGATACAATAAAAAATCATTTATATATGCATGTATGACGGTGTAACCAAGGCCCAAGTCTCGCATCAAGGATTTTACCTCGTAATGAGACTTAGGCAATGTCTCACCGTCCGATAATGCTTCTTTCAACAACTCAAGCAACATGTCAAATGATTTGTTACTCCAATGATTTATTGTCTTTAAATGAAGTAACTTTGTAAGAAAATTTAACTTGGAGAAGTTCTCACACCCCGGATAAAGTGGACGTTGCGCATCCCTCAACAACCTACTCAACTTTTCTGATTCGACTTCACCCATTGGAGGAATATCTTGGCAACTGCTTGTCGCTGCAAAATCAGTATCTGCAACTATTCCCCTGAACACATTGCCTATGATATCTTGCATTTCGTCAACATCTTCATCCTCGTCATCCGGCACAATTGGGTCTTCGTTGACTTCAGTGGCCTCAACTTTATGGGTCATATCTTCACCATGATAGATCCGCCAAGTGTAACCCTGGTCAATCCCAACTATGAATAAATCGCCCTCTACTTTGTCTAAAGTCTTATATATGATGTTCTTACATTTTCGACATGGACACCTAACTTATTCTCTGAATCTGCCAGATTTCGAGCAAATTCCATGAACTTGTTTATACTCTAGGCTAAACCTGTTCTTAGCTCGCATCCAACTCTTATCCATCTCTAAAATGAAAAAACTAGAGTCAGTTTATGGAAATAGCTTTAAGTTTAAGCTAGGTTATAGGTTTAGGTTATATGTTTAGGTTTAGGTAAAGGTTATGAGTTTAGGTTAAGGTTATAAGTTTAGGTTTAGGTTATAAGTATAGGTTTTGGGATTTGAGAATAGATTATAGGTTATGTGAATAGGTTTAGGTTATAGGTTATAGGTTAAGGTTCGGGTTCGGGATCGGGTTTAGGTTATAGGTTTAGGTTATAGGTTTAGGTTTAGGTTAAGGCTATAAGTATAGGTTTTAGAATTTGAGAATAGGTTTAGGTTCAAGTTATAAGTTTAGGTTTAGGTTTTTAAGTTTAGGTTTAGGTTTCGGTTAAGGTTTTAGGTTTAGGTTATAAGTATAGGATTAGTGATTTGAAAATAGGTTTAGGTTATAAGTATAGGTTAAGGTTATAAGTTAGGTTTAGGTTTAGGTTAAGGTTATAAGTATAGGTTTAGGTTATAAGTATAGGTTTAGGGATTTGAGAATAGGTTTAGGTTAAGGTTATAAGTTTAGGTTTAGGTTTAGTTTATAAGTTTTGAGATTTGAGAATAGGTTTAGGTTAATGATATAAGTTTAGGTTTATGTTATAGGTTAAGGTTTAGGTTTAGGTTATAGTTTATAGCTTTAGGGAATTGAGAATAGGTTATAGGTTATAGGATAAGGTTTAGGTTATAGGTTATACGTTAAGGTTCGAGTTTGGGATTGGGTTTAGGTTATAGGTTTATGTTTAGGTTTAGGTTAAGGTTATAAGTATAGGATTTGGGATTTGAGAATAGGTTTAGGTTAAGGTTATAAGTTTAGGTTTAGGTTTATTTTAATAGGTTATTTATTTTCATTTATATTCGCAAATACATTCATCATCCATCCAATTCAAATTGAAATAAGTATTGTCACTCTATGACTAACAGTTGAAAAGGAAAATCATACATCTGGGTCTGCTCCAACATTTTTTAAGCTCAACATCCAGATAGCTCCGACGCACATCCGGGTCTGTTCCAACATTTTCTAAGCTAATATAATTAAATCCTAAATTAGTTACTCATTCAAGGTTGGATAGATTGTAATACTTTCATATTCTCATTTAAACATCCACGCCGAAAATTCGGCAACATCTCTCCATGCCTCTCCAGATAAGTTGATCTTACATTACATTCCGATGCCAAATATCTAAAGCAATGTAAAGATATTTGGCATTGGATACGAAACGGAAGAAACATATCCAGAGAGAAATGAGAAGATGGACCACGGATCAGGCATGAACATTTAAATAGATTGTATGAAAGCATACTTTCCATCTAACATTGAACTGTCCAAAATGGAACAATTTGAGTGATTTCTATGCCATAAAAAACACACCATATCTATGTATGGCCCCATAGAAATCCTCAAACGAGTAACTAATTATCTAACATACAAATCTATAAATTACATCTCATAACTATAAACTAACTAATCACAATAATAATTTAAGACAAAAAAATGTAATATACAAGCTTATGAAAGTTTACAAGGATAATTTTAGGAAACAAAAGGCAATGGATGTAATATCTTAAAGTCAAATAAAAGGCTTCAATTTGGGGGAGTGCATAGATCATTATAGATCACTATTTTAGTCAAACACATCATTTCTAGCAAGCTATGATGATGGTGATACAACCATATTTGGAGGAGTGCATAGATCACTATAGTTTTGTCTAATCTCCACTTGTTGGCCGCAATGGCTACCATATATATATATATATATATATAATGAGTGGAGGAATTTGGCCGAGTGTGTGCCTCATCTCAAGTACCTTAGGACATTTAGATGAAAAACCTCTCTAGCCATGTAGTAAACATCTGGGCTTATGCATCATGTGGACTTCGTCATGTCGATTTTTTTGGACCCTAGCCCAGAAATGAGGCCATCCACTCATTAGGTGAGCTACAATGTGTGAAACTAATGGATAGTTTTCATCTACTTGTCTTATACTATATGCCCTACTCATGAGTTTTTACTGTATTTACTTTTGTGCCAAAGAATTTATATGGTGGGTATTGGGATCTCTCATATGTATATTGGCATGTGTGCGAGTGTAGAGTGGAACTAGGCTATACATGGATGTTGAAATGCCCTTATTTCTACATGCAATTGTATGCCATACTTTAGATGTGTGATAAACCATAAGCTATATGGAACTTATGTCTGATTTCCTAAGCGGCTGGTTGGTGGATAACTAATACACAATGCTAAGTTAGTTATTAAGCATTCAATAACACACACCCGAGTTGATTGATTTAAGCATCATAAATACATGTTCTAGTGGGCTGATCTTAGCATCATTACCACACATCCGACTTGATTTATTTAAGCATTATAAACACATGTTCCAGTGGACTCATTTAATCATCTAGATACACATGTTCAAGTGGACTGATTCAAGCATTGTAAACACATGTCCAAGTGGACTGATTTAAGGTTTTTAAACAAACACATGTTCTAGTATGCTGATCATTGCATTGTTACCACACATCCAAGTGGATTGATTTAAGCATCATAAACCCATGTCCAAGTAGAGTAGACTGATTTAAAAATTGTAAACACATGTCCAAGTGGACTAATTTAAGCATCATAAATGCATGTCCAAGTGGAACTGATTTAAACATCATCAACACATGTTCTAGTGGGCTGATCTTAGCATCATTGCCACACATCCAAGTGAACTGTTTAGGGCCCACTAGGTTGTCATGTCTATCTTGCCACCCCTTGCCTTGGATCATGTAAGGAGGAGAAGAAAAAAAAGGAGGGAAAAAGCTATTTTCTATGTGAAAATTGTGATTTACTCCAATCACCTAGATCCACTTTCCCTAGAATGTGCAGAAAGCAAAGAATGGTTTGAAAGAGGAAACTGAGTCCACCCAGAAATTGGGATATACCTCATAAGTTTTATTGAAATTTGGGAGTTGGTCCATACCCATTATTAATGGTTTTCCAATAAGTACCATCTTCTGATGACCTATGCCTTTTGTTCCCATTCCAATTGGACAATCTATTGATTCAATAGAAAGATATAAATGGACAAATATTTTTTATTTCACGAGAGACTAGGAACCAATCGACTTTCCATAAGACTCATTTTACTAAGGTGCATTCATGGCTACTTCAGCTACATTAGTGTCTTTGCCCGTTACTCTAATTTCATTGTTATTCCATTTCCTAATGTTAATAACTGTGATGTACAATTTTGCAATGCCTAATTATCAAATGCCTGCTTGAGTATCATCCTAAGAGCCTGAGTATCATAGAGCATGACAACCCGAACATCTTCTTGACATAGAACCCAAAAACTGCTTTATGTCATATGCAGTTTGGCAGTAGTGCTATCTCCAAGAGTTCTTATGCTTAGATACGAGCTCATGTACCAAATAAAATGCTTAACCTTGTTATATGAGAAATAATTTATGCAATTAAACAGTCAAAACTAATTGTCACATGTCAACACCCAAAAAGAAAAATAAAAGAAAATGATATATTAGAGGGTACACCGACTGATTGATAAAAAATAATCAAATGAGGCACCAAAATCATATTTTTGAAAACAACTAATTCCTTACCGTACACTCTAGGAAATCTAACTGAACTTGGAGGTTTATACCTTTGCGGAAATCAGATTTTCGGACAGATCTCTCAATCTTAAGAATCTGTACCATCTACATATATGTAAGGAATCATCTTAGTGGTCCAATTCCTCCATCTTTCAGCAATTTGACCAGCCTAAGTTGACTCTTTCTGATTAATAATCAGTTATCTGATCCAATTCCTCCTTACAGCATTTTGTTCAGCCTAACTCTCTCTCTCTCTCTCTCTCTCTCTCTCTCTCAATTCATCAATTATCTGGTTCAGTTCCTCTAGAAATCTCAAATCTAACACGTTTGGAGATTCTCTTTTTGGCTGACAACTTTTTCTCCGGCCACCTACCCCAAGTATGCCAAGGTGCATCACTCAGACACTTCACTGTGTCTAACAGTAACAGTAACAGCCATTTCACTGGTCCCATTCCTCAAAGCCTAAGAAACTGCACCAGCTTAACAATAGTTCGGCTTGAACATAATCAGCTCACTGGAAATATATCCCAAGTTTTCGGAGTATATCCTGTTTTAGAGTACATTGACCTAAGTTACAATAGATTGCTGGTAAGTTGTCACCTAATTGGGGAGAATGTCGAAATCTAACACTGCTAAAAATCTTCGACAATAATATTACTGGTAGAATTCCACTGGAAATTGGGCAATTGAGTCGACTACATCAGCTCGACCTTTCTTCCAACAACCTCGAAGGAACGATTCCTAGCAACTTGAGGAGTTTTACCAGTAAAAACAGGAAAAATACCTAATCATCCAACATCTCTCTCAGATGTTAAATTCCATGGAATTCTAAGTCCCCAAAATCAAGCTAGTGAGCTCCTTAAGTGGGCCACACAGGTATCTAAACAAGATACAGTCCAATGGTCCACATTTAACATACATAAATGTGCAACCTGCCTGATTAGTTAGTTGACTGGTCTGACTGTGGGCCAGGTCATCATATAATGGGACCCATTCGATGCACTGCTGGATGCCCTACACATATGTAGACAGGCATGGGCACTGCTGGATGCCCTACACGATGCACTGTTGGGTTTTCTCATGTATTGTTTGGAGGCGAAGAAGAAGAAGAAGAAGAAGATCCAATCGACGAAAAAGAAAACCATAAAATTGCATGCATGAATCATCCCTAAATCCCTAAATCCCCAAATCGTTTCAATCGGTATTGAGATTGAGAGAGATTGAGAGAGATTGAGAGAGAGAGAGAGATACCTGTTTGAGTTGGAGCCGGATCGGTCAACCGAGCACGGTGGAGAGAGGGCGGTGGAGAGAGGACGCGGTGGAGAGAGAGAGAGAGCTCCGAGAGAGACATTGAGGCCCGGTGGAGAGCCTGGCGGGGTGGAGAGAGTACCGAGAGAGAGAGAGAGAGAGAGAGAGAGAGAGAGAGAGAGAGAGAGAGAGAGAGAGAGAGAGAGAGAGGGCGCGAGAGAGAGTGAGAGTGAGAGAGGTCAGAGAGCGAGAGAGACTAAGTCTCTCTCACTCGCGGGCGGCACGTGACGTGGTCGGTGCTCTGTGGGTCCCACCATTATGTTTGTGTTTCATCCCTGCCGTCCATCTATTTTTTCATTTCATTTTATGGTATGAGACAAAAAATGAAGTATATCCCAATCTCAACTGGACTACATTATAGGAAATGGTGTTGAATGAGCGTCGACCATTTAAAACCTTTTGGGGGCCATATAAAGTTTTGGATCAATCTGATGTTTTTTTCCCTTCATCTGGGCCTGTATGACCTAATCAACAAATTGGATGTCAAATAGAAAGTACAGTGGGCCTTGGGAGGGTTTTAATGGTGGATATCCAATCACTATGGTTTTCATGTGGTGTGGTCCACCTGAGATTTATATCCCTCTCATTTTTGGCGTCAATCCCTAATATGATTTGTAAAAATGGAAGGACGACATGGATGAAACACATACATCATGGTGGGACCCATAGAGCATCGACCGACATCCACCAAGTTTTGTGGGCCCCACTATGATGTATTTGTTATATCCACACCGTCCATCCATTTTGAGATATCATTTTACATCATGAGCCAAACAATGAGGCAGATAAATTGTAAGTGCTATGATTTCATATCCCTTTGGTTGTCAAATTTTGTGGTGCCAAAAACTATATCTATGTCTTGGATATCTTGTGTTTCATGTTTGAAACTATTCTTTACTTCAAGACATCGCATTTCAAGACAAGATCTTAAATGAAGAAGTTTTCAAGTCATGGATGAAGAATTCAAGTATTGAAGTCTTCAAGTTTGCAAGTTCAAGATTCAATCAAGTTCAAGTATATTAGAAGATTTTTTCAAGTCAAGATCAAGCTCAAGAAGGCATACTACAAGATTTGTATATTTTCAAGCTTCTCTTAAGGGTCATCTAAGTGTACAGACTTTCAATGTCCATCTCACTTTTAAGGTTTGTTTGACCTTAGATTGACCTTAGGATGGACTTTACAGTAGGTCATTCTGGATACATAAATCATATATTTTAACATGATTGTTTAGGCTATTCTAAGACCAGTCCTAGGGACTTCAAGACCAGTCCTAGCTCTGCTACGACCAGTCTTAAATTTTTTAGGACCATTCCTAAGTTGTTGAAGATTTTTGGATCTTTCTAGCTGTCCTACGACCAGTCCTGGACATCCTACGACCAGTCCTGTGAATTCTATGACTCACCTTCGACCGGTCGTAGCCCTACGACTCAAACTCCAGCAACCAAATTTAGGGTCCTACGACCGGTCGTAGGTGTCCCACGACCAGTTGTAGGTGGCCCACGACCGGTCATAGACCTCACAGGACCGGTCTTGGAACCACAAAATCTTATCCCGCGGAAATCTTTGAAGCTACGACCAGTCATAGGTTCCTAAGACCAGTCGTAGACGGGATTTTTTAGGCTATAAATAGATCACGAACTTCAGATTTTTAGCAATTCAATTCAATTCTATTCAAGCAATCTTTAGGCTATTCTCTGAGATAAGTTTGTGTTTGTTTTAAGCTACTTTGTGCATATTTAATATTCCTTTTGCTAGCTTATTTATTATTTGATTTTGATCTACGTTCCAATCTTATTAGAAAAGGAGAATTTCTGATATTCCTTCTTCTTGGATTCAAAATCAAATAGAACTAGCCCTTTTGATTTAAAATCAATTAGACTTAGAACCATTCTTAAAGTGAGTATTGGACTTTGAACGTTGAATCGAACTTCGACTCCGATTGGTTCTACCGGGCTTCTTCAAAAGGTGATTTATGTATTTTATATTTTTGTAATTTACTTTCTTTGGTTTTGTTTGAGATTTGCCAGAAAAATCTTATTGTATTGGTTATCTGAGGAGAGCCAGAAAACTTAGATTGTGGGGGTTGTTGTATTGTGTAAGCCCGAGATCAAAGACACAATTGTGAAGGTTTTAGGTGAACCTGTGAAACCTATTTTGATAGCGTATGCTAATATCCCCTGTGTGAGGATATTAGGAGTGGAGTAGCATTCTGTGTGGCTGTTGGATAACAGTTGGTGTACACACAGGCGAATCACTATATATCATTGTGTTGTGGATGTGCATTATTCTTTCATTCTTTTATTCATTCAGTTCTGTGGTTTGTATTAGTAGATGAATGTTGTAATCTTTTTATTCCAAGCAAGTGTGGAGAATGTTGTAATAACTTAGGATTTATTTCTGCAAGTTATTTTGATTTCCTTTCTTTTTATTCCTCATTGGTTTGTAATATAAAGGACGTTCTAGAAATAAGCTTGTCCTACCTTAAACCTTTGGTTTTTGGTGTAAGGTTGTCCTTAGAACTGATAAAGTATCATTCTCTTTATTTTAGGCTATTGAGATTACTTTAAATTCAGCATTGTGCTTTATTTCTTTTATTATTCCGCTGTTATTAGTTTTATTTGGCATTGCCCTATTCACCCCCCTCTAGGGCATATAGATAGGCTCCTTTCAAGTGGTATCAGAGCCTAATAGCTCGTGCTTATTGTTTATTTATTGGATTTATTTCCTGAGCTAACGATCTAAGCTATATTAAGATGTCAAATTTTGATAGCCTATCCGTCACTAGGCCACCACCCTTTAATGACACAAACTATGCTTATTAGAAAGCCAGGATGAGGATCTTCCTTAAATCCTTGGATGAAAGTGTGTGGCTGGCCACAGTGAATGAATGGAACCCTCCTATTACTGAAGTAACTACTAGTGATGGTTCAAAATCAATGAAAGTAACGACTTATTCTCTTTGGACCACACTTCAGAAAAGTGAAAGTAGTGCCAATGTAAAACACTAAATGCAATTACTTGTGCATTATCACCAGATAAATTTAAAAGAATTTTCTCTTATGAAAATGCAAAACAAGCATGGGATGTATTAGAAATGACACACGAGGGTACATCTATTGTCAAGAAATCTAAAGTCCAACTCATCACAACCAAATTTGAAGAAATTCATATGGAGGAGAATGAGATGTTTATGGACTTTTATAGTAGATTAAATGACATTGTGAACTCTATGTGGGGTCTTGGTGATAGAATCCTAGAAAGTAAAGTGTGCGTAAAGATACTACGCTCTTTTTCTGAATGGTTTAATTCTAAAGTGACCGCGATTCAGGAACTTCGTGATACGGATACCATGAGGGTTGAGGAACTAGTTGGTTCACTTCAAACTTATGAGTTGTCCTTTAAGGCTCCTAAAGAAAAATCAATTGCTCTCAAATCATCTAAAAATGTTTCGCAAGAGAGCACTTCGGATTTAGAAAATTCTGAAGATGATATGTCGTTTTTAGCAAAAAAGTTTTACAAAATTTTCAAAAATAAGAAAAAAGTTGATTTTCATAAGTCAAATGATAAGAGGCGATCTAAACCGAGAACTCGAAAATCCTTGAAAGATAGTCAAGGTTACAACTGTCAAGAGTATGAGCACTTAGCTAACAAATGTCCTAAAAAGGACAAATCAAAAAAGAAAAGCATGATGGCTACTTGGGATGAATCGTCTGATTCTAAATCCTCTTCTAAATCAGAAGATTCTGAAACTGAGTCGGGCAAAGATGTTAAAGCCCTTATGACTCTAGCCAAGATCACCTTTTTAGATAATGATGATATATCTAGTGAAGAAAATCTAAACAGTGATTGCGATAATGAAGATGACCTTCAGGATGCTTATAATGTCCTGTATAAGGAGAGTTGTAAAATTGCTGTCAAGCTTAAATTAAAAAAAGAAAAATTTTCTAAGCTAAAGGAAGATTATGAGTCTCTTGTATTAGAAAAGTCTCATATTTTCGATTCTTTTGAAAAAAATCAAAAGTGATTTAGATTTCAAAACCTCCAAAATTGAAGATTTGAGATCCGAAAATGAGAAACTCAAAAATGTGGTAGCTTCTCTTCAGAGTTTGAAAGACACATGGAGATATGCCCATGGTGATCCTAAATTGGAAAAATTATTGTCCGAATCAAGAAAATGTGACGATCGATCCGGGTTGGGCTATGATAAGAATACATCTCCTAAACAAAAGAACATTGCTCCTAAATTTGTAAAAGGAGAGTCTTCAATCTCAAAAGAAAAGAATACTTATCAAGGTTTTTCCAAAAATTCAAAGACTTTTCAAAAATCTAAAAGTAGCTATGTCAACTTTAATTTTTAAAACCGAAATCCATTGGCTGAAAAAATAATTGATCTACTCAAGGAGCTATTAAAGTCTAACTCTATAGGTCTCTCCTATAACAACAGACAAAAAAATACCATCTATATTCCTAAACCCAAAAGAGTTCTGAAATGGGTTCCTAAAGTTGCCAGCTTGGTTGCCCACACTGCTTTCAATGCTACAAGCCATTCAAAGTGGTACCTAGATAGTGGTTGCTCCAGGCATATGACAGGTGACAAAGCTTTATTCACCGATTTAAAAGATATGACTGATGGGTCAGTCACATTTGGTGATGGAAGCAATTGCAAGATCATTGACCAAGGTACGGTTCAGGTTTATAACCTTCCCTTACTTAAGAATATTTTATATGTTGAGGGCTTGAAACACAGCCTATTAAGCATTTCTCAGATATGCGATAACAACCATAGTGTGAAGTTTTCTAATCAAGGTTGTGAGATACTTGATAAAAGGGGTTCTGTTATATTAACTGGTCGCAGAACTTCTGAAAACTGCTACATTGTTAGTGATGCAAGCTCATCTACTCAATCATGTTACATGGTCCATATCGATGAGACTGAATTATGGCATAAACGCCTTGGACATGTACACTATCAGAACTTATTTAGATTGAGCAAAAGAGAACTAATTAGAGGTCTACCCAAATTGTAAAGAGTAGACAAAATATGTGGTGAATGCCAGTTGGGCAAACAGATTAAGAGCTCTCACAAGAAAGTGAACTCGAATACCACATCTAGACCACTCGAGCTTCTCCACATGGATCTTATTAGACCAACCAGATCGGAGAGTCGATGAGGTAAAAAATACATCTTGGTTATCGTAGATGACTATACCAGATTCACTTGGGTATCATTCTTAAAAGACAAAATGAAACCCTAGATGAAGTGAAAAAGGTCATCAAACGAATCCAAAATGAGAAAGGTTCTCATGTTAGTAAGATCCGTAATGATCATGGATCCGAATTCGAAAACAGTAGTTTTGAGAATTTCTGTAGCGAACAGGGAATATCACATGAATTCTCTACGCCCAAAACACCACAACAAAATGATATAGTTGAAAGAAAAAACAGAGTGCTTCAGGATATGGCTAATGTTATGTTGAATAGCATGAAGCTCTCTAGAAATCTTTGGGCTGAAGCAGTTAATACCGCATGTTATATTATTAATCGGGTTTATACCAGTAAATCTGATAATAAGACTGCTTATGAATTATGGTTAAAAAGAAACCTACTGTCAAATACTTTTGGATTTTTGACAGCAAGTGTTATATTTTACGTGATCGTGAAAATTTGGGTAAGTTTGATACGAAGAGTGACGAAGGCATTTTTCTTGGTTATTCTTTAAACAGTCGAACTTATAGGGTTCTAAATAAGAGAACTGGTGTGATTCAAGAGTCCATCAATGTAGTCATTGATGATCATTTGAATACACCAGTTCCGAGTTCAGATGATAATGATTTTATTATTGACAATCAAGATATCTCTTCAAGTAAAAAAGAATCTGAACCAAGGACTGTTAAAGATCATCCAACCAATCAAATACTAGGAAACCCTCTCACTGGAGTTCGTACTCACAAACAACTTGAGAACATATGTAATTATGTTTGTTTTACATCCTAAATAGAACCGGTCAACGTAAAAGAAGCACTTTCTGACGAAAATTGAATTGTTGCTATGCAGGATGAACTTAATCAATTTATTCGTAATGATGTCTGGTATCTTGTTCCTAGGCCTAAAGATAAACACATTATTGGAATAAAATGGATCTTTAAAAATAAGTCTGATGAGCTTGAAAATATTATACGAAACAAGGCTAGACTGGTTGTAAAAGGATACACTCAAATTGAAGGCATCGATTACGATGAAACCTTTGCTCCAGTCGCTCGCCTTGAATCAATCAGACTTTTTATTTCCATCGCATGCTTTAAAAAATTTAAAATTTATCAGATAGATGTAAAGAGTGCTTTCTTGAATGATGATTTACATGAAGAAGTGTATCTTGAACAACCTTCAGGGTTTGAAGATCCTAAGTTATCTGACCATGTATTTCATCTCAAAAAGGCTCTCTATGGTCTAAAACAAGCGCCCAGGGCATGGCATGAAAAGTTGACTAAATTCTTACTTAGTCATAGCTTTCAAGTTGGAAGTGTTGATAAGACACTCTTTGTTAAGAAGAATAACAATGATATTTTGATGGTTCAAATACATGTTGATGATATTATTTATGGATCAACTTGCTCTAACATGTTTATTGAGTTTGCAGAGTTAATGAAATCAAGGTTCGAAATGAGCATGGTTAGCGAACTTAACTATTTCCTAGGGTTGCAAGTAAAACAATAACCTGATGGAATTTTTATTTCCCAGACCAAATATGCTTCAAAGTTGGTTAAAAAGTTTGAATTTGAGAATGGTAAGAACTTTGATACTCCTATGAGTACAACATTAAGACTCTACAGGCAAAGATATAGATCCTAAACTATATCATAGTATGATTGGTAGTTTGTTGTATCTTACTGCAAGTAGACCTAATATTGCGTTAAGTGTTGGAATTTGTGCAAGATATCAGTCTAATCCTAAGGAATCACATCTTACTGCTGTTAAATAGATTATTAGATATGTCACAAGTACTATAAATTTGGGTCTATGGTACCCTTTTGATACTAGTGTTCAATTAGCCGGGTACTCAGATGCTAATTGGGTCGGTAATATCGATGATAGAAAATCAACCAGTGGTAGTTGTTTTTACATTGAAAATTGCTTAGTTTCTTGGTTCAGTAAGAAGCAAAGCTCAATATCGCTCTCCACTGCTGAGGCTGAGTATATTACAGCTGGATATGCATGTAATCAACTAGTTTGGATGAAATACATGCTAAATGATTATGGAATTAATCAAGATTCAATGATCTTACATTGTGATAATTCCAGTGCTATAAATATTTTCAAAAATTCAATCCAGCATTCACGTACTAAGCACATTGACATTAGGTATCATTACATACGTGAACTGGTTGAAGAAAAAGTTATTTCTTTGGAATATATATCAACCGAAAATTAACTTGCTGATATGTTTACTAAACTGCTTGACAAAAGTAGGTTTAATAAACTGAAATTTGATCTTGGTATGTACATTTTATATTGAATATTCTTGCTTGCATGTATCATAGTGTATTATATTTCATATTATATTTGTTTAAATTTTAATTTTTTATATAAAAAATGTATTTTTGGTCGATACTCGACCGGTCGTGCATCGCATTCGACCGGTCGTGGTACTCGTGATCATGATATATTTGGGAAAAATCTCATTCTTCTTCATTTTCACTCCGACCTACGACGAGTCGTAGCTCGACCAGTCATAGGATTTCTTATTTTTCTTCAAGGTGAGTCCTAGTTCATCATTTTTCTTAAAGATTCATGCTCTCTATGCTTTGATTTAATCATTGTATAGCTAGATTTCATCTCTTGTTGGGTTTTTCAAGGGTTTCTTCTCAATTTACTGATCTAGAGAAAACCCATCCCTTCTTTTGTGTATTTCGCTTGCTCTTTGTATATCTTCTTGAATATGGATGCTGAAGGGAAAAAGAAAATATCTCGTGGTCTATCTTCATCTAGATCTGCAGCGATAACTAAACGGCACCTTCGGTCACTCGAAAATGATTCTCAAGATGTACGAGATTTACGTATCCTTAAAATTATCGTTGAGCATACTGCTGATCTCAATCACATTGCTCCATATGGTATTATCACTCTCCTTGAATCTGTTGGATGGACTAACATTTTTCTTTGGGGTGGGCCTGCATACCAGTCCATTGCTCAATCAATGGTAGCATGCATCTCAGAATTTTCTCTCGATAATTTAACATTTTCAATTGATACTAGAGAAGGAAAATTTGAAGTAGACCGTCATTTGATATTAGGTATTATGAATATACCTGTTAATGATGAAGGTATACCGATTCATACTTTATACGATAAACCATCTGAATCGAAAAAATGCATGTTAACAAGAGATTTATGCAAAATTGATGTGCAATGGACACACAAAGTAAATGCGCTCCCTTCAAAGTATCTGTTACCTAGATACAGAGTGTTACATCATTTCTTCATTTCCAATGTGTATCCTCGGTCCGGTAATAAAACTGAGTTGACTTCTTACATGGTTCGTGTGTTGCATTCTATTGCTTCTGGTACCAAGGTCTGTCTTCCTTCTTTGATTTGTTATTTTATTATTCAGTTTCGTCTCTATTCGGGTCATAGTGATATTCCGTTCGGTTATCTTATGACTGTTTTAGCCACTCACATTCTTGTCGATAAACCTGTTAATGAGGCACCAATTCATCATTTTATTTTCAACAATTTCAATCTTAATAAGATGAAGTTATATTTGCTTCCTAGCCAAGTAGATGAAGGTGGTGTTGGTGGTGATGGAGGTGTTGGTAGTGAAACTGGAAATGAAGGGGAAGCTGGTGATCTTCCTCAACAAGATGTTAATATGGATGAAATTTTTGATGAGATAGAATCTGATTCGCCAAATGATTCAGATTATGATCCATCTGGTTATGATGCACGCCTTCGTGCATTGGAGGAGAAAGTTGATAATATGAATATAGCCCACGATATGTGATTTAAGTACATGCGAAAATATCTTCATCGCATTAATAAGGGCTTACACCAGATTGATCTGACTATCCTTGCTCCCTCCTCTGGATCAGATTAGGTGAATTATTTTCTGGATAGTATAACATTATCTTTTTATTTTGAATATGTATTATGGATTATGGTTTAATTACATTGTCTTTTGGATATTATTATGGATTGATGATGGATTGATGCTTCAAGTTTATATTTTGAAATATACTTTGTCCTTTCATATCTCTTTCTCATTATCTGATTATTACTCTCTATGTTCTCTTTCCTTTTGTGACTTTCCCTTGTCATTTTGTGACAAAAAGGGAGAGTAGTACGGTAAAGAAAGGGAGTAGTATGGAAAGGGGGAGTAATTTATTTTTGTTTGAATTGATTGATTGAGAAGGATATGTGGATGAGAATATGTTGTATTGATGTTATTGATTGTTTACATGAGCAGTACTCGTATTACTCAGGGGGAGTAGAGTAATTTGTGATTTCATGGCTCATGATTCCTTATTATCTTCTATGCTATGTATTTTGTCACAAATTTGAAAAAGGGGGAGATTGTAAGTGCTATGATTTCATATCCCTTTGGTTGTCAAATTTTGTGGTGCCAAAAACTATATCTATGTCTTGTATATCTTGTGTTTCATGTTTGAAACTATTCTTTACTTCAAGACATCACATTTCAAGACAAGATCTTAAATGAAGAAGTTTTCAAGTCATGGATGAAGAATTCAAGTATTGAAGTCTTCAAGTATGCATGTTCAAGATTCAATCAAGTTCCAGTATATTAGAAGATTTTGTCAAGTCAAGATCAAGCTCAAGAATGCCTACTACAAGATTTGTATATTTTCAAGCTTCTCTTAAGGGTCATCTGAGTGTACAGACTTTTAATGTCCATCTCACTTTTAAGGTTTGTTTGACCTTAGATTGACCTTAGGATGGACTTTACAGTAGGTCATTTTGGATACATAATTCATATATTTTAATATGATTGTTTGGGCTGTTCTAAGACAAGTCTTAGGGACTTCAAGACAAGTCCTAGCTCTGCTACGACCAGTCTTAAGTTTTTCAGGACTAGTCCTAGGTTGTTGAAGATTTTTAGATCTTTCTAGCTGTCCTACGAGCAGTCCTGGACATCCTACGACTAGTCCTGTGAATTCTACGACTCATCCTTCGACCGGTCGTAGTCCTACGACTCAAACTCCAGCAACCAAATTTAGGATCCCACGACCAGTCGTTGGTAGCCCACGACCGGTCGTGAAACCAGAAAATCTTATCCCGTGGAAATCTTTAAAAATATTTGAAGCTACGACCAGTCATAGGTTCCTAAGACTAGTCGTAGACGGAATTTTTTAGGCTATAAATAGAGCACGAACTTCAGAGTTTTAGCAATTCAATTATATTCTATTCAACAAATCTTTAGGCTATTCTCTGAGATAAGTTTGTGTTTATTTTAAGCTACTTTGTGCTTATTTAATATTCCTTTTGCTAGCTTGTTTATTATTTGATTTTGATCTACATTCCAATCTTATTAGAAAAGGGGAATTTCTGATATTCCTTCTTCTTGGATTCAAAATCAAATAGAACTAGCCCTTTTGATTTAAAATCAATTAGACTTAGAACCATTCTTAAAGTGAGTATTGGACTTTGAACGTTGAATCGAACTTCTACTCCGATTGGTTCTACCGGGCTTCTTCAAAAGGTGATTTAGGTATTTTACATTTTTGTAATTTACTTTCTTTAGTTTTGTTTGAGATTTGCCAGAAAAATCTCATTGTATTGGTTATCTGAGGAGAGCCAGAAAACTTAGATTGTGGGGGTTTTGGTATTGTGTAAGCCCGATATCGAAGACACAATTGTGAAGGTTTTAAGTGAACCTGTGAAACCTATTTTGATAGCGTATGCTAATATCTCCTGTGTGAGGATATTAGGAGTGGAGTAGCATTCTGTGTGGCTGTTGGATAACAGTTGGTGTACACACAGGCGAACCACTATATATCGTTGTGTTGTGGATGTGCATTATTCTTTCATTCTTTTATTCATTCAATTCTGTGGTTTGTATTAGTAGATGAATGTTGTAATCTTTTTATTCCAAGCAAGTGTGGAGAATGTTGTAATAACTTAGGATTTATTTCTGCAAGTTATTTTGATTTCCTTGCTTTTTATTCCTCATTGGTTTGTGATACAAAGGACGTTCTAGAAATAAGCTTGTCCTACCTTAAACCTTTGATTTTTGGTGTAAGGTTGTCCTTAGAACTGATAAAGTATCATTCTCTTTATTTTAGGCTATTGAGATTACTTTAAATTCAGCATTGTGCTTTATTTCTTTTATTATTCCGCTGTTATTAGTTTTATTTGGCATTGCCCTATTCACCCCCCCTCTAGGGCATATAGCTAGGCCCCTTTCCTAAATATCTGTAGTGGACCAAATCTCAGGTGCACCACACCACATGAAATCAATAGTAATTGGATATCTATCATTAAAATCTTCCTAAGGCTTACTGTATTGTTTATTTGACATCCAATATGTTGATTAGGTCATACAGGGCCAAATAAAGGAAAAAAATAAAAATCAGCTTGGATGAATGGTATAGGCCATAATATATATGTGTTGGATGGTACAGGCCATAATCTCAGTTTTGCTTGAGTTTTGACTGAGTTGTGACCAATTTGAGTTTCTCTCTTGTGTTTTCACCGAATGGTGATCAAACCGAGTTTTTCCGAGTCTCTGAAAAAGCTTGTTGAGTTGAGTAGCGTCAACTCGAGCAAGTCGATTCTGAGTTTATAGACTATTGAGTTATACAAAAATTCACCAAAGAGAAATTTCTTTGGGGATTTCCCTCCCAATGTAAGGGCCCAATAGATGAATATTTCTAGATCTTATATATTTGTGCCACGTGTATGATATTGAAATCCTTTTTTTTTTTCAGGGTTCTAGACAATCTTTCCAGTCATTCGGATCAACGGATGAGATTTACCATCAAGATGCTCGTGAAATCCATTTGGGCCTTCCAATCAGCATCTCCAGTCCATCAGTCACCGATTTCATCGAGATATAAGCAGTCCTTTGGTCACTGACTTCGTTCTAAACTTCGGCCATGATCAGGAAGTGGGCCCCACTGCAGAACCAACGACATCCAAGAAGCAAACTGTCCCACAACCACGAGGTAAAGTAATTGTTGGGATGGCCTTCACGTCCATAGTGGGCCTTCTCAGTGTCAGTTACACAATCAACGGAAATGACAACCTTACCCTAGCCACCCTATTTAGTGGACGACCTGTATCATTCAGATTCTTTCTCTTAGTAGTCATGGTCACATTCTATATCTCTATCATAGCAATGATCATCCGGCCAGTCTTGCCATTGATGGCCAAAGTCCTTAACGTCATGGCCTTTGTTTGTGTAGTTTTAGGGGTCACGGTCCTGTTGTGGGCCATGCTTCTTAAAAGCATCAGCTGGGTCCCATGGATTTTTTTTGGGGTCACGATCTTGATTGCTCTTAAAGTAATAGCTTATGAGTGGTTTATTTATGTAAAGAAGGTTAAAGAGAAAGGGACTACAATAAGGCCCACTATGTATATAGATGAATGGTACAGGCCATGATATAAATTTTTTGGATGGACTGTATCATAATATCAATAGTTTGGATGGTCTCAATCATAATATCTACAAATTATAGTTTAGATCATAAAATCGATGGTTTGGATTGTCTTGATCATAATATCAATTTTCCAGATGGTCTAGACTAGAATATTGATGGTTTGAATGGTCCGGATCATACAATCAATGGTTTAGATGGTTTGCATCACATTATTGATGGTTAAGATGGTTTGGATCATAATACCCACGGTTTCAATGGCCTGAATCATAATATCAGTTGTGCTCTGAATCATAGTATTCATGGTCAAGATGATATTGGTAATAGCATCAACAATCTAGATGGTATGGATAATTGTATTGATGGTCGAAATGGTCTAGATCATAATATCCGCGGTGGTTTAGTTGATCTGGATCATATAATATTGATGATCAAGATAATGGTATTGATGATCATCCGTTATGAAACTCAGGTGGGTCATACCATCTAAAACTATGTGAAGACATCTAAAAAATATATCTTCACATAGTTTTAGATGGTATGGCCCACCTAAGTTTCGTAACGGATGATTTTTTAGATATCTCATAAGCTAAAGGGGAGACATCAAATGCACGGTGTTGATGTTCGACACACATCATAATGGGCCCATTTTACATGTCTGGTCCATTCACTCTATTCTACTGATCATCACCCTCAATTTGATCAGTTACTCGGCTCGATCATACTGTATATGAGAAGATATTGGGCAAATAAGATTGATCAACAATTTGAGTGAATTTTGATTTAAACATCTGAAGTTATTTACTCTTCAATCTGGACTGATCAGATTGTCCAAAAATGGATAAAGGTTGTTCATAATATCAAAAATATATGAATGAATAGAAAACACAAACATCAGCTTGATCCAAAACTTCTATGGCCTCTAAGAAATTTTAAATGGTATAGGTTCAATCACACTATTTCCTGTGGTGTGGTCCACTTGAGCTTTGGATATGCTTCTTTTTTATTCTTTAGACCTCAAATTATCTATTAACATGGATGAATGAGTAGATAAAATAAATAAATAATGGTGGACCATACAGAGTTTACTCAGGTAAAGGTAACGAGTAACTCAAATGTAGTGGAGAAAGGTTTCCTTACAACATTTGTAATCATATATTGGGCCTGCCCAAATGTGATTCACATATCTAACCCGCTCATTATGTGTGTCCCACTTGGATGAGGGGTTAGACCAAGTTTCAACCGCATCCAAAACTCATGTGGGCCCTACCAAGTGCTTTATATTTTATAGGATGTTTTCACATACTTTTAAATGATATGTCCCACTTGAGTTTCGTTTACCAATGATTTTTGAGATATCTCATAACCCAAAGGGGAGACATCAAATCCACGGTGTTGATGTTCGACAGACATCATGATGGGGCCCACAAAACTTACTAACATCAATTCATAGGTTCTCACGAGGTCAGTAAGTTAGGTCACAATTTTGACCAAAATATTTGGCCCATTTTACATGTTTGGTGCATTCGCCCTATTTTACTGATCAATACTCTCAATTTGACTGGTTACTCGCCTCAATCAAGCTACATATGAAAAAGATATTGGGCATACAAGATTGATCAACAATTTCAATAAAATTTGATTTTAACATTTGAAGTTATTTTCTCTTTAATTTAAACTAATTAGATTGTTAAAAAATGATTAAAGTTCAATTAGTGGATGTGCCTAATAATTTAGTAAATTTATTTTTCACAAATAAATTTAACTTCCTTTTTTTTTCAAAAGGTATATTTTTTTTACTCTTTTAAATAAATATCATTTTTATTATAAAATATTTCAAAAATATTTAAAATACAAATTTTGAATTTTTATTTACAAAATCTAAATTTTTTTCTCATATTTTAATTTTTTCTCAAAAATTTTAAAATGCCAATTTTCCTCTTTAAAAGCATTATTTTGTTCTCAAAATTTTTCTTAAACATATTTAAAATTTCTAAACTTTTCAACATTTTTATCATGTGATATTTTAAATTATTTAAATATTACCTTTTAATTATATATATATATATATAAATTTCCATTCATATGATATAAAAACTATATATATATATATATATATATATATATATATACACACATTTACGTTATAGACAAAAAATTTAAAAAATTAAAACAATTTTACATTATTACAGACGGTTTTTAGCCGTCAGAAAAAAAAATTTGGAAAAGCACTTTTACCGACGAACATTTTCGTGGGTAAAAGTCTTACCGCCAACTTTTTCCCCACCCCACGAAAATTTGGAGAAATTTTTGAAAGCCCTTTAGCTACGAATAGTTTCGTAGGTAAAACCTGGTTTTACCTACGAAATTATCATTCGTAGGTAAAAGTAGGGTTTACGATTTTTAAAATTCAAAAAACCCTCCAGCTACGAATAATTTCGTAGGTAAAGATAGGTTTTACCTACGAACCTAGTATTCGTAGGTAAAAGTAAGGCTTTGGATTTTCTTTTTTACTTTAAAAAATTTCACCCATCTTTCATCTATAATCAAAGGACCCTTTAGCTACAAATAGTTTCGTAGCTAAAGATGTTTTTACCTACAAATTATAATTTCGTAGGTAAAAGGATGGATTTGCATTTTGTATTTATTTGAAAATTTTCACATACCGTTCAGCTACAAATAGTTTCGTAGGCAAATATCGGTTTTCCCTTCACATACATTCAGTTACAAATATTTTCGTAGGCAAATAAGGGTTTGCCCTACGAAACTATAATTCGTAGGGAAAAGTAAGGCTCGCCATTTTTGAATCTTAACAGACCCTTTAGCTACGAAAAATTTCGTAGGTGAATATAACCTTTTACCTACGAAAATTATTTTCGTGGGTAAAAAGAAGGTACATTGGACCCTTTAACGACGAATATTTTCGTAGGTGAAGATGGTTTTAACCTACAAACATTTATTTCATAGGTATAAGGAGTGCTTTCAATTTTTTATTCAAGAAGAGTATAAAGGACCCTTTAGCTATGAAGCTTTTCGTAGGTGAAGATGAGTTTTTACCTACGAAAGTTTTTTCGTACGTAAAAGGAGTGGTTTCAGTATTTTACTTTTGAAGAGTTGAATGGACCCTTTAGCTACGAATATGTTCGTACGCAAAAATGTGTTTTCCCTACGAAAATAATTTCGTAGGTAAAAGTAAAGTTTTCAATTTTTTAGAATTCAAAACATCATTTAGCTACGAATATTTTCGTAGGTAAAGATCGGATTTTTTATTATGCAACACCCTTTGGCTACGAACAGTTTCATAGGTAAAGATGGGTTAGATTATTCAAAACACCCTTTGGCTACTAACAGTTTCGTAGGTAAATATACGACAGTATTTTTCGTAGGTAAAAGTAAAGTTTTCATTTTTTTAGAAATCAAAACATCATTTAGATACTAATATTTTCGTAGGTAAAGATGAGATTTTTTGTTACGCATTAGCTAGGAATATTTCCGTAGCTAAAGATTGGTTTTTACCTACAAAATTATAGTTCGTAAGTAAAAAATTCTTAACTACCTTTGGCTACGCATTTGTTTGTTGGTAAAGGTGGGTTTTACCTACGAAATTAAATTTTGTAGGTAAAAGTAATGTTTTCAATTTTTTATTAACTGAAAAAGGCAAAACAGCCTTTACCTACGAAAAGTTTCATAGGTACAGATGGGTTTTGCCTACAAAATCAAATTTCGTTGGTAAAAGTTGACTTTTACTTACGAAAATAATGTTCGTCAGTAAAAGTCTTCTTTACCTACGAAAATGATTTTCGTAGGTAAAACTTTCGTAGGTAAAAACCATATTTCTTGTAGTGAATGTTTTAATGGGAGGGTAACCCCTCTCAACTTTTGTATGTGGTGTGGCCCACACAAATCATTGATTGACTTGATTTTTAAGCACGAGGCCCACCATGGAATGGTGCATTTGATTGATGGGGTAGATGTTTGACACACATCATGGTGGGACCCACAAAGCTTGACCTCATGGGAAGTTCCGATGAGGTCGACCGCATGGAACCATTTCCCATACATACACACATGAATGCTGAGCTGCACACTAGTTTGCACAAGTTTTGAGAATTCCTCATACGTGATGTGACTCCAAAATTTGAACGGTCCACGTAAAGCAACACCTTATGAAACCCTCAAGCCCAATGTTTTACTTTGATCCATAACTTTAGTGGGCCATAAAAAATGAAAACAGTTTCCTCCCTTGATTTTCATTTATCTTTACTATGGCCCACTAGAATTTTAGATCAGGGTGAAATTTTCCCCTTGGGGTTTCATGAGATTCTGTATCACATGGACTGTTTGAATTAGACACCCATGACATGTGTGTCAAGGTGCGCACATGCATGCATAGGTGTGCAAGTGAGCATGACTCTCTCTCTCTCTCTCTCTCTCTCTCTCTCTCTCTCTCTCTCTTTCTCTCCCTTTTCCCTATATATATATATATATATATATATATATATATATATATATATATATATATATATATATACATATATATATGGAAAAGGTATTATATGCTCGATCGTATTATACCTTCTATAAGGTCTAGTGCTGGTGGCATGTTATTCTTTGGATAGTAAAATTTTAATCTCTCATATATTTTCTGCAAAAGTCTTGCACCCGCCGTTGAAACCTTATTAAGGCCCACTGTGATGTTTATCTGAGATCTAACCTGTTCATAAGTTAAGACATACATGAAAGAAGGGAAAACACAAATTTCAGCTTGATCAAAAACTTTTGTGGCCCTTAGAAATTTTTAATAGTGGGCATCACTCTATCCACTGTTTTCTATGGTGGGTACATTCCAGCTTTGGATTTAGCTCATTCTTTGTCTCATGCCTTAAATTGATATCTCCAACTGAATGGACAGTATGGATATAACACATACATTTATGGTGGGTCCCATATAACTTGGTGACATAACCTCTCCATAAAATCCCCATCTAGCGAGTCCATTACGAGTTTTAATAGTACGCGTATTGTGTCCTACCCCCGCACATACGGTAATCCATCTGGGTAGGGATTTGTGGGGCCGACTGTGATGTAAGTGTTTTATCTACGCTGTTAAAAGATTTTCTCAGATCGTTTTAAGTTAATATCTTAAAAATGAGGTAAGTCCATATCTCTAGTGGACCACGACAAAGGAGGCTGTATGGATAATGACACTCACCGTTGAAACCTTTCTAAGTGCCAGCATTATGTTTCTTTACCATCAAACATATTCAGAAGGTCATGTAGATGTGAGTGAAGTAAAAACACAAATATGATCCGAAACTTCTCCAGATCGCAAGAATTTTTTATCGGTAGACGTTCAATCCCCACCTTATGGTCTACGTAAGCCTTAGACCTGCCTCATTTTTTAGTTCATATATTAAAATGATTTGAGAAAATTGTTGAACAATGTGGATAAAACACTTACATCACGTTGAACCCACAGAGCCATGCCCGGATGGATTACCGTCCGGGCGAGGTAGGACGCAATCCATGTTTAAGTGGATGTATGCAGCAGATTAGATACTGACAGGTTGAGTAGTGAGTTCGCTAATGAAGTTACATCACCAAGTTTTGTGGGCCCCACTATGATGCATGTGTTGTATCCACACTGTCCATCCATTTTGAGATATTATTTTAAGGCATGAGTCAAAGAATGAGGCAGTTAAAAATCTGTACTGGACCCCACTACAGAAAACAGTGGAGAGAGTGATTCCCACCGTTGAAACTATCCCAACGCCCACTATAATGTTTATTTGAAATCTAACCTATTCAAAAGTTAAAAAAGACATGAAATAAGAGAAAATACAAATATCAGCTTGATCTAAAATTTTTATGGCCTTTAGAAGTTTTTAATGGTGGGTGTGACTATCCTTATTGTTTTCTATGTTGGGCCCACTGGATCTTTGGATTTAACTCATTCTTTGCATGTTGCCCTAAAATGATATCTCCAAATGTATGGAAGGTGCAGATATAAAACATACATCATGGTGGGGCCCACGGAACTTGGTGTTGTAACTTCAGTAGCCAGTCTAGCTACTCAACCTGTCAGTATCTAATCCGCGCACGAAGTGGATGGAAACAACGTGAATTGAACTTCTATCATCAGTACAAGAAAAGACACTTTTACCTACGAAAATTTTTGTAGGTAAAAGTCTTTTTTTTGTAGGCAAAAACTTTTGCCAACAAAAATTTTCATTGGCAATTTCATTGCTAAAAGATAGAGGGAGAAAGTTTTTACTAACGAAAAAAAAATTTCGTTGGCAAAGATAAGACTTTTGCCGACGATATTCTTTAATAGGTAAAATCTTTTACCAATGTTTTTTTTCGTAGGAAAAAATATTGACAAATCTTTTTGCCTACGATTATTTTCGTAGCTAAAAAGATTTACAAAGCTTTTACCTACGATTATTTGCATAGCTAAAAATATTTACAAAACTTTTACCTACGAATTTTTTCGTAGGTAAAAATTATAAAAAACCTTTTACCTATAAATACTTTCGTAGCTAAAAATATTTACAAAAGTTTTACCTATGAATTCTTTTCATAGGTAAAAATTATGACAAAACTTCCACCTACGAATATTTTTGGTAGCTAAAAATATTTACAAAACTTTTACCTATGAATTCATTCGTAGGTAAAAATTGTTACAAAAGTTTTACCTATAAATACTTTCGTAGCTAAAAATATTTACAAAAGTTTTACCTACGAATTCTTTTCAAAGGTAAAAATTATGACAAAACTTCCACCTACGAATATTTTTGGTAGCTAAAAATATTTACAAAACTTTTACCTATGAATTCGTTCGTAGGTAAAAATTGTTACAAAAGTTTTACCTACGAATACTTTCGTAGCTAAAAATATTTACAAAACTTTTACCTATGAATATTTTCGTAGGCAAAAATATTTACAGAACTTTTGCCTACGAGTCTTTTCATAGCTAAAAACTTTTACGAAACTTTTACCTACGAATTGTTTGGTAGGTAAAACAATTTTACAAAACATATACCTACGAATATTTTTATAGGTAAAAATATTTTCAAAAGTTTTACCTATAAATATTTTCATAGCTAAAAATTTTTATTGAACTTTTCCTTACAAAAATTTTCGTAGGTAAAAACGTGGATGAAACTTTTACCTACGAAAAGTTTTGTAGGTAAAAAACCTGGATGATACTTTTACCTACGAAAATTTTCGTTGGCAAAAGTGTTTTTTTTCCCACCATTCCAGCAAAAATTTCCTAATATACACCTGTTACAATATTCTTGATATACACCTATTATTTAAATATTTCATCATATTCACATTCACATCCATTTAAACCCAAAGTACGTAAATCCATCCAAATATAAACTACATCCATCAACATGAAATTCATTCACACATAAATACATATAAGTTTAACATCATAAATAAAATAAAAAAAATTACAAAGATGAAATCAGAGGTGGTGGAGCATCAGTGGGTAAGCGTGTAGTAAGAGCTTGAAACACCTCCATCATACGTCGCTCATGCTCCACCCGCATCTCCTCCCGTCATCCGTTGCTCATGCTCCACCCGCATCTCCTCCATCCTCCTCTCCTGCTCCTCTCTCTCCCTCGCCTACTCCTCCATCCTCCTCCTCTCCTGCTCCTTCCTCTACCTTATTAGATCCTCCATCCTCCTCTCTTGCTCCTCCCTCTGCCTCGTTAGATCCTCCATCCTCTTCTCCTACTCCTCCATCTGCCTCTCCAGTTTCTCACTCTTCTTCTCTAGCTGCTCTCTGGTGGTACCTCAAATTGTGTCCCTCACCAAACTTGCATCCAACTCTTATCCATGTCTACAATGAAAAGACTAAAGTCAATTTACAGAAATAGTTTTAAGATTAGGCTAGGTTATAGGTTTAGGTTATAGGTTATAGGTTATATGTTTAGGATTTGAGAATAGGTTTAGGTTTAGGTTATGAGTTTAGGTTTACGTTATAAGTTTAGGTTAAGGTTGTAAGTATAGGTTATAGCTTAAGGTTTAGGTTTAGGTTATAGGTATAGGTTTACGTTATAAATGTAGGTTATAGGTTTAGGGAAAGGTTAGGTTTATGTTATAGGCTTTGGGATTTGAGAATAAGTTTAGGTTATAAGTATAAGTTTAGGTTGGGTTATAGGTTAAGGTTTAGGGATTTAAGTTTAGGTTAATGTTTAGGTTTAATTTAAGGTTATAAGTTTGGGTTAAGGTTATGAGTAGAGGTTATAGGTTAAGGTTAAGGTCTAGGTTTAGGTTATAGGTTTTGGGATTTGAGAATAGGTTTAGGTTAAGGTTATAAGTCTAGGTTTAAGTTATAGGTTAAGGTTTAGGTTTAGGTTATAAGTTTAGGTTATAGGTTAAGGTTAAGGTCTAGGTTTAGGTTATAGGTTAAGGTTTTGGGATTTGAGAATAGGTTTAGGTTAAGGTTATAAGTATGGGTTATAGGTTAAGGTTTAGGTTTAGGAAATCGGGTTTGAGTTCAGGATCGGGTTTTGGTTTGGGTTTAGGTTTTAGGTTTTAGGTTATATGTTTAGGTTATAAGTATAGTTTTTGGGATTTGAGAATAGGTTTAAGTTATAAGTATAGGTTTAGGTTGGATTATAGGTTAAGGTTTAGGGATTTAAGTTTAGGTTAAGGTTTAGGTTTATGTTATAGGTATAGGTATAGGTTATACGTTATAAGTATAGGTTATAGGTTAAGGTTAAGGTTAAAGTCTAGGTTATAAGTAGAAGTTTTGAGATTTGAGAATAAGTTAGGTTAAGGTTATAAGTATAGGTTTAGGTTATACGTTAAGGTTTAAGTTTAGGTATAGGTTATAGGTATAGGTTTAGGTTATAAGTTATAAGTATAGGTTATCGGTTAAGGTTATAAGTATAAGTTATAAGTTTAGGTTTAGGTTATAGGTTAATGTTTTGAGATTTGAGAATAGGTTTAAGTTAAGGTTATAAGTATGGGTTATAGGTTAAGGTTTAGGTTTAGGAAATTGGGTTCGGGTTCGGGTTCGGGATCGGGTTTAGGTTTTAAGTTATATGTTATAAGTATAGGTTATAGGTTAAGGTTAAGGTCTAGGTTTAGGTTATAGGTTAAGGTTTTGGGATTTGAGAATAGGTTTAGGTTAAGGTTATAAGTCTAGGTTTAGGTTATAGGTTAAGGTTTAGGTTTAGGTTATAGGTATAGGTTTAGGTTATAGGTTATAAGTATAGCTTATAGGTTAAGGTTAAGGTTAAGGTCTAGGTTTAGGTTATAGGTTAAGGTTTTCGATTTGAGAATAGGTTTAGGTTAAGGTTATAAGTATGGGTTACAAGTTAAGGTTTATGTTTAGGAAATTGGGTTCGGGTTCGGGATCAGGTTTATGTTTGGGTTTAGGTTTTAGGTTATAGGTTATAAGTATAGGTTATAGGTTAAGATTAAGGTCGAGGTTTAGGTTATACATATAAGTTTTGGGATGTGAGAATAGTTTTAGGTAAAGGTTATAAGTCTAGGTTTAGGTTATAGGTTAAGGTTATGGTCTAGGTTTAGGTTATAGGTTAAGGTTTTGGGATTTGAGAATAGGTTTAGGTTAAGGTTATAAGTATAGGTTATAGATTAAGGTTTAGGTTTAGGAAATCGGGATCGGGTTTGGGATCAGCTTTAGGTTTGGGTTTTCAAGTTTAGGTTTAGGTTTAGGTTATAGGTTTTGAGATTTGAGAATAGGTTTAGGTTAAGGTTATAAGTTTAGGTTTAGGAAATCGGGTTTGGGTTCAGGATCGGGTTTAGGTTTGAGTTTTCAAGTTTAGGTTTAGGTTAGGTAGTTGAGATTAGGATTAGGTGTAGGTTTAGGTTTAGAGATTTGAGAATACGTTAAGGTTTAGGTTTAGGAAATCGGATTCGGGTTATAAGTTTAAGTTTAGGTTATGTTATAGGTTAAGGTTTAGGAAATTGAGTTTAGGTTATAGGTTTAGTTTATAAGTTAAGATTATAGGTTAAGGTTTAGGTTATAAGTTAAGGTTATAGGTTAAGGTTTAGGTTATAGGTTAAGTTTTAGGTTTAGGTTAAGGTTATATAGGTTTAGGTTTAGGTTATAGGTTTTGGGATTTAAGAATAGGTTTAGGTTAAGGTTATAAGTTTAGGTTTAGGAAATTGGGTTCGGGTTCGGGATCAGGTTTAGGTTTGGGTTTTCAAGTTTAGGTTTAGGTTTATGTTAGGGAGTTGAGATTATGATTAGGTGTAGGTTTAAGTTTAAGGATTTGAGAATACGTTAAGGTTAAGGTTTAGGTTTAAGAAATTGGTTCGGGTTATAGGTTTAGGTTTAGTTTAGGTTATAAGTTAAGGTTTAGGAAATTGAGTTTAGGTTATAGGTTTAGGTTTTAAGTTAAGGTTATAGGTTAAGGTTTAGGTTATATGTTAAGTTTTAGGTTTAGGTTAAGGTTATATAGGTTTAAGTTTAGGTTATAGGTTTTGGGATTTGAGAATAGGTTTAGGTTAAGGTTATAAGTTTAGGTTTAGGAAATCGGGTTCGGGTTCAGGATCAGGTTTAGGTTTGGGTTTTCAAGTTTAGGTTTAGGTTTAGGTTAGGGAGTTGAGATTAGGATTAGGTGTAGGTTTAGGTTTAGGAATTTGACAATATGTTAGGTTATAGGTTTAGGTTTTAGCATTAGGTTATAGGTTTAGGTTTAGGTTTAGGTTTATGTTATAGGTTTTGGGATTTGAGAATAGGTTTTGGTTATAAGTATGGGTTTAGGTTAGGGTGTAGGTTAGGGTTTAGGGAATTGAGTTTAGGTTTAGGTTATAGGTTTAGATTTAGGTCATAGGTTTAGGTTTAGGTCATAGGTTTAGGTCATAGGTTTAGGTTTATGTTTAGGTTTAGGTTATAGGTTTAAGTTTAGGTTTAGGGAATCAGGTTCAGTTTCGGCTTTGGATCGGGTTTAGGTATCCTCTAGTATTATCTACTATTGAACCTAGTATTATCTACTACATAATAGTAACATACAATCAATAATGGGGCACCATACCATAAGCTACAAGAATTTCATGTCCCCCTAAACAAGGTATCCTCGATTGATAACACACACACACACACACACACACACACACACACACACACACACACACACACATATTATAAGTTCTTTATTTTCATTTACATTCGCAAATACATTCATCATCCATCCAAGAGTAAAAAGTCTGAGGAACTTACTAGTTTATCCTCTATGTGATCACCATTGGGTTCAACCACCTTTTTAACAAGCCAGCCCAATGTGAAACTATGAAATTTGAATTTGAGAAAATGTTAACATTGCGATCAATTACCAAAAGACATGAGTAGATAGAAAAGAACTCATTTAGCCCAAATCAAATAGACAAAAACCCAAAATTTCCTCATTCTTACTCCTTAAGCAGATTTTCAAGAAGCAATGGTGGAAACAAAAGCAGGGGAAGATCCTAAATACTTGAAAGTGTTGAGAAAAGAGACGAGCCCTTGAGAGGAGATTGAGCAAGATCTCAATGTTGAATTAGCTCCTTTATTTCTTTCTACATCTACACAACTAAAGGTCAAGTCATCTATGTTTATTCCATCGAAACTTTGGCTCTCTAAATGCCAAACAATTTTGAATCCAAAAATAAAAAATTGGATTTGGGTTTTGAATTTTTGTAGTTGAGGACCTAAGAATTTAAAAACCCAAAATGAAAGTTACCGTTTTCTACAATTGGAGAGCCAAATTCAAAGAAACAAAACAACCAAATGCCATTTTAAAGTCATCTTCCAGAAAGAAAGGAAAAAAGGAAAAGAAAAGAAAAATCCAATTGAGTTCTTTGGAATCCGTACCATAAAGCTTGAGTTGTGTTTCAAGATCATGGATCCCACCTGAATAACCTCCACTACTGCCATCAGGCTATTTATCAATCAACCGCCTCCTTTTCTTGGTCATCGTTTCTTCAAGAATTCAACTCAACAAACATAAAAATACTATCAAACAGATCCCAAACCAATTTCTAAAGAAACCCAACTTTAATTTAATGAAATCGTCAATGAAACAGAGAATTTTGCATATAAAAAAAACACTAAAAAATAAACATTACATCATATTGATGAAGGTCCATTTGAGTTCCTAATCATGATGATGTCTAGCTGATGGAGCAGATACAAAATGCAAGTAAGCCACATAACAACAGGAAAAAACAAAAATGGAGAATGAACACCCACCATTGAAACATTCATGAGGACATATAAATTTTGAACTAGGATAGTATTATTTTTGTTTTCAGTTTAGAAAAGAGGACATCTCAAAAATCTAGTTTGCTAAGTGCTAAAGGGAACAAATCATAGTACCGGACATAGCAATAGTTGGTTCGGATCAATGTGACTTTCCTACAAAACATGAAATGGCATAAGTACTTGGATGAAGACCATCCATCCACCAAACTTTAAAACCCATGTCATTTACAAGCATGCACATTATCAATTCATACCTATCCATATGACAATATGGAAGTGTTAAAACTAGCCAAAGAGTTCTTTACCAATGGGATGCCAACCAACCGAAAAATATCTTCCTGCTAGAAAGGAGCAACACCCACACAAGCACATAAGCTAAAGATGTAATTTTTTTTTAAAAATGTATTAAAGAAAATAAATAAATAAATAAACACATACATTTAAAGGGGCCTTTCAAAAGTCTTTTAGATTGGAAGAATCCCCTCCACCCTCCCTCCTTTTGTTCTTTGTTCTTTTCTTCTTCTTCTTTTGTTCTTTATTTCGTGAGGTATTGTTCAGAATTGCTCAGGTCCAAAACTCGAGAGTTATTGTTCAGAATTGCTCAGTTCCAAAACTACTCACAGAAAGAGTTACCAGGATCTCGAGACCAAATGCATATGATATAACGTATAAAGAGACCACCACTAACATTACATGATGTATGATCTTACACTCCTAAACACAAACAACTCTCGAATAGTTTTAGGTTACATGATCAAGAAATTGAAAAGAGCATAAAAACCGTAGACAATATAAATGATTTAAGATCCAGAGCGTACCACATAACGGAGGTATAGCTGATCCATTCCATAAGATTCCAATTGTTAGAAATCTACGAAATTTGAACAAGAGGAACAATTCATTTCCAACACCAACCATTCATCCAAACTCCAGGAACAAATCAGGTACAAAAAATTTGTCATTCAGATATGTCAATTTCACTTTCACTTCAGTAATGTAACTTGCCTTGAATTTATAAATTGAAAGTATGAGTATGTATTTGGTTGGCATTCAGTTCACTTCGGTCATTTCGTAGAAGCCAGAAATTAGGGAACCGAGTTTTACAAGATCTTGTCTATAATAAAGTCAAAAATAAGAAATTTTGACTACAAACATTTTTACCTGGAAACATTTTAGTAGGGATTATATTTTTACCTACAAACCATTTTGTAGGTAAGAGTGTGATACCCGTTTTTTACCTATAAACATTTTCGTAGGTAAAGGTCTGATACACGTTTTTTACCTACGAAAATTTTTATAGGTAAAGTTCTCAACTACGTTTGAAATTAATGTTAGAGATTATATTTTTACCTACGAACCATTGTATAGGTAAAAGTCTCCTACACGTTTTTTAGCTACGAAATCGTTCACAGGTAAAAGTCTCTCAAATATGTTTTTACCTACGAAAATAGTGGTAGGTAAAAGCCTCATACGCGTTTTTTGCCTATGAAATCGTTGGTAGGTAAAAGTAACCTTTTTGGTTTTTGATTGTTTCAAAAATTCAAAACACCTTTACCTACGAAAATCTTCATAGGTAAAGATCACTTTTACCTACGAAATTAAATGTCGTCGGTAAAAGTAAACTTTTTGAGTTTAAATTCAAAACACCCTTTATCTACAAACATTTTCGTAGGTGAAACTAAACTTTTCGTTTATTTTGAATTAAAAACACCCTTTACCTACAAAAAGTTCGTAGGTGAAGATAGCTTATACCTTCGGTAAAAGTAAACTTTTCGATTTTTAATTTATTTTAAAAATTCAAAACATCCTTTACCTACGAAAAGTTATGTAGGTAAAGATGTTTTTTACCTACGAAATTATGTTTTGTAGGCAAAAGTACACTTTTCGTTTATCTATAAGTTGAAAAAGGGAAAACACCCTTTACCTACAAAAATTAAGGGAAAACAACCTTTATCTATGAAAATTTTCGTAGGTAAAGATGACTTTTACCCATCGGTAAAAGTTTACTTTTACCTACGAAAATAATTTTCGTCAGTAAAAGTCATCTTTACCTATGAAAATTAATTTCGTCAGTAAAAGTTTCGTCAGTAAAAACCACATTTCTTGTAGTGCATTATGAAATTCTCCAGGTGGCACAGTGTTTGGTAAGGGCCAACTTTAGTGTTTGTGAGAAATCTACCTCGTCCATCAGTTTTTAGAGATCATTTTAGGACATAGGGCAAAAAATGAGCCAGATCCAAGACTCAAGTGGGCCGCACTAAATGAAAAGGTGGGTAGGGAAATTCCTACCATTGAAACCTCTCTGGGTCGAAAGTGATGTTTTAATTGCATCCATCTTGTTCATAAAAATATTCCTACTAAGATAAACTTAAAACACAAATATTATCCTAATTTAAAACTTCTATTGCCCCACAAATATTTCAATTGTGGACGTTCAATCCTCATATTTTCGGCCCATTTGAATCTTGGATCTGTCTCATTTTCGGCCTCTTGTCCTATGATATGAAAAAATAGATGGACGGGGTGGATTTCACAAAAACAATAAATCACGGTAGGCCGTAAGTTTCTAACACAAGGCTTTTTGCAGAAAATAAGCGTGAGAGAGAAAGAGACGGAGGGGTATTTTAATAATAGGTTGTTTCTTTAGTTTCCCTATACAATCTCCCATCCGACGAATAACGTGCTACCAGCACTCAACCTTGTGAAAGGTATAATACAGTCGGGCGTATAGTACATTTTCCCATATATATATATATATATATGGAAAAGGTTCTATACAGTCGAGTTCACTGGAACTTCCCATGAGGTCGAGCTGTGTGGACCCCATCGTGATGTGTGTCGACCATCTACCCGTCACTCAGATGCACCATTCCATGATGGGCCTGGGGCTTAACAATCAAGTCAATCCGTGACTTGTGTGGGCCACACCACATATAAAATTTGAGAGGGGTTACCCTCCATTAAAACATTCATAATCATTTGTTGGGCCCACCGAGATGTGGTTCACAAATTGAGCCCATCCATTATGTGCGTCTCACTTGGATGAGGGGTCAGACCAAGTTTCAGATGTATCCAAATTTGAGGTGGGCCCCACCAAGGGCTTTTATATGTTTTAGGCATGTGTTCACATGATTTTAGATGGTATGGCCCACCTGAGTTCCATATACAACTGATTTTTGGGATATCCCATAATTTAGAGGGGACCCATCAAATGCAAGGAGTTGATGGTCAACACGCATCATGATGGGGCCCACACAGCTAGACATCATGGGAAGTTCCCATGAGCTCGACCGCACAGAGCCTTCCCCCCCCCCCCCCCCCCCCCCCCCACACACACACAGAGGGCTATTCACGAGTCGAGCTAGCTTAAAAAACTCGCTCGAGTCAGCTTAGATTGACTCGGCTTAAATGGCCTTCAAGCTCGACTCGACTCGGCTCGACTTGACTCGGTTTAAACTTTTTTTTTTTTCAAAAAAAAAAAAAAAACAACCCTAGAGTCTCTACCCGACTGCACGCACCCCCTTTCCCTTTCCCTTTCTTTTCTTTCTCTACCCACTTTCAGCTGCACACCTGCCCAAACCACCACCACTAGTTTTACTTTTAGCTCTATAATAGTATGATTTCAATCTCTTGAGATGTACTTCTTAGGTGAGAAACCCAAGAAATCTGAAATGGGTTCTTCTCAGATTTGTTAAAGCTTCAAGGAAATCCAATGATATGATTAGCTAGAGCTCTTTACTTGAATTTCTGATCTGTATTCTGCTATATTTCTTTTCTAGTACTTGGATTTCTGCTGGTGGAAGAAGATCAAGAACAGATTAGTTCTTACAGTTTTTCTCATCTGATTCGAAGCTTTGTTTGATTTTTTCATCGGGTTTTGCTTTGATTCTCTTAAGATTTTTAAATTTTTCATCAATGGAGGAGGATCAAGAATATAATTCATTATGCTCTCACCTAACGAGCTTGACTCGAGGTAAACTCGACTCGACTCGATAGCTTTGGCAAACAAGCCAAGCTTCAAGGTTGAGCTCGAGGCCGAGCTCGAGCTCGAGTACATCATGGACAAGCCGAGTTAAGCTCAGCCCACCTCGACTCGACTCGGCTCGATGCCCACCTCTATATACACACACACATTTGGGAAATGGTTCTATGCAGTCCACCTTATGGGAACTTTCCATGAGGTCTAGCTGTGTGGGCCCACATGATGCATGTCGAACATCTACCCCATTAGTCAGATGCACCATTCCATGGTGGGCCTCGGGCTTTAAAATCAAGTCAATCCATGACATGTGGGCCATACCACATACAAAAGTTGAGAGGGGTTACCCTCCCATTAAAGCATTCATAATTATTTGTTGGGCCTACCAAGATGTGGTTAATTCACAAATCAAGCCCATTCATTATATATGTCCCACGTGGATGAAGGGTCAGACCAAGTTTTAGATGCAACTTAATTTTAGGTGGGCCCCACCAAGTGATTTTATATGTTTTAAGCATGTCTTCATATGATTTTAGATGGTATGGCCTACATGAGTTCCTTATACAGCTAATTTTTCGGATATTCCATAATTTAAAGTGGACCCATCAAATGCACGGTGCTGATGTTCGACGTGCATCTAGGTGGGGCCCACATAGCTCGATCTCATGGGAAGTTCCCGCGAGGTCGACCGCATAGAACTATTCTCATATATATATATATATATATATATATATATATATATATATATATATATTGAAAAGAAAGAACTGATCAATAACCAACCAATCAATTTGCATTTTGCCCGTTGAATTTGGTATATACCTCTCCTTGGAGATTACATGGTCAGCATCGAACGGATGCGTGCAGAGTACATACGATGTGAGTGGATACGATACAAATGGCCCATTTAACAACACATCTTAATCAAGGTTTTGCTGGACTGCTGGACCACGCGAACTGGTACCCCGCGCTATCTCAACCACGCATGTGTTAACCAAATGTTTTCAGAATCGTTAAGCTGGTTGGCCTAACCTCAAACCCACCAACAGAACAATCCTTACCATTTGGCTGGCAGCCTCAACAGATCTCAGATTAACAATCGATCAAACCGTTATATCATCCACTCAAATGGGCCACCACCAATCTACAGTGGGACCCACAAGAAATATGGTCCTTAGTACACAAAACCCAATACAGAGAAGAACATCTAAACTAATCTTTTCATCTCATCAAAAACGCAGAAAAAAATAATAATAATAAATCAAACTAATTGCAGTTTCTCAAGATCCCAATTCAACCACCGAGAGAGAGAGAGAGAGAGAGAGAGAGAGAGAGAACTTTATTTTTTTTTTACACACGCACACACACCCCCACACACTCACGCCACACGCGCGCACACCGTGGGATTTCACCACCATGGCTACTCGAACCCTTGACCCGGTGTTGAAACTCCAAGGAGTCTACCACCCGGATAAGAGCAAGGACCCAGAGAGAGAGAGAACTTAATGAGAGGTCACCCTTCGATGTCCCTCTGCAACTTGGACGGCAGAGATTTCATCATCATCATCTTAAATTCTTGGAAATCAACATACCCGTCTCCGTTGTGATCCACCATAGAAATCATTTTCTTGCATTCATCGATGCTGCTATTGTGACCGATGCTATTCAAAAGATTGCCCAATTCGTCCGGAGATATGAGCCCATTTCGGTCCACGTCATAAACCAAGAATGCCTGTCGCAAATCCTCCAAGACCGTCGTCCTATCAGTGCCACTGACATGCATATCGATAAACTCGTTGAAGTCTATTAAACCATCTCCGTCCAAATCGGCCTCTCTGATCATCGACCTCAGTTCGTCATCAGATGCTGGGTGGTCCAATCTAGCCATGATCGAGCCAAGATCGGTTGACGATATCTTTCCATCGCCACTGGCATCGAACTGACGGAATACGTGGTGAAGCTCATGGAGCTGGCTTCTTTCCAATCCCGGGTAGGTGGGGATCGGGTCATTGGATGTCGGGCTCTGAAAGGGAGACATTGGATCGGGTTTGGACTTTTTGAGCCATTTCGTGAAGAAAGATCCAATATCCATGTCTTCGATTCTTGATAGAGAGAGAGTTTTGTTTAGAGGCAATAAGAAGAGAGGTTTTGGACGAGAAAATATTGGTGAGAGAGAGTCCTCTTACGTATATACACCGAGCTCCCGTAGTCCCGGTGGGAAGCGGATTGAGTAACTCAGTACGCTAAGCGTACCGAGTAAACTCTGTGGGGCCACCGTCATTCATACATTGCATCAACTCCGTCGATCCGTTTTCTTGGGCCATAGAAGTATCAAGATGATATTTGTGTTTTCCCTTTGCCTATGTCTATGTGATCTTATGAACCTACAGTTTAGATGATACGGGAGAAATGCATGAACAGCGTACATAACGGTGACACTTGTCATTGGTACACGTCATCTCCGACGACGTGACAAAACATGCCGATCTTCTCTCTCAGTTCGCAATCCGATTTCGTATACTTCTCATAACCCAACTTTTAACGAAGCAGATTGCGTACGGAGTAACGCTTAGCGTACTGAGTAGTCGACCATCATTCATGCATTTAATCCACTCCGTCCATCGAATTTATCAGATAATTTTATATCTTTATACATCAAATGAACGATATCCAAATCTCAAGTGTACCACACCACTTGAAACGGTGTGAATTCATTGTTTACCATTGAAAAGTTCTTGAGCGTCACAGAAGTTTTATATCAAGCTGATATTTGTATTTTCACTTTATCCATGTCTTTTTGATCTTATGAACAGATTGGATGACAAGTAAACATTACCGGAAGCCTTAAAAAGGTTTCAACGGTGGAAATTTATATTTCCACTGTTTCTTGTGGTATGGTCCACTTGAGCTTTTGATATGCTTCAATTTAAGGCTCATCCCTTAAAATCATCTGGAAAAACGGATGGACGGCGTGGATAGACTGTATGCATTCACAGTGTGCCCATCAGAGTTTACTCATTGCGATAAAAGCTTACAGAGTAACTCAGTCGGCAATCCAATTTCACTTTTAACATGTGGAACTGCTTTTGGCCCACCATGATTTATGTGTTAGATCTGTACTGTACATCAATTTTGAGAGGCTGCTCTAGAGACTATGGCCAAAAAGAGGTGCATCCAATGCTCAAGTGGACCACACCACATAAAACAACGAGGATTGAACGGTTACCGTTGAAACCTTCCGAGAATCTTTTATGAGGTTTATTTGTCATTTAAACTTTTGATAAAGTCACACATATCGGGATGAAAGGAAAACACAGATACAGCTTGATTAAAGCTTTCAATTTTCATAGGCGTCTACTTTGCGACTGTAGTGTGGCTCACTTGATCTCGAGATCTGCATCTTATTTTTGTCTTATGCTCTTAAAATGGTATGGAAATATGGATGGACGTTGTGGATCTGATCCACACATCATTATGAGCCACAAAAATTCCACATGTCGACGCTCCCACTTTTCTTCTTGAAGGGGAATGCGGCGAAATTTATGTGCTCCACTATAATTTATTTCTTAGATTGACACTATTCTTTCCTTTTGTTTTTTCAAGATCACCTTACGATATGACCCCAAAAAGAGGAAGATCCCAGCTAAAGTAGACCAGACTATAAGAAACAGTAAGAATTGACGCCATCGTTGAAAGCTTCGTCAGATGGAGGCTCCGATTGAGTTGATATTTTTGTTTTGACCTTCATCCAAGTATGTGAGACCTACACCCTGATCTATAGTTAAAGTGGTAGATTTCAACACTGAGGTCGATTCCCTAGTGGGGGTGGCTAATAGTTGAGTGTGTGCTAACAGTGGCTTGTGTACTAACAAGCTAATCCAATAGAGAGAGAGAGAGAGAGAGTAATGGTCTCCTGCTACCGTAGAGAGTTTTAATGCGAACCTTCATATAAGAGGGAGGGTCTTCGAAAAAAGATAACTCTCCCCTGTGATGTTTGTGATAAATCTAACCCGTCCATCCATTTTTTTAAATCATTTTAAAATATGTGACTAAGAATAAGGAGGTTCTAAAAATTAAATGGGCCACATGAGAGGATGTTGGATGCATGTTTTAAGCCAGACGATGCCACATTAGTGACAATGTTACCGGTTTAAGCTCGATTGGGAGCTTTGGATGTTGTTAGATGTGACGTGTCCATCTAACAAGGGATTTTCACTTACATTTGTGCCATCCGTAATATACCCCATAATTTAGATAGTCTGTGTAGCCCTAATTGAGAACATTGTACACAATATTTTCAGGCCCATCACCATAAAAACAAGGGAAAATTAGACAAAAACCTCCGTATTAGACCTGTATCCTAGCCTGTACCATTCCATAGGCTTCCACGGTCCTCCCAGTCAAATTTCGGAGACCAGCGATCTGTTATCGGCGTTTGCATACGATCTTGAGTTATGTCTCATATATCAGAGTTGGCTCGACTCAAAACTTGTACATTTGTGACCGTGCCGTGGCCATGGTTCTGCCACCGCGTATTTCGCGCCGAGGCGATACCCGAGCCAGTGGATGTGGGCCCATGTTCAATTTGAGAAAAACGTCGCGCATTGCAAGTACCGAGAGAATCTCTACAACCCTTCATATCAATCAAGTCAAGTACACCCTCTATACCCTAATGCCACCTCACCCTATCCCAAGTACATGTAGTCATTCCATCTTTTCCCCAAGTCAACATTCTCTCTCCCCACTCATTCTACCTTTACACCAAATTCAAACCAACCCATACTTCTCATTCCCATTTCTTACAATACCCACTCCATCCATCCATTACTCCTCTCTCTCTCTCTCTCTCTCTCTCTCTCTCTCTCTCTCTCTCTCTCTCTCTCTCTCTCTCTCTCTCATTTCAAACTCATTCTCCTAAGAAACCATAGGAGGTGGACGTCCAAGCTCTCCATGAGAAAGAGTTAGGTGTGGCCCACCTTCCTACCATCTAATCCCACCCTCCATGATCAATTTCAACTGTTGAAGTCCATCCATTAGAGCTCTAGCATACTTTGGCGGAAGAAGAAGGAGAAGATCATAGGTGAGTGATTTTTTTACTTTTTTTTGGATTTGATGATTAGAGGGCCCACATATGATGGGACCCATCTTGATGTATGTGATTGTGAACTAGAGGGGCCCATAGTGGCGGGGTCCCTCCTATTTCCACCGATCTCTCTCTTTCGCTCTCTCTCTCTCTCTCTCTTATTCTTGATGATGATGATGATTGTATGGCCCACTTAATTCACACTGTCCACAAGATGGACCCCACCTTGAAAGCAGATTAGTTGGGTACCTCACACCAGTTATATAGTTGGTGTATTGAAGCCACCAAGCTCTATGGGTCCCACTGTTGTAACGTCAGCAAGTTCCTTAGGGCCCACATGATTTTTGTGGTGGGACCCACCCCACATGTGGGGCCGTGTGTGTGTGTGTGTGTGTACATATCAGGTGGCCCCATGTGGGAACCCACTTGCTGTGGGCCAGCCGTGGATGTGTGGGTCTTCTTCACACGGTCTAGCAATCTAGAAAGGTGGGACCCACCTGCCATGACGTATGTGTTAAAATCCCCACTATCCATCTGTTTTAATGGTGGGCCAACATGATGTATGCGTTTTATTAGAAACGTCCACCCATTTGGAGCCGTGGGCCATCCCACACATGTGGCACGTGTAGGGATGAGACCCACCTTGGTGTATATATTCTATATCCACCGTCCGTCCAGTTTGTTGGACGGTGGACACTACCTTGATTTATGTGTTTATATCCACATCATCCGTTTTTGGGACGTGTGGACCCAATCATGATGTACAGGTTTTATCCCAACCTCCGTCCATCTAGATTAACATCATCAAGTTTCGAGGGCCCTAATCATTGGGTATGTGTTATATCTCAACTGTCCATATATCTCAATCGTCCATTCATCTGGACGTCGCCCCCCACTCCAGCTATATAGCTGTTAATGACATCAGTAGTATGTGGGGTCTGATCTGAGATGCGTGTGTGTAACGCCCCAACGTTTCAAGACCCGAGTATAGGACTCGTTTTCCAAAACTCCAAGTGTTAACCTTAAAGGATGGTCAAATTCGAGTGTATATTTTTTTTTCATCTATCAGAGTAAGCAAATGAGCGTAGTGTGGACAAATCGACATAAAGGAAAATTTCATTATTATTCAAGTATACAAGAAGCTGCCCATAATGACTTATACAAACCAACGTCTCTGAATTTAACAAATACAAGATTTACAAGAATTAATACATGAAGAATAGTAGAAAGTATGTAAATATAAGCCGCAAGATCACGTAGCTCCTCCAGTCAAATACAGTCATGCATCTCTGGTGATTGTACCCTGCTCCTTATCAAGTCTGAAAATATATATCACTTAAGCCACCTGCACTACTGTACAGTTGTATATTTGATGGATGAGTGGCCAGCTCAGTGTGAATTCCCTTCAAGATTACACACCGCCGCATTAAGTGAGAATTAGTATAAAACATTCAAACAACCAAAACAGAGTAAATGCAGTCTTATTAGGTGCATGGATGTATGAATGCAATCATTGTCCAGGGATGCTCATCCGTGCGGACAGTGGGTCATCACCCATGCAATCATCTAACCTAGGAAACATCATCCAGTCGGAACCATCAAACCTGAGAAAATATCACCCAGTTGGAACAATACATGTCATGTATGCATGATTAACCAAGTTATTATTAGTCCATTTATAACTAACCAATTTAGATAAGCTCAAAGGTCACTATAGGGAGCACATAACCCAGTGTAGGTCGATAGCTGGGGCATAGTGTCCCATTACCACCATCCCCGGCCCATGAGGCTACCATCTTAGGATGTTTAATGGAAACCTATCGACTAGTGGTCAATCATATTACAATATATGGGGCTTACCATCGCATGGTTGCACAACATAAAATATTGAACCCATATAGGGAAAATATCAAAATAAAACCACGTAGAGCGAGTATCAAAATATGCCACATAGGGCGAATATTAAAACCATACGATAAAGACCATCCTTAAAAACTATTGGGCACAATAACCCTAGATGGTAGGCCCACATCAATGATCCATCTAGACCACCACTCAATAACCAACAAGTCAAAGGTCTATTTTAATCACAACTAGTCGGGTTACATCCCAACTATGGGTGTACATTTATAGGTGGGGGTTTTCCACTAATGTACCAGTTTAAAGTCCATAAGCAATACACAAATAATCTACAAACATGAACAAATATACATGATGAACATTAAGCAGGCAATATAGCAATTCAATTTCCACTAGCTAACACATGTGATAATAAAAGGGAAATATCAATTATAAATTTAAATAAAAAGTATGACTTAAGCTAATGAGAAGATGGAAAGCTTAAGGGGAAGAATCATCATCTTATATATACTTTGAATCGCCTTCTAGCGTCGCTAAGTACTTACGCCGTTAGAATTGTATCCTACCACAAATCATAAACTTTTATAATTAGGTCTAAGTTCTAATCACTACCTAGGGTTTAAGATCATCGCCTAGGGTTATCTTTGAGGGTTTTAACGTGGAATTAAGGTTTTACCCTAGAGTCTAGCCCCATACTTGGATTTTAGGATTTTATTCTAGAGTTTAGTTCTAGGTTAGATAATTAGGGTCTGAACCCTAGTTGGTGTATTCAGTTACGTTTAAACTCAATAGTTACAAGATAATTATTAGCGTTGATGTTATACCTCATATTAGCTAACATATTAATAATAATCATCCTGATGATAATTAATATTGTGATCTGCCATCTATGATAATATTTAAGAGTGGCAAAAGCAATACACTAGTAATTAGTAATGATATTATTTTATTTTATTTTTTTTTCCTAGCATAACTAACATTAGTATAGATAATTTACTAGTGGCTATTCTTAGGTAATATTCATGGTAGAAGTATTAATTAGCCAATACTAATAATGATAATTCATAAGCTCATATTTAAATATATCCGCATTATCTAATATTCTTATAATGGCTACTAGTCCATTAAATAATACAAGTAATAATGATAATAAGTTAATATAATAAGGACTAATACTAATAACCATATTAACAAGACTTTATACTAATCCCATAATGAAAATGATAATTTTTAAGGATGTAGATAAAATGTAAATGCCTAATAATTATAGTTTTATTTATTATATTTTATACTAATATGCGTAACATGCTAATGGCTATTCATGCTCAATATTCATGATAGTTAGGGTCTTAACTATGCTCTCTACTGAACTTTGACCTACAATCTATCCTACAATTATGGTTTTGAAAAAGGCAAGTTCCATAGTTACAATTTCTAATTAAGTAATCAAATTTAAATTACACTCAAGAGGGTAGAGAGTTTATACCTCAGCAGTAGTTGAATGTGGCCCAACTCCTTTTCCAGCGAGTTAACTCGGTCCTGAGTCAACTCCTTGACTCGGTCGAGTCGAGTTAGTGCGGCTTCACTCCCACTCACTCGCTTTCTTCTTTCTTCCTTTCTCTTTTCTCTCACTTTCCCTCCCTCTATGCTAGAATCCGGCCATGCCTAGGCCAGTCCCAAGCTTGACTCAAGCCATTCAGACTCTATTTTAGCTGAGTTAACTCGGCAGCGAGTCAGGGCTCAACTCCCTTCTTTCTCTTTTCCACTTTCTCCTCTCTCATTCCTTCTACTTTTCCCTCCACCAGAGGTCCAGCAGTAGCAACTGGATGCCCAGCCCAACTTGACAGCGAGTGAAGGATTCAACTTGAGCTAGTGTGGCAAGACCGCTACTGCACGAAGCCTCCTCACTTCTCCTTCTTCCTTCTAGACGTGCAAAGGACCAACAACAGTTTGCTGCTTTGAGAACCTAGTCGATTTGGGATTGAAATCAGTCAGAAGCGAGTCAGTACCTGCCTATCCAAGACCAAACTCAGTTGGGGTTGGCGTGAGCGGTTGGTGCGGCATGTAACAGTTAGCACCACCCCCTCCTTCATGTTTAAATGGGTCCAGCAATACCTGGACTCAGCCTCTCGCATCAGGCCCAACTTACAACCCATCGAGTCGAGTCGAGGTGGTGCAACAGGTAGTGTAGCAATGGCACTTCCATTTTTCCTCTCTTCTCTCTCTCACTTCCTTGCTTCCTCTCTCTTTCTCTATTCTTCTTCCTTCTTCCTCCTTTTCCTTCCTTCTTCTTCTTCTTCTTTGGATAGCCGCAAATCCAACCCGACCTGGACTTATCATGAGTAGGAGCGACTCGGTGGTGCGGCTCATCTCCAAACGAGGAAGAAGCCTCGGGCATCAATGGTGGATGCCTTCCTATTGCTTCTTTCTCCATTCTGATGACATAGAAGGGTTCTTAAGGATGTAATGGAGCTCATTGATGTGTTGGACCAAAGGTTTGAAGGATTTTTGGTGGTGGGTTTGGACTTTGAAAGTTTCAGCCATTTTCCTTCTCGAGCAGCTGTGGGAAGAGGAGATAAGGTGTGTTTGTTGAGAAGAGATGTTTTCTCCTCTTCTTATAGGAAAACCTAACTCCCATAGGCCATTGGATCTTCAACGAGCGTCTCAGATTAAATCTGGTGAAAATCGGCTCTCAAAACCGTTGGCAGGAACCGAAACCGGCACTGGTTTCATTTGGGATGCCCTAACACGTGAGTGGCACGTGGATGGTCAGGACCCGTCCAAAATAGAGGTCTCTGATTGGACGAGAGAACCTCACACGGATTGCAACAGTTGGCGGGAGAAAACGGTGAGACAGTTTTCCATTTTTGAAAATAAACTCACACATACAGTCAATTTTTGCCCAGGTTTGTGCCCACGCATGCACTTGACATTGTGTGAAATAGGTGGGGTTATGGTCAGCCGTGGGCCCTGCATTAGATGAACGGTTCAGATCTTTCAACCGTGATGAGATGGTGGGCCATCCGTTGCCCAAACGTAAGAAGGGAAAACACATACGTGTTTCCTTTCTCAAACATCCACAGGCGGGAGTCTTCCCGATTTTGGAAACTTTAGGTCAGCGAGTTCTAACCGTTCTCCTTGGAATGGTGCACCGTGAATGCACATCTCTGTCGTGCACGCGCACTCTGAGGTGGGGGTCCATCATGATGATTGTGATAAATCCACTCCGTTCATTCCCCCTAGAGGCTCTAATCAGACCTTCTGACAAAGATTCAGGCAGATCTAAAGCTTATGTGGGGCCCTCAACCTGATCTGTAGTTCCCAATGGTGGTTTCTCATCGATCTAATGGCCAGATCATCTCGGGCTTAAACGTCAACGGTCGAAACGGTCCAATGACTGTTCATATGTCTTTTGTAATGATTTACTAACTAGGCATTAACATTAATGCTAATTTTAATATGAACTACATATATCATCATTTATTTTCCCTTATTACTATCCTTATTACTGTTATTATTATTATTATTTTCATTATTATATTACTATTATTATTTCCTAAAGTGTTTATCAGGGTTTGCATCTTGATCAACACATTTTATTTTCTGTAGGGCTCGATAAGAAAGATTTAAATTTGTAAGATAGTCATGTTTCCTAAATGCATAGGTTATTTTACAATCTATGAAGATCTAACGGTCGGATCATTACAAATATGATCAACAATGATTCCTAGGGTTCTCAACCTAGTTTAGGTGAAAATCATTGGAAAGATTTAGTACTCAAGTGGCCTTGGACACTGCTCATATGGAAATCAATGGTGATCACGATGATTTGAACCCTTAAGTCCCATCTAAGAGGACTCTAGTGCTAGTGGGCCGATTAGGACGTCCCATGATCCAAGATGTATGATTGGATGGTCGATCTTGCGGTTGAACAAGTGCATAATCTAAGAACATGATTGATCTTATAGTTGTATGGTTGGATCATGGTATAAGTTGAACAATTAGTGAATCATGTAGTCTAAAGCCCGTGATAATTAACGTGAAATTTAATTGTCTAGTGAGGTTATCAAAATAAAATTTTTAGTTTCCCTAATGACTCGATGACCTATCTCAAAGGTAAACGGCTTGATTTGTGTTTTATACTAAATTAGTCTTTCATTATAACACCCGAGTACGCAAAAGTACGGGGTGTTACAGTGTGCCATTTGAGCCGTCCATCTGCTGGATGCTGGGTCAGTAGCCCAGTAGTCCAGCGGTTAGATAGCTGCTATATTGTCAAATAGTAAGTTCCGTGGGTCTGATTATGATGGATGTGCTAATCCAGATCATTCATCTGTGTGGGTCCCACCTTGATGTACCTGTTGTACACATGGACCCCACTTGATGTATATGAGGCCCACTGGTGCATCCCGTTAATGCGGCTCATTTGATGTATTTAGGCCCACCTTATGATGCAATGGGCCCACTTAATGTATATGAGGCCCATGTGATATGGCCTAGTGTGATGTATGCGAGGCCCATATGATGAGGCCCATCATGATATATTTGGGGCCCATGGGTTGAGGCCCATTGTGATGTATTTGGGGCCCATGGGTTGAGGCCCATTATAATGTATTTGGAACCCATGTGTTAAGGCCCATTGTAATGTATATGTGGCCCATGAGTGAGGCCCATAGTGATGTGTATTAGGCCTTTGTTTGAGGCCATGGGCCCACCTTATGTTTGGCTCTATGTGGGCTACTCCTTGGGAGCAATGTTGATTAAATGCGTACATTGATGGGCAATGATGATTAAATGTCCTCATTATGACCTTCCCTTAAGTCCTTTGTTAGGCCAATGGTCGAGTTTGATTGTTGAGGCTGATTCTGATTTCGATTTTGATTATCAAGGCCGATTGTTGAGACTAATTCTTGTCACACCCTAAACCCAAAAATTGGATTCACAGGAATCCCGATCGCCGAATCCGGTGCCGACAGCCTCCGTAGTACCCCATTCTCGGCTCCTAGCATTCATATGCCAGATTTTTGATCCTGAGATCCTACAAGGAGGATTTTTTTTTTGTACATTTAACTAGTAATAAGCATAACCACAAGTTTACCCAAATCATAAAGGCAACATCATCATCACATATCCACTAATATAATCATTTAAATATAATGCTGAAAGGGAGATATATATGTCAAAATCAAAACTCTAGAAAACAGCTGCATGCTCCAAGCTCAATGCTGCTGCAACCTAACATCACCTGCACACATCTATCGTGCATAAGCTTATAGAAAGCTTAGAGAGTGGTGTAAGTGTGTGCACAAGATAAGTGTCAAGTATTCAATACAATATCATAATCATACAATACAGAAAAGCTATTAATCCATAAACCATACAATGACTGAATAAGCAGAAACACTGATAATAGCAGGAATTATCAGCGTAAACAAAAATACTGACAAGATTTTAATCATGCGATAACAGAATAAGCGAAAGTATGAACAAGTCCATAAGTTAATCAATATCAGAATATGCAATATAGGACAGCTAACAAATATCATCACTCTCATTTAAGTTATAAGAATATAGAAACATAACAACCCACAATGCCACATGTCGAAGATGTAATGGAATATGTGGTATATGGTGCTAATGGAATGACCATACTGGAGTGTGATGTCGGGATGATAGTACGTAGTATTGCAGGCTACGGGGTCCACCACAAGAAACCTCTATCCAAACCAATCTCATACCTAAATTTGGATAGTCCGACTCAACGTGGTAAACTCCTGATCTCAGGTTAGTCGCACGTCCAACCGAAATCCTTGTCATAACGAAGATACACAACAATTAGTTGCGCACCACCAGCCCAAGTGGATAGTGAATGGATGAATGAATGATTATGCGACTCCTACTTAGTAGCCTATCAGCACGGTAGCCTGCCAACCGCTGGTAGCTCGCCCAGTGTGGTAGTTCGCCCAGGCCTCAGCCCCGCCCACATCAGCGTCTACCTACGTGTGCCCGCCCACATGCACAACAGTGACGGGGTGTCATAATATCATGTCAGTCCTCATATCAGTACGGTTCCTCTCTGGAAAAATCACCAGGGTCTATTACACTTCAGACCACCTGTCGCCCCAATCAAGCGCACAACTGGGTAAGTGAAAAAGACCTCACTATTCTCCTGTTAGTAGTCTGCCAATACCTACCTGGCTCGCTGATAGTGGACCCATTCCTCGAGCTGGTCAAACTCAGCCTAGCCATGCCTACTCCCTCGGGCGGGTAAGGACGCACCCCCTTCCAACCGACCACGACACAGTGGAGAGCGCAACCATCTGGTAATCGACACTCAACGCTCATCTACCCACTCGGTCTAGACGTTGGAGCATCCTCTGGAACCAAGAGGGTGTTTAGGGATTTTTATCCAAGGCCATCTATGGCGGTCCGATGCTCGAACAGATTTTCGGTGTCCCATCTGGCCATCCACGATATGCCTATGGAGGCTACAGTCCTGATGTCACTATGGCGTATAGTAATCACAACATAATGCAAGATGCATGAGTCATACAATCCAATCATGTATCAATCCTGCGCATATCATGCGCTCATATGAGATAATCTCCACCTATCAAGGAGTCTCACATCATCCTGCCCAATGACATATGCAATGGTCAATTACATCTCATAACAAACATGCAGATGATGTGAATGGGCATGTATCATGATATTATGATGTCACATACTCATAAACGGTATCAATAACTGGCGTCGACAATGTGGACTTTTAACCAACATTGCCCCCAAGGAATGGCCCACATGGAATTAAATATATAATGGGCACATGGCCTCACACAAGGGATAAATATATGAAACAGGTGGGCCCTGGTCATGGGCCTAACACATATCACAATGGGCCTTGCCCATAAGCCTCAAATACATCTGGATGGGTTGCACCCATGAGCCTCAGATATATCACAATGGGCCTCAAATATACTTCGCAGGTGAGTCACATACCTGGGTCTAATACACATCAGTATGGGCTACATCACATAGGCCTAATATACATCACTATGGCCATAACCTATGGGCTTTAAATACACAATAGGTGGGCCCTACACATGGGCCTCAAATATATACCACGGGTGAGCCTCAATGGACGGGTCACCAATATAACAGGATGGGCCTAATGACTTGGACCCTATAAATATATCGAATAGGCCGATCCAATTGGGCCATACATACATTGCAATGGGCCATGACCCATGGGCCTTGCATACATCATAATGGGCCTTGCAACATGGGCCTCATATATATTTAAGGTGGGCCTCAACAACGGGCCACATACACATCAAGGTGGGCCTTAACAACGGGCCACATACACATCAAGGTGGGCCTCAACAACGGGCCTCATACACATCAAGGTGAGCCTCAACAACGGGCCTCATACACATCAAGGTGAGCCTCAACAACGGGCCTTATACACATCAAAGTGGGCCTCAACAATGGGCCTTATACACATCAAGGTGGGCCTCAACAACGGGCCTCATACACATTAAGGTGGGCCTTAACAACGGGCCTTATACACATCAAGGTGGGCCTCAACAACGGGCCTTGTACACATCAAGGTGGGCCTCAACAACGGGCCTCATACACATCAAGGTGAGCCTCAACAACGAGCCTTATACACATCAAGGTGGGCCTCAACAACGGGCCTTATACACATCAAGGTGGGCCTCAACAATGGGCCTCATACACATCAAGGTGGGCCTAATCAATCATATGGGCTAAATCAATCAAATGGCCGATACGAGCAGGCCAATCAAATGGACCGATACAAATGGGTTGTGTGTCATGGAGTTATACTAAGCATGTTATAAAGTAATGCCCTATCCCTACAACACAGCTGGCCTAGACGACTTGTATACAAAAAGTACGGGTATACTAATGGGCCCTAGGGAGAGTCGCAATGCGGACATTTAACCAACATTATACTCGCAATGTAGACGTCAAACCAACATTGCTCCCAAGGTGTAACCCGTAGTGAATAACATTACGTAAACCAGGTTGGGATCACACATTACAATGGACCTTAGGTACACCCCATTGGGCCTTAAATACATCAAATGGGCCATGTCATATGGCCTTTTTCTCATCAAATGGGCCACATCAATGGGCCGCACCAATGAGCCTTATGTGCATTGCAATGGGTCATAACCCGTGGGCCTCAGATTGCATCAAATGGTTCTCGACCCATGGCCCTTATACATATCAAATGGGCCTAATCCCATGGGCTTTAAAATACATCAAATGGGCCTAATCCCATGGGCCTTGGGATATATCAAATGGGCCTAGTCCCATGGGCCTTAAATAAATCAAATGGGCCTAACCCATAGGCCTTTTACAAAATCAAATGGGCCTAACCTATAGGCCTTTTGTAAATCAAATGGGCCTAACCCATAGGCCTTTTGTAAATCAAATGGGCCTAACTTATAGGCCTTTTACAAATCAAATGGGCCTAACTCATAGGCCTTTTACAAAATCAATGGGCCTAACTCATAGGCCTTTTATAAATTAAATGGGCCATACCCAAACATAGGTGGCCCACCCAATCTCCACTCATGCCTTAAAATGATCTTACCAAGTGGATGAACGGTTTGGATTCAACACACGTAATAAGGTGGGTCCCAAAAAGATGGACAGTGGGGAGGGTACCCACGCATCACAGTGGGTTTCACCGTCCACAGTAGTGGATGGTGTAAATATAACACATATATTATGGTAGACTTCACCATCCGCCTGGACGGTGGGAGGCAACGCGTACATCACTGTGGGTCCCATGTGGGGCCCACCTAAATGGCATCCAAGCCGCTCATATGGTCATGCAGACCTGGTTGAAGGGAAAATACAAAGTTCAGCTTGATTCAAAACTCCTGTGGGCCCAAAAGAAGTTTTCAACGGTAGATATTCAATTCCACTGTTTCCTATGGTGTGGGCCACCTAATCAGTGGATGGGGTCAAAAATTAGAGGGGGCCCACTACTGGGAGTGGCCCACCTCATGGATGGTGTGAACACAAAATATACATCATGGTGGGGCTCATTCAAGTGGGCCACATGGCCTCATCAATCACACAAGAAAATAAATAAAAGATGAGAGGGAGAGAGAGAGAGAGATAGAGGGTGGGACACGCTTGATGGAGGGACCCCGACATTATGGGGCCTCCCTTGCAATGAATCATACATTAAGTGGATCCCTCTACACATGGGATCACCGAGATCGTAAATCACCAGTGCAGATCCGTTCCCCACCGGTGTGGATGGTCTAGATGACCTTCAGATATAAGAAAATAAACATCATGATGGGGTCCATGGAGAATGGCCCCATCATGGAATGATCATGATGATCCTAGTGGGCCATCGGCCTCATTTTAGGGTCCCAAGTGAGATCCAAACCATTGATCGATTGGCCTCACTTGGACCATCTCAAAAATAGGAAAAACTAGCATGATTAAACACCCACCGTCTGATCTTCTTGCTCATAGGGGTTCCTTAGCACCTTAGCTTCAACTTCAATGGACAAGATGAGGAATGGATGGCTAGGATGAGAGATCAAGGGGTGGAAAGGTGGGCCATACTTATGGTTTGGAAGACTTGGAGAAATCCCATACGTGGGATATTTTTGTTGCTTAGAGAAGTAATTTGAGAAATGAGAAAGAGAAACTTATAAAGGGAGAGAGAGTCTGATGGGTGATGGAGTGATGGATGGGAGAAGGATGGGTGTGTAAGATTTTATTGACTTTGGTGACATTTGTGTAAGAAAAGTATGGGCATGGAAGACTTTTGTGGCTTGCTTTGGAAAGGATGAAAGTGATGTGTACTTGACATGTACTTGACATGTGATGGATTGATTGATGGGATTGATGTGACATCTCGTAGAGATTCTCTTAGGTTTCGCAACGCGCGGCGTTTTTCTCGCACCGAACGTTGGCTCACATCTCTTGACCAGGGTATCGCTTCAGTGCACAAATCGAGGCATCGGAACCGCAGTGATGGCGCTGTCGCTATGGTATTGGTCTTGGGTTGAGTCGATACAGGTTGTCGGCATATGAATCAGGGTCGCGCGTCAATGTCGGTTAAGGTTCAAAGGTTGTCAAAATTCGACCGGTAAGACCGCGGAAGTCTACGGAACAGAACGAAATAAAATACGGGTCTTACAATTCGGATTCTGATTGTCGAGGCCGATTCTGATTATCGAAACTGATTATTTACACCGATTCTGATTGTTGTGGCTGATTTTGATTGTCGAGGCTGATTGTTGAGGCTGATTCTGATTTCAATTATCGAGGCCGATTGTTGAGGCCAATTCCGATTGTCGAGGCTAATTATCGATACCGATTTCGATTGTCGAGGCCAATTCTGATTTGTCGAGGCCAATTTCGATTGTCGAGGCTGATTATCGATACCGATTTCGATTGTCGAGGCCAATTCTGATTTGTCGAGGCCAATTCCAAATGTCGATACCGATTACGATTGTCGAGGCTGATATCGGGGCCAATTCTGATTGTCGGGGCCGATTTCGATTGTCGAGGCTGATTGTTAAGGCCAATTCCGATTCTGATTGTCGAGGATGATTGTTGAGATGAATTCTAATTTCAATTATTGATGCTGATTCTGATTGTTGATGCCGATTCCAATTGTCGAGGCCAATTTTGATTCTGATTGTCGAGGCCGATTTTGATTGTTAAGGCTGATTTTTGACGTCAATTATCGACACTGATTCTGATTTTCGAAGCTAGTAGCAAGGCCGATTGACGAGGCCCAATATAATGTATATGTGGCCCATATTTGAGGCCCATTGTAATGTGCATTTAGCTCGTGTTTGAGGCTCAATATGATGTTTATGCAGCCCATATTTGAGGCCCGTTGTGATGTGTATTCAGCTCGTGTTTAAGGACCAATGTGATGTATATGAGGCCTATGTGATGAGGCCCATTATGATGCATTTGAGGGTTAGGCAATGGAGCTCATTGTGATGTATGTTAGGCCCATGTGAAAGGCCTATCATGATGTGTATTAAGCTCTTAAGTGAGGCCCATGCTGTTGTATATTTAGCCCTTGTGTGAGGCCATGGGTCCACTATATGTTAGGCTCTATGTGGGCTATTCCTTGGGGGGCAATGTTAGTTTAATGTCCACATTTTCAAGGTCGATTATTGATACCAGTTATCAATACCAATTACTAGTATATCATCTGATACCAATTATGAGTATGTGACAGTATAGCATCATGATGCATGCCCATATGCATCATCTGCATGTTTGTTATAAGATTTGATTAACCATTACATATGTTATTTGGCAGGTTAATATGAGACTCCCTGATAGGCGGAGGTTATCCACATGAGCGCACAGCATGTTCAGGATTAATGTATGACTAGATTGTATAACTCATACATCTTGCATTGTATTGTAATTATTGTATGCCCTAGTAACATTAAGACCGTAACCTCTACAGGAATATCGTGGATGGCTAGATGGGATATCAGAAATATGTTATTAGTATCGGGCCGCCATAAATGGCCCTGGGTGAAAATTTGTAAACCCTCTTGGTACCAGATGATGCCCCAACGTTGAGACCGAGTGGATGTATATGAGCACATGAGAGCCGTATACCGGTAGGTCGCGTCTCTGACTTTGTCGTGGTCAGTTGGGAGAAGGTGTGACCTTACCCACTTATGTGAAGGGGCAATATCTAGGTTGAGTCTGACCAGCTTAAGGAATGGGTCCACTATCAACTAGCCGGGCCCGATATTGGTAAGCGGATAATGAGGTCTCTTCCACTTACCCAGTTGTGCGTTCGGATAGGGGCGGTAAGCTAGCTTATAGTGCAATAGACCCCGATGATGATCCCAGAGATGAACAGTACTGATATATAGACTTATTGAGTAGGAGTTGTATACTTATTCATCCATTCATTCACTTTCCACTTGGGTTGGTGGTGCGCAACTATTTGTTACGTGTACCTTCACAATGGCCAAGATTTCAGTTGGGGTGCATGACTAACCTGAGATCAGGAGTTTACCACATTGAGTCTGACTATCCAAATTAGGTATGGGACTGGTTTTGGGTAAAAGTCCCTTGTGATGGTCCCCATAGCCTACGATACTATATACTATCATTCCGACTTCACACTCCAGCAGGGTCATTCCATTCGCATCGCATATTGCATTACATCCACGACATATAGCAATTTGGGTTACCGTGTTTCTGCATTTATATGGTCTAAATATAGCCAACGGTATTCGTGAACTCATCAGGAATTGTATATTACACTGTATCCTCGGCATCTAATATTTGGCCCTTTATGACTCCCCATTTGCATAGCTGATTTGTATTGCGTACTCTGATATTATTTGACTCATGGACTTTTCAGTATTTCCACTTACTCTGATATTGTATGAATTATAATCTTACCAGTATTTCTAACATTGTATGATTATGACGTTGTATTTGTGTGCTTGACACTTATCTTGCGCACACACTTTCACCACCATCTAAGCTTTCTTTAAGCTTATGTATGATAGATGTGTGCAAGTGACGTTGGCCACAACAGTGTTGAGCTTGGATCATGCAGATGTCTTCTAGAGCTTTGATTTTATTTTGACATATGTATTTCCCTTTCAGCATTGTATTCAAAGTTTATATTAGTGGATATGTGATGATGATGTTGCTTTTGTGATTTGGGTAAACTTGTAATTATGCTTCTTACGAAATAAATGTATCTTGAAAAATCCTCTTTGTGGAATCCGAGGATCGGAACCTAACATATGGGTTCTAGGAGCCGAAAATGGGGTACTACAGAGGCTGTCAGCACCGGATTTGGTGATCAAAATTTCTGTGAATCCAATTTCTGGGTTTGGGACGTGACACTTTGGATTCTCGGAAGCAGATTAGCTAGTGTACCACACACCCCCTATATAGCTGATGTAGGTACGTGTTGCCCAAAGACGAGCACTGACACTCCTTGAGCTCCAGGTTGTACGAACAGTCCAAAGGAGATCAAAGTTACATGGCCCCAGAGTGATGTATTTATTATATCTACACAGTTCATCTATTTTTAGAGAGCATTTTAAAGCATTATCCAAAAAATGAATCATATTCAAAGATCATGTGGACCAAACCACAAATAGCAGCGGAGATCATGATTTTCACCATTGAATTCGTAGGGCCCACCATAATGTTTATTTCCTATTAAATATGATCATAAGGTTACAAAGACATGAATAAAGAGGAAAATAAAAAATCATTTTGATCCAAAACTTCTGTGACCCCAAAAATGGTGGTTTCAATAGTATATGTTCAATCTCCCATTGCTTTTTGCAGTGTGGTCTGCTTGATGGTTATAACTGTCTTATATTTAGTCTCAAGCCTTAAGACAAGCTCAATAAATGGTTGGACAGTTTGGATACAACACATATCTCATGATAGGACGCATAGAACTTGCTGACGTCGATACAACAGCTATATAGCTGGTGTGAGGTACACTAGCAATCTGCTTCCCCGGATTCACGCGGTGGCTACAATATGGGAAGCGGATTATGCTTAGAATACGAATCCTCTATTTGTATATTTTTGTAATTTAATTGGATTATATGATTAAGTAATTGCATTGGTGATTGAGATGGACCAATCACTATTTAGTAAACGAGGAAAAGAGCGTGAAAGTTGGGACGCGGATTAGATACTAATAGGTTAAGTAGCGAGTCTGCTATTGAAGTGACGTCATCAAGTTATGTGGGTCCTACTATGATGTATGTGTTGTATCCACACCGTCCATCCATTTTGAGGTATCATTTTAGGGCATGAGCCAAAGAATGAGGTAGATAAAAAGTTGTAGTGGACCCACCATAGAAAACAGAGGGAAAGTGATTCCCACCGTTGAAACTATCCTAAGGCCCACCATAATGTTTATTTAAAATCTAACGTATTCAAAAGTTAGAAAATACATGAAAGAATGGAAAACACAAATATTAGCTTGATCTAAAACTTTTTTGGCCTTTAGAAGTTTTTAATGGTGGGCCTCACTATCCCCAATGTTTTCTATGTTGGGTCCACTGGAGATTTGGATTTAACTCATTCTTTGGTTATTACCTTAAAATGATCTCTCCAAATGGATTAAAGGCGTGGATACAAAACATACATCATGGTGGAGCCACAAAAATTGGTGTCGTCACTTTAGTATCTAAACTGCACCCGGAGAGTCAGGAAATGGATTGGCTATTCCCCCTGCCACCGACCATTGGCTGGTGGTCGGTGCTCTGTGGGGCCCACCATGATGTATTTGTTTCATCCATGTTATCCATCTATTTTCCTATATCATTTTATAATATGATACCAAAAATGAGTTATATCCCAATCTCAAGTGGACCACATTACAGAAAACAGTGTTGAATGAACGTCGACCATTAAAAAATTTTTAGGGGCCATAAATGTTTTGGATCAAGCCGATATATGTTTTTTCCCTTCATCTGGGTCTATATGACCTAATCAACATATTTGATGTCAAATAAACCGTACAATTGATCTTAAGAACATTTAAATGGTGGATATCCAATCACTATTGTTTTCCTGTGGTGTGTTCCACCTAAGGCTTATATCCCTCTCATTTTTGAGACGAAGCCGTAAAATGATCTGTAAAAATGGATGAAATATATATATCATGGAGGGTTCCACAGAGCACGGAACACCAGCCACGGGGCTAGTGGCAGGGGAGTAGCTGGAGAGTCGTGCTTTCGGCAAACAGAAGATCCAGACTCCTATGCTTAGCGTACTAAGTAAGCTCCGTGGGGTCCATCATTTTATCCTCTCTGTTCATTCATTTTACCAGATAATTTTAGGGATTGACATAAAAATCAGGCATATTAGATATTCAAATTGACCACACCACTGGAAACAGTTGAATTGAACATCTATTATTGAAAAATACTCGAGAGTCACAGAAGTTTTGGATCAAGCTTATATTTGTGTTTTCCTTCATCCATGTTGTATAATCTTATGAACATGTTGGATGACAAATAAACATCACTACGGGGCCTATAAAGGGTATGATCCAATTGATCTGTGTATGTGCTTCAATTATGGGCTCAACACCTTAAATTTCAACGGCGATCACTAAACTCCCACTATTTCCTCTCATGTAGCCCATTTAATTTAGGGAACCACCTCATTCTTGGTTGCATATCCTAAAATGATTTCAAAAAATGGTGGATGGGTTAGATTTATCACAAACATCATAGTACGCCCCACACAAAAAGGCTTAGGCTTTCAAAAGGCTTTTGCGGGAAATTCTCTTTTTTTTAAGACTCTCACTCTCTCAATGAAGTTGAATCTCACCCGTCTTCCTCATCCTACGCCTTATATGAAGGCTCATGTATAAACTCCTTATAGTACAATGTACAGGAGACCATTACTCTATATGTGTGTGTGTGTGTGTGTGTGTGTGTGTGTGTGTGAGAGAGAGAGAGAGAGAGAGAGAGAGAGAGAGAGACCTCATAAGGTTAGATATATATATATATATATATATATATATATATATATATATATATATATATATATATATATTATTTTTATTTTTTAAAAACTCACGGTTAACCCTAGAAAGGTTTCAACAGTAGTTTGTCTGATCTCACGTCTTCCCGTGGTGTGGTCTACTTGAGCTTTGAATATACTTCATTTTTGGGTCTGTAATCTAGAATTATCTGAAAAAAGTGATAGACCGTGTGGATCTAAAACAAAAATCATGGTGGTATCTAAAAAAATTCCACATGTTAAAAATTGTGTTGCGTAACACCTGGTGTATTATGGGAGATGGAGGCCAATGAGAAACGACGGCTCCATGCCTTCAATGGGAGCGGATTGCATACTGAGTAAACTCTATGTCACCCACCGTCATTCGAGCATTGTATCAACTCCGTCCATCCGTTTTATCATATTATTTTAGGGCTTCAAATAAAAAATTAATGATATCCAAAGCTCAAGTGGACCACACCACCCGAAACAGAGCGAATTGAAGTCTACCCTTGAAAAGTTATTGGAGCCCACAGATTTTTCATATCATGATGATATTTTTTATTCCCTTCTTCCATGTTTGTGTGATCTCATGAACAGTTTGGATGACAAATAAACATCGCTGAGGGCCTTAGAAAGGTTTCAACGGTGGAAATCAATATTTCCATTGTTTCCATTAGTATGTTCTAATTAAGATTTTTATATACTTGAATTTTGGCAAAAACAACATGAATTTGTTGGGGATTTTGACCTGTGGAATCACACAGATCTAGATCTAGGATAACAATTCAATGGCACCAAACACACACAAGAAAACTCAGATTTAACGTGGAAAACCCTTGCGGGTAAAAACCACGGCCAAAGCGATAGATCTCAACTACGAAAACAGAAATTACAAAGGGAGAGGACTTACTCGATTCGAATAATCTCGAATCTCACCCTTGTTACACTCTTTAATTTTCCTAGAACTCCTTTAGAAAGCCTTAGAATTATTTTTCATACCTTAGAAAAATCCTAGGAACACCTATTTATAGTTTAGGCAACTTCCCTTTCGCATCCTAGTTGCGAAAGGACACAGATTTTCACAATCCGTAAAATTACGGAACGAATCTACGTAACCTACAACTAGTCAAAGGGGAGCTACGACCAGTCGAGCACGACTGGTTGAACAATCCCTACAACTGGTCGAAGGGTCCGGACATAAAAAACTGAGCTCGCTAGACTTCGAGTCGTGCAAGCCATGACTAGTTGAGCAGCTCCCACGACTGGTCAAGCAGTCCCTACGACCGGTCGAGAAGTCCCTATGACCGGTCAAGCAGTCCCTATGATCTGTTGAAGGCAGTGAAGACTTTTCTCTCAACAATCTTCACCAAGTCTTCAACTTTCAATCACGTAGCTTCTTGATCTCTTCTCTTATTTCTGCATTACATCATAGCTTCTTATGCACACTCTGTCATTCTTTTATGTCATTACCAAGCCCAGAGAAGTTACACAAAACTTGAACTTCTCTGCAGGAATGATCTAGGTGAGCATGTCTACCGAATTAAAATCCACAAGCTCAACTACCTTTGCACCTGTCTTCCCAAAAGAAAAACGTAGTCTTCTTACCATCTCACCGCTACCCAATATTGTTTGCCAGGGTACTTACTCACAACACTGATAGCCTGTGAAATAACCAGTCTAATCCAGACCTTGACATACACTGCCAACCACATTCGAATAAGGGTCATGAGATATCCTCCCTTTCCTTATCTATTTTCGGACATATCCTGAGGAAAACTTGAGGAGAGATGCGTAAGAAATTCTCTCCAGCTTTACCTGGCCCATCGCATCCTTGATCAATACCTACACACAAGGTATTCCTCCTATGATTACCAAAGCCTACTCCTCCTTCAGTCTCAATGCCGAGAACCATCTTTGCAGCCCCCCAATCCTTCATCCTGAATGTCCCACTTAACCGAGTCTTCACTACATTAATTTCAGACATGTCATAATTGGTGATCTACATGTCATCAATTCCTGACTCACCATTAACGAATCAAATTACTGCCTAGGCGACAGGTCGAACCATGACCTCCTACAAAGTCTTTTCTCAACCCCTTTAACTTCGAATCGCTCTGTTTGTTTCATGTAGATCTGCTCTTCACTTTTCCTTACAGAAGTGTAGACTCCACATCTATCCTTCTAGTTCAAGATCACATTGGCCAACCAGTGCCAATCACGGATCTAATAGACACCTGCTATATTGTCGGGGCGAATATCTCTGAGAAGTCGATCCCTTCTCTCTGAGCATAGCCCTTCACTACCAACCTCGCCCTGTATCTATGCTGAATCCTCCTTAAGATCCACCTGCATCCAACTACTTTTTGGCCTACTGAAAGCTCCACTCGCTCCCATATGTCTCTCTGGTACAACAAATCTATCACATCACCCATAGTCACCTTTCACTTCTCAGCACCAGGCTCACCTAGAGCCATTTGAATAGACGATGAATCCCCTGCGATATTAGAGTCGTCCATGTACCTCATCGATATTGTACGATCATGTCATGTGATTCTTCTCACTGGTGGCTGCTCCACCTGCTCTGTATCCCTGTCCGCACGTCTCAGCCTTTCTGCCCTGCTCGCTCATGTGGTCATGCCCAATATGCCACACACATGCAGAGGTGAAATCTGATACATCCACTGCAGCTCCACCTTTTGAAGTTCTCTCAATCAACCTGTACAAGTTACCGAGTCGTTGTACTTTCATGATTACTCATGCCCCCTTAGATACTTTAAGAGCACCATCAATACCTGTGAACTTGCATCCTTTTGCATCAAGCACACTAAGAGAAATCAGATTCTTCTTCAAATTAGGAACGTGCCTCACATCTGCTAAGGTACGCTCTACACCATCAAATATCCTAATGTGTACAGAACCAACAACCACAACATTACAGGTAATGTCATTGTCCATAAATACCTATCCACCATCGCCCTCCTTATAGTTGGTAAACCAACTCTGATGAGGAGTCATGTGAAAAGATGCCCCTATGTCTAGCATCTACTCGTCCTTACAATCATCATATGACCGTCTGAGCGAAGACACAGATAAAACATCACCATCACATCCATCTGACATGGTAATGTTGGCCTCCTTGCGTGAAGCCCCAGAATCTTTTCTCTTCGATTTAGGATTTTCACAATCCTTCTTCACATGTCCTTCCTTCCCACAGTTCCAACACTTTATCTTTCCTTTGCCCTTGCCCTTGGATTTGGATCTAAAACTTGAAGAACCTGTACCTTGTCCAGAATTCCTACCCACTGTAAACAATGCATCAGAAGATGTCCCCATGTCACTGTTCAGTTGTCTCATAGCCTTCCCTTGAAGGGTTGAGATAACGGTGTCGAAACTTAGGGTTTTATTCATGCTGCACATAGTGTCCTTGAATGACTCATAAGACGCCGGAAGAGAATTCAGCAATATACATGCTTATTCTTCATCTTTCATTACTTCCTCCATATCTAGCAATTTGTAAACTAATTTATTAAAGTTGCTGATGTGAGCCTCCAAATCTCTACCCTCTGTCATCTTGAAGTTATACCACCGCTGCTTCAAGTGCAGAAAATTTTTAGAGGATTTTTCGCATAAACATCCTCTAACTTCGCCCATAACTTAGCCACATTTTTCTCCTTCATGATGTTGCAGAGAACCTCATCCGTGAGACATAGACGGATCGATGATAAAGCCTTCTTATCAAGAGTATTTCAATCAGCATCAGTCACAGTAGACTTTCGCTCCTTAAGAGCACCATCTTCACCTTGCTTGATTAAGGAACTCATCATCTTGATTTTCCATAACTCAAAATTATTTTTTTTTGAGTACTTCTCAATTTCATACTTGGTGCTCGCCATTATTACTAATCTCTCAGATTCAGATCTGTGCCCCAATAATCGCTCTGATACCAGTTATTGGGGATTTTGACCTGTAGAATCACACAGATCTAGATCTAGGATAGAAATTCAATGGCACTAAGCACACATAAGAGAACTCAGATTTAACATGAAAAACTCTTGCGGGAAAAAACCACGGCACAAAGTGACAGATCTTCACTATGAAAATCGAAATTACAAAGAGAGAAGACTTACTCGATTCAAACAACGTCGAATCTCACCCTTGTTACACCCTTTAATTTTCCTAGAACCCCTTTAGAAAGCCTTAGAATTATTTATCATACCTTAGAAAAATCCTAAGAACACCTATTTATAGTTTAGGAAATTTTCCTTCCGCATCCCAGTTGCGAAAGGACACAGATTTCCTCAATTCGTAAAATCGAGGAACGAATCTGCGTAACCTACGACTAGTCGAAGGGGAGCTACGACTAGTCGAGCTATGACTGGTCGAAGGGTGTGGACATGAAAAAACTGAGCTCGCTAGACTTCGAATCGTGCAAGCCACGACTAGTCGAGCAGCTCCCACGATCGGTCGAGCAGTCCCTATGACCGGTCGAGAAGTCCTTATGACCGGTCGATCAGTCCCTACGACTGGTCGAAGGCGGTGAAGACTTTTCTCTCAACAGAATTCACAGTCGACGACATGGATAAACCACATGAATTCACAGTGGGCCCAACAGAGTTTTCTCATTAAGATAAGAGCGTACCGAGTAACTCATTACGCAATCTGATTTCGCCTTCAACATAGACTATCCCTACTCTCCTCATATTGGTGTTTTAACAGATTGGAATCATCCACAACGCCTTTCTATGTAGCGCGTAATTTGAAAGCTACTTCGGGCCCACTGTGTTGTCCATGTGAAATCCAATCCTTCCATGAGGTGATAATCCTCATGCTCACCGTACAAGAAAAATGTCAACCGATGGGCCACACTAATGGGAGCAAAGAAAAATTACACCTAAAATCTCTTTAAAGTTTAATCTTTCCTCTCAACTGAGTTTTGGATCAAGCGCGTATTTGTATCCCATTAATCCTAAGTTAGACATGTTACAGATATCCTCTAGTAAGCTAATCCTTCTTTGTCTACCAATAATGTACCTATGATGTATATATACACCACTTTCTTATTAGAATTACACTATATATATATATATATATATATATATATATATATATATATATATATATATAGAGAGAGAGAGAGAGAGAGAGAGAGAGAGAGAGAGTTCAAAATCATCTTTATTTAGTATTAGAGCTATCTCTTGGTTTTAGTCCTTGATTAAGAAGTTTTTTGTTTTGGTTTTTTATTTTGTTTTGAATTTGAATTTGTTTTTTTATGTTTTTTAAAATGTTTTTTATTTTTGTTTTTGTTTTTTTTTTTGTAATGAATATGGATCTGCTTTGCAACAAATAGCAATTTTTTGATTTCTATATTGTGATTGGTCCACATCGTCATCGCCATTGTCACATCTGTTGCATTAAATGTGGTCTGTGATAAGGTGGTGGAAGCGAATTGACTGGTGTACCATACGTCACCAACCTAGCTAGTGTGGGTATGTGTCGTGTTATAAGTGCTACACTCCTCATAGCTTCAAGTTGAATGAACAGTTCAAAGGAGATCAAAATTATATGGGCCCCACAATGATGTATTTATTATATCCACACTGTTCATACATTTGGTGAGATCAATTTAGGGCATGAGCCATATCCAAAGCTCAAGTGGACCGCACCACATATAGCAGTGGGATAATGATTTTCACCGTTAAAACATTTGTAGGGCCATCATAATGTTTATTTTCCATTCAATCTGTTCATGCGGTCACATAGACCTCGATGAAGAGGAAAAACAAATATCATATGGATCTAAAACTTCTGTGACCCCCAAAATATTTTCAATGGTAGACATTCAATCCCCCACTACATTTTATAGTGAGGTCCATTTGATCTTTGGATTTGTCTTATTTTTTGGCTCAAGCCTTACAACGAACTTGCAAAATAGTTAGATGGTTTGGATATAACACATATCTCATGATGGGTCATGTGGACAAAACACATAACTCATGACAATTTGGATACAACACTCAATCAAATTATAAATGTTTTCGTTCCTCCGCGACCTTATGAATATAAGTGCCACATTTGAAACTTTCATGACACAATCAAACTCAACAAATTTACACCTAAGTGCCTCGAGCGCTCCTAGATATACTATACTCTTCCTCAAATCAAGAACATGTCACACCTCGATCAAGATACCACTACTAGAAAACTGGGCAAAGGCTGCGGATAAAAACCATAGCTAAATGCCTATGGCTATGGTTATAATCCGTAGAACGACCGTAACCATTAGTACTGTAGCCATAGGTCTTAAAGCTATGGCTACAGATTTAATCCGTTGCCATAGAAACAATAGGTACGGATTAAATTTGCAGCTATTGCTTCCGTAGCTCTAAAGTAACTACAACTACAGATTATATCTGTAGCTAAAAGTAAAGCAAAAATAGTAGGAATAAGCTGAAATCAACAACAGCTACGGTTAATATCCGTAACTATTACCTATTTAAAAAAAAAATTTAAAGAAAATATAATAATGCCATCTCTTACCATTGTAGTACATGCCCTGATAGATCAACTCATAAAAGCTAATATAGATAAATACTTCATGGTTAAATCATTCATTCATTCAATCAAATACAATCATTTATTTTAATCCATTCACAAAAGTATAATACCAATATAATAGTTATATGTCTATTTAAAGTTCTCAATAGTGACAACAAGATCCAATATCTCTCCGAGCCAAATAGCTTCTCAACAATCATAAACGAGAATTCCATGGTTGTGCCTCTACTAGTTATTAATTTTCCATCAACTAACACCCTATTCTTAGCTTCGCTTTGATCTAAAAGCTTACTGCACATGGCTGAAAATCAATTTCATCATACAAACAATGTAGTCATATTAAAAAGGTATGCCCCAAAACTGAAGAACTAAACTATAGAGAAAGACGACGAGATGACATGAAAAAGAAAGACAATACTTGGGAGCATACACTGATCTTCTCATTTCTAAACAAGAAAAATCTACAACAGCCAAAGATAAAATAAACATTCAGCTATTTTAAATACCAACTAATATAGGTATAACAATACCAACTAAATTTGCAAAAAATAGAATAGATCAAACATTTTAGCTAAATTAAGATTTCACTCAACCCTTGATTTATCAGTTCGCTCAATGTATAAAAGCTCAACAGAATGAGTAAAGAAGATAGTCCCGAAGGAAACTTTGTAAAGAGTGTGAGAGAGTAGCAAAAGTATTAGGAAGATAGGTAAAATAAAATTACAATAATCAAGTATTTCTATTATTTGAAAATCTGTTTGCTATATTTGAATTGTAGTAGATCTTTTCATATTAACAGTCCATTTTATGATGAGCTCTGGTCCATCGGAATTTTGGAATGAACCCTCATCAAAATGGTCCACCAATCAACATATCTTACAAAGAAAAGCTAGGGGCATTTGAGAACACTAGGGAACATCTGTGCCATAGTTTTCATTTAAAAGGTAGTTTAACTCCCATCCTACAAAGCAAGGCTAAATAAATTTGATAGCAGCATACCTTAATTGATATCACAAAATGACCCAATTGCAATTGCAATTGCAATTGTCAAAAGTTGTGAAGGCCTACCTTTCCATGTCGAAAGAAATGTGTGATTGATCGTGGTGCACTTCTTGCACACTTATGTTAAGAACTTCATTACCAATTAGCAATTACAAACTGCCACTGACCACCTCACGAACCACGCATTGCTTTCATACTGCAAAACCAAACTTCATCAACATACAGAAAGTGTGCAACAGTTATGTTAAAATGAAAAATGTAAAATGTCAAAGACAATCCATATGTCAACAATATATACTCAGGTTGCTCAACATTTTCACAGATAGCATAGAAGGAAATTTAGGTAATTAGATAGCAAGCAAAAAAGAAAAAGTAGGAAGGAAGCAGGACTAGGAGCCAGAGTCCAATGCACAATATTCTCAGGTACGTAGTGATGTTTTTCTTTCACTCTGACTGGGAATTAGAGAGGTAGGTGGTTCTAAATTTACTTGATTGGGAACTAGAGAGCCAGGTTGGACATTACTCAAATGTTTATTCCCTTGCAGGGACAACTAGAAACTCACATTTCACAACCTGCAACAGAAATTATAGTTAACAAAGATAAAATTGGAGCAGTTAAAATAATTCTACAGCAAGATTCATGCATTCTCATTTCTAAATGAGACTCTGTTCCTAGATGTCCAACCATCCATCAGCGGTGGATGGGAATCATGTACACGACCAAGTTTCAACTTGGGTCACATGTATGATATATGTGGCTAGGATCTTCCAAACTAAGAGATTGTCCTATGCCAAACATGCTGTAGTTGGTGGTTTTTTGTCCATTTTCCTATGCCAAACATGCTGTAGTTGGTGGTTTTCTATCCATGTTCCCAACACAGGCATGGCTCGCCGGATGATTGAGTTGGCTCATGTGGCATGGCTATACACATGCTGTGATTCACATTTTTTCCCCTTATAAATTACTTTAGCAATAATCTGAAAAGTTCTAAAAAGAGCTTGAAAGGTGTTTAAATGTTAGGGTGCATTTAGAAGCTTTGCTTTGGCAACAGGTGAATGCACTCTGCACCAACCAGTAATTGGGCAATGGGCAAACCCAATTGCAATTTGGGACAGCAATAGAGCGGAAAAGAAATCTGACTTTGATTGTTTTTTTAGTAGTGAAATGAAAGCAGCCGATAATCATTTTCTAGCTTTAAGCATCATGTTCCTGACATCATTTAACAAATAGAAAACAAATAATCATGAAAAATAGTCTTACATCCATGTTTAGATGTTTCTTCTACATTGGTTGTTTCCTCACCAGACTGCTATAACATGACATAAGTACGTTCCCATCATGTGTTTCTTCTACTCCGTTTTGATTCTTGAGAATGCCACAGACATGAAAGGCTAGTGGTTTAGCAATCAACTTGGAAGCTTTAATCTTGAACTGGTTTTTCTTAGCTAACCCTTTGATACTTGATGGTTTCTTCTTTTGTATGCCTCACCAAAAAAAAAAAAAAGGTTATGGATTGGGTGGAATGTGGTCAACTGTAAGAGGTTTTAATCGGATTCATTTTCCCGTCCAACAAGATTTTCCCACTATGAAATGGAGATGCTCCAAAAATCTCAATCAAACCATTAGATGCACCCCCACATGAATGTGGAGATTTTTGGGTGGTTATTTATTAATTTCCATCGTGTGCCGCATCTAAAAGTTGGATCCACCTGATTTTTGAGGCATCCGATTTCTTATGTTGGGAGAACCTATGTTGGGAGAACCTTGTTGGATGGGCGAGGTCATACAAACATCAAACACCATGGTGGCCCTACACCCCCGCTGAGCTTGATTGGGAAACTAAGCCTTACATCAAGCATCTTACATTATGGAAGCATCTTCCATTACAATGTACATTATGGAAGCATCTTCCATTAGGTGGATAGTCAAATGCGATTCTACTGACTTTTTCGGCTGAGAATTAATTGTCTACAACCAATCATAGGATTACCTAACCTATGATTAACAATGATTCCCCCAAAATACTTTCAAAGGAAAAAGCACAAACAAAAGTTTTCTTTATAGAATCCACTTTTTAAATCATCATGTTCATGCTCTTTCTCTGTCTCTAAATGCATTATTTTAGGGTAAAACATGACAGAACAGCTAAATATGGAGATTCTTACCATACACAGTGCACCAATGGCTAGTGCTATGTTCTCGGCAGATTAATGAATGGATTCCTCTGCAATTTTACACATACTCTACAAGAAAATAAATAGAATAATTAGGCTGCAGTAATCAACAAATGCTTCTAATAGAATTGCAACAATATTACTAAGAGACACGAGTGAACTATGGAAAAGAACCAAACAACAGGTTTGAATGCAGTATTGGGTATTTATTTTTTTTTGGATAAAGTTCTTTATAAAAGGAAGATTAAATTCCCCAAGAAAATCTCTGTCAAAGGCCATTCCAATTCCTTAAGAAATGACATAAATGGAGTCAATGTCATATAGTCAGAGAACACATTTCCATATCACATTGGAAGCAGAAGAGAACAAGGTCAGAAGCATTACCATATGGTGTCATCCTTGGTACCACAACAGGTTTCTGGAAGATAAAAATGTTTCAGCTTTGTTGCACTTGAGATGGGTCGAGAGATGGTTGTGGTGTCACCGTTTCAAATCACCAATGTAGAATTCGTCCACCATATCAAAGACCCGGGTTGCATGCTGCAGCCCAAAAAAGCCTTCGGTTGAGTCATCCCCAGCATGCACTAGTATTGCATCACCTCCCGGATGTTCTTCCACATATGGAGTAACATCATAAACCTTGTCTTTTACTATAATCCAACAATCATTCCTTGTGTTATGGAGAGACACTTCAGCTTTTGTGTACAGTTTTGTTGCCTTACTAGAAGGATTTGTCTGAACAACTTTTGCTTCACCAGACTTAATAGCTCTTGGAATTAAGAAAAGAGCTACAAATATGGCACCCAGAATCAACATCACAACAATCATCACCATGTCCAAAATTTGATTCCTGAAGCTCGCAGGGAACAAGAGTGATGCTGTAGTGGCTTTTTGGGAAAACCAAATGCAGTATTGGGTATTCTAAATGACTTGATCAAGAAAAATCAAAAGCAATTTAAATTAGCAAAGATATGGAAAGCCTCCAAAACCTCCGACTTATGCTGCAAAAAAGGAACTTCTGAATCCACTATGGGATATAAACTAGCTTTGCAGCCAATTCCACCATTACTTCAGATTCACAACTTACACCAACAAAAATTAAGCATTCCCTGATGTAGTTAAAGCAAGCACATGGTTAGAATCACATACTCATAGATTGCAAATAGTTTCATTCAGCTTCTAAAGTTGAATGTGTAGTGTCTCAATAGCATTCATATAATATGCTAGTGGAATTAAGAAGAAAACAATATGAGCACCAAGGTTCTAGTTATCATCTAACATAAATGCATTAATTTGAACCAATTGTAACATGAATAATGAAAATGGAACTCTTCACATCTCTCAAATTCAGCTTCCATTTTTCTTGGTCAACATTTTTCTAAAGACATGAAGACATGAAGATGCACCTATTCATGTCAATTTCCACTGCATACAAAAAATTTTCGGTCCTCCTTATACCATCCATTGATTTTACAGATTCTAATATAGACCAACCTGATACCAAAATTTTACATTCATAAAAGGAGAATAAAGAACCTTCAATTAGAATGGCAAAAGATCTTCTATGTTCCTTTTTTTCAATAAAACTTTTCCATTCATCCAAAACAAAGTTGTTGATGATAAGGAAAGACATGAATAACAAAACCTTATTTTACAAGAATCAGAATGGCAAAAGATTTGAAGCATCAATAGAATTAAATAGAAGGAAAGATTGGGTCCTAAATGATCAATCTTGCAATAAAAAAAGAAAAATAAATTAAACCACTAGTGCTTTGTGTTTTTCATAAATTGCATATCAGGATCTATATATAAATGCCTCCAACGCAAAAAATTTTGGTCACATCTTTAGTCACATCTATATGAAGAACATCTTTCCTATTGGAATGGCCATCATGGCTTTGATAATGCTTGATTAAGATTTGAAAATATCAAAGCATTTTACTCTCTCATCAATCAGAAGTTAATATGAGAAAACAAATGGTCAAAGGCCAAATGTATTAAAAAAAAGTTCACGGAACTATACCCCTAATGAAGCAGAAAGACTGGTCTTAACATCACTAGGCTTATCATACAGCCATTGAGGAGACAGTGGTATATTTCTCTCTAAGGTTACTTGATCTGCAATAATTTCATTAAAAAATAGTAGATTAAAACACAGTGCTAAGAAGATGATTTGAGCACAGACAGCCAAATATCAGAAGCTACCAAAATCCATAACAAGAACAGAAACACATAACTGTAGAAGGGCATTGATTACCTTTGGAGTCATCAAAGAAACCCATAAGTGCATTTTCATCATTGTTTACTTGAGAAGCATCATCTAAGGATTCTGAACTGGTAAAGAATAAGAAAAGAAAGATTGATGTATCATGCACACCTAAAATAAAGAAAATGATGCACAAGAAAATAATTAGACAATAATAGCAAGAGAAATTTTTTTTTAAAAAAATAATAATAAAAGCTAAAGGGCAAAAATAACAACAGGAGGTAAAATAAAAACCAAAAGCCAAACAGACCCAAAAGCAGGAGGATCAGGGATCCCACTAATAGATAAACGAAAAAAACCTTCCCAACAGTAGTGTCTAAGGAGCGATGTTAGGTCAGTAGCATGATGAATTTCATTGCCTTGGCGATCATAATAGCAAGAAACATAACTACAAGTTCTTAAAGGGAAGCTACAAAAAGAACCGCAAGGAGTGATCTAAAACCAAGAACAAAAGTAAGACATTTATATGCTTAAAAAGGCTGCTGGAAATTGGAACCATTGATTCATCTAACAACCATGTGGACAAGCCATAAAAAATCCCAGTGAGTTAAAAAATTAAATACATAGATAGATACTGCAGGTTGCCATTTCCATCCTGACCGTCCCTCGAGATGTGGCCCACGTGAGTTTTGGATCACAGCCAAATTCATGCTCAATGCCGCAAGCATCTGCACAAACCCCGAATCTCTGAACCCTTCAAACCCCCAATTAATATAATCAATACCCCCTTAAACCCCCAATCCAATTCCACCAAAAAAAAAAAAAAAGAGAGAGAGAGGAGAAATCTGAATATTCAAATGAGAAAAAAGAAGATAATCGGTCTTGCATACCTAAAAAGGAACAAAACGAGACACAATCGAGCAGCAGGGACGTGGATTATGGCATGAGAGAGGGGAGTCTTTGTGAGATTGAGAGAGAGAGAGAGGGGATGGTTAGGGAGAGAAGAGGGGTTCGTGAGAGGGAAGTATTCATGAAAGAGGGTTCGTGAGAGAGGAGTATTCGTGAGAGAGGGTTGGGGAGATAGAGAGAGGAGATGTTTAGGGAAAAGAGGGTTTGGGCTTTTTTTCTCACGAGAGTGGGAGGGAGACGAAAATTTTGAAATTTTTATTTTTTTCACAGAGGGGGAAGAGGAAAACGGAATGCGCGAGGTGAGTTGTTTCTGCATTTTTATTTCTACGGCTTTAGACCGTAGCTAAAACCCCCTTAGACCATAGCCTTTATACTAATATTCACATCACCTTGCCGTTCACATGGCTTCTAACGAGTTGGGGATGGACAGTCATGTCAAGGGATTTGTGGGATCCGTCATGATGTATTTAGTATATCCACTCCGTCCATTCATTTTGAATTTTTTTATAGAGAACCACCCCAAAAACAAGGCAAATCGAATGTCTAATTGAACCACACTATCAATCAACGGTATGTATTTAATCTCCACTGTTTCCTATAATGTGGTCCACTTGAGCCTTCGATCTACTTCCTTTTTTAGGCTTTTACCCTAAAATGATCTATCAAAATGGATAGATGTATTAGAAGGAGCACAAGCATTTTAGTGGGCCTCGTAGAGTCCTTATGGGGCTATCCCATGGTGGTTTTACGGGTGGTGACATTAGCCTTTAGCTACGATTTTAAGCCGTAGTAATCGAGCTATGGTTTATATCCGTAGCAAAAAGGTATCACAGTCCGTAGCCTTTGGTCATTTTTTTTTTAGTAAATTTCATGGCATCAAACATCTTGATGTACACTGATCCAACACTACCACTTTATAGGCATTATCATTGCTTATAAATACCTGGCCACCATCGTACTGACCGTAACTAGTGAACCAACTTTAATTATGGGTCAAGTGGTATGAAGCCTCCGTATCCAAAATTCATTCTTCGTCGAAGTACCCAAATTTTGATGTGGTCAGGACGTCATTACCATTTTCTTCCTCACTAGATTTCATAGTGTTGGCTTCCCTAGAAGAACTATCTGAGTTCTCCTTTCTCAACTTAGGATTCTAACAATCCTTCTTCATGTGCCCGGTCATTACATAATTCTATCACTTCAACTTGCCTTCGTCCTTGTCCTTTAATTTGAACATTGATCATGAAAATTCACTATCCACTCAAAATTTCTCCCCCTCGTAACCAATGCATCTATAGATTCGCTTACGCCACCACTTTTCTTTCTCATCACTTCCGACTGAAGGGTTGAGATGACAATGTCGACGCTAATGGTAGTTCTACTAGATTACAACGAGTCCTTAAATAACTCATACAAAGTCGAGAAAGAATTCAACATAATTCCTGCTTTATCCTCATCATTTATCGTTTCCTCCACATCCAACAATCTCCAAACTAATCTATTAAAGTTATTAATATGGGCCTCAACATTAGCCACCTACACCATCTTTAGATTAAACAATTGAAGCTTTAAGTACAAACAATTTTCAAAAGATTTCTTTACATATATATTCTCTAATTTTATCAATATACTTGCTGTAATTTTCTCTCTTATGACATTATAGATGACCTCATCTGTGAAGCGCAATTGGATAGAAGCTCTCGCTTTCTTATCCATCTTGTTTCATTCATCTTCAGTTATATATTCCGGTTCCTTTCCAAGGACTTCATCCAATTCTTGTTGAACTATGATATCGGTCATCTTAACTTTTCATACTTAATTTTTTTTTTATCAAAATATTTTTCTACATTGAACTTTGAGTTAAATGCCATTGATACGTCACTACAAACAAAATGAGCAAAAGCTACAGACTATAGATGTCTATGGCTACGGCTTTAATCTATAGCTAAATAGCTACGGATTTAATCCGTATCTATAGGCTACAACCCACCATCACGCTTTTATAAATTGACTATCTGATAAGGGTCTCAGTGGGGCCCATCATAATGTATTTGTTTTATCTAAGCCGTCCATCTGTTTTGATATTGTATTTTAAGGTATGAGCCCAAAAAAGGAGGCATATTGAAGCCTCAAGTGGACCACACAATAGTAAACATTGGAAATTATGTGCATATTGTTGAAAGTTATTTTGGAGTGGTGTGGTTAACTTGGGCCTTCAATTTGCCTCATTTTTAGTTTCATGTCCTATCCATGGTTCCCCAAATGAATAGACTGTGTGGATAAGACACATCCATCATGGTGGCCCCCACGTAGCCCCAGAGATCACTGTCCAAAATAATAGCCCAAGCTTGGAAGAGGATTGGCTGCTGTTGCACACACGTGATTTGGTGTGTTGACGTCACCAAGTTGTGTGGGTCCTATCATGGCGTATGAGTTATATCCAAACTGTCTGTCCACTTGGCTACCTTGTCATAAGGCTTGAGACAAAAAATAAGACAGATCAAAAAATCAAGTAGACCACACTGTATAAAGCAGTGGAGGATTGAATGCCTGCCATTGAAATTATTTTGGCGGTCATTGGAATTTTGGCTGCCTAAACCCTCTCTCTCTCCTCTCTCTCTCTTGCTCCAAAAGAAAAAAAACCCTCCCTCTCCCTCTCGCTCTCGCTCTTGCTCTCTCGTTCTCCCTCACCGTCTCCCTCTCCCTCTCGCTCTCTCGTACTCGCTCACTCAATCTCGTTGCCACTCTCCTATATGAAAGGTTTCTTCCTGTCAGGAAAAAATAGAGCATTTCTTCCCATCTCACTGCCACTCTCCTTGTGGACAAAAGGTTTCTTCCCGTCAGGTAAAAACAAAGGGTTTCTTCCCATTAGCCCCTCATCGTCCTTGGTATCACTCTCTCTCTCTCAAATATTGAATGTCCAAACCCTATTCCATTATCTTGTATTTGTTTATGGTGGTTGATCTATCATAGAGCTCTTCAAATGAACTGTAGACATAATGTCTGTAAATTTTGCATATATCTAGCTCAAATCCCAACCATGAAATCATGGTTTTAGGAATCATCTGTGTGGAGTGCTACTCTGACGAGTCAACACTGACTCAGTTGGACCCAATCTAGTTTGACAACACAAGTCAAATCTGAGTTACCCTCAACTTAAGCAAGACAGGCTAAGTCAGCTCTGACTTGGGCGAGTGGGAACTGGACTCAGGGCCAAATGAGTTGATGGGAGTCACTGATCAATCTTTTAACCATGGATGAAATGGACATGAATGGTCTAGATTATTAAACCATCAGCAGACACATGACGCCACATATGTAATTCCTCCTAAATCAGTTCCCCATTTTCATAGCTTTTACCTTGGATTGTGAGCCACATGATGCACTAAAATCATGCAGATCCACAACTCAGTGGGCCACACCAAGGGAGACTTCCAGTGAGTTAGGCTGGTGGCATTACCATATGGACTTTTCTTGTAGTGCCATACATGAGCTCAAAACTAAGGTGGATCTAAACTCAACTCAAGCAGACCATTCGATGGGAAAAAGTGGGAGATAATAGCTTACTATTGAAACCTTTTTAAGGTCTATTGTAATGTCTATGTCCATTTAAACTGCTCACAAGGTCATTCTCATTGGCATGAATTTAAAACACGACAACTTTGGCATGATGAAGAACTCGTGGCCTTAAGAATGTCTCAACGGTGGGCGTTCAATCTGCCCACTTGAGTTTTGAATTTGCTTCAATTTTTGGGTTGATTCAAATATCGTAAAATTTTATGAAATTTTGTACTGAAATTAGAGTGATTAATCATGATATTTGGTGCATTTTCGTCTAATATCTTTGTGCATTTTCATCTAATATCTTTCTGCATTTCATGAGATTTGTTATTAATGCTCTTGTTCTAGTGCTACTTTAATATTACTTTTGCTTATTTCCTTGGCTTATTCCTTGTTGTATGTGGAATTGTACTTGAGGCCCCTATAGTTTGTTTTGGGTATTTGGTTCTCATTGGTTAGGATTGGTCTATCAGTGTGAATTTAAATATGCATATTTCCAATGGATTCACCATTTGATGTAGAAACCCATACATCAGTGCCACAAATGAGGAGTATGAGTTACTTTTTAAACTCCGCATAATTATAGGAATGCTAGTGGTAACTGAGTATACACAAGTTGTGGGAAGATGGATGATTTACAGTGCTTGTTTGAAGAAATGCCGAGAAGAGAGGTGGTGGGAATCTCATGGATAAAGAGAAGATTTTTCCAAGTGCCTGTTTGGTGACTTTTATCTATTGAATGTGGACCCTTGGTCGGATCTTTTGCAATTGTTCATTTGTAACCGTTGGAAGTCCTTCAATCCAATGGTCAGGATCATGTGAATGGTGTATTTTAACTGTTAAGGCCTGTCCATTTGAGTAAGAGATGACATTGGTTCTTTGATCATATAACTAGCCTTCTATTTACTATGTTTTGCCATTCATTGTGTGCATGCTGGCCAGGGTTATTACTTGATTTATTAAAGAATGCTTACACTATATTGTTCTAGGTTTTCGTTTATACAATTGGGGCCCATGATTTAGTGATCTGGACTATTGATATATGGCCACACTTTAGATTGGCATGAACCAAAATCTCCAAGATGAAAAGATCATGGCCAACAATTACAAAGGGAAGAAAGAAAGTATAACCATGGTTACATTCAACCAAAAATCAATAATCCATTGTATCTTCTATTTTTTTTTTTTTCAAGTCCATGTAGGTGATAATATCTGAGGATATTGTATCCTTGATTCAGTCCTTTTAACTTTGTATTAGAAAGGGGGAATTTTTTTAACTGCTTGATATTATTTTTTCAGTTAGAATGGCCTTTATACCATGGGTCATCCATACTAGTGCCAACCATTTGGACAGTCAGGATTCACTGACTATATAGCCACATTTATTGTCGAGTTGGCAATGGACCATGAGTTTTGTTCATTGCACAACTGGAAAGCTCCTATGGATATACTCATTGAATGCTAAAATACTTCCCTCTTATGAAACTTAATGTTATTTTATTAGGTATGGATTTGCATGTGAGATAATTTTCTTGGACAGTTTTTAACTAAATTCTTAATATGCTGACCCTTTTAAAAAAATAAAATAAAAACCTTTTTTTTGGCTTTGATAAATTCTCAGCATTCGATAATATATGAAATTAATTCATTTGTTTGAGATTTATTTTTTCACATTTCAACCAAGTTAGCACCTACAACTGTCCATATCTTCCAATAGACATGTATATATAGTTTTCCCCTGATGAAGGGAATTACTTGAAAGTTTCTAATGTAATACAAATTGGATAATGTTGATTCTTGATTTCCCTTACACATGATTTTTTCCTTAAAATAATTGTCAGCCAATCTCTTGCTTGAGATGCTACTAAATGTGGTATCTACTTGTGAAGTTGTTAAAGATCATGTGAAGAGTATGAGAATGCATAAAAAAAAATAATCTTGGACATACTAGGTATTTAGATATATATATATATATATATATATATATATATATATATATATATATATATATATATATATATATATATATATGGGTGTGAATACTCATGTTTTTGGTAAGGCTAATTTCCAACTTTAATTTTTTGTAAGGTGCAGGTTGAAAATGGACCCGTTGGTTAATCGAGATTCAGTTGTAATGAATAGGGAGTGGATGACATTAAGTTTCCTAGACCCACGTTTTATTTCTGGAATAAGAAGTTTTTCAAAGTTTGCACAAGAAAACCTTCCTGGTAGAGAATCCGTTCCTTGTCCATGCACCACTTGCAGATGTGCACGTTTTCCAATTTCTTATGATGATAAGGAAATACATCTAATGAAAAATGGATTCGACCCAAGCTATAGGGTTTTTGAACTAATTGAACATGTGTACTGTGCATTTTGAACTAATTTTGAACATGTAGTGTGCATTTTGAGGTAATTTTGAACTAATTTGGCACTTTTTTTTAATATTAAATGAAATTTGTACTCTATATTTGAATGTATTTATAGTCTTAGGCTTCATTTGGTCATCACATTAGTATTTATGAAAATATTTTTTTAAAAAACCAAATGGACCCTAAGCCCTTTTTTAACTCCGCCAATGCAACTCCTTACATTACCGGTCCCAAGCTCGGGTAAAGGAGGAGGGAGAAGGGATTTAGAATGGGATTGTTAACTATGGAGGAGATCCTGAAAATGCAGTATCTCTGGTTTTATAGTATTACTTGTACATTCCTATATTAATTACTCAAGCATGACGATTATGCGCATTCTTTTAGGTGGATGTTGCATGTGGGAGGATTGGAGCTGCGTATTTCAGATTCAAGCATCTAGTATGTCTCTTGTCAAGAATGCACATGTGTAGTTCATCAAACAATATATTATGTGATTATAAGTGCATTTATTTGTTGCAACAATATGTTTGTGATATCGTGTGCATGATGTCTATGTTGTAATTACAATTATCTATAATAATAATAATTTATTCATTATAGTGCATTCACAATAGTTATCATTGTGGTTACAGTTATTCATTATATGCCAGGTTTTCAGGTGAGATGAACGAGTTTCAAAACAAAAGTCTATGGTTTTGAGAAGAAATTCCTAGGATGTATGTGTGCTTCAGGGGCCATCTACACCTTAAAAGCATATAATGGAAGGTAAGGAAAACCCTCGAGTTTCCTTCTTTAAATCATGAAAAGGTATTAGTGCATAATTCCATGAAAATTGATGGAGTAGACCCAAATGTGCATAAGAGCTATCCGGATGTTGAGCGGGGGGTCCTTAGAAGGTGGGAACCGCAGTTATGACTATGATGAAGCTGTCCATTTCCTATGGACAACATTGGAGTGGCCAGGCCATTTAGACATGCCGTGTTTATGTATTTGCTCCAAATTGATGGAGCAGAACCAGATGTGCGTCGGAGTTATCCAGGTGTTGAGCGGGGGTCCGTGGCTGGTGGGAACTGCTGTTATGACTATGATGAAGCTATCCATTTCTTATGAACCGCATTGGAGGGGCCTGGCCATTTGGACAGGTCGTGTTTATACTTGTATTTGCAAGGACCTAATCTCACTTCCTTAACTGAAACCTAAACTTGAAAACTCAAACCTAAACCCAAACCCGATTTCCTAAACCTAAACCTTAACCTATTCTTAATACCTAAAAGCTATAACCTATAACATATAACCTAAACCCAAACCTAAACCTTAACCTAAACATATAACCTAAACATAAACCTTAACATAAACCTAAACCTATAACCTTAACCTAAACCAAAATCTATAACCTGAACCTATAACCTTAACCTAAACCTATAACCTAAACCTAAACCTAAAACCTAAATGTATTCTCAAATCCCTAAACCTAAACCTACACATAATCTTAATCTCAACTCCCTAACCTAAACCTAAACCTAAACTTGAAAACCTAAACCTAAAGCCGATCCCGAACCCGAACACGAACACGATTTCCTAAACCTAAACCTTAACCTATTCTCAATTCCCTATAACCTATAACATATAACCTATCACCTAAACCAAAACCTTAACCTTAACCTAAACCTAAACCAAAACCTATAACCTAAACCTTAACATATAACCTATAACCTATAAGCTATAACCTAAACTTATAACCTATAACCAAACCTTAACCTAAACTTTAACCTATAACAACCTAAACCTATAACCTAAAACCTAAATGTAAGACCCGTATCCTAGACTGTATCGTTCCGTTGACTTCCGCGATCCTTCCGGTCGAATTCTGGCAATCTTTGACCTGTATTCGACGTTTACGCTTGAACCTAAGCAAAGTCCCGCATATCAGAGTCGACTCAACCCGAAACCTGTACCTTAGTGACCGCGTCGTCGTCGCGACTCGCGCACCGACCCGATACCTAGGGTAGAAGATATAGGCTCACGTTCAATTTGAAGAAACACCGCATGTTGCGGATTACGAAGGAATCTCTACGAGATGTCCCATCAATCAATCAATCAATCCCATCAATCAAGTACACATCATACATCAAGTTAAGTACAACAAGCCATACCTTTCTCTTACACAAGCAAGCTCAAAGTCAACTCTCTCTCCCATCACCCATCACTTTCTTACACACCCATACCATGTCAAGTACACTTCACATCTATCACCCATCCCTTTAACCCATCCCCTCACTCTTTCTCTCTCATTTCTCCAAGCAACTCCCAAGCAAAAAAAATTTCACACGTCCAAGCTCCTTCTCCCAACTCCCAAGTGTGGCTCACCTTCTCATCTTCCATCTACACCTCTCATCTCTCATCCACACCATCAAAGATCCATCATCTACCGTCCATAGTGAAGGCAAGGAGCTAAGGAGACTAGGGGAGCAAGAAGGAAGCCAAGAGGTGGGTGATCATCATTCATTTTAATTTTTAAGGGCCCACTTATTGTGGGACCCACTTAATGTATGTGTTGTATCAATGGAGGGCCCATAGTGGCGGGGTCCCTCCTTTCCTTCCCTATGTTTCTCTCTTGTTCTCTCTCTTTCTCTCTCTTTATCCTTCCCCTAAAATGAAGTGGGCCACACCAATTCATGATAAACCTACTTCATCCATCAAACGGTGTGGCCCACCACATCTTAGGTGAAATGATATGTAACATATATTATATTATATATATATACACACATATATATAGGCATATGGTGGGCCACGTACGTGTGGGACCCACCATGATATCGTGATTGTCCACGCCGTCCAGCGTCCAGGGACGCTGGACGTATGACATGGAGTGTGTGTAGCAGCTTGGGTGTGCATTGGCGGCTAACAAAACCAAATAAAATATTATTTATATTAGTAGTTGGGGTGGACTTCTCATACAGGCCCCACCTTAGCATAGGAGTTTAATCCGCACCGTCTATTTCATTCCTCAGATCACTTTAGGTGTTGAGCCAAAATTTGAGACCAATCTGATTATCAAGCAGGCCATAGTGTAGGAAACAGTGGCCTCACCATCAAAATCCACCCCGACATTTCTTTACACCAAAAACATGCCGTAAATTGGTCTCATTTGATCGATCATGGGCCATAAAATCTAATAGACGGACCAGATTTTCTTGATTTGGGCTCCATCAACAAAAAACTATAGAAAAATCATTATTTCAAAAAAAAAAACTAAAGCAGTAGCAACTGCTGCTGCTAATAGAAGAGCAGGCAGCGCCTGCGGCTGCACGGTGGGCGGACGGACGGGCTGCCTTCACGGGTCCCAGCCGTGGACCCCACTGTTATGCGTTCGAACATCAACTCCGTGCATTGGGTGGGCCTTCCCCCTGACTACGGGTCACCCAAAAATCAGCTGTATACGGATCTCAGGTGACCCACATCATAAGAAACAGTGGAATGGATGCCTACCATTGAATCCCTTTTTGGGGTCAGAGGTTTTGGATAATTATGAAATTTGTTTTTCCTCTGCATCTGGGTCTGTGTGACATGATTAACAGATTGGATGGAGATAAACATTATGGTGGGCCCCACGTGGGACCCACTATTGTATGCATGAATACCTATACCATCTGTCCATTTGGTGGGACTGGGGCCTGCCTTGATAAATGTGTTGCATCAACACCTTCCAGCCGTGGAGTGTCCAGCGGACAAGCCACCTTGCTGACTGTGTGGACCCTACATGTAGTATTCAGTATCCACTCCGTCCATCATAGGGTGCTACTGTACTGACGTCCAGTAGATGTGGAACCCCACATGGCATGTATTTCAATCCACACCGTTCATTAGAGGGTGCTGCTGGAAGGGACTTACCATGATATATGTGTTTCATACTCACGTTGTCCAGCTACATGCAGGGCCCACGTGATGTATGATATCCACACCGTACAGTAAATGGATGCTAGAACCCACCTATAAGTGTTATATCTATACCGTTGAAACCATCTCAGGCCCACCTGTTGTACAGTGGAAACCACCATGATGTTTGTGTTTTACTTGCATCGCCCAAACGGTGGGCTCCCTGGTCTGTGCGACCATATGAACGGGTTGGATGATAAATAAATATCATGGTGGGCCCAAGGTCCACGTGACCTTATGAATAGATTAGGTGGCAAATAAATATTACAGTGGGCCCTACCCTGGTCCACATGACATTATGAATAGATTGGATTGCAAATAAAACATTACAGTGGGCCCTAAGCCCATGTGACCCTATGAACAGTTTGGATGGAAAATAAACATTATATTGGGCCCTATATTGGGAGGAAAATAGACATTATGGTGGGCCTCACATGAGGCTCACTTTGGTAAATGTGGGCTAATGTGTTTAGGCCCATCGTGATGTATTTTTTTAGGCTCATTATTGAGGCCCACTTTGGTATATATAAGGCCTATGTGATTAGGCCCATTTGATGCACATAAAGCTCATGTGATTGGGCTCATTTTTAATGCATTCTAAGGCCCATGGGTTATGACCCATTGCAAAGTACCTAAGGCCCATTGGTGAGGCTCATTGAGGTGATCCATTTGATGAATGTAAGGCCTATGTGATACGGCCCAATTGATGTACTTAAGGCCCAATTGGGTGCAACTAGGTCCATTGTAATGCGTGGTCCTTCCATGGCATATAATGATATTTATAGCAAGTAATGCCTTGGGAACAATGATGGTTAGATGCCCACATTGTAAGGTTGACGTCGATTAGATGTCCGCATTGTCACTCTCCCTAAGGCCCACTAATAAGTCATACTTGTAGTAAGTAAGCCGTTTAGGCCCATCTCAGTTATACACTGAGCCCATCCCTATATACATGTTTAGTATAGATCTATGATTTATTATCATACGCATCATATGTATGACTGATATGAGAAGTGACTGATCATAGCATATGCCTTTGGGCGAACTGTTTATGGGCTCCTTGATAGGCGGAGTTGCCCTACATGAGTGCATGGTACACGTAGGACTGTTGCATGGCTGGTAGTGTGACTCATGCATTAGCATTTGTATGATTGTGATTATTGTATGCCCTAGCGAGATCAGGGCCATAGCCTCCACAGATGCATCGTAGGTGGCCAGATTGGATACCAAAAATATTTAGTTCTAGCATACGGGTGCCATAGATGTCCTGGATGAAAATCTCTAAACCCGATGGTACCAGAGGATGACTCCAACGTCGAGACCGAGTGGATACACGAGTGCGCGATGGCCGTATACCAGTAGGCCGCGTCTCCTACTTTGTCGTGATCGGTTGGAAAGGGGTGTGACCTTACCCGCCTGAGTGAGGGGGTAACTTCTAAGTTGAGTTTGACCATCCTGAGGAATCGGTCCGCTATCGACGAGCCGGGCCCGATATTGGCAGACGGATAGTGAGGTCTCTTCTACTCTCCCAGTTGTGCATTCGGATAGGGACGGCAAGCTGACGTAGAGTGTACTAGACCCCGATGATTATCTAAACTGAGAACCGTATTGACTTGATGCTCTAGTAAGGAGCTGCATTGATATGTGGATAAGGATTGATATGCTTGACTTTCATTCTGCATCGCATGGCCTGGATGTGGCCGATCGCATTCATATCTTGCACCGCATAACCTTAGTACGGCTGATTGTATTCATGTACTCATCAGCACATTACAGCATTATTCTGACCTTGCATTCTGAGCACGCTCGTATTGCGCACACACTTACACCGCCCTCTAAGCTTTTTATAAGCTTATGTACGATTGATGCGTACAGGTGATGCCAGGACGCAGCCTTAGTCTCGCCACAGTTGGAGTGTGCATCCGAGCTTCTGGAGTTTTTGTTACTTTCAGTATATTGTATTTTCCCTTTCATACGCCTTGTATTCAAAGTTTTTTATCATAGTGGATTTTGTGATAGTGTTCTTATGGTTATTGTTCGTGGGTTATGCTTATGTATGCTAATTATAAATCAAATCATATTTTGAAATCCTCCTTGTAACATCACAGGATCGGAATCTGGCGAATGGGCATCGGGAGTAGAGAATGGGGTTCTACAAAGGCTGTCGATGCTGGATTCGACGATCGAGAATTTTGTGAGCCCAGTTTTCGAGTTTGGGGTGTGACACCAAACCTAAGCCTAAAACCTAAAACTATTCTCAAATCCCTAAACCTAAACCTAGACCTAATCCTAATCTCAACTCCCTAACTTAAACTTAAACCTAAACTTGAAAACCCAAACCTAAACGCAAACCCGAACCTGATTTTTCCTAAACCTAAACCTTAACCTATTCTCAATTCCCAAAAGCTATAACCTATAACATATAACCTAAACCCAAACCTAAACCTTAACCTTAACCTATAACCTTAACATATACCTAAACCTATAGCCTTAACCTAAACCAAAACCTATCACCTAAACCTAAACCTAAAACCTAAACCTAAAACCTAAATGTATTCTCAAATCCCTAAACCTTAACCTACAACTAATCCTAATCTCAACTCCCTAACCTAAACCTAAACCTAAACATGAAAACCTAAACCTAAACCCGATCCCGAACCCAAACTCGATTTCCTAAACCTAAACCTTAACATATTCTCAATTCCCAAAAGCTATAACCTATAACATATAACCTTTCACCTAAACCTAAACCTTAACCTTAACCTATAACCTAAACCTATAACCTTAACCTAAACCAAAACCTATAACCTAAACCTTAACATATAACCTATAACTTATAACCAAACCTTAACCTAAACTTAAAACCTAAACCTAAACCTATAACCTAAAACCTAAACCTAAGCCTAAAACCTAAATGTATTCTCAAATCCCTAAACTTAAACCTACACCTAATACTAATCTTAACTCCCTAACTTAAACCAAAACCTAAACTTAAAAACCCAAACCTAAACCCAATCCCGAACCTGAACCCGATTTACTAAACCTAAACCTTAACCTATTCTCAATTCTTAAAAGCTATAACCTATAACATATAACCTATCACCTAAACCTAAACCTTAACCTTAACCTAAACTTATAACCTTAACCTAAACTTAAATGTATTCTCAAATCCCTAAACCTAAACCTACACCTAATCCTAATTTTAACTCCCTAACTTAAACCTAAACGTAAACTTGAAAAGCCAAACCTAAACCCGATCCCGAACCCGAACTCGATTTCCTAAACCTAAACCTTAACATATTCTCAATTCCCAAAAGCTACAACCTATAACATATAACCCAAACCCAAACCCAAACCTAAACCTTAACCTTAACCTATAACCTAAACCTAAACCTTAACATAAACCTAAACCTATAACCTTAACCTAAACCAAAACCTAAACTTAAACCTAAACTTAAAACCTAAACCTAAACCTAAACCTAAAACCTAAATGTATTCTCAAATCCCTAAACCTAAACCTATATGACCTAATCCTAATCTCAACTCCCTAACCTAAAGCTAAACCTAAACCTGAAAACACAAACCTAAACCCGATCCCGAACCTGAACCTGATTTCCTAAACTACAACCTTAACATATTCTTAATTCCCAAAAGCTATAACATATAACATGTAACCTATCACCTACACCTAAACCTAAATCTTAACCTTAACCTATAACCTAAACCTTAACCTAAACCTATAACCTTAACCTAAACCAAAACCTATAACCTAAACCTGAACATATAACTGTAACATCCCGAAAATCGGGGGGTCGAGCAAAAACCCAACTCCCGAGTTCCAAAGTGTTATTCATTCAACATAGATATGTATGATTGAATGTTGTCTGTGTTAATGTATTAAACATGAGTGAGATTAAGCCAGAACAGCATATCCTACTCCAGAGACAGTTAAATTATCAAGCGGAAGACTGTGATAGTATGTATAACATATATAAACTGTTGTATGTCTCCAGAGTGTGAATATGTTACCAGGTTATATACATACATGTATACTCCAAAAGTAGACAAAACGAATATACATGAGTGTGCTAAAAATATGAAATGACAAGTGCCAAGGCATTTACTCAACCTCCCTGTAATCCCGTCGATCAGAATACGCATAAAAGAGGGATCCTCCTCATCATCATCAAATCCGGCTCTGCCTCGCAGGCCGCGCCATCATCTGCAATCACAAAAGGGTCTGGTGGGTGTCCGAAAACACCATCCCGTAACGTGGGAGTGAGTAGCTAACTCAGTGAAATAATAGAGCAAGGATTAACATGTTCTCAAATCAATCATGCGATAATAGTAAAGCAGTAAATCAAACAATCCTAACACTGTTGTTAATGCAATATGACATGACGTGATGTATGCCCTCACCGACGATCTCCCTCATACGGCACCATCTTACGACCGCGACATGCAATCGACCCTCAATTGCTCTACATCTTTCAGGCACATGCAATGTTATGGTGATATGATTTTCGAGTTGTTATTAGTCCATTCAAACAGCAGGATTGAGAAACTAAGGTACTTCCCTTATATCAATCCCAATACAGATCCTGTCTAGGGTCGTCACTCCTAGTAATCTCATACGATGTATATTTTGTAGGTCGCTGCAAGGGCTGCCAGGGCTGTTGCACGCACTCGTTGCACCACTCCCCCATCACCTTATCAATACAGGCCTACTGTACTCTACTGCTACGGAAGGGTCGTCGCCTCCCGTAGTCTCAGAATACGCTTGCGGTCACTACAAAGGGCTGCCAGGGCTGTTGCTCGTACTCGTTGCACCGCTCCCCCATCACCTTATCAATGTAGGCCGACAGCAAGAATATAGTGTCCTATACCACCATAATCTGCTCACGAGTTATAGGTGCTCACTGGTCACTACAAGGAGGTTTGTGGCCCCAGCGTAGGCCGACAGCTCGACCACGGTGTCCCATACTATCATGCCCGGCTCATGAGTCTTCATGGATCAAGGTACCATGGTTAACAGGATTTACAATGGTAGGTTCAGTACCCTAGGTTCAAGCAGTTATGACTCATGCAGGGTGAACATACAATGGCCAGTCGAGTTACTTGACGGGCTCGACTAGCACGATCGCATCTCAAGTTGAACAACATGAAGTGCATAAAACACTTTGCGTGGCCTAACCACTGCCGCCAACTCCAAACACGACTCGCGTTCATCGACGCGTCGTTCGTGGCCAAGACCAGCCAACCACGAATTCGCTCGGTTACCGACTGCCTGGACTAAGTATAGTCCCAAACATATATGAATTCACATCAGCAATTTATTTAGGAGTATTGGATCGAAATACAATCATGTGAGCATGTTAACACATGTTATAACATTCAACTTAAGTAAATCTTCAAGCACATACATTTCATGCATAGTATGGAATCATGTACATAGTCAACATGTAGGAAATCATTTATGTCAACATATAAATTGAGAAATCCATCTCAAACTAATTCATAACATCATTTAATTCAATACATACTAATACAAGCATTTATACAAACACATACACTACACACTTAAGTATACATATAGTATGTCGACCCGAAGTGCGCAATTAGGCGAATCTCTTCACCAAACTAATTATGCACGCATTCCTAACATTCTAATGCGACAACAAATCATGTCAATCACATCAGCAAAATATGAATGAAATCAGTACTTCCTACAAATGACTAAAATGCCCTAAATCTCATATTCTTCGTTGATTTACAAAACAGGAAACGGACAGCATGTTGTACATGTCAAACGGCGTTGCCGTCGATAATCTACTATTAAACGTCATTGAAAGCTTTGAAAACAGTCAATCAAAGCGTCTAAAATCCGCACCTTGTCTCTTATGGATGTGTAAATTCGAACGGAGCGTATACGCTTCATCTACGGCGATTAGAGAACCTAATACACAAGTTCTATTAGCTACTTCGCTAGGAAACGAAAGGAACCTCAAATTAGCAACCTCTAGGGTATTTTCTTACCTGAAAACGTGGAGGAATCGCCAGAAAAGTGATCGGAGTACGTTGCCTAAGCGCGTACAGCACATGGCATAAGCAGCAGGAAATTCTCTCCCACCTTCTCTCACAAACTCTCACCTTTTCTCTCTCTCAATCTAGAGATTTTTACAAATTCGGATGGGAGAGAGGAGTGAGGGTTTCATCCCTTTTTATAAGCCCAAACTTGCCCGAAATAGGCTCCGGTACAAAGTTCACTTAGTGCATATCCAAATCGGGACTGTTTCGGTCCAAAAGATGCTTTCTGGTAGTCCCCTGACCGAATGCGATCGGACTTAAGCTCACGCGTACCAGATCTAGCACGTATTAAATTTTCAGTCCGGCTGGGTCCGCAGATCGCACGTGGCGGACCAGTTTCAGTTCAGCGGTCACCGCACGTAGATCAGGCCTGCAAGTTTCATGATATGAAATAGAAATTTTTCCTGATCCGAGGGTGTAATTTGGCTGAATTCTGACAGTCAGAACGCTTAATACTGACACGTCAAGTCGTGTGCCAGATTTGAATTTCAAATTCCAAATCTGTCCCTATTCGCACTCTCTTCGGTCTGGGCTCAATGAAATAGCCTGTGTTTATCGGTTGGACTTGATTTTTGAAATGATTGTCAAGTCCAGCAAGGCGGTTCTAACGGTCTAAGATACGAGGTATCGGACTTTCGACGCGCGGTCTAGATCCAATACAGATTTTCAAAGTGGTCCAGAGAACAAACCTGCTTAGAGTTTGATCCGAGGTTTTAGAGTATTATAGAGTCATTGGTTCTACTCGATTTGGGTCTTGTAAAACGTATTTAAAGTGATCAGGGACTATTTCCCAGCTACTCCAGCGTTGCGCTGGCTAACTTACGCTTAATTTCTAAAGGAATTAATCCTAAGTGGTTTCTTTGGCTATGGAATTGGGTTCTGAACGATTTTCTAGGTGTTTTAATTGACCCACTGCCTAAGGACGTCAAATCTCAGATTGGCCAAAATTCGGGGTGTTACAATCTACCCCCCTTAAAATAAAATTTCGTCCCCGAAATTGGCGAAGGGCAAGCAGTACTTTTTTGAAGGAAGGTTCAAATCCTATTTAATAACCTAACCGTACGTACAACCTAAATCAAATGTTTCGATCTTGGGCCAGTGGGGAAGAGGCTAACCATGCTTCCGCTGCGCCACTCTGATCGAACGGTAGCGTTGACTAACCTAACTGGATTGGACTCAATTCGTTCTACCCCCCTTAAAACTTGGTTTTACTTAAGGTTGGAGAATCTTTGCATCGATCCGCATATCGGAACAAGGCGCAACTTAGGGGCTATCCTTAACCTAAAATGGAAACAACCTTTCTCTACAGGGTTTTTCTTACTAATGATGCGTTCTATGGCATTGGTACCTATGTTCATAGAGATGAACCTAATCTCTATTGTGGTTAAGTTCAGGGGCAGGTATGAGTTGGTGGCAAGATGTCGAATCCTCTATTGGCTTGAAGTCCTTAACATTTACCGAGGGCAAAGTAATAACTTGTGGTTGTAGGTGGTCGGGCCAACACGGAAGAATAGTTGTGTAATGGGTCTGAGCCGGATACACAAACCTTCTGCCCCGCGATGACAGAAAAGTTGTTGTATCAGTCCTCAATCCTAGTCGATGCCGATCTTCTGCTTGATCAGAGCATTGGATTTAGTGATAACTACTAGGATTAAGAAGTCGATTCAAACCGCGAATACTTCGCTGATAATTGCATTTCCTTTATTCCGCGTTCCCGAATGCAATAAGCCCTTGGAGAAGGCAATTCTAAGGGGCATGCTAGTACATACTAAGTTCAATCTGAGGGATTTATAAATGTTCCCTGAGAGTGTATGGTCTTTCTTATGGGCAACAACAGGAGTCTATAAGTCATAAGGGGATCTATCGAAGGAATAAGGTTCTACTTCAACCAAATCTAACCTTCAATTCCTTAGCATATATAGGCCTTACACTGCCTAAGTCAACTAGTAGCCTAGTCTGTAACTCAGTACTTATAATCCAAAGCCTAAGTTTATACGTTAAATGGTTCCATACCATTTCTACTACAGGGAGTTGTTCTATCGATTAGGGTCAAGATTGTCTAACTGGAATTGAATTTCTTATGTCGTCAGACCCTTCAAAATCTACAAGTGCTAACTCTAGGACCAAAACGCCAAGGGCCTATGTGGCCAGTAGCGTTTAGTTGTATTAAATGGAACCGCATTCCTAGTCTCATGGCGGGATTAGAAGTGGCATGCTTGGTAGGAGGGTGGGTTGGGATAAAAATTAATTTGTAGGCTGAATCTCGGGAGTTACAATACTCCCAATCTAGGGACAATACCTAACAAAAAAAAATGAACGGCATGCACTCCATTCAACAAATTTCAGCTATATTAAGCTCAAACCACAACACAAACACATTTTCTACCTAACAACAACAAAACACAGAAATTTCAAAACAGTAATCAAACAAGCGAAGAATGTGGAGAAATGGGATGGGTAAGCAGGTTTCCACGAGTCTGAGGATCAAATAAAAGGGACTTGAGAGAGAGGACGATGAAAAGGGAGGAAAAGCTAAAATAGCCTTAACAATAGGCATGAAAAGCGGAGGAAATGTGAAGAAATGGTTGCCCAAATGGACAGAATGAAATCTAGGCGTTGTAGAGGGATGCTTCAAGCTCCCAAAGGCTGGATTTTCAAAAAGAAAAGAGAAGGAAAAAGGAGAATGGAGCTCCACACGATTTCAGCTCATTTTGTGGATTGTAAGAGCTCCAAACAATGAGATTTGCAAGAGGGAAGGCTGCAAACTTCGATGGAGTTATGGAGTGTGGTCGTTTTCAACCAAGGATGGATTTGGGAGTGATTTAAAATCACAGTTTTTGGAATAGGGCAGCAAAAACAAAAATGGAGCTTGGAATGGGGGCCGTTTGTGAAGGAAGTAGGGTATATAGGGGGTTTCAAGGTGTGAACCACATTTGGGGGAGGTGCCCTAGCCGTATTAGGGCGTGCGCTAGAAAATTACATCCAGTGGGCCCCACTGGACGGCGATGGCATCGCCAGCCATCTTGCATGGTGGCCGGTGGGACCACATGGGTTTGGTCCCCCATGGTCTAAGGACCCCAAAAATGTATGGTTCCCACCTTGGTTCATTGTATTTTGCCCTAGGGAGGCCCAAACATCCATTTAAGGATTTTTGGGGCCAATTTGTAATCCCGAATACAAAACCCTATCATGCAGCATATGATTTTGGGGTAGAATGAGCTAGTACATCCATATAGCCCATTAGTTACTAAAGAAAGTGAAGTTAGAATGGAATTATGGCCATTTTTCGTAAAATTTTACTATTCACTGTAAAATTTTATGAAAGTATGATTTTATGTTATTTTCACATTATGATTGATGCCTAACATGAAAAAGATAAGAGAAAATTGAATATTGGAGTGGTGAGAGGAAGAATTTCGAAGATTTTCGGTGAAACAGGGTTTTTAAGCCCTGACGATTGAATACAGGAGTCGTGGCTGTCCCACGGCCCAAGGATTCACATTTATGAGTTTAGAATCGTTCAAAGAATGCCTCAACCCACTTACCTACAACCTAGGAGCTATTCAAGTTGCTTTACGCGACCCTAGATGCACTACGGACTCGATCACGCGATCGAAATGAATAGACTTCGCCTATTGGCGAATCTGGGATCCTAGAAGTGTTTCTAGACCCTTCTCGTACCCACCTAAGCTAAAGGAAGCGACAGCGTACGTCGCGTGACCATAAGCCAGGCCCGGTTTAATCCAAATCATGCTCTGATACCATCTGTAACATCCTGAAAATCAGGGGGTCGAGAAAAAATTCAACTCCCGAGTTTCAAAATGTTATTCATGAAACATAGATATGTATGATTGAATGTTGTCTGTGTTAATGTATTAAACATGAGTGAAATTAAGCCAGAACAGCATATCCTACTCCAGAGACAGTTAAATTAGCAAGCGGAAGACTGTGATAGTATGTATAACATATATAAACTGCTGTATGTCTCCAGAGTGTGAATATGTTACCAGATTATAAACATACATGTATACTCCAAAAGTAGACAAAACGAATATACATGAGTGCGCTAGAAATATGAAATGACAACTGCCAAGGCTTTTACTCAACTTCCCTGTAATTCCGTCGATTAGAACACGCATAAAGGAGGGATCCTCCTCATCATCATCAAGTCCGGCTCCGCCTCACAGGCCGCGCCATTATATACAATCACAAAAGGGTCTGGTGAGTGTCCAGAAACATCATCCTGTAACGTGGGAGTGAGTAGCTAACTCAGTGGAATAATAGAGCAAGGATTAACATGTTCTCAAATCAATCATGCGATAATAGTAAAGCAGTAAATCAAACAATCCTAACACTGTTGTTAATGTAATATGACATGACGTGATGTATGCCCTCACCGACGATCTCCCTCATACGGCACCATCTTACGACCGCGGCATGCAATCGACCCTCAAGTGCTACACATCTTCCAGGCACATGCAATGTTATGGTGATATAATTTCCGAGTTGTTATTAGTCCATTCAAACAGTAGGATTGAGAAACTAAGGTACTCCCTTATATCAATCCCAACACAGATCCTGTCTAGGGTCGTCACTCCTAGTAATCTCATACGATGTATATTTTTTAGGTCGCTACAAGGGCTGTCAGGGCTGTTGCACGCACTCGTTGCACCGCTCCCCCATCACCTTATCAATACAGGCCTACTGTACTCTACTGCTACGGAAGGGTCGTCGCCTCCCGTAGTCTCAGAATACGCTCGCGGTCACTACAAAGGGCTGTCAGGGCTGTTGCTCGCACTCGTTGCACCGCTCCCCCATCACCTTATCAATGTAGGCCGATAGCAAGAATATAGTATCCCATACCACCATAATCTGCTCACGAGTTATAGGTGCTCACTGGTCACTACGGGGAGGTTTGTAGCCTCAGCATAGGCCGACAGCTCGACTACGGTGTCCCATACCACCATGCCCGGCTCATGAGTCTTCGTGGATCAAGGTACCATGGTTAACAGGGTTTACAATGGTAAGTTCAGTACCCTAGGTTCAAGCAGTTATGACTCATGCAGGGTGAACATACAATGGCCAGTCGGGTTACTTGACGGGCTCGACTAGCACGATCGCATCTCAAGTTGAACGACATGAAGTGCATAAAATACTTCGCGTGGCCTAACCACTGCCGCCAACTCCAAACACGACTCGCGTTCATCGACGCGTCGTTCGTGGCCAAGACTAGCCAACCACGAATTCGCTCGGTTACCGACTGCCTGGACTAAGTATAGTCCCAAACACATATGAATTCACATCAACAATTTATTTAGGAGTATTGGATCGAAATACAATCATGTGAGCATGTTAACACATGTTATAACATTCAACTTAAGCAAATCTTCAAGCACATACATTTCATGCATAGTATGGAATCATGTACATAGTCAACATGTAGGAAATCATTTATGTCAACATATAAATTGAGAAATCCATCTCAAACTAATTCATAACATCATTTAATTCAATACATACTAATACAAGCATTTATACAAACACATACACTACACACTTAAGTATACATATAGTATGTCGACCCGAAGTGCGCAATTAGGCGAATCTCTTCACCAAACTAATTATGCACGCATTCCTAACATTCTAATGCGACAATAAATCATGTCAATCACATCAGCAAAATATGAATGAAATCAGTACTTCCTACAAATGACTAAAATGCCCTAAATCTCATATTCTTCGTTGATTTACGAAACAGGAAACGGACAGCATGTTGTATATGTCAAACGGCGTTTTCGTCGATAATCTACTATTAAACGTCATTGAAAGCTTTGGAAACAGTCAATCAAAGCGTCTAAAATCCGCACCTTGTCTCTTATGGATGTGTAAATTCGAATGGAGCGTATACGCTTCGTCTACGGCGATTAGAGAACCTAATACACAAGTTCTATTAGTTACTTCGCTAGGAAACGAAAGGAACCTCAAATCAGCAACCTCTAGGGTATTTTCTTACCTGAAAACGTGGAGGAATCGCCGGGAAAGTGATCGGAGTGCGTTGCCTAAGCACGTACAGCACGTGGCATAAGCAGCAGGGAATTCTCTCCCACCTTCTCTCACAAACTCTCACCTTTTCTCTCTCCCAATCTAGAGATTTTTACAAATTCGGATGGAGAGAGGAATGAGGGTTTCATCCCTTTTTATAAGCCCAAACTTGCCCGAAATAGGCTCCGGTACAAGTTCACTTAGTGCATATCCAAATCGGGACTGTTTCGGTCCAAAAGATGCTTTCTGGTGGTCCCCTGACCGAATGCGATTGGACTTAAGCTCACGCGTACCAGATCTAGCACGTATTAAGTTTTCAGTCTGGCTGGGTCCACAGATCGCACGTGGCGGACCAGTTTCAGTTCAGTGGTCACCGCACGTAGATCAGGCTTGCAAGTCTCATGATATGAAATAGAAATTTTTCCTGATCCGAGGGTGTAATTTGGCTAAATTCTGACGGTCAGAATGCTTAATACTGACACGTCAAGTCGTGTGCCAGATTTGAATTTCAAATTCCAAATCTGTCCCTATTCGCACTCTCTTCGGTCTGGGCTCAATGAAATAGCCTGTGTTTATCGGTTGGACTTGATTTTTGAAATGATTGTCAAGTCCAGCAAGGCGGTTCTAACGGTCTAAGATACGAGGTATCGGACTTTCGACGCGCGGTCTAGATCCAATACAGATTTTCAAAGTGGTCCAGAGAACAAACCTGCTTAGAGTTTGATCCGAGGTTTTAGAGTATTATAGAGTCATTGGTTCTACTCGATTTGGGTCTTGTAGAACATATTGAAAGTGATCAGGGACTATTTCCCATCTACTCCAGCGTTGCGCTAGCTAACTTACGCTTAATTTCTAAAGGAATTAATCCTAAGTGATTTCTTTGGCTATGGAATTGGGTTCTGAACGATTTTCCAGGTGTTTTAATTGACCCACTGCCTAAGGACGTCAAATCCCAGATTGGCCAAAATCCAGGGTGTTACAATAACCTATAACCTATAACCAAACCTTAACCTAAACATAAAACCTAAACCTAAACCTATAACCTATAACATAAACCTAAGCCTAAAACCGAAATATATTCTCAAATCCCCAAAACCTAAACCTACATGTAATTCTAATCTCAAGTCCCTAACTTAAACCTAAACCTAAACTTAAAAGCCTAAACCTAAACTCGATCCCGAACTCGAACACAATTTTCTAAACCTAAAACTTAACCTATTCTCAATTTTCAAAAGTTATAACCTATAACATATAACCTATCACCTAAACCTAAACCGTAACCTTAATCTAAACCTATAACCTTAACCTAAACCTAAATGTATTCTCAAATCCCTATACCTAAACCTACACCTAATCCTAATCTCAACTCCCTAACTTAAACCTAAACCTAAACTTGAAAACCCAAACCTAAACCCGATCCTAAACCTGAACTCGATTTCCTAAACCTAAACCTTAACATATTCTATCGACGTCTCTCCAGACAAAAGTTTATTGACGTCAATTGTATCGACGTCTCTCCAGAAAAAATGCCCTTGATTTTTGCTAGCTTCTCTGCATAAGCAACTTCAATTGGATCCATTGCATGTACATTTCCATTAGGAGCATGAGATCCATCTGTCATGTGAACATCCTTAGATGTACCTATAGGACAGGTATTGTCAGCAATAGTATTTCCATTTTGAGCAGAACTTGGTACACTGGATGGAGGCTCAACCACCTCTAGGGGTTGCTCAGGGTTTGAGCGACTTAAAGAAGGATTGTAATTGATTGTAATGGAATGAATGAATGATTATGCAGGTGGCAATTGTAATTTATTGTAATTGTAATTGATTGTAATTGAATGAATGAATAATTATGCAGGTGCTAATTGAATGAAAATATATATATATATATATATATATATATATATATATATATATATATATATATATATATATATATATATATAATTATAATTATATAATGTACGAAATAGCTAAGGATATTAACAGTAGCTAGTAATCTGACAGCTATGAATTATATCTGTAGCTATTGTAATCTATAGCTACGGATTATATCTGTAGTTATTGTAATCTATTGCTACGGATTATATCTATAGCTATTGCAATATATTCCTATGGATTATATATGTAGCTATTGCAATCTATTCCTATGGATTATATCTGTAGCTATTGTAATCTATAGCTACTGATTAAATTTGTAGCCATAGGTTTAGGACCTATTGTTATGGCACCTACAACTACGGTTGTGCTACAGACTAGCTACGGACTAGAACCGTAGCCATAGGGCTATGGCTATGGATTTTATCCGTAGCCTTTGCCCATTTTTCTGGTAGTGCATTGCTTTCAAATTCGATATGCTTCCCAACGTTAGCTCTAATATCAATTGTTGGGAAATCATGGAAGTATACAAAGATGAATCAAACAATGTACTACCAATCGCACAACCAAGTTCAAACACAAACAATTCAAATTTTACATGAAAAAACTCTAGCAGGTAAAAAAATCATGACACAAAGCAATGAGTAATGCATTCACTGCCAATAAATAGGGCGATGCCGATGGCTAAAAACCATCGGCAATGACCTTCCCCATGGCTTTTAGCCATCCCAAGGTCCATTGGTGTGCGTCGACATTGCTCACTTACGGCATTTTCGGCGGCTAAAAACCGTCAGCCTTGTCAGTGGCTAAAATCTGTTGGCATTCTTGGCGGCAAAAATCTGTCAGCGTTATTAGTAGCTAAAATCTGTCGGCAATTCTTATAAATTAAAAAAAAATAATAAGAAATTGGATGATATATTTGATTTTGATTTCTTCCTTTTCGTGTAGACTTTTCCTTCTCAAATAAGTTGGTTCATTGGGGCTTTGGAGAAATTAGTATATCTAGTTATGGATGTGTATTAATCAACGCACACATCTAAAACTAGATATGCCCATTTCTCCAAAGCTCTGAACGAACCAACCTATTTGAGAAGCTAAGTCGACACAATAGAAAAGGAAGAAATCAAAATCAAATATATCATCCAAATTCCAAATATTTGGATTGGATATATGCTTTAAAAAAAAAAAAAAGAGAGAGAGAGAGAGAGACCACATCATTTAAGTGTTTTTTTTTTTTTTTTTATTTTAATTGCTTGACCTGTAGGGGTTTTCTTGAAGTCCTTGGCTTTAAATCTAGAAATGCAGTCCAGATTCAACTATTCAGATCTGGGTTGCATTTGCACGTGATTATGTTTTTAGAGATCCTTGTGCTAATAAAGTTCTCTGTCAAACAAGAAAAGACCATCCACAAGAAAATGTATAAATTGAAGAGACGTGCCTTTCGTATGCTATCAAATGAAACTAATATAAAAAATAAATGAAATTTGCTTGAAGATTTTGAGATAAAATTTTCATTTTTTTTTTCTGTTGCAGCAAGACAGGTTACATAAGAGTGTTGGCAGTGTATTGGTGCATGCCCCATTAGACAAATGATAGGAAAATATATTTTAGAGCTTTGGGGACCTCAAACTTCCTTAGCTTCTCAATCGGCCATTCTTTTCTTTTAGCCTGAGATAGGAACATAAAGGAAAGTTTGGTGGGGATTAGTACTCAATTAAATGAAAGTTTAGTGGAGAAGATGATTCAAAAAAATGTGTTAAACAATAATACTTATCAAAAAAATGAAAATAAGAAATTGCATATGTAAGTAATAGAGCAGTCAAAGTAAAAGAAGTTGCAAATGTAAGAATATCACATAACTTGAACTATAAGCTTCAGATGACAAGTTAACCAAAATGAAATGTGCTAAACAATGAGAAAGAAAAAGAAAAAAGAAAAAAGAAAAAAGAAAAAAGAAAAAAAAAACATCTTTATATGAGCTGCATACAGGATTGTTGGGTGCACAGAATGGATAAGCATCAACGCAGTAAAATTTAAAGAAGTGAAGTCCCCTGTTACATAGGAAAAACCAGAAATGAGCAGATCCAATCATAATAGCCATAGTTGAGCACAGACTTCTCCTTAGCCAAGGTTTCCAGAAATAAAGGTAAAGAGACCACACACATAAGCTAAATCTCTACATTGATGGTGACATTACACAATGTGTGATAGAGAGACAGATACGTAGAAAAACAGGGGATGATAGACAGGAAGATGGACGGAAAGGTAGACAAACACATATAACACTACTTAACCATATAGAGAAAAAGACATAATAGAAGAAATGAGAAAAAGCTGAGATACATGGCACCAGTTAACCAACAGAAGTTTGCAAAGCCCACACACTTGTGGAGCTCTGCCATCCATAGGAAAGGACACAAGTCGATATGAACGTGTGCAAGATCTGAGCTCTTCACCAGTTTGGCCACTGTTTAATGTTTTTGTCTAAATATCAGGCCATTTCACTCATATGGGCCACAGTGTGCAAAAGAAATTGATAGCTTGTTGTTTGGTTATTTTTTCAACAAGTCAGGTCCACCAAGGAGTGCAACAACCTGATTCCAATGTCAGAAGACCTAAATAGGTGGCCCACTCGAAGGAAAGCTTAGATCTCACATATGGGTGCCATATCAGCATGTGTGCTTGTGTGTGGATGCACATAGCTCCATACAGGCGCATGAGCTAATAAAACCTTGAGTAAGCAAGCAAATAGAGAAAATAAAGCAATGCAAATTAGAGAATTCTAAGAATACTTTCCAAGATATTGACAGATTTTTTTACCATACATGTACAAAATCATGACTTGCACAAAATCTTCAATTAGATTATTTTAGAACTCAATCAAATATATTTTTCCATTCATAACTCATTGTACATCAATTTATTTGTAAAGCTCAATACGAAATATACAACAATTCAATCAAATATTTCTCTCCCTCTTTCATCTTTACATGGTATCAGAGCCTAAAAAGATCAACCCATTTTGCCATGGCCGACAACGACACTCCATCCATCCCCTCCTCTTATCTTCTTCACCCCTCAGATTCTCCTAGTTTAATTCTCATCAATAGCCTTCTCACAAGGGACAACTAACCCAAATAGAAAAAAGCCATAACAAGAGCCCTTAATGCCAAGAACAAACTTGGTTTTGTCGACGGCACCCTCACACTCCCTGAATCGACCAAACCAGAATACACTCAGTGGAACCAAATGAAGGATATGGTCCTTACGTAGATCCTCAACTCCATCAGTCTTTCTCTCGCCAATTCCCTCGAATATCATATAGATCCCCGCGATGTCTGGCTCGACCTCTCTTCCCGTTTCTGTCATGGAAACAATGCCCCGCATCTATCACCTAAAACGAACCCTCTCCTCCTTCAACAAACCACAAATTCTGTCCATGATTATTACAACCAAATCAAACATATTTGGGATGAACTTGGCCATCTCCAAACCACAACTAACATTAAAGACCTACAAAAATAGGTTGATGATGAACGTGTTTTCCAATTTCTTCTTGGGCTCAATGATTCCTTTGCTCCTCTTCAGACCCAAATCCTGGCCATGGATCCACTTGCCTCCATAAGCAAAGTCTTCTCAATCTTGTTTCAAGAAGAACAACAGAGACTCCTCAACCTTCAACCATTATCCTCCAAAATGATGGCAATGGCTACTCGCAGCACTGCTCGCTTACGACCCCCTCTAAAGTGCATAACATGTGGCAAAGATGGTCATACTCGTGAACGTTGCTGGACCATCATCGGGTACCCTCCAGGTCGAGAGCCTCGCACCAACAAATCGCGGTCGTCCATCTTAGGGCAACCTCCGTCGACTGCGAATCTGATCTCTCTTACTCCATCCACTTTAAGTCCGATCCCTGGATTGTCACCGGAGCTGTATCAGAAGTTGCTCAGCCTCCTCGCACCATCGCAACCTCCAAATGATCCATCCCCTACAAATTTCGCTGGTAACCTCTTCTCCCCATCTGCTTTCTCCTTCAATCGGCGCCTCCATTGGGTGGTGGACAGTGGTGCGAGCCACCACATCTGCCACCGATGCGATGCTTTTGCCGATTTGAAGCCTCTTGCCTCCCCTCACCACATTCAACTTCCAACGGGACAAGATATCCCAACCGAATGGTTGGGTTCTTGCATTCTCTCCCCTTCTTTAAAATTAAAACATGTTTTCTATGTTCCACTTTTGTCCTTCAATTTACTCTTAGTTTTCTAAATTGCCCTTCATAATTCTTGTGTTATTTCTTTTTCCTCTAGCACTTGTTTATTTCAGGACCCTCAATCGATGAAGCCGATTGGATCGGGTGATCTATGCAACAGGCTCTACGTGTACCGCCCCGACCCTCCTGTCATTTTTGCTGCTCAATCTACTGCTAATAAGACCCTATGACATCAACGTCTAGGACATCCCTCCAGTTTTACTATTCCCAGTATTTTTAATTCTCTTTGTATTCTTTCTGAATGTGATGTTTATGCTCGTTCTAAGCATACAAGATTACCTTTTTCCAATTATGCCAATAAAAGTGATTCTCATTTTAATCATATCTTCTGTGATATTTGGGGTGTTTATCACACCGCATCTTTATGTGGTGCTCATTATTTTCTCACAATTGTTGATGATTTTTCTCACACCATATGGGTATATCTTATGCGTTTTAAATCTGAGGCTTACACCCATTTAACGCACTTCTTCGCTCTTATCCACAATCAGTTTAACACCACAGTCAAAATTATTAGAACTGATAATGGACAAGAATTTCTTTCCCATCAATTTTAAACATACCTACACAATCACGACATCATTCATGAACGTACCTGTGTCGAAACTCCTCAACAAAATGGCGTTGTGGAACGTAAACACCGGCACCTTCTAAATGTTTCCTATAGTCTTCGTTTTCAAGCACACTTACCTCTACTTTTTTGGGGTGATTATGTTCTCACCGCAGCCTACCTCATCAATCGCACCCCTAGTTGTACTCTCCAAAATAAATCACCTTTTGAAATTCTGCTCAATAAACCTCCAAACTATGATCATCTTCGGGTATTCGGATGTCTTTGTTATGCACAAACCCTCAGCGCTCACCGTGATAAATTTTCTCCCCGTGCCACTAAATGTGTCTTTCTTGGCTACCTAAGTACACATAAAGCCTATAAGCTCTATAACCTCAATACTCAATCTGTCTTCTACTCTTGAGATATCACCTTACACGAACAAACATTCTCTTTCCAAGATCTTTCTAACGCTCCTTCCCTTCCCACTCCTATCATTTCTCTTCCCGTCACTGAACCTATTATATCTCTCTCTCCTGACTCCCTTGACTCTCCTGATTCCTCGACCGCCACGACCTTATTAAACACATCTCCACTAGCTCCTCGCCCTCGCCGCACCATTACTCGGCCTGCTTACCTTCACGACTATATCTGTCACACCTTACATGCGGAGCCCACGACATCTACACCTGCTTCACTGGCTTCAGGTACTGCTCATCCTTTGTCTGTTTTTCTTTTATATTTCCATTTTTTCCCTTCACATATTACTTATTTGACTGCTCTTACCTCTTGTACTGAACCCCCATGCTATTCTGATGCTATCCGCCACTCTCACTGGCGTGAGGCTATGTTTGCTGAGCTTTGTGCTTTAGAAGATAATTCCACCTGGACTCTTGAGCCTCTTCCTCTTGGTAAGAAACCCATTGGGTGCAAATGAGTTTTCAAAACCAAACTCAAAGCTGACGGATCCATCGAGAGGTACAAAACTCGACTCGTTGCTAAAGGATACACTCAGGTCGAAGGACTTGACTACTATGAGACTTTTTCTCTGGTCGCTAAAATGATCACGGTCCGCTGCTTACTAGCAGTTGCAGCTACAAAAAATTGGATTATCTATCAGCTTGCTGTCAACAATGCCTTCTTGCACGGCGATCTTGATGAAGAAGTCTACATGACACCACTGCCTGGATATTTTCCTCCAGGGGAGACCCGTGTCTATCACCTCAGAAAATCCCTCTATGGCCTTAAACAAGCCTCCCAAAACTGGTTTTTTAAATTAACATCTGTGCTTCTTGATGCTGGTTTTCATCAGTCTCAAGCGGATCATTCTTTGTTCACTCTCATTACTTCCACCAACATCACTCTTGTCCTTGTTTATGTTCATGACATCCTGGTTGCTGGTAATGACATCTCTCAAATCGAGCTTTTTAAGCAAATTCTCTCCACTCACTTCAAGAAAAAGGACCTTGGTTCCTTGAAGTACTTTTTTGGATTCGAAGTTTCTCGCTCTCCCAAAGGCATCTTTCTTAATCAGCGTAAATAGACTCTCGACATTCTATCTGACAGTGGACAACTTAGTGCACGGACTGCTCTTTTTCCTATGGAGCAACATTTGAAGCTTAATACTGAAGAGGGTGACCTTCTCTCTGATCCTGGCCTTTACTGTCGCCTTGTTGGCCATCTCATGTATCTGACCATCACCAGACCAGACATTGTTTATTCCGTCAACACACTCAGTCAATTCATGCATGCTCATCGGGTCCCCCACATGACTGCAGTTACCAGAGTTCTCCGCTACATCAAAAGCTGCCCCGGCCAAGGCATCTTCTTTCCTTCATCCAATAGTACACATGTTATAGCTTATACAGATTCTGATTGGGCCAGCTGTCCCACCACCCACCGCTCCACTACTGTTTACTTTATTTAGTTAGGCACCAGTCCGATCTCATAGCGCACCAAGAAGCAGAATACAGTTTTTCGCTCTTCCGATGAAGCTGAATTTCGAGCCATGGCCATCACAACTTGTGAACTCACTTGGTTAAAACAACTTCTCACTGATCTTGGTGTCTCTCATCTCGAGCCATTCACTCTACATTGTGACAATCAATCTGCACTATATATTGCACACAATCCTGTGTTCCATGAGCGTACCAAACACATTGAGATTGATTGCCATATTATTCACGACAAAATTCGCTCGGGCCTCCTCAAAGCTGTCCACACTTCTTCCAGTGAGCAAGTTGCTGATATCTTCACCAAAGCTTTGGGACATGAACTTTTTCATCATTTTTCACGCAAGTTGGGCATTACAGACCTTCATGCGCCAATACATGTACAAAATCATGACTTGTACAAAATCTGCAATTAGATTATTTTAGAACTCAATCAAATATATTTTTCCATTCATAACTCATTGTACATCTATTTATTTGTAAAGCTCAATACGAAATATACAAAAATTCAATCAAATATTTCTCTGCCTCTTTCATCTTTACACAAGACTCAAACATTTTCAACCTGTAGTAATTCCTCCATAACATCTTCCATTGTTATGATTCCAATGACTTCCTCATCCAGTGGATAGCTTGAAAGAGATTCCAGATCAACATCAACATCAACAATATTGTCATGTGCTCCGCGATCCTGCTTCTTTGGTTGTTGAAGCATATCTCCATGTCGCTCCATGTTACTGTTTTATGGAAAATTCCAAAGCGCCTATTCCTTGGAGGATGATGCCAAATTGCTCTCTAAGTCTTGGACTCGTTTCCAAAAATGGATTGTGTGATGATGTAATCAGGTTTGTTTTTATGGTTGTTTGTATCTTGATAGATCAGGTTGAATGTTTAAATTCATGTTCAGCCTACAAGATCAGGTTTAGGTCAGTGGAGCCTGGCACATTTATAGTTAAATGAGTCGGGTTAGACTTGATGAATTTTTAACTGTGCCTGTTGGGTGAGAGAGTAATGGACTTTGGGTTGGGTTTTGGTGGGAAATTTTAACTGAGCTATCTGCATTTGTCTTGTGCAGATACCTTGCACCTGAGTGTGCAAAGAATGGCATAGTTTCTGTAAGGACATGTTTAATTCATTTTGTTCTGTTGCAACTGATATCAAGACGCAATGTGATCAATGAAAATCAAGAAGAGCAAAGCCAGTCTCTACTGGTATGAAATTTATGGATATATGTTGGTCACAAACTCTAGATAACATAAGAAATGCATTCCCTGTGCAAAACTAATTGCAAATAACATAAAGTTCATGCATTAATTCTTTGTTGTTCGACCTCTGTTCAGTCCCGGGTTCACACATTAACATTCATTCTCATTTGAAGAAGAGAAACACACAAGTTGAAGAAATATATATGAGTTCAAATATGTAGCTCACCACTAAAACTTAGACCATATTCATCTACTCAGCTACATCCACACAAAACATTCTTCGTTGAGCCATTTCATCAAACAGTTAGCATGCATGAAATACAAGAGGTATACACAAGGGCCTTTTTTAGTTTTTATGAATGTGGCCATTGTAGAAATGATGATATTATGGTCCATGCGCCAAAAATCTGAAAGGGGGCTAAAACTTCCCTCTGCTTAGTTACATCCACACAAGCGTGGCCATTTTTTAGTGACCTAAAACGATGATTGAAATAGGAAAAGAAAAGAGTGTACCTTTCTCTTCTCATTAATACCACGGACAACCTTGATGGCTACCATCTCTTTTTTCCCTGTCCCAGCATTCCAAAACCTAACCAAATGTCCCAGAAATCAATTATACAAAAGACGAAGCAGAATGAGTATAACATTTCTCAATCAGAAGGAAATAAAAAATAAACAAGTGAAACATCTGTAGAAACTTTAAGCCATCCATGACACATTCTTCTCCCATGACACAAATTGTTTCCATTGACGGGTAGCTTCTCTAATAGTACAAGTCCTCTTTCTCCTGAGAACCATTGAAAGCTTGCATTGCAACCTACAGAGTAACAAGATTGATTATGCGCCCTAACTCAATAGGGATCCACCCTTTGAAATTGTTCGATGAGACGTTTCTACAGTTTAAAAGAAAATGCAGATTGGTAAAAATATAAATATACTAATGAAAACATGTGCACTTAAAACTGCAAGCCTTGAGTACTAGTTTATATCTCGTTCTATTTTATGTAAAAATATAAATATACTAATGAAAACATGTGTATTTAAAAACTTCAATTTACTGCCATAACATGACTTTCTAAACATAAAACATCCTAGAACATGCATAAATTCATGTAAAATTTTCCCGAAATCAGAAAATTAACACAATCTAAAATTGAAAAGAAATCAACTTAGATTGGTTGTTAAAAAAATAATAATAAGAAGAAAAACTTTTCAATAAGGTAACTTACAAACCTAGCAAAACTTAGAAGCTATCTTTGACTTGAATTTACAAAGAAACTAATTTAAACAGATCTTACAATTCTAGATTAGAAATTTTCAAGAACTTCAAGCCAAAGCCCTCGATTTTAAAACCAAACTACACTCGATATTTTCAAATCTCACGCAGCCACTTTATTCCCCCACTCTCTCTCTCTCAATTTCCCCACTTTCACGTCTCCGTCTCTCTCTCTTGAAGCAAAAAAGAAGAAGAAAAAGAAAAAAAAAATCTCTTTTATGTTTTTTCAATCCACTTCCATTTTCTTCTTAACAAGAAAATCCATATTTACTAATATTCTCATTTTTCTATTTATCAAAAGAACGAGTTCGAAGTGTCGGCTCCAGCACTCGTACTTTTAACCCAATCCCTAACCAAGGACTCCAAAATTACCAAACAGCCACTGCAGGAACACCCCAAATCTAGAAAAATCTAATGACTTGAAAGGACATACATATTTGAAAGTTCAAAAGGACAGACATATTTGAAAGTTCAAAAGGACATATATTTGAAAGTTGGTCAAATCATAAACAGGCGTAATGTATGGACAGAGACATTGTTTTCATTAATAAGCCACCTAGTACTCATAAACATTCATTGCAAGTATTTTCTGTCTATGTGCATGACAACCATACTATTAAGATCAATCCTCTTATTTCTACATCAAGCATCAGTTGCATACATATAATACAGAAGGACAAAAGTATTACCTTCAACATGTGCATGCATGTGGCCTCAACCGTTGTAGCATGTTTCAAATAAATGCAGTTTTTTCATATTAAGATGGGGAACATGTATACCATAGGAGATGAAATGAGAAGAATAACTCCCTCAAATGCCACTCCCCTGCGTTACAGGTGATCTCCACCTAGTAGGCTCAGCAGGCTCCTTATTGCTAAGATTCTGCAAGAAAGAAGAAGAAGAAGAATGAGAAGATACTTGTTAATAATTTCAGTCACTGAAAAGGAAAAATAAAATAAAATAGCCAAGCTAATATGATGCTTATGCATTTATCAACTTAAGGACTCAATGGCGAATGTCAATAGATTGAGACAATACAACATTAACCATTGAATCAACCTCCCTACAACCAATGGACCATCCACAACAGGACAGGCATTCAACTACGCTAGTCTTCCCAACTTGGGTATGATCCTCAACCAGGACATGGGTTCCTAGGCCCTGAGCACTAACAAGTGGGTCCCACGATAACAACCAAACCGTTAATCCAACGGACCAAAGATATAAGGACCACACCAGAAATAAATAAATAAATAAAAAGAGTTTCAGGGTACTTTACGAATGATTTTGAAGTAATGTGGGGAGTTGATTCTTACTTGTTAGGGGAAGTATGATCCCACATTGCCTTCCCTTCTTGTGCTTATAGTTTGTTTTGGCTCTTTGGGCTTCGTAATAAATTTTCATCACCTTAGGAATACATCACTCTTTGATTGCTAGCCTTAGACTATAGCATATATGTTCCTCTTCTTCTAGGTGATACATCATAGAAAAAAAAATGGTTATCCTATCTCTTTGTTACTTAGTTTGCTACCTGTTATCTCATGCTGCACCAATTCCTCTCTTTTTTGGGCAAGCAAGTAGGATAAATATTAAAAAGTCACAAGATGCTTGGGCAAAGGAAAGAGTTGAAAAAGAAACATAGAAAGAAATAGAAATAGTCGAAAGAAAAAAGGGAAGGGTCCAGGTCTTGCAAAAGGAAAGGGGAAGGAAATGGAGAAAGAAGATATGTGCAGGGATTAAGGATGGAAATGCAACTGGTTTGACCAGAGACTTGGTTCTTATTTAATTTCAAGAAGGAAATGAGGTTTCCACTTTAAATTGGTCAGAGATAAGAGTCACTTTTTTTTACAAGCAGAAAACATGGTTCCTACCTTACTTTCACTGGAGAGTTCCTTTTTTTTCTTAATAAAACAAAATTTCAACGAGGTCATAATGTTTCTACTTTAGTTTGATCGGTTTTTTAGTGAGCAGTAAGGAGAAAGATTGAAAAACCCCCAAGATGCTTGTGCAAGGAAAGAATGAAAAAAAAAAAGGAGGGAGGGAATGACAGAAAGGGAAAAAAAAAAAAAAAAGAAGAAGGAAAAGAGCCCATGACTAAGAAAAGGAAGGAGAAAGAAATGGGAAAAAGATGAAAGGGGATGAAGAAGATATGCGTGGGGAGGAAACGAGAAAAGGCAAGTGGGCATACTTTAGTTTGACCAGATACTTGGTTCTTATTTAATTTCAGAAGGAATGAAGGTTGCCCCTTCAAATTGGCTAGAATTTTTATTTTTTTAAATTTTATTTATTATTATTTTTTTTTCAAGTAGGAAACATGGTTCCCACTTTAATTTGACTAAAGACTTGGTTCTTTTGGCAATTTCTTTTTCTTTTTTTTTTTTCTTTTTTTTTTTTTTTTTTTTTTTTGAAGTAGGAAACATGGTTCCCACTTTAATTTGACTAAAGACTTGTTCTTTTGGCAATTTCAAGAAGGTGACTATTAAACAAGCCAAACCAAGAGAAAAATACAAGGGATTTATATTTAAAAAAGGGCTGGGGCACTCTCACTAGATTAGAGCTCCTAGAGCACAAGGTGCTACATTGCTTGAACATGCCTCACTAGATGACTTGAGCCCCTTTATATAGATAGGAATTACAACCCACATTCCTACAAGTATCTGATTGGGACTAAAGTCACGAGATAATAAACATAACATACAACACAATCCTCCCCCCCCCCCCCCCCAAAAAAAATAAATAAATAAATAAATAAAATAATAAAAATAAATAAATAAAAAATCAACATAGTGGGTTCAAGGTTTTCAATTGCAATGTTATCGTGCAATGTATCCAACACTCCCTTTTTATAAATTCTTAATGTATCATGCGTATATCAATATTGAGTGTGATGTCGAATGGGATAAAAGGAAACTGATGTTGTTTTGTTAGGAAAATCGTAAAAAAATAACAAATTTTATTTTATTTTTTCTAAAAAAAATTCTTCCTATACATTGTAAGGTGATTTCGACCAATCCACTCTAGTTTTTCTGGAAGAAAATCTTTGAAATTTCTTTGAAATCGTGATAAGAAGCTTCTTGGGGCTTGATTCAAAACTGTGTGTTTTTTAGGCAATATTTGGGCAGAACGGTTTTCAAAGCAATCCACTGGCAAAAACAAACATTGAAACTTACATCTGACCTCTTGAGTCAGCAAATCTGCCCATGTCCATGTAATAGTTGTAACCTGGAGTCTCATTTGGCCTTCAGGATTCTAATAACTGCAATAAATAGCAGCAAGTTCTAATTAAATAAGAAAAAAAATGAAGGAAAGATGAGAAGCAACCTCTAGAAAAAGAAAAGGAAAAATAGTACAGATAAAAGAAATTTACAGATGAAAGCAGTACCATACTTTGGCTGCATCACCAAAAAGAAATAGGAAAAGATTCAAGTGGCAACCATTGTTGATGAACCTTATTAAAAATAAAGGCCTCAAACAAAATTAGGATGCAATACTCTGCAACCTTGAACAGGTTGATAAAGCCAAAAAAATGGTTAAAAATGATACATTGTACAAAGAAAAACCAATATCAAGTCACAAAAATGGGTTGTAATACTCTGAAACCTTGAACAAGTTGATAAAGCCAAAAAGATAGTTAAAAATGATAAATTGCATAAAGAAAAACCAATATCAAGTCATAGAAAGGGCATCTCTAAGCCTATAACAATGAACTTGCATACGGATTGTGAAAGCTTTTACTACTTGCATTAAGAATCTAGAAATCATTTAGAAAACAAAGTAAATAAAGTTGCAAAACACTAAATAAAAATTAAAAAAAAATTTAAAAAAAAAAAAAAAAAAAAAAAACACAAGTGGTTAAAAAATAACTTATATAGATCATTCCTCCATTCATCTTTAAAGAGAAAACCAAGAACATCAGAGGTTATACTTGTAAACACTTATAAACATGTTTCAAAAAGATTAATTCAAAAGGTAAATGCATATTGCTTATTAATTTAGGTCTAATATTATTAGTTTTCTAAGGCACAACTGCGGGTAGGTTATCCCACCATGAAGCTCAAAAATCAACTCAATTCAGCCATTAAATGTCCCCCGTATGAATGTAGTGCTTTTAGGGTGGTTTGCTGTTTTCTATTGTGTACCCCACTTGATAGTTGGATCCACCGGATTTTTTGGGCATCCCATTTTCATAATGGGAGAACCTTAGCATATAGGCGAGATGTCATATAAATACCATGGTGTTCTCCACATGCCAAATGGTTAGACATACAACTTAAATGGCATACAAAGGTGTTTACAGAAATTTTTGAGTCTTCTCTCACTAAGCAAAGCTAGTTTTTATCAGGTGTTCACCAAGTAATGGGTGAGAACAATCTAAATGCTACTTTATATATATATATATATATATATATATATATATATATATATATATATATATATATATATATATATATATATAACTTATATATATATTTTTTATTTTTATCATAGTTCAGTTACCATTGGGAGCATGAAATGGATGGTTTTTTGATCTCATGCTTATGTTCTATGTGTTCAGAATAACATCAGGAATTTCAACACCCGGTCAAGGGTTCGAGTGCCCACAGGTGGTAAAATCCCACTACGACATGTGTGTGTGGGGGTGTGTGTACATGTGTAAAAAAAAAAAAAAAAAACTATTTTTAGCCTGAACTAAATTGGCTGAGCCCAGGAAATACCACCTGCACCTGCACCAATCAAATATAGGTTTTGGGGAACCATCATATCCACTGAATCCGCATTCGTTTGAAGGTGGTTCGAAGTAGTACGTCACATGGTGCTCATCCATTACCTCAGGGATGGGCTGTACCAATGGGAGCCCTCTTAGTCAGGCCTCAACAAACTCGACATGGGGCCAGTATAAACATCATGATTGGTCCACCAACACTTCAAATAGGCTTCATTTTTCAGGTCATGGCTAAAAATGGATAGAAGGCGTCCATCATACGGCGATGGGTGTTACAAAGCTTCAACAGTAGACGATAAAACAGGGTCGACACCATTCATTCATTTTTCTAGATCATTTAAAGGCATGAGCCTAAAAATGCACGGAAATGTTCACAATGATCAGGTAATGCATCTCTCACAAAAATGCCACGTTAGTGCTTATGCAGCGAGGCCACCCCATCACCAACATGCGCAAGTGTCATTCACATTCCTCGATGGAACATACAAACACTAAAGAGAACTTGACACTTTACAACATAGAATGAAAGCCCAACATTCAATCCCATAAACAGCCATTACGGCCATTTCAATTGTGGAGTAAAGTCCTCCATTCAAACATCATGATTGTGTGTTGCGTTCACAAGATAAGGAAATGAAAAATTAAAAACAGGGGCTGAAACCCCTGCCTCAACACCCATCTGGTATTTCATGTAATATTTTCTGGAACACGTTAAAGGCCCATTTGGTAGATGCCTAAAAATGGGATCATCTCATTTTAGTTAAACAGTAATTACACATTACGGTACTGGTGAGAAGATCCATGACAACTTGCACTACCAAATTGATTCTACCGCTAGTAACTATCAGATGAAAATGGAATCAACCAAAAAAAAAGAAAAGAAAAATGCTTATTGCATGAAGAATCTCTAACAGTAGCGAATCCTTTAATTTTCGCATTAGAACATTAACTCTGCTGCATGTAAACCAAGAAACATAGAAAATTGATATAAAGATATCAGGAACAATAGATCTGCTATTTACACCCACCCTGATAGATTAAAACACCCTTCTTTTTCTACTTCTGGTAATACAACAATACAACCGAATGTACAGATAAGGGATGCTGTTGTAAACCTGGAAAAAGGATGGATGTAAATATCAATTCCCGATACCAATTCTATTGCTTGTATACCAAGAAGCAGAAAATTAAGGAAGCCACTATCTACGCCCACCCCTTTTGTTAGATACACGCCCTTTCTCTACTTTTGGTAATGTAGCAATACAGCTCCGTGCTATGGTGTTGCCAAAATGAGAAACACGAGCTAGCTATCTATCAAACAAGAAGCTGTATATATCAGTTCCTAAAATTGAAAAAATCAAGAACAACGGAGCAACCATTTTAGACCCTCCATGACTGATAAGACACTCCCGTCACTAACTAAGAAAATACAACAGTACTTACAAAAAGCATAAACAAGGGGCTCCACTGTCAATCAGGATGGATGTAAATATCAATCCCAAAGGCCAACAAACCAAGAAACATAAAACTAAGCATCCACTATTTACACCCGCCCTGATTGATGAATGCACCCTCTCTTTTCCTCTTTCAATGATACATTGTACTATTGTATTAGCAAAAGTAGAAACAATGGTTGCTGCCACTAATCAGGCTGGGTCTAAATATCAATTCACAAGCATCAAAGTAACTGAATTTTAATGCCTATAAACAGATAATCAACTGACCCACCATTTACACCCACCCTTTTTTGACAGATACATCCATTTTCCACTTTCAATAACATAACAGCACAAATATGTATAACATCCATTTTCCACTTTCAATAACATAACAGCACAAATATGTATAACCGTATTACCATAATTAGAAAATGGGGGTGTTTATCAATCAGGGTGGGTGTAAATATCAAGAAACTGGTAGAAACACCCCTTTTTTTCTATTTTCAATAACATAACAATCAAGCTATTATGTATCAAAATAGAAAAAAGGGTGCATCTATCAATAAGGATGGGTGTAAATTTCAAATCCAAAGCATCAACTCCACTGTAAATAAATCAAGAAATAGAAAATAAGGAAACCAAAATTCATACCTACCCTTTTGATGTATACACCCTTTTCTACTTTTAGTAATATAACATTACACCTCCCCACCATTGTATTACCAAGATGAGAAAATATGGTGTATCTATCAATCAGGGTAGATGTAAATTTCAAATCCGAAGCATCAATTCTACTGCATAATAACCAATAAATAGAAAACAAGAGAGCAGAAATTTACACCCATACCTATTATGCATACACCCTTCTTCTAATTTCAGTAACATAACATATCCACCTCTCCACTATTGTATTACCAAAATGAGAAAAAAAAAATGGTCTATCTATCAATCAGGATGGGTGTAAATTTCAAATCCCTAAACATCATAACTAGAAAATTAGGGGACCCACAATTTACGATCACCCTTTTTTGATAGAGATGGTTAGAGAACTCAGCCATACATTTTTTTGGTAAACAGTAGACCACCTGACCAGTGGACCTACCTGTTTCTTGGGCTAGGGCATCTACACAGCGGTACACCTCAGATGGATGGATTGGATCTATGTGCCATGGTGGCATGTGTGACTGGCAAGATGTACATGAGCTGCTTTATCCACTCATGGCAGGGCAAAATTTCTGTTAAATGATTCAATCGATATTTTGAATCCAAACCTTCTGCCTAGCCCCTTGAAAATGGATGGTTAGAAACATAATTGATCAACGGCCCACCAAACTTCCTCATTCGCCAAACAGAAAAACTATATGCTGGTTGGTTAAGATCATGTAATCCATGTGGTTACAGGTCTGGATCATCCATGATTAGCATCTGATGGATGGCGGGGATCATCACCAGGTGAAATCTACGGTAGATTTTGGTGTGCAAGACCGATTACTTAAAACTCTTCATTGTAAAATTCGCACATATATTTGCAGTTCCTAGCGAGAAATGTAGTGGCTTCTGAAATTTCAAATCCTACCCTCCCCAATACGTGAAAATGTGCCATGTGTCCCTGATCCGAGATCTGGGCTATCCACAAGGTGGGATCCATTACAATACAACTCTGTACTACTGTATTACCAAAACAAGAAGTCAATCTCAATTGCTAAAACAGAAGAGAAGTATAAAAGAGAGGGTGGGAAAATCAACGCAAAAAAAACAAATATGAAAAAGGAAAATTCGATTCGTGAAGCAAGCACCTGGAAGAAGAAGACGCCGCTGCACGTTCAACCTGAACCCCAACACCCTATCGCAACAATGGAAGATTGATGGAAGAAGACGCCGCTTGAAGGAAGAAAATTGAAAATGGGAAAAGAGAGGAAATGGTGCTCTCGTTATTTTAGAAACCCTCTTCTGAATAATCTAAAATTTTCAAATTCGAAACTGTGCGTGTTTCCCACTGTTTATAACAAAAACTTTATTAACAATCGTACATGCAAGAGGGACCATTTTTCTAGATGGTTAAGATTTTATTATATAAAAGAAAATTATAAATATTAAACATTTACAACTAGACGGATTATCTCAATGGTCTGGATAACTCTATATCATTGACACTATTTTCATGAACGAGTCACCATTATTTTACATAATGTATAAAACTCACAGTTTTTTTACAGAACAATAAAACGGTAAACATAGCTTTGGGAATGGGAGGGCTCTATGGGCCCCACCATGATGGATATGTTTCATCCACGCTGTCCATCCAGCTCTCCACATCATTTTGGGATTCATCCCAATTAATTCTCAAATCGACCACAAAATGAGAACATGCTGGACAGTTGGACGTCCACATTCAAAACCTGGGTTTTGCTGATGAATTATTGGGTTTCGCCAACGACTTTTAGCCATCGGTGATACGGACAGATTTTATCCGTGGCTAAAACCACCCCAAGTCTATTAGCTTTGCCAATTTTTTGGTAGTGATTATAGATGAAAACGAAAATACAAGAGATAGAGTGCTACCAATTCGAACATGCCTCGCGCGAATCCACTTCACAAGCCCAAGCTATGCTCTTGAAACCCTTGTGAATGAATTAAAAGGCCCTAAAATACCACTTCTCTCACCCAAATCCTGATTACACCCGATATATATAGTATCATATAGTATCACAATCGGAATAAGAAACAAATCCCGTACTTATGCAATTTTATGCGCCCGCTCAATGGTACCTTCAATGGGACTTTGATGGCATCGATGATCTATCGATTGCATTGAACACCTTTAATGACATCGAGTAAAGCAACAAAATATTTCAACTATAAAACATGAATTTTCTAGATTTTTTTTATTGCACTAAGCATCTATCGATGGCATTGACCACTGCTTGATGACATCAAGTGGTTGTCGATGGCATCGAGAGACCCTATTGTTTATAAATTTGAGACATTAACAACACCCATTAATAGTGTCACTTTGTCACCATACCCTACCCCATCTCTAATTAGCAACAACAACTTCTTCCACTGATCGTTGTTAAGCGTCATTTATATGTGGTTGAGCAGATCCCCGATCATGAGATCGCCCATCACTCTCACCTGTGTGGCCTATTGAGACTCAAATATTGCATATTTTCCTCCATTTATATCTTGGTTTTATGAACATGATAATACTTAATGGTATATTTTGTACATGGTTGTGTTATAATGTGAGTTTAAGAGCTTAGATTAAAAAGAATGGTAAAAGCATGGATTTAAAGCTCAAGAATCACCAAGGTAAAGAATGGACCTTTGGAGACCAAGATTGAAAATTTCAAGACCCCAAGGTCCAAAAAAACCAAGTGGAGAAGGAAGGAAGTCGAAGGAACAAAGTGTTAAAATTCACTTCAATATCTATGTCATCGACCACTGTTTGATGACATCGAACACAGGTCGATGATATCGAATTTTCATAAGGAAATCCAGTTGGTTACTAGATGTAATTGGATGCAATTCTCGATGAATTGAAGTCATGTTCGATGACTCAAAGAAGATGCTCTATGACATTGAAGTTAGTTTGATGGTATCGAATTTATTAAAGATATTGAAGCAACTCGCTAGACTATTTTGGACCCATCTTCGATGGTATCGAAGACTTCTCGATGACATCGAAGGAATGTTCGATGACAGAGACTTACGGAGTGCACAAGGAGAAAAGGCGTGACTTTCGAATTCGAAACCCTTCGATGACAGTGAAGGCTGTTCGATGACATCGAAGTAATACGCGGATTGCGTAAATGGAGTCAGTTTTACAAATCTATCCGAGCTAGGCTATAAATAGAGGTTTCTTAAAGACTTTTGGAAGATATCTAGGGTTTTTAGAGAGCATCTCTAGGGTTTTTAGAGAACTCTCAAATTTCATAGTATAAAAATTGTTTTTCTTTACAAGTTTTTAGATCTTTATTAATTTTTTCTTGCTTTCTTGTTGCTTTCTATTTGCCATTTAGTTATGTTTGTCTAGTTCCCTCTAACACAAGCTAAAGGGGAAGCACCTGAGTTTAATGATTTTTTAAGTTATGATGATTGATTCCTTTTTTTTTTTCTTTATGATGAGATGAATGGTATATGCGTGTTATCAATTATCTAGGTTTAGGTTTTTTATCCATCATGTGAGATCTATGTGGTGGATGCTTAAGATTAACCTGAATCAATTAGATTTTTTAGATGTGAGATATTTTCAACTTGTTACATTATTTGATTCATTATCTCATAGATATTGAATGCTTAAAGTCATTGGCGCTTGAAGATTTATCTTAATAGTGTTAATCCATGATTCTCTCATCTTTTATATCATTTACTAAAAATATTTTGCAACAACTCATATCTTCATTTCTTGAACTCTAACCTACAAATAGGATCAAGAAAACTAACGTTTATCAATAAATTAAACAGAACAACCCGTCCAAACCATAGATCAAGCCGATCTTGAACTAGAGATAGCCAAACTCAGAAACTGGGCTCACAAAATTTTCGATCGCCGAATCCGCTGCCGACAGCCTCCGTAGTACCCCATTCTCGGCTTCCAGGGCCCATACGCCAGATTTCGATCCTTGGATCCTATAAAGAGGATTATCCAACGTACATTTAACTCGTAAGAAGCATAACCACAAATTTACCCAAATCACAAAGGCAATATCATTATCACACATCCACTAATAAAAACAGTTAAATACAGTGTTGAAAGAAAAATACATATATCGAAAATCAAAGCTCCGGCAACAAGGTGGCCCAAAAATTAGGGGGACGCTTGATTAGATTAACCACACTAAAAGAAACAATTGGAAGAGATGTCTTGACATGTATACTATCTATGCTATTGCATCCGCTCATCCTCCATCAACACATTGGGAATTCAACCGTCCAAATTTATAAGCCCATGGATGAAACATGGATTGAAAATGATCCTGATCGGACCATCCAAATCGATGGTTACTCGACTAGGTAACTCTTTTGAATCAGGTCAAGTTTGACTGAGTCTGAATCAATTTATATACGGTCGACTCGATTCTTCCCGACTAGTTTAAGATGTGAATCAACCACTAAACAACGGCCCAGATTACCAAGCCATGGCCCCATCTATCACAATTTGAAAAGGGGCTACTCCAACCGGGCCAACCATCATGCAGTCTTAAAACCATGGTTTATACTCTTTAAACGTGAAGAGAATAGTTAAGCGAAGTAAGCCTTACCTGTTCAACCTACGGGGATTGTGCAGTACCAGGGGCTCTGTGGGCCCGAATGTGATGTATGTCTTTTATCCAAGCCGTTCATCAATTTTAATATATCATTTTAAAGCTCAAGACCATAAAGGAAGCAGAACTAAGGCTTAGGTGGGCCACGTCACAGGAAAAGGTGGAGATTGAACACCTAGCGTTGAAAATATCTTGGGAGCTACAGAATCTTTTGATCGAGCTGATATCCGTGTCTTCCCTTCATCCAGGCCTATGGGAACTTATGAACATGTTGGATGGCAAATAAACATCATCGGTGGGCCCTAGGAAAGTTTCCACGGTGGCCTCAGTATCACCACTGCTTCCCGTGGTGTGGTCCACTTGACCCTGGACCTGCCTCCATTTTGGGCTCATGCCCTAAAATGATATGCTAAAATGCTTGGCCAGCTGGTATAAAAACACAAACATCACAGTGGGCCCCACAGAGCCTCTGCATCCTTGTCCAGCCACAACACCACACCATTAGGACAATCCTTACCATTTGTCTGGCAATCCGGACAGATTAAAAAGAAAGGAAAAAAAAAAAAGAAAAAAAGATCAAACGGTTATATCATCAACTTAAATGGGCCACCACCAATCTAGAGTGGGACCCACGAGATGTAGTGTAATTAGTATCCAAAACCCAATAAAGAAACCACCATCTAAACTAATCTTTGATTTCATTTAGAAAGCAGAGAAGAAAATCAAACTATGTGCAATTTCTCAAAGTCCCAATTCAACCACCAAGAGAGAGAGAGGTAAAACGAAAAGACCCGAATGAAAGCTCACCCATGGATCTCCCTCCGCAAATTGGATGGCAGAGATTTCATCATCATCATCTTAAATTCTTGGAAATCAATGAACCCATCCCCGTTGTAGTCCACCATAACGATCATATTCTTGCATTCATCTAGGTTGCTATTGTGGCCAATGCTCTTCAAACCTGGCCAGTGGTAAGTGTGTAATCTCTAATTGTGGCCAATGCTCTTCACACCGGATCATTTTAGGACCTGAACCAAAAACAAAGTAGATCCAAGGCTCAAGCGAATCAAAAGGTAGGAATTGAACGCCCAATATTAAAAACTTCTTGACAGCCACAGATATCACACTTCGCACTTTGGATACAGAGTGTGCAACATTATACTGGATTTATGATTCGTGACTCGTATGCTAAGTGTACATAAATTCATGTATCATATAATTATTAAGAGACACCATTACATATATTCTAGCTAGACTATTATCACATTAACATTCATACACTCAACTGTTTCAACTTCACTTATTAACAACTTCGTTCATAGCATTCTCATTCATTATATAAACTATCAAAATTAGTATAAGTCAATCCATTCAGGACTTTGTTCATTTTTTATTTTTATTTTTAAAAAACAAAACAAAAATAAAATAAAATCAGTCTTAGTCTAATGTTAGACATGGCTATAAACATAATTCAAATCAAACTAGTCGCAGCTATCATGAATGAAAATAAAACTTTCTAAAATAAATTTTAAAATCAATTCAGTCATCTAATGCAGGGTGCTCGCCTTCCACTAAATATAGCCATTGATCTTGAGTTTCATCCACCAATCCGGCTTCATTTTCCGATACCTAATTATACCGTTCAACATCATCCGTCTATATATAGTTGTTAATCTACACCGTTAGCTGGTCAGGCTAGTGAGTGAACCCAATATGGTTCATATATAGCATAATATAAGATAGCACCATCAAATGAAATAATATCTATGTAGTATGAATATGGATGCAGGAAATGTCATGACATACATGTCAAGTAGGATGATCATCCACTTGCTTAGGTTTGATATCCGTCAACCTGAAATTGTACCCTTCGAACATTTACCATAGGTAGGCATGAGTAACTTGTACCTAACAAACATCCACTTAAGTAGGCATGGGTAATCATACATTTATTACATGAGTAGGCTTCTACTTACGTGGGCATCTAGCAATGAATCTATTAGGTGTAACCATACAGGGAGATCCCCTAGGAACTCAAGGCACAACGCGTGTATACATTTTCAATGAATGCATGTAGTGCATGCTCAATGTCTTCATAACAATGTGTACAATCAACCAAATACATCTCTCTTTAAGAGGAAACACGGATTCATTATATTGATGATTGGCATAGGTACATGTTTAGTATTCATCAAAACCTTCTAAGTTATATATAGTAAAGTAATTATCATAATTATACAACGTTTTAACAATCATATAACAATCATGTCAATCATAATAATCTTAAGCATCAAATTATCTATTTTAATCACGTAGATATGAGACATGTTGGGATTCACTCACATATTGGCAAAGTCGAATCCTTCAATCAATGAGACGCTTTGTAAAATTTTACTTTAAATTCCTATTAAGATGATTTAGCATACCATAGTTTAATTATATTATTCCAACAAGGGAGTCCACCTTTGATTCAAGTAAGATGATGCCAAAAAATTTCTTAAATTTATATTTTGGAGAACATGGGGATTGTTGTATTTTGGACAACACAGGGATTGTTGATCAATGTAATCGATCAATCAATTGAGTCGGCTCAAGGACGTTCGCTCGATCAACCATAGATCGATAAAATTCAAATTTAATTCCTAAAGTCCCTAAATACTTTTGTCCACCTTCGATCGATCAAACTTCGCTCGTCAATCAGTCGAGCATGATCAGATTAAATCAGTTTGCTCATTGGAGAAAGATGGTCGTCCCCGATTGATTAAGTTTGATTAATCGGGATCGCTCGAGGATCCCCTCGATCAATCAAACCTCGAGTTTGATTAATTGAACCAGGGTACGAATTTGGGAATTTAGTCGCTAGACAAAAAATTGACCTATTCGATCGATCAAACAATGACTTCGATCAATTGACCAAAGTTGGATAGGTTTTGCTACACGATTTGTTTTTCCAAAATTTATAGGATTTCTTCCCTTCTTCAACTTTGGTGAATCCTATTGATCCCAAAATTTAGTTCAATATTCTATGTCAGATTCAAAGTAACCAAATGATCGCTTGAATCCGAATTATCCTAAATCTATAATTGGTGGTTGGAAAATTTTTTTTGGAAAATAAACTATAATCACCTACAGAGTCACAGATCGTCGTGGGAATTCCTCAATCTGATCACTCTAGAATTCGAGGTCCTAACATGATTCAGTTTTAAGATCCTTTGATTCGAATCTCCTAGACTGATACGATTAGGTTTCTCAAAGCCGATCTTTTCAATATGCAAAATAACGTAGAAATCGTTTCCTTTTTTTCATAAGCTTCTCCATAGTTCAAAATGATGAACTTAGGGTTAAGCCACCATGTTCATTAATCAAATCTAGTCATTTTTTATAGGAATTTTGAACAAAATAAGGTAGAGCTGATGAAGACTACTAGTGGAGGCTCCTCCTTCGCAGGCCTTCTCGTTCTCCTATGGTTGCTCTTAGGTTTAGGGTTTTATGCAGAAATTTCTTTGGTTTTCCCCTTTATATAAAGAATGAGCCCTGAATCTAGAAGATTCCACCAGGGTTTTGTGAGTTTAGAAAAACAAAATTTTCTATGGTATGGGGAATCAATCCCCTAAATTAGCCATCTACCATGAGTGCTCCTACTAACTGGACTAAGGGTTTGGTTTTGTTAATAAAGGAAAAATAAATTTATTAATTTGTTTAGTCATGGTCTTAGGTGGGTCATTACACCAAGTTTTGAATCAAGTTCATATTTATGTTTCCCCATTGTATTCAAATTTATGTTCACTCTTCATCCAAGTCTATATGACCTTATAAATAGGTTGGATGGAAAATAAACATCAAAATTAGGAAGGTTTTAATGGTGGATATTATTATCACCGTTGCTTCCTACGGTGTGTTCTACTTAAGCCTTGGATCCACCTCATTTTAGGGTTCATGTCCTAAATGTATTATTGTCCAGGCGTGGAAGGACAATCTGCTTAAGATAGAAGAGTTATTTCACCTCACTTTAAAAAGGATGCAGATTGCCTGGAGAGGGCATCACAAGAAAGTTTGGACATGGATTAGGAACTACCCTCGCCAATCCCAAGCTCGGAACAGGCTAGTGCTCTAAGGGGGACACCGGCATATATTATAAAGTCGTCCATCTATTTTTCCATATCATTTTAGGATAAGAGGTTAAAAATGAGGCAAATTCAAGGCTCAAGCAGGCCACACCATAGGATGACACCACCATTGAAATCTTCCTAGGCAATGTTTATTTGCCATCCAACCTTTTCATAAGGTCACATAGACCTGGATGAAGGCAAAACTAAAATATAAGTTTGACCCAAAACTTTTAGGGCTCCCAAGAAGTTTTTGACATTAGTATTCAATCCCCACTATGTGCTCCACTTGAGTCTTGGACATGCCTCATTTTTTGTCTTCTATCCTAAAATTATATGGAAAAATGGATGGATAGTGTTGATGAACCCATACATCATGGTGGGCCCCTAAGAGCCCTCGAAATAAGTAAGGTAGTACCTAATCTGCATCCAAGAAGTTTCTGTGCTCGGATGTTTGTAAGAAATCCACCGTGGCCATCCTTTTTACAGCACATCTTAGGACATGAGTATGGTGTCAATTGGCTTAGTAAGGACAAGGCCAAGCTCTGCCCGGACATGGCCCATAACTTTTAACTTATAGGCTCGCCTGTAAGACCCATATTTTATTCCGTACTATTCCGTAGACTTTCGCGATCTTACCGGTCGAATTTCGGCAACCTTCGACCCTTAACTGATATTGACGCGCGACCCTGATTCATATGCCATCAACCTGTATCGACTCAACCCAAGACCAATACCATAGCGACCGCGCCATCGCTGCGGTTCCGATGCTGCGACTTGCGCGCCGAGGCGATACTCTGGTCAAGAGATGTGGGCCAACGTTCGGTGCGAGAAAAACGCCGCGCGTTGCAAAACCTAAGAGAATCTCTACGAGATGTCACATCAATCTCATCAATCAATCCATCACATGTCAAGTACACATCACTTTCATCCTTTACCAAGCAAGCCACAAAAGTATTCCATGCCCATACTTTTCTTATACAAATGTCACCAAAGTCAACAAAATCTTACACACCCATCCCTCTCCCATCCATCACTCCATCACCCATCACACTCTCTCTCCCTTTACAAGTTTCTCTTTCTCATTTCTCAAATTACTTCTCCAAGCAACAAAAATATCCCACGTATGGGATTTCTCCAAGTCTTTCAAACCACAAGTGTGGCCCACCTTTCCACCCCTTGATCTCTCATCCTAGCCATCCATTCCTCATCTCGTCTATTGAAGTTGAAGCTAAGGTGCTAAGGAACCCCTAAGAACAAGAAGATCGGACAGTGGGTGTTTAATCATACTAGTTTTTCCTGTTTTTGAGATGGGCCAAGTGAGGCCAACCGATCAATGGTTTGGATCTCACTTGGGACCCTAAAATGAGGCCGATGGCCCACTAGGATCATCATGATCATTCCATGATGGGGCCATTCTCCATGGACCCCATCATGATGTTTATTTTCTTATATCTGAAGGTCATCTAGACCATCCACACCGGTGGGGAACGGATCTCCACCGTTGATTTACGATCTCGGTGATCTCATATGTAGAGGGATCCACTTGATGTATGATTCATTGCAAGGGAGGGCCCATAATTTTGGGGTCCCTCCATCAAGCGTGTCCCACCCTCTATCTCTCTCTCTCTCTCCCTCTCATCTTTTATTTATTTTCTTGTGTGATTGATGAGGCCATGTGGCCCACTTGAATGAGCCCCACCATGAAATATGTATTCTATCCAAGCCCTCCATGAGTGGGACCCACCTTAGATATATCATTCATCTTGTGGTGGCCCACCTATATGCAACAAAAAAAAAGAGAAAAGAAAAAAAAAAGAACGAAAGAAACGTCCAGACGCTGGACGTCCCTGTTAAAAAAAAAGGGAAATGGAGCCTTTGGGGGTGGGCCCTTATGTAGGCCCCACCTTGATGTAAGTATGAAATTCACGCAGTCCATCCCATTCTCCACCTAATTTTAGGCGTTGAGCCAAGAGTTGGGGTTGGTTGGGAGATCTGGTGGGCCATAGCGTTGAAGGTTGCATCCCTACCATTCAAAAGATCATTTTTCATTTTATTTTATTCTCTAAACATAGGAAATACTCCATATTAGACCCGTTGGATTGGTTGCGAGCTTAAGAATTCAATGGCCGGGTTGGATTTTTGTAAAGCGGACCCCACGTGTGAAAAACCCAGGAAAAACGGGTTTTCCCTGATTTTTGAAAGAGGCAAGGCCTCTGCCTCTGACGAGATGCAGCAGCAGCACGTGTTGCGTGCAGCAGGCATCCGTGTAGTGTCCCACGGCTGCTGCCGTGGGCCCCACCATGATGTATATTTTGTGTTCACACCATCCATGAGGTGGGCCACTCCCAGTAGTGGGCCCCCTCCAATTTTTGACCCCATCCACTGATCAGGTGGCCCACACCATAGGAAACAGTGGAATTGAATATCTACAGTTGAAAACTTCTTTTGGGCCCACAGGAGTTTTGAATCAAGCTGAACTTTGTATTTTCCCTTCAACCAGGTCTGCATGACCATATGAGCGGCTTGGATGCCATTTAGGTGGGCCCCACAGTGATGTATGCATTGCCTCCCACCGTCCAGGCGGACGGTGGAGTCCACCATAATATATGTGTTATATTTACACCGTCCACTACTGTGGACGGTGAAACCCACTGTGATGCATAGGTACCCTTCCCACTGTCCATCTTTTTGGGACCCACCTTATTACGTGTGTTGAATCCAAACCATTCATCCACTTGGTAAGATCATTTTAAGGCATGAGTGGAGATTGGGTGGGCCACCTATGTTTGGGTATGGCCCATTTAAATTATAAAAGGCCTATGGGTTAGGCCCATTTGATTTATTTAAGGCCCATGGGACTAGGCCCATTTGATATATCCCAAGGCCCTTGGGATTGGACCCATTTGATGTGTTCCAAGGCCCATGGGATTAGGCCCATTTGATGTATTTTAAACCCCATGGGATTAGGCCCATTTGATGTATTTTAAACCCCATGGGATTAGGCCATTTGATATGTATAAGGCCCATGGGTCGAGAACCATTTGATGCAATCTAAGGCCCATGGGTTATGACTTATTGCAATGCACATAAGGCCCATTGGTGCGGCCCATTGATGTGGCCCATTTGATGAGTAAAAGGCCCATATGACATGGCCCATTTGATGTATTTAAGGCCCAATGGGGTGTACCTAAGGACCATTGCAATGTATGATCCCAACCTGGTTTACGTAATGTTATTCACTACGGGCTACACCTTGGGAGCAATGTTGGTTTGACGTCCACATTGCGAGTATAATGTTGGTTAAATGTCCGCAGTGCGACTCTCCCTAGGGCCCATTGGTAGGCCCGTACTTGTTGTATGCAAGCCGTCTAGGCCAGCTGCGTAGTAAGGATAGGGCATTACTTTATAACATGTTTAGTATAACTCTATGCCGCACGACCCATTTGTATCGGTTCATTTGATCGGCCTGCTCGTAACGACCATTTGATTGATTTAGCCCATATGATTGATTAGGCCCATCTTGATATATTTGTGGCCTATTGCTAAGGCTATATATGAGGCCCGTTGTTGAGGCTCACCTTGATGTGTATGAGGCCCGTTGTTGAGGCCCACCTTGATGTGTATGAGGCTTGTTGTTGAGGCCCACCTTGATGTGTATGAGGCTTGTTGTTGAGGCCCACCTTGATGTGTATGAGGCCCGTTGTTGAGGCTCACCTTGAAGTGTATGAGGCCCGTTGTTGAGGCCCACCTTAATGTGTATGAGGCTTGTTGTTGAGGCCCACCTTGATGTGTATGAGGCCCGTTGTTGAGGCCCACCTTGATGTGTATGAGGCCCGTTGTTGAGGCCCACCTTAATATGTATGAGGCCCGTTGTTGAGGCCCACCTTGATGTATATGAGGCCCGTTGTTGAGGCCCACCTTAAATATATATGAGGCCCATGTTGCGAGGCCCATTGTGATGTATACAAGGCCCATGGGTCATGGCCCATTGCAATGTATGTAAGGCCCAATTGGTGCACCGTATTCGATATATTTATGGGGTCCATGTCATTAGGCCCATCCTATTGTATTGGTGACCCGTCCATTGAGGCTCACCCGTGGTATATATTTAAGGCCCACGTGTAGGGCCCACCTATTGTGTATTTAAAGCCCATGGGTTGTGGCCATAGTAATGTATATTAGGCCTATGTGATGTAGCCCATACTGATGTGTATTAGACCCAGGTATGTGACTCACCTGCGAAGTATATTTGAGGCTCATTGTGATATATCCGAGGCTCATGGGTGCGACCCATCCAGATGTATTTGAGGCCTATGGGCAAGGCCCATTGTGATATGTGTTAGGCCCATGACCAGGGCCCACTTGTTTCGTATATTTGGCCCTTGTGTGAGGCCATGTGCCCATTATATATTTGATTCTATGTGGGCCATTCCTTGGGGGCAATGTTGGTTAAAAGTCCACATTGTCGACGCCAGTTATTGATACCGTTTATGAGTATGTGACATCATAACATCATGATACATGCCCATTCGCATCATCAGTATGTTTGTTATGAGATGTGATTGACCATTGCATATGTCATTAGGCAGGATGATGTGAGACTCCTTGATAGGTGGAGATTATCTCACATGAGCGCATGATATCCGCAGGATTGATGCATGATTGGATTGTATGACTCATGCATCTTGCATTATGTTGTGATTACTGTACGCCCTAGTGACATCAGGGCTGTAGCCTCCACAGGCATATCGTGGATGGCCAGATGGGATATCAAAAATCTGTTCGAGTATCGGGCCGCCATAGATGGCCCTGGGTGAAAATCCCTAAAAACCCTCTTGGTTCCAGAGGATGCTCCAACTTCTAAACTGAGTGGGTATATGAGCGTTGAGTGCCGATTACCAGATGGCTGCGCTCTCCACTGTGTCGTGGTCGGTTGGAAGGGGGTGCGGCCTTACCCGTCCGAGGGAGTAGGCGTGGCTAGGCTGAGTTTGATCAGCTCGAGGAATGGGTCCGCTATCGGCGAGCCGGGTAGGTATTGATAGACTACTGACAGGCGGATAGTGAGGTCTTTTTCACTTACCCAGTTGTGCGCTTAATTGGGACGGCAGGTGGTGTGAAGTGTAATAGACCCCGGTGGTTTCCTCAGAGAGAAACCGTACTGATATAAGGACTGACATGATATTATAACACCCCGTCATTGTTGTGCATGTGGGCGGACGCACGTAAGCGGACGCTGATGTGGGTGGGTGTGATGTGGGCGGGGCTAAGGCCTGGGCGAGCTACCACATTGGGCGAGCTACTAGCAGTTGGCAGGCTATCGTGTTGACAGGCTACTGAGTAGGAGTCGCATACTCATTCATTCATCCATTCACTATCCACTCGGGCTGGTGGTGCGCAACTAATTGTTTTGTATCTTCGTTATGGCAAGGATTTTGGTTAGGCGCGCGACTAACCTGAGCTCATGAGTTTACCACGTTGAGTCAGACTATCTAAATTTAGGTATGGGACTGGTTTGGATAGAGGTTCCTTGTGGTGGACCCCGTAGCCTGCGATACTACGTACTATCATCCCGACATCACACTCCAGCATGGTCATTCCATTAGCACCATATACCACATATTCCATTACATCTTCGGCGTGTGGCATTGTGGGTTATTATGTTTCTATATTCTTGTGACTTAAATAAGAGTGATGATATTTGTTAGCTGTCCTATATTGCGTATTCTGATATTGATTAACTTATGGACTTGTTCATACTTCCGCTTATTCTGTTATCGCATGATTATAATCTTGTCAGTATTTCTCTTTATGCTGATAATTCCTGCTCTTATCAATGTTTCTATTTATTCAGTCATTGTATGGTTTATGGATTAATAGCTTTCCAGTATTATATGATTATGATATTGTATTGAATACTCGGCACTTATCTCGTGCACACACTTACACCACCATCTAAGCTTTCTATAAGCTTATGCACGATAGATGCGTGCAGGTGATGTTAGGTTGCAGCAACATTGAGCTTGGAGCATGCAGCTATTTTCTAGAGCTTTGATTTTGACATATATATTTCCCTTTCAACATTGTATTCAAATGATTATATTAGTGGATATGTGATGATGATGTTGCCTTTATGATTTGGGTAAACTTGTGGTTATTCTTATTACTAGTTAAATGTACAAAAAGGAAAAAAAATCCTCCTTGTAGGATCCCAGGATCGAAAATCTGGCATATGAATGATAGGAGCCGAGAATGGGGTACTATGGAGGCTGTCGGCACAGGATTCGATGATCGAGATTCCTGTGAATCCGATTTCCGGGTTTGGGACGTGACATCGCCTAGCTCAACCCATGACGGGCCATAAAATTCTGAGCTTGAGCCAACCCAAAACTTTTAAATAGGACCCGACACAAGCCTACTCAAGCAAAAAAGAATTTTGCACGACATCCTTAACTTATAAAAGGGTCCATCGTAATGTGTATGTAATATCTACTCCGACTAGAGCAGGGCACAGGACAAACCAATTCAGTAATCTCGACTCGTCCAACTCGTTTAGACCCAACTCGACCCAAACCGAGTGGGTGAGTCGATCCAAACTCAAATCAAGTCAAGTACGGGTCACCCGTTAACTTAACTCAACTTGAAATCCAACTTAGTTCTGACTCGACTCGATCTGAAACCCAATTCGACTCAGGTTCGGGTACTATATATTAAAAAACTAATCTAACTTACCTACCTGCCACATGCCTGTCGCCCCCACCCGACCAGAGTCACCAACCTCAATCGGAGTCACCAACCTCTCTCCCTCCCTCCTCCTCTCTCGAGCCCAACAGCCACTCACCACCACCAGGCCACCCTCCTCTCTCTCTCTCTCTATCTATCTATCTCTATCTTTGTCTCTCCACTCCCTCCCTCATATACCACATGGCTTGACTGTCTGTCTGTCTCGACCCAATAACCACCATAGCTTGGTCGCTCGTCTTGACTCAAGCAACAGCCCGCTGCACCCACCCAGCTAAAATGTCTAATCACGGTAATTTCTAATTTTCTATAGTTCTATTTTCATGATTTTTATCTATTCATTTCAAATTTGGGGGTTTTGTGAAATTGGGGTTGATTAGGGTTGAATGGCCAAATTGGAATGGGTCGAGTGCGTTCGGGCTGAATGTGGTGCATCCTGGATGGATCGAGTGCAACCGAGCTAGGTACGGTGCATCTGGGCTAGTTCGAATGTGGTCGGGCTAGTCGTGGTGCATCCTGGCTAGCTTGAGAGTGGTTGGGGCAGGCTATGGTGTGTTCAGGCTAGCTTAGGTGTTGTTGAACTGGTTGTGCTGTGTCCAGGTTGGCTCAGGTGTGGCTAGGAAGGATGTGGACCATTTGGTGTGTCTAGGTTATCTTGGGTTGAACCATTTCTAAACCCTAAAGCTAATCCCCAAACCCAAAACCGAAACTCTAAACCCTAAACCTAATCCCTAAATGGCTAAACCTAATCTCTAAAATCTAAACCCTAAATGGCTGAACTTAAACTTAAATCCTTATTCCCCTAACCCCTTATTGCTTAGCTTATTATTGTGCATTAGACAATTAGCCTATTGTGATTTATTTTTATGAATTAAACAATTAGTGGTTTATTTTTGTGAATTATTGATTACATTACTTTTTTCTTAGCTTATTATTGTGCATTAGGCAATTCGTCGAGTGTAGTTTATTTTTGTGAATTAGACAATTAGTTGCTCATTTAAGGATTTGTATGTGTTTAGGCATAAATATATTGTATTTTTAGTGGCATACAAATCACTTTAAATTTTTCATTTTAGACAATTTAAGGTTAGATAAATAGTCTGCTTTCATATAACCTATTTAAATGCTCATGTCTGTTATGCGCTCCATCTCTCCATTTTTCTCTTAATAAATTTCTTTATTTTTTATTTGTCATGTCAAATATATTCATATTGCTTAGATATTTAATATGTAAATAAAATGAAAGATCAACTTATCTAAAGAGATATGGAGAGATACTATCAGAATTTCGGTGTGGACGTTTAAATGAGAATATGAAAGTATTATAATTTATCTAACGTTAAATGATAACTAATTTAGAATTTAGTATATACTTTTAAGCATTATAGTGCTAGTGTGATTTAGTATATTTCAATTAGTAGATGATCTTGGATGAAGGATTAAGTCTAAAAGATGAGGATTTTCCCATTGAGATTAGTGCCTTATAGAGTTCGATAAAAGAAAAAAAATGATCAGTAGTGTGGGAACATTTTGAAGAAATAACTCTAAAGAATGACATAATGAAGATATGGTGTAAGTACTAAAAGCCTCAATATGCTAAATAAATAGATGGGTTGAGAAGCAAGACCTCATGCTAATAAACACTTTCATTTACCCAATATTTGTTGGATCCATTGCAAGGTATCTTGTCCACCTATAAATATAGCAAGTACCATGTAAATGAGTTGACAACCAGATTTATTGTTGCAAATGAAAAGCTATTTCAAATGGTAAAGAGTCAATCTTTGGTCGAATTAGCTAGAGTCCTTAACTATAGATATAAAAAAGTCTCCCATACAACAATAAAGAGAGTGTGTATATATATAAGAGGGAGGTTAAGTTGAAAAGACAATTGTCATCGGCTTCCTGAATTAGCCTGACATCAAATTTGTAGACAACATTTAATGAACAAAAGGAGTATATGTCATTAACTTCCCACTACGTTAATGTCGAATGAAGTTTTTACAAAATAATTATAAACTTTCATTATCTTGTGCCTCTTCACACTAGTTTGATGATTTCAAACTGCATCTATAGATGCCTTATAAAGTAGGGCATTGAGAAGAAAATCTTATTGATAATTTTAGATAATGCCTATTTAAATGGCTTTGTGAGAAAAATTTTACAAAACCAATTTAGGGCCACCAACGACTTGTATTTCGATGGAAAATTATTTTATGTTAGTTATTATCACTATATCCTAAACTTGATTGTACAAGATTGGCTCAAAACAATTGAGCCAACAATCGAGAACATAAAAAAGAGTGTAAAGTACATACGGGGTCACCTTTACGATTAAGTACATGGCATAAGATCGTAAAATGATTGAATTTGTCATCTTAAAGAACGACAAAGCTAGATCTCATGACAGTTTGAAATTCAACTGACGAAATGTTTGATTCAATGATAGCTTTTAGGGATGCATTCTCTCACTATACAGAGTGTGATAGTACATATTAGTGGTTGCATTCTAATGATGATTGGACAAGAGCTTAACTAGTTTGCAACTTTCTTTCAATTTTTCCAACACAACAAAGATCATTTCAAGAAGCAAGTATCTAACAATAAATATATTTCTATAAAAACTTTGGAAAGTAAAGGATGTTTCGCACAAAAGCTAAAATGGACTAAACTCTTTACAAATAATGACTACAGGTATGAAGTTTGATAAGTATTGGTCTAAGTGCAATTTAGTAATGGCTGTTACGATGGTTCTTGATCCTCAATACAAAATGCTTATGATTATATTCATTTTTAAAAAGTTGTATGGTAAGAAGAATATCATTAAGGTTGATACGATTCATGATGTAATCAGAGATCTGTATAAATTCTATGTAGAAACTTTGGGGGTTGTAAAAGACAATACCAGAGGCCGAACTCCTTAGGTGGGTTCTGATTCTAGTGTTCCTGCACAACGAAACATGATCGACAATTTTATGTCTTTCATGGTAATAGTTGAGACCCAAATGTAAACAACTTATATAAAACTTGACTACTATCTCAAGAAGTTACTTATAAAGAATAAAAGTAAAAAAATTGATGTTTTAGGCTGACGAAAGTCAAAAGCTCATGAATCACAATACCATATGCTCTCATTAATGGCATGAAACATATAGTCAATTTTAATTTTAATTGTGGTGTCAAAATCTACTTTTAGCATGGGGAGTAGGGTTGTGAAATAATATCGAATCTCACTTACACCAAATCAATTAAAGCACTCAATTGTACATAGGATTAAATGCGACCAACCTAGAAAAACGGTAACTCTATTGATGATAAGTTTGAAAAAGATGAGAGTGAGAGGCAAGACGAGACAATACCTGCAACAATTGAATAAAGCAGGATGAGTCTATGCCTTCTATTTTCCTTGCATTTTCTTACAACAATTTCACAGTTATTATTTGTAAACTTGAATTGTAACATTTGATGGGTGGTTGAATATTTTCTATACTTATCAACTTATGTATTTTGTTTTATTTTTTTATATTTCTTCTCTTTTCATTTATATATTTAAATGAGTTAATGTTGCATAAATCGCATATGGTTGGCTGGTTGTGTTGGTTTATCTTCATTCATTAATTATTTTTATTACCACGATTTAATCAAATATTCTTTCATTTAAAATTTACACTCATGAATATGTCATCGAAAGATGATCCATTGGTAGATATTTGGGATAATAGAGCCAAAGTCTACTCTCAAGACGAAAAGATAAAGTTGTAATCCAAGTCATGTGGAAAACAACTTGTAAACAAAATAAATTAGTTAAAATTACATTTGTCTTATTGGAGAGGAGATGATGCCCCATGTAATAAAAATCCTCCAAAAGTCTGGTATCTATCTCGAGTCATTCTCGATTCAAATACAAAAGCATCCACCCCTTCCTCTACAGCCAATACAACCAGCCATAGAAAATATATGTGGTTAAGTAGAGAAATAACCTCCACACTTAGTAGAGAAGAAGAAGACATATTATTAAGGGAACAAGAAAATGAGATTATAAAGAAGTCATAAACAAAGTTTGGAATCGACATACATGACTAGACAATGTCAACCCCCTCCGAGAAAACATGATGCCGAAGTAGACACACATGTACAGGATATAAACCAAGTGATAAACTATCAAAGTTTCTTAAAAGTCTCACTTCATTTTATAAGTAGTTAAGAATCCCATACAAATAAGATTATAAAAAGATGTTGACAAAATTTGTTAAATATATAAATGAAAATGATAGAAAGGAATTAATTTCCACCATTTGATTTAGAAGAGTTAAACCACTATCTTTTACACACTTCCAATTCGAAATCATCTTAGAGTTCTCCCACAATCAAAGACGTAAAAAGAGAACTAAATAATGATTCTAGAGATGAATGTGGTGGATGGGATTATTATTATATACAATGTAACTTAGGTTACATGCTTAGAAATACATTCATCATACAAAGGATATTAAATGATTAAATGGTTTATATGTGCAACTCAATCTTAACATACTTTTGATCATGTTCCCTTCAATGTGTACAGAGTATTTATGTCATTTGGATAGGATGGAAGCACTACAAGAAATATAGTTTTTACCGACGAAAATATTTTTAATAGGTAAAGATGACTTTTACCGACGAAATTTATTTTCATCGGTAAAAGTTTACTTTTACCGATGAAATTTAATTTCATAGGTAAAAGCCATCTTTACCTATGAAAAATTTCATAGGTAAAGGGTGTTTTGAATTTTAAAAATCAAAAACTTTACTTTTATCTACGAAAATTTTTGTAGCTAAAGGGTGTTTTCAATTTTTCAAAAAAATAAAAATCGAAAAGTTTACTTTTACCTATGAAATAAAGACATCTTTACCTATGAAAATTTGCATAGGTAAAATCGAAAAGTTTATTTCGTAGGTAAACCCCACCTTTACCTACAAACATTTTCGTAGGGAAAGGGTGTTTTGAATTTTTGAAAAAACAAAAAATCAAAAGTTTACTTTTACCTATGAAATTATATTTTGTAGGTAAAAGCCGTCTTTACCTACAAAAATTTTCGTAGGTAAATGGTGTTTTGAATTGTTCAAAAGGCATAAAATAGAAAAGCTTACTTTTACCTACGAAATTAGATTTTGTAGGTAAAAGCCTTCTTTACCTACGACAATTTGCGTAGGTAAATGGTGTTTTGAATTTTTCAAAAGACAAGAAATGAAAAGTCTACTTTTACCTACGAAATATGATTTCGTAGGCAAAATCCATATTTACCTACGAAACATTTCGTAGGGAAAGGGTGTTTTGAATTTTTAAAAAAAAAAAATGAAAAAGTTTACGTTTACCTACGAAATCAAATTTCATAGGTAAAAGCCATATTTACCAACAAAAGTGTTCGTAGGTAAAAGCCATCTTTAACGACGAAAGTTTTTGTAGGTAAATGGTATTTTGAATTTTTAAGCGAACTTATCATTGAAAAGTGTTATATATGCCACTAAGAGTTTTACCTACGACACTTTTCGTAGGTAAAAATATTTCACAATACTTTTACCTATGAAATATTTCGTAGGTAAAAATCTCTTCTTTTTTTGCAACACAAACTTCCTGATATACACCTATTATATAATATATTTCATCATATTCACATTCATATCCATCTAAACCCAAACTACGTAAATCCATCCAAACACAAAATGCATTCATCCAAACAATCCTATGGAAAAAAAAATGAAAGGAGAGAGAACATATGAGAGGTAAAAGTATATGGATTCAAGCTGTGAGTACCTTACCCAACTTTCTATAAGGAGAAGTTATATGGGTCTTGGAATAATGTTGGTGACAAATCCACCTTTTCTATGAATATTATCATATTGTGTTAGGACATGGCTCCAAAAAATGAGATAAATCCAAATCTCAAATAATCTATATGCTATAAGAGATAGTGGAAATGGAAATAGATGCATTGTAATGCTTGAGATCGAGTATGCTTGCCAACAAAGCAAGATTTTCTTATTTGTTGCCATGTGATTATGCTACATTATTACATCAATCGGGTTCGGGTTCGGGATCGAGTTTAGGTTTGGGTTTTCAAGTTTAGGTTTAGATTTAGGTTAGGGAGTTGAGATTAGGATTAGGTGTAGGTTTAAGTTTAGGGATTTGAGAATACATTTAGGTTTTAAATTTAGGTTTACGTTTTAGGTTATAGGTTTAGGTTTAGGTATTAGGTTTAGGTTAAGGTTAGGTTACAGGTTATAGTTAGGTTATGGGTTATAGGTTATAGGTTAACGTTTAGGTTATAGGTTTTGGTTTAGGTTAAGGTTATAGGTTTAGGTTTAGGTTTAGGTTAAGATTTAGGTTTACGTTACAGGTTTAGGTTTAGGTTTAGGTTTAGGTTACAGGTTATATGTTATAAGTTATAACTTTAGAGAATTGAGAATAGGTTAAGGTTTAGGTTTAGGAAATCGAGTTTGGGTTCGGTATCGGGTTTAGGTTTCGGTTTTCAAGTTTAGGTTTAGGTTTAGGTTAGGGATTTGAGATTAGGATTAGGTGTAGGTTTAGGTTTAAGGATTTGAGAATACATTTAAGTTTTAGATTTGGGTTTAGGTTTTACGTTTAGGTTATAGGTTTAGGTTTAGGTTATAAGTGTAGGTTATAGGTTTAGGTTTAAGTTAGGTTATAGGTTAAGGTTTAGGGAATTGAGAATAGGTTAAGGTTTAGGTTTAGGAAATCGAGTTCGGGTTCGGGTTTAAGTTTAGTCTAAGGAGTTGAGATTAGGATTAAGTGTAAGTGTAGGTTTAAGTTTAGGGATTTGAGAATAAATTTAGGTTTAAGGTTTAGGTTTAGGTTTTAGTTTATAGGTTTAGGTTATAAGTTTAGGTTTAGGTTAAGGCTAGGTTATAGGTTATAAGTTAAGGTTTAGGTTATAGGTTTTGGTTTAGGTTAAGGTTATAGGTTTTGGTTTTAGTTTAGGTTTAGGTTTAGGTTTAGGTTTAGGTTAGGTTAGGTTTAGATTAGGTTTAGGTAGGTTTAGGTTATAGGTTATAGGTTATAGGTTATAGCTTTAAGGAATTGAGAATAGGTTAAGGTTTAGGTTTAGGAAATTGGGTTCGGGTTCAGGATCAGGTTTAGGTTTGGGTTTTCAAGTTTAGGTTTAGGTTTAGGTTAGGGAGTGTAGGTTTAAGTTTAGGGATTTGAGAATACATTTAGGTTTTAGGTTTAAGTTATAGGTTTAGGTTAGGTTTAGGTTTAGGTTATAGGTTATAGGTTATAGGTTTAGAGAATTGAGAATAGGTTAAGGTTTAGGTTTAGGTTATAGGTAATAGGTTTAGGGATTTGAGAATACATTTAGGGCCTGTTTGGCCGGCTGTATTAGATTTACTTAGGTGGGATGGAATTGCATTTGGTCCTATGCCAATTCCACTCCATGTTTGGGAAGAGTGGAAAAACTTAGAAGTAGGTTAGATGGAATTTTATTGGGTCTCGTGCCAATTTCACTCAATGTTAGTAAGTTGTGTAGGTCCCACCATGATGTGTGGGCTATATCCATGCCGTCCACCTATTTTTTAAGATTATTTTAGAGCATGGGCCAAAAAATCAAGTAGATCTAAAGCTCAAGTGGACCCCACCATAGAAAGCAATGGAGATTGAGTACTTAACGTTGAAAACTTCTTTGGGGCCACATAAGTTTTGAATCTGCCTCATTTTTAGGCCCATGCCATAAAATGAGGTTACAAAACAAATGAACGGTTTAGATATAACATATGTGTGTTATTCGAAATAGTTTCAAATGATGGTGGGTATATCCTTTCAATGTACCACCATATTACAAACAAAGCAGGGAATTAAGCCTATCCCATGGTAATAGGGAACAATCCTTGCCATGGGTAATAATTATTATTTTTGAATCCCATCCCACCTAATCCTTTCCAATGCAACTGGCCAAACAGGCCCTTAGGTTATAGGTTTAGGTTAAGGTTAGGTTATAGGTTATAAGTTTAGGTTATAGGTTATAAGTTATAGGTTAAGGTTTATGTTATAGGTTTAGGTTTAGGTTTTAGGTTTAGGTTTAGGTTATAGGTTTAAGTTATAGGTTTAGGTTAGGTTTAGGTTTAGGTTATAGGTTATAGGTTATAGGTTATAGCTTTAGGGAATTGAGAATAGGTTAAGGTTTAGGTTTAGGAAATCGGGTTCGGGTTCAGGTTCGGGATCGGGTTTAGGTTTGGATTTTCAAGTCTAGGTTTAGGTTTAGGCTTTGGAGTTGAGATTAGGATTAGATGTAGGTTTAGGTTTAGGGATTTGAGAATACATTTAGGTTTTAGGTTTAGGTTTAGGTTAAAGTTATAGGTTATAGGTTTAGGTTTAGGTTTTAGGTTTAGGTTAAGGTTAGGTTATAGGTTATAAGTTTAGGTTATAGGTTATAAGTTAAGGGTTTAGATTTAGGTTTTAGGCTTAGGTTATAAGTTTTTGTTTAGGTTAAGGTTATAGGTTTTGGTTTAGGTTTTAGGTTTAGGTTAAGGATATAGGTTTAAGTTATAGGTTTAGGTTAGGTTTAGGTTTAGGTTATAGGTTATAGGTTATAGGTTTAGGGAATTGAGAATAGGTTAAGGTTTAGGTTATAGGTTATAGGTTATAAGTTTAGGGATTTGAGAATACATTTAGTTTATGGGTTTAGGTTTAGGTTTAGGTTATAGGTTATAGGTTATAGGTTATAGGTTTAGGGATTTGAGAATACATTTAGGTTATGGGTTTAGGTTTAGGTTATAGGTTTAGGTTAAGGTTAGGTTATAGGTTAAGGTTTAGGTTATAGGTTTTGGTTTAGGTTAAGGTTATAGGTTTAAGTTATAGGTTTATGTTAGGATTAGGTTTAGGTTATAGGTTATAGATTTAGAGAATTAAGAATAGGTTAAGGTTTAGGTTTAGGAAATCGGGTTCAGGTTCGGGATCATGTTTTGGTTTGGGTTTTCAAGTTTAGTTCTAGGTTTAGGTTTGGGAGTTGAGATTAGGATTAGGTGTAGTTTTGGCTTTAGGGATTCGAGAATACATTTAGGTTTTAGGTTTAGGTTTAGGTTATAAGTGTAGGTTATATGTTTAGGTTTAAGTTAGGTTATAGGTTAAGGTTTAGAGAATTCAAAATAGGTTAAGGTCTAGGTTTAGGAAATCGGGTTCAGCTTCGGGATCAGATTTAGAATTTGGTTTTCAAGTTTAAGTTTATGCTAAGGAGTTAAGATTAGGATTAAGTGTAGGTTTAGGTTTAGGGATTTGAGAATACATTTAGGTTTTAAGTTTAGGTTTAGGGTTTTAGTTATAGGTTTAGGTTTAGGTTTAGGTTTTAGGTTTAGGTTAAGGATATAGGTTTAGGTTAGGTTTAGGTTTAGATTATAGGTTATCGGTTATAGGTTTAGGGAATTGAGAATAGGTTAAAGTTTAGGTTTAGGTTATAGGTTATAGGTTTTAGGTTTAGGGATTTGAGAATACATTTAGGTTATAGGTTTAGGTTAAGGTTAGGTTTTAGGTTATAAGTTTAGGTTATAGGTTATAGGTTAAGGTTTAAGTTATAGGTTTTGGTTTAGGTTAAGGTTATAGGTTTTGGTTTAGGTTTAGGTTTAGGTTTTAAGTTTAGTTTAAGGTTATAGGTTTAAGTTGTAGGTTTAGGTTAAGTTTAGGTTAAGGTTATAGGTTATAGCTTTAGGGAATTGAGAATAGGTTAAGGTTTAGGTTTAGGAAATCGGGTTCGGGTTCGGGATTGTGTTTAGGTTTAGGTTATCAAAGTTTAGGTTTATGCTAAGGAGTTAAGATTAGGATTAGGTGTAGGTTTAGGTTTAGGCATTTGAGAATACATTAAGGTTTTAGGTTTAGATTTTGGGTTTTATTTTATAGGTTTAGGTTATAGGTTTAGGTTTAGGTTTAGGTTAAGGTTAGGTTATAAGTTATAAGTTTAAGTTATAGGTTAAGGTTTAGGTTATAGGTTTTGGTTTAGGGTTAGGTTTAGGTTATAGGTTATAACTTTAGGGAATTGAGAATAGGTTTAGGTTATAAGTTTAGGGTGTTGTTTAGGTTAAGGGTGTGGTCCCTGTAAATACAGATATAAACACGACCTGTGCAAATGGTCAGGCCCCTCCAATGTTATCCATAGGAAATGGACAACTTCATCATGGCCATAACAGTGGTTCCCACCTTCCAGGGACCCCCGCTCATCCGGATAGCTCCGATGCACATCCGGGTCTGCTCCATTAATTTCGAGCAAATACATAAACACGGCCTGTCTAAATGGATATGCTCCTCCAATGTTGTCCATAGGAAATTGACAGCTTCATAATGGTCATAACAGCGGTTCTCACCTTCAAGGGACCCCCGTTCATCTGAATAGCTCTGATGCACATTTGGGTCTACTCCATTAATTTCAAGTAAATACATAAACATGGCCTGTCCAAATAGTCAGGCCACTCCAATGCTGTCCATAGGAAATGGATAGCTTCATCATAGTCATAACAGCGGTTCCCACCTTCTAGGGACCCTCGCTCAACATCCGGACAGCTCTGACGCATATCCGGGTCTGCTCCATCAATTTTGACCAAATATATAAACATGGCCTGTCCAAATGGCCAGGCCACTCCAATATTGTCCATTGGAAATGGATAGCTTCATCATGGTCATAACAACGGTTTTCACCTTCCAGAGACCCCTGCTCAACATCCGGATAGCTCTAATGCACATCTGGGTCTGCTCTATCAATTTCAGTGTTCACAAATTTTTTTCTTAATTTGTAGGTGTTGTGTTTCTTCCATGTCATCTAGAAGCATAGTCCCAATCTTGAAAATGTTGAAGATGGGAAGAAATAAAGAAAATTCTGAAGGTGAGAACCAAAATTACAAACTTAAACTGACGTAAGAAAACTTCTGAAGTAAAAAACAATCTGATAATAGATAACATACAACTGGTTGTACTAAATCCATTTTTTATGCTTCATAATTTTTAAGCCATTCCATATTCATTCCTTAAATTCGAAGATTTTTTTTTTGTTAGCTTGTTAGTGCACCCCACTATCAGATCACACTTCATTGTTAGCCACCCCCATTAGGGATCGTTACTAAGACCTCAGTGTTGAAACAAGGTATCTTTCACTCCTTGGTTAGATGATCACTGGATTTCCTCTCTTATCCGTTCTGTTCGGAGGGTATAAATCAAAGTACAGGGCTCATCATTTTTATTTTTATTTTTTAAAATCAGAAATTTTCCATTAACAGATACTAACTTTGCAGATTTGGAGAGGAGGTCAGGCTGACAAAAAATGTTCGACATTGATTTTTTTACGGATCTAAAGGGCTATAAGAAAATTGAAAGAAAGAGTAAGAATAGTTGATGAAAAAAGTGCACAAAAGATAGTTCAAAGTACCTGATATTGAGCCGTTATCTCCATATAGAACATTTTCATCTTGATTTTCATTTGTCACCATAATTATAAGCACATCTACATCTGGAGGAATGCAAACATTAGAGCTGGTTCATAACATAGTTTGATAAACAAGGACTATTTGAATGATAAAAGAAAATTTTGAATCATAAAAGAATCTAAAAATATCCTTCACTGAATCAATGTACATGCAACATCAATTTTGTTTATTCAAGAAGGAATTAATGAAATGATCCTACGTAATGAAGCAACTTTTAGTAGTGCATTTAGGAACTTAAAAAGTTAAATATTGAATCATATAGACTTAACTATCTGATTTAGTTAGAACATAGATTATAGAAGAGTTAACAAATTAGTGCTTCTTTAAGATAGGTTGAATTCAAGTTACAATGTGAACTTGAGAGTATTAGAGCCTGAAGACAAAAACACTTGGGAGCAAGCTAATAAACTAATGTACATTCAATTGAAAAGTGGTCAGACTAGATTGAATTTTTTATCTATATGTTGTTCTTGACATCCATTCAAGAAACAAGCAAAGAAAACCCCAATATGTAATCCACTAGCTCCAATCGCATTATTGTAGTAATCACTTGTTCCCTAAGAAGTCGTTTGGATGCATGGACAACTCCCTTAAAACAAAGATATCCTTATCAAAGGAGCCTGAATTGTCCTTACATGTAGTATTCACTTAAGCTTATACATTTGGACAAGGTAGTCCAAAAAAATGAATATGTTACCAATGAGGGTATGCTGGAATCCATCTATATAAGACAAGTGTCTAAAAAAATGTTCTCCAATACACATCCATAATTGCAAGCATAGTCTATGATATACAACCCTACATTAAATGGGTTGGATTTTCAGAGAGCATGTTCACATTTTAAAAGTGTAGTCAAAGGCATTTGGTGCACATGCCAAGGCATTTTGAGCAACTTGTGCCTCGCCCTAGCTGCAAATGAGGCTTTGTCCCCAGGTGAGTGCCTGGAGGAAGGTTCCTAGATGCACACGGCGGCTTGGGTGCCATTAACATAATGTTGTAAGGTATTGTTAAGGACCTCAGAGAAAGTTACTTTGGGTATTTTGACACCCATTAAGGGTTGGAAGACATCTTATAAACCACTTTGAGCACATTTCTCGATTTCTTTTAAGTAAAAGCTTTGATTTATGAAAAGTACCTCGTCTGTAATTCCTTAGGTTTTTCATCAACTCATGAGATCTTGATTTCTTTCTTCAATAGTGTTTTAAGCACTGTATTGGACTTCTTAAAAGCACTTTGAGTTTCCATATGTACCATACAAGAGAAAGAAGAGGAATTAGGGATTTTTGGGGGAATAGGAAAATTTAGAAGATGATTTAGGTATATTCAAAATTTGAATTTTAGTATTTGAAATATTTAGCGATTTTAGCAAAATGCAACTTCAGGTTGGGGAATTTGTGAAAATCAAGAAATTAAGGAAGTTGGAAATTATGATTTAAAATTGGTGAAATTTGGGATATGAGGGTTTTGAGCTAAGCAAAATTGGGAATTTTATGAAATTAGGATTCTTAGCATTGGAAAATTGGGGTAATTAGCAATTCTAGATTATGTGGATTCATTGGAATGTTTGAGTAGGTGTAAGTTTTTGGAAGTGGTATCTAACTCTCTCTCTCTCTGGTTAAAATTTATATTAGAGCTAAGACCATTACAAAATCGATATGTAAATATATAGAACATATATAATATAAAGTACATAAAAAATTCACTTCAATTTCTAGGTGTGCACCTAGGCATTTCAGGAGTTACATTGTCAGTTGCGCCTAGGGTGTGCTTCAAACATGATGTAACTACACTTTTTTTAAGCAACTTATTATTATGTATTGGCACATGTGCCACAGCTTGTGTCTTCAATATGTGCTCCTGCAATCATGTTTCAGTAAAAGGTTGTCTAGGTGGGGTCACCCAAATGAAAAATAGTAAAATCCATGGATAAGGCCGTGCATGCGTCCAAACACATAAATGGACATTCTTGAGTTGTTTGTGCATCCAAAGCCAGGCGCCAAAGGGTAATCTTATAATAATGAACATGATGAAATATTTGACGGTTTGCACCCTCACTAATCCTTGGACTGATGCTACCACAAATTGTTAGTGTGTATTATTTAAAGTAATTTTCCTGCTCTTGTACCTTTTGTAAATGGCTTTCTAATGAGAATTGACTGAACACAAATTTCACATGGAATTGGAAGATACATCCGTTAGTATGGTTAAAAGACCCAACTCAAGATATCCTTAAGTTTGCAATAGTTTGTGTCCTAAATGTTTATGCCACAAAATAAACCCAACTGAATTCACATTCAAAACGGAAACATACCCAAAAGGATTTGCTTCATTTAACAAGTCTAGTTTGTACATATTTTCTATACAAGACCCGTTAGCGTCACATATGGAAGTCTTGAGGCTCACCATCTTACCACTCTTAAATCTCATACCTCAAAGCTAGTTCAGGAGATAGTTCTTATAAATTTCCAAGGATTGCCACCCAAAATGGTTTTCTCGATTTGGCAATAAGAGAAAATGAGTAAGATTGAATTATCTTTAGATATTTCTGCAGGAGTGTTCCCAACTAAACCACCAGCATCTGTAAACCGAGATAGTGATAGCCCATACACCTAAGAACAAAGGAAGAAAAAGTGTAACAACTTCGTCAATAGGAACAATTAATACCCAAAACCAATATGCAAGCTACAACACAAAAGAAATTATTTTCAAAAGCCATAGTGATTTTCTTGGAGTACAAATCAAGCTTTCTCTATTTTTCTTTATGCATAATACGAATTTACTGTATGTTTTGTTTACTATTGATAGGAATTCTCTCGTGGAGACCCTATGAATTGATTGAAACCTCAGATTCATACTAAAACCACGATGATTCAATAAAGCACCCAAGATAAGCCCAGTAAATGTGTAACCATACCATCTTAGTGAAAATTTCAGAAAGGGAAGGAAAACCTTCATTGCATTAACAAATAATGGTCAAAGATACTACAAAAGGCTCAAATAGAAGTAGAAAGGCCAAAATAGCCTTTTCAAATATATAACTAATTAGGCTAAACTCCATCTTAAGACATAAGAACACAAAGTAAAATCCAGTTTAACTCTCCACCTCAAGTTCGAGTAAAAATCAAGCATTCTCTGTTTTTGTTTGGGCATAATACGGATTTACTATATGTTTTTTTTACTCTTGATTTGAATTCTCTTGCGGAGACCCTATTAATCGATCGAAACCTCAGATTCATACTAGAACCACGATGATTCAATAAAGCGCCCGAGATAAGCCCAAAGGTTTGTATGAACCTCTCTAAAGATCAAATCAATACGCCCGCAAATGTCCAAATATAGGTTAATATCATTCTCTTCTACTTGGCTACAAAACATATAGGTCGCAATGATGTTTTCTATAGTGGTGTTTTAATAGTTAAATTCTATAGGTTGCAAGTTTGTCAAGACTCAAGCAACGATTACAAAGCTTGAACTGCAAATGCAATGCATGTTATAATTTACAATCACAAGTATGATGTATAGATACAAGTATCAATCAACTGGTAGTCTGGTATCATCAACTATCAAGTATAAGCTCTGAGGCATTAGTAATAGGAGGTACCATCAAATACTGCTCAAAGATGCACATAGTTATAGGCTGGCTCAAGACCATCATCGGCATAGGGTAATGGTTCTCAAAATGTAATAACATATTCATTGAGACCAAAAATATGACTGTAGTATCTTGTATAGCCCAGAATTATGAAAATCCAGAATTTCTGATGGCAATGCCTTTTAAGGATCTTAATTTAATGGAGGCAATCATAATGCAGGCAGTTTGAGAATGGGACCACATCCAATTCTGATTTTTGACAATCCTCTTCAAGTTTCAACAAAAGAAAAATGACGAAGCATGAAATCAACGAGAGGAGAGGAGAGGAGAGAAATACCTACTACAATGGCCCCTCGCTACTGAAATGGTCGCCGATGTGCTGATCGGTTCGGATCCCTCCCTTTTTTGGATCAAAGAGAGAGAGAGAGAGAGAGAGAGAGAGAGAGAGAGAGAGAGAGAGAGAGAGAGAGAGAGAGAGAGAGAGATGATTGGACCTGATGAGGGCACCCAAGAGAGAGAGGGGATGGAGAGGATTAGAGAGAGAGAGGATGGAGAGGAATAGGGGACGAGAGAGAGAGAGAAGGGGGGATAGAGAGGAATAGAGAGAGAGAGAGGGTTGGGAGAGCGTCTATGCACTGGCGCTCCTCGTGCTTTGAGTTGTATGAATGGTTTAAAGGATGTCAAAGTTAAATAGGGCCCACTATGATGCGTGTCGACCATCAACACCGTGCATTTGATGGGCCCTCTTTAAATTATGGGATATCCCAAAAATCAGCCGTATACGGAACTTAGGTGGGCCATACCATCTAAAATCATGTGAAGAAATGGCTCAAATATATAAAAGCACTTGGTGGGGCCCACCTAAATTTTGATGCATATGAAACTTGTTCTGACTCCTCATCCAAGTGGGACACACATTATGGATGGTCTGGATTTGTGAACCACATCTCGGTGGGCCCAACAAATGATTATGAATATTTTAATGGTGGGTAATCCCTATCAACTTTTTTATGTGGTGTGGCCCAAAAAAGTCATGGATTGTCTTAATTTTTAAGCCTCAGGCCCATCATGGAATGGTACATCTGACTGATGGGGTAGATGTTCGACACCAGTGACCAAGTCTAGGAGCCCCACCATGTTTTAATTACAAAATTCACTCTGCTAATCAAATTTTATACTCAATGTTAGGTCTTGAGGTTAAAAAATCAACTAGATCCACAAATTAAATGGGCCACACCACATGAAATGATGTAAATGGGATGCCAACCATATATAGGTTTGTTTGTGCGTGGGCCACCATGTGGTATATATTTAATTAACTCCATTAATCAGGTTTACATTTCTAGGAAGCTCTTTCACAAATTGTGTTCAATCCAATCTCCACCATAAACATGTGTGCGTCTGGTTGGGCTTTCTTGCCATGAATTTGGTGAGGGACACAATTTAAGGTACCACCATAGACATGTATGGTTCATCTCAGGTGCTGGGCCATGGCCCAACTCACTTCAGCATGAACTGATAATTATCTTAGATGTAGCACATATACTATCACGCCCCAAACTCAAAAACTGGGCTCACAAAATTCTCGATCACCGAATCCGGTACCAACAGCCTCTGTAGTACCCCATTCTCAGTTCCCAGTGCCCATTCACCAAGTTTCGATCCTGGGATACTACGAGGAGGATTTTTAACATTAGTTTGATTCAGAATACGCATAATCAAAGGCATAACCCACAAAAAACAATCAAAAACTCCGTCACATTTTCACTATGATCAAAAACTTTATAAGTACAATGGGCATAAAGGGAAATACAATGATGATGAATAAAAACTCCAAGATGATCTGCTAAGTACTCTTGTCTCAGCACTGCTGCAGTCCAACGTCACCTGCATGCAATGGTCGTGCATAAGCTTATGGAAAGCTTAGAGGGTGGTGAAAGTGTGTACGCAAGGTAGTAATACAATTATGCAGTATCAGAGTAATGCGAAATATGCTGATGAATACATGAATACCATTAATCGTACCAAGGCCATGCGATGCAAGATATGAATGATGTCGGCCATATCAAGGCCATACAATGCGAGATACAACTCAAGCACATGAATCCTCATCTAAGTCCACATATCAATACATCTCAACTCTGAAATATCACCAGGGCCTAGTACACTCAATCCAGATTGCCGCCCCATCGTACGTAACAAGGTGAGTGAAAAAGACCTCACTATCTGCCTGCCAATATCGGGCTCAGCTCGTCAATAGCGGATCCATTCCTCAAGCTGGTCAAACTCAGCCTAACTTTGCCCCCTCCTCTCGGGTGGGTAAGGTCGCACCCCCTTCTTACCGATCACAACACAGTGGAAAGCATGGCTTCTGGTAATCGACACTCGACGATCATGCACCCACTAGGTCTAGACGTTGGAGCAACCTCCTGGTACCATAAAGGTTTAAGGACTTTCACGCAGGGATATCTATAACACCCAATGTAGAACAAGATTTTTAGTATCTAATCCTGCCAACCATGATATGCCTATGGCGGCTATGGCCCTGATGTCGCTAGGGCGTACAGTATACATGTCACACAATGCGAGATGCACGAATCACGCAATCCAGTCATACAATAATCATGCGCGTACTACGTGCTCATATGGGCGTCTCCCTTTACCAAGGAGTCTCTTAACAATCTGCTCAATGGTATGCTCTATGATTAATCACTCATCTCACCATAAGCATACAGATGATGCGTATTGGCATGTATTATGATGTTATGTTGTCGCATACTCACAATCGGTATCGATAACCAGCGTCAGTCTCGACAATCGGCATCGATAATCAGCATCGGTAATTGGCACCAATAATCAGGGTTGATAATCGGCACCAATAATCAGGGTTAATAATCGGCATCAGTCTCGACAATCAGCACGATAATCAGCATCGATAATCGGCACCGATAAGCAGGGTTGTTAATTGACGTCGGTCGTGGTTATGTTAAATCTTATAGCACGGAATCATCCATCTACGGTGAATGGGGCCCACTTATTTTGTTTAACCCACAAGAGAATGGGCCTAACCAAGCCTAAGGGAAGGTCACAGTGTGGACATCCAACCATCATTGCCCATCAATGTGGACATCTAACCAATATTATCCCCAAGGAGTAGCCTACATAGGGCCAAACATATAGTGGGCCCATGGCCTTATGTACAATCACAATGGGCCTCATTTACGTCACATAAGCCTCCTCATATGGGCCAACCTATATCTCATCGAGCCTCGAATATACAACAGGTGGGTCTCATACCTGGGCCTCAAACATATCACAATGGGCCTCTTATGTTAAGCGGGCCACATCACATGGGCCGCACTGACGGGCTTTATGTATATCAAATAGGCTGCACTGATGGGCCTCATTTATATTAAATTGGCCCCAACCTTATGCATATTTGAGATCCGACATATTCATAAGTTAGCATAAAGGTAAATGAAGTGAAAACAATATCAACTCTATTTGGAAACTACCATGACCCTTAGATGTTTGAACGGTGGATGTCACTATCTGCTATTTAAATGGTGGGGGCCCACTTGAACTTTAGATCTAACCCACTCCTTTGCTTACATAAAATGATATCTCGATATGGTTGGATGGTTTGGACACACCATATGCATCATGGGGGGCCCCACCGTTCAAACAGTGAACGGTGTAGATAAAGCACATACATCGTTAAGGCCCATGCCAAAGGGATAAAACACATACCTCTAGGGTGGGTCCCATCGTCAGAACCAATTGAATACATATGTGCGTCATGGTGGGACCCATAGGGCTCTGGATGTTAAGAGAGAGAGAGAGCAGCATGTGGTTGCTTGTACTAGCAGCATGGCTACATCTTAATTTTCTTTTTCCTTTTCTTTCTGAAAAAAACAAAGGTGGGTCCCACATAGGGCCCACCACAGCAGCATATATCTAATATAATATATATATAATATATCATATATATAATATAATATAATATATATTATATATCAGACGTCCAAGCCGTCCAAGGCCTGGACAGTACATACATCACGGTGCTGCCCCCATACGTGGGATGGGTCTCACCATCCCTAGATGGCACACGCGTGAGGTGTGGCCCGACACAATGGGTGGAGGGTTTGGATAAAACACATACATGATGGTGTGGCCCATCTGATGGATGGAGGACGAGGGGTGGGTCCCATGGTCCCCACCGTCAACTCACACCTCTCTGTTAGCCAGACCTCAACGTTGAATGAGGTATCTTTCACTTCGTCTGCCAGTTGAGCTATGGATCTAGATGTGTCAGGGAGGGCCCACACGGACATGGGCCCCACCATCCAGAAATGGTGGATGGTTTAGATAAGACCCATACACCATGGTGTGGCCCATCTGGACGGATGGAGGGAGTGGATGGGTCTCATGGACCCCACGGTCAATCCACACCCACGTCAGTACACTCATGTCAGTACACACTCCATGTTAACCACCACCACAGGGATCGATAACAAGACCTCCAGTGTTGAAATGAGGCATCTTTCGCTCGATCTACCACCTGAGCTATGGAGCTGGGTGGGCCCACGTTGGATCACACTTCACTGGCAGCCACCCCCACTATTAGCCACCTCAAGGTGGGCCCCCCCTATGGACGGTTGGGATGGCATATAAACATCATGGCATGTCCCACATAGATGGGGTCTACCAGTACATGACATGGATGATATACACACATTAGGTGGGCCATAATCATAGAAAGAGAGAGAGAGAGAGAGAGAGAGAGAGAGAGAGAGAGAGAGAGAGAGAGAGAGAGGCATCGGCGATGTCAGAGGTGATGGAGGGGCCCTGCCACTATAGGCCCCTCTTTGGTACAAAATATACATCAAGGTGGGTCCCAATATATATGGACGCTTAAATCACAAAAAAATACATGATAAAAAGGGAAAATGTGGAGTCCAAGATCACCCACCGTCTCCTTCTTCTTGCTCCCTTGGCTTCTTTAGTTCCTTAACTTTGATCACACTAGAGTTTCTCCATGAGAGCTTGGAAAGCTCATACATGGGATATTTTTGGTTACTTGGACGAGTGATTTGGGAAATGAGAGAGAGAGAGAGAGAGAGAGAGAGAGAGAGAGAGAGAGAGAGAGAGAGAGAGAGAGAGAGAGAGATGAGTGACGGAGTGATGGATGTGGTGAGTGTGGGTGTAAGAACTTTTTGACTTTTGAGGTAATTTGTGTAAGAAAGGGTATGGGCTTATAAGAAACTTTTGACTTTAGGGGTTGTTTGGAGAAGAGTGAGAGGTGATGGTGTACTTGACATGATGGGATTGATAGATGTGACAAGTTGTAGAGATTCTCTCAGAATTCGTACGTGTAGCATTTTCCTTAAACTGAATGTGGGCTCACATCTCTTGGCCTGGGTATCGCCTCGGTGCACGAGTCATGGTATCAGAACCGTGGCAACGGCACGATCGCTAGGGTGTAAGTCTCAGGTCGATCCGACTTTGGTTAACGGCATGCGTCTCAGTGTCACGCGCAAACGTTCGATAAAGGTCGAAGGTTACCGGAATTCGACCGGGAAGACTGCGGAAGCTTACAGAACGGTACGATCTAGGGTACGGGGCTTACATATATAGTGATTAGAATTTTTCATCTGGTGTGCCACAGGTTCCCTAATTGCCTGATATGTGTAATTTTTTTACTTAAGGATGCTGCTGGTGATTTTCTCAAGGACTGACTTGACCTGATGATCTTTACAAAATCTCATTCTATGTGAACGAGGCTTTAGTGGATCCTTGACTATGGGGCGTGGTGGGCCCCACAGTTAGGGATCCACCTAATCCGTGTCCATTCTCTGTGCATGTTTTTCTTTGAGGAAGTTGCCGATGATTTTCTTGTAGTATGGTTGGCCGAAAGGACGTGTTCTTCGCTTGACTTGCCAACCTTTGCATGAAAGGATATTAAAAATAAAATAAAAAATAAAAATTGAAAAATTTCCTTCCTGTCTAGGTACATAAACAATGGTACACGTACAATAATTTAAAAGTAGTGATACAGACAGCCACCAACCTATAGGGCCCACCGAAGTTGGGAAATGATAATATCTTGCTAGTTGCTATCTCCTGAAATTTCCAATATCTCGTGATGAGATGACTACGTACATTTTTTCCAATTAGCATGGCCCACTAGATGGACAGACTAGATCACTACATGCATATTTAGCACCAAAACAAGGACTTGACAAGTTACAACATTTTTGGATAGATGTCACTACCTTAACCATTCACTCATTCATACAATTAAAACAAGCCATGGTGTAATAATCACACCGGTCGGATGATCATAACCCTTTGAATGGAGCCAATTTGCTAACAACCATCCATTATTTGTGAGCCATAATTCACATGGTGCCCCTATCCATAATTGGCAATGGACCTAGATGGCTTCAAGTATAACCATCAATTAGGGCTGTCCAAGGGCCCTGGCTCGATTAGTCTGCTCTCATGTTTTGAACTACAAGTGACAATGTATTGGGTCAGCTAGAAGATTAACAGACCCAAGCTGTTCCTAATGAAGGTTGGAGTAAGCCAAATGGGTATGGGTCTATGTAGGATTGAAGCATATCCAACCTAACCCAACCCAACCATATAAATAACCAATGCAATAGGCTAGATGAACCAATCCAGCTCGGACCATATAGCCCAATGTTCCATTAAAGTTTGGGTCTCACTATTTTCATTCTCACTGTTTCCCCATAGTATGGCCCACTTCGACAATGGATCTATCTCATTTTTAAGATCTCATTCTATCATGGTTCGGAGAAAATGATGGACAGAGTATATATTACACTGTCATCATAGTTGGCCCACATTAATTCATATCTTCTTCTGTTTTCTCTGTATTCATATCTTCTTGATATTATGAACATGTTGGATGTCAAATAAACATTACTATGTGCCCAAGGAAGGTATCAACGGTGGAAATCATTATTCCACACTGTTTCGTGTGGCATGGTCCACTTGAGTTTTGGACTTACCGAAAATTTGGGATCATTGGCTTGTTCATTCATTTTTCGATATCATTTTAGAGAACTATCCAAAAAATTATTCATATCCAAAGATTAATTAAATGAACCCCACACCACAAATAAGGTGAACAATTTGGCTGCTCCCCCTGACACCATCCAATGGCTTGTGGTTGGTGCTCTGTGGGCCCTTCCCTGATGTATGTGTTTAATCCATGTCGTCCATCTATTTTTAAAAATCATCTTATGGCATGAGATAAAAAATGAGGCATATCCCAATATGAAATGGACCACATTAATAGGAAACAATGTTGAATGAGCATCAACCATTTAAAACATTTCGGGGGCCATAAAAGTCTTGGATCAAGATGATTTTTGTTTTTCCCCTTTACCTAGGCCTGTATGACCTAATCAACAAATTGAATGTCAAATAAAAGGTAAAGTGGGCCATAAGAGGGTTTTAATGATGGATAACCAATTATTATTGTTTTTATGTGGTGTGGTTGGCCTGATATTTATTTACCAGGCAATGGTTGATGGTCGGTGCTCTGTGGGCCCCACCATGATGTATGTGTTTCATCCACGCCGTCCATCTATTTTTATAGATCATTTTATGATATGAGAGAAAAAATGAGGTATATCTAAATCTCAAGTAGACCACATTACAGAAAATAGTGTTGGATGAACGTTTACCATGAAAAATGTTTTGGGGGCCATAAAAGTTTTGGATCAAATTGATATTTATTGTTTCCCTTCATCCAGGTCTTTATGACCTAATCAACATATTAGATTTCAAATAATAGTATAGTGGGCCTTAGGAGGATTTTAATAGTGGATATCCAACTATTATTGATTTCCTATGGTGTAGTCCACCAGAGATTTATATACCTATCATTTTTCGTACTAAGCCCTAAAATGATCTCTAAAAATAGATGAATGGAATGGATGAAACACATACATCATGGTGGGGCCCACAGAGCACCCACCACCAGTAGCCAATTCGCCTCCAAAACTAGGGATTTCATACGGTCTCTCTCTCTCTCTCTCTCTCTCTCTCTCTCTCTCTCTCTCCGTTCCTATTCAGAGCATTCCCTAAAACCTTCTTTCCCTAATCCTTTGTCTCCCTCCCGATCTCTGCTCCATCTCTCTTTCTCCTCCCTCTCTCTTCAATGCCTCAACCATGAAGAAACAGAGGCTGTGAATGCCCTCTTCTCTCTCTCTCTCTCTCTCTCTCTCTCTCTCTCTCTCTCTCTCTTCATTACAGCAATCGTGAATCTCCTATCCGAAGAAACTCACGCCATGAAGCTCCTCTCCATAGGTTTGATATCTTCTTCTATTTGTATCTCTTTTCCTGTCTTTCAAATTTGATATACGCTGTCATTTGTGTAGAATTTCTTTGCCATACATGTCGTGGGTCACACCATAGAGATTACCTGGGCCATGGTCCACTTATCAGGTGAGATACCCGGCGAAATCAATGGACAGAGGATGGTCTGACTCAATGTACGGGTTTGGCCCCCTTGATGAGTAGATTCGTCTGGTTTTCTCCATGGCTCAGATGTTCTGCACAAGTGTCATGTTTGATTGAAGGAAAACATTGTATGTGAAAGTTCTCATACAACGTTGTATGTGAAAATTTCTCTGTATTGATTGTTTGATCACTGACGATGTCTAGAAATTATTTTTTTCCATGGATTTTTTCCTTCATTAATTTTTTTATTTTTTTATTTCATTTATTTTCAGTAATTTGAGAGTTCGAGAACGATATTTGATAACATTGTTACATTCAAATAATGAAAGTTGATTGAAAAATAATGTAGGTTCTTTGCTATTGAATTTGAATTGGTGCTGGGAATTTGTGGGCCCTGTATAGCAGCGGACATAAAATTGTCCACCACAGCCTAGGATTTAGTACATGTGGGGCCTATTTGGTGTTTTAGAATATTGTTCTGCTAGGTCCCACTATTAATGGGGGATTCCCTCAAATTTCTCTTCAATCAGGATGTTCGTTAAGGCTTGCTAGTCCAGTATGCACCTTGATGAAATATATCTGAGCCATGCGCAAATCTGTGTGCACCTTGATGAAATGGCTTGCTAGTCCTGTATGCACCTCAAATTCTCTTTTTAAACTTAAAATCTGATTAGTCCACACACACAGAGCAAAAGGAAGAAGAAAGATAGATAGTTTTATTGCAGTGTGGGATCCACTTAAGATTCAGATATAACTCTTTTTTAGGCTCTTTCCCTTAAATAATGATCCAAGTGAATGGACCACATGGCTAAAATACATGCATCATTGTGGGGTCCACCAAGCACCGTCCAGATCTCTAATACATAATTACCATTAGCTAAAATGAGACGAAGTCATTTTTAAGTGGCTGCCAAATAGGGCCTTGGGTTTTGGTCAAAACCTCAGTAAACATTTCTGCATGTTTTGAAGGAAATAAAGAAATGAAGTCTGGGCCATTAAACAAAGGTAAACCATGTTGATAGAAACCAATCTACTTAGGCCCCTATTTGGTAGACACCTATAAATGAGTTCATCTCATTTTAGTTTACCACCATAATGTATCAGAGGTCATATTTTCTGTTACATACTTACTCTTATTGTGAACTCATTATTCATTATAGATCTAGATTTCTAATACATAATTAGTCTTAACTAAAATGAAATGACCTCATTTTTAGGTGCCTTCTTGGAACTGACCATGATATTCATATGCCCTCCAAACCATTCATGTAATTATTACCTCTCAAATAAACTGCAAGAATAAATACCATTATGATATTTATCCCCACTTTTTTGTGTGGCATAGCTCACATAAGTTTTGAGTATACTTGATTTTTAGAATTTTGTCCTACTGTAGTTTTTCAAAACAGATGTATTCCTGATTTTTAGAATTGTCCTACTGTAATTTTTCAAAACAGATGAACAAAGTTAATTTATCACAGACATTTCTATGGGCCCTCACACAGCCCCAAGCAGAGACATCACATTGAATCCACTCTGGATTTCAAATCAATTTGGGTGTGTACCCTGTCATTCTTGTTTTAGGCCCACAAAAGTACATACAACTGCATTATATGTGGTGATATCGCTATGTACCGGATACTACCTGCTAGCTTTAAATAAACATCAAGCCATTGTTTTTTAATAGGAAGGAAAGATAAAACTGTTTCGTATCTGACAATACTTACCAACTCCACCCTTGATGCCCTTGCATCTAGCCATTGAATATCTAGTCCTTATATTGAATGGACTATTATTTTATTTCCTCTCCAACTCAATTAAATTTTCATTTGGGAGTTCTTTTCCTTAGGTTCATCCATGGTGGGGCCCATTCAACCAACGAATACATATTAACCCCATGTGCAAAACCCAAGTAAAATTGTACATATTCTCGGGTCGAGCATGGTATGGTAGATCTTAATTCAAATGAAAGGTAGTGGTGGCCCACCAAGGGTTCATTCCCTCACCCTACACCTATTAAAAAAATATGTTATAGTGTGTTACTCAAATCACTAGATCTAAGCTTTGGCAATAAACAAAAGTAAGGATCCAAGGTGTTTGAAAAACAACAGTTGCCACAACAGAATAGTCTATCTATATAAGCCACATCCAGAAATCCCTTAGCTGAATAGATCTATCCAAAATAGCCTATCTAAACAACTTTGATGGTAACCAAATGGGCCCTAAAAGTCCCAATGAGTTCTGGAATTGGTTTTTTCAGAAATTTTCTAGTAGAGAAACCTAGCAACTGTAGCTGCCTCAGTCGAAATGATTGTGGACTCATCATCTCTTACATAGAATTATATTATGTCTATTCTCGAAGACTAACTTCTTGAAGATTAACAATTAATTCTCAAACAACAATGCAATATCCTAATATAAATAGTAAGCAGTATGATAAGGAATCCTCTAAAAGGCATGGAGTACCCATCTTTATAGGATAGAGTTACATAGGGTTGTGGTGCAGGTGTACACTTTCGAGTCATATGCCAGAGCACTTACTCCTTTTTTTAACACCTAACCTCCACACAGGGACACATTGAGAATCTTATAATATTACTCATGCAAGGTTGTCTCATTTTATCTTTCGTGCATGATTAGATGACTTATCTAGCAATGTGCCAAATATCGCCAAGATTATGAAGATCTCTAGATAAAATCCAGAAAAATATAATAACTGATATTAGCACAAGATTTTTTAAAATATCAGCGGATTTCAAAATATCAATTTTTATTGTGAGTCTATGGGGCTTTAGAAAGCTTGATATGGAAATTTTCTGTCCTCTGGACTATAAAGTCCAGGATATATGGAATCTAAAGGGACATAATTTCCTTCCCAGAGAGACGCCCATTCACTATAAACAGTTTTCCCAATGATATCCCAAGAAAACCTTAAGATTCAAAATTACCAAGACTAAGATTTCTATGTCATCTACGGCCCTGTAACACGTGATTAGAGGGGTCCATGAGTTTTATGATGGAGGAGGGTGCAATTGGAGAATTTTAAACCAATAACTTTGGTTGGTAGTCAATCTAAGATTGTAACACCCTGAAAATCGGGGGTCGTGTATAAACTCAACTCCTGAGTTCCAGACCGTCACTTATGCAACAAAAATGATTATGATTCAATGTTGTCTGAGTTAAAGCATTCACATGAGTAAAAGTATACCAAAACTGCAATTCATACTCCAGATCTAGTGATAAAAGCAAGCGGAAGACTAAAGAATATATATATCACTGTATGGAAAACAAAGTAGAACTCGACTGTCTCTAAAGTATGAATACATCTCTGAGTCTCGTATACATGTAAATAAACAAAATCAAAATGTCAAAAGTAGTCCCACTGAGAAGTCCCGTCAATCCAGGCCGCCTAAGCAAAGCTGTCGTGGTACTGCATGTATGAGAACTCGTCCTGGTCCTCATCATAGTCCGGCTCTGCCTCCTAAATCGCTGCCTCACCTGCATCTAAGACAGGATCTAGTGGGTGTTGCAAACACCATCCCGTAACGTGGGAATGAGTAGCTAACTCCATGGAAAAATAGAACAAGGATTAACATGTTCTCAAATCAATCATGCAATAATAGTAAAGCAGTAAATCAAACAATCCTAATACTGTTGTTAATGCAATATGACATGACGTGAAGGATGCCCTCACCGACGATCTTCCTCATACGGCACCATCTTACAACCGCGGCATGCAATCATCACACAGTGCTACACATCTTCCAGGCACATGCAATGTAATGGTGATATGATTTTTGAGTTGTTATTAGTCCATTCAAACAGCAGGATTGGAAAACTAAGGTATTTCCCTTATATCAATCCCAACACAGATCGTGTCTAGGGTCATCACTCCTAGTAATCTCATACGATGTATATTTTATAGGTCGCTGTAAGGGCTGCCAGGGCTGTTGCTCGCACTCGTTGCACCGCTCCCCCATCACCTTATCAATACAAGCCTACTGTACTCTCACTGCTACGGAAGGGTAGTTGCCTCCCGTAGACTCAGAATACACTCGCGGTCACTACAAAGGACTCATTGCCTGATCAGTGTAGGCCGACAATAAGAATATAGTGTCCCATACCACCATAATCTGCTCACGAGTCATAGGTGCTCACTGGTCACTACGGGGAGGTTTGTGGCCCCAGCGTAGGCCGACAGCTCGACCACGGTGTCCCATACCACCATGCCCGGCTCATGAGTCTTCGTGGATCAAGGTACCATGGTTAACAGGGTTTGCAATGGTAAGTTCAATACCCTAGGTTCAAGTAGTTATGACTCATACAGGGTGAATATACAACGGCCAGTCGGGTTACTTGACGGGCTCGACTAGCACGAGCGCATCTCAAGTCGAACAACATGAAGTGCATAAAACACCTCGTGTGGCCTAACCACTGCCACCAACTCTAAAACACGGCTCGCGTTCATCGACGCGTCGTTCGTGGCAAAGATAAGCCAACCACGAACTTTCTCGGTTGCCGACTGCCTGGACTAGGTATAGTCCCAAACAATTATGAATCCACATCAGCATTCATGTAAGAGTAATGGAAATAAAATACAACCATGTGAGCATGTTAACACATGTTATAACATACAACTTAAGTAAATCTTCCAATGCATGCATTTCACACATATAATGAAATCATGCATATAGCCAACATGTAAGAAACCATTTACATCAGCATATTAATTGAGAAATCAATCTCAAACTAATTCATAATACCATTTAATTCAATACATACTAATACAAGCATTTATACAAACACTTACACTACACACTTAAGTCTACATATAGTATGTCGACTCAAAGTACGTATTTAGGCGAATCTCTTCGCTAAACTAATTATGCACGTATTCCTAATATCCTAATGCGATAAGAAGCCATGTCAATCACATCAGGAAATTATGGATGAAAACAGTATTTCCTACAAATGACTAAAATGCCCTAAATCTCATATTCTTCGTCTACTTACGAAACAGGAAACGGACAGCATGTTGTACATGTCAAATGGCGTTGCCGTCGATAATCTACTATTAAACGACATTGAAAGTGTTGGAAACAGTCAATCAAATCGTGTAAAATCCGCACTTTTTCTCCTACAAGTGTATTAATTCGAACGGAACGTATACGCTTCGTCTACGGTAAATAGGCAACCCAATGTACAAGATGCATCAGCTACTTAGCTATGGAAACTAAGGAACCTCAAATCAGCAACTATTTAAGGTATTTTCTTGCCTAAAAACGCGGTGAAATCACCGACAAAGTGATTGGAGCATGTTGCTTAGGCAAGTGCAACAGGTGGCACAAGCGGCAGGAAATTTCCTTCCACTCACTCTCACAAACTCTCACTTTCTCTCTCACTCTTGCTAGGGTTTCTAGCAAATTCGGATGGGTGAGAGGAGTGAGCGTTTCAAGCCCTTTTATAAGCCCAAACATGCCTAAAATAGGCTTAGGAACAATGTTTACTTAAGTTATATCCAAATCGGGGTTGTTCCGAACCAAAAGACCATTTCTGTTGGTCCCCTGGCCGAACGCGATCGGACTTAAGTTCACACATGTCAGATGTCGCTCACATCCCGTTTTCAGACCAGTAGTGCTCGTAGATCGCACGTGGCGGTCTATTTTCAGTTTAGCGGTCACCGCACGTAGATCAGGTCTGCAAGTCTCATGATATGAAATAGAAATTTTTCCTGATCCCAGGGTGTAATTTGGCTGAATTCTGACGGTCAGAATGCTTAATACTGATGCATCAATTCGTGTGCCAGATTTAAATTTCAAATTCCAAATCTAACCCTATTCTCACTCTCTTCAGTCCAAGCTCAATGAAATAGCCTGCGAATGTCGGTTGGACTTGATTTTTGAAATGATTGTCAAGTCCGGCTAGGCAATTCTAACGGTCTAAGATTGTAGGTATTGGACTTTCGACGCGCGGTCTAGATCCAATACAAAGTTTCAAAGAGGTCCAGAGAACAAACCGGCTTAGAGTTTGATCCGAGGTTTTAGAGTATTATAGCGTCATTGGTTCTACTCGCTTTGGGTCTTGTAGAACGTATTTAAAGTGATCAGGGACTATTTTCCAGCTACTCCATCGTTGCGCTAGCTAACTTACACTTATTTTCTAAAGGAATTAATCCTACGCGATTTCTGGTCGAGTTGCTACTCGAGCCCAAGTACGAATTTTTTTCAGGGCGTTACAATCTACCCCCCTTAACAAATAATTTCGTCCTCAAAATTTGTGCCTTTTCATACTCCTCGAGAAGCTGTGGGTAGTTCTTTCTGATCTCGTCTTCTGTCTCCTAGGTAGCCTCTTCCTCAGAGTGATGCGTCCACAATACTTTCACAAGGGGAATCACCTTGCTACGCAGTACCTGCTCCTTCCTGTTTTGGATACGCGTCGGTCGCAGATATATGTAACATCCTCACCTAACTGCACCTGCTCCCATCTGATGATATGTGAAGGATCAGAAACGTATTTCTTCAGCATAGAAACATGAAATACGTTGCGAACGCTCGCGAGAGGCGTGGGTAAATCCAAACGGTACGCCACTGCTCCCACACGATCGAGGATTTGGAATGGACCAATGAATCGTGGTGCCAGCTTCCCCTTCTTCCCGAACCGAAGGACTCCCTTTATAGGAGAAACTCGCAAGAATACATGATCCCCAACCGTGAACTCTAGCGGCCGCCGTCTCATATCGGCATAACTCTTCTGTCTGCTCTGTGCTGTGAGAAGTCGACGTCTAATAATATCAATCTTCTCTGACGTCGCCTGCACTAACTCTGGGCTAATCAAGCTACGATCACCGACCTCTACCCAGCAATGCGGTGCGCGACAAGGTCGCCCATACAACGCCTCGTAAGGTGTCATACCGATACTCGCATGGAAGTTGTTGTTGTATGCGAACTCCGCATATGCAAGACAATCATCCCAACTGTCCTTGAAGTCCAATGCGCAAGCTCGCAACATATCCTCTAAGATCTGGTTCACCCGCTCTGTCTGTCCGTCTGTCTATGGGTGGAAAGAAGTACTGAACTTCAACTTCACACCCATAGCCTCCTGAATGTAAGTCCAGAAAATAGATGTGAACCGCGTGTCTCTGTCCGACACGATCTCCAACGGAACTCCATGCAGACGCACGATCTCTCTGATGTACAGTCTAGCCAGCTCGTCTGCAAAGTTCGTGACTCTGATCGGTAGGAAGTGCGCCGACTTCGTCAGACGGTCGACGATCACCCATATGGAATCATGTCCCTTCCTCGTCTTCGGTAGCCCTGAAACGAAATCCATGGAAATGAAATCCCACTTTCACTCTGCGATCGGCATAGGCTGCAAGAGTCCAGGTGGTCGGCGATGCTCTGCCCTCACCTGCTGGAAAGTGAGACAACGGGACACGAACTCTGCTATGTGGGTCTTCATACCTTCCCACCAATAGGTCCTCTTCACGTCGCGATATATCTTCATACTGCCTGGATGCATGTGAGTCTGGTACAATGCGTAGCCTCGAGAATCTCTCGTCTCAAGTCAGGGATATCTGGGACGCATAGGCGGCCATGATAACGTAAGCCCCCATCCTTGCCAACTCACCACTCGGCGTCTGCATCATCACTGGTCTGCTCTCGAAGCTCAGTCAGATGCGCATCATCCCTCTGCGCTTCGATGACCCGATCATCGATCTGAGATCGCACCTGCACATGTACGATAAACTCATACGGCTCCTTTACAGTGAGTTTCTGCTCAAAGTCTCGCAAAAACTCAACCATATCCCACTCAGCAACCATCAGCGGAACCGCAAACTCTATCGCCTTCTTGCGGCTCAACGTGTCAGCCACAAGGTTCGCCTTCCCAGGATGGTAAGAGACTTCGAACTTGAAGTCCTTCAAAGTCTCCATCCATCGCCGCTGCCTCATATTCAAGTCTCGCTGCGTGAATATGTACTTGAGGCTCTTGTGGTCACAAAAGAGTTTGAGCTCCTCTCCATAGAGGCAATGTCTCCAGAGTCTCAGTGCGAATATGACGGCTACCAACTCTAGGTCGTGTGCAGGGTAATTCTCCTTGTGCTTTTTTTAATTGTCTCGAGGCATACAAAATTACCCTGTCCCTCTGCATAAGGACACAACCCAGACCAATGCTAGACGCGTCAATGTATATAGTGTATCTAACCCCTTGCTCTGGCAATACTAGCACAGGGGCAGACGTAAGTCTGTCCTTCAGCTCCTGAAAAGCTGACTCCGCCTTGTCATTATAGGCAAACTTCACGTCCTTCCATGTCAACTGAGATAAAGGTCTCACGATCTTCGAGAAATCCTGAATGAAGCGTCGATAATAGCCAGTGAGACCTAAGAAACTCCTCACCTCAGTGACAGAACCAGGCTGCTCCCAGTCCTGAACTGCAGCTACCTTAGACAGGTCAACTGTCATGCATCCTTGGACACCACGTGTCCCAGGAACTCACTTCCTTCTTCCAGAAGTCGCACTTCTTGCACTGTGCGAACAACTGATGCTGTCTCAGAGTATCGAGGACCAAGCGTAAATGCTCCTCATGCTCCTCTCAACTCCTGGAGTATACCAAAATGTCGTTAATGAACATAACGACGAATTGATAGAGGAAAGGCCGAAATACCCGATTCATCAGATCCATGAACACGGCTGGTGCGTTCGTGAGACCGAACGACATCATAAGGAACTCATAGTGGCCAAAGCTGGTCCTGAATGCTGTCTTCTGCACGTCCTCATCCCTGACGCGCAACTGATGATATCCTGACTGAAGATCAATCTTCGAGAAGTATTGCGCTCCTCTCAACTGATCAAACAAGTCATCGATCCTGGGTAAAGGGTACTTGTTCTTCACCGTGATCTGGTTCAGCCTGTGATAATCATTACACAATCACATCGAACCATCCTTCTTTCTTATGAACAGGACTGGTGCTCCCCAAGGAGACACACTAGGCCGTATAAGGCTAAGCTCCAACAGACCATCAATCTGCGTCCTCAACTCCTCCATCTCGTACGGTGTCATGCGATACGTCGGCAGTGAGACAGGCGTGGAACCAGGCACTAGATCGATAGTAAAATCAATCTCTCGTCGAGGCGGCAAACCAGAGATCTTCTTGAACAGATCCCCAAAATCACAAACAACTGGCGTATGCTCAAGTATCTGGGCACCAACGTCTCGTAGTAAAGTAGCGTAACTAAGTATGCGGAAGGGGAGATTTACCCACACTGAAAATGTAAAGGATGCGCCCTCTAGCTCGTATACAGTCACAATACGAGTCTCGCAGTCAATCTTGGCCCTCGTTGCAGTCAACCAGTCCATGCCAAGAATGATGTCAAGATAAACAAGATAGGGGTCGACGACCAGATCAAGAGCCATCGTCTTGCCCCCCAGATCGACCAAATAGCCCTCACACATTAGGGTGGCATCTGTAAAGGACCCGTGAGCTGTATAAACTCGCACCTCATCCATCCTAATAGTCGGTAACCCAATGCGCCTGACTATGACACGTGATATCAATGAAATCGTGGATCCTGTGTCCACCATCACAAGAATAGGAATACCTCCGATGTGGGCAGTGACCTCAAAGGCCGAATGCTGAGAAGTCTCTGTCGCAGCTGCCTCAGCTGTTAAGGCGTACACCCGTGCCTATTATGGCCGGTTCGGCCGCTGTGCCATGGGCCGTAGAGGCGGCCTGATCTGAGATACCAGAGGTCTGAAGGAAAGGTGCGCAGGAGCCAACCATAAATGCAGTGCTGATATAGCATGTGAGCGTGTACGGTCGATCTTTTACGGCGGCGAGAACCCACAGTCTTGCATCCGAGTAAAATAACTCTACGCTAAGTGGCCCGATCTCCCACAATATGTACATAATAAATCGGGACACCACATCGGGGGTACTGGCACTGTAGCCCTAGAAGGAGGGTCGGCACGAGGCTTCTTGCCCAAAAAGGGCCTGTCCTATAGCTTTGGTCATGGCCTAGGAGCAATAAGGCCACGAGATCGTGTAAGTCGATCCACATCCTGCTCTGCCCGCATGGACATGTGAATCAGCTCTGCATAGGAGGGAATGCTCACGCAACAAATCTTTGACCAAATATCCAGTCGCAAACCCTCTGAAAAGCGCCGTATGCGCATCTGCTCATCTGACAATATAGTCGGGACGTATTTTCCCAACTCAGTGAACCTATGCTCATACTCAGTGACTGTCATGCCTCCCTGTCTGAGGCATAGAAACTCATTCTCCCGATCATGCCTATACGTCTGGGGTAGTATTTCTCGTGAAAATGGAACTTGAACACTGCCCAGGTCCATGTATAGTCAGTGGCAACGGTCCGCAACACACTGTCCCACCACAAGCTTGCCTCCCGCTCGAACAAGAACGTAGCCAACTCGACCTGCTCAACCTTTGAACAATGCAGCATCCGTAGTATCTTCGACACACGGTCGAGCCAATACTCGGCCTCCTCGGGTCTATGAGAACCCGTAAAAGTGGGAGGCCGTAAGCGCTGGAATCGCTCTAGCAAGCTCCGTGTGTCTGCGGCGTTTTTCGCAGGGTAAGCAGGTGGTACAGGATGAGACATGCCCTCATCCTGAGCATAAGTATAGGCATCCTCAACTGGATGCGCAGGTGCTGCAGGTGGAGGCACACTCCAACCCTGGGCTAGAGCCCCCACTATGGTAGTCAGGAGCTGCTGCTGCTGCTGCATCATAACCATCATCTGCTCAAATCTATCTGGAGGTGGAGCAGGCTGTGGCATGTACTGCGTCGAGGAAGACGCACGGCACTGCTCTCTGACAGGCGGTGTGAAAGGCGGTGGTCCAACTGCAAGACCAGTAGTAGGCTGAGACGCACGTGCTGTCTCAGGAATCGGGCCCACAGCAGGGTTCGCATAAGCATCAGGCTGCGAAGGAGCCTGATCCATAGGCTCACCCAATGTAAGCCGAGTTGTGCTCCGTGTAGCCTTCGACGGTATTCCCTATATTCAAAATAGGGCGCAACCTTGTCAGTCTCAATAGCACAAACACACCGCAATCATTCACATAAAGAGTCAAAGGCATTTCATGCATTTCATTTAATCAAAATTATCACAATACAAGGGATATCTCCTTACAAGCATCATGACAGAAAGTACATAGGAACTAAGACAGTTAAAGTTACAACAGCAACATAAGTAAAGCACTAGCCTTAACAGGCTCATACAACATCAAGCAGGAAATGACTAACTACTACCAAACAACATCTAAGATCTCATCGCTAGTCTGAGTTGGGTGACGGAGGTGGAGCACCCTTATCCTGTAAGCAGCATATGATCGCCTTCAAGGTATGAGTCACCTTTCTGAATTTCCTCTTCATAATGGCCTTAGTATCCTCGACCTCAGCCCGTAGTTCCTGAACTTTTCTTCACAAGGTGACCTGGCTCTCCTCAATTCAGGCAATGCGATTAACACCAGTAGCCTGAGTAGAAGGAGGGCTCTCATCTGAATCCTGAGCCTCCTCTTCTACCTCTTCCTGGACTTCTTCCTCAACTTCTGCTCTAGGTTCTCCCTCTCTTGGATCCTCTTCATCATCAAAATCGTCCTCGCTATCCTCCTCAAGCTGAGTCTCACGGTACTGAGACCCGATCTTCATCTTGACCATGGTAGACTCATCAATGCTGTGAATTGAAACTAGCAACTCCGGCTCAAGTCTATAAGCAAACTCAAGCGCGTTCTTGCATATAAGTCGGCCAAAAGGAAGCGACTCAGACGTTCTTCTTGATTTTGCTATGAGGATAATCTGTCACAACACGAAAGTGGCCATACACACATTCTCTCCCTGGGCCACCTGATACAAGAAATCAACCATAAGGCGCGTACACTCAATGCGATTTGTCGACCTGGGATACACGTTGAACGTACAAATGTGGTGCAGCAGGCGTAAATCATCAGACATATGAGACGCCTTGAGGCTATTGTTAGGCTGCCATGGAACCAGACTACCACATAAAAACCTGGTACGGCGATCTCGCTCACACCTACTCCTCAAATTCTTCGCACTGGGATGAACATCACCAAGAGGCACGTTCAGAAGTCGCGCTATCAACCGAACATCGATCGTAGCCATCCGGTCTCTACCAAAAGGAATCTTGAACTGTAATGGCTCCAGTGTAGGATTCTGGATACGAGCGTAGAAGGTACGAACGGTGCTCACATTAGCATGAGCACGAGCTTCAAATAGCGGACCCCAATGCGCGGCTTCAATGCACTCGAACAACAGGAATTCGCCGAAGAGTCACCCTTCCACGTCCGCTTCAAACAACACCTTACGGTCAGTATATTCGCTGTGAGGCATCTCTACTAATATCACTCGCCCAAGTTGAGTATGGGGATCCAAATCCCGCTTTGTATGGAACTCTCGGGCTGTGCTTGGACTTGCGGCGGTGCTTGAGCTAGCGGCGCCACCCCTCGGTCTTCTTGATTGCACAGGGCGACTAGGCCCAGCCTCATCCGTTGCGGTCTTTCTCTTTCCCATCAAAGAGAGGATGGTGGAGAGAGATAAAAGACCCAAAATGGCTTCAACAAAAGCCATGAAAAATGGAGAAAATGTAGAGAAATGGCTACCCAAAATGAAGAAGGGAGATCTAGGTGTTGTGGAGGGATGCTTCAAGCTCCCCTAGGATGGATTTTCAAAAAGAGAAAAGAAGAAAAAAGGGGAATGGAGCTCCACACGATTTCAGCTCATTTTAGGGGTTGTAGGAGCTCCAATGGATGAGATTTTTAAGAGGAGGAGTTGCAAACTATAATGGAGTGATGGAATGGAGTCGTTTTCAGTAAGAAATGGGTTTGGGAATGATTTGAAATCACAGTTTTGAGAGAGGGAAGCAGAAAATGTGAGAAGGAGCATGGAAAGGGGGCTTTTGTGAAGGAAGTACCCCATTTATGGGTTTTCTATGGACGGACCATATATCGAGGGGGGGGGGGGGGGGGGTGTACTACCCAAAATACCCCCACGCACCAAAAATTACAGCAAGTGGGGTCCACCGGGCGGCGATGCATCGCCGGTCATCTTGCACGGTGGCCGGTGGGACCACATGGGTCGGGTCCCCCCTAGCCCAGGGACTTTAAAAATATATGGGCCCCATCTTCTTTCATTCTAAATTGCCCTAGGGAGGCCCAAACATGTATTCGGGGCTTTCTGGGGTCAATCTGCAAACCTGAATACATTTTCCTATCATGCAACATATTATTTTGGGGTAGAAGGAGCTAATACATCCATCTAGCCCATTAGTTTCTAAATATTATAAAATTATAATGGCCTAATGGCCAGTTTTCATGAAATTTTACTATTCACTGTAAAATTTTGTCGAAGTATGATTTTATATCATTTTCACATTAGGATCAGTGCCTAACATGAAAATAATAAGAAAGAATTGAAGAATGGAGTGGTGAGAGGAAGAATTTTGAAGAATTTAGGTGAAACGAGATTTTTAAGCCCTAGCGATTGAATATAAGGGTTGTGGTTGTCCCACTGCCCAAGGATTTACATTTACGGGTTTAGAATCATTTAAATAACATCTCAACCCACCTACCTACAACTTAGTAGCCACTTAGGTCGCTTCACGCGACCCTAGATGCGTTACGGACTCGATCGCGCGATCGATACGAATAGACTTCGCCTATTGGCGAATCTGCGATCCTATAAGTGTTTCTAGACCCTTCTCGCACTCACCTAAGTTAAAGGAAGTGACAGCATACGTCGTGTGACCATAACCCAGGTCCGGTATAATCTTATTCATGCTCTGATACCAACTTGTAACACCCTGAAAATCGGGGGTCGTGTATAAACTCAACCCCCGAGTTCCAGACCATCACTTATGCAACAAAAATGATTATGATTCAATGTTGTCTGAGTTAAAGCATTCACATGAGTAAAAGTATACTAAAACTGTAATTCATACTCCAGATCCAGTGATAAAAGCAAGCGGTAGACTAAAGAATATATATATCACTGTATGGAAAATAAAGTAGATCTCGACTGTCTCTAAAGTATGAATGCATCTCTGAGTCTCATATACATGTAAATAAACAAAATCAAAATGTCAAAAGTAGTCGTACTGAGAAGTCCCGTCAATCCAGGCTGCCTAAGCAAAGTCGTCGTGGTACTGCATGTATGAGAACTCATCCTGGTCCTCATCATAGTCCGGCTCTGCCTCCTGAATCGCTGCCTCACCTGCATCTAAGACAGGGTCTGGTGGGTGTTGCAAACACCATCCCGTAATGTGGGAATGAGTAGCTAACTCAGTGGAATAATAGAACAAGGATTAACATGTTCTCAAATCAATCATGCGATAATAGTAAAGCAGTAAATCAAACAATCCTAATACTGTTGTTAATGGAATATGACATGACGTGATGGATGCCCTCACTGACGATCTCCCTCATACGGCACCATCTTATTACTGTGGCATGCAATCATCCCACAGTGCTCCACATCTTCCAGGCACATGTAATGTAATGGTGATATGATTTTCGAGTTGTTATTAGTCCATTCAAACAACAGGATTGGGAAACTAAGGCACTTCCCTTATATCAATCCCAATACAAATCCTGTTTAGGGTCGTCACTCCTAGTAATCTCATATGATGTATATTTTGTAGGTCGCTGTAAGGGCTGTCAGGGCTATTGATCGCACTCGTTGTACCGCTCCCCCATCACCTTATCAATACAGGCCTACTGTACTCTCACTGCTACGGAAGGGTCGTCGCCTCCCGTAGACTCATAATACGCTCGCGGTCACTACAAAGGACTCGTCGCCTGATCAGTGTAGGCCGACAGTAAGAATATAGTGTCTCATACCACCATAATCTGCTCACGAGTCATAGGTGCTCACTGGTCACTACGGGGAGATTTGTGGCCCCAGCGTAGGCCGACAGCTCGACCACGGTGTCCCATACCACCATGCCCGGCTCATGAGTCTTCGTGGATCAAGGTACCATGGTTGACAGGGTTTGCAATGGTAAGTTTAGTACCCTAGGTTCAAGCAGTTATGAGTCATATAGGGTGAACATACAACGGCCAGTTGGGTTACTTGACGGGCTCGACTAGCACGAGCGCATCTCAAGTCGAACGACATGAAGTGCATAAAACACCTCATGTGGCCTAACCACTGCCGCCAACTCCAAAACACGGCTTGCGTTCATCGACGCGTCGTTCGTGGCAAAGATAAGCCAACCACGAACTTGCTCGGTTGCCGACTGCCTGGACTAGGTATAGTCTCAAACAATTATGAATCCACATCAGCATTCATGTAAGAGTAATGGAAATAAAATACAACCATGTGAGCATGTTAACACATGTTATAACATACAACTTAAGTAAATCTTCCAACGTATGCATTTCACACATATAATGAAATCATGCATATAGCCAACATATAGGAAACCATTTACATCAGCATATTAATTGAGAAATTATTCTCAAACTAATTCATAACACCATTTAATTCAATACATACTAATACAAGCATTTATACAAACACTTACACTACACACTTAAGTCTACATATAGTATGTCGACTCAAAGTGCGTATTTAGGCGAATCTCTTTGCCAAACTAATTATGGACGTATTCCTAATATCCTAATGCGACAAGAAGCCATGTCAATCACATCAGAAAATTATGGATGAAAACAGTATTTCCTACAAATGACTAAAATGCTCTAAATCTCATATTCTTCGTCTACTTACGAAACAGGAAATGGACAGCATGTTGTACATGTCAAACGGCGTTGCCGTCGATAATCTACTATTAAACGACATTGAAAGCTTTGAAAACAGTCAATCAAAGCGTCTAAAATTCACACCTTTTCTCCTACAGGTGTATTAATTCGAACGGAGCGTATACGCTTCGTCTAGGGCAAATAGGCAACCTAATTTTACAAGATGCATCAGCTACTTCGCTATGAAAACTAAGGAACCTCAAATCAGTAACTATTTTGGATATTTTCTTACCTAGAAACACGGTGAAATCACCGGCAAAGTGATTGAAGCGTGTTGCTTAGGCACGTGCAGCAGGTGGCACAAGCGGCAGAAAATTTTCTTCCACTCACTCTCACAAACTCTCACTTTCTCTCTCACTATTGCTAGGGTTTCTAGAAAATTCGGATGGGTGAGAGGTGTGAGGGTTTCAAGCCCTTTTATAAGCCCAAACATGCCCAAAATAGGCTTAGGAACAATGTTTACTTAAGTTATATCCAAATCAGGGCTGTTCCGAACCAAAAGACCATTTCTGGTGGTCCCCTGGCCGAATGCGATCGGACTTAAGTTCACACATGTTAGATGTCGCTCACATCCCGTTTTCAGACCAGTAGTGCTCGTAGATCGCACGTGGCGGTCCATTTTCAGTTCAGCGGTCACCGCATGTAGATCAGGTCTGCAAGTCTCATTATATGAAATAGAAATTTTTCCTGATTCGAGGGTGTAATTTGGCTGAATTCTGACGGTCAGAATGCTTAATACTGATGCGTCAATTTGTGTGCCAGATTTGAATTTCAAATTCCAAATCTAACCCTATTCTCACTCTCTTCAGTCCAGGCTCAATGAAATAGCCTGTGAATGTCGGTTGGACTTGATTTTCGAAATGATTGTCAAGTCCAGCTAGGCGGTTCTAACGGTCTAAGATTGTAAGTATCGGACTTTCGACGCGCGGTCTAGATCCAATATAAAGTTTCAAAGAGGTCTAGAGAACAAACCGGCTTAGAGTTTGATCCGAGGTTTTAGAGTATTATAGCGTCATTGGTTCTAATCGCTTTGGGTCTTGTAGAACGTATTTAAAGTGATCAGGGACTATTTTCAGCTACTCCAGCGTTGCGCTAGCCAACTTACACTTATTTTCTAAAGGAATTAATCCTACGCGATTTCTGGTCGAGTTGCTACTCGAGCGCAAGTATGGATTTTTTCCAAGGCGTTACAAAGATAATCATAAAAGTATTGTTTATGATGGGCTAATGGTAATGTTGGACTCATTACCTCCCCTTTCCAAGACGCTTTCGTAGAAGGAAGGTAAATCACAGATGGGATTGTGCTAGCTAATGACTACCTTGACTCAAGCATGGTAAGGCAAGGATTTAATGTAAGGTTGATTGTGTGGATTGGATTCTTAATACATTCGTTCAAAAGATGGGTTTGGGACTTTATGGAGGAAGCGGAATAAAGAGTCTGCTGTGACAATCCCATGTTCCATTCTTATTAATGGGATTTCTGAGTCACTTCTTCAAAAGTTTAATTATGTGAATCAAGAAAGCATCTTGCTATTTTTTTTTCCATATTATTTTACAGCCGAATTTCAATCTCATCTGGACCATACCACAAGAATCAGTAGTAATTGAATGCTTATCCAACCTAACGATTGGACCTGATGTAACCCATGAGTTTCATATTGTCATGTCCACTACTACTCATCATTGTAGTCTCTTAGTTATGATATAGCCTTCGATCTAGCTTTCTTTTGAATGATACCGATTGTGGTAGTTGAAGGTGAATTAGATGTTGAAATCAATGGTTCAAAAGAAATTATGATTGGGCCTGTGTGAAAATAATAACTATGTTTTTTCTTCATAAAACGACATTATATTCCATAAGGCAGACTTTAAAAATACAATTTTTGTTAATTACACATTTAATAGCAATTTCAGTATAACCTATGTATTCCTTGATTGCTAAGTACACATTTGACTTTAAGATATTACATTTTTTTATCTTAAATTAGTATTGTGATTAGTTAGTTTATAGTTGTGACTTATAATTGTGATTTGTAAGTTAGATAATTAGTTACTCATTTGATGATCTCTATGGGGCCATACATAAATATGGTATGTTTTTGGTGGCATAGAAATCGCTCAAATTATCCCATTATGGACAATTCAAGGTCAGATGGATAGTATGCTTTTATATAATCTATTTAAATGTTCATGCCTGATACGCGGTCCATCTCCTCATTTCTCTCTGGATCTGTTTCTTCTGTTTTGTATCCAATGCCAAAAATTTTTACATTGCTTTAGATTTTTGGCATCGGAATGTAACGTAAGATCAACTTATCTGGAGAGACATGCAGAGATGCTGCCGGATTTTCGGTGTGGATGTTTAAGTGGGAATATGAAAGTATTACAATCTATCCAACCTTGGATGAGTAACTAATTTAGGATTTAATTGTATTAGCTCGAAATTGATGGAGCAGACTTGGATGTGCGTCGGAGCTATCCGGATGTTGAGTGGGGGTCCCTAGAAGGTGGGAACCACTGTTATGACTATGATGAAGTTGTCCATTTCCTATGGACAGCATTGGAGTGACCTGGCCATTTCGACAGGACGTGTTTATGTATTTGCTCGAAATTAATGAAGTAGATTTGGATGTACATCAAAGCTATCCAGATGAGTGGGAGTCCCTGGAAGGTGGGAACCACTATTATTACCATGATGAAGCTGTCCATTTTCTATAGATGGCAATGGAGGGGTTTGTCCAGTTAAATAGGCCATGTTTATGTATTTGCTTGAAATTAATGGAGTAGACCTGGATGTGCGTCGGAGCTATCCGGATGAGAGGGGGTCCTTGGAAGGTGGGAACCACTATTATGACCATAATGAAGCTATCCATTTCTTATGGACAGCATTGAAGGGGCCTGGCCATTTGGACAAGCTATGTTTATATCTGTATTTACAGAGACCACACCCTTAACCTAAACTACACCTTAAACCTATAACCCAAACCTATTCTCAATTCCCTAAAGCTATAACCTATAACCTATAAACTAAACCTAACCCCAAACCAAAATCTATAACCTAAACCTAAACTTGATCCCAAACCCGAACCCGATTTCCTAAACCTAAACCTTAACCTATTCTCAATTCCCTAAAGCTATAACCTATAACCTAAACCTAACTGTCATGCCCTAAATTTGAAAATCAGATTCACAGAAATCCCGATCACCGAATTCGGTACCGATAGCCTCCATAGTGCCCCATTCTCGGCTCCTGGCAATCATATGGCAGATTTCGATCCTGGGATCCTACAAGGAGGATTTTCAGAATGATTTTTTTTTTTGTAATGGAGCATAACTGCAAGCATTACCATGTCATAAAACAACATCACCACATATCCACTATATCAAAAACTTTAAGTACAATGTCAAAAGTGAAATACAAGGTGATCAAAAAGCTTCAAAATAGTCAGATGCGCACTCCTACCTCAGCGCAGCTGCTATCCAATGCTACCTGCATGCAACTATCATACATAAGCTTACAAAAGCTTAGAGGGTGGTGTAAGTGTGTGTAAGGCAAGTGTCAAATATATAATATTGGAGTAATGTAGAAACATGCGGTAAGTCTATGAATGCTATCAGCTGTACCAAAGTTATATGATGCAAGGCATGAATGCTATCGACCATACCAAGGCCATGCGATATGAGGCCTATGTAGCCAAATGCCATATCCAAGATGTAAAGCAAGCATGTCAGTCCTCATCAAGTACACATATCAGTACAGTTCCTCTCTGGATATCATCAGGGTCTAAAACACTTCACACTAACTGCCTCCTCCCTAGGTGTATAGTCAAGTAAGTGGAATAGACCTGACTATCCGCTTGACCAGCATTTATAAGTTGGTCAAACTCAGCCTAACTTATAGCCTCCTCACTCAGGCGGATAAGGCCACACCCCCTTCCAACCGACCACGATACAGTGGAAGACGTGGCCTACTAGTATTTGGCACTCGGGCGCTCATGTATCCATTCGGTCTAGACGTTGGCGCAACTCCTGGTACCAAAAAGGTTCTGGGACTCTCACACAAGGACATCGTAAGTGCCCAAAGTGCTAGAACCAAGTATTTTCGATATCCGATATGGCCATCCACGATGTGTCTGTGGAGCCACGGCCCAGATGTTGATAGGGTGTACAATGATCATGACACATAAATGTGGGATGCATGAATCATACTGTTTGGTCATGCAACAATCCTATGCAGACCACGTGCTCATGTGGGGCACTCTGTCTCATAAGGAGTCTTATAAATGTCTCAGCTCAACGGCTTATGCTATGATCAAACATTCCTCATATCAAGCATACATATGATGCGTATGGCATGAGTCATGAAATTATACTAAGCATGTTATAAAGTAATGAACTACCCTTACAATGCAGATGGGCCTACAAAGCCTGCACACAATAATTATGGGCCTATTAACGGGCCCTAAGGAGTGTTATAATGTGGACATTTAACCAACATTAATCTTACAATGTGGATGTCAAACCAACATTGCTCCCAAAGCATGGCCCACCATAAATGTCATTACATAACCCATGGTAGAGTCACATATTACAATGGGCCTTATGTACATCCAATTGGCCTCGACCCATGGGCCTTAAATACATCTAATGGGCCCTATCACATATGCTTCATATATGTTAAGGTGGGCCTCAACGAATGGGCCATAACTACATCAAGATGGGACTCCTCAAATGGGCCTTATAAATATCAAGGTGGGCCTCAACAACAGGCTACAAATACATCAAAGTGGACCTCCTCAAATCAGCTTTATATATATCAAGGTGGGCCTCAACAACAGCCTACAAATACATCAAAGTGGACCTCCTCAAATCATCTTTATAAATATCAAGGTGGGCCTCAACAGATGGCCACAAATACATCAAAGATGTATAATAGATACATATATACATATAAATGAATCATATCCTAAAGATTGACTGGACCACACTCCAAATGTCAATTATGACAATGATTTCCACCAAAAATTCTCAAGGCCCACCGTTAAATAGATGAAGTGAAAGCAGAACATCAGTTTGATTGGAATTACTGTGGCCCTTAAGAAGTTTGAACGATGAATGTCACTGTCCCCACTATTTTTCGGCGGTGGGGACCTACTTGAACCATGGATTTGACTCATTCTTTTAGCCCCTGCCATAAGTCATGAAATGGGCTTTCAAATTGGTTGGACGGTTTGGATGCAACACTTACATCATGGTGGGTCCCACCGTCCAGGGGTGGACGATGTGCTTAAAATAAATACATCATGGGGTCCCACTGTCCTAGTTTGGACGGTGTGGGTAGAACACATACACAACGGGGGTTCCCTCTAAATGGATGACGGTGTGCGTATACCTACATACATCAGTAGGTCCCACATGGGGCCCACCATAATGTTTATTTTTCATCCAATCTGTTGAGAAGATCACATGGACCTGGACAAAAAGGAAAAAAACAAATTTCATTATGATCCAAAACTTCTGTGATACGCAAGAAGGGTTCCAATGGCAGACGCTCAATCACCTCTATTTCCTTGTGGCATAAGCCACCTGAGTTTGTATATGCCTAATTTTGGGGGGGTGCCCCACTGCTCTAAGGGGCCCACCCAATTGCACGGTGTTGATGACAAAACACATTATGGTGGGGCCCACGCTAGGATCGTGGTCCCTGCCCCTAGTGTCCACAGCAGCAGGACGCTGCCTTTGTTAACAGTAGCAGCAGACACTGCTGCTGTTATATGATTTATTTTTTTTAAAAAAAAATGAGATTTTGGGGATTTTCACACGTGGAGCTCACATCAGGTGAATCCACTATAGCCATTGCATTCCATGTCTTAAGACAAGCCCAATAAGTCCAATATTGAATATATTTCAACGTGTAGCAAAATTAAAGTAAATTTAAATGGTGAGAATCACTGTTTTGAAAGGTATGGCCCGCTTGATGAGTGGATTAGCTTCATTTTTTGGTACAACGCCTAAAATTAAATGGGGAATAGAATGGACGGCGTGGATTAGACCCATACATCAAGTTGGGGCCTGCATGAGTGGTCCATCAAAAGGCCTAAAAACTCACTGTCTGTTCACACTTCATTTAGTCCATGTCTAGCATCTAGGGACGCTGGACGGACGGTTTGAATATAAAAATCAAGGTGGGTCCCACGTGGACGTAGCCCACTTGATTTGAATAAATCTGATACTTATGGTTTCCCATCACCATAAGGTAGGGCCCACATGGTTTAGACGGCCATGAGGTCCATTTGATGGACAGTTTAGATATCACATACATTCATCGTGTGGCCCACAAAATAAAGGAAGGAGAGAGAGAGAGAGGGAGACGGAGAGACGTGATGATGGAGGGACCCCGACACTATGGGTCCTCCTTATCGCAATTTACAACATACATCAAGTGGGTCCCATTACATATGGGCCCACCGATTAAAATTGACGATGGATATCCTTTCTCTACCAAAATGAAGGGTCTAGATGACCTTATTTATGCAAAGAAAATAACATCATGATGGGGTCCATGGGGAATGGCCCCATCATGGAATGATCATGAGGATCAAGGTGGGCCATCGACCACACCTAAGGTCCAAAGTGAGATCTATACCATCAATCGGTAGGCCTCACTTGGCCCTTCATCAAAACATGAAAAAATCTAGCCAAATAAACATCCACTGTTCGATCTTCTCAGTCTGTTGGAACGTCAGTCTCCTTGTGTTTCACTTTGATGGAGGGTGATGAGGGACGAAAGGCTGGGATGAAGGATTTGGGATGGGAAAGTGGGTCATATACAACTCTTTCTCACCTTGGAAGAGCTTGGTCGTGGGTTTCTCTTGCTTGATAAGGAAATGTAATGAGAAATGAGAGAGAGAGAGAGAGAGGGTTGAAAGAAGAGAGAGATGGATGATGGATGTGAGGTGAGTGATGTGAGGTGATGGTGTACTTGACTTAAGAGTTGACTTAGTGGTTTCTTGACTTGTGGAGAGAGAAAGCATAGGTGTGTGTACTTGACATGAGGTGATTGATGAATTGATTGATGGGATAGGTTGTAAAGATTCTCTTGGGATTGCAAACATGCGGTATTTTTCTCGAACTAAACGTCGGCCCACATCTCTTGCCCAGTGTATCAGATCGATGCGAGAGATGCGGCGTCAGAACCACAACAACGATGCGGTCATAATGATACAAGTCTTGGATTAAGCTGACTCAGATCTATGGAATACGACTTAGGGTTATGCGCAAGTGTCGATTATAAGTAGCAAGTCACCAGAATTCGACGAGAATGATGGTAGGAGTTGACGAAATAGTATGGACTAGGATACGGGTCTTACACTAACCCTAAACCAAAACCCATAACCTAAACCTAAACCCGATCCTGAACCTGAACCCAATTTCTTAAACCTAAACCTTAACCTATTGTCAATTCCCTAAAGTTATAACCTATAACCTATAACCGATAACCTATAACATAAGCCTAAACCTAACCTAAACCTATAACTTAAACCTATAGCCTTAACCTAAACCTATAACCTAAACTTAAACCTAAACCAAAACCTATAACCTTAACCTAAACCAAAACCTATAACCTAAACCTTAACCTATAACCTATAACCTATAACTTAAACTTATAACCTATAACCTAACCTATAACCTATAACCTATAACTTAAACCTATATCCTTAACCTAAACCTAAAACCTAAACCAAAACCTATAACCTTAACCTAAACAAAAACTTATAACCTAAACCTAAAACCTAAACCTCAACCTATAACCTATAACCTATAACCTAAACTTATAACCTATAACCTAACCTTAACCTAAACCTAAAACCTAAACCTATAACCTATAACCTATAACCTAAACCTAACCTTAACCTAAACCTAAAACCTAAATTTATTCTCAAATCCCTAGACCTAAACCTACACCTAATCCTAATCCCAACTCCAAAGCCTAAACCTAAACCTAAACATGAAAACCTAAACCTAAACCCGATTTCATAAACCAAAACCTTAACCTATTCACAATTCCCTAAAGCTATAACCTAAACCTAAACCTAACGTAAACCTATAACTTAAACCTATAACCTTAACCTAAACCTATAACCTAAACTTAAACCTAAACCAAAGCCTATAATCTTAACCTAAACAAAACCTATAACCTAAACCTTAACCTATAACCTATAACTTATAACCTAAAAGTATAACATAAATGTATTCTCAAATCCCTAAACCTATAACGTATAACCTATAACCGAAACCTAAACCTTAACTTATTCTCAATTCCCTAAACCTATAACCTATAACCTACACCAAAACCAAACCTAAACCTATATCCTTAACCTAAACCTAAAACCCAAACCTAAACCTAAACCAAAACCTATAACCTATAACCTTAACCTAAACCAAAACCTATAACTTAAACCTAAAACCTAAACCTCAACCAATAACCTATAACCTAAATTTATAACCTATAACCTAACCTTAACCTAAACCTAAAACCTAAACCTAAACCTAAAACCTAAACCTAAACCTATAACCTATAATCTAAACCTATAACCTTAACCTAAACCTAAACCTAAAACCTAAACCAAAACCTATAACTTAAACCTAAAACCTAAACCTCAACCAATAACCTATAACCTATAACCTAACCTTAACCTAAACCTAAAACCTAAACCTAAACCTAAAACCTAAACCTAAACCTATAACCTAAAACCTAAACCTATAACCTTAACCTAAACCTAAACCTAAAACCTAAATGTATTCTCAAATCCCTAAATCTAAACCTACACCTAATCCTAATCTCAACTCCAAAGCCTAAACCTAAACTTAAAATTGAAAACCCAAGCCTAAACCGGATCCCGAACTCGAACCCGATTTCCTAAACATAAACCTTAACCTATTCTCAATTCCCTAAACCTATAACCTATAACCTATAACCTAAACCCGATTTTCTAAACCTAAACCTTAACCTATTCTCAATTCCCTAAAGCTATAACCTATAACCTATAACCTATAACCTAAACCTAAACCTAATCTAAACCTATAACTCAAACCCGATTTCCTAAACCTAAACCTTAACCTATTCTCAAATCCCTAAACCTAAACCTACACCTAATCCTAATCTCAAGTCTCTAACCTAAACTTGAAAACTAAAACCTAAACCCGAACCCGAACCCAATTTCATAAACCTAAACCTTAAACTATTCTCAATTCTCTAAAGCTATAACCTATAACCAATAAACTAAACTTATAACCTAACCTAAACCTATAACCTAAACCTAAACCTATAACCTAAATGTATTCTCAAATACCTAAACCTATAACCTTAACCTATTCTTAATTCCCTAAACCTATAACTGAAACCTAAACCTAACCTAAACCTAAAACCTTAACCTAAACTTAAAACCTAAATGTATTCTCAAATCCCTAAAACTAAACCTACACCTAATCCTAATTTCAACTCCAAAGCCTAAACCTAAACCTAAACTTGAAAACCCAAGCCTAAATCCGATGCCGAACCCAAACCCGATTTCCTAAGCCTAAACCTTAACCTATTCTCAATTCCCTAAACCTATAACCTATAACCTAAACCCAAACCTAACCTAAACCTATAACTCGAACCTCATTTCCTAAACCTAAACCTTAACCTATTCTCAATTCCCTAAAGCTATAACCTATAACCTATAACCTATAACCTAAACCTAAACCTAACCTAAACCTATAACTCGAACTTGATTTCCTAAACCTAAACCTTAACCTATTCTCAAATCCCTAAACCTAAACATGAAAACCCAAGCCTAAACCTGATTTCCAATACCTAAACCTTAACCTATTCTCAATTCCCTAAACCTATAACCTATAAACTAAACCCAAACCTAACCTAAACCTATAACCCCAACCCGATTTCCTAAACCTAAACCTTAACCTATTCTCAATTCCCTAAAGCTATAACCTATAACCTATAACCTATAACCTAAACCTATAACTCGAACTTGATTTCCTAAACCTAAACCTTAACCTATTCTCAATTCCCTAAACCTAAACCTACACCTAATCCTAATCTCAACTCCCTAACCTCAATCAAAACCTAAACTTGAAAACTGAAACCTAAACCCGATACCGAACCCGAACCCGAACCTGAACCCAATTTCCTAAACCTAAACGTTAAACTATTCATAATTCCCTAAAGCTATAACCTATAACCTATAAACTAAACTTATAACCTAAACTTAACCTAAACCTAAAACCAAAACCTAAACCAATAACCTAAATGTATTCTCAAATCCCAAAACTTATAACCTATAACCTATAACCTAAACCTAAACCTTAACCTATTCTCAATTCCCTAAACCTATAACCTATAACCTATAACTTAAACCTAAACCTAACCTCAACCTATAACTTAAACCTAAAACCTTAACCTAAACCTAAAACCTAAATGTATTCTCAAATCCCTAAACCTAAACCTACACCTAATCCTAATCTCAACTCTAAAGCCTAAACCTAAAAGTAAACTTGAAAACCCAAGCCTAAACCCGATCCCGAACCCAAACCCGATTTCCTAAACCTAAACCTTAACCTATTCTCAATTCCCTAAAGCTATAACCTATAACTTATAACCTAAACTTAAACCTAAACCTATAACCTTAACCAAAACCTAAAACCTAAATGCATTCTCAAATCCTTAAACATAAACCTACACCTAATCCTAATCTCAACTACTTAACCTAAATCTAAGCTTGAAATGCCAGACCTAAACCCGATCTCGAACCCGAACCCGATTTCCTAAACCTAAACCTTAACCTATTCTCAATTCCCTAAAGTTATAACCTATAACCTATAAGTTAAACCAAAACCTATAACCTTAACCTAAACCAAGACCTATAACCTAAACCTTAATCTGTAACCTTTAACCTATAACCTATAACCTAAACCTAAACCTATAAACTTAAAACAAAGCCTAAACCTAAAACCTAAATGTATTCTTAAATCCCTAAACCTAAACCTACACCTAATCCTAATCTCTACTCCCTAACCTAAACCCAAGCCTAAACTTGAAAACCCAAACCTAAAGCCGATCCCAAACCCGAACCCGATTTCTTAAACCTAAACCTTAGCCTATTCTCAATTCCCTAAAACTATAACTTATAACCTTAACATAAACCAAAAACCTAAATGTATTCTTAAATCCTTAAACCTAAACCTACACCTAATCCTAATCTCAACTCCCTAACCTAAACCTAAACTTGAAAACCCAAACCTAAACCCGATCCCGAACCCGAACCCGATTTCCTAAACCTAAACCTTAGCCTATTCTCAATTCCCTAAAGTTATATAACATATAACCTATAACCTATATAACCTTAACCTAAACCAAAACCTATAACCTAAACCTTAACCTATAACCTATAACCTAAACTTATAACCTATAACCTAACCTTAACCTAAACCTAAACCTAAACTTGAAAACCCAAACCTAAACCCGAACCCAAACCCGATTTCCTAAACCTAAACCTTAACCTATTTTCATGTAACACCCTGGATTTTTGTCAACCTAGAGTTAGACGTCCTTAGGCAATGAGTCGATCATAATACCTTAATTGACTTTTTAGAACTTAATCCTAAAGTTTTAAATCCCCTTTCAACCCATTTCCTTCAAAATCTCACATTTCACCACCTTATTATTCAAATTTCTCCAAGTACTTTCATATTAGACATAAATCCTAAGGTTTAGGTGATGAAGAACCATAATGAAATTAAAAATTACTATGAATGGTGAATAATTAAATAAAATGGGTTTTAGACCATTAATGTTATGGAATATAACAAAATAAATAGATGATTTGGATAGATCCGCTTCTCCTACTCCAAAATCATATATTGCATATGAACAACTCATTCCGATTTACAAAATATACCTGTTTCAAATATCAAATCGGCGAAACCACATCAAATGGACTCGGGGGCACAAACGATGCAAATCGCCCTAGGATCCAGTGACCAGCGATGACATCACCAGATCGGTGTGGTCTCGCCGGCCAGCAGGCCTAGCGGGCCGCAACAGGTCGGGCGGCCTGTTTTCTGCCACATTTTCTACAATCTTTGTTCAACTTTAAAAACTCATATCTCTCTCGTTATAACTCTAATTTAGGTGATTCAAAAGCTTTATTAAATATAAATGAGTCTAGTTTCATATAAAAATAAGTTAAAAATATAATAAATATTTACTATAGTTAAAATTAGGTCATTATGACAACTATTCGAAAATCATTCGTTGGACAGCTGCTGCTTATGGAATTTTTAGAAATTTTCTATAATATAAAATCTCATAAAATTTATGAAGATGAATTAAAATTAATTATTAACTATTAAAAAAATAATTAAAATAATGTACCAACTAAAAGTGCCAGAAAGGGGCGTAGAACTGTCCTAGGACCATATTCTGTCGTAATTAGGGCATAATTTAGTTAAGTACTAAACTGAATACTTAGTAGAATTAGCTTAAACTACTTTAAATATAAAATATAAGACTTAAAATGAGTAGAACCTCTAATGCTACATTACCTAGAAACCTAGAATCAATCTCTAAACCCAATTGCTCTCGGGAGCACGCCGAAACTCTGTATCAAACTTGGACCACACATCGAAAGTCTGATTACCCTGAAACTATACAATTATGATAGCCTTGATAAACTTGACAACCACCTCAAAAATTAAGTCCTAATAGTACCCAAAAATGCATAACTTGAGCCTAGATCAAAGTGTGTGAGAAACGTGAATATCTTTAGGAAATGAATTGAAACTTAAGTGAATTGAGTCAATTTTCTTGCGGGCCGAATCTAAGGATTCAGATCATAGTAATATGACCCAATTATACCCTCATATTAGGAAAAATGTCTCACACATGTTAGTGCACTTGTGGCCCTGATCGACTGCCGGTGACCGTTGAACTGAAACTGGTCCGCCACGGTCGATCTGTAAACCTGATCAGATCAAAAACTTAGCCTGACTTAGATCCATGGTCAGGAAGCTTAAGTCTGACCGCATGTAGAAAAGGGGCTTTGAAACAGCTCTGTTGGATCGAAAGAGATGCCCTTTGGCTATAACCTAAGTATACCTTGGTCGTGGGGCCATTCTCATCAGTTCTGGGTCTATATAAGCAACTTAAACCCTCTCTCTCTCATTCCATACAAATTTGGAAAACCCTAGGAGAGAGGAGAGAGAAAAGAGAGAAGAAAGTGAGAAGTGAGAGAGAGTGTTGGCATTTGTCCCTGGGATCCTTCTCTATCACTCCACGGGCTGCATCAACCCTTCTGCATCGCTATTTCGACGATTTCGACTCCATTCGTGAGTATGAAATCCTAACCCTAGCCTGTTTTAGAGATTTAAATAGAATAGATGGTGGAATAGCTAACCTATTCCTGTTATAAGTGTTTGTTATGCCGTAGACGAAGGAATAGTGTTTGAACTGAGTTTGTTACGTGTTTACCGGCGCAAGGTGCAGACTATAAATGTTTAGGTTATAGTTTTCAAGGCTTTCAATGTCAGTAATGGTTTATGACTGACTTGATTGCTGTCACATGTGTTTAGATATGAAGTTTTTCATATATTACATATAAATATAAACTATGTTGATTTTCATGCATTCTATGTGTTTGTTAAAATGCCTGAATGAATATGGAATTATGATTTGTGCTCGCCATTTTTATTGATTGAGAGTACATGATTATTGTACATATGGTGAACCCTTTTAAAAAGGGATTTTCTATAATACTTGTTATAATTCCCTTATGACATGTATATGATATGTGTAGCCTAAGTGTTTGATAAAATTCCTAAATGTGAAATGCTTGTGTGAATGCATGAAAGGAGGCCATTGAGATAGGATTCTCAACTATCTTATCTATGGCTAGGGTTTCCTTCATGAAACCTATTGTACTACTATGTGTTGTATGGATGAATGTTTATGTATGTTAACATGTTTTCTATGTGTTCGTTAAGATGATTATATGGAATTTATATTTACTTTGTTTGCTACATGCTATCTCGATTTCCAAATATGAATGCTTATTGTTGAAGTGTGTTTGGAGCTACAATGTAGTCCAGGCAGTCATTAATGATATGTGATCGGCGGTTGAACTGCTTGACCACGATAGACATGCCCGATAAATCTGAGTCGTATGCTGCTTGTCGGTAGTGGTTAGGCCACACGGAATTGCTTGCGCACTCCATGTTGATCAGCTCGACGTATTCTCGTACCAGTCGAGTTTGTTAAGTAACCCGATTGGCCCGATGTATGTTCATCATGTATGGATGCTACTACTTGAATCTATGTTACCAAACTCACCAGTGAAAACCCATTTAACCTTGGTACCTCGATCCGCTAAGACTCATGAGCCAGACATGGTGGTATGGGACATCGTGGTCGAGTTGTCCGCCTACGCTGGGGTGACGAGCCTCCCCATAGTGACCAGTGAGCAATCCAGACTCGTGAGCTGAATACTGTGGTATAAGACACTGTATTCGAGCTGTCGACCTAAACTGATCAGGTGATGAGCCCTTTATACTACCACGAGCATACTCTGAGGCTGTGTTGAGGCGACGAGTCTTTCCATAGCAACTAGAGTTTAAACTAGGCCTACACTGATCATGTGATGAGCTCTTTGTAGTGACCTAAAACCACAATATCGTATGAGATTTACTAGGACTGACAATCCTAGAATAGATCATTATTTAGGAATTGATATAAGGGAGGTACCTTAGCTTCCCAATCCTATTGTATGAATAAACCTAAGTAAGAACCTGGCTAATTATGTGCATACACTGCACTGCATGTACTTTGGTAAGGAAGAACACTTTTGAGAGTATGTCATGCATACCGTGAGATGAAGACGCTGAGGGAGTGTAGGTGAGGGCATGCATCATTATCGCATATCATTCTTGCATTAACAAGAGTATTTATGATATGATTGTTGTACTGTTTTATCATTACTGCTTGACTGAATTGATAACATGTTAACCTTTGCTTTATAGCTCCACTGATTTGATCACTCACTCCCACCTTACGGGACTGTATTTTAAACACCCATCAGACCCTATTTTATTTTTAGATGATGGCGATGCGTATGAGGTGGAGCCGGACTTTTATGATAATGAGGAGGGTTTCTCCTATATGTAGCTATCAAGCGGGTCTATGTAGACCATGTTCTGATCGATGGGGTTACAGGGATGCTAATTAGATGCCATTACACTTGTTATTTTATACTTTTTGAACACCCATGTATATTTGTTTCGTCTACTTTTAGAGTACACATGTATATATTTAACCTGGTAACATGTTCACACTCTAGAGACTTATAACAGTTTATATATTTTATATATCTATCACAGTCTTTCTCTTGTAAAATTTAACTATCTCCGGAGTATGATATGTTGTTTGGTATAATTCCACTCATGTTTAATGCACTAATATGAACAATATTCAATCATCATTATCTATGTAACATAAGTGATGTGTTGTAACTCAGGAGCTAAGCTTCTACTCAACCCCCAATTTTCAGGGCGTTACATCTCAATTCCCTAAACCTTTAACCTATAACCTATAACCTAAACCTAAACCTAACTTAAACCCATAACCTTAACCTAATCCTAAAACCTAAACCTAAACCTAAAACCTAAATGTATTCCCAAATCCTTAAACCTAAACCTACACCTAATCCTAATCTCAACTACTTAACCTAAACCTAAACTTAAAAACCCTAACCTAAACCCGATCCAGAACCTAAACCCGATTTCTTAAACCCAAACCTTAACCTATTCTCAATTCCCTAAAGGTATAACCTATAACCTATAACCTATAACCTAAACCTAAACCTATAACCTTAACCTAAATCTAAAACCTAAACCTAAACTAAAACCTGTAACCTTAACCTAAACCATAACCTATAACCTAAACCTTAACCTATAACCTAACCTTAATCGTAAACCTAAAAACTAAACCTAAACTTACAACCTAACCTTAACCTAAACCTAAAACCTAAATGTATTCTCAACTCTTTAAACCTAAACCTACATCCTAATCTCAACTCCCTAACTTAAACCTAAACCTAAACTTGTAAACCCAAACCTAAACCCGAACTCGATTTCTTAAACCTAAACCTTAACCTATTCTCAATTCCCTATAGTTATAGCCTATAACCTAAACCTAAAACCTAAACCTAAACCTAAAACCTAAATGTATTCTCAAATCCATAAACCTAAACCTATACATAATCCTAATCTCAACTACTTAACCTAAATCTAAACTTGAAAACCCAAGCCTAAACCCAATCCCAAACTTGAACCCGATTTCCTAAACCTAAACCTTAACCTATTCTCAATTCCCTAAAGCTATAACCCATAACGTATAACCTAAACCTAAACCTAAACCTAACCAAAACTTATAACCTAAACCTATAACCTTAACCTAAACCCAAAACCTAAACCAAAACCTATAACCTTAACCTGAACCAAAACCTATAATCTTAACCTAAACCTTAACCTAAACCCTAACCTAAACCTAAACCTTAACCGTAACCGTAACATATACTTATAAATCCTAATTTATTCTCTAAAAGTTCATTTATGGTTAAGTTATTTTCATGATAAGTTTATTGCCTTAATCTATTATTTATGAAACTGTAGGATAAATTTGACTTGGATTTGAGTGTTCCGCACATTTCCTATGCCGTCGGTGACATGATCAAGGAGCGGTTCATGGAGTACCACTTCTTGTTACATAAGCAGTATAAGTAGTGCATGAGCCACAAGGAGGGCGCACTGTCCGCACCGCCACACGTGACCCGCGACGACTGGTAGATACTCTGCGATAGATTTTTTTCTGATTCTTTTCAAGTAATATTTACATATTTACAATATCTTAAGGTAACAATTAAATTCGTAATTAATAACAATATATTATGAATAATGTGTTCAGAAGAGGAGCAAAATAAATTCTAACAACAGGGGAGAGGAGGATGGAGGAACTGATGAGGCAGAAGGAGGAGTAGGAGAGAAGGAGGATGGAGGAGTAGACGAGATAGAGGGAGGAGCAGGAGAGGAGGATAGAGGAGCTGGCGAGGTAGAGGGAGGAGCAAGAGAGGAGGATGGAGGAGATGCGGGTGGAGCATGAGCGACGTATGACGGAGATGTTTCAAGCTCTCGCTACACGCTTATTCATCGATGCCCCACCACCTCCGCCTTCATCTTTGTAATTTTTTGTATTTTATTTATGATGTTAAACCTATATATATTTATGCATAATGTAGTTTATTTTTGGATGGATTTATGTACTTTGGGTTTAAATGGATGTGAATGTGAATATGATGAAATATATTACATAACAAGTGTATATCAGGAAGAATATGATAAAATATATTATAACAGGTGTATATCAAGAAGAATATGATGAAATATATTGTAACAGGTGTATATCAGAAATTTTGTGCTAGAATATTGAAAAAAAAAAAGGACACTTTTACCTACGAAATTTTTCGTAGGTAAAAGTCTACCTACAAATATTTTCATAGGTAAAAGTCTCATCCATGTTTTTACCTATGAAAATATTCATAGGTAAAAGTTTTGTAAATATTACTAGCTATAGAAATATTCGTAGGTATATGTTTTGTAAATATTTTTACCTACAAAACAATTCGTAGGTAAAAGATTTGTAAATAGTTTTAGCTATGAAAATATTTGTAGGTATATGTTTTGTAAATATTTTTACCTACAAAAATATTTATAGGTAAAAGTTTTACAAATTTTTTAGCTACGAAAATATTCGTAGGTAAAAGTTTTTAAAGCTACGAAAATATTCGTTGGTAAAAGTCATGTAATACTTTTTAGCTATGAAAATATTCGTAGGTAAAAGTTTTGTAAATATTTTTATCTATAAAAATATTCGTAGGTAAAGGTTTTTTAATAATTTTTACCTACGAAAAAAGTCGTTGGTAAAAGTTTTGTAAATATTTTTAACCACGAAAATATTCGCAGGTAAAAGTTTTGTAAGTATTTTTAACTACGAAAATATTCGTAGGTAAGTCTTCTAAATACTTTAAGCTATGAAAAAATTCATAGGTAAAAGTTTTGTAAATTTTTTTGCTATGAAAATATTCGTAGGTATAAGTCTTGTAAATACTTTTACCTATGAAAATATTCGTAGGTAAAAAGTTTTCTCAATACTTTTAGCTACGAAACAATTCGTAGGTAAAAGGTTTTACCAATGAAAAAAATTCGTTGCCAAAAGTCTTACTTTTGCCAACAAATTTTTTTTTTTTTTGTTGGTAAAAGATTTTCCCCTTGGACTTTTAGCAACGAATTTACCGACGAAAATATTCATCGGTAAAAGTCTTTGCCTACAAAAAAAAGGCTTTTAGCAACGAAAATTTTCGTTTATAAAAGTGGCTTTTCTTGTAGTGAAGGTATTTCGTCATTTCACAATAGAGTTTAGTTTTGCTACTTAAGAGTGTTCCTTTAGCCATGGGAGGTATCCTGGTTCCGTGCCATTGAAGCACATGTGGCATACCTAGTTAGATCTGCTCCGTACATTTGGTAAGCCCAATAGTGGATAGGGCATAGTCCAAAGAGTTCTAAACATCCTAACCCTTGAATCCCATGCACACAAATAGATACTTAAAATCAAATCACTGACCACTAACGTTCGTCAAAAAAGATTTATTTATTTAATGGTTAGGATTGTCTAATTAATGCAATTTCTAGTTGGTGCCAAATCAACGGCTTCGGATCAACGTAGACATGTTCCTCGTGTATGGTAAATGGTCTGGAGGCACCAAAAATGGGTCCCTCTAGGGAAGGCAGATTAGCTGGTGTACCACACACCACCAACCTAGCTGGTTTGGGTACACGTCGTGCGAAGACGTTCTTACGCTCATCAAGCTCCCAGTTGTACGAACGGTTTGAAGGAGATCCAAGTTACATGGGTCTTACAATGATGTATTTATTATATCTACACCGTTCATCCAATTGGTGAGATTATTTTAGATCTTGATGCCAAAAGTTAGTAATTACAAAGGCTGAAGTAGACCACACAACAAATAGCAAGGGGACAATGATTCTTACAGTTAAAACATTCATAGGGCCCACTGTAACATTTACTCTCCATCCCATCTGTTCGTAAGGTCACACAGACCTGGATGAAGAGAAAAAACAAATATCATATTGATCCAAAATTTATGTGACCCAAAAAGAGTTTCAATGGCAAGCATTCAATCCCCCACTGCTTTTTACAGTGTGGTTCACTTGATTTTTGGATCTGTCTTATTTTTAAGCTCAATCAATACGACGAGTTCACCAAGTGAACGGACGATTTGGATATAAATCGTACCTCATGATGTGATCTACAGAACTTGGTGACTTCAACACATCAGCCACATCGATGCTGTGTGACACCAGTAAATCCACTTCCCTTAGGGTACTCAAAATGCCATCATACAGTTAATAATGTCACTCCTACAGGGATGTACCCTGATTCAAAACTTCTATGGTTGCCTGAGTATTTCAATTGTGGACGTTTAATCCAAGTGTTTTTGGCACACTTGAGTATTAGATCCGGCTCATTTTTAGTCTCATGTTCTAAAATAAGCTCATAAAATATTTGATCGGATGTATTCCTCACAGACATCGAGGTGGGCCCGCCTAGGTTTACAGGGAAGGAACATCAAAAGTGGATTGGCTGGTGTACCACACACGAGCTATATATATATGGTGTAATGACTACAACAAGTTTTGTGGGTCCCATCATGAGGTATGTATTATATCCAAAATGTCCATCCATGTGGTGAGCTCGTCGTAAGGCTTGAAAAAAAAAAAAGACAAATCTAAAGATAAAGTGGACCACACTACAAAAAGCGGTGGGGGATTGAACGTCTACTATTGAAACCCTTTTGAGGGTCACAGAAGTTTTGAATCAACATGAAATTTGTTTTTTCCTCTTCATAGAGGTATTTGTGACCTTATGAGTAGATTGGATGGAAAATATGATGTATTTGATGTTTTAAATCTAATTAGATTCATGCAACCACGAAAGTGTAGGATTTGTTTCTGATTTTGTTTATAATTTTTGCCAATTTTTTTTAGGATTCTTCTTAAAATTATATATATATGAGTGTAAACAGGATTGGGAGAGATTATTGTAAGGGATTCTAAGGCTTTCTAAAAGGGTTCTAAAGTTTGCAAAGGGTGCAGCAAGGGTAAGATTCAAGCTTGTTTGAATCAGATAAGTCTGTTCTCTTTGTAATTTTTGTTTTCATAGTGAAGATCTGTCACTTTGTGCCATGGTATTTTTCCGAAAGGATTTTCCACGTTAAATCTTTATATTCTCTTGTGTTTGCTTGGTGCTCTTGGATTATTATCATAGATCCATCTCGGTGTGATTCCATAGTTCAAAACCCAACAAGTGGTATTAGAGCAATCGTTGGGGCATAGATCTGGATCTGTAGGATTAGCATCAATGGAAAACATCAAGTTTAATATTAAGTACCCAGGAAAAAATAATTTTGACTTATAGAAGATTAAGATGATTAGTCTATTAAATAAGAGATGTGAAGTAAAGGTTCTTGAGGAGTAAAAATCGACTATGAAAGATGAAGAATGGAAGACTCTTGATAGTAATGCTTTAGCTTCCATCTGTTTGTCTTATGGATGAAGTTCTCTATAATGTTTTGATAGATAAAACTGCGACTAAGTTATGGGCAAAGTTAGAGGATATCTATGTGAAAAAATCCTTTAAAAATCGTCTACACTTGAAGCTACAGTGGTATAACTTCACGATAGTAGAGGGTGGAGATCTGGAGGCCCACATCATTAACTTTAATAAATTAGTTTGTAAATTACTGGATATGGAGGAAGTGATCAAAGATAAGGAATAAGCATGTATTATTGAATTATCTTCCGGCATCGTATAAGTCATTCAAGGATGAGATATTCACCACAAATACAAATCTGAGTGTCAACACCATTATCTTAACCCTTCAAGGGAAGGCCATGAGAAAGTTAAACGGTGACATGGAGACATCTTCCGATGTACTGTTTACAAGAGGCAAGAATTCCAAGAAAGGTACAAGATATTCAAGACTTATATCCAAATCCAAGGGCAAGGGCAAAGGAAAATTAAAGTGATGAAATTGTAGGATGTCTGGACACATGAAAAAGGATTGTACCAATCCTAAAATGAAGAAAGAAAACTTAGAGACTTCTTCTAAGGAGGCTAATGTTGTCACATCTGATGAAGAGACAAGCGGTGGTAATGTTCTGTCTGTGTCTATGGTCAAACACTTGCATTACAATCTTGGAGATGAGTGGATCCTTAACACATGAGAAATATATCACATGACTCCTTATCGGAGTTAGTTCACCAGTTATAAGGAATGCGATGGTGGATGGGTTTTATGGACAATGGCAATACTTGTAATGTTGTGGCTATTTGTACTGTGAGCATCAAGATGTTTGAAGGGATGAAGGGTACCTTGACTGATGTGAGGCACGTTCCTGTTATGAAGAAAAGTCTGATTTTTCTCAGTGCACCTGAGGCTACAAGGTGCAAGTTCAGTGGTATTGGAGTCCTTAAAGTTTCAAAAAGAGCACTCATAGTTATGAGACCGCAGAGGCATGGAAACCTTTATAAGTTGATCGGAAGCACTTCAGCAGGTGGAGTAGTAGCAACTATTACAGATTCCACTTTTGTGCATATATGACATGCTCGTCCGTGTCACATGAGCGAGTGGGGCATGTGTTGAGGGTCAAATATTGCATATCAGACCCCAGTTATTACCTGACTTTACGAATATGATACTGTTTAATGGCCTGTTTTATCATATTTGTGATGCGGGGTGTATTTACGAGCTTTGATCGAAATAAGGTGTTAAAAATTAAGATTTAACTCTCAGAATTCATCAGAGCAAGGAATAGACTCTAGGGGACCAAGATCGATGGATTTACATGCCAGAGATCCAAGAAAATTGAGAAACTGACACTCAGGTGGCCAGAAAGGTGTCCGGCATGCGAGATCACAAGGTTTCCACCATCTGTTCGGCTTGAAACTTCATACACGGCCTGAGGACCATAAATTAACCGTACACTCAAATTTTATCCTTCGGATCATTGTGTAAGTGTCCCAAAAAACAGATCGGCCCATTAAATACTTAAGTGGAGCCCACCTGATATCTGAAAATGCTTCAACTTTGGTCTCTACCCCTTAAACTCGATGATACAGCAGATGGACGGTGCAAATTTCTCAAAAATGTCGCAGTGGACCCCACACTGCGAGATGCATGTGCACCACAAAAATTCCATGCACGCCACACCGGACTTCAAGCCTGGTCAACACAGGCGCTGACCCGTGCCATCTCCTACATGGAGACAGCGGACAGACAGCATCCGTCCGTTTTTGAGTAGTGGGCCCCACCCATTGTCCATACGAATAATCCAAACCGTTCATTCATTCCGTAGGATGGCCAATACCATCTTCTAGGTGGCATAATTGCAAAATATCACGAATGTTGGTTTTCAGCCCTTCAAACGCACTTCAGATGGCGGAGCAAACTATTCTGTGGGCCACACCAAACTCAATCTGAAACCAACCATTTCTTACTGCTTTTTCGACGTGATTGTAATAGACGAGGTGGATTGCATCAAAAACATCACTATGGGGCCCACCGAACACGTCAGCGTGTCTCGTAAGCCTTACCCGCGTCCGAGAAATCAATAGATTCAGGGGAGTTGTGGACCACGATCATTAATCTTTTCAAAGATCTGAACCGTCCATAAGGGAGAGAAGGTGGCCAAAACACCTTCCAAGAAGTCAGTTTTGAAAGATATATATGATTAGTCTTCCAAACATGGGTCGAGCGCAAGGGTTTTTGCAGCATAAAAACAGGGTGCGCGTCTGGGACTCTTCCTGCACAAGAAAAGAGCTGTGAAAGATCTCCCAGTTGATCGACTACAGCTCTTATAAAGAGAAAAGAAAAGAGAGAGAAAAGGGTGGAGCAGCCGTGGGGCATTCAGGAGCGTGGAGAAGAGCAGTTTTTTTTTCCTTCTTTTACTTATTCATTTAGTTTACTTTTTCTTCTTTTTCTTTCCTGAGATTAGCCTAACCATGTTTAGGTATGGCTAAACCTCTTAGCTAGGGCTAAGAGGTGAAGCTTGTGGCATGATGGGGTTGATCCTACATTTTGGATTCATTGTTTATGAACTGATTTTGATTATAGTTGATTAATAGGAATATTTTCAGTTATTAATGGTTTATTGTGAATGAAATTACAATAGATCTGTGATGGCTTTGAGTATTTCTTTCTCCTTTTGATGTGTATGATGTCAGGAAGCCCTGTTGTTCACTATTATCTCCTGGGCATGGTCGGATGATGATACCCTTCCTAAACTTCATATATGTTGATTGGTTGGTAATTAGTTTAATTTTGTTATTTACTTTGTCTACTGGGCATGGTTTGGTGATGGAATCCATTCTAATTCATCTACCTTTCTTCTATTTAAAACTATATCAAAAGAAGTTCAGTCTTGATTTCCATGGTTATACTCTTCAACTGGATGAAGATGGGACTCTAAGTCCAGTTGAGATCTTGAAGCAGGTATAAGTTCTTCCTAATCTCTACAACTGGATCCTCTGAATCCTTAGTTTCCTACCTCTGAATTTCTCTACGTTTTAGATTATTATTCCTCCATTATTCTCTAAATTTCATTCAGTTTAGATTTCATCTTAGTCTAGTTCTAGTTCTACTTAGTTTCAGATAACGTACAGGTTTTAGTCCTTTGGGATTCGACCTCGGTCTTACCAAGTTTATTACTCCATCATAACCCTGCACTTGGGGAGTGAACAGAATAAAGGTACTATCTGATTGTTGTTTAATTTTACCTTTTTAAGAATTCTCATTTAGATATATGTGAGCATTGTATATATGGTAAATTATTTTTTAAAAGTGAAAAACATATATTTAAGGGAGTGCTTGATTATGTGCACTCTGACGAATGGGGGCCATTGCTAGAGGTTTCTATTTAGGAGTTGTGATGGTTTGTTTCATTCATATACGACTACTCCGGGAAAATTTAGGTTTACTTCATGAAACATAAATTTGAAGTTTTTACCATATTCAAATAATGGAAGGCAATGGTGAAAAAACAGTCAGGGTGAAAAATAAAGGTTTTAAGGACTGACAATGGTAGAGAATTCGCTTCTACTGAGTTTAATGAATATTGCAAGGATGAAGGAATCATTAAGCACAACACGATGCACCACACGCCCGATCAAAACGGTGTGGCTGAGTGAATGAATCGGAATCTTTTAGAGAGGGCCCGATGCATGTTAAGTAATGATGCGTTGGGCAAGGACTTATGGATATAGGCCTTTAACGCGGCTTATTATTCGGTGAACCGGTCTCTTTTTATGACAATTGAATGTAAAATATCAGAGGAAGTATAGGGTGGTCATAAGATAGATTACTTGGATTTGTGCATATTTAGTTGTGAGGCTTACTCTCATGTACCGTCAGTTGAAAGAAATAAGCTAGACCATAGAGCCAAAAAGTATGGTATTGGTGTGAAAGATTATAGGTTATTCGATAAAGTGACATACAAGGTTATCACTATCCATGACGTTAGATTTGATGAAAGCTCTTTATTACATAAGAATGATCAAGATGAGAAAAAGAAACTAGAAAGGTTGTTCGTAGACGTCCAGATGATACTAAGGCAGAGACAAATGCACAGACAGAGGTACAGGAGGAGGTAGAGCAGCCACCTGGAAGAAGGAACCTGCCGCGTGATCGCAGGTTACCGGCAAGATCAGATACAACTCTAATATTGCATATGCCCTCATTATAGATAAGGGAGACCCGTCAACTATTCAGGAGGCTCTTGATGGAACTGATGTAGAAAAGTGGAAAGAAGCTATGGATGATCAGATGGACTCGTTGCACGAAAATCACACATGGGAGATGGTGGAGCTTCGAGTGGGCCAAGAAGCGATCGAATACAAGTGGTTATTTAAAAGGAAATAGGATAGATACAAAGAGAGGTTGGTAGTGAAGAGATATGTACAGAGATAAGGAATTGACTTCACAGAGATGTTACGTCGGTGGTTAAACAAGTATCCATCAGATTCGTATTGACGTTGGTTGCCCAATATGATCTCGAGCTCGAATAGATGGATATCAAGACTGCATTCTTGCACGAGGAGTTGGAAGAACAGATTTACATGAAGCAATCAGAGAGATACGAAATTAAAGGGGCAAATAAAAAAGTTTACAAGTTAATGAGGTCGTTATACGACATAAAACAGTCACCTAGGCAGTTGTATAAGAAATTTGATTCTTTCATGTTGAGTTAGAAATTTACTCGGAATGAATACGATCTCTCTGTCTATTATAAGATACTGAGTGAATCATCCTAGCATTGTATGTTGATGATACATTGATCGTCAGTCATGATATGTTTGAAATCAAAGTACCGAAGACTCGATTATCAAGAACATTTGAGATGAAAGATCTGGGGACCGTAAATAGGGTTATCTGCATAAATATTTATAGATATAGGAAAAGGAACAAAATTTGGTTATCATAGGCAGAATACCTTAAAAATGTACTGGTCAAGTATGGGATGGACTAGGCAAAGCCAGTAAGCGTTCCCCATGCGGCTCACTTCAAGCTTTTCTCAGAACAATGTCTTAGATCAAATGAGAAAAAATAGTTTATGTCTCATGTGCCTTATTTGAATACGGTCGACAGTTTAATGTATGTCATGGTCTGTCATGCCCCAAACTCAAAAATCGGACTCACAAAATTTTCGATCACCAAATTCGATGTTGACAACCTCCGTAGTACCCCATTCTCGGCTTCCAACGCCCATACGACATATTCTAATCCTGAAATCCTACAAGGAGGACTTTTCAACGTACATTTATCTCGTAAAAAGCATAACCACAAGTATATCCAAATCACAAGAACAACATCATCATCACATATCCACTAATATAAACATTCAAGTACAATGTTGAAAGGAAAAATAATGCATATAATAATAACTCCACAAAAGCTCGGCCGCATGCTCCTACTCCTGCTCAGCTACGACTTCATCTAGGCGTCACCTACATGCATCTATTGTGCATAAGATTATAGAAAGCTTAGAGGGTAGTAAAAGTGTGTGCTCAAGGTAAGTGTCAAGCACATAGATATCAAAGTAAGCAAAAACATATTGGTAAATCTGTAAATGCTATCAGTCATACCAATGCTATATAAATGTAGAAACATGGCAACCCAAAATACTAAATGCAGCAGATACAATGCAATATGTAGTGCGAATGAAATGACCAAGCTGGAGTGAAGTCGGGATGATAGTAAGTAGTATCGTAGGCTATGGGGTCCATCACAAGAGAATTCTATCCAAACCAGTCTCATACCTAAATTTGAATAGTCAAACTCAATGTGGTAAACTCCTAATCTCAGGTTAGTCGTGTGCCCTAACTGAAATCCTAGCCATTGCAAAGGTATATGTAACAAATAGTTATGCACCACCAGCCTGAGTGGATAGTGAATAAATAAATGAATGAGTATGCGACTCCTGCTCAATAAGTCTACATATCAGTACGATTCCTCTCTGAGATCATCACCAAGGTTTAATAGACTATATATGTAAATCGTCAGTCACTAACGCGTGACCATGCAAGTGGAAGAGACCTAGCCATCCGCCTGGCCAGTAGTCAGCCAATATCTACCCAGCATGTCGATAGTGGACCCATTCACAAGCTGGTAAAACTCAGCTAGCAATCCCCCCTACTCTAGGGTAGGTAAGGCCACACTCCCTCCCAACCGATCACGACATAGTGAGAGACGCGGCCTCCTGGTATTCGGCCCTAATGCGCTTATATATATCCACTCGGTCTAGACGTTGGGGCATCTCCTAACCACAGAGGTTTAAGAATTTTTACCTAGGGACATCTATGATGCCCGTATGGTATAACCAAATATTTTTGATGTCCCATTTGACCATCCATGATATACCTGTGGAGGCTATGACCTTAATATCACTAAGGCGTACAGTAGTCACAACACACAATGCAAGATGCATGAGTTATACAATCTAATCATGCATCAATCCTGCACATACCGTGTGATCATGTGAGATAATCTTCGCCTATCAAGGAGTCTCATAACTACCTGCCCAATGACATATGCAATGGTCAACCACATTTCATAATAAAAATAAATATGATGTGGATGAGCATGTATCATGATGCTATGCTATCTTTTGAGGGTCAAATATTGCATATCAGACCCCAGCTATTACCTGGATTTATGAACATGGTACTGTTTAACGGCCCGATTTAATCATGTTTGTGATGTAGGGTGTATTTACAAGCTTGGATCGAAATAAGGTGCTAAAAGCTAAGTTTTAATGCTCATGATTCACCAGAGCATGGGACAAACCCCAGGGGACCAAGATCGATGGATTTACACGCCAGAGATCTGAAAAAATTGAGAAATTGAAGCTCAAGTGGCCTGAAAGTTAGCCAGAATCTAAAATCACAGGGTTTCCACCATCTATTCGGCTTGAAACTTCATACATGGCCTAAGGACCATAAATTAACCGTACACATCAAATTTCAGCTATTGAATCCTTTTGGAAGTGGCCCAACTAACAGATCAGCCCTTAAAACAGTGATTTAAGGCTCACCTTATCACTGGACCTGCTTTAATTCTGATCTCAACCCCTTAATCTACATTAGGAAAGGAATGGACGGAGCAGAATCGTAATATACATCAAGGAGGGACAACATTACATGTGCACACGCACAGCCGTTGTGCATCAAGGAGGGACAACATTACATGTGCACATTCGTATATTACAATCGATTTAGATTTCATCTTAAGTCTAGTTCTAATTCTACCTAATTTCAGATAACGTGGAGGTTTCAGTCTCTTGGGATTCGACCTCGATCTCACCGAGTTTATTACTACACCACGCCTTATACTTGAGGGTGAACAAGTTTTTGACGCTGTTACCGAGGACTGACGGTTACATATTTTTAAAATTAATTATTTTTAGAATTAGTTTAAGATTAGGACTTTACTAACTTTGGTTTCAGATTTTTCTTTCTATTTGATTTTTAGAACTAACCTTCCTATTCTATAGGATTGTTGATAGATCTTCTAAATTGGTAACTTCGTCCTAATTTCTTTACTTTCTCTATTTTTTAAATTAGGTCTTATCTTCTAGAAACTAACTTAGTTTGTTTTGTTTTGCAGGTTCTTAGCATAGGATTTCAATTTTGGTAACTTCTTTCCATCTTTCCTCTTTATTTCTAGATTACCAATTCTATTCTTCCTCTTAGGTCGAGGTTAGAATCTGAATTGAGGGCTGCGAGTGTTTTATGCCCAAGTGGGTTCATGATAACACTCGACGTCTCTTGACTGAAGGTGGATTGGTTGAGAGGTTGACTATCCATCGTACGACTATACACCGCTTGAAATTTCCTGAGTTAACTGAAGTAATGGCTAAAAACCAACCTCTTCTAACTCAACTTAGGGTAGAGGACACTCAAGATGAGAATGATATGCATCAAGCACCCTTAACTCGTACTTTACAAGACTATTTACAACCGGTAGGGGTGAGTACGCCCTCATGCATGCTTTTTCCTGAAAATACAGGACAAATGGACATCAAGCCAGGGGTTATCCAACTCCTTCCTAAATTTTATGGGCTTGAATCAGAAAGTCCACACTTACATCTGAAAGAGTTCAATGAGATCATAGTCACTTTATACATTCCTAATGTATCTAAAGATACAGTCAGGCTGAAACACTTTCCCTTTTCCTTAAAGGAGAAGGTTAAGACGTGATTACATTCACTACGCCCTAGATCCATTAGCATATGGTATGATATGCAGAGGGAATTCATAAAGAATTTTTTTCCACATTATAAAACAATTACCCTTAGAAAAGTAACCATGAACTTCTCTCAAAAGGAGGACGAAATGTTCTTCCAATGTTGGGAAAGGTTCAAGGAACTTGTCAGTTCATGCCCACAACACGACTTTAAAATTTGGCACATTATAAACTTTTTCTATGATGGACTGACATCTTCCATACGCCAATTGGTCGAGATAATGTGTAATGGAGAATTCATGAATAAAGATGTCGATGAGGTATGGGATTACCTGGATAGCCTTGCTGAAAAAACACAATCATGGGACCATTACCCAAATTCGAACACCACGTCTAGGCCGACTTAATCTAAGGAAAAATGTAGATTGTATCTCTTGAAAGAAGAGGATGATCTCAATTATAAAGTGACTAATCTAATAAGAAAATTCAAGGCCATGGAAGGAAAGAAGGATAAGGTTAATGAAATTGTTTGCAGCATCTGTGATTGCAACATTCACACAACTGAAAATTGTCCTACAATACCTGCTTTTCGAGGAGTGTTGAATAAACAAGCCAATGCCGTAAATAATTATCAAAGACCTTTTAATGGACCTACCTCTAATACGTACAATCCTGGTTAGAAAAATCATCCAAACTTTAGTTGGAGAAATGGTCAAACTGCTACCCCTCAAGGTTTCTTCAATCAAAATTCAAATCAGGGAAAACCTCAAGAAAAATCGGTTCAAAATTCTAAATAAGAGCTGGCTCAGGCAGTGAGAGAATTTACAAATTTTATACAAAAGATGGATTCACGAATGATGGTTATAGAAAAGGGGATGCTTCCTACATAACCGCTCCCCAATCCTAAACTGCAATACGAGATATGTGATCCTAGCTCTTTAAATTAGATGAAGCATGTTAAATCCATCACCACTCTTAGGAGTGAGAAGATTATTGATAAAATCCTTTCGGTTAAGCGCAAAAAGCCTTAAGAACCAAAAGAGGGCAATAATGATGGATCTAATGATGCCCCATAAAAATTAGAACCAGAACTTCTATAGAAGTCAGTTGCTCCATTTCCACAACGGTTGGGTGCACCAAAACCTCTCTCTAACTCTCAGGATATTCTAGAGGAATTGAAATAAGTGAAAGTCAACATTCCTCTGCTTGATGTCGTAAAACAGATACCTTATATGCCAAATTCCTAAAATACCTATGCACAACCAAAAGATGGTAAAGTATTCAAAAGAAGATTTTCTTGATGGAGAAAGTGAGTGTCATCATAAAGTAAGACGTGCCACAAAAATACAAGGATCCTGGTAGCCCAACCATATCATGTATGATTGGTTTTGAGGCATAAAAAAAATATATATTCCAGTTCCAAAGGGTAGCTTAGGTATTATGGTGAAATTCCAGCTCCAGGGGTATCTGTTGAAGCATGAAAAGTGATGAAAGGATTAAAGCAAAAGAAGATTGAAAAGCAAGGTACAAGAAAGAAAAAAAAAAGAAGAAAGAGAAGTGTCTTTGAGATTGGTTGCATAGGACCGCGCAAACGATATCTGTTGTGAGGGTCCGTACAACCCAAGTTCCTTTGTGTGGGTCCGCGCAATCAATATTCCTTTGCGTGGGTCCACGCAACGTGAATATCAGTTACGTGGGAGACGCTGCAGAAGTATTCCTTTGCAAAGTGAACTAAAGCACTAAAAGATTTGTCCCACATCGCTAAGATCAGAATTTTTACACATGCGAAGGCCTATGAATACCCCCTCACCTCCTTCATTTGGGGATGATGATCGAAGATTTCGGAGAGCAAGAGGAATAAGAAGAGAGAATTGAAGGTGAGAGCGACTACCCAAGGGCTTTGCACGGGACCGCATAAACCATTTCCTTTGCGCGGGACCGCGTAAACCATGTCCTTTGCTCGGAGCCGTACAAACAGGCTGTTCTGCAGTCTATAAAGCTAAGGAACCGTTATGCTGCTGAAATCTCTGTGCGAGGCTCCCCTTCTTCAGCCTTCTTCTATTGATAAGTCCAGAGGAGAAGGATGAGTCGATCGAGTCGACATTTCTCCTAAGTATTAGGGGATGACTAAAACAGGTGCCGTTAGCTGTTGAAATCTCTATCTCATTGAAGATTCGTTGATCAGATCAATATTCCTCTTAAGTCCTAGGAGATGATCAAAATAGGCGCTGAAAGGCTAAAAAAAATTTTATCTCCTTGAAGACTGGTTGATCGATTCGTCAATTCCTCCTAAATCCTAGGAGATGACTGAAACAGGCGCCAGAATGTTGTCAAATTTTCCATCGAGCTATCTTCTCTTTCATTCAGTACATTCTATTAATTGTACTTTATTTTCAGAATCAAGGGAATCAGAGGATGTAAATGAATTCAGATAAATGTGATGAATGTTCTCTTATTCATTCTTTGTTATCATTGAATAAATTTCTCAAATGAAACGCATTTGTTTTCTTGTTAAAACAAAATGGTGACTCTTCTGGGGACTACTTATTATTCGATGGTAACTTAAAAAATATTCGAGAGAACATATATCACTTTCAGATGCGAAAATGGCGACTCTCAACGGGAACGTCCTCCCCTTCATCTCTGAAAATGAAGCACGATTTTATTTAATACATTAACTAATACTCTTTCATAGAATGTCTTATTAATTAGATGCCTAATTACAATTTTTTATATTATGACTGAAGGTAAATAGAAGCGTCAAAGAAAGCAAAGTCTATTGTGATCAAGAGTAGTGAATTTCTTACAATGGACGGAACAATCTTTGTTTCGCCAATAGCTCAAGAAGATGAGGGAGAGCGGAAGATGGTAACATCCAAAAGTAAGAAAGTTCGATCTACTTCCACGAGAAGCAACATCTCGCCAAGTACTGGGTCAGTTATGCAAAGTGTCATGAGACCTAGTCCTGCTTCTGTTATACAATCATCTCATTTGAGCAAAGCAGAAAAGCCCGTTACTCAGACAACTTCCACAGAATCATTGCGAGTTCAAGAAAATAAGGGGAAGGCGATCGTAACCAGTGAATGTCCACTCACAACACCTCCTGCAAAAGATTTCAAGAAAACTCATGCATTGAGAATGCCACGATTTGTGTCAGCTAATCCTTCGAAGCGATAATACTTTGGTTTCAAATCGAGTAATAGTCCATCTTCTTCAACAGTGTCAGCAGCACAGCGCTCGCCTCCTTCAATATCAAGACAATCAAGGTATAAAGAAATAAACAGCTCTTCGACAAATATTAATCAGCCTGATCAGTTTCCACTAGATGAGCATGTAGTTGAGGAAGTTCCTAATGTGCCGACAATGACTACCGTAAACAACATTGAACCACAAGTAGAAAGGCCACAACTGCAAGCGGTTAGATTTCAAGAGTCAATGCCTAATATTACTCTGAATATAATGTAGGAAGAAATCCGGTAGATGGTTATTGAATTTATTCATCAAGAGAATGAATGAAGTCAGAATAAAAAAATTTGATATCAGACACCGTATCCCCCTAAAATAGAAGAAATGTCATTTCCCGCTGACTTCGAATACCCAGACTTTCAAAAATTTAATGGGGACGGATCATCAGAAGAGCATATGATGCATTTTATAGAAAAGATGAAAAATTTCTCTAAAGTTCCTCAATATTGTCTGAGATTATTCAGATCTTCTCTTACAGGAAGAGCTTTCAGATGGTATTCAGGTTTAATCCCAGAATCTATTCATACCTGGGAACAAATAAGGATGTTTTTTTGTCAAACTTTTTCTCTTTGGATCGAGAAGTTGGTTTGACCAAACTGGCCTCTATTCGCCAAGGAAAAAATGAATTAGTTGAAGAATTCATTAGTCGATGGATGTGCTTAGCAGCATCATGTCAACATCCTCTGCGGGAATCAGAACAAGTAGAACTATGCTTAGAAGGCATGAGACCAGAGTTGGCATGCCACCTGATTAGTAAAGATTGAAAAATTTTTAAAATTTTACTACAAGGCTCATGCTCTTGAAAAGATGATGGGAAGAGTGCCTGCTTTTCAGTTAAAATCAGCTCACATCACTCGAAAAGAAGAAACTAAAGAAGATTATCAGGATGAGGAAAAAGACAGCGATAAAGAAGATAGGAATGATCATGCGGTTATACTGACATATAAAAGGTCCAGGAAAAATAAAGATCATATGAAGTATTCATTTGCAAGAAAAGATATGCTTCCTATGCTGAATCAATTGTTGGCTATGAAGAGTATTGAATTACCTCGGTTAAGACACCTTGTAGAAATTAAAAATACAAGAGGGCTGGATTATTACCATTATCATCATAAATTTGGACATCATACGGAAAATTGTAATCCCCTCAGGAAAAGCTACAAAAGATGATCCATAGGGGAGAAATTGTGATGGAAAGAGCTTGACAGAAAGAGAAAAATGATAGAAACTCGATAAAGAAAATTCTAGGACATCTGCGTTAAAAGACGATGTTTCGTATGGTAAATTGTCAGTAATTGATAAGATCAAGCTGTCATAGCCTAAATGCTCAAATAAAAAGAAGCGAGTGAGACAAAAGATGTAAAGCCACGATAAAAAAAGTATATTCGTTGCAGATATGCATTGCAATACCTACCAATTCAGGAGATGATCGCTATTTTGATTTCAAAAGATATCAGTATGATGCTTCTAAAATCAAAAGGGGGCAAGAAAGGTAAGACAGGTGAGTAAAAGTTGTGAAATGTATTTCTCACTATAGAATGTATTTCTTTTGTATTTGAATAAAGTGCAGGCTTTCAAGCATATCAATGATTATCGCCAAATAAAAGTATCAATGATTATCGTCAAATGACAATTGCCAAATAAAAGTGTCAATGATTATCGCCAAATGACAATTGCCAAATAAAAGCGTCAATGATTGTTGTCAAAATAAGCAAGTGCCAATGATCGTCTTCAAAATAAGCAACTATCGTTATCGTCATAAATGGCTCATGCAAGCGTATTTTATCAAAATTTCTATCATCATCAAGTTGATAAACTATTTCAAATACAACATGAATATTCTCAGAATATATTGGCGACGGCAAAATATCAATTATTGATTCTCAGAATATATCGACGATGGTGAAATGTCAATTATTGATTCTCAAAATATTATCAGCAATAATGAAATATCAGTTATGGATTCACCATTCATGGCGGTGAAATAAGCAGTGGAATAAACTTATATGGTCAACCACACAAATCTTACGAGAGCAATGATAAATGATTAATTAAGGCAGCCTAACCAAGCTTATACGGCCAACTACGCTTAAGACCTATAATCAATTAAGGCAGCCTAGCCAAGCCTATATGGCCAACTACGCCTAAAACCTATCATCGTTTTAAAGCCCAAAATTGGAGGTAAACTACATTGCTCTTTGAGCCCATGCCCAAAATTGCCGGTAAACTACTTTGCTCTTTGAGCCCATGTCCAAAATTGGTGGTAAACTATCTTGCTCTTTGAGTCCAGTGTCAAGTCCAATTCAGTCGTCTGGTCGAGTCAAGTTCAGTCGTCCAGTTCAGTCAGGTCAAGGTCAGTTTTGTCCAGTCAAAGTATGGTCAATCAAAAGTACACTATCTCCACTGCTTAAAAAGCATAAGCTATGTGAAGCATTCAAAATACTATGAATACATATTTCAATTTAGATATGCTCAAATATGCAATTGCCTGATGAATATTTTAAACATTGATTAGAAAACATGCAAAAATACATTTCTTCTAAATCAGGTTCAAATTACATCAACAGTAAATGCCTTCAAGATATTGGCGATTATTTAGTCAAAAGTTCAAGTCTCCAAGGTTCTCAAAAGGGGGCAGAGGATAAACTAGTGAAGAATTATCATTCTCTACTGGACCATATAAGGAATCAGATGTATTCCTTGGATTCGTCAAAAGAGTGGTAAAGATTATTCATTCTTTAGGAGTATCAAAAGACGTCACTTCGGAAATATTATCTTTTGAAGAAATCTTTATGCGACATTGACATGGAAAGGGGACAGAATTTAATGTCTTCGAAATAATCTATGCCTACGTGGCTAAGAAATTCATATGCCAAGTATTATGGATAATGGCATCGCAAGACTCTAAGTATAGGACCTGATGGAGACAGAGAACAAATGGAATCATCATCATCAGTAACTTCTATGACCTTTGGAAAATTATTAAATGAAAATTGAAAAGAAGTCTTGTCTATTTTTTAATTTTTCAGAATCAGTAAAGATCCAATAAAGGTCTATGAAGAAATGTTAAGGAGCACAAACTCGAGTAGACTCAATAAAAAGACTCAGCGGTTGAACCTTTGGAGCTAAAGATGAAATCTCCAAGAGTGTAATATAAAGAATACAGTGCGAAGCACGAGGACAAACTCAAAGATTGAATAAACCATATTGCGAATATCACACTCAGCCTAAAAAGAGAAGAAACTCTCAATCTATTTCAAAAATTATCAATATTACATAAAGCTACATTGAAAAATTATAATGAATTAAGATACTAATTCTGATTAATTTGGCAGAAAAGATCATCATTTGAAAGCTTGGGTTATGCAGATTGTGAGTAAAAGAAACAATCGAAAAAGATGTTGCAGTAGGAGCAGCATTAAAGAACAACTCCAGATACAGATAAGAAGAAAAGAATCACTGGAGTTGATCAAGGGGAAAGAATCGCAGGAATTAATCAAAGAGATCGTCGCTAAACACAGAAGTGAAGAAAAGAATCGCTGGAGTTGATCAAGGGGAAAGAATCGCTGGAATTGTTCAAAGAGATCGTCGCTAAACACAGAAGTGAAGAAAAGAATCGCTGGAGTTGATCAAAGAGACCATTGTAGCAGCAGTGGTGTTAAAAGAAAGTTCTCTGATTAAACCGCTCAAAGATGAAGTCATCACAGCTGTTGCAGAAGCATGCTTCAATGAAAAGAGGATTTTATCCTCTCTAGTGAAACATCTGCTTGACACTACTGGCTGGGGGCATTCTAGTCTTCCGCTCGAGTACAATCATTCAAGCCCTTCGTTCGAACGCCATCATTCAAGTCTTCCGTTCGAACACGATCGTCCAGTCTGCTGTACAAGCATGATCATCCAGTCTGTTGTACAAGCATGATCATCTAGTCTAATGTACAAGCATGATCATCCAGTCTACTGTACAAGTATGACCATCCAGTCTTCCATGCAAGCAGGATCATCCAGTCATTCTTCAGTTGCAGTTCATTCAAGTTTTTCAGGCGGAGGAAGATCGATCCTCCATTTAATTTCAGAAATTAATCAAAGAAGGATCGAGAGGGCATCTGTTGAGGCATAAAAAATATATATATTCCAGTTCCAAAGGGTAGCTTAGGTATTTTGGTGAAATTTCAACTCCAAGGGTATCTGTTGAAGCATGAAAAAGTGATGAAAGGATTAAAGCAGAAGAAGATTGAAAAGCAAGGTACAAGAAAGAAGAAAAAAGAAGAAAGAGAAGTGTCTTTGAGATTGGTTGCGCAGGACTGCGCAAACGATATCTGTTGTGCGGGTCCATACGACCAAAGTTCCTTTGCGCGGGTCCGCGTAATCAATATTCCTTTGCGTGGGTCCGCACAACGTAAATATCAGTTACGTGGGAGACGCTGCAAAAGTATTCCTTTACAAAGTGAACTAAAGCACTAAAAGATTTGTCCCACATCGCTAAGATCAGGATTTTCACACATGCGAAGGCCTATAAATATCCTCTCACCTCTTTCATTTGGGGATGATGATCGAAGATTTCGGAGAGCAAGTAGAGTAAGAAGAGAGAATTGAAGATGAGAGCGACTGCCCAAGGGCTTTACGGGGGACCGCGCAAACCATTTCCTTTGCGCGGGACTGTAAAAACCATGTCCTTTGCGCGGAGCCGCGCAAACAGACTGTTCTACAGTCTATAAAGCTAAGGAACCGTTATGCTGCTGAAATCTCTGTGCGAGGCTCCCCTTCTTCAGGCCTTCTTCTATTGATAAGTCCAGAGGAGAAGGATGAGTCGATCGGATCGACATTTCCCCTAAGTATTAGGGGATGATTGAAACATGCTCCGTTATGCTGTTGAAATCTCTATCTCATTGAAGATTCGTCGATCAGATCAATATTCCTCCTAAGTCCTAGGAGATGATCAAAATAGGCACCGAAAGGTTGACGAAATTTCTATCTCCTTGAAGACTGGTTGATCGATTCGTCAATTCCTCCTAAATCCTAGGAGATGACTGAAACAGGCGCCGGAATGTTGCCAATCAAGCTATCTTCTCTTTCACTCAGTACATTGTATTACTTGTACTTTATTTTCAGAATCAAGAGAATCAAAGGATGTAAATGAACTCAGATAAATGTGATGAATGTTCTCTCATTCATTCTTTGTTATCATTGAATAAATTCTCCAAATGAAATGCATTTGTTTTCTTGTTAAAACAATTGGTAACTACCGCATTGAGCACGCACTTCTTGACCTGGGAGCAAGGGTCAATCTGATTCCCTACTCAGTATACAAACAGATAGAGTTAGGTGAATTGAAAATCACCTTAACCACATTACAACTTGCTGATGGTTCTGTTCGTATACCAAGAGGGATAATTAAGGATGTGTTAGTTCAGGTTGACAGATTGTACTACTCTTTAGATTTCATCATCCTGGATACTAAACCCGTCAATAATGGAAGCACTTAGATTCTCGTCATTCTTGGTCGCCCATTCTTAGCCACTTCAAACGTAATTATCAATTACAAGAATGGAGTTATGAACATGTCTTTTGGTAATAAGACATTCGAGTCAAACGTATTTTTAATAACAGTAAAAATTTCAAGGATGATGACGATATCCACGACATTAACATGATTGATTCTTTCGTGGAAGATAGAACGCCTCTGACTTTATCCTCTGACTCTCTAGAGACGTGCCTAGTCCACTCCCATGACTTGGATGATGACATAATTAAGGAGACATGTGCCTTGCTTGATACTGCGCTAGTACTTGAAGTTAACCGATGGAGGCTACAATTTAAAGAATTGCCCCAAACCAATGTAGTGCCTCTACCGTCTAACCTCAAACTATCGAAGCTTAACCTAAAACCTTTGCCCTCTGATTTGAAATATGTCTATTTAAGTCAAGATGAGACATACTCGGTGGTGATCTCTATCTACCTGGAGAAAGAATAGGAGAGTATGCTCATAGCTACTCTCATTGAGCATAAGGAAGCCCTGGGATGGATAATAATGGACCTCAAGGGAATTGACCCCTCGATTGTACTCACCACATATATCTTGATGATAATACGAAGACCTCACGACAATCACAACGTAGACTCAATCTTAATATGAAAGAAGTGGTTAAGGCCAAGGTTCTGAAACTATGAGATGTGGGTATCATATACCCTATATTCGATAGTCAATGGGTGAGTCCAACTCAGGTGGTTCCTAAGAAGTTCGAAATCATCATCGTAGCAAATGCTAATAATGAACTCATACCAACCAGAGTTACTACTGGTTGGAGAATGTACATTGGCTACAAGAAGCTGAATACCATCACAAGGAAAGACCACTTCCCTTGGCCCTTTATCGATCAAATCTTGGAAAGGCTAGCTAGTCATTCTTATTTCTTTTTTTTTTTACGGGTATTCGGAATACAATCAGATTGAAATCACTCCCGAGAACTAGAAAAAGACTACATTTACATGTCCCTATGACACCTTTGCGTACAGAAGAATGTCATTCGGGTTATGCAATGCCCCTGCCACCTTTCATTGATGTATGATGAGTATATTTTCTGACCTGGTAGGAAAATATCTGGAGGTCTTCAAGGAAGATTTCTCTATTTTCAGTTCATCTTTCAGTGAGTGCTTAGAGAGTCTTAAATGTGTGTTGAAAATATGTGAAGAAAAGAATCTGGTACTTAATTAGAAGAAGTGTCATTTCATGATTCAGAAGAAAATTGTCCTTGAGCATATCATCTCGTCCAAGGGAATCGGGGTTGATAAGGCAAAAATCAATCTTATCTCTAACCTACCTCCACTCAAGAACATCAGAGACATGTGATCCTTCTTAGGACACGAAGGGTTTTACAAACAATTCATAAAGGACCTTAGTCTCCCCTCTCGTCCTTTATGTAATCTTCTTCAAAAGGATGCACCATACGAGTGAACTAAGCAATATCAGGAAGCTTTCACCAAGCTTAAGGGCATGTTAACCATTACACCTATCATGCAACCACCCGACTGGAGCCTTCCTTTTGAGTTTATATGCGACGCTTTTGATTATGCTCTTGGAGTAGTTTAAGGTCAGAGAAAAGATAAGAGGTCTTATGTCATTCATTACGCGAGTAGGATTCTAAATCCTGCCCAAGTGAACTACTCGACTATGAAAAAGGAACTCTTAGCCGTAGTGTTCATCTTAGACAAATTTAGGTCTTATCTGTCGGATCCAAGATCATTATCTACACAGATCATGCGATACTCAAGTATCTTCTTTTTAAGAATGATTCTAAGCCTCGCCTGATAAGATGGATCCTTCTACTTTAAGAATTTAATTTAGAAATTAAAGATAAAATGGGAGTAAAAAACGTAGTGGCTGATTACCTTTCTCACCTTAATATCTCTGATTTCCTTAAGGCGACCCATATCAACGACATATTTCCTGATGAACAACTGTTCAGAGTCTCTCATTCACCTTGGTTCGTTGATATTGTTAATTATCTTACCACAAGTTTCATACCGACACATTAGACTGCACAAGATAAGAAGAAATTCTTTACCGAGGTGCGAACTTTTTCTGTGATGATCCATATTTGTTTAAATATTACCCAAACCAAATTCTAAGGAGATATGTGTTAGACGATGAGCATCAGAGTGTCATCTCCTTCTGTTACTCACAAGCCTATGCTGGTCACTTTTCTGCTAAAAAGACCACGACCAAGATTTTGCAGTGTGACTTTTATTAGCCCACTATGTTCAGGGACACTCATGAGTTTTGCAAGGCTTGTAAGTGTTGTCAGAAATTGGGAGCATTGTCCCGTCAAAATATGATGTCTTTGAATCACATCCTTATCATAGAAGCATTTGATTGCCGGGGCATTGATTTCATGGGACCATTCCCCAAATCCTTTGAAAATTTGTATATTTTGCTCGTTATAGACTATTTCACTAAATGGATCGAAGCGATTCCATGCCAAAATAATGACCATCATGCAGTCATTAAATTCTTAAAAGAGAACATCCTTTCTCGGTTCGGAACACCTCAAGTCATCATTAGTGATGAGGCTCACACTTTTGCAATAGACTATTCGAGAGCTTAATGAAGAAATACGATATCTCTCATAAGGTGAGCACCTCATACCATCCACTGACAAGTGGACAACTGAGATTTTCAATAGAGAAATCAAACTTATCCTAGAGAAAACGGTTAACCCTGATCGTAAGGATTGGTCAACCCGATTGACCAATGCCTTATGGGTGTACCGTACTACTTTTAAAACCCCTATTAGAATGTCTCCCTTTAGACTTTTCTATGAAAAGGCTTGTCACTTGCCTATGGAGTTGGATCATAAGGCGTACTGGGCGATCAAAAATATGAATTTCAATCTGGACAAAGCTAGCTCGCTACGCAAACCTCAGTTGAATGAACTTGAAGAAATCCGGAATGACGCATACGAGAACTCGAGAATTTACAAGGATGGGATGAAGGTGTTTCATGATCAACATATTCTGTGAAAATCATTCACACAAGGTCAAAAAGTCTTTTTGTATGAATCTCGACTACATCTCTTTTCAGGTAAGCTTTGATCTTGTTGGACCGACCCTTACATTATTGTTATTGCTTATCCTCATGGGGTCGTCAAGATAAGAGATCCCGACAATGACAAGGATTTTAAAGTAAATGGACATCGATTAAAATCATTTGTCCAGAAATTTGATTTAGATGACATGTCCATGCCTCTGACTGAACCTGTTTACCAGGCTTGATCTCTTAGTCTGATGGAGGTATGGGTAGGTTTATCGCTTTCCTAGGACTAAAGTAATTTTCTTTATGCTGTTATAGGATAGACGCTTTTTATGTCGTTAAGTTAGTTTGCTTGATTTTGTGTTTCATTCTCATACTGACCCGCTCTCATGCTAAGATCTCTATGGAAAAGTCTCTCGATTCATTATCCAGGTACTATCTTCCCCTCACTTTCCCTTTACTTTCATTGTACCATGTGCATTGCATGCTCATATCTTTTACATATCTTTTACATTCAGGACAATGTAGATTTTAGGTTAGGGGTGGGAGATTAGGTTACCTAATCAGTGTTTTCTTGGTCTTGAGCAAAAATTGTAAAAATTTTTGAATTTTTCTGAAATTTCTTGTGAATTCGAAGTGATTTTGATGGCCATCTTTGATTCAGAATTATAAGCTACGTAATGTTGAATTTGTGACTCTTAGATTTAGTTGTCTATTAGATTTCATAGTTAAGTTTGAATTGTTAATCTAGAATTAGAAGTTGTAAACATTGATTGAGTGATGATTTCACATGTCATATCCCGCTTTCACATTATGGTTTCAGTTTGATATTGAAGGGTTAACTTAGTAATCACTAAGCATATAAGGAACCAACCTGAAATATTTTTTCCCATCATGATCAATTGAAGAAAAAGAAAATACCTAGCATTAAAAAAAATAGATACCTTTGAAAAGGGTTGGGCGAATAATCTTCATCATAGGTTTACTCCCTATATGTGAGGATTTGATTCCCCATAAATGATATGTGAAAAGGGTTAGGTGTACGGTCTTCACTATAGGTTTGCTCCCTATAAGTGAGGATTTGATTCCCCTTCTTGACGTTACTTTTAATGAAAAAATCAAAAGATGGAAGAATGAAAAGATGATTTATGAGGCAAGTTTTGGTTATTATGAATTCTCTTGTTGGTTACCAATGATATCCTGAAATAGAGAAGTGAATTTTAATAATGATAAGCCGAGATTAAATTATACACTCATGGATCCTAATGTTTAGAATTTTTTCTAATTGATGGATTAATACTTTAATCTTGATTATGAAGTCTACTAAGCACTTAAGTATAAGGAACATAATGCCCAACATTCATGAATCTTAGACTTCTAGTATCTTAATTATTTTAAAAAATCGCTCAAATTTTTAGAGATTGTCCTGTAGTTCTCAACTTATTTTTCGCATAATTTACTTAAGACTCGCAAGAAGCTGGTTAGGGGTTGTGTGAAGGGTCAAATAATGCATATCAGACCCCAGAAATTGCCTGGATTTACGAACATAGTACTGTTTAATGGCCCAATTTAATTGTGTTTGTGATGCAGGTGTATTTACGAGCTTGGATCGAAATAAGGTGCTAAAAGCTGAGATTAAACACTAAAAATTCAGCAGAGCATGGGACGGACCCCAGGGGACCAAGATCAACAAATTTACATACCAGAGATCCGAGAAAATCGAGAAACTGGCTCAAGTGGCCTGAAAGTCAGCCAGAATGCAAGATCACAAGGTTTCCACCATCTTTTCAACTTGAAACTTCATATATGGCTTAAGGACCATAAATTAACCGTACACGTCAAATTTCAGCCATTGAATCCTTATAGAAGTGGCCCAACTGATAGATCAGCCCTTAAAATAGTCATATGAGGCTCACCTGATCGTTGGACATGCTTCAATTTTGGTCTCAACCCCTTAATCTATATTGAGAAAGGAATGGACGAAGCAAATTCGTAATATACATCAAGGAGGGACCACCTTATATGGCTTTGCACACGCACACCCGCCGTGCACCGGACAGTCAACTTGGTCAAAGACGGGCTGACCCGTCTTTCTTCTTGCACAGGAACAGCAGACGCACCAGCGTCCGCCGGTTTCGTGCAATGGGGCCCACCCCTCATCCAAATCATCATTCTGGACTGTCCATTATGTACAGAGGGGGGGTATTAATCTCGTCTAGGTGTCCTTTCTCCACCATGTAAGTAGATGTGTGAAGATCTCAGCCGCACGTAGGATGAACGGTAGCACAAAAGATGTATGGGCCACACCAATTTCAATCCAAAAACATTCCTTTCCAATTGGTTTTTTGAGAGCATTCCAATGAACAGAATGGATCCCCTATCTGATACCAATCACAGGCCCACTATTTGTCACAACGGCATACGTACGATGCTCTGTTGCGAAACAAAGTTGCGTATGATCACGGGTGGGCCACCATCGTTGATTAGTTGGAAGATCCAAACCGTCCATCATGTTGCTCGTACAAAAACTCGCCAAGGGACATGTTCTTTTGGACAGAAGGCAAGGGAAGAAAGGAGTGGGTACGTTGACTTCATGACTGCGTAACTCCTTACGCAATACCACTTACATTTTTGCGAAAGAGTTCCACCAACTCCAACCCTTCCACACCGTCTCAAGCTGCAGACCGACCTCCCTACCTATAAAAGAATGAGAATAGAGAGCATCAAGGAGAGGATGAAGGAGAGGAAGTGGAGAGAGAGAAAGAGAGTGAGAGAGAGATCAGGGGACGTGGAGGCATCTGTTTCCCTTCGTCTTCTTCAGGTTCTTATCTTATTAATGTTTTCTTTTAATTGAGATTAGCCTCATCATGTCTATGAGTGGCTAAACCTCTTAGCTAGGGTTAAGAGGTGAAGCTTGTAGCGTAATGGGAGACTTTTTTCTTGTGCCCTTTGTTTAAACTGAATTGATGTTAATTGTAGTTTAATTAAAGGAATGTTTTTAGTTTTTAATGGTCTGTTGTGACTAAAATTACAGTGGGTTTGTGATAGCTTTGAGCATGTTCCTTTTCTTTTTATGTTTATGATGTCAGGATGCCCTGTTGTTCACCATCGTCTCCTAGGCATGGTCGGATGACGAAACTCTTCCTAACCTTCATACATCAATGATTGGTTGCCAATTAGTTTAATTTTGTTATTTTCTTTATCTCCTAGGCATGGTTTGGTGATGGAATCCATTCTAATTCATATACCTTTCATCTCTTGAAATTTATATCAAAGTAAGTTCAATTTGACTTTCATGGTTACACCCTTCAACTAAATGAAAATGGACTCTAAGTCCAGTTTTTCCTAATCTCTATGAGTGGATCCTCTAAATCCCTAGTTTCCTTCCTCTGAATTCCTTAAGTCTTAGATTAATTTTTTACAATTATTTCTCAAATTACAATCGATTTAGATTTCATTTTAAGTCTAGTTCTAATTCTACCTAGTTTCAGATAACGTATAGGTTTCGGTCCCTTGGGATTCGACCTCGGTCTCACCTAGTTTATTACTACATCACAACCCTATACTTGGAGGTGTTATTACTACATCATAACCATATACTTGGGGGTGAACACTGTCACATACTCATAATCAGTATTAATACCCAGCATCAACAATCGACCTCAACAATGTGGACATTTAACCAACATTGACCCCAAGGAATGGCCCACATAGAGCCTAACATATAGTGGACCCATGGCCTCGCATAAGGGCCTAATATACAACACTATGGGCTTTACTCAAGAGCTTAATACACATCACGATGGGCCTCTCACGTGGGCCTAATATACATCACAATAGACTTCATCGCCTAGCCCTCAATTGCATCACAATGGGCCTCATCACATGGACCTCATATTCATCACATTAGGCCTTAAACACAGGCTGAATATACATCCCAATGGATTTCAAATATAGGACGCATATACATCACATTGGGCCTCAAACATGAGCCGCATATACATCATATTGGGCCTCAAACACAAGACAAATACACATCACAATCGGTCTCAAATACGGGCCACATATACATCATATGGGTCTCGACAATCGCCCTCAGCAATCAAAATCAGCCTCGACAATCAGAATCAGCCTTGACAATCAGAATCGGCCTCGTTAATCAGCCTCGACAATCAGAATCAGTCTCGACAATCAAAATCGGCCTTGACAATCAGAATTAGCCTCGACAATCAGAATTGGCCTCAACAATGAGAATCAGTCTCGACAATCGAAATCGGCCTCGACAATCGGGTCGACTAACAAAATTATCCTCAACAATCGGCCTCGACTAACGAAATTAGCCGTGACAATCAGCCTTGACTAACGGAATCAGCCTCGTCAATCGGACTCGGCCTCGACAATCGGAATCAACAATCTGAATCGGCAATCAAAATTGGCCTCGTCTAATGGAATTAACCTCGACAATTAGAATCGGCCTCGTCAATCAAACTCGACCTTGGTAATTAGCCTCGACTAATGGAATCAGCCTCATCAATCGAACTTAGCCTCGACAATTGGAATCGATAATCGTAATCGGCAATCGTAATCGGCCTCGACTAACGAAATCAGCCTCGTCAATCAGACTTGGCCTCGACAATCAGAATCGGCCTCGACTAATGGAATCAACCTCGTCAATTGGACTCGGCCACAATAATCGAAATCGGCCTCGTTAATTGCAATCCACCTCAGCAAATCGGAATCAAAATTGGACTCGACTAATCAGAATCAGAATCGGCCTCGACAATCGGAATCAGAATCGACCTCGATAATCGGCACCAATGATCAACATATAACAAGGCGAGGTCCATAGATGAACGGTCGATCAACCATAATATAAAGATCGGCCCTAGGCCGTGGTTATAATAAATCCGATAGCACGGAGCCATCCTTCTATGGCGAGTGGGGCCCACTGATTAGGGTTAACCCATAAGAGAATGATGAGAATGAGACTATCAAAGCCTAAGGGAAGGTCACAATGTGGACATTTAACCATCATTGCCCATCAATGTGGTCATTTAACCAACATTGCTCCCAAGGAGTGGCCCACATAGAGACATGCGTATAATGGGCCCATGGCCTCACACAAGGGCCTAATATACATCGTCATGGGCCTCGAATACATCACAATGGGCCTTGCCCATGGGCCTTGAATACACCATATTGGGCCTCGCCCATGGGCCTTGAATATGTCATATTGGGCCTCACCCATGAGCCTTAATACTAGGCCTCATATATCAAGTGGGCTACATTACATGGGCTGCACCAATGGACCATAAATTCATCACCATGGTCCTCATACATGAGCCTCATATACAACAAACGTGCCATGAATCTGGGCCTAACAATACAAATAGGTGGGCCCTGTCCATGGGCCAAAATACATCATGATGGTCTTCATCATATGAGTTCCAAATACGCAATGAGTGGGCCCCATCACATGGGCCAAAATAAGTCATGATGGGCCTCATGGATGAGACACACCGATGCGCCCCAAGTGGGCTTGGACTACACCAAAATCATATCAATAGCTGTAGGCAAAAAATGTGTATAACTGTAACTATCATACCATGGGGTACATGGCTCATTAATGATGATCAACACTATCCAAACATTGTCCAGGTATATCAACACCATCCAAACATTTCCTATGCAAATCAGCACCCTCCAAACATTCCCATGCAAATCCGCACTATCCATACATTAGACAGCACGCCCAAACATTGGACAACACCGTCTAACGTTGTCTGGTACCGTCTAGCATAATCTGGACGATGTGGATGAAGTAATACATCATGGTCGTGTCCACGTGGTGGCCCACTAGAGATTTGAGTCTGCCTCAATTACATGCCTTAAAACAAGCTTGCTAATGGACGGACGGTTTGGATAAAACACCACTACACGTGGGACCCACAAAACTTGTTGACGTTAATATTCAGTGGGTCCCACCAGCTGGATGGCCTGGATATCACGTGGGACCCACAAAGCTTGCTGGCGTCAAGAGGCAATGGGTCCCACCATCTGAACGACTTGGATGTGCTGACGCCAAAAGGAGCAGTGCTATGCTGTTGGCCATCCAACAGATGGACGACCCAGCTGAAGTGGATGGTTGGGCCAACTAAAATGGACGGTTGAGCGTGGCTGCTGATCAGCGCACGCCAACCCTTAAAATCCCAAAAAGGGTGGGTCCCACACGTACGGGTATGCTTGATATGGATATATATATATATATATATATATATATATTATATCACATTATAATATTATAATATATATACAAATCATATACATATATAAGTATATATATTATATACAATGTCTGTCCATCATCCAGCCACTGTCCAGGAAGCTGGACGATGCTGGATGATGCACTTCATCATGGTGGTCCCACGTAGTGGGCCACGGGATTTCGATCAAGATGATATTTGTCTTTCCCTCTCGTCCGAGCCTATGTGACCGTCCGATCATGTAGGCCCCAACTGAGATCAAGGTGGCCCATTTGTCGGATATCATGGATAAAATACACACATCATAGGTGGGTCATTAATCATAGAGAAAGAAAGAGAGGGAGAGGAAGAGGAAAGAAGAGAGATCGGCGATGACGGAAGGGCCTCACCACTATGGGCCCCTCTTGGATACAAGCATACATCAAGGTGGGTGCCATCATATGTGGGCCCTTAAATCACAAAAAGGAAAAATACAAAAAAAGGAAGAATGTGGGTCCAAGATCACCCACCTAAGGATCTTCTCTTCCTTCTTCTGCTTATAGCCTCTAGAGCTCCAATGGATGGACTTCAACAGTTAAGATCAATCATGAAGGGTAGGATTGGATGGTAAGAAGGTGGGCCACACCAAGCTCTTTCTCATAGAGAGCTTAGACGTCCACCTCCCATGGTTAGGAGAATGAGAGAGAGAGAGAGAGAGAGAGAGAGAGAGAGAGAGAGATGATGGGAGAGAAGTGATGGGAGAGAGGGATGGTGGAGTGACATGAGAGGTAAGGTGCTTGTTGACTTTAGGGTACTTGTGTCAGAGAGAGGTAAGGCTATGGTATGGGTTGCTTGTACTTAACTTTAATTGATGGATTAACGTGATATTTAATGTGATTGATGAGACATTCTCTTGAGATTTACAACGCGCGGTATTTTTCTCGAACTGAACGCGAACCCACATCTCCTGACCTAGGTATTGTCTCAACGTGTAATACGCAGCGTCGGAACTACGGCGACGGCGCGGTCGCTAGGGTATAAGTCTAGGGTCGAGCCGACTTTGGAATATGGGATATGATGCAAGGTCACATACAACTGTCAATTACAGATCGAGAGTTGTTGAAATTTGACCGGGAGGACCGCGGAAGCTTACGAAATAGTAAGGGTTAGGATACAAGCCTCACATGGTCTGTACGATACCATATATTTCATAGGCGGTCGGTGTTGTGAGCAGATACATGTCAAACTCCATGTAACACCCCAGATTTTTGTCAACCTGGAGTTAGGCGTCCTTAGGCGATGGGTCAACCATAACACCTTGGTAACCTCTCAGATCCCAATTCCAAAGCCAAAGAAATCACTTAGGATTAATTCCTTTAGAAATTAAGCATAAGTTAACTAGCGCTACGTTAGATTAACTGCGAAATTATCCCTGATCGCTTTAAAAATGTTCTGCAAGACCCAAAACTTGTAGAAACAAGGACACTACAATACCCTAAAATCCAAGATCAAACTCTAAACCGGTTTATTCTCTGGAACCCTTTGAAACCTTGTATTAGATCTAGACCACGCGTCGAAAGTCCGATATCTATAATCTTAGACCATTATGACCGCTTTGTTGGACTTGATAATCGTTTCAAAAATCAAGCCCAACCGATGCTCTGAGGCTATTTCATTGAGCATGGAGCAGGGAGTGTGAGAAAGAGTGAAATTCAATTAAAATTAAATGAGATTTAAATAAATCTGGCACATTTCGCTTGCGGGATCAGTATAAGCATTCAGACCATCGGAATCTGACCCAAATACACCCTCGGATCGGGAAACATTTCTCATTCAGGTCAGTGTACTTGGAATCCTCGATCGAGTCTCTATGACCGCTGAACTAAAACTGGACCGCCACGTGCGATCTGGGAACTCTACCGGTCTGAAAACTTGATGTGAGCAGGATCCGATGTGCATGAGCTTAAGTCCGACCACGTTCGGCCAGGGGACCTCCTGAAACACTCTTTTGGATCGAAACAGACCCGATTTGGATATACCTTAAGTATACCTTGACCTAGAGTCTGTTTTGGACATGTTTGGGCTTATAAAAGGGCCTTAAACCCTTAGCTTTCTAACCCATACGAATTTGGAAAAAACCCTAGGAGAGAGGAGAGAAAAGAGAGAGAAAGTGAGGGAGAAGTTGGAGCTTTCTCCTGTGAGTCTTCCCTGCTACTCCACGTGCCAAATCCATCCATCTGCATCACTTTTTCGGCAACTCCGGCTTCATTCTAGGTAAGAAAACCCTAACATTAACCTGTTTTGGGGATTCTAGCAATATAAGTAGCGAAGTAGCTGACCTATCTTGTGAATTAGGTCGCCATATCGACGTTGTCGAAGCGTAGACTTTCTATTCAAATCGATACGCTTCTACGGCGAAAGGTGCGGATCTTAGATGCTCAGATTACCCATTTTCAAAGCTTTCAATACCGTTTAATGATAGATTGTTGTCAAGAATGCTATTTGACATGTACAACACGCTGTCCGTTTTTCATTTCGAATACGTACGAAGAATATGAGATTTAGGGTATTTTGGGTATTTTTAGGAAATACCGTATACGTACATATTTTGCCGATATGTGTTGAGGGTCAAATAGTGCATATTAGACCCCATTTAGCATAATACTGTTTAACGCCCGATTTTAATCGTGTTTTGTTGCAGGGTGTGATTAGGAGAGTTGACTGAAAAAGGATGCCAAAAGCTTCGATTTAACGTTCTGATGATCACCAGGGCAAGGCACGGACTTCAGAGAACCAAGATTGACGGATATACACTGTCAGAAATCTGAGAAAACTAAGAAACTGAAGCTCAAGTGGCTTGAAACGCATCCAGAATGCAAGATCACATGGTTCCCGACATCTGTTCGGTTCAAAACTTTATACATGAGATAAGGGCCATAAATTAACCGTACATTTCAAATTTCATCTCTCGGATCACTATAGAAGTGCTCCAACTGACAGATCAGCCTATAAACCGTCGATTCTAGGCCCACTTGATATCTGGAATTGCCTCGAATTTGGTATCAACGCCTTAAATGAGGAGACCAATTAGATGGTTGGATCAGATTTCGTAAAAAAAATAATCATAGTGGACCCCACTTTAGCTTGAGTGTGCATAGTCCACATGTGCACTAGCCGTGCACAACACTTAGAGTCGGCCAAATTGACTCTTGACCCGACTATCCTCTTTCAAATTTCCAAAATCCCGCTTACGGCCAGAACAGGGACTTGCAATCTTTTATAGTGGGTCACCATCTGAGGTCTTCAGGCCGATCTGGACTGTTCATTAGACTCCAAAAGGCTAGCTAATGCAGGACTAGGTGGAGAAATTTCAAAAGACGCTAGATATCAGTTTTTGATTGTCTAAACGGAAGATAGACGGAGGAATTGTGGAATCGATGGACAGCACTAAAATCGAACGAAAACACTCCTCACCAACTGGTTTTTCGAGGGTAATCTAGTGGACAGGTTAGATTGTCTAGGCGACACTGATTATGGACCCCACAATCGTCACAACGTAACTGTTTACGCACCCTGTTTCGCGATCGGATGCCGTTTGGTTTTGCGGGCCACTATGTGACCAAGGCGTTGATCTTATGGTTGATCCAAACCGTCCACTAGAAGCCCAAGATCCCTATCAGCCTAGCCTAGATGGCGGAATTTCCAGAAACAACGAAGATCGGTTTTCAACCGTCTAAAAGGAAGATGAACGGTGTAAGAAGAATTCTATGGATCACACTGAAATCAGTCAAGAATCATCGCTTCCCAACCATTTTTTCGAGACCTTTCCAATGAACGGAGTGGATTCCTTCGTTGGCTTCAATAATAGGCCTCACCAATCAAAAAAGCGCGGACAGTTATAAGGCTTGTTAGCGTAACGCGTTTCGCATGCCTGTTCCTACGCACTAACTGCGTAAATACAAATCGACCTTACCTGGGCTTTTATAAAAGGAGGAGGTAAGAGAGAAGAAAAGGGGGGATCAGATCTCGGCTTGGAGAGAGATACACGGAAGGGAGTCCCCGGCTTGGAATCTTCATACGTGAAGTTGGGAAGAGAAAGAAAGTAAATTATTTTTAGTTCTTCTGTTTTTTTTCCTTTTAAGATGATTAGCCAAAGCATGGTGGGCTAAACCTCTTAGCTAGGGCTAAGAGGTGAAGCTTGTAGTGAGAAGGGAGACTCTAAGCTTTGATTCATCCTTTTGAACTAAATTTGATGTTGGTTTTAGTTTAATTGATGGAATATTTTTAGTCTTTAATGGTCTGTTGTAAATGAAATTACAATGGGTCTGCAATGGCTTTGAGCATGTTCTACTCTTTTTTATGTTTATGACATTAGAGAGCCCTGTTGTTCACCATCGTCTCCTGCGCATGGTCGGATGTCAGTACCCTTCCTAACTTTCATAGCATGTGATTGGTTAGTAATTAGGTTAATTCTGTTGTTTGTCATAGTCTCTTGGGCATGGTTTGGTGATGGAATCCGTTCTAATTCATATACCTTTCATCTCTTTGAAACTATATCAACGGAAATTCAGTAATTTTCATGATTTTTGATGTAAGCATAAGATCTCCCTGATCTCTACGAGTGGATCTTCTGAATCCCTAGTTACCCTTCTCTGATATCTCCCAAGTTTTAGATTAATCAACCTACAATTATTTCACAATTGCTACTTGATTTAGAATTCATCTTCATCTAGTTCTAGTTCTAGTTAATTTTAGATAACGTACAAGTTTCAGTCCCTTGGGATTCGACCTCGGTCTTACCGAGTTATTACTACATCACAACCCTGCACTTGGGGAGTGAACAATATGATTGCCATCGGTATTTGTCGTGTACCTATGCTACTTATACGTGCATGATCTGTTTGGCGAAGAGATTCGCCCTAATGCACATATGGGCCGACATATACTATGTAGACTAATGTGTGTTGAACAAGTGTTTGTTGAAATGCCTAAATCAATATGATTTATGCCTGTCATATGTTTTGAATGTAAGAACATGATTGTTGTGTATTAGACATCTCCTGGATGTAAGGATTTGTCATATTATATGTTGAAATCAACACGCGTCAAGTACGTTGGAGTTGTGTAGTCTAAGTGTTTGTATAAATGTATGTATTAGTAAGTATTGAGTATATGATGTTGTAGATTAGCGTCGAGATTGGATTCTCAACTAATTTGATGATGTACATGAATTCCTCCATGCTTGTGTATTGAATTGATTACTTAAAGTGTGAAATACTCGTGTATGGTTAACTGCTTATGATGTATGTTTTAACATGCGGATAACATGCCGGAATTACTTGTATTTCAATTTTGTCTCACTCTTATGATTATTAATTTAAATTACATGTGTTTGGGGCTATACTCTAGTCTAGGCAGTCGGTAATAGTTTAGAATTCGTGGTTGAATTCTATTCGCCACGAAGGATGTGTATGACGAACCCGAGTCGTACTAGAGTCGTCGGCAGTGGTTAGGCCACACGAAGTGCTTGTGCACTTCATGTCGGTCGATTAAACGTGCGCTCGTGCTGGTCGGACTCATCAAGTAACCCGATTGGCCATTGTATGTTCACCTTGTATTTGTCATAACTACTTGAACATAGGGTACTGAACTTACCAATGAAAACCCTGTTAACCATGGTACCTTGATCCATAAAGACTTATGAGCCGGACATGGTGGTATGGGACACCGTGGTCGAGATGTCGGCCTACGCTGAGGCCACAAACCCCCCGTAGTGACCAGTGAGCACTTTTGACTCGTGAACCGATTGTGGTGGTATGGGACACTACATTCAAGCTGTCGGCCTACTCTGATTGGTGACGAGCCCTTTGTAGTGACCGCGAGCGTATTCTGAGTCTACGGGAGGCGACAACCCTTCCGTAGTGACGAGAGTACACTAGGCCTGTATTGATAAGGTGATGGGAGAGCGGTGCAACGAGTGCGAGCAACAGCCCTGACAGCCCTTGCAGCGACCTACAAATGTAACATCGTATGAGATTTCTAGGAGTGACGACCCTATACAAGATCTGTGTTGGGATTGATACAAGGAAGGTACCCTAGTTTTTCAATCCTGCTGTATGAAAAGGACTAATAACAACTCGGTAATCATATTCATATCGCACTACATGTGCGTGGAAGATGTGGAGCACTTTGGGAAGAAAGCATGCCGCGGGCATAAGATGGTACCGTATGAGGGAGTATGTCGGTGAGGGCATCCATTATGTCATTTCATCCATGCATTAATCACAGTATCTAGGAATGTTTATTTTTCTTGCTTTATCATTATCGCGTGATGGATTTGATAACATGTTAATCTTTGTTTTATGATTCCACTGAGTTAGTTACTCACTCCCACGTTACGGGATGGTATTCCGGACACCCACCAGTCACTATTTTAGTTGCAGATGATGGCGTTGCTTGTGAATCAGAGCCGGACTTGTATGATGATGAGGAGGACTTCTTCTCCATGCTTTGATCGACGGGATTACAAGGAGGTTGATTAGATGCCTTGACACTTGTCATTTTATATTTTTAGAGCACTCATGTATATTCTTTTTGTTCATTTTTGAAGTATACATGTATGTATTTAACCTGGTAACATGTTCACACTCTGGAGATATACAACAGTTTATATATGTTATACATAGTATCACAGTCTTCCGCTTGCATAACTTAACTGTCTCTGAAGTATGATATGATATTTTGGCTTAATTCACTTCATGTTTTATGCACTATTATGGCCAACATTCATCCATCATTGAAAATGTTGCATAAGTGATGTTCTGGAACTCGGGAGTTGGGTTTCTACCTGACCCCCGATTTCCGGGATGTTACACTCCAACAAACAACATTAGAAAGCGATGAAATGACTACTTCGATACATTCGAGGTACAAAAGACTACGTTCTGACTTTTGAAAAGACAGGGGCAAAATTACTAGAGTATGTGGATTTAGACTACGCGTGCAATATGGATTCCAAAAAGTCAACTTCAAGATACTTATTTATATTAGTGGGTGAAGCAATTAATTGGATGTCAAAGCTTCAGTCTATGGTACACTTTCCACGACCAAAGCAGAATATATGGTAATAACGAAAGCGTTTAAGGAAGGTGTTTTGTTAAAAGGCATGATAAATCAATTGAGACTTCAACAGGAGGTCATGTCGATTAATTGTGATATTTAGAGCGCTATCAATTTGGCTAAAAAATTTATTTATCACTCTCGTACTAAACACATTGATGTTCGTCACTATTTTATCCAACAGGTGCTTGATAAAGGAGGAGTAACTCTAGAGAAGATTTACACCTACATGAATCCAGCAGACATGCTCACCAAAGTTATTCTCACAAAGAAGTTCAAGTTCTGTGCAACTTCTCTGGGTTTGGTGATGGCGTAAAAGGAAGACGAAGTGTGTATGAGAAGTATTAATGAAGCTATGATGTGAGGCAGAGATAAGAGAATAGGACAATGAGCTACACGTTTGAAGATTGAAGACATAGTAAAAATTGTTATATTTGATGTCTTAAATTTAATTGGATTCTGCGCAGATTTTTCGCATGACTGCGAAAGTGCAGGATTTGTTTCCGATTTCGTTTATGATTCTTTTCGATTTTGTTTGGAATTCTTCCTAAAACTATATATATGAGTGTAAACAGGATTTGGAAGGATTATTCTAAGGGATTCTAAGGCTTTCTAAAAGGGTTCTAGAGTTTGCTGAGGGTGTAGCAAGGGTGAGATTCAAGCTTATTTGAATCGGGTAAGTCTTTTTTCTTTGTAATTTCAACTTTCATAGTGAAGATCTGTCGCTTTGTGCAGTGATTTTTTTCTGAAAAAGTTTTTCATGTTAAATATTTGTGTTATCTTGTATTTACTTGGTGCTCTTAAATTGCTATCTTAAATCCATCTTAGTCTGATTTCACTGTCCAAAACCCAACAAAATAAATGTTATGGTAGGCCCTAAGAATTTTTTTACGATGAAAATCATCATCACCAATGTTATTTTTGGTGTGGTTCATTTGAGCTTTGAATATGATTATTTTTTATCTAATGCTCCAAAATGATCTCAAAAAATTGATAAATGTGGGTATAATAAATACAATTTTGTGGGGCTCTTGTAAGTTTTTGATCTCCATTGAACCGTTCGTACAACTCGGAGCTCGTGGAGCGTCGGCAGATCCCGCGTCCAAATTCAATTATGCAATGAACGCTCTATTATGGACTCGGACGTACTGCAGATGGAGCGTCGGCAGATCCCGTGTCCAAATTCAATTATGCAATGAACGCTCTATTATGGACTCGGACGTACTGCAGCTGTTTCAATTAGGGTCCGATTAAGTGAGACCCAGACTCATCCAAGAGGGCACGACCCTTATCCTGGGGCCAACATCGATGTATGTATTCTGTATCTATCTGTTTTCCAAAATAATTTCAGGGTAAGAACCCAAAAACTAAGCAGATATAATTATCATATGGACCATACTATGAGAAACAGTTGTGATTGAAGGGCCTACTATTAAAAACTTCTTTAGGCAACCCTTAATGTTTCCCTAGTGTTTATTTGCCATCTCAACTGTAAATAAGGTCACATGAGCCTGGACGAAGGATAGAAAAATAAATATCAGTTCAATCCAAAGCTTTTGTAGCTCATTAATGGTCACTAATCAATGTTTCCTTAAGTTCCACCTGATAATTGGATCCGTTTCATTTTTGGTATAATGACCTAAATTGATCTGATCTGGAAAAACGCTTGGACGGAGTGGATACACAATACATAATCAAGGTGACCCCAAGCTAAGGGACGTACCGCATGCTTGCATTTGATCTTGGGCTTCTTCCAATATCCAAACCGGGTTTTTGTAAGGTATGCTTGCATTCTGAAAACGCATATACTTACAAACTGATGTCCGGCATTTTACCAGCTTCTCTCTCAGCAAACGCTATCCTTGCCGCCCCTCATTTTCTGTTTTCCTTGTGAAATTCTTTTCCTTTCTCCACCTGAGTTGTAAGAGTCACAAGTAAATTCAGACAACTCCACTAATGGGACCTCTTGCTCATCTATCATGATACCACAATTTGGACGGTTTAGATTGTCGGATGCACGTGTATGTGTATGGATTGTCGAACTCTGCCAGAGTATAATGTTTTTCCTTTTTGATTGGACTGTCCCCATGTCCCCGGTTGGAATGCAATTTTTTTAACCTTTTCCACGGTTGACGGCATAAAAGCTGTAGCCATACTTTTGGACCTTGGTCTTTGTGTTGACTACAATTAACTATAGCCGTTGAACCAGCGCTACCTAATTCTGCAGTGCCAAGATGACGCGGTTTGGACGCGGAATGCGTACGCACACTGCCGGTAGCCATGTCGCTGGACGCGGGTTTCCTGCGAAACTTTCGCATGAAGTACCTGCGGTGGAAACCTAGGTGGGCCACCGTGAAATTTGTGAGAAATCTATCTGTCCATCTTTTTTTAGCTCATTTTGGGGCTTAAATCAAAAGTAAACATGATCCGAGACTTAACTGGGCTGCACTAAAGGAAAAGATGTGTAAGGAAATTCTTACCGTTGAAACCTCCCTAAATCTAGAGTGATTTTTACGTGTCATTCATGCCGTTCATAACGTACGTCGTTCCTATTGGGATGAACTTAGAACATAGATATTAGCCTGAATCAAAACTTATGTGGCCACGAATATTTCAATTGTGGACGTTAATCCTCTCGTTTTCAGCTCACATGAGTATTGGATTTAGCTCATGTTTAGCTTAACACAGTAAAATAACCTCACAAAATGGATGGGCGTGGTGGATTTCCTACAAACATCACAGTGGCCCCACCTAAGTTTCCAGACAGAAACTTCATGCAAAAGCCTGTAGCAGTGTCCTATGTCGCTGCTCGACGGTGCTTTGTGAGGATGCGGATTTTGGCTGGAGTACCACACACCACCGATCTCTCTAGCGTGCAAACGTCACCAAGTTGTGTAAGTCCTGACGGATGTATTATATACGACTGTCCTCCCATTTGGAAGATATTGACTTAAGACTTTAAATAAATAAATAAATAAATAAAAAGGAAATTGGCTGTATTTGTATTAAAGTTTGGGCAAATTACCTGAAACACTACACCACTTCATATATTTTTAGAAGGGCTATGCTTCGAAAATTACTTAGGCTAAAATGTTATTGTCTTTGTTCCAATAGTTGTACGGTTTTCCATAAAAGAAGAAATTACATCATATTTAATGCCAAAAAAGCGATGTTTACATACGGAACCCTTTTTTATGTGCGGTCAAGGACAAAGCTCGTGGGGTCCACATTGATGTATGTGTATAATCCATGCTGCCCATCCATTTTGTTGTGTCATTTTAGGGCTAGGGCCCAAATATCAGCTTAATCCAGAGCTTCTGTGGGTCACATAATAGAAAATAATGTTGACAATGGAACCCACTGTAACATCCCGAAAATCGGGGGGTCGAGCAAAAACCCAACTCCCGAGTTCCAAAATGTTATTTATGCAACATATATATGTATGATTGAATGTTGTCTGTGATAACGTATTAAACATGAGTGAGATTAAGCTAGAACAGCATATCATACTCCAGAGACAGTTAAATTAACAAGCGGAAGACTGTGACAGTATGTATAATATATATAAACTGTTGTATGTCTCCAGAGTGTGAACATGTTACCAGGTTATATACATACATGTATACTCCAAAAGTAGACAAAACGAATATACATGAGTGCGCTAAAAATATAAAATGACAAGTGTCAAAGTATCTAATCAACCTCCCTATAATCCCGTCAATCAGAACACGCATAAAGGAGGAATCCTCCTCATCATCATCAAGTCCAGCTCCGCCTCACAGGCCGCGTCATCATCTGCAATCACAATAGGGACTGGTGGGTGTCCGGAAACACCATCCCGTAACGTGAGAGTGAGTAGCTAACTCAGTGGAATAATAGAGTAAGGATTAACATGTTCTCAAATCAATCATGCGATAATAGTAAAGCAGTAAATCAAACAATCCTAATACTATTGTTAATGCAATATGACATGACGTGATGTATGCCCTCACCGACGATCTCCCTCATACGGCACCATCTTACGACCGCGGCATGCAATCGACCCTCAAGTGCTCCACATCTTCCAGGCACATGCAATGGTATGGTGATATGATTTCTGAGTTATTATTAGTCCATTCAAACAGCAGGATTGGGAAACTAAGGTACCTCCCTTATATCAATCCCAACACAGATCCTGTCTAGGGTCGTCACTCCTAGTAATCTCATACGATGTATATTTTGTAGGTCGCTGCAAGGGCTGTCAGGGCTGTTGCTCGCACTCGTTGCACCGCTCCCCCATCACCTTATCAATACAGGCCTACTGTACTCTACTGCTACGGAAGGGTCGTTGCCTCCCGTAGACTCAAAATACGCTCGCGGTCAGTACAAAGGGCTGCCAGGGCTGTTGCTCGCACTCGTTGCACCGCTCCCACATCACCTTATCAATGTAGGCCGACAGTAAGAATATAGTGTCCCATAGCACCATAATCTGCTCATGAGTCATAGGTGCTCACTGGTCACTACGGGGAGGTTTGTGGCCCCAGCGTAGGCCGATAGCTCGACCACGGTGTCCCATACCACCATGCCCGGCTCATGAGTCTTCGTAGATCAAGGTACCATGGTTAACAGGGTTTACAATGGTAAGTTCAGTACCCTAGGTTCAAGCAGTTATGACTCATGCAGGGTGAACATACAATGGCCAGTCGGGTTACTTGACGGGCTCGACTAGCGCGATCGTATCTCAAGTCGAACGACATGAAGTGCGTAAAACACTTCGCGTGGCCTAACCACTGCCGCCAACTCCAAAACACGACTCGCGTTCATCGACGCGTCGTTCGTGGCAAAGATAAGCCAACCACGAATTCGCTCGGTTACCGACTGCCTGGACTAAGTATAGTCCCAAAAAATTATGGAATCACATCAGCATTCATATGAGAGTATTGGAAATGAAACACAACCATGTGAGCATGTTAACACATGTTATATTGTACAACTTAAGTAAATCATCTGACACATGCCTTTCATACATATAATGAAATTATGCATATCGCCAACATATAGGAAATCATTTCCATCAGCATATTAATTGAGAATTCAATCTCGAACTAATTCATAACACCATTTAATTCAATACATACTAATACAAGCACTTATACAAACGCTTACACTACACACTTAAGTCTACATATAGTATGTCGACCCGAAGTGCGCATTTAGGCGAGTCTCTTCGCCAAACTAATTATGCACGTATTCCTAATATTCTAATGCGACAATAAACCATGTCAATCACATCAGCAAAATATGAATGAAATCAGTACTTCCTACAAATGACTAAAATGTCCTAAATCTCATATTCTTCGCCGGTTTACGAAACAGGAAACGGATAGCATGTTGTACATGTCAAACGGCGTTGCCGTCGATAATCTACTATTAAACGACATTGAAAGCTTTGGAAACAGTCAATCAAAGCGTCTAAAATTCGCACCTTGTCTCTTATGGATGTGTAAATTCGAACGGAGCGTATACGCTTCGTCTCCTGCGATAAGAGAACCTAATTCACGAGTTACGTCAGCTAACAAGCTATGAATCCTAGTAAACCTCAAATCAGCAACTTTCTAGGGTTATTTCATACCTGAAAACGCGAAGGATTCACCGGGAAAGTGATCGGAGTGCGTTGCTTAGGCACTTGCAGCAGGTGGCACGAGCAGCAAGAAATTCTCTCCCACCTTCTCTCACAAACTCTCACCTTTTCTCTCTCCCAATCTTGGGCTTTTTATAAATTCGGATGGGAGAGAGGAGTGAGGGTTTCAACCCCTTTTATAAGCCCAAACTTGCCCAAAATAGGCTCGGGAACAAGGTTCACTTGAGGAGTAACCAAATCGGGGCTGTTTCGGTCCAAAAGATGATTTCTGGTGGTCCCCTGGCCGAATGCGATCGGACTTAAGCTCATGCACACTAGATCTAGCATACATTAATTTTCAGTCCGGTAGGGTTCGCAGATCGCACGTGGCGGTCCAGTTTCAGTTCAGCGGTCACCGCACGTAGATCAGGCCTGCAAATCTCATGATATGAAATAGAAATTTTTCCTGATCCGAGGGTGTAATTTGACTGAATTCTGACGGTCAGAATGCTTGATAATGACACGTCAATTCGTGTGCCAGATTTGAATTTAAAATTCCAATTCTGTCCCTATTCGCACTCTCTTCAATCCGGGCTCAATGAAATAGCCTGTGATTATCGGTTGGACTTAATTTTCAAAGTGATTGTCAAGTCCATTTAGGCGGTTCTAACGGTCTAAGATAGGAAGTATTGGACTTTCGACGCGCGGTCTAGATCCAATACAAAATTTCAAAGTGGTCCAGAGAACAAACCTGCTCAGAGTTTGATCCGAGGTTATAGAGTATTATAGAGTCATTGGTTCTACTCGATTTAGGTCTTGTAGAACGTATTTAAAGTGATCAGGGACTATTTCCCAGCTACTCTAGCGTTGCGCTAGCTAACTTATGCTTAGTTTCTAAAGGAATTAATCCTAAGTGGTTTCTTTGGCTATGAAATTGGGTTCTGAGCGATTTTCCAGGTGTTTTAGTTGACCCACTGCCTAAGGACGTCAAATCCCAGATTAGCCAAAATTCGAGGTGTTACACCCACTATTAAAACTTTTCAGGTTCACTATGATGTTTGTTAGAAGTGGACACTGCCCAAGTCAGGACTTTTTTAAACCCAAGCAGAGCAGGCCGACAAGGTGGATGGAAAGAATCACCTCATTGTGAGGCCTTAAGCTATGGTACTAATGATTTGGTAGAAAAGGACGTGAACACGTTCAAAACCACAATCAATACAACATGACAACCACAACCCATATAACATGGCAACTACAACCCATGCAAACCACGACCCAAATGGGCCCACACAGATGTATGTGTATAATCCAATCCGCCCATCCTTTTTATCGCGCCATTTTATGGCTAGGGCCAAAATATCAGCCTAATCCAGTGCTTTTATGACCAACAAAATAGAAAATAATGGTGACTGTTGAAAGTTTTCAGGCTCATTGTGATATTTGTTAGTAGTGGACATTGCCTAAGTTAGGACTTTTTGAGCCCATGTTGAGCTAGCCGATAAGGTGAATGGATCGAATCACCCCTTTGTGGGCCTTAAGCTATGGTGGTTGGATCACCCCTTTATGGGCCTTAAGTTATGGTACCAATAGTTTGGTAGAAAAGGAATTGAACACGTTGAAAATTACGATTCATACAACATGACAACCACGACTCATATAACATGGCAACTACGACCCAAATGGGCCGCAATTATATGTATCGTAGTTGTCATGTTATATGGGTCTTAGTTATCTTGTTATATGGGTCTCAGTTGTATGGATTGCAGTTGTCCTGTTATATAAATCGCAATTATCCTATTATATGGGTCGCGTTCGCAGTTGTCTTGTTATATGGGTCTTAGTTTTCCTATTATATGGGTCTCAGTCGTATGGATCTCAGTTTCCTGTTATATGGGTTGCAGTTATCCTGTTATATGGGTTGCGGTCACAGTTGTCCTGTTATATGAGTCTTAGTTTTCCTGTTATATGGGTCTTAGTTGTATGGATCGCAGTTGTCCTGTTATATGGGTCGCAGTTATCCTGTTATTTGGGTCTTAGTTGTCTTGTTATATGGGTCTCAGTTTCATGGATCGCAGTTGTCCTGTTATATGGGTCACAGTTATCCTGTTATATGGGTCACGGTCACAGTTGTCCTGATATTTGGGTCTTAGTTATCCTGTCATATAGGTCTCAGTTGTACGGATCACAGTTGTCTTGTTATATGGATCGCGGTTATCCCGTTATATTGGTCGCAGTCGCAGTTATCCTGTTATTTGGGTCTTATTTGTCCTGTTATATGTGTCTCAGTTGTATAGATTGTAGTTGTCCTATTATATGGGTCGTAATTATCCTGTTATATGGGTCGAAATCGCAGTTGTCCTGTTATTTGGATCTTAGTTGTCTTATTATATGGGTCTCAGTTGCATAGATCGCAGTTGTCCTATTAGATGGGTCATAGTCATCCTGTTATATGAGTCACGGTCGCAGTTGTTCTGTTATTTGGGTCTTAGTTGTCCTGTTATATAGGTCTTAGTTGCATGGATCGCACTTGTCCTATTATATGGATCACAGTTATCCTGTTATATAGATCGCGGTCGCACTTGTCCTATTATTTGGGTCTTAGTTGTCCTATTATATGGGTCTCAGTTGTATGGATCGCAGTTGTCTTGTTATATGGGTCGCAGTTATCCTATTATATAGGTCGCGATCACAGTTGTCTTGTTATTTGGGTCGCAGTTGTCCTGTTTTATGGGTCGTGGTTATCATGTTATATATGGCCCACAATGGGGTGATCTGAACCATCCACCTTGTTGGCCAGCTTGTCGTGGGCCCAAAAAGTCTTGACTTAGCCCCACTTTGATGTATGTGTATAATCCATGCCGCCCATTGTTCTTGTCATGTCATTTTAGGACTAGGGGCCAAATATCAGCTTGATCCAGTGCTCGTGTGGCCCACAAAACAGAAAATAATGGTGACTATTAAAACATCAATGGATCAGATGTGGGCCCAAGTCAAGACTTTTTGAAAATAATGGTGACTATTGAAACATCCATAATGGTGACTTAGGCATTGTCTACTTCTAACAAGCATCAATGTGGACCCAAGTCAGGACTTTTTGGGCCCACGACAAGCTGGACAACAAGGTGGATGGATCAGATCACCCCATTATGGAGCATTTATAACATGATAACCACGACCCATGACAACCATGACCTATATAACAAGAGAACTACGATCCATGCAACTGAGACCTATATAACAGGACAACTAAGACCCAAATAATAGGACAATTGCGACTGCGAGCCATATAATAGGATGACTACGACTCATATAACAGGACAACTGGAATCCATGCAACTGAGACCCATATAACAGCATAACAACTTCGACCGCAACCCATATAACAGGATAACTACGACCCATATAATAGGACAACTGCGATCCATACAACTGAGACCCATATAACAAGACAATTAAGACCCATATAACAGGACAACTATGACCACGACCCATATAACAGGACAATTATGACTCATATAATAGGAAAAATGCGATCTATACAACCGAGACCCATATAACAGGAAAACTAAGACTCATATAATAAGACAACTGCGATCGCGACCCATATAACAAGATAACTGTGACCCATATAACAGGACAACTGCAATCTATACAACTGAGTCCTATGTAATTGGAAAACTAAGACCCATATAACAGGACAATTGCAACCGCGACCCATATAACAGGATAATAGCGATCCATATAACAGAACAACTGTGATCCATACAACTGAGACTCATATAACAGGATAACTAAGACGCATATAACATGAAAACTACGATCCATACAACTGCGGCCCATTTGAGTCGTAGTTGCTATGTTATATGGGTCGTGATTTGAAAAGGCCTAGCTATAAGTCCTAGGAGGGGGGGTGAATAGGATAATGTCAAATAAAACTTGTAACAGTGGAAATTAAACAAATACGATAGCCAACAATTAAAGTAAACTAACCCCAATGCAGGAATGTAAAGAATATAAAGCAACCTCAAAATTTAGATCTTTAGAGGTTGATACAAATGTTATTCTAAGAACAACCTTACACCAAAAACCAAAGTTTATGGTAGGACAACCTTATTTCTAGAAAGGTCTTTTGTATCAAAATTCAAATCGAAGAGGAAAAGAAAATTAAATGTAAACTGTACAGAATAATAAAATGTAATCAATTATATATTGTTTTAAGGACAACCATGCACCATAGAAATGACAGGGCAACCTTACTAAAACAAATAAGAATGCTGATAAAGGAATCGAAAGAAATAATTGCTAAATTATTACAACATTCCCACAATGCTTGAAATAAATGATTACAGCATTCACATCCACATATACATCCCACAAATGAATAATAAAATATATGAAATATAAACCATTCAACCACAAGACACAAGGGATTATAGTGGTTCGCCTGTGTGTTCACCAACTGTTTAATAACAGCCACACAAAATGCTACTCCACTCCTAATATCCTCACACAGGGGATATTAGCGTTCACTATCAAGTTAGGTTTTTACAGGTTCATCCAAAACCTTACAATTGTGTCTTTCTATGCGGGCTTACACAATCAAAAAAACCAGACTTTTAAGTTTTCTTGGCTCTCCTCAGATAACCATTACAATGAGATTTTTTCTGACAAATTCCAAACAAAATCAAAAATAAAAAGAAATTTACAATTAAATGTAAAATACCTGAATATCTCCTTCGTTCTAACAGCTCAGAAGAAGCAAGTCAGAGTAGATGATTGAATGTCCAAGTTTAATGTCCAAACTCACATTACAATGGTTCTAGTCCTAATTGATTTTAAATTAAACCAAATTGGGCGTAGCTCTATTTGATTTTAATTCTAAGAATAAAGAATACAACAATTTCTCTTTTCAAATTAGATTGGAATTCAAGAACAAAATCAAATAAAGAAAGTTAACAAAAGAGAATAGAAATTATACATAATGTATCTTAAAATGAACACTAACTTATCTTGGAGTGGAGCTTTGAATATACTTGAATTACTTATCAAACCTCTGAAATTTGTGTTCAATTTATAAGCGATCAAATCACATCTTCAACTGGTCTTAAGACCCCTTCGACTAGTCTTAGAACCAACAGAAATTTAAAATTTCGGACGCGATAAGATTTTACAGTTGCACGACCAGTCGTGGGTACCCTATGACTAGTCGTAGGTCATCTTCGACTGCTCGTAGGTTCCACACGACTGGTCGTAGACCTATGAATTTCATTGCTGGACTTTGAATCGAAGGTTTACGACTGGTCGAAGAACCAGTCGACACTGTTCCTACGACTGGTCGAACAATCACCAGGACTGTTCGAAGAGTAACCAAAAAATTCTAAAAATCCTCAACAACTTAGGACTAGTCGTGAAATTTCTTAGACTGGTCGAATCAGTGCTAGGACTAGTCGAACAAGGTCCAGGACTAGTCTTAGAACAGATTAAATTTATGTACACAGCATATATGGATTATATATCTAAAATGTCGTACTCTAAAAGTCAACCTAAGGTCAGTCTTATCTCAATAGTGAAGCAAGGACATTGAGACTTGAAGACAAGTGACCTTTGAGTATAAAAAATCCTGAAATCTTTGAGCTTGAAGGCTTCATGAACTTGAACACTTCTGAGATCTTGAAAGCTTCTTGAACGTGAATGCTTCTGAGATCTTGAAAGCTTCTTGAGCTTGAACGCTTTTGAGATCTTGAAAGCTTCTTGAACGTGAATGCTTCAAAGTAGTGTCTTTGTCACCACAATTTTGACAATAACAAGGGGCTATAAACTATAGCACTTACATGGTTGTCATGTTGTATGGATCATGGTTTTCAATGTGTTTAATTCCTTTTCTACCAAACCATTGGTACCATAACTTAAGGCCCACAAAGGGGTGATCCAATCCATCCACCTTATCGGCCAACTTGGCGTGGGCTCAAAACATCCTAACTTGGGCAATGTCCACTTCTAACAAACATCACAGTAAGCTTGGAGACTTTCAACAGTCACCATTATTTTCTATTTTTGTGGGCCATAAAAGTACTAGATCGGGCTGATATTTGGGCCCTCGCCCTAAAATGACATGACAAAAAGGATGGGCAGAATAGATTATACACATACATCGTGTGGGCCCATTTGGGTCGTGGTTTGCATGGGTCGTAGTTGCCATGTTATATGGGTCGTGGTTGTCATGTTGTCTTGTGGTTTTGAACATGTTTACATCCTTTTCTATCAAACCATTGATACCATAGCTTAAGGCCCACAATGAGGTAATCCATTCCGTCCACCTTGTCGGCCTGCTCTGCTTGGGCCTAAAAAAGTCTTGACTTGGACAATGTCCACTTCTAACAAACATCATAGTGAGCTTGAAAAGTTTTAATAGTGGATTCTATTTTCACCATTATTTTCTATTATGTGACCCACAAAAGCTCTGAATCGGGCTGATTTCTGGGCCCTAGCCCTAAAATGACACTGCAAAAAGGATGGGTGACATGGATTATACACATACATCAATGTGGGCCACACGAGCTTGGTCCTTGCTCGCACAAAAAAAAAGGATTCCATACAGATCACTTTCTTGGCTTTAAATACGACGTAACTTCTTCTTCTCTGGAAAACCGTACAAGTCCTGAACCAAGGTTAAGGGCTTTTTCGTCCGAAACAAACTCCAAAAGCTGTCAAAAGGCCCTTCTGGGAATATATGGAGTGATGTAGCGTTCTAAATAATTTGCCCAAACCTAGACGCAAGTACACTTAATTCCCCCCCAAAAAAAAAAGAAGATAGATTTAAGATAAGTGGATGACATTGCAAGAAGCAGCAGGGGATTGAATGTACACTGTACGTATCCTTTTGGAGTTCATACAAGTTTTGGATCAATATGATATTTATTTTTCCTTTTTATCCTGCTATGTGTGGCTTTATAAAAGTATTTGGAAGGAAAATAAACATTAGGGTGGGCCCTACCAATATTTCGACAGTAAGAATTATCGTCTCACTCCTATATGTGGTGTGGTCCACTTATGTTTTGGATATAAATCATTTTTGAGTTGATGACTTAAAATGAGCTGGAAAAATGAACTAACACTGTTAATAAATACTTCGTTTTAAGGTCATGTAACTTTAATCTCCTTTGAAGCGTTTGTACAACTCGGAGCTCTAGGAGCAGCAGGGCTCTTCTTTCTAGACATGTACCCAAATCAGCCAGATTCACAGTGGCTGGTACACCAGCCAATCCGCTTGGGCTATGCGAGCCTTGCATTGATTTGTGTTTTATCTGGAAACGGATTGGCCACTACCCCTGCCACCGGCTCCGTGGCTAGTGGTCAGTGCTCTGTGGGCCCACCATGATGTATGTGTTTCATCCATTCTGTCATCTAGTTTTTACAGATCATTTTATGGCTTGTTCCCAAAAAAATGAGAGGGATATAAATCTCAGGTGGACCACTCCACATGAAAACAATAGTGATTGGATATCCACCATTAAAATCCTCCTAAGGCCCACTGTACTGTTTATTTGACATCCACTCTGTTGATTAGGTTATATAGGTCCAGATGAAGAGAAAAAACAAAGATCACCTTGATCCACAACTTTTATGGCCCCCAAAATTTTTTAATCGTCGACCCTCATTCAACACTGTTTCCTGTAATGTGGTCCACTTGAGATTTGTATATACCTCATTTTTGGACTCATACTGCAAAATGATCTCTAAGAATAGATGGATGGCATGGATGAAACACATACATCATGGTGGAGCTCACATATCACCGACCACCAACCATTTGCTGGTGTTGGGGGAGTAGCCACTCCGTTTGCATTTTATCCATGCCGTACATTCATTTTGGATCAATATTTTAGGGCATAGATTCAAATCTAAGGTGGAGCATACCACTGAAAAATAATAGTTATTAAATCTCCCTCCATTAAAACCTTCCTAAGGTCCACTATAATATTTATTTGACATCTAATCTGTTGGTTAGGTCACAAAGATCAGGAAGAGGGGAATATACCAATATTAGTTTATTCAAAACTTTTGTGGTGCCATGAAGCTTTTAAGGGTGAGAGTTCAACTGCCCTTGTTTCTTCTGATGTGACAATGAGATTTTGATCCGTGAGACTTTTGGGCCCATCCTGAAAAATTGGACGGAAGGAGTGAATAAAACACATACATATACATCATGGCACTGACCGGGACCGACTTGCTAGTGGCAACGTCGGTAGGGAATCATACTTACATGGCTACCGGTTGGTGTTATTTGGGCCCCACTATGATATATGTGTTCTATCCTAGCCATTCATCCATTTTTCTGCTTATACTAGGGCATGAGTCCAAAAAATAAGGCCCATTTTAATCTTACCAAGAATTAAAAACCTCCTTAGTCCTTACTGTGATGTTTATTTACCATCTAACCACTGGATGAAGGGTAAATACAATATCACTCGGATCCAAAGGCTTTTGTGACCATCAGTAATTTTTTAATGGTGGGCTCTCAATCACTGTTATTTCGTGTGATGTGGTCCACCTGATATTTAGATCTGCATCATTTTTTCCCAATGCCATGAATTGAGCTATCAAAACTGATGAACGACGTGGATAGATTACATAGATCATGTGGGCGTTTGGTGAACCGTAGCACCGATGTCGGTGCTAGCAGGGTCAATATGCAATCCGCGTCCGTCACGAACAAGACTCCTGCTTGGCCTCTAGATACCCGTTACGTCCGTGTCCTTGACAGAAACGGATGACTATTTGTATGTGACTTAGATTTTTAAAAGTTACCCATATCGATGTCGTCGAGAATGTTCGATCATGTGAGTCAAATTCACATTGAGCTATGATAGTAAATGGTAGGTCTTAGGTGAACAGGATAATGCCATATATAAAGCACAGAACAACCTTATTTCACAAATATTTTTAAAATTAATATTTCAAATTAGTATGAGAAGATAAAATAAATACAACACCCACTTATAATTTTAGCTTTAATAATTTTATATAGTTCCTTATGATTTTTATGGCGTCACCACAATAAAATTTCTTTTATGATTTTTATAGGATATCACAAATAAAAACTCACTTTACGATTTTGACGTGTTATCAAAAATTATACCTATTGAAATTTTGTTAGACTATCTCAAAAAAACTTAAATGAAATAAAATAATATAGTATCTATATTCAAATATATATTTGAAAATACGGTTGAAGCTTGTGATAGAAGATCTTTTTTCTTGAATGTAGACGAGGCAGTATTCATTCAACTAAAAAGAGTATGGGGTTCTAAAGTATTTTAGAAAATAAAAAATCCTACTGTTATAGATTTAATTCTCTTAATTCTCAAGTAGATTATATACTATTCTTTAGAATATGATTGAGATTAAATTAAAAAAAGAGAATTGAATAAATATAAAATAAATTTATAAATACTACATAAGCTTAACGAGGATCTGACCTTTTCGCTCACTTACAGAAGGTTTGGAGTGATTTTTCATTATAATTTGGAATAACAGAAGACCTCTATTTATAATTAAATGGTTTGAAAATTCAACTAGCCTAAGAATAGGTTCGATTGGCTAGATTCTACTGAATTCTTTTAAATGGTTATTGAAATGAGCGGGATAAGATTTATATAAAATTCGGTTGGCTAAAGTCTCCGTTTGGTTGTCTGAATTTTTGCAAAAATAAAAAATTTGCATTGTTGGAATTTGATCCAAATTTCACTTAGCTGGCCGAACTTCAAATTAGGCTGACCAAATTTTCAAGAAAATTTGAATATTAGCTCGAACATGAAGTTATATTAACCAAATAAGTTAAACTGGCCAAAATAGAAATTAGGCCGACCAAACTCTAGAACAAATATACCAAAAATAATCCCAAATAATTGATTTTTGAAAGCACCTAACTTAAGATTTTTTAAGGGTTATATCACATGTTAGTTAGCAAATATAGAGATTATCTACTCATAATAATCTTGAAATCGAGCAATGTCTTCTTGAAATGATAAGTTGATCTTAAGATGATATTTAGATATATAGAATACTTACGAATTGACCGTACTTATGATCTGACTGATATCACTGTTTATCTTTGTCTTTTAAAATTTGATAACCTTATATGTGCTAATATAAGCACTTACAATCTTATCAAAGTTATAAGCTTCCACATGTTCAATTTCAAACTAAGGGCGTGTTTGGATTCACATTTTGGTTGTATTGTATTGTATTCTGGTATTGTTCACGTATACGTTAGGCGATATTCAGAATATATTCAACAAAAAATGCCACTAACCAAGGTTTGGATAGGACGTATTGTTCTAGCATGTATACAATTTCATGTTAGATCAATGTTTGGAAATGACGTAAATGAGCTACACACTATATATACATATAGATATTGGTAGTCTGTGTACTATCAAGCTTATTAGTACATGCTCAGACAGTCTATCTCAAACGGGGCTAGTCTTGTTGTTGAGATTAATCCGTACGGTCCAGCATGATCTGGTACATGAATGATGACTGTTCTACCAGTGTCCCCACTTGGATTCACCTTTTAAACGGTATGGATGTCATAAAAAAATGTCATAGCGTCCTTATAATCTATCACACGGTACATGTTAACAACTTGGTTCTTCAATATGTGCCTAGATGATGGGGAAATATTTTCTAGGACTAAGAAGACTGTGGGCCCCACATGGGTTACTAGCCATTTGGAAGGATCATGACCGTTCATTCGTTATCACCCTGCTTGATTGACGTCTTTAACGGCATGAATGTCCTTTCCAATTGCACAATTTTACAAAAAGTAAATTATCCCGATCGTTCATCGCTATTCCACCGTGAAGATCAAATATCAGTTAATATATTTCACTATTTGGAAATTTCAAGAAAATTTTTTTTGCCAAAAAGTTCAAAAACATCAACATGTCAATGTGTGATCGGTGTATCAAACCTCTTTTGAATGTCTTTGAAAAAATAGTGCACGATAAAACAAACAGACCCAACCATCATGTTTTACCAAAAAAAAAAAAAAAAACTCCTAAAAAATATTTTAAAAAAAAAACAAAACGTAGCTATTTCATTCTCATCAGCCATACATATACTAGAATCAACAAAACAACCTGATACCAGCATAAAAAAATAACAATCCAAGCAACATACGAAGAAGCAGAGCCATGCAAGATTCATCTCCAACTTCATCAACAGGTACCCTCTTAGTCAGGCCATCTTCATGGACATTCCTGGTGCCGATTAGGATTTGATCTGTGTGAGCAGATACATAGGTACCACTGTCCATTATTGAGGGACGATGAGATGCATGAACAACCCTACTTCCAGCTGTATGTCGCGCGGTTCGATCGATGAAAGAAGCCTAAATGATATAGAAAACAGTAAATAATTCACCCACCCAAGAGGAGGATATGATATAATCTTCACTGTTTTGACTAACAAAATTTCAGAGAATATGAAATAAACATTATCCTTTAAACCCAATACTCATTCTAGGCTTTCGTAGCATCTTCAAAGGTCTTAAACGACTTATGTCTGCATCTACTAAATCTGTTAACTTGAGCATTGCATGCATCCCAGGTTGCGTAGATCCCGGGATTCCTCCCCACAAACACCACATAAAATTTTTGCTTCAGTCCGCTGCAAGAATTAATAAATGCCTTTACTGGTAGGATATCTAAATTGACAAAAAAAGAAAATGTCTTCTTCCTTTTACCTCTACTTGTACTATGTAATCTCTATATTATCAAACTATCGACGATGTTGGCACCAAATTTTGTGGATGAAGAATCAGGTTGCAAATTGATTCCCACAGCCACATTTGTAAATAAAATGAAATGTTCAGGTCAACAACGTTCCACAGAACTCGTTCAAACATTAACAATATTATTAAATCTCGTTACCACTTGGATAAATTTATAAACATAGGCGAGCTTCAAACCTTTCACTGATCTCAATGCCCTGGACTAAAAAATAATCTATCAAGTTTAATGTAAGTGAAAAGTGTATCAGTCCGGAATGATATATTCATATTGATAATCAACATTAAAAGCTTCTTAAAAGTAGAATTATTACCAGTATTACTTTGATTTTCTTTACAAAAAGATGAAGTAAACTAGGTGATTTACACGAAAATAATAAATTGTATCAGTTTTACATTGAATCTCTCTCAGCAGAGCATTGTACATTTCAGAAAATATGTGAGGAAGGTAAAGAGAATATCAAATAAAATTTGTCATATATCCTTTTGAGACAGTTAAAGTTCAAAAATTGCATTAAACAATGTAATAACCCACCAAATTCATCTTGAGTATATGAAGGTTTGGGTAGCTTGGGAGAGTAGGGTTAAAGAAAACTGCAACCGAGCTCTTGCAAACTCAATAAATCAGACTGAACATTACCTTTAAAAATTCAGAAGAAGTAGAGTAACAAACAATGTTTGAATTCACTCAGGTTTAAGCCCTTATCATTATCATAATCAGCTGACCTTTATCTCCGCTGATATCTGTCTACAACATGCTCTCTATAGTGATTACGTTGGGACCTTAAATGAGACAGATATGTATAATTATGGTAGCAACCAAACTAATAAACTTTAGCTGGATTATGAACTTTCACAATACCAGTTATAGTATCAGGAAATTTCATTAGATCAAATAAAAGGGTTTCTCAAAAATAGAGATGTTACCAGTAACAATCCGAGATAACCGTAAGGGAGGACTGTCTTAATCCAAGTCAGTTACCCATGGCAAAGGTATATCGGTATAACTTTCAGAACAGTAACCAGCAAAACCAATGTACAACAGAGATAAATAAAAAAGCATCATATTGACATATCAGGTTAGTGAATAAGTAAGACATAATAGCAATCATTGTCCCGATCATTGTCTAAATCCAATGACATAAGAAATAGACTGAAATGTATCTCCACTATATATATATAAAGAAGATGGGGAGATTGGTATAGAAATATTGTATAAGTCTATAGTTTTAACCTGCAAATAGTATCAACAGTTTCAACCTGCAAGTAGTATCAACAATATAACGGTAAGAGCTTAGCAAACAGTTAAAATAGAACAGTCCATCCAGTACAACATAAGTAGTGTTGCTCCAGCAACATATGTATCATCCAAAGTAGATAAAAATTAACAAATCCAAACCGAGCCATGACAGACTCGGGAAAAAAAAAGTTAATATAGCAAACCATCCAAAGAAACTGTTGATCCAAATAAGAAAAAAGTCAAGTGATATGAACCACGTACTACATTCTCAATCCTCGCCACAACGGATAAGGATCACTTTTTTTATCCATTCCTTCCTGTGTTCATGACTCATCTTCATAAAATACCCAGCATTAACTACATCAGTCTGCAAGAACCTTGCAACACGGAGTTGGTCTTCATGCGAAAGACCATCCACCTCTTCCAGGATACCCAGTAACCGCTGAACGCACGTCATGGTTTTTTCCTTACCCAATGTAATAGTTATATTGTTAACGGCTTCAGCCACTTTCCTCATCTTCTCGTCAATATGTTCACTCGGCCTGCTCCTCTACCCACGACTTATCTCACTCCCATCTGTGTGGCTATGAAGAGAACCTGAAGTGGTTTCCATTGGGCTTTTGTTAGCACGTTTTATTTGATTTAATAAGGATCCATCACCACCTCGAACTCAGGGAGGGGGCCTCTAGTCTGCCTCGTCAGAGGATGACAAATGTATTGTATGAGAAGCCCCCTCATCCGACTCATCCTCAGAGATGAACTCGTTATGACCGAGCCTTTTACCTGATATCAGAGAAAAATATGTCGTACTAGCAAATTCACTGTGGGCACAGTCATTACCAAACATGATGTAACACCCTAGATTTTGGCTAACCTGGGATTAGACGTCTTTAGGCAATGAGTCAACTAAAACACCTGGGAAATCACTCAGAACCCAATTCCATAGCCAAAGAAACCACTAAGGATTAACTCCTTTAGAAACTAAGCATAAGTTAGCTAGCGCAACGCTAGAATAGCTGGGAAATAGTCCCTGATCACTTTAAATACGTTCTACAAGACCCAAAACTTGTAGAATCAATGGTGCTATAATACTCTAAAACCTCGGATCAAACTCTAAACCGGTTTGTTCTCTGGACCACTTTGAACCTTTGTATTGGATCTAGACCGCGCGTCGAAAGTCCAATACCTAAAAGCTTAGACCGTTAGAACTGCCTAGCTGGACTTGACAATCATTTTGAAAATCAAGTCCAACCGATAATCACAGGCTATTTCATTGAGTCCGGACTGAAGAGAGTAAGAATAGGGACATAATTAAAATTTAAAATTCAAATCTAGCACACGACTTGACACGTCAGTATTAAGCATTCTGACCGTCAGAATTCAGCCAAATTACACCCTCGGATTAGGAAAAATTTCTATTTCATATCATGAGACTTGTAGACCTGATCTACGGGCGATGACCGCTGAGCTGAAACTAGACCGCCACGTGCTATCTGGGTACTCTACCGGTCTGAAAACTTGATGTGAGCGACATCCGACGAGCATGAACTTAAGTCCGATCGCGTTCGGCCAGGGGACCACCAGAAATGTCCTTTTGGACCGAAAAAGCTCCGATTTGGATATACCTCAAGTATATATTGTTCCCGAGCCTATTTTGGGCACATTTGGGCTTATAAAAGGGGTTGAAACCCTCATTTTTCTCTCTCATCCGAATTTGAGAAAAACCCTAGATTGAGAGAGAGAAAAGGTGAGAGATTGTGAGAGAAAGTGGAGGAGAATTTTCCTGCTGTCGTGCTACCTGTTGCACGTGCTTTAGCAACACGCTCCAATCACTTGGCCGGTGATTTCTCCGCATTTCTAGGTAAGAAAATACCCTAGATAGTTGCTGATTTAGTATTCCTTCATTTCCATAGCATGTTAGCTTATAGATCTTGTAAATCAGGTTACCTAGTCGCCGTAGACGAAGCGTATACGCTCCGTTCGAATCACTTCACCTATAAGGAAAAAGGTGTAGATTTTAGACGCTTTGATTGACTGTTTCCAACGTTTCAATGTCGTTTAATAGTAGATTATCGACGGCAACGCCGTTTGACATGTACAACATGCTGTCCATTTCCTGTTTCGTAAACCGGCGAAGAATATGAGATTTAGGGCATTTTAGTCATTTGTAGGAAGTACTGTTTTTATTCATATTTTTCTGATGTGATTGACATGGCTTATTGTCGCATTAGAATACTAGGAATACGTGCATAATTAGTTTGGCGAAGAGATTCGCCTAAATGCGCACTTCGGGTCAACATACTATATGTAGACTTAAGTGTGTAGTGTAAGTGCTTGTATAAATGCTTGTATTAGTACGTATTGAATTAAATGATGTTATGAATTAGTTTGAGATTGATCTCTCAATTAATATGCTGATGTAAATGATTTCCTACGTGTTAGCCATATGCATGATTTCATTATATGTATGAAATGCATGTGCTTGAAGATTTACTTAAGTTGTATGTTATAACATGTGTTAACATGCTCACATTGTTGTATTTCATTTCCAATACTCTCATATGATTTGCTGATGTGATTCCATAATTGTTTGGGACTATACTTAGTCCAGACAGTCGGTAACCGAGCAAATTCGTGGTTAGCTTATCTTTGCCACGAACGACGCGTCGATGAATGCGAGCCGTGTTCTGAAGTTGGCGGCAGTGGTTAGGCCACACGAAGTGTTTTACGTACTTCATGTCGTTCGACTTGAGATGCGATCGTGGTAGTCGAGCCCGTCAAGTAACCTGACTGGCCATTGTATGTTCACCTTGTATAAGTTATAACTGCTTAAACTTAGGGTACTGAACTTACCATTGTAAACCCTGTCAACCATGGTGCCTTAATCCACGAAGACTCATGAGCCGGGCATGGTGGTATGGGACACCGCGGTCGAGCTGTCGGCCTACGCTGGGGCCACAAACCTCCCCATAATGACCAGTGAGCACCTATGACTCGTGAACAGATTATGGTGGTATGGGACACTATATTCTTACTGTCGGCCTACACTGATCAGGCGACGAGTCCTTTATAGTGACCGCGAGCGTATTCTGAGTCTACGGGAGGTGACGACCCTTCCGTAGAACTGAGAGTACAGTAGGCCTGTATTGATAAGGTGATGGGGGAGTGGTGCAACGAGTGCGAGCAACAGCCCTGGCAGCCCTTGCAGCGACCTACAAAATATACATCGTATGAGATTACTAGGAGTGATGACCCTAGACAGGATCTGTGTTGGGATTGATATAAGGGAAGTACCTTAGTTTCCCAATCCTGCTGTTTGAATGGACTAATAACAACTCGGCAATCATATCACCATTACATTGTATGTGCCTGAAAGATGTGGAGCACTAAGCGGGATGCACGCATGCCGCGGGCGTTAGATGGTGCCGTATGAGGGAGAACGTCGGTGAGGGCATCCATCATGTCATGTCATATTGCATTAACAACAGTATTAGGATTGTTTGATTTACTGCTTTACTATTATCGCATGATTGATTTGATAACATGCTAATCTCTGCTCTCTTATCCCACTGAGTTGATCACTCACTCCCACGTTACGGGACAGTATTTCCGGACACCCACCAGTCCCTACTATGATTGCAGATGATGGCGCGGCCTGCGAGGTGGTGCTGGACTCGATGATGATGAGGAGGATCTCTCCTTTATGCGTGTTCTGATTGACGGGATTACAGGGAGGTTGATTAGATGCCTTGACACTTGTCATTTTATATTTTTAACGCACTCATGTATATTCGTTTTGTATACTTTTGGAGTATACATGTATGTATATAACCTGGTAACATGTTCACACTCTGGAGACATACAACGGTTTTTATATGTTATACATACTATCACAGTCTTCCGCTTATAAATTTAACTATCTCTGGAGTATGATATGATGTTTTGGATTAATCCCACTCATGTTTAATGCATTAACATAGACAACATTCAATCATACACATTCATGTTGCATAAATGATGTTCTGGAACTCGGGAGTGGAGTTTTTACTCGACCCCCCGATTTTCGAGATGTTTACACATGAACGCGAGGTCGTCCCATCTTTCAATATGTTTGCCTCGCACCCGTTCGGCGTAGGGGTGTGTTTATACACACAAAGACAGAATGTTTTCATCAATTTTGTAAAATCAAACTGTACAAACTTTAAAGGCATTTATATGTGAAGATCATACCACGATGTATCCATCTCATACATCCTTTATAGCAAAAACCATCTTGTTCTGTTCGTCCTATCCAAAACCCGATGCGTTAAGCATGTCCTTTATTGTCCAGTACAGCCTCTTTAGGGTCCGTAAGCGATTAGAAATATGACAGTTCTCTAACAAAATGCTACAACTATCGTAGATTACTTTAATCGTGACCTTGTATACTTCAGGTTTAAACCCGACGTCACTTTTAAGTCCTAGGTTCACCTGTTCCACCAATCTATCAACCAATGCGTTATCCATATTGTCTATCCATTGAAGTTTGCTAACTTTACCTGGACCGCCTACACTACGCCTTGGCTAGGATACACATTTCGGGGATGACCCTTTGTAGGAGGGCGTATTCTTTTTCTTAGGCGTTCCAATTAATTCAGTTGGTGAACTCGGGTACTGGTTTGAAGCAACACCCTTCTTTGAAGGTGATGGCTCCACATCTTTCTTTTTGGGGTCTTGACAACGCTCCTTAGAAAATTCATAGAACCTATAAGCAGAAAATGTAAATAGAGATATATATAACAGTTACGGTCAAGTATTGCAGTATAGTAATGACTCATATGTAAACATAATGACATTCAACATGAATATTAAAGATAATATCCCAAGCTTGGTAAAAATATGTGAAACTATTCTCGCTTTCAACTAGGCAGATCATTACATAAATTAGGAAACATAAGTACATTGTCTTGAACGTGGAAGACTGTCATTCCGCATTCTCTTAGCAATCTCGTCTCTCTTCCTTGTCCACTCATCATGTGCGTGATCTGTCAACCGAGCTAACGCTTGTCCTTCATCTACTGAAGTTACATCTACAGGGGATGGCGCAATATCCTTTGTACTGTCCTCATTATCCTCAACTACCTCAGTCAGTCCATCACCACCACTAACAAAAATGAAATTATGAAGGATACAATAAGCTATAACAATTTTTACTTGTGTTATAAACTTGAACTAAGGAGGAGTACGTAGAATAGGGAAGCAATTTTTTAAAATGTCAAATGAATGCTCTATGACATTTTGTAACTATGCGTGATGATAATTGAAAAGTTTCTTTTTATGGACAGACTTCCTTCCTGTACGAAACTTGTTCAAGTGATATCGCATACCTGGATAGGATGTCATAAAGCTAGGTGCATGTGCATATCCAATGTTAACAGTATAATATTTTCCTACACAATTGTAAGATATGTTTTAGATATCTATTACACATAATTACCTACAGAAAGAATAATCATCCCTTATATACAATTACCATGTGGAATAAGAAAATAGTCGGGATGACGGGTGAGTGCATTTTGTAGCACACGGGCATCGGATGCGGATCCATCCCAACCAACAAGCGCATATACAAATTTCATATCAAAAGTACATGCGGCCAAAATATTTTGTGATAGAAATCCTTTCCTATTTTTGAAAGTGAAGATTTTTTCTTTTGGCAAATAAGCCGAGATATGTTGTACCATATAGGGCCCCGATGCAGTCCTATAATCAGAAGGGTGACATATGATTATTTCATCCATTAACTATCAACTTATAATTTAAGAATTTCTCTAACATATTTTTCAGTTTACCTGAAAATATGAACTCCACAAAGGATTGTCGAAAATTTCATTGGGTGTGTGTAAACCAGGAAACCTCACGTACTCGGGATATAAACCGATTATGACATCCAACACTCTACTAAAGTGTCTGTTCACAGTCTCACCAGATCGTGTAAAACAATGACCAATCATACGATTAAGTACGTTATGTCTGATAGTATGAAGAAACATTACAACCTGCTCCTCTATGCTGCATCTCCTACTATCGAAAAGTAATTTTCGATCCCTCAACAACGAACATAATTCAAAAAAATTCTCCCTACCCATCCTCAGTTGCGCAAGACACTCAATATTGCTTTTACATATAATTCGGCTTATGAACCTATTCCTCTCAATCTGTCTATCATTCGGTTTAGCCTTTATACAGTAACGGTGATAATATGCAACTGCTCCTATTATATTTATTGTGGCTACAATGGTAGTTATGGCAGCGGATATTTTACTCTCATGCCAATCACTACCAGATGATCTATCATCGGAATATTCCGCACTTTCAGAAGCCATGATAATTTTAAAAGAATTAAAAAAATGAGCTAATTGACAATTAGAAGAAAATGTAAATTTGAATAGAATATAAACATGTATACATACTACATCAAACTTGTACAATTTAAAATAACTGATAATACACTTGTTTATTGAATCGAAGTAATTTTTTGTTGTCTTTTTTTTTGTAGGACTTTTTTTTTTTAAAGATTGCATAATAACTGATTAAAACATGTTGGTTCTCACTAGGACATTTATGATCGTCACTGAACAGATTGATATATCCCATCCAACAACAGTAGAATTAGAAGATGTACAAGAAGTTACAAATGACAGATTAAACACTGGTTTCTAACATCAGTTATTTTGTTAACATCATATGAAGAAGATGTACACAAAGTATGAAAGAGTACATGAATCACTTGGTTCTTCAATCAGTCAATGAAGATATTAGAATAGATTCTTTTAACAGTAGATAACAGCTGAAAAAGAATATGTACGCAGAATTCATAATAATTGCTAAACCACATGTTTTAGTCTTATCAATTATTTTATAATCCTCTGATTATTTTTTACTTTCTTTTGAACAGTATTGAGACATGAAAACTGTTTATATCAAGTGATTCATGTACACAAACTTACAAAGAGTACATGAATCACTTGGTTCTTCAATCAGTTAATGAAGATATCAGAATAGATTATTTTCACAGCAGAAAGTTTTCAAACCCCTCAACCTCAGATTGAAACACAAAACATGTAAAGGTCAGATAGTGCAGATGTTGAGTATGTATAGTATGTAAACAGAGTACATAATTAAACAGCTGGTTAGTCAATATGTTATGGAGAAAACATTTTATAGATGAATGTTTTAATAACCCTGAAACATCAGAAACAGAAGATGTAATAGTAGATTTCATAATAGATTTATGGAAAGAGTTTTGTAAACCTTTAACCAAGATTGATACATCAAACATGTACAATAGCAGAAGTAGTAAATGTAGAGAGAAATAAATGTAATAGAGAAAACACTTTTACTCATCCATTCAGTTGCTTTCTGTGAAAATAACAAAATTTATACTTGTTGTTTTCAGAATGAAACAGAAGAGCACCTCAATAACCATCGGGTTCCTCAATCAGATATTTCAGAACAACGAAGCGATACTGTTGATTGAGAAAAACACTTCAATAACTACCTGGTTCATTATGAGATAATGCTTACTCCCAAAGAACGAAAAGTTCGAAGACAAGAAATGTTGTTAAGGATTGGTTTTCAAATCTCAGAGAAGGGTTTTCTGTAATACAGGGCATATCAACCTGATAGAACGATTCATCGGTACAGACACCACCTATATATGGCCTTCCGCAAACAGATGGGTGTCATGCACCCATCCTTTCAAGACTTCCAGTGTGCAGTGAAATCTTTTATCAAAACTAATATTGGATTCGTCAAGAAAAGATTGCCCCACCATTGTCTGTATATGTATAGAGATGGGAAATAAGGTGTATATGGTCACGGTTTATATGCCTGACTGTATAGAGGTACAATCCGATCACGGTAAAGGTCGTTGGATGAATCCATGCCCAATTTCCAGAGGAGGGAGGATCATACCTGAACCAAGTGCACTGTACAGATGGACTGAGAAGCACGGACACCCGGTTTGTAAAGAGGAAGGTGACAGCAAGGTACTGTACACGCTGTAAGATGAAGTCTATCTAAGAGAGAGAATAATTTGAGTTCATCTCCGACATGCAGGGTAAGAGAGATGATCTGTTGAGATGAAGGAGTATAACATCACCCGTTCTCCCAACGAATAGTTTAAAATGGTGTATTTTCCACTTCTTTCCCTCTTCAATACGATATAACACAGAGACGAGGTCAGACGCTAAATAGCCGTCAACAGGTACAATCCAATCGATGACAAAAATTAGTTCTTGGGTATTCGCACGCATGGAATGCATCACTCGGCCTTTTGAAACCAAACAATGGACATGTCCTCTCAAAGCTATTAATACGTGCTGTCCGCTCTCAAACGTGAATCCAAACACACCCTAAGGGCATGAGGTTTCCATGATCTCTGACTACATAGGAACTGCAGCCCTTGTTTTTTTTTTTTGATAGTCTTGATTACATGTTGCTCAAGGCATAGTCCCTGCATAATGCATCCAAACCGTCCAAATCATGATTAGGGTTACGACTAGATGTAACCTGAGAATCATGTTCAATAAATCGACAGGCACTTATTCTTTTCGACCATCTTTCTGGATCTAGAGCCTGCACTGCATTGATTGTTTACACCCGTCCGATCAGTATGATTTTTTCTTTTTTATTATACCCTATCTTGAGTAGGCCCATAATTCGAACGTTATGGATTGGGATTCACGTGTTACTATTCCGGACTAACACGGTGTTTTATTTGGAAAAACGATCCAGTTCTCCCAAAGCAGTATAGGTTATTATTTCGATCCTAATTCAAGTGGGTCAGTCCGTTAAATCAATCCGGACCGTTCAAAGTATGCATGTTACCTTACCGGATTCACCGAGAGCAAAAATAACACCAGCCGTACGATTCTAACGCTGCTAATCACGTCATACAAAATGACAGCTAAGAAACTTTCATTAAAAATCTAGATCTGTTCAACAATTCAAACCAGCCATTTGGGGGGGCCCATAACAAAGTACTTATGGTTCCAAGCAACCGCTTGGATCAGATGATCCAATCCACTTGATCAAAGCCTTAGAAAACGAAAGGCTATGAAAAAGCACGAGTCTTGCGTGGCCCATGTACTGTGGTCAAAACCTAGTGGACGGTCCAGATCTATTGATTGGACTGTCCACATGTCCCCATGCTAGTTGGAGCACAGTATCTTTTTAGGGGGACAAAAAGTGGTGGGATTAAAGTACCGAAAGTTCCAGGAAGCTTCCTGCTTCGACTAAAATAGTACGAGAATCGCGAATTCTAGTTATTAGTGGCGTGATTTAGTGAGAGTTTTCAATACCGTTAATTTGTTGAGAAAAACATGTAATACTCTGCCGGTGCGGTGGATGATACACAGCCACTTAAAAATGGTAAACGAGCCATACAAATGAGTCAAGTTCAACTATCCAAATCATAACAGAAAAGATAAGGAAAAAAAAAAAACGAAGCTTATTTAATTATCTGCTTATCAGGTCTGTGGAAATTTAGTGGATGGTTGAGGGATCGAACATGGATTGAGTATTTTGCATTTATGAGACATTCATCCCTGTCGAATTTCATCGGTTGAATTTAGATGACCTACCGTTTCCAAATTGATGCCTGATTTGGTGGGTGGTCAGGATCATCCAGTCAATTCCATTTTCAGCGTATGCTCTATAGTCTAACAATTCGGATGGTCTATGTTCTCACGAATCCATACCCACCAAAACAAGGCTTACAAAAGCTGATTGCACGCAGACGCTGACTGTAGAGACTTGCGGCTGGACGGTGATCTGTGGGCCCACCATGACATATGTGTTTTACCCACACCGTCCATCCATTTTCTCAGCTAATTCTAGGAGAAGAGCCAAAAAATGCGGTAGATCCAAACCTCAGGTGGACCACATCACAGGAAATAGTTGTGATTGAATGTCAACCATTAAAATCTTCATGGGACCACAAAAGTCTTGGGTCAAGCTGATATGTACGTTTTCTCTCGTCTAGGTCTGCCTGACCTAATCAAACAGGTTGGATGGAAAATAAACATTACAGCCACCTTAGGAAGTTTTTAATGGAGAGCATTCAATCACCACTGTTTACTGTGGTGTGGTCCACTTGAAATTTGAATCTGCCTCATTTTTTGGTTCATGCACTGATATAGTGATCCAAACTGGATGGACAGTGGGGATAAAAACATACATCATTTTGGAGTCCACCGAGCACTGTCCGGTAGTAGCGAGGTCCCTCCTGGTGTCCATGTATGTGCCATGATTACTCATGCAAAATCTAGGATTCACACAAAAGATCCTATCCGTTCAGTTTTTGGAGACAAAATGACGGAATTATCAACGGCCTATTGGCAACTTTATTTTTTCATGGCCAGGATTATCTCTAGTAAAACAGATGATGTTCCACGGCCTCTCAAAGTCTCTCTACATGGGTCCTTACTCTTGCCCGGGTGGTAGACTCGTAGGGCCTGTTTGGCCAGGCAGATCCCACGGTATTAGGAGGGATGGGATCGGCAATATCCTTGGATAGGCATGACGAGCCAAACAGGTCCGGTAAACTCGTCCCGGGATATAAGCCATCCCATGGATCTTAAGTCAATCCACTGACATCACCATCATTATCTTAAAATTGATCCTATCCCTTAGTTGAATGGATTGGAAGGTAAAATCTCAGGATATGGGGGGCTTGCCAAATAGACCCAGTGAACTTGTCCCAGGATATAAGCAATCCTATGGATCTTAAGACAATTCACTGACACCACCATCATTACCTTAAAATTGATCCCATCCCTCATAATACCATGGGATCTGCCCGGCCAAACAGGCCCTTAAGAGTTTCAACTCCGGGTCAAGGGTTCGAGTACCCATAGGTGATGAAATTCCACCAGTGTGAGTGTGTGTGGGGTATGTGTGCGTGCGTTAAAAAAAAAAAAAACAGAAAAAAACAAAAGAAGTAAGTCTCTCTAAATATAAATTCCAAACCATGTTTAGAGCTACTCCTACGGTATATCAGAATCTCATTATTACGATTCCACATTAAGATTTGGATTCGGATTGTGTAGTGTATAGAACACCGCATCCATCGTAACACTGTATTCCAGCAAAACTCTGTGGGTCCCTTTATGATGTAAGTATTTTATCTATGCCGTCCATCCATTTTTCTAAATCATTTTAGACATAAGCATTAAAATTAGGCAGATCCAAAGCTCAAGTGGACCACACCATGAGAAACAGTGGGGATGATGATGAACACTCTTGAAACCTTCCTAGGGCCTACCATAATATTTGTTTTCCATCCAACCCGTTCAAAAAGTCACGAAAATATGAAAGGCCCCACTATGATATTTATTTTCTATCTCACCCATTCAAAAAGTTACAAAAATATGAAAAAAAAAAAGAGAAAAACAAATGTCAGCTTGGTCCTAAACTTCCATGGCCTCCAAGAAGTTCTCAATGGTGGGTGTTCATTCCCCGTTGTTTCCTATAGTGTGGTCGACTTGAGCTTTGGATCTACAAAACGATCTAGATAGGTTCTAAAATGATCTAGAAAATGGATGGAAAAGCGTGGATAAAACGCATACATCTTGATAGGTCCCACATAGTTTTGGCACGTATAAACAGTACCGACCTCGGTCGCTAGTTCTATCCTACGTAGGATTCTTGTTACGATTCTCCCCCTCGGGAACGGATTAGGTGCCGCCCAGCCCCATATATACAAGATGGTGCGCCCATTATTCTAGGCCCACCTTGACGTATGTATTCAATATCCACGTTGGCCATCTTTTTTTTTATTTTTATTTTTATTTTTATTTTTATTTACATCATTCTAACGACATAAGCCCAAAAATGAGATAGGTTCAGATCTCATGTGAAACGTATCATAAGAAGTAGTTTTGATTAACTATTTTTAAACTGAAAATGAGACACAATTTTTGGATGAATCTGATATATTGTTTTTTTTTTTTGTCTCTCTCTTCTCTCTTCATGTAGGTTTATGTGACCATATCAACAAGTTGGATGGCAAATAAACATTAAGGGAACATTACTTTAGCTTAGGAATTTTTTTAAAGATTATAGGTTCAATCATCACTGTTTCCCACAGTGTGGTCCACTTGAGATTTAGATCTACTATAGTTTTTGGGCTTGTGCTCTAAAATGATTGCAAAAACGTATATACGACGTGGATATGAAATACATACATCACGGTGGACCCCACAGTAAGTGCCGCACCGTCTATGGTGAGGCCGGGACCGCATATACTAGGCTCCTCTCTCTCTACCACAATTTCTAAGTCATCTCTCGAGTTTTTTCTTTAAAAACATTCTATTTTCCCTCGAGTGGTTGCATTTGCATACGAAAGAAAACCCAATCTCCCTCTCAAAGAACCACATCAAAACTTCTTTATTTCTGTCCTTTTTCCTCCAAAAGAAATCCAAAGCTCTCTCTCTCTCTCTCTCTCTCTCTCTCTCTCTCTCTCTCTCTCTCTCACTCTCTCTCTCTCTCTAAAATCCAAGACATGGGTATAGGATCTTTCTTCACAAAAGGCCTAAAGAAGTCCAAACCCGCTCTGAATTCTCCCCACAAGACCACGAATCCAACATCTAACAACCGAACGTCCAACAACCCTACCTTCACTCATGGATTGAAAAGAACCCACCTCGATGAGCTCCAACACGTCTTCCGTAAATTCGACGCTAATGGCGACGGAAAGATATCATCGACAGAACTCGGCTCGATCATGGCCAGCTTGGGCCACCCAGCATCCGAAGAAGAATTGCACTCGATGATCGGAGAGGCTGATTCGGACGGTGATGGTTTCATTGATTTGAATGAGTTTATTGAGCTCAATATCAACGGCGTGGATGCAACGAAGATCGTTGAAGACTTGAACCATGCATTCATGGTCTTTGATGTCGATGGGAACGGGTCCATCTCGCCGGAAGAATTGCAGAAGGTGTTGAGCAGTCTGGGAGATGATTGTACGGTTGATGATTGCAAGAAGATGATTAGTGGCGTGGACCGTAACGGGGATGGATTGATTGATTTCGAAGAATTCAAGATCATGATGACACAATCTCTGCCGTTCAAGTTGCAGAGGGAGATCGAAGGGTGAGATTTCATCTGTTTCTTTTCCTTCTTTCACTCAGTGGTTTTGAATTGGGATTTTGAGAAATGTATATATTTTTAATTTCTTTTTTCTTTTTCTTGATGAAATCAAGATTTTATGGGTGGGTCAATTCATTTTTATTTTTTATCTTTGTGTGAAGGAATTGAGAGATGCAAGAGATTTGTTAATTTTAAATTAGATTGGTTTAGATGGTGTTTTCGGTATTGGGTTTTGGGTTTATGGACCATACATCCAGTGGGTCCCACTCTTTACTGGTGGTAGCCTATTGTAGTGGATAATCTGAGCCGTTTGATGGATTGTTCGAATTACCAGTCGAATGGTTGGGATTATTCAATTGGTTCGGTTTGGAGCCCTGGCTGGTAAGTCGCAACAGTTGAACGATTCTGATGATTGTTCAGGGAACAAATGCGCGGTGCGGGATAGTGCGGTGTACCAATTCATGGTCTTGGCTCTTTGACGATTTTTCTTCTTTTTTCGCTTCTACCCCCGCCCGTCTCCAGTTGGGAACGGGGCAGGAGCTTTGGGTAGCTACTGTGATGTACGGGTCTTATCCGCTCCGTCCATCCATCATTTTTATTTTTATTTTTTTAATAATCATTTTAAGTTATAGTACAAAAATTGAGGCAGATACAAATATCAAAGTAGACTACACGGAGTTAAACTCTTACCATTGAAAACTTGTCGAGGCAAGTTTTGGATGAATGGAGCCGAGGTCTATGTAACTTTATTAATAGGTTGGACAGAAAATAATAAAATTTCAACATGGAGAATCACTGCTTTTTGGTGTGGCCTACTTAAGCATTGGATATACCTCATTTATGGGCTTATACCCTAAATTGATAAGAAAATCCATACATCATGGTGGCCACTCAAAGCTCGTACACGTTTCCAGCTGGAGGGGCGGGGTAGGACGCAGTCCGGGTCCAACTTGTTTACATCCATAACTGGGCCACTTTTTGGTCGGTCAGGAATGAGTACTCGGGATGTGTTTATGGGTATGATCGAGCGGGAGCGGACTGGGTGTTACCTGTGTAACACGTTAGTGCGTTACTTTGACCGCATGGGGCCCACCTTGATGAATGTGCTGTGCTGCGTATTCACGTTCATCTCATTTTAGGACTTATCCCAAAACTTTGACCGCATGGGGTCTACCTTGATGAATGTGCTGTGCTGCGTATCCACGTTCATCTCATTTAAGGACTTATACCAAAACTTAAAAGCAGATTTGGATCTCAGTGGACCACAGGAACCACACCACTGGAAACTGTGGTGATTGACCATTAAAAACTTATTGTGGGCGATAAAAGTTTTGGATTACGCTCATCTTTGTATTTTCCTTTCATCTAGATCCACCTGACTTTATCAACAGGTTTGGATGTCAAATAAAACTTACGGTGGGCCAGAGAAAGATTTTAATAGTGTTCATTCAATCACTACTGTTTCTTGTGGTGTGGTCCACTTGCAATTTGGATCTTCTTAATTTTTGAGCCACATCCTAAATAATATTGAAAATTAGATGGACGGCGTGATCAGGGTAACACCAGCTAACTTGTTACTGGGTAACACCTAATCCGCCTCCTGATCAGAAGCGGATTGCATGTGATCATGGGTAGAGGTGTACATGAGTCAAACCGAGCAAGCCAGCTTGGCCTGACCACTAGATGACCCTAGCTCGAACTCGGCTCAACTTGGTCCTCGAGCCTGACTGGCCAGCTTGGCTTGGTTCGGTCAATAACGCAGACCATTTGAGCCGAGTTTGAACCTATGCAGCAATTTCTCAAACACATGAAGTGCACTTTCAATTTCTCACGGAATGTAAATCAACAATATCTGTTTACATAGATATTTCATCAAACACTCAGTACGCAACATAAAAATTGAGATACAAAGGTATTTGTTTCATATCTATACCTTCCTTCCCATTGGCTGACACTTCATTGAGTCATTTCATCAAATGCTTACTGAGCAACATCAATATTAAAATAACTAAGCCACCAAACTAGTTCGATTCGAGTTGGGGTTTGATCTAAGTTGAATTGAGCTCGGGAAAACTCGAACTCGGCTTGAAATTTTTTTTGAGCTAAAAAAACAGCTCGACTCGACTCGAACTTAGTTTTGAACCGAGTTGAATCAAGCTTTTTTTAGTCAAGTCAAGCGAGCTAACCAATCTAACTTGGTTTGCGTACAGCTAGGGGTATACATTGAGTTGAGCTGGCCTCAACTCGACTCGGCTCGGCCACAAGCTGACCTCAGCTCAAACTCGACTCCGCTCAGTCCTCGAGCCTGATTGGCCAGTTCGGATTGGTTTGGTCAACAGCTTGGGCCGAGTTCGAGCCAAGATCGAGTCAAGTTCACCATTGAGGCATTTTTACAAATACATGTACTGCACATTCCAAATCTCATTGTGTTTGAGATAGCAGCAATAGTTTTACAGGTATTTTATCAAATACCTTCTAAGCAACATAAAATTCAAGAAAAAAAAAGGGTGTTGGTTTCATATACATACTTTCCCTACCACTAGCCACACTTCTTTCAGTCATTTCATCAAACACTTGGTGAGCAACATCAATATCAAAGAAACCGATTCACCGGACTATTACGATCTGAGTTCGATTTGAACTGGGTTCAATCCGAGTCGAGTCGAGTTGGGGCCAAGTCGAACTCGGCTCGAACTCAGCTTCAAACCGAGTCAAATTGAACTTTTTCGAGTTGAGTCAAGCGAGCTAACCGAGCTAGCTCGGTTTGTCTACACCTCTATGTATAGCGCTAATCCCGGGCACAGAGATATATTTGTGATCACGTCCATCTCTTTTTAAAGACCACAAGAATACATGAGATTAAAAATGAGGCAGATTCAGAACTTAGGTGGGCCTCACCGAATGAAACATTGGGAACGAAAACGTCCTTAACATGATGTTTATATAATATCCAGACCGTTCATAAGATTATTATCATTAAGATAAACTGTAGGTAGAATGCCCTAAAATGAGCCGGCAAAACTGTTACCTGCCTCACCTAATCCGCCCCCGCTGGCAACAGTTTCTCTAAAATCCCTTAGTAACTGGTTACCCTCGTAGGTACGATTTCCTGGAACTGGCATGGTGCTCACCTTTATGGGCGTAGTCTTCTAAATCGGATGCCTATTAAGTGAAGTCAGGTAACTGCTTACTAAATGAGGTCCTGACCATGGTCAGTTTAAGCATGGTCCTTAACATGAGATGGCTCCAAATCTCACGTGGAGCACATGGAAAACAGTGGTGATCGAACGCCCGCTATTAGAAATTTCCTGGTGCCCATACCACATAAAGCATTTTCACTTGGGCCCCACATGTACAAAACATTTCAAATGTTCTGCATGTGCCAACTTTGCATTGTGTATGTGGCACTTGGGATCTATGCCACATCTGCCACCGTCCCTCTTTATTTAGATCCCACGTGTACAAAGCCTTTAAATGTGCCGCATGTGCCAACTTTCCATTGTACATCCTTGGTTGTGTGATACATGTGACAATGCCACGTTGATGTAGAGCAGGCCGCGGATGTATTGTGAGTACATATGGAACGAAAGAAGCCTGAATGGGAGTAGATCAATTCCTTCAAATCGAACTCCAGCCCTGCGTAGTGCATGCCCTAATTGGGCCTCAGGTGCATGCAGGTGAAAAAAATTCATCATGGATATAGAGTAATTGTAGTTGCAAACTATAAATCGTCCATAACTTTTGATCCGAGTATCGTTACTGATTACAATATATGAATTTTGACAGGAACATGCCATCCAAGGCCAACTAAGTGGATCATCTCGCACTATTTCACAGGAAAATGACTCAATCTTTTGGTTTTAGAGTTTTAGTATATGATTTCTTCTTAAAAATCCCTTCTATTTATACAAGAAATTATTCCACGTGATTAAATTAGAACTTTCAATTTTTCGTAATTTTTACTATTTTAGGTAAATTCCACTTTAGTGAAATAAGGACTCTTAATTAAGATTTATGTTTTATTATTTAAAGCATTCTAATTTCGTTTTAGAGACATGAATAAAATATTTTAAAATTTTCTTTATTTCATGTGGATTCTAGAGCTATTACACCTCGTGGAGTTAAAGGTTCATACCATATAGAGGAGACAGTATTCTTCCCTATTCGTCCCTTTCATGCATCATACACTGCCACCATCCATCTTCGTATAGAAATCACTTGTAAAAGTGCCTCACATGTGTCAACTTTCCATTGTCCATCTTTTATTGTGCAACACACGTGACACTATGCCTTGGGTCCCACATGTGCAAAGCTCCTCAAATATGCCATATGTACTAACTTTTCATTGTCCATCTTTTGTCATGCCACACAAGTGAAACCTTCACATGTGTCACCATCTATCTTCACTTGAGCCCCACATGTTCAAAATACCTCGCATATGTAGCATGTGTCAACTTATCATTGTTGTAAAAGTGTTGTTTTTATATAGTTTTTAATTAAAAAAGATTTTATATATATATATATATATATATATATATATATATATATATATATATATAGAGAGAGAGAGAGAGAGAGAGAGAGAGAGAGAGAGAGAGAGAGAGAGAGAGAGGCATGCTCACCTACGCACCTACGCACGTGCGCACCTTTGCACATGTGTCATGGGTGTCGAATCCGAATGGTCCATAAGATGTGGAATCCCATGAAACCTTAGGGGGTGAATTTTCACCCTGATCTAAGATTCTGGTGGACCATATCAAAGAGAAATTCAAATCAAGGGAAGAAACTATTTTCATTTTTCATGGCCCACTGAAGTTTTGGTTCAAAGTAAAAATTAGTACTAAGGGGTTTCAAGAGCTTCTGCTTCATGTGGACCGTTCAGATTTTTGAGACTCATCAGATATGATGAGTTCTCAAAAAAGTTCGTATGTAGTCTGTGTGAACTGGTTCGCAGGTGAGTGTTCCGCTATATATATATATATATATATATATATATATATATATATATATTATAAAAGGGTTTGTAAAATACCTTTTTCAAGTGTATTGGGAATAGTCCCACATTGGAAAAGGAGGAGAAAATTCTTTGGTTTATATAAGAGAGGTGGAGTACCTATATGTTTATTCACTTGGACCAAGGTGCATCAGACCTGCGCGCGTGCTCGCGCTTGAGCTCGAGCTCTGGTACGGGCTCAGTGCGAGGGTGTAGGCATGTGTGGCTATAGAGTCGCTAGTGGTGCATAATTGATTGCTTACTGTGCAGAAACTACTGCACGTGGCTAGCCTAATAGCTAGAAACGGCTAGTCAGTGTCTCACAACAATCAGCATGCAACAACTGTTACACCACATGCAGAATGGTCAGAAACTGCCAATAATGGCTAGTTTCTCCCAATAACTAGAAACGATCATTTGGATTAAATTCCATGGACCATAACTCCCAGTAACCATAGCCTATATATACTGGGCCTAAATGGATTTCCAAACTATCACAACACACTCCAGCAAGCTCATAACCTCTCTTATAAACCAGAAAGTTTCAGCAAGATAGTAAGGTTTATCTAAACCATTGCCTAAAGAACAGACCATCGGTGTAGTCTAGAACGGTTCATCTGAACCATTAGCTGAAGATAAGACTAGTGCAGTGGTCTAACATTGATTTTCTTCCTCTCCTTTTGGGTTTTTTTCTTTTTTCTATCTCTGCCAGAAATTGTGTAACAAAGTTCCATTAGTGGGTTTTCGTATTTGCTAAATGCAGATCCACATCAGGTTCGTTGTATCCTAGAAGTGATTTGCCTGTAACCTTTCGACATACTCAATCTATTTGAGCAGGGGCAAATTATGCTTTAAGTACAGTGTTCTAATACGTGCTTCAACTTATCTTGGTTTTAGAATACTTTCGGTTTTCATATTTTACAGAAAATATTATTTCTATATAATTTTTCAATAATCTTAAAGTGTGGTTTTTAATAGAAGCCAATAGTGTATCATTTATCAAGTTGATGAATCAGGACTTGCTTCGTCTTGATTGGTTCGATGGAACCAATTTTACCAGATGGCAAGACAAACTCAAGTTTCTTTTGATGGTGCTTAAGATCTATTACATTTTAGATCTAACTCTACAACCACTACCTGATGTATCCGACAAAGACACACCCGAACAGATCGCTGCACACACCAAATGAGCTGAAGACAAACTTTTGTGTCATGGATACATCTTGAATGCGCTCCCCAACCATTTGTATGATTTGCACACACAAACATCATCAGTAAAAGAAATCTGAATTGCCCTGGAGTTTAAATACAAAGCTTAAGAAGAAGGTACTAACAAGTTCCTGATTATCAGGTATTTCAACTATAATATGGTAGATAACAAACCGCTGCTGACTTGAATCCAAGAGTTACAACTAATAATAAACAAGATCAAAGCCATTAAGATTGATCTTTTTGAATCATTCCAAGTCAGAGCTATTATCGCTAAGTTGCCCCTAATGTAGAAAGATTATAGAAAGAAATTGCTACATAAGACTGAGGACTACACACTTGAACAAATCCAGAAATATCTAAGAATTGAGGAAGAATCCCGCAACTGCGATAAAAAGAATGATAACAGAAATTCCTCGTCTAAAGTACACGTAATAGAAAATACAAATAACAAGAATCCCTAAAAGGACGATTCCCTGAAACCCAATAAAGGAAAATTTAAGAAAAACACGCAGAAGAATAACAGAAAGTTTAAATGCCCATGCCATGTCTGGGGAAAAATAGGGCATTATGCTCGAGTTTTTCGATATCGCAAATCTAAAAAAGAATAAGTGCAGTAGAAGGAAATATTGTGGCAATGATCATTAAGGTGAATACAATTTAAGAAAAGGTTCCCGGTTGGTGGTACGATACTGTCGCTACTGTACATGTCTTTTATGATAGATCAACCTTCAAAACCTATGAGAAATTTACCGATGGTCAAGAAGTCCAACTGGGTAATCAAGTCTGATCGAAGGTTGTCGGTAAAGGAACCATCGAAGTCATATTTACCTTTGGGAAGAAAGTGATTCTGACAAACGTACTGCACGTTCTAGACATGAGGCGAAACTTAGTTTTTGGAAATCTTCTGGGTAAAACTGGGAATAAGGGTGGTGTATGAGTCAAGAAAATTGATTCTATCAAAGAATGAGAATTTTGTCAGAAAGGGATATGCTTATAATAGTATGGTCAAGTATTTTCTAAATAAAAGTAGCACTTTTGCGTATATGATTGAATTCATTAGACTATTGCATGATAAACTAGCCCATATCAGTATAGTACCTTTAAGTTCATGGCTAAGAATGGTTTAATCTCATACATATAAAATGAAATCAATAAATGTAAAGTGTACATACGATCCAAATGGCAAAGAAACCCTTTCTAAATGTTAAGAGATCATCTCAAGTATTAGATATGGTGTACAGTAATATCTGTGAGTTAAATGACATTCTTATTCATGGTAGTCGAAGGTACTTTATAACCTTTATTGATGATTTCTCTCTCTATATATATATGTATACTTATTAAAGAGCAAAGATGAAGCATTGAACATGTTTAAGATATATAAAGCAGAAATAGAAAATCAACTAAATAAGAAGATAAAGATTCTCCATAGTGATAGAGGAGGAGAATACTTTTTTAATGAATTCGATAACTTTTGTGAAGAACATGAACTAATACATCAATGTATTGTGCCATACACACCTTAAAAAAATAGAATAGTAGAAAGGAAGAATATAACATTAGTAGAGATGGTCAAATCAATGTTAATACGAGAAAAGTTGCCACTCAGTCTATGGGATGAAGCACTGCTTGCAACGTATCATATATTAAATAGAATTCCATCTAAGAAATATAAAATATCTCCATATGAAATATGGAAAGGTAGAAAACCTAACCTAAGATATTTTAAAGTGTGGGGATGTCTTGCATATTATAGAACTCCTGATCCAAAAAGAACTAAGTTAGGACCCAAAGTTATTAAGTACACCTTCTTAGGGTATCCATAAAATAGTAAAGCTTATATACTCCTATATCTAAAGTCTAACATTATAATAAAATCAAGAGATGTTGTGTTCTTTGAGAACTCACTATCCTTAGAGTCAAAGAATAATGAAGTCCAAACTCTTGATAAAGAACCAAATAGTACAACTTCACAAGTAGTGGAAACTCCTATTGAACCTTGTAGGAGTGAAAGGACAAGAATAGAGAAGAGTCTAGACGATGATTATATAGACTCTTAGTGCATATTTTTCTATCTTGTAGAAGGAGATAGAGAAAATGTTATAAAAAAATACCTATAGTAATGATTACAGAAGATGATCTTAAAACATATAAAGAGGCTATATCCTCTAGAGACTTAACTTTCTAGAAAGAGGCTATTAATGATGAAATGAAATCTATAATATCAAATCAAACATGAGAACTAGTAAACTTACCTCTAGGTTCTAGACCCATAGATTGCAAGTGGGTATTTAGGAAGAAATATCACACTGATGGACTATCCAAACCTTTAAAGATCGACTAGCAGTTGATGGTTTTAGCCAAAAAGAATGGATAGATTATTTTGACACATATTCTCCTATAATTAGAATAACATCTATTAGAATATTATTTGCGCTAGCTTCCATACATTCACATCCACCAAATAGCTGTAAAGACTACATTTATGAATGGTGACCTCAATGAGGAGGTATACATAGAACAACCTAAAGGATTCATTCTACTAGGAAATCAAAATAAAGTGTATAGATTAATTAAATCTTTATATGGATTAAAACAAGCACCAACACAATAGTATGAGAAGTTTGATTCCAAAATACCATCTCATAGTTTCATGTATAATATAGCTGATAAATGCATGTATTCTAAAGTTAATGGTAGCTGTATTAGTATATTATTCATTTATATGTTGATGATATGTTAATAATTAGTAACAAAATTGAAGGTGTAACTGAAACAAAAAAGTTTTTATCTTCCGTATTCAAAATGAAGGATATTGGACAAGTAGATACCATCTTAAGTATCAAAGTTAAAAAATATTATGGGAGTTACGTTTTATGTCAATCTCATTATATTAAGAAGATACTAAACAAGTTTAACCATCTGAATATTAAACAAGCAAAAAATCCATTAGATTCAAGTATTAAGTTAAAAGAGAATAACGGAAGAGCAGTTGCACAACTAGAATATGTGAGTGCTATAGGGAGTCTTATGTATGCTATGAAATGCATTGGACCGAATATCGCATATGTTGTAAATAAACTTAGAAGGTTTACTAGTAACCCCAGTACTGAACACCGAAATGTAATTGGTAGGGTCCTTGGATACTTAAAAGCAACCAAAGACTTAAGGCTATTTTATTCAGAAATTTCTGCCATATTAGAAGAATATACTGATGCGAATTGGATATCGAATGCAGGGGACAACAAGTCTACTATAAGGTGGGTATTTATCCTAGGAGGAGCAGCTGTATCTTGGAGATCCAAGAAACAGACCTCCATAACGCACTCAACTATGGAGTCTGAATTTATAACCCTAGCTGCAACAGGCAAAGAGGCTGAGTAGTTAAGGGATCTTTTACTAGAAATCTCTTTTTGTGTAAAGCCTATATAGGTTATGTCACTGCATTGTGATAGTGAAACCACATTAGTTAGAGCCTATAGCAGCACCTATAATGGTAAGTCTAGATATATAAGTCTTTGACATCATTATGTTAGATAATTGATTCGAGATGAAGTCATTATTATTTCTTATATAAAATCAAGTAATAATCTAACGGACCTTTTTACTAAATCTCTACTAAAAGAGGTAGTAAAGGTAACATCTAGGAGGATGGGGTTGAAACTCTTCAACTGAAGTTCCACCAGTGATGATAACCCAACCTAAAATAAAAAAATCTCTAATTTTGAGTTTAATAGGTAAAAATAAGTTTTTAATATATGAAAAGTTTTCTTCATACGACCTCATCCATAATAGATAAGTGTCGAGCATTATGAAAGAGGGTTGAGTTTTAGAAGTCTTAATGAAATCCAGTCTAAAGGACAAGTGACTTATAATAACAAAGACACTGGAAAGATTTCACCTATCTAGACGTAGAGATTGTACCATCTCTCATGAGAGTTGGAGTTTCTCTCGGGATCGTTCATGAAATAGGATGAGCACATGGCCATTAATTGTGCTGAGCAAGATTGTGGGAACTCTAAAATACACAATAGTGAATATATGTATAGTTTCTCCAGCTCTATTATCTATGAATAACTGGTTCAACGCTGCGGCTACTAGTCATTTCGATAGAGCTTTGAGATACTTACATTAAGGGAAGATTCAAATTAAAAGATATCATTTTTTATGCATATAAACTGTTTCTATTCTTGAAGAAATATTTTTTCAATAAATATATTTAAAAAATAAGTGGGGGATTGCTGTAAAAGTGTTATTTTTATATATATTTTTTAATTAAAAAATATATTTTATATATTTAAAAAAGGGTTTGCAAAATACCTTTTTCAAGTGTTTTGGGAATAATCTCACATTGAAAAATGAGGAGAAAATTCTTTGGTTTATATAAGAGAGGTGGAATACCTATATGTTTATTCACTTGGATCGAGGTGCATTGGACTTGCGTGTGTGCTCGCTCGGGCACAGGCATAGGCTCAGTGTGAGGGCATGGGCATGTGTGGTTGTATAGGCGCTAGTGGTGCACAATTAATTGTTGACCACACATAAACTACTGCATGTGGCTAGCCCAATAGATAAAAATGGCTAGCTAGTGTCTCACAATGGTCAGCATGCAGCAGCTGTTACACTACATGCAGAATGGTCAGAAATTGCCAATAACGGCTAGTTTCTCCCAATAGCTAGAAACGTTTATTTGGATTAAATTCCCTAGACCATAACTCCCAGCAACCATAGCCTATATATACTGGGCATGGATGGGTTTTCAAACATCACAACACACTCCAACAAACTCATATCCTCTCCTATAAATCAGAAAGTTCCAGCAAGACAGTAAGGTTTATCTGAACCATTTCCTGAAGAGTAGACTAGCTGTGTGGTCTAGAATTGTTCATCTGAACCATTAGCAGAAGATAAAGACCAGTGCAGTGGTCTAACATTAACTTTTTTCTTCTCCTTTTGGGTTTTTTTTTTCTTTTTTACCAGAAATTGTGTAACAGTGTTCAATTAGTGGATTTTCGTGTTTGCTGAACACAGATCCACATCAAGCTCGTCGTATCATAGAAGTAATTTACCTGTAACCTTTTAGCATACTCAATCTAATTGAGTAGGGGCAAATTACGCTTTAAGAACAACGTTCTAATACATGCTTCAGCCTGTCCTGGTTTCAAAATACTTTCGGTTTTCATATTTTACAAAAAATATTATTTCTGTATAATTTTTCAACAATGATTGCCCTTCTTCCATTTTGTAGTACATGTGTTACTATGCTACATGTGCCCCCATCCATGTTTCGCTTATGCCTCATGTCTCTCTATGCGACATAAGCTATTGTCCATATTCAATCATTCTAATTATGCCACATGTGACAACATGCCAAATGCGCCATTGTCCATCTTCAATCACTCTAATTATAACACATGTGACAACACGTCACATGCGCTGATGTGTTATATGTGTCACCATACAACTTCAAACGCTCTCATGTATCATGTGTAATGTCATTAAACTTATCATGTGTAATGTTATTAAACTTAACTACTCACATGAGTTCTTGGTTTAACTCTCTTTTATCTTGGCATTAGCTGGTATATTATTCAAGGCATTCAGGTAGTTTGGGCTCATTGGTGAGGGCTAGAGATGTCTTGGGTTGCTAGATGGTACAAGCTCTTGGTGGAGGGCCTATTCAATGAAGTTTGGGGCTGGTGTGTGTGGTAGTATCCTTTGTCTTGAAGGATCTGGTGCAGGGTCCAGCCCATGTTGGGTGTGTGTGGTAGTATCCTTTGTATTATTGCCCAAGTCCCCAACATCTTAGGTAAGTTGGGCTGATTTGAGTCGAACCAAATTAAGTCCCACCGAGTCCGAGTCAACTCAAACTAGTCCCACGAAAGTTGCCTGAATCTTGAAAGCAAGTTACAATCATCCACCTATACGGGCATAGATATTGTACATAGGCACATATGTACCTCAATCTAAACTGTCAAAATTTTAGGCCCAACAGTATATGTGCCATATACCTCTACAATCAGATGGTTTGGATTTTCCTAGCCTCCTGACTAGCAAGCATTTGCTTGCTGACCGTGTTCTTTACTCAAAAGCCTTTTCGTGTACTACATGTGTCATTCATCCATGCCAATCCGGACCTTCCAAAATGCGAGTGCCATAATCCATGGTGCATAGTCTAAATTTCACATTTCTGAGACACTTATAACAGTCTGTTATTTGCCTTTGAATTTGGACCACTGACCTTTCTAAATTAACCATCAATTTGGTTTGGTGGAGGATCATCCGATCAGGATCATTTTCAATCTATGCTACATTTAGCGTAGATATGAAGGAAATGGAGAGAGCTTTAGAAAATTTGGATGATTCTCAAGCTCAAGTCCAGGATTCCATGGTAGAAGTAAATCTAGAGACAAAATAAAATCCTTAGTCGACTTTTATCGGTGGTTTGTTGGAACCATAAGTCCAAGCCAAGCTCATGACTTATTTAGGGAGTTTGATGATTATTTTGTATGGGATTACCATGAGATGCCTGATTTACATTGAAACCTGGTTGAGCATAAGTTGTTAACAAGGGATGGGTATCGATCACACAAATAACCACCCATGCCAATATGAAAATAAAGGAGGAGATCTAATGACTATTGAGGGCAAGTGTAACGCTTTGAATTTTTGGGGTCCAAGTAGATACTCGATTCCCAATATCCCAAGTACCACTTATGCCTTGCGAAAGAGAAATTTTATAGTTTTTTCAATGAAATTTGAGCATTCATAGAATTAAAATAGACTATGTGATTGTAACGGCTCGTGTTTTTAAGACCCAAGTATATTACCCATTTCCCAAAAATCCAAGTGTTAACCTATAGAGAGCCAAATTCTCTCTCTCTCTCTCTCTCTCTCTCTCTCTCTATATATATATATATATATATATATATATATATATATATATATATTCTTTTCTTCCAGATTAAGCAGTTAAGCGTAGAATAGACAAATCAATATAAAAAAATAATTTACATTTACATTTAGAATTTACAAGAGGCTACCCATGATGGCTTACACAAACCTATGTCTCGATATAAACAATTACAAGATTTACAAAATTCAATACATTAGAAATATTAAAATGCATTTAAACATAAGCCATAAAGTCGCGCAGCTTCTCTTGACAGGTACAACCATGCATCCTTGACAATTACACCTGGCTCCTCATCAATCTAAACCTAAATATCACTTAAGCCACCTGTGTTACCTGTACAGTTATATATTTGATAGATGAGTGACCAACTCAGTATGAATTCCCCTCAACATTATACACTACCACATTAGTAAGCATAGTTATAAAAATATAGCAAGGCATATAAAACAGGGCAAGATGTAATCTTGATTAATGCATGAATGTATGAGTGCACATCAACTGGGGATGCTTATCCAGTTGGCTTGTAGGTAAAGCCCATGCAATGTGGCCGTTCACTAGCGAAAGTACATAGTACATGCGTAGTGCTAAACTCACCAATGTGACCCACTGATGTACGTATTGTGATCCACACCTTCCATTAGTGTGGGCCCCACCATGAGTTATGTACCTCATCTATGTCGTCCATCCTTCCCATCCTTATGGGATCCACCATGATGCATAGGTTGCATCGAAGCCGTCCAACCATTTTGAAAGCCCATCTTAAGGCTTGGGACTAAAAATGAGACAGATCCAGTTGACAGACGGACCACACTACAGAAAATAGTGGAGTGGATGCCTACCTTTGAAACCCCTTTTAGATTACAAAAGCCTTGTATCAAGATGAAATTTGTCTCCCTCGGGTCCTTGTGAGCATGGGGATAGTCTAGATGGAAATTAAATGTTGTGGTGGGCCCACTGGAAGTCGAAAGTGGGAAGTTAGTATCACCTCTGTTAGTTGTAGTTTGGTCCAGATGATCTTTGAATATGATTCATTTTATTTATTTATTTATTTAATGCTCTATAATGATCTCTATTAACGGATGATTGGCGCAGCCCCTTCGATCGGCGAAGTGATTCGACCTGATGTGATATATGAGACTCGACGTTGATGCCCACCTGGATATAAATGAGGCCTACATGATTAGGCCCACCTTGATGTATTTTGTGGCCCATTTGTCGGGCCCACCTTGATATATTTGTGGGCCATGGGTTAAGGCCCATTGATGTGGCCCACTCAATGTATATGATGGCCTATTGGTGTGGCCCATTGATGTGGTCCATTGTGATGTAATCGAGGCCCATTGATAGGGCCCACCTATTGTGTATTTGAAGCCCATGGGTTGTGGCCCGTTGTGATGTATTCGAGGCCCATAAGCAAGGCCTGATGTGATGTATGTATGACTTATATGATGAGACCCATTGTGATGTGATCGAGGCCCATTGATGTAGCCCACTTGATGTGTATAAGGCCCATGTGTAAAGCCCACTTATTGTGTATTTGAAGCCCATAGTTTGTGGCCCATATGATGTATTCGAGGCCCATGTGATGCGGCCCATAGTGATGTGTATTAGGTCTTTGTGCGAGACCATGGGCCCACTTTATGTTCACCCCTATGTAGGTCACTCTTAGGGAGCAATGTTGGTTAGATGTCCACATTGATGGATAATGATGGTTAGATGTCCTCATTGTGATCTTCCCTTAGGCCTTGTTAGGCCCATTCCATTTGGGGGTTAACCCAATTAAGTGGGCCCCATTCGTCATAGACATACGGCTCCGTGCTATCGGATTGTATATAACCACGACCGAAAGCTGATCTTTACATTATAGTTGATTGGTTGTCCATCTATGAACCCCGCATTGTTTATATATACTGGTTGTCGGTACTGATTATCGATGTTGATTGTCGGTGCTGATTATCGATGTTGATTATCGGTACCGATTATCTAAGCTGACCTCGATTGTCGAGACCTATATGATGTACATGCGACCCGTAGTTGAGGCCCATTGTGACACGTATTAGGCCCATGTTGCATGACCCATTTTATGTATTCAAGATCCATGTGTAGGGCCCATGTAATGTATTTGAGGCCCATGTGCAGGGTCCACCTATTGTGTGTTTACGGCCCATGAGCAGAGCCCACCTGCTGTATATATCAGGCCCGTTGGTGTGACCCATTGATATGGCTCATGGTAGTTGCCTGAGGCCCTTGTATGAGGCCCATTGTGTTGTACATTAGGCCTTTGTGAGAGGCCATGGGCCTACTTTATGTTTGGCTCTATGTGAGCCACTCCTTGGGAGCGATGTTGGTTTAATGGCTACATTCATAGGCAATGATGGTTTAATGCCCACATTGTGACTTTCCTCTTAGGCCTTGTTCAGCCGATTTCGATTATCGTGACCGAATTACCAAGTCTGATTATCGATCGATTCTGATTATCATGACCGATTGTCGATTGACGTGAACGATTTGTCAATTCTGACTATCGATCGATCCCGATTGTCGTGACTGATTGTTGATTCTGATTGACATGACCAATTTACCGATTCTGATTATCGATCGATTTTGATTGATCGATTGCCGATCCCGAATGATGTGACTGATTTATCGGTTCCGATTATCGATCGATTCCGATTGTCGTGACCGATTGCTGATTCTAATTGACATGAACGATTTGCTGATTCCGATTGTCGAGGCCAAGTATCGAGGCCAATTTCGATTTATTGAGGCCGATTGTATAGGCCGATTCTGATTGTTAAGGCCTATGTGATGAGGCCCATTGTGATGCATTTGAGGGCCAGGTGATAGAGCACATTGTGATCTGTGTTAGGCCCATGTGAACGGCCCATCGTGATGTGTATTAAACCCTTGAGTAAGGCCCCTCGTGTTTTATATTAGGCCTTTGTGTGAGGTCGTGGGCCCATTATATGTATGGCTCTGTGTGGCCATTTCTTGGGGGCAATGTTGGTTAAATATCCACATTGTTTAGGCTGATTATTGATGTCGGTTATTGATACCGATTATGAGTATATGACAGCATAGCATCATAATACATGCCCATACGCATCATCTGCATGTTTGTTATGAGATGTGATTGACCATTGCATATGTCATAGGGCAGGTTGTTCATAGGGCTCCCAGATAGGCGGAGATGCCCTACATGAGAGCATGGAATACACAGGATTGATGCATGATTGGACTGTGTGACTCATACATCTCACATTTGTGTGACATGACCATCATACGCCCTAGCGACATCAGGGCCGTAGCCTCCACAAGTATTTCGTGGATGGTCAGGTGGGACACTGAAAATTTTTTCTACATCGGGTGCTATAAATATCCTTGGGTGAAAGTCCCAGAACCCTCTTGGTTCCAGAGGTTACTCCAACGTCTAGACTGAGTGGATGCATGAGCACATGAGGGCCGTATACCCTTAGACCGCTTCTCCCACTGTGTCCTGGTCGGTTGGAAGGGGGTACGACCTTACCTGCTTGAGAGGAGGGGACAATGCTAGGCTTAGTCTGATGAGCTCGAGGAATGGGTTCGCTATCGATGAACCGGTCCCGATATTGGCAGGCGAATAGTGAGGTCTCTTCCACTCACCTTGTTGTGCGTGATGGGGCGACAATCTAGTTTGGAGTGTAATAGACCCCGATGATTTTTCAGAGAGGAATTGTACTGATATGTGGACTTATTAAGTAGGAGTTGCATACTCATGCATTCATTTCATTCACTATCCACTCAGGCTGGTGGTGCGTAACTAATTATTTTATACCTTCGCATGGTCAGGATTTCGGTTGGGCGTGCGACTAACCTGAGACTAGGAGTTTGCCAGATTGAGTCTGACTATCCAAATTTAGGTATGGGACTAGTTGGATAGAAGTCCCTTGTGATGGACCCCATAGCCTGCGATACTACGTACTATTATCCCGACTTCACTCCAGCTTGGTCATTTCATTCGCACCGCATATTACATTGCATCTGCAGTACTTAGCATTTTGGGTTGCCATGTTTCTGCATTGACATGGCCGTTAGAACTCATGCCTTGCATTGCATAGCCTTGATATGGCTGATGACACTCATAGACTTATCAATATATTTCCTCTTATTTCGATATTGTATGATTTATGACATTTATCCTCGACATCTAATATTTGGCTCGCTTTGAGTCCTCATTTGCATAACTGATTTGCATTGTATATTCTGATATTGATTAACTTATGGACTTCTCAGTACTTCCGTTTACTCTGATTACTCTGTTATTGCTTACTTGACACTTACCTTACACACACTTACACCACCCTCTAAGCTTTTTATAAGCTTATGCACGATAGATGCGTTCAGGTGATGTTAGGTTGTATGTAACGCCCGTGAAAAATCCGTACTTGAGCTCGAGTACCAACTCGACCCGAAATTGCGTAGAATTCATTCCTTTAGAAAATATGACTAGGTTAGTTAGTGCAACGTTAGAATAGCTGGGAAATGGTCCCTGATCACTTTAAATACGTTCTACAAGGCCCAAAGCGAGTGGAACCAATGGTGCTATAATGCTCTAAAACTTCGGACCAAACTCTAAGCAGGTTTGTTCTCTGGACCACTTGGAATCTTTGTATTGGATCTAGACCGCACGTCGAAAGTCCGATACCTCCTATCTTAGACCGTTAGAACCGACTAGCTGGACTTGACACTCATTCCGAAAATCAAGTCAAACTGATAATCACAGGCTATTTCATTGAGACCGGACCGAAGAGAGTGAGAATAGGGTTAGAATTGGAATTTGAAATTCAAATCTGGCACACGATTTGATGCATCAGTATTAAGCGTTCTGACCGTCAGAATACAGCCAAATTACACCCTTGGATCAGGAAAAATATCTATTACATATCACGAGATTTATAAGCCTGATCTTGGTGCAATGACCGTTAAACTGAAACTGGTCCGCCACGTGCGATCTGCGAACCCTACTGGTCTGAAAACTGGATGTTTGCTAGATCCAGTATGCATGAGCTTAAGTCCGACCGCATTTGGCCTGGGGACCTTCAGAAATGCTCTTTTGGACCGAAACGGCCCCGATTTGGTTAGGCACCAAGTAAACATTGTTCCCAAGCCTATTTTGGGCATGTTTTAGGCTATAAAAGGGGTTGAAACCCTCACTCCTCTCTCCCATCCGAATTTGAGAGAAACCCTAACTTGGGAGAGAGAAAAAGGTGAGAGATTGTGAGAGAGTGGGAGATTTCTTCCTGCCACTTATGCTACGTATTGCACGTGCTTAAGCAACACACCTCTACCGCTTTCCCGGCGATTTCACCGCGATTTTAGGTAAGTAAATACTCTAAATAGTTGCTGATTTGAATTTCCTTTGTTTCCATAGCGATGTAGCTTATGGATCTCGTGTATTAGGTTCCCTATTCGCCGTAGACGAAGCGTATACGCTCCGTTTCAATTCACGAGTTTACAAGACATAAGGTGAGGATTTTAGACGCTTTGATTGACGGTTCCCAACGCTTTCAATGTCGTTTAATAGTAGATTCTTGACGGTATTGTCGTTTGACATGTACAAAATGCTCTCCGTTTTCCGTTTCCTAAACTAACGAAGAATATGAGATTTAGGGCATTTTAGTCATTTGTAGGAAGTACTGTTTACATTCATATTTTGCTGATGTGATTGACATGGTTTGTTGTCGCATTAGGAAGTTAGGAATACGTGCATAATTAGTTTGGCGAAGAGATTCGCCTAATTGCGCACTTCGGGTCAACATACTATATGTAGACTTAAGTGTGTAGTGTATGTGTTTGTATAAATGCTTGTATTAGTATGTATTGAATTAAATGATGTTATGAGGTAGTTTGAGATTGATTTCTCAATTAATATGTTGACCTAAATGATTTCCTACATGTTGATTGTATGCATGATTTCATTACATGCATGAAACATATGTGCTTGAAGATTTACTTAAGTTGAATGTTATAACATGTGTTAACATGCTCATATGACTGTATTTCAATTCCAATACTCTTACATAATTTGCTGATGTGTTTCCATAAGTGTTTGGGACTACACTTAGTCCAGGCAGTCGGTAACCGAGCGAATTCGTGGCTGACTGGTCTTAGCCACGAGCGACGCGTCGATGAAAGCGAGTCGTGTTTGGAGTTGGCGGCAGTGGTTAGGCCACGCGAAGTGTTTTACGCACTTCATGTCGTTCAACTTGAGATGCGATCGCGCCAGTCGAGCTCGTCAAGTAACCCGACTGGCCGATGTATGTTCACCTTGTATGAGTCATAATTGCTTGAACCTAGGGTACTGAACTTACCATTGTAAACCCTGTTAACCATGGTACCTTGATCCACGAAGACTCATGAGCCGGGCATGGTGGTATGGGACACCGTGGTCGAGCTGTCGGCCTACGCTGGGGCCACAAACCTCCCCGTAGTGACCAGTGAGCACCTAGACTCATGAGTAGATTATGGTGGTATGGGACACTATATTCTAGCTGTCGGCCTACACTGATCAGGCGACGAGTCCTTTGTAGTGACCACGAGTGTATTCTGAGTCCACGGGAGGCGACGACCCTTCCGTTGCAGTAGAGTACAGTAGGCCTGTATTGATAAGGTGATGGGGGAGCGGTGCAACGAGTGCGAGCAACAGCCCTGCCAGCCCTTGCAGTGACCTACGAAATATACATCGTATGAGATTACTAGGAGTGACGACCCTAGACAGGATCTGTGTTGGGATTGATACAAGGGAAGTACCTTAGTTTCCCAATCCTGCTGTTTGAATGGACTAATAACAACTTGGAAACCATATCACCATAGCATTGCATGTGCCTGGAAGATGTGGAGCACTCTAGGGAGTGTGGCATGCCGCGGTCGTAAGATGTTGCCGTATGAGGGAGATCGTCGGTGAGGGCATACATCACGTCATGTCATCTTGCATTAATAACAGTATTAGGATTGTCTGATTTACTGCTTTACTATTATCGCATGATTGAATTGTGAACATGCTAATCTTTGCTCTATGATTCCACTGAGTTGATCACTCACTCCCACGTTACGGGATGGTGTTTTCAACACCCACCAGACCCTGTTGTAGATGCAGGTGAGGCTGAGATCCAGGAGGTGGAGCCAGACTTTGACGAGGACCAGGACTAGTTCTCGTACATGCAGTATCACTATGGCTTCGCGTAGGCGACCTGGATCGATGGGACTTCAGTGGGACTATTTTGGATATTTAATTTTATTCATGTATATGTGTATGAGACTCAGTGATGTATTCATACCTAGAGACAGATGAGGTTTACTTTATTTTTCCATACAGTGATATATATATATTGTTCAGTCTTCCGCTTGCTTTTATCACTGGATCTGAGGTATGAATTACAGTTTTGGTATACTTTTACTCATGTGAATGCTTTAAATCAGACAACATTAAATCATAATCATTTTTGTTGCATAAGTGACGGTCTGGAACTCGGGAGTTGAGTTTATACACGACCCCCAATTTTCAGGGTGTTACAAGTTGGTATCAAAGTATGAATAAGAGTATACTGGGTCTAGGTTATGGTCTCGCGACGTACGCTGTCGCTTCCTTTGACTTAGGTGGGTGCGAGAAGGGTCTAGAAACATTTCTAGGACCGCAGATTCCCCATTAGGCGAAGTCTTTTCGGATCGATCGCACGATCGAGTCTGTAACGCATCTCGAGTCGCGTAAAGCAACCCGAATAGCTTCTAAGCCGTAGGAAATCAGGTTGAGACATCCTATGAACGGTTTTAAACCTACAAAGGTAAATTCTTGGGCCGTGGGATGACCACGACTCCTGTATTCAATCGCCAGGGCTTAAAAATCCCGTTTCACCAAAAATCTTCAAAATTCTTCCTCTAAACACTCCGATCTGCATTTCTTTCTTATCCATTTCATGTTAGACATCAAACCTAATGTGAAAATAACACAAATTGGTACTTTCACAAAATTGTATAGTGAATAGTAAAATTTTATAAAAAATGGCCATAAGGCCATTCTAACTTCACTTTCTTTAGCAAATAAGGATCTAGATGGATGTACTAGCTCCTTCTACCTCAAATTCATATGCTGCATCATAGGATTTTGTATTCGAGATTACGGAATGGTCCCGGAAAGCCCCGAACACATGTTTGGGCCTATGTAGGTCAAAATATCATGAACTAGGGGTCAGACCATATAGATCTGGGGTCCTTGGACCATGGGGGACCGAACTCATCTGGCCCCACCGACCGGATGCACCACCGGTCGGCGATGCCATCGCCGTACAGGTGGGCCCCTTTGAAGTGCTTTTCGGGCGCACGCCCTTAAATGGTATGTAAACCCTCCCCATGGGTCTCCCGTCCAAAGAAAACCCCCAAATCACACCCCTCCTTCACAAACAGCCCTCCCCATAGCTCCATTTTCATTTTCCAGCAACCGTTTCCAAAATTCGGGATTCTAAATCGCCTCTAGATCCCTCCTTAGCCAAAACCGACCATCATCCATCGATCCTTGGGAGTTGGAAGCCCTTCCTCTTGAAGATTTCATCATTTGGAGCTCCAAAAACTCCTAAATCGAGCTGAAATCGTGAGGTGCTCCATTTCACTTTTTTTTTTTCATTTCTCCTTGAAAATATACTCTTGGGAAGCTTGAAGCATCCCTCTACGACGCTTAGATCTCCTTTTTCCAGATTGGTCAGCCACTTCTTCGCATTTTCACCATTTTCCATGGCCTTCGTGGAAGCCATTTTAGGCCTTTTATCACTCTCATCCATCATATCTTTGATGGGTAAAAGGAAAACCATAACCGACGAGGCTGGGCCAAGCCACCCTGCTCAATCGAGAAGATCGCGGGGTGGTGCCGCAAGTTCAAGCGCCGCCGCAGGTCCAGCTGCAGTCCTGGAGTGCCATACAAAGCGGAATTTGGATCCCCATGCACACCTTGGGCGAGTAATTTTATCAGAGATGCCTCATGGCCAATACACTGATCGCAAAGTGTTATTTGAGGCGGACGTGGAAGGGCGACTGTTCGGTGAATTTTTGTTGTTCGAGCGCATTGAAGCTGCGCATTGGGGTCCGATCTTTGAAGCTCGCGCTCGTGCTAATGTGAGCACCGTTCGTGCCTTCTACGCTAGTATCCAGAGTCCTACCTTGGAGCCATTGCAGTTTAAAATTCCTTTTAGTAGAGATCGGATGGCTACGATTGATGTGCGACTGATTGCGCGACTTCTGAACGTACCTCTTGGTCATGTTCATCCTAGTAAGAAGAACCTGAGGACTAGGCGTGAACGAGATCGCCGCACCAGGTTTCTGTGCGGTAAGTTGGTTCCATGGCAGCCTAATAATAGTCTTAAGGCGACGTACATGTCTGATGATTTACGCCTGCTGCACCATATCTGCACGTTCAATGTTTATCCCAGGTCGACGAATCGCATTGAATGTACACGCCTTATGGTTGATTTCCTGTATCTGGTGGCCTAGGGAGAGAATGTATGCATGGCTACTTTCATCTTACGACAAATAATCCTCATAGGCAGGTCAAGAAGAACATTCGATTCGCTTCCTTTTGGCCGACTGATTTGCAAGATTGCGCTTGAGTTTACCTACAGATTTGGGCCAGAATTGCCAGTTTCAATTCATACCATTGATGAATTGACTATGGTCAAGATGAAGATTGGGTCGCAGTACCGTGAAAACCAGCTCGAGGAGGACAGTGAAGATGACTTTGATGATGAGGAAGATCAAAGCGAAGAAGAACCCGGAGCAGAGGTTCAGGAAGAAGCTCAGGAAGAGGCAGAAGAGGAGGCTCAGGATATAGATGAGAGCCCTCCTCCTTCTGCGCAGGCTACTATTGACGATCGCATTGCTCGGATGGAGAAGAGTCAGACCGCATTACGAAGAGAAGTTCAAGAACTTCGTGCAGAAGTCGTGGATGCCAAGGCCGTTACAAAGAAGAAATTAGGCAAGGTGACTCGCACTTTGAAGGCGATCCTGTGTTGCTTACAGGATAAGGGTGCTCCTCCTCCGTCCCTAGACTCAGATTAGCGATGCGACCTTTGATATAGTTGTCAGTAGTTAGCCATTTCCTGCTTTATCAGTGTGAGCCTGTTAGGGCTAGTGCTTTGCTTATGTTGCTGTTGTAATTTTAACTATCTTAGTTCCCATGTATTTCTCGTCGTGATGCTTGTAAGGATATATCCCTTGTATTGTGACAATTTTGATTAAATGAAATGCATGGAATGCCTTTGACTCCTTGTGTAAATGATTGCGGTGTAATTGTGCTATTAAGACTGACAAGGTTGCGCCCTATTTTGAATATAGGGAATGCCGCCTAAGGCTACGCGGAGCACGGTTTGGCTTGCACTGACTGAGCATATGGATCAGATTCCTTCGTAGTCTGACACTCATGCGGACCCTGCTTTGGGCCCGATTCCTGAGGCTGTTCGATGGTCTCAACCTGCCGTTGGTCCTACAGTTGGACCACCGCCATTTACACCGTCAGTCAGAGAGCCATATCGTGCATCTACTTCGACACAGCATCTGCCACAACCTGCTCCACCTCCTGACAGATTCGAGCAGATGATGGCTATGATGCTGCAGCAGCAGCAGCTTCTGACTACCATCGTGGGGACATTAGCCCAGGGTGGGGGTGCGGCTCCATTTACTCCACCTGCACCACCTGCGCATCCAGCTGGGGATGCTTATACATACGCCCAGGATGAGGGCATGGCTCATCCTGCGCCGCCTGCTTACCCTGCGGGGAATCCCGCCGATACACAGGGCCTATTGGAGCGATTTCAGCGCTTGCGGCCTCCTACTTTCACGGGTTCTCACAGACCCAAGGAGGCTAAGTACTGGCTCGACCGTGTGTCGAAGATTTTACGGATGTTACATTGCACTGAGGCCGTGCAGGTAGAGCTGGGTACATTCCTGTTTGAGAGAGAGGCCAGCCTATGGTGGGATAGCGTACTGCGGACCGTTGCCGCCGATTTTGTATGGACGTGGGCCGCGTTTGAGTTCCGCTTCCATGAGAAGTATTATCCCCAGACTTACAGGCATGACAGGGAGAATGAGTTTCTCCGCCTCAGACAGGCAGCCATGACAGTTACAGAGTATGAGCATCGGTTCACGGAGTTGGGCAGATACGTCTCGACGATTTTGGCTGATGAGAAGATGTGCATACGGCACTTTTTGGAGGGTTTGCGACCGGACATTCGGTCGAAGATGTGCTGTGTGACCATTCCTTCATATGCGGAGTTGATTCACATGTCCATGCGGGCAGAGCAGGATGTGGATCGACTTGCGCGATCTCGTGGCCCGGTTGCTTCTAGGCCGCGACCAGACATGCAGGACAGGCCCCTCGCGGGCAAGAGGCCTCGCATTGACCCTCCTACTCGGGCCATGGCGCCAGTACCATCGTTTCGGTGCCCCGAGTTATCGTGCACATACTGTGGGAGGTCAGGCCACTTGGCGCAGAGCTGCTTCTCTCGGATGCGGGACAGCGGGTTCTCACCGCCGCAGAAGATTGACCGTGCTCGTTCACAGGCGATATCAGCACCGCCTTTACGGTTAGCTCCTGCGCACCCTACATTCAGACCTCCGGTATCGCAGATCAGACAGCCTCCACGGCCCTTGACACAGCGGCCGAACCGGCCACAGCAGGCTCGGGTTCATGCATTGACAGCTGAGGCAGCTGCGACGCCGACTTTCCAGCATTCAGCCTTCGAGGTCACAGCCCATATTGGAGGTACTCCTATTCTTGTGATGGTGGACACTGGTTCCACGATTTCTTTGATATCGCGTGCTGTAGTCAGGCGTCTTGGGTTACAGACTATCACTATGGATAGCGTGCGAGTCTTTGCAGCTCATGGGGATTATTTGGATGTTACCCAGATGTGTGAGGGTTGTTTAGTTGATCTGGGAGGCAGGACGATGGCTCTTGATCTTGTCATCGATCCCTCGCTCGTTTATCTCGACGTCATTCTTGGCATGGACTGGTTGACTGCTGGGAGGGCCGAGATTGACTGCGAGGCTCGTATGGTGACGGTGTACGAGCCTGAGGGCACTCCTTTCACATTTTCAGTGCGGGTAAATCTTCCTTTCCGCATACTTAGTTACGCCACTTTATTGCGCGACGCTGGTGCCCAGATACTCGAGCATGTACCATCGTTTCTGAGTTCGGGGATCTGTTCAGGAAGATCCCTGGTTTGCCGCCCCGACGTGAGATCGATTTCACTATCGATCTGGTTCCTTGTTCTATGCCCGTCTCACTGCCGACGTATCGCATGGCACCATGTGAGATGGAGGAGTTGAGGACGCAGATTGATGGTCTGCTAAAGCTTGGCCTTATACGACCTAGTGTGTCTCCTTGGGGAGCACCAGTCCTATTGGTGAGGAAGAAGGACGGTTCGATGCGATTGTGTATTGATTATCGCAGGCTGAACCAGCTCACGGTGAAGAACAAGTACCCTTTACCTAGTATCGATGACTTGTTTGATCAGTTGAGAGGAGCGCAGTACTTTTCGAAGATTGATCTTCAGTCTGGATATCATCAGTTGCGTGTCAGGGATGAGGACGTGCAGAAGACAGCATTCAGGACTAGTTTTGGCCACTACGAGTTTCTCGTGATGTCGTTCGGTCTTACGAACGCACCGACTGTGTTCATGGATCTGATGAACCGGGTATTTCGGCCTTTCCTCTATCGATTCGTCGTTGTCTTCATTGACGACATTTTGGTGTACTCTAGGAGTTGAGAGGAGCATGAGGAGCACTTACGTTTGGTCCTGGATACACTCAGACAGCATCAATTGTTCGCACAGTACAAGAAGTACGACTTCTGGAAGCAGGAGGTGAAGTTTCTGGGACACGTGGTGTCCAAGGATGGCATGACAGTTGACCTATCTAAGGTAGCTGCGGTGCAGGACTGGGATCAGCCTTGTTCTGTCACTGAGGTGAGGAGTTTCTTGGGTCTCGCTGGCTACTATCGGCACTTCATACAGGACTTCTCGAAGATCGCGAGACCCTTATCTCAGTTGACACGGAAGGACGTGAAGTTCGCCTGGAATGACAAGGCGGAGTCAGCTTTTTAGGAGCTGAAGGACAGACTTACGTCCGCCCCTGTGCTAGTATTGCTAGAGCAAGGGGTTAGATACACTATATATACTGACGCGTCTAGTGTTGGTTTGGGTTGTGTCCTTATGCAGAGGGACAGGGTAATTTCGTATGCCTCGAGACAATTAAGGAAGCACGAGGAGAATTACCCTACACACGACCTAGAGTTGGCAGCCGTTATATTCGCACTGAGACTCTGGAGACATTACCTCTATGGAGAGGAGTTCGAGCTCTTTTACGACCACAAGAGCCTCAAGTACATATTCATACAGCGAGATTTGAATATGAGGCAGCGGCGATGGATGGAGACGTTGAAAGACTTCAAGTTTGAAGTCTCTTACCATCCTGGGAAGGCGAACCTTGTGGCTGATGCGTTGAGCCACAAGAAGGCGATAGAGTTTGCGGCTTCGCTGATGGTTGCTGAGTGGGATATGGTTGAGTTTTTGCGAGATTTTGAGCAGAAACTCACCGTAGAGGAGCCGCAAGCTCTCGAAGCTCAGTAAGCTCAGTAAGATGCGCATCCCAGATCGATGACCGTGTCATCGAGGCGCAGAGGGACGATGCGCATCTTACTGAGCTTCGAGAGCAGGCCAGTGATGATGCTAACGCCGACTGACGAGTTGGTATGGATGGGGGCTTACGTTACCGTGGCCGCCTATGCGTCCCAGATGTCCCTGACTTGAGACGAGAGATTCTCGAGGCTGCGTATTGTACTAGACTCGGATGCATCCAGGCAGCACAAAGATGTATCGTGACGTGAAGAGGACGTATTGGTGGGAAGGTATGAAGACCCACATAGCTGAGTTCGTGTCCCGTTGTCTCACTTATCAGCAGGTGAAGGCAGAGCATCGCCGACCACCTGAACTTTTGCAGCCTATGCCGATTGCAGAGTGGAAGTGGGATTTCATTTCCATGGACTTCATTTCTAGGTTGCCGAAGACGAGGAAGGGACATGATTCCATTTGGGTGATCGTCGACCGTCTGACGAAGTCGGCGCACTTCCTACCGATCAGAGTTACGAACTCTGCAGACGAGCTGGCTAGATTGTACATCAGAGAGATTGTGCATCTGCATGGAGTTCCGTTGGAGATCGTGTCGGACAGAGACACGCGGTTCACTTCTATCTTCTGGACTCACATTCAGGAGGCTATGGGTGTGAAGTTGAAATTCAGTACTGCCTTCCACCCACAAACAGACGGACAGACAGAGCGGGTGAACCAGATCTTGGAGGACATGTTGCGAGCTTGCGCATTGGACTTCAAGGACAGTTGGGATGATTGTCTTACATATGCGGAGTTTGCGTACAACAATAGTTTTCAGGCGAGTATCGGTATGGCATCTTATGAGGCGCTGTATGGGCGACCTTGTCGCGTACCGCATTGCTGGTTAGAGGTCGGTGAGCGTAGCTTGATTGGCGCAGGCGACGTCAGAGAAGATTGATACTATTCGACGTCGGCTTCTTACAGCGCAGAGCAGACAGAAGAGCTACGCCGATACGAGACGGAGGCCACTAGAGTTCATAGTTGGGGATCATGTGTTTTTGTGAGTTTTCTCTATGAAGGGAGTCCTTCGGTTCGGGAAGAAGGGGAAGCTGGCACCGTGATTCATTGGTCCATTCCAGATCCTCGATCGTGTGGGAGCGGTGGCTTATCAATTGGCTTTACCCACGCCTCTCGCGAGCGTTCACAACATATTTCATGTTTCTATGCTGAAGAAGTACGTTGCTGATCCTTCCCATATCATCAGATGAGAGCAGGTGCAGTTAGGAGAGGATGTTACTTATATCCTACGACCGACACGTATCCTAGACAGGAAGGAGCAGGTACTGCATAGCAAGGTGATTCCCCTTGTGAAGGTATTATGGACGCATCACTCTGAGGAGGAGGCTACTTGGGAGACAGAAGCCGAGATCAGAAAGAACTACCCACAGCTTCTCGAGGAGTACGAAAAGGTATAAAATTTCGAGGATGAAATTATTTATTAAGGGGGGTAGATTGTAACACCCGTGAAAAATCCGTACTTGGGCTCGAGTACCAACTCGACCCGAAATTGCGTAGAATTCATTCCTTTAGAAAATATGACTAGGTTAGCTAGTGCAACGTTAGAATAGCTGGGAAATGGTCCCTGATCACTTTAAATACGTTCTACAAGGCCCATAGCGAGTGGAACCAATGGTGCTATAATGCTCTAAAACCTCGGACCAAACTCTAAGCAGGTTTGTTCTCTGGACCACTTTGAATCTTTGTATTAGATCTAGACCGCACGTCGAAAGTCCGATACCTCCTATCTTAGACCGTTAGAACCGCCTAGCTGGACTTGACACTCATTCCGAAAATCAAGTCAAACCGATAATCACAGGCTATTTCATTGAGCCCGGACCGAAGAGAGTGAGAATAGGGTTAGAATTGGAATTTGAAATTCAAATCTGGCACACGATTTGACGCATCAGTATTAAGCGTTCTGACCGTCAGAATACAGCCAAATTACACCCTTGGATCAGGAAAAATATCTATTACATATCACGAGACTTATAGGCCTGATCTTAGTGCGATGACCGTTAAACTGAAACTGGTCCGCCACGTGCGATCTGCGAACCCTACCGGTCTGAAAACTAGATGTGTGCTAGATCCAGTATGCATGAGCTTAAGTCCGACAGCATTTGGCCTAGGGACCTTCAGAAATGCTCTTTTGGACCGAAACGGCCCCGATTTGGTTAGGCACCAAGTAAACATTGTTCCCAAGCCTATTTTGGGCATGTTTTAGGCTATAAAAGGGGTTGAAACCCTCACTCCTCTCTCCCATCCGAATTTGAGAGAAACCCTAACTTGGGAGAGAGAAAAAGGTGAGAGATTGTGAGAGAGTGGGAGAGTTCTTCCTGCCACTTGTGCTACGTATTGCACGTGCTTAAGCAACACACCTCTACCGCTTTCTCGGCGATTTCACCGCTATTCTAGGTAAGTAAATACCCTAAATAGTTACTGATTTGAGTTTCCTTTGTTTCCATAGTGATGTAGCTTATGGATCTCGTGTATTAGGTTCCCTATTCGCCGTAGACGAAGCGTATACGCTCCGTTTCAATTCACGAGTTTACAAGACATAAGGTGAGGATTTTAGACGCTTTGATTGACGATTCTCAACGCTTTCAATGTCGTTTAATAGTAGATTCTTGACGGTATTGCTGTTTGACATGTACAAAATGCTCTCCGTTTCCCGTTTCGTAAACTAACGAAGAATATGAGATTTAGGGCATTTTAGTCATTTGTAGGAAGTACTGTTTACATTTATATTTTTCTGATGTGATTGACATGGTTTGTTGTCACATTAGGAAGTTAGGAATACGTGCATAATTAGTTTGGCGAAGAGATTCGCCTAATTGCGCACTTCGGGTCGACATACTATATGTAGACTTAAGTGTGTAGTGTATGTGTTTGTATAAATGCTTGTATTAGTATGTATTGAATTAAATGATGTTATGAGGTAGTTTGAGATTGATTTCTCAATTAATATGTTGACCTAAATGATTTCCTACATGTTGATTGTATGCATGATTTCATTACATGCATGAAACATATGTGCTTGAAGATTTACTTAAGTTGAATGTTATAACATGTGTTAACATGCTCATATGACTGTATTTCAATTCCAATACTCTTACATAATTTGCTGATGTGTTTTCATAAGTGTTTGGGACTACACTTAGTCCAGGCAGTCGGTAACCGAGCGAATTCGTGGCTGACTGGTCTTAGCCACGAGCGACGCGTCGATGAACGCGAGTTGTGTTTGGAGTTGGCGGCAGTGGTTAGGCCACGCGAAGTGTTTTACGCACTTCATGTCCTTCGACTTGAGATGCGATCGCGCCAGTCGAGCCCATCAAGTAACCCGACTGGCCGATGTATGTTCACCTTGTATGAGTCATAACTACTTGAACCTAGGGTACTGAACTTACCATTATAAACCCTGTTAACCCTGGTACCTTGATCCATGAAGACTCATGAGCCGGGCATGGTGGTATGGGACACCGCGGTCGAGCTGTCGGCCTACGCTGGGGCCACAAACCTCCCCGTAGTGACCAGTGAGCACCTAGACCCGTGAGCAGATTATGGTGGTATGGGACACTATATTCTAGCTGTCGGCCTACACTGATCAGGCGACGAGTCCTTTGTAGTGACCACGAGCGTATTTTGAGTCCACGGGACGCGACGACCCTTCCGTTGCAGTAGAGTACAGTAGGCCTGTATTGATAAGGTGATGGGGGAGCGGTGCAACGAGTGCAAGCAACAGCCCTGACAGCCCTTGCAGTGACCAACGAAATATACATCGTATGAGATTACTAGGAGTGACGACCCTAGACAGGATCTGTGTTGGGATTGATACAAGGGAAGTACCTTAGTTTCCCAATCCTGCTGTTTGAATGGACTAATAACAACTTGAAAATCATATCACCATAACATTGCATGTGCCTGGAAGATGTGGAGCACTCTAGGGAGTGTGGCATGCCGCGGTCGTAAGATGTTGCCATATGAGGGAGATCGTCGGTGAGGGCATACATCACGTCATGTCATCTTGCATTAACAACAGTATTAGGATTGTCTGATTTACTGCTTTACTATTATCGCATGATTGAATTGTGAACATGCTAATCTTTGCTCTATGATTCCACTGAGTTAATCACTCACTCCCACGTTACGGGATGGTGTTTACAACACCCACCAGACCCTGTTGTAGATGCAGGTGAGGCTGAGATCCAGGAGGTGGAGCCAGACTTTGACGAGGACCAGGACGAGTTCTCGTACATGTAGTATCACGATGGCTTCGCGTAGGTGACCTGGATCGATGGGACTTTAGTGGGACTGTTTTGGACATTTAATTTTGTTCATGTATATGTATATGAGACTCAGTGATGTATTCATACCTAGAGACAGATGAGGTTTACTTTATTTTTCCATACAGTGATATATATATATATTGTTCAGTCTTCCGCTTGCTTTTATCACTGGATCTGAGGTATGAATTACAGTTTTGGTATACTTTTACTCATGTGAATGCTTTAAATCAGACAACATTGTATCATAATCATTTTTGTTGCATAAGTGACGGTCTGGAACTCGGGAGTTGAGTTTATACACGACCCCCGATTTTCAGGGTGTTACATTGTAGCAGTGTTGAGCTTGGAACGTGCAGTGGTCTTCTGGAGCTTGATTTTCTATTTATGTATTTCCCTTTCAATGTTGTACTCAAATGATTATATTAGTGGATATGTGATGATGATGTTGCCTTTGTGAATTGGGTAATCTTGTGGTTATGCTTATTACTAGTTAAATGTACATTAAAAAAAATAAAATTCTCCTTATTGGATCCCAGGATTGGAATCTGGCATATGAATGCTAGGAGCCAAGAATGGGGTACTACGGAGGCTATCGGCACTGGATTCGGCGATCGAGATTCCTGTGAATCCGATTTCCGAGTTTAGGGCGTGACAGCAGGGCACAATTCTTAGAGCCCCCCAATTCCCAACTATTAGCCTTATCTGAATGCAACTTACCTCTGGACAAGAAACAAGTATTCATGCCGACGAGGAAGAAGCTTCAGATGAAGTTCTTGTGCCTCCAGAAGAGGCTGTAGCTGCACATCTTACCTCCTCCACCTCATTAGGTGCCACTCTCACTCATCTCAGAGAGCAGCCGTAGGAGCTCATTGAACGCTAGTCCTATCTGGAGAGAATAGTTCATTCTATCCAACAGACTGTGCAACGCATTGCAGCCCATCTGTCATGTCGCCAGGATGACTCTGCAGATGGTCTGGAGCCCAGTTTGTCTTGATGGATATCTTCATGGGCTGTTTTGCACTTAACCCTCACATCTTGATATTTTGCTACTCATTTGGGTTGTATCCTACTAATCTGAATATTTTTTTAGTTGGTTTCGATATGCCCTTAATGGCTTTAATTTTTGGATTATAGATGGATCTACAAATCTTAGGGTAGTCATTTTGATGAATTTATTGTAATATCTACTTTGCTCATGTTAGATATTCCTTTCTTTTCTATCTAAATATGGTTTAACTGCTTATGGTGATATCCTTCATTGGATGATGGTCTTTATGCTTATCTCATATGATCTTTTTTTTTTCCCCCTCTAGATTATCATCTCAATGTTATTGGTTTACTTCTTGGTAAATCTTTTGCCAATAGGTAACAAAAAGGGGGAGAAGAAACCTACCCACCAAAATGATGTTTGTTTTCTACAGAAATTGGTTTTTTTCCTTGTTGCAGGTTATTCTTGGTAAACACTAAGGGGGAGCACAATGATTTTGTATTACATGTCAAGTGTTGAGTTGTAAATTTTTACATTTGATATGTAATTCTTATTGTTTTGTTATGTCATTGGTATGGACCATGACACAGTCATATGTTAGGTTGTTTTTGTCACACAATTGACAAAGGGGAAGAATGTAAATGCACCCACCTTTGCACACTTGTTTGTCAGTCACGTGACTGGTTGTGTCTAGTAGTCGGATGAGTTCTTGACAAATGAAGACCGGCGACACAACTGGATTAGAAGCATTAAAGCCACATTGAAGACAAATAATCGCTTATATGATCTTAACCTTTCAAATAGATGATCACAACCCAAATAGGAAAACCTACTTAGGTCATCTATTCAAAGGCAATTCCGAGTTCATATTTTCTATTCTTTAGTCATGACTTTAGCAAGTCCCAAGTTAATGAATGATTAAATGGAAAAATAGAAAAATATACCCACTTTCGGTAGGACAAAGGTGCTACCTAGCAACACTTTCGGTATCACTAAAGATACCTTCGGTATCACTGAAAGGGCTCAAAACTATCTAACAACATTACAAAGGAAATTTGATATCATCGACTGGATATTTCGGTGACACTGACTACCACCAACGAACAAATTTTAGTGCCACCAAAATGGACCTTTTTCATCCAGCAACTTGAGAATTTAATTCGGTACTACCGATTGATATTTCGGTACTACCAAAGCAAGTTCAGTGATACCAAAGTTTGCTTTGGTAGCACCATAAACTAGTTGTTCTCTATCCATTGGAACTTTTTATCTATAAAAGTGGCATGTAAAAACTTATAAAATTAGTGAAAATAAGAATCATAGAGTCTCTAGTGTATTCCGAGCTTATCCTAGCCTATTTAGACTCTATCCATACGAGTTTTATGCTCTCTTCATTGTGATCTCTCACTTCTATGAGCATTCAAAGCTTCTAGCAATGCAAAACATGAACTCATGCCTTTTCTAGAGTACAAACACCAAACCAATAGGAAAACCCATTGTCCTTTTGATACTCTCAAGCATCCATAGGTTGAATCCCTTAGGAAATCCACTCATTAACTTAGATAGGAGATTCAACCAACTCTCATTACCTTGGTCACTATTATAGGTATATATTATGTAAGGTTCTTGATCATGAAGCTGAACCAACAGCAAAATCCAAGCTATGCAATCGGGGGAGCACCGAGAAGCTAATTTAAGCATGAGAGCGTGAAGATCAAGCAACCCAAGATGAGCTATAAACAAGGAGTTATTCCGACAAGTGTCATTATCAAGAGTCCAAAGTTTAGTCTTTATCCTCGTGTAGGATTGAGGTTAAGAGTTTGCTATTAACAAATTCGTATAGGTGCCTTGTGTAGGACCTTGGCTGGTGGGCCTAAATGTAGGTGTCATATGTGGGACCTTGGCCAGTGGGTTTAAACGGAGGTGCCTAGTGTGAGACCTTAGCCGATGGGCCTAAACGTGGGTTCTTAGTATAGGACCTTTGCTCTTGTGGAGAGCATAAATTTGTATCATTAGTGTAGGACTGTAAAGGTTATTGGTGAACCTATTTTAAAACCATTAATAGTGAAATCTGGTGCACTCTGGGATTGAGTGTGGATGCCGGGAGTGGAGTAGGCACGTAGCTGAACCACTATACATGCTTGTGTTTGGAATTGTCATTTTCGCATCTGTTTAATCATGCTTATATATGGTTTAATGTTTTAAATTCTCATACATGATTGAATGAATGCTATTAATTGATAGGAAGTGCATTCCACACACAAGCTCACAACACTAGGCTAGTTGTTATATCTGTAAATCTTTAATAGCCTTTGTGATTCAAACCTTTAACTAGCTTGGAAGCCGTTAGAGTTATATTGTCTTATTTACTCTAAACCGAATGATTATTTAAGTTAGGCAATCAGGATTTTAAATAGACAAAAATATTTGAAAAGTCTAATTCACCCCCCTCTAGGACCTTCTCTGATATTCATTCTTCAGTATTAGTGGTATAAATCGAAATTTTAACTTGGTCTTTATAATTCATACCAATTAAAATGAGCACTACCAAAAAAATGAGCAAAGGCTATGGACTATGGGACTCTTTTGCTACGGATATAAACCATAGCTATATTGCTACGGATTATATCTGTAGTTATAAGCTACTTCAAACTATAGCTAAAAGATATAATCTCACCACCGTAAGGGGACATATGGGGCCCATTGTAATGTACGTGTTTCATCTAAGCCATCTATCCATTTTGAAAGCTCATTTTAGGGCATGAGCACAAAAACTGAGGCAAATAGAAGTATAAATGGACCACATGGTAGGAAACAGTCGAGATTTAAGTGCCTACCGTTATCTGTGGTATGGTCGACTTGGGCATTCGATTTGCCTTATTTTTGGGATCATGCCCTAAAAGTATATTTGAAAATGAATGGATGGTGTGGATAAACCACATACATCATGGTAGGCCCCACGGAGCTTCCAACAAAGCTGTCCGTCTCTAACCCCACGGAGCTTCCAACAAAGCCGTCCATCTCTAATTCCTTCGTCATATGTATGACCAAATCGGCACCAAAAAAAGAGCTCCCGTACCCAAAAGAGAGCTCCCGCGCCAGGTAAGAAAACCCTTGCTCTTCTTTTCTTTCCTGCACATGAAAGCAAGAATGGAAGCCCTAGCCCACCTTCCTCGTGAGATCATCTACCCCAACAAAGTTGTCCGTCATGCACCCCTCCAAAACCCCAAACCCCATCTGCCATTTTCTCCCGCTGAACCCATCTCTCCATCTCTCTCCATCTCTCTCTCTCTCACTTAGTTTCTCTCTTTCCCTTGCCCTCTCTCTCTTTTCCAGAAAACGATCACTTCTTCTAATAAAGCACGGGTGAGTCCTCCGATCCGTAGATCCTAACCTTCCGACCCTCGTCTCCGTCCTCCGATCCATGGGCGCGGGCAAGTGCTGGCACAAGCACGATAGCTTCCCATAACCCTGTCGACATCTATGACATCCTCAAGCTCTGGGGCGCACTGAATCCCGTAGCCCTCTGTAGCCATTGATCGTGAGGTATCTCTCTCTCTTTCTCTCTCTCTCTCTCTCTCTCTCTCTGTCTCTCTCTCTCTCAATCTCTCTCAATCTGAATACCGATTGAAACGATTTGGGGATTTAGGCATTTGGAGATTTAGGGATTTGGAGATTTAGGGATTTAGGGATTTGTTGTTTCAATCTCTCTTGTGAAACAAAGATGACGATATTTGAGGATTTTGCATCATAAATGCTTGACATGTTTATGTTTTTTTTTTTTTATTATTAAATTTCTCCCCATAAATATTTCAACATATGTTTATTACTTAAAACCCTTTTCATGTCCTTTTGTGTTGCATGATTTAGTGGTGTTCAATGACTAATTGCAGCTAAAAACCAGCTTGACTCTGATCGAACTTAGTTTCAAACCAAGTCGAATCGAGCTTTTTCAAGCTGAGTCGCGCGAGTTGACTGAGCTAGCTCGGTTCGTGTACACCCCTACTAGTAGATGGTTCATGCATAAAATCATTAATGGATTTTTTTAGTTGATGTTGGAGCCATTATTTAAGAACAGTACATGGGGCTAGTTTTTATGTCCTGCAACTAACAACACGTTGCTGACAGTTTTAGCTTCTAGATTATTATTATTTTTTTTAAAATTCTGAATTCTTATTTATTTTCTGAAAGAAAGAAGATTAGCATCTAATATTGCATAAGATAATGCATGGGGTTCCAGTTTCGCTCAGTACTCATGAATTGATGTGGTTTCTATTGTTTGGATAATATGGGAATAGTGACGTGTATACATCTTTGGAAAGATGCAAACCACTAACTGTATACCACTATATGTAAACAAAATCCAGATGAATTTCAATCACACATTATCTGACATGGGAGCCATGTTAGATTAAGCCAAGGTTTCAGCTCATTCTGGGAAATGGAATGCATTTGTATTATTTGGCACATTCCCACTAGACAACTGAAACATGGATCCCATATCAGAAACTGCTGGTGATTGGAAATTAGAATCCTTCTAGATTTTGTCAACACAAACAGACCTTTCTATAGCCATGTATCTAGATTAATTGTAATTTGGAGTTGGAATTGTACATAATCTATTTATATATCATAAAATGAATGAGATTTGATGCGTTTATTTGAAATGGACCACTGACTTTTACTCCGTACATCTTAGGATTTTTGTTGAGCATGCTATGTAGGAAATGGGCCACACTCTAGTAGTACTGGTAACAAGGTGATAGCGTTTTGCTGATTGTTGCCCTCTATTTTCACTAGATATTTAAGGGCATTGCAATTGGAGTTGCAGGTAAGAAGAGATACATGTTTCAATGCATCCTCAAAAAGGGCATTTTGATGGCTAATTCTATTAGTGTATCTCTTTTCATGGACTTACAATCTCTTGTTCTTTCGCCAAAAGCAATCATCCTTCACCTATGGCTGTGTGAGTAAAGTTTTTCTAGCTTCGCTATAAATTTTCCATTGTTCATCTTTCCCGAAGATCACAACTGCTAACGGACCTCCTCGGCTTGTGTTTGAATGTTCTAATTGTATTATAGAAATTAGGAGTTAAATTTCATTTTCACCGAGTTTCTGGGGCATAGTTTTGCCTTTAAAATTTGTGTATTGTTGTATTTATTTTGAGTACATGAAGTTTGAAACAAAATCCCTTGCTATTATAAATATAAGAGAACCTCTTGCAATAAATATTCTCTGGTATTATCTTATCTTGAAGGTTTAATGCTCTCACTGAAGTGGGTCAGAATTTCTCTAAGTAGCTCTAAACATGTCAAAAACATTGTACCTCGATTTCCAAATATAAATAAAAATATGATAATAATCTGCATAGAGGAAATAAAATACCTAACCTAGAATAGAGACAGTAGCAACTGGTTCCCAGGTGTTGGTATGAATCAATTCAAAGGGCACAGTGGCCCATTTATCATTTCTGGGAGGAATTGCTCTAGGATGGTTTTTGAATACTTGAAGTCTAATCACTAAAGAAAAAGAACTAGAAACGGATGAGACATACAAATTTAAAAACTAGATAGAGGTTGATAATGCCATTGGTACACAGAGTTGTTACCCTTTAAAAAAAATGATTTGCAGAGTTGTATGGCTTCTAAAGAATGCAACAAAAATAATAATGTTTTCATTTGAGAAATGAAGTACTTCATGCTCATGACCTCTGTCAATCATCTTCTTTGTTTGAAAATATTGAAAAACATTTTAAAAACAGAATCTTTGAAAAATAAAAGAAAAGAAACACTGTAAGAATGAATGAAAGTAACAAAAAAATTTAAGGATTTGGTGATGCCATTGACTGAAATAAGTGTTTAAGGAAAATTTTGAATTATATAAAGAGAAGAAAAGAGGAGAATAGAGGCTTGAATGGAACCTCGAACAACAACTTATAAGTCGGTTCCCTCTACTAAAGTGAGGGAAATATTATAACTAGATATTGGAAAGAGTTCAACTTAGGGCCTGTTTGGATTGTTAATGACATCAAGAAACCCTCACTGGTAAATCTTGCATATATCTTCTTGGCTGGAATAAGAAAACTCAATGCTAGAATTGCTGGTTTTCTGTCTGGTGTGTTGTCCTTTTGTTGGTTTGTTTCTTACAGAGGTTAATTGCCCTCTAACATGCATATTTGCTCATTCAGGGCCTGTTTCAATGCATCCTCAAAAGGGGCATTTTGATGGCTAATTGCTGTTTTGAGCCAACCTCCATGGATTCATTTCTGTCAACTCTGTTGTGTCACCACTTGGTGAAATGGGAGCTAAAAAAATCCACTCGCTAATTGGTTTTTGTCAAGTCGACAAGGTCGACCCAGGAAAAAAAAAGTCCACTTAGCAGACCAGGTGTTCTTAAAATATCCATATAAGGTGGCCCACCTTCTATCTCTCTAGTGTTTATAAACATGGTGATAGTGCTTACATTGGTTTGGAAAAGATATCAAAACTGAACATCCAAAGGCCAAGATGACAGGGTTTGGATCTCGTTGTGGAGCTTACAAGTTCCTAAGAAGGAAGTGTGCTTAGGAACATACATTTAAATCATTATCTCATCTAAAGGCCAAGATGGCATGTTTGGAAAAATATGTTTCACTAAGTTAACTTACATTTACATTATTATCTCATTCTTTTTCTTATATATTTCGATATTTATTCTTTAAATGTTTATGATTATGATTGGGTGGGTAGCTGAAAGCCCTACCAACTGTCATCCATGATTTGCCAGTAACTCCAAATGCTACCTCAAAAACAGAAGAATAGTTCTCTTATATGTTTGAATATTTTCAAATTGTTCATGATTCCACAGGTAATTATTCATCCAGAAGCAATCATTTTTAAATATTTGATTTTTTAGCTAGTGTAGGAAGCCTTTATTGGGGAATGTAATGCATCATGAATGCCAAGAAGATAGAGCTGGAGTATTCATGTATTTGAAGTGTTGCTTACATGGTTCAAGAGTATCTATGTTAACCTTTGTTCTTTGTAGAGAATTGGTTCCATTTCTAATTAATGATTTTTAGAATCAAAAGGATGTTGCAGGAAATGAACTTATATAAGATCAAAATGAACTTATTATCAGTGATATCCATTTTAACGTTTTGTGCATCTTTCTGTGAAAAGCTTTTGGTCCATTTCTTCCCCCATCTATCCATAAGACACCAATCACCTGGCACTTGATCTTGCATATCCTCAAGATACTAGCATGACAACAACTCTCCTAAGATCTAGAATCTCACGATGCACTTCAATTGCTAAAGAAACAAATATTCAAAGCATTTTTCACACTTTAAAACAATGGGTTTCCTTTAAATTTTCTCCAAGCTGACTATCGAAGGGAATTCTGTAAGCTAACGATGGTGAGCTCAAGATGAATCTTAAGCTTTCCATTTTCCTTTGTTTTGTATTTGACCTTCCTTTTTTTGGCAATGAATATATTGCCATCTTGTCTTTAGAATTTCATCAGATCTTTTACTTATGCGGAAGATGAGAATTGCTCATTATGGAAGAATGCCTGCGAAGATTCAAGGGAAAGTAGCTCAAATTAACTCTTCTTTGATGGCTAATGCTACTCAAGAGCAGAAGAGATGTAGATTCATTACACTCAATTCAGGTATGGTTTGCACCAATTCAAGAGACTGTACATTAGACATTCAATATATAAGATTGGAGTGAGACTGATTAGGCATTTAAATGTGTTGCAGGATGTTGTTTGAATTGCTTGTCTTAACAGGTGCACAAGTTAGGATGGATTGGACTTCTATCTTGAGAAAACACATACTTATAACCTAAACCTATTCTCAAATCCCAAAACCCATAACCTAAACCTAAACCTTAACTTAAACCTATAACCTATAACCTAAACCAAAACCTATAACCTAAACCTGAACCCGAACCCAAATCCCTAAACCTTAACCTAAACATATAACAACTTATAACCTAAGCCTATACCTAAACCTAAAACCTAAACCTAAACCTAAACCTATAACTTAAACCTAAACCCATAACCTATAACCTAAACCTATAACCTAAACTCTAACCTAAACCCTATAACCTTAACCTAAACCTATAACCTAAACCTAAACCTATTCTCAAATCCCAAAACCTATAACCTAAACCTAAACCTTAACCTATAACCCAACCTAAACCTAAACTTATAACCTAAACCTATTCTCAAATCCCAAAACCTATAACCAAAACATAAACGTTAACCTATAACCCAACCTAAACCTAAACTTATAATCTAAACCTATTCTTAAATCCCAAAACTTATAACCTAAACCTAAACCTTAACCTATAACCCAACCTAAAAGGAATAAAGTCAATCAGGCCAAGCTAAAAGGACCTGCGTGCCAGTCCCAAGCCCGGGTAAAGGAGGAGGGAGAAGGGCATTAGAATGAGATCGTTAAATATGGAGGAGATATTGAAAATGCTGTATCTCTGGTTTTATGATTTTACTTGTACATTCCTGTATTGATTACTCAAGCATGATGGTTATGCGCATTCTTTCAGGTGGGTGTTGTATGTGGGAGGATTGGAGCTGTATATTTTAGATTCAAGCATCTGGTACATCTCTTGTCAAGAATGCACATGTATAGTTATCATTATGGTTATAATTATTCATTATGTGATAGGTTTTCAGGTGAGATGAATGAGTTTCAAAAGAAAATAGTCTGTAGTTTTGAGAAGCGATTCTCAATGCCATTTTATGTGTAAATGCATATTTCAGATTCAAGCATCTGGTACGTCTCTTGTTAAGAATGCGCATGATTGGAATGGCCTGGCCATTTGGACAGGCCGTATTTATGTATTTGCTCAAAATTAATGGAGCAGACTCAGATGTGCGTCAGAGCTATCCAAAAGAGTGGGGTCCCTAAAAGGTGGGAACCGCTGTTATGACCATGATGAAGCTGTCCATTTTCTATGGAAAGCATTGGAGGGGCCTAGCCATTTGGAAAGGCCATGTTTATGTATTTGCTCAAAATTAATGGAGCAGACTTGGATGTGTGTCGTAGCTATCCGGAAGAGCAGGGGACCCTGGAAGGTGGGAACCGATGTAATGACCATGATGAAGCTATCCATTTTCTATGGACGACATTGAAAGGGCCCGACCATTTGGACAGGCCGTGTTTATATTTGTATTTGTAGGGACCACACCCTTAACCTAAATCCGAACCGATTCTCAAATCCAAAAACCTATAACATAAACCAAAACTAAAATCCGAACCCATTCTCAAATCTCAAAATCCAAACCCAAATTTAAACCTAAACTTAAAACCTAAACCTAAACCTATAACCTAAACTCAAATCCCTAAATCTAAACCTAAACCTAATCTTATAACCTAAACTCAAATCCCTAAAACTTAACATATAACCTAACTTAAACCTATACTTATAACCTAAAACTATTCTCAAATCCTAAAACCATTAACCTAAACCTAACCTTTCCATAAACCTATAACCTAAGCTTAAAACTAGACCTAAACCTAAACCTATAACCTAAACTCAAATTCCTAAACCTTAACCTATAACCTAACCTAAACCTATACTTATAACCTAAAACTATGCCCAAATCCCAAAACCTATAACCTAAACCTAACCTTTCCCTAAACCTATAACCTAAACTCAATTCCCAAAAGCTAAACCTACACCTAAACCTAGTCTCAACTCCCTAACCTAAATCAAAACCTAAACTTGAAAACCCAAACTTAAACCCAATCCCGAAGTTGAAACTGATTTCCTAAACCAAAACCATAACCCATTCTCAAATCCAAAAACCTATAACCAAAACCTGAACCAAAACCAAAACTTATAACCGAAACCCGAACCCATTCTCAATTCTCAAAACCTACAACCTAAATAAAAACTCAAACCTATAACCTAAACCCGAACCCATTCTCAAATCCCAAAACCTATAACCTTAACCAAAACCTATAGCCTAAACCAAAACCAAAACCTATAGCCTAAACCTGAACCCATTCTCAAATCCCAAAACTTATAACCTAAACCTAAACCTTAACCTAAACTAAAACCTATAACCTAAACCAAAATAAAAACCTATAACCTAAACCCGAACCCATTCTTAAATCCCAAAACCTATAACCTAAACCTTAACCTAAACCTATAACCTATAACCTAAACCAAAACCTATAACCTAAATCAAAACCAAAACCTATAACCTAAACCCGAACCCATTCTCAAATCCTAAAACCTATAACCTATCCCTAAACCTTAACATATAACCGAACCTAAACCTATACTTATAACCTAAAACTATTCCCAAATCCCAAAACTTATAACCTAAACCTAACCTTTCCCTAAACCTATAACCTAAACTCAATTCCCTAAAGCTAAACCTACACCTAATCCTAATCTCAACTCTCTAACCTAACCTAAATGTAAACTTGAAAACCCAATCCCGAACCTGAACCCAATTTCCTAAACTTAAACCATAACCCATTCTCAAATCCAAAAACCTATTACCTAAACTAAAACTAAAACCAAAACCTACAACCTAAACCCGAACCCATTCTTAAATCCCAAAACCTATAACCTAAACCTATACGAAAACCTATAACCTAAGCCAAAACCAAAACCTATAGCCTAAACCCGAACCCATTCTCAAATCTAAAAACCTATAACCTAAACCTAAACCTTAACCTAAACCAAAACCTATAACTTAAACCAAAAGAAAAACCAAAACCTATAGCCTAAACCCGAACCCATTCTCAAATCCCAAAACCTATAACCTAAACCTAAACCTATAACCCAAACTCAAACCCTAAACCTTAACCTATAACCTAACCTAAACTTATACTTATAACTTAAAATTATTCCCGAATCCCAAAACATATAACCTAAACTCAATTCCCTAAACCTAAACCTAGACTTAGACCTAAACCTATAACCTAAACTCAAATCCCTAAACCTTAACCTATAACCTAACCTAAACCTATACTTATAAACTAAAACTATTCCCCAATCCTAAAACCTATAACCTAAACCTAACCTTTCCCTAAACCTATAACCTAAACTCAATTCCCTATTGCTAAACTGAAATGGCCAAGCTATATGTCCTAGAGGGGGGGGGGGGGGGGAATCGGATTATGCCAAATTAAAATTAAATGCAGCGGAATAAAATAAAAAAATAGCCTTACAATAATAAATCAATTCACAATGCTGAAATTAAATCAATCTCAATAAGCAAGCATTGAGAGGTTGATACAAATTCAGTTCTAAGGACAACCTTACACCATAATAAACAAGGGCTTATGGTAGGACAACCTTATTTCTAGAATATCTTTTGAATCAAGAACTCAATCTAAATAGAAAAAAAATAAATAGAAAGGAATAAATTGTAATCTTAAGAATTGATTATTCTAGAGACAACCATGCACCATAAAAATGATAGGGAAACCTTATTGGAATAATTACTGAAATTGAAGCACAGATTGATAAAGGTATAGCAAGAGATAAATTACTGAAATAAAACTTTAAGCTATTACACCATCCTCCACACTTGCTTGGAAAGTAAATTGTTACAGCATTCACATCCACATGTACATTCCACACAACTAAATGATGAAAGATAAAGAATTAAGAAAGCATTCAATCCACAAGATAGGGAGTTATAGTGGGTCGCCTGTGTGTACACCAACTGTTTCACAACAGCCACACAGAATGCTACTCCACTCCTAATATCCTCACATAGGGATATTAGCGTTCACTATCAAAATAGGTTTCACAGGTTCACCTAAAACCTTCATAATTGTGTCTTTTTAACTTCGGCTTACATAATCCAAAAACCCACACTATTCTGAGTTTTCTGGCACTCAAATAACCAACAAATGGAATTTTTCTGGCGAATCCCAAACAAAAACCAAAAGAATGAAAATTTTATAGAATTGTAAAATACCTAGATTTCTCCTTTCGTAGTAGCCCGGAAGAACCAATTGGAGTAGATGTTCGGATATGAAAGTTCAATGTCTAATACTCACTTTACAATGGTTTTAAGTTCTAATTGATTTTAAATTAAATTAGACTGGGATAGCTCTATTTGATTTTAATTCCAAGAAGAAGGAAAACAATATTTTCTCTTTTCAAATCAGATTAGAATATTGAATCAAATCAAATAGTAAAAAGCTAAAAAAAGAAAATAGAATTATGCACAATATAACACAATCGAACTTATCTCAGAGTGGATCTTTTCACTTAATTTTCGATGAAAACTCTAAAATTCGTGTGCTATTTATAGCTTAAGAAATTTATTTTCGACTGGTCCTTTGGTCACCACGACTGGTCGAAGAAGAAACAGATTTTTGAATTTTCAAGCGCGATCAGATAAAACTGTTACACGACTGGTCATGAGCAGTCCACGATTGGTCGAAAGCCGTCCACGACTAGTCGAGACCCACACACGACTAGTCATGTGACCCTTGATTTAGTTGCTGAAGTTTGAGTCGTAGCCCCACGATTGGTCGAAGGTCGAGTCGAGACCATTCCACGATCGGTCAAGAAGACTCCAGGACTGGTCATAGCCGAACAGAAAAAATCTAATAATTTACAACAAAACTTCGACTGGTCTTGAAATATCTTGAACTGGTCGAACCAGTACTTGGACTAGTCGAATAAGGTCCAGGACTAGTCTTAGAACAGACCAAAATCACTTGTAAAATATATATGAATTATGTATCCAAAGTGACCTACTCTAAAGGTCGAACTAAGGTCTATCAAACCTCAATAAGTAAGGACATTGAACCTTCATTTGCTTAGACTTTGAACTTTACGAAGCTTGAGTTCTTCTTGTAGCTTGAACACTTCACAAGCTTTGAAGTCAATGTCAATTTGAGTTGCTCTCAATTCCCTATCTATGTTTGAGTCTTGATCTTGGATATATGTGAACTTTGAGTCTTGAACTTGAACTCGAGCTAGAGTCTTCAACTTGAACTCTTCTTTAATATCATCAAAATTGTAGCTTGAACAAGCTTGAACTAACTTAAGGAGTTCATCCTCTTGTCTCGGAGTGTTGACGTGATGTCTCGAACATATTTAATAAGATACAAACACAAAACACATATAGAGGTTTTGACACACAAAATTTGACAACTAAAGAGGATTCAAACCATAGCACTTACAATCTCTCCCTTTGTCAAATTTGTGAAAAAATACACTCCTATAGTTCAATGCACAAAATATAATAAGTGAACCAGCACAAGCATCAATAAAGAATCAAGCACCAGTTGTCATGAAAGCATATTACATCCTGTAAGCATATGACATCCTGTAAGTTTTCCAACTCCCCCTGAGCAATACACCTACCAATCATATCTGTATCAATCATTATATGTGTACCAATTATATCTGTATCAATCATTATTAATCACACAATCCATCCCACAATTCTTTCCCTTTTTGTCAAAAATATGACAAAGGAAGAATAAAAAACAGGATAAGTAATAAAGGAGTCAGAATATCATATCATAAAACGTTATCAAGTCAAGTCAAAGAAACTCACTCACACAAGCAGAGATAAAGCAAAGTCTTATAGTTATTACAAACCAAAGAGTAAAATTCTCAATCTGATCCAGAAGAAGGAGCAGGTATGGTTGGATCAATTTGATGAAGGCCTTTATGTAAGTGCCTAAAATACTTACGCATATTTTAAAATTGAGCATTGTGGCCAACATTCTTCTGTTCTACCTTCTCCTCTAATGCACTCAGACATGCATCAAAATCAGATGGCTCATAGTCAGGATCATTCCCTGAGTCAGACTCAATTTCATTAAAAATATCGTCCATATTGATATCATCTGGAGGAGGAGCATCACCCTCTTCATCATTCCCGGCTTCAGCAGCAGCTTCACCCGCACCAATATTAACTTATCCTCGAGCCAACTCCAACTTCATTTTTTTTATGTTGGGGTTGTTGAATATAAGGTGTTGGATAAGAGCCTCTCCAATGGGTATAGCTACTAACATGTGAGTGGCTAACACATTCATCAGATACCCAGATGGAATATCACTATGACCAGGATGAATACGGAATTGAATGATATAATAACAAATCAAAGAGGGTAAACAAATATTAGCACCAATAACGATTAAGTACAAAATATGAACCATAAGCAGAGTCAGCTCATTCTTATTTCTAGAATGGGGATACAGATTAGAGGTGAAGATACGATGTAAGACTCTGTATCTGGGCAACAAGTATCTGGTTGCGAGGGCATTCCCAGTTTGATTCCATGGTGCATCCATGTTACACAATGTTCTAGTATAAACGCAATTTTCAGATTTCGACACTTTCTCAGCAAGAGTTCTAGGATGAATACCATCACCATTTACTGATATGTCCATAAGGCCTGAGATTAAATGACGATCAATAGAAAAAGGCCCTTCTCTAGTAGCAATAGAGAAAGTCCATTGTTCAGTAGAAAATTCAGTTGTGCATGCTACCATGGCCTGCGCTATAGACTGGTATGCAGGCCCGCCCTAACATAAAATGTTTTCCCATCCTACAGATTGAAGGAGAGGAAAAAGATTGAAAGGAGCGATATGGTTAAAATCGACGGCCTTTTTTACATTCACATTGCGCATATGCAAATCACGAACATATGATGGATCATCTTCGGGAGCCCTAAGATGGCGTCTGGTGATAACATTTGGTCTAGAAGAAGAAGCACCTCTAAGATTCTTTTTTTTTAGTTCTAGGGTCCATTTTCTTGAAGAAATACAAGAAATTTTAAGAAAATAGAGATGAGTTTCTCTATAATCAGCAAATGAGGAAGAAAACATAAAAACTTGAAGAAAGAGTTAACATAGACAACAACAATCAAGAAATTGAAGAGAAAAGATAATGATTCTTTAAGAAAAATAAACAAAATGCTCTAACCTGAAGGAATCAAACACAAGGGTTCGAATAGTCATAGCTTGGCTCGTTGGAGAAGAGGATTAGAATGAAGAGGAAGAAGTTCTTTCCCCAAATAAAGACAATAAGCACGCTACACGACTGGTCGTGAGTTGTCCTCGACCAGTCGTGACACGATTGGTCGAGTACGTCCTCGACTGGTCGTGTACCATAAAAAATATACAATTTTCATCAAAATTTGAAATATAAATCATTAATATATTAATATATATACACTATGATACAGAGATGCATGATCAATTATTTTAAATTGCACATACCAAGATCAAATTTCAATTTATTAAACCTACTTTTGTCGAGCGATTTAGTAAATATGTCAGCAAGCTGAGTCTCAGTAGCTATGTATTCTAAGTATATCACTTTCTCTTCCACTAATTCATGAATATAATGAAACTTAATGTCAATGTGCTTAGTACGTGAATCCTGGAATGAGTTTTTTGAAATATTTATCGCACTGAAATTATCATAGTATAAAACCATTGAATCTTGTGCGATACCATAATCACTCAACATTCGTTTCATCCAAACCAGCTATGTACATGCATTTCCAATTACAATGTATTCAGCCTCAACAGTTGAGAGTGATATGAAACTTTTTTTCTTGCTAAACCAAGAAACCAAGCAGTTTCCAATGTAAAAACAACCACCACTGGTTGATTTTCTATCATCGATATTACTAGCCCAATCAACATCTGAATACCAAGCCAATTGAACACTAGTATCATAAGGATACCAAAGACCCAAATTAGCTAAACTTGCAACATATCTAATAATTCGCTTAATGACAGTTAAGTGAGATCCTTTAGGATTAGACTGATATCTAGCGCAAATTTCAACACTTAAAGAAATATCAAGTATACTTGCAGTTAAGTAAAGAAAACTACCAATCATGCTACAATACAATTTAAGATCTATATCTTTACCTGTAGAGTCTTTTGACAGTCTTAGAGTTGTTCTCATAGGTGTATCAAAATTCTTACCATTCTCAAATTTGAACCTCTTAATCAAGTTCAAAGCATACTTACAACCCTAGAAAATAATTTAATTCCCCAACCATGCTCATTTCGAATTTAGATTTCATTAGGTCTACAAACTCAACAGTCATGTTAGTACAAGTTAATCCATAAATTATATCATCAACATAGATTTGAACCATTAGAATATCATCGTTATGTTTCTTAAAAAAGAGCGTCTTATCGACACTACCCATTCAAAAATTGTGACTCAGTAAAAATTTTATCAATTTTTCGTACCATGCCCTGGGAGCTTGTTTCAAACCATATAGAGCTTTTTTAAGGCGGTATAGATGATTTGTAAACTTAAGGTCTTCAAACCCTGTAGGTTATTCAACATATACTTCTTCATATAAATTGCCATTTAAAAAGGCACTCTTCACATCCATTTGAAAAATTTTAAACTTCCTAAAACATGCGATGGATATAAAAAGTCTAATTGATTAAAGGTGAGCAACTGACGCAAACATTTTATCGTAATCGATGCCTTCAATTTGAGTGTACCCTTGTACAACCAGTCTTGCATTGTTTCGAATTATATTTCCCAGTTCATCAGACTTATTTTTGAAAATCCACTTTGTTCCAATTATATGTTTATCTTTAGGTCTAGGAACAAGATACCGGACATCATTACGAACAAATTGATTAAGTTCTTCCTGCATAGCAACTATCCAGTTTTCATTAGAAAGTGCTTCTTTTACGTTTACCGGTTCAATTTGGGATGTAAAACATACTTAATTACATATGTCTTCTATTTGTCTATGAGTGCGCACACCAGCGAGAGAGTTTCCAAGAATTTGAGTATTTGGATGATCTTTAACTGTCCTTAATTCAGAATTAATTTCACTTGATGAAGTATCTGATTTTTCAATTACAAGAACTTCATCATTGTCTGAACTAGGGGTAGGTGTATTCAAGTGATCATCAATGACCACATTAATTGACTCTTAAATCACACCAGTCCTGTTGTTCAATACACGATAAGCACGACTGTTAAAGAATTTCCTAAAAAGGTCCCTTCGTCACTTTTAGTGTCGAACTTTTCCAAGTTTTCACGGTCACGTAAAATGTAGAACTTGCTGCCAAAAATACGAAAGTATTGAAAGTAAGCTTTTTGTCAAACCACATTTCATAAGTCATTTTATTATTTGATTTACAAGTATAAACACGGTTAATAATGTAGCAGGCAGTATTTACTGCTTCAGCCCATAAATTTTTAGGGAGCTTCATGCTATTTAACATAACATTTCTCATTTTTTGAAGCACTCTATTTTTCCTTTACACAATACCATTTTGTTGTGGTGTTTTGGGCGCAGAGAATTCATGTGATATTCCCTGATCACTATAAAATTTTTCAAAACCGCTATTTTCAAATTTGGATCCATGATCACTACGGATCTTACTGACTTGAGAACATTTTTTAGTTTGGATTCGTTTGATGATCTTTTTCACTTCATCAAGGATTTTTAATTTGTCTCTCAAAAATGAAACCCAAGTGTATCTTGTATAATCATCTACGACAACCAAGATGTATTTTTTGCCACCTCGACTTTCCATTCTAGTTGGTCCTATAAGATCCATGTGGAGAAGCTCGAGTGGTCTTGATGTGGCGTTGGAGTTTACCTTTTTGTGAGAGCTCCTAGTTTGTTTACCGTACTGACATTCACCACATATTTTGTCTACTTTTTGTAACTTAAGTAGACCTCTAATTAATTCTCCTTTGCTCAATCTGTATAAATTTCAGTAGTGCACATGTCCAAGGCGTTTATGCTAAAGTTTTGTCTCATTGGTATAGACCATGTAGCACTTTTGGTTAGATGAGCTACCATCACTTACTATATATCAGTTTTTAGAAGTTCTATCACCAGTTACTATTACATAACCCTTTCTATTTATGATCTCACAACCTTGATTGGAAAATTTCACACTATGGTTGTTATCGCATATTTGAGATATGCTTAACAGGTTGTGTTTTAGTCCCTCAACATATAAAACATCTTTAAATAAGGGAAGGTTGTAAAGTTGAACCGTACCTTTGCCAATAATCTTGCAATTGCTTCCATCACCAAATGTGACTGACCCATCAGTCATATCTTTAAGATTAATGAATAAAGCTTTGTCTCCTGTTATATGCCTGGAGCATCCACTATCTAGGTACCACTTTGAATGATTTGTTGCTTTAAAAGCAGTGTGGGAAACCAAGCAGGCAACCTTAGGAACCCATTTTCGAACAGTTTTGGGTTTAGGAGTATAGTTGGTCTTCTTTTGATTGTAGTTGTAAGAATGACCTATTGAGTTAGATTTTAAGAGCTCCTTAAGTAAATCAACTATCTTTTCAGTTAGAGGATTTCTGATCTGATTTTTGAAATTGACATAGCTGCTTTTAGGTTTTTAAAAAGTTTTTGAATTTTTAGAAAAACCTCGATAAGTACTTTTCTCTTTTGAGTTTGAGGCTTCTCTTTTTACAAATTTGAGAGGAGTATCCTTCTGTTTAGAAGGTATATTCTTATCATAGCCCAACCCAGATCGATCCCCACATTTTCTTGATCCGGATAATAATTTTTCTAACTTTGGATCACCTTGGGTATATCTGCATGTGTCCTTCAAACTCAGAAGAGAAGATACTTCATTTTTTTTAAGTTTCTCATTTTCAGATTTCAAATCTTCAATCAGGGAGGTTTTGAATTCCAAATCACATTTTGATTTTTCAAAGCAATTTGAAATTTGAAAATTTTCTAAAACAAGAGTTTCAAAACATTCTTTGAGTGTAGAATACTTTTCTTTTTGAAGTTTAAGTTTGACAGAAATTTTACAACTTTCTTTATATAAGGCATTATAAGCATCTTGAAGATCTTCTTCATTTTCATGATCACTATGCAAATTTTCTTCACTAGTTGAATCATCATGATCTGAGAATGTGAACTTGGCTAGAGTCATAAGGGCTTTTACATCATTGCCTGACTCGGTTTCAGAATCTTCTGATTCATAAGAGGCTTCAGAATCAGATGATTCGTCCCATGTAGCCGACATACCCTTCTTCTTGGGTTTGTCCTTTTTAGGACATTTGTTTGCTAAATGCCCATATTCTTAGCAGTTGTAACATTGATTATCTTTCAAAGACTTACAAGTTCTAGACTTTGGTTTAGATCGTTTCTTTTCATTGGTCTTTTGAAAATCGACCCTTTTCTTACTTTTGAAAATATTGTAAAACTTTTTTACTAAAAGCGCCATATCATCTTTTGAATTTTCTAAATCTGAATTTTCTTGAGAAATACCTTTAGAAGATGTTAAAGAAATAAATTTATCTTTAGGAGCTTTAAAATTCAATTCCTAGGTTTGTAAAGAACCAACCAGTTCTTCTACCCTCATGTTATCCGTATCACGAAGATCCTGGATTACGGTTACTTTAGAGTTGAATCGTTCAGGAAATGAGCGTAGTATCTTGGCACACACTTTACTTTCTGGGATTTTATCGCCAAGACCCCATATTGAGTTTACAATGTCATTCAGTCTAGTGTAAAAGTTTATAAACATTTCATTTTCCTCCATATAAATTTTTTCAAATTTAACGGTTACTTTAGAGTTGAATCGTTCAGGAAGTGAGCGTAGTATCTTGGCACACACTTTACTTTCTGGGATTTTATCGCCAAGACCCCATATTGAGTTTACAATGTCATTCAGTCTAGTGTAAAAGTTTATAAACATTTCATTTTCCTCCATATAAATTTTTTCAAATTTAGTTGTGAGGAATTGGACTTTAGATTTCTTGACAATTGATGTACCCTCGTGTGTCATTTGTAATATATTTCAGGCTTGCTTTGCAGTATCACAGGATATGATTCTTTTGAACTCATCCGGTGATAGTGCGCAAGTGATAGCATTTAGTGCTTTAGCATTGACACTACTCTCACTCTTCTGAAGTGTAGTCCATGAGAAATAAGGAGACAATCTCATTATTTTTGAACCATCGATTCCAGTCACTTCAGTGGTAGGGGATTTCCATTCAGTCACTGTGGCTTGCCACACACTCTCATCCATTGATTTGAGGAAGATCCTCATTCCGGCTTTCCAATAGGCATAGTTGGAGCCATCAAATGGTGGAGGCCTAGTGATTGAAAGGCTATCGAAATTTGACATCTTTTTATATAACTTAGATCGTTAGCTCAAGAAATAAATCCAAAATATAAAGCAATAAGAGTGAGCTATTAGGCTCTGATACCACTTGAAATGGCCAAGCTATATGTCCTAGAGGGGGGGGGGGGGGGGGGGGGGGGGGGGTGAATAGGACTATGCCAAATTAAAATTAAATGCAGCGGAATAAAATAAAGAAATAGCCTTATAATAATAAATTAATTTACAATGCTAAAATTATATCAATCTCAATAAGCAAGTATTGAGAGGTTGATACAAATTCAGTTCTAAGGACAACCTTACACCATAATAAACAAGGGCTTATGATAGGACAACCTTATTTCTAGAATGTCTTTTGAATCAAGAACTCAATATGAATAGAAATAAATAAACAATAAGGAATAAATTGCAATATTAAGAATTGATTATTCTATGGACAACCATACACCATAAAAATGGCAGGACAACCTTACTAGAATAATTACTGAAATTGAAGCACAAATTGATAAAGGTATAGCAAGAGATAAATTATTGAAATATAACTCTAAGCTATTACACCATTCTCCACACTTTCTTGAAAAGTAAATTGTTACAGCATTCACATCCACATGTACATTCCACACAACTGAATGATGAAAAATAAAGAATTAAGCAAGCATTCAATCCACCAGACAAGGAGTTATAGTGGTTCGCTTAAGTGTACACCAATTGTTACACAACAGCCACACAGAATGCTACTCCACTCCTAATATCCTCACATAGGGATATTAGCGTTCACTATCAAAATAGGTTTCACAGGTTCACCTAAAACCTTCACAATTGTGTCTTTTTAACTTGGGCTTACACAATCCAAAAACCCACACTATTCTGAGTTTTCTGGCTCTCCTCAGATAACCAACAAATGGAATTTTTTTGGCGAATCCCAAACAAAAACCAAAAGAATGAAAATTTTACAGAATTGTAAAATACCTGGATTTCTCCTTTCGTAGCAGTTCGGAAGAACAAATTGGAGTAGATGTTCGGATATGAAAGTTCAATGTCTAATACTCACTTTACAATGGTTCTAAGTTCTAATTGATTTTAAATTAAATCAGACTGGGTTAGCACTATTTGATTTTAATTCCAAGAAGAAGGAAAATAATATTTCCTCTGTTCAAATCAGATTGGAATATCGAATCAAATTAAATAGTAAAAAGCTAACAAAAGGAAATGAAATTATGCACAATATAGCTTAAAATCAAACACAAACTGATCTCAGAGTGGAGCTTCGAATTCACTTACTTTTTGATAAAAAACTCTGAAATTTGTGTGCTATTTATAGCTTTAGAAATTCATCTTCGACTGGTCCTAGGGTCACCACGACTAGTCGAAGAAAAAATAGATTTTTAAATTTTCAGGCGCGATCGGATAAAACTGTTACACGACTGGTCGTGATCAGTCCACGATTGGTCGAAGGCCATCCACGACTGGTCAAGACCCACACATGACTAGTCGTGTGACCCTTGATTTAGTTGCTGGAGTTTGACTCATAGCCCCATGACTGGTCGAAGGTCGAGTCGAGACCATTCCACGACCGGTCGAGAAGACTCTAGGACTGGTCGTAGCCGAATAGAAAAAATTTGATAATTTGTAACAAAACTTCGACTAGTCTTGGAATATCTTGGACTGGTCGAACCAGTGCTTGGACTAGTCGAACAAGGTCCAGGACTAGTCTTAGAACAGACCAAAATCACTTGTAAAAGATATATGAATTATGTATCCAAAGTGACCTACTCTAAAGGTCAAACTAAGGTCTATCAAACCTCAATAAGGACATTGAACCTTCATTTGCTTAGACTTTGAACTTTACGAAGCTTAAGTTCTTCTTGTATCTTAAACACTTCACAAGCTTTGAAGTCATTTTCAATTTAAGTTGCGCTCAGTTTCCTAACTATGCTTGAGTCTTGATCTTGAATATATGTGAACTTTGAGTCTTGAACTTGAACTTGAGATAGAGTCTTCAACTTAAACTCTTCTTTAATATCATCAAAATTGTAGCTTGAACAAGCTTGAACTAACTTGAGGAGTTCATCTTCTTGTCTCGGAGTGTTGACATGGTGTCTCAAACATATTTAACAAGATACAAACACAAAACACATATAGAGATTTTGACATACAAAATTTGACAACCAAAGAGGATTCAAACCATAGAACTTACATAAACCTCACTTAAACCTAGTCTTTACTCCTTAACCTAAACCAAAGCCTAAGCTTAAAAACCCAAAATAAAACCCAATCCCGAACCTAAACCCGATTTCCTAAACCTATACCATAACCCATTCGAAAATCCAAAAACCTATAACCAAAAGCTAAACCAAAACCAAAACCTATAACCTAAACCCGAACCCATTCTCAAATCCTAAAACCTAAAACCAAAACCAAAACTAAAACCTATAACCTAAACCCGAACCCATTCTTAAATCCCAAAACCTATAACCTAAACCTAAACCTTAACCTAAACCAATACCAATAACCTAAACCAAAACCAAAACCTATAGCCTAAACCCGAATCCATTTTCAAATCCAAAAACCTAAACCAAAACCTATAATTTAAATCAAAACCAAAACCAAAACCTATAACCTAAACCCGAACCCATTCTCAAATCCCAAAACCAATAACCTAAACCTAAAACTAAACCTTAACCAAAACCTATAACCTATAACCTAAACCACAACCTATAACCTAAACCAAAGCCAAAACCTATAGCCTAAACCTGAACCCATTCTCAAATCCCAAAACCTATAACCTATCCCTAAACCTTAACCTATAACCTAACCTAAACCTATACTTATAACCTAAAACTATTCCCAAATCCCAAAACCTATAACCTAAACCTAACCTTTTGCCTAAACTTATAACCTAAACTCAATTCCCTAAAGCTAAACTTACACCTAATCCTAATCTTAACTCCCTAACCTAAACCTAAACGTATGCTTGAAAACCTAAACTTAAACCCAATCACGAACCTGAACTGGATTTTCTAAACCTAAACCATAACTCATTCTCAAATCCAAAAACCTTAAATCTAAACCTAAACCAAAACCAAAACCTATAACCTAAACCCGAACCCATTCTCAAATCCCAAAACCTACAACCTAAACCAAAACCAAAACCTATAACTTAAACCCGAACTTCTCAAATCCCAAAACCTATAACCTAAACCTAAACTTTAACCTAAACCAAAACCTATAACCTAAAATAAAACCAAAAACTATAGCCTAAACCCAAACCCATTCTCAAATCCAAAAACCTATAACCTAAACCAAAACCTATAACTTAAACCAAAACCAAAATCAAAACCTATAACCTAAACCCGAACCCATTCTCAAATCCCAAAACCTATAACTTAAACCTAATCCTATAACATAAACTCAAATCCCTAAACCTTCACCTAAAACCTAACCTAAACCTATACTTATAACTTAAAACTATTCTCGAATCCCAAAACCTATAACCTAAACCTAACCTTTCCCTAAACCTATAACCTAAACTCAATTCCCTAAATCTAAACCTACACCAAATCCTAATATGAACTCCCTAACCTAAACCTAAACCTAAACTTGAAAACCCAAACTTAAACCCAATCCCGAACCTGAACCCGATTTCCAAAACCTAAACCATACCCCATTCTCAAATCCAAAAACCTATAACCTAAACCTAAACCAAAACTAAAACTTAAAACCTAAACCCGAACCCATTCTCAAATCCCAAAACCTACAACCTAAACCAAAATAAAAACCTATAACCTAAACCTGAACCCATTCTTAAATCCCAAAACCTAAAACATAAACCTAAACCTTAACCTAAACCAAAACCAAAACCTAGCCTAAACCCGAACCCATTCTCAAATCCCAAAACCTATAACCTAAACCTAAACCTTAACCTAAACCAAAACCTATAACCTAAACCACAACCAAAACCTATAACCTAAACCTGAACCCATTCTCAAATCCCAAAACCTATAACCTAAACCACAACCAAAACCTATAACCTAAACCTGAACCCATTCTCAAATCCCAAAACCTATAACCTAAACCTAATCCTATAACTTAAACTCAAATCCCTAAACCTTAACCTATAACCTAACCTAAACTTATACTTATACCCTAAAACTATTCCCGAATCCCAAAACCTATAACCTAAACTCAATTCCCTAAACCTAAACCTAGACCTAAACCTAAACCTATAACCTAAACTCAAATCCCTAAACCTTAACCTATAACGTAACCTAAACCTATACTTATAACCTAAAACTATTCCCTAATCTCAAAACCTATAACCTAAACCTAACCTTTCCCTAAACTTATAACTTAAACTCAATTCCCTATTGCTAAAACTCACCTAAACCTAGTCTCAACTCCTTAACCTAAACTAAAGCCTAAGCTTGAAAACCCAAACTAAAACCCAATCCCGAACCTAAACTCGATTTCCTAAACCTAAACCATAACCCATTCGAAAATCCAAAAACCTATAACCTAAACCTAAACCAAAATCAAAACCTATAACCTAAAGCCGAATCCATTCTCAAATCTCAAAACCTACAACCTAAATCAAAACCAAAATCTATAACCTAAACCCGAACCCATTCTCAAATCCCAAAACCTATAACCTAAACCTAAACCTTAACCTAAATCAAAGCCAATAACCAAAACCTATAGCCTAAACCTGAACCCATTCTCAAATCCAAAAACCTATAACCTAAACCTAAACCTTAACCTAAACCAAAACCAAAACCTATAACCTAAACCCGAACCCAATCTCAAATCCCAAAACCTATAACCTAAACCTAAACCTAAACCTTAACCTAAACCTTAACCTAAACCTATAACCTATAACCTAAAACACAACCTATAACCTAAACCAAAGCCAAAACCTATAGCCTAAACCCGAACCCATTCTCAAATCCCAAAACCTATAACCTATCCCTAAACCTTAACCTATAACCTAACCTAAACCTATACTTATAACCTAAAACTATTCCCAAATCCCAAAACCTATAACCTAAACCTAACCTTTTGCCTAAACCTATAACCTAAACTCAATTCCCTAAAGCTAAACCTACACCTAATCCTAATCTCAACTCCCTAACCTAAACCTAAACGTATGCTTGAAAACCTAAACTTAAACCCAATCCCGAACCTGAACCCGATTTCCTAAACCTAAACCATAACTCATTCTCAAATCCAAAAACCTATAATCAAAACCTAAACCAAAACCAAAACCTATAACCTAAACCCAAACCCATTCTCAAATCCCAAAACCTACAACCTAAACCAAAACCAAAATCAAAACCTATAACTTATACCCAAACCCATTCTCAAATCCCAAAACATATAACCTAAACTTAAACCTTAACCTAAACCAAAACCTATAACCTAAACTAAAACCAAAACCTATTGCCTAAACCCAAACCCATTTTCAAATCCAAAAACCTATAACCTAAACCTAAACCTTAACCTAAACCAAAACCTATAACTTAAACCAAAACCAAAACCAAAACCTATAACCTAAACCCGAACCCATTCTCAAATCCCAAAACCTATAACTTAAACCTAATCCTATAACATAAACTCAAATCCCTAAACCTTCACCTAAAACCTAACCTAAACCTATACTTATAACCTAAAACTATTCCCGAGTCCCAAAACCTATAACCTAAAACAAACCTTTCCTTAAACTTATAACCTAAACTCAATTCCCTAAATCTAAACCTACACCAAATCCTAATCTGAAGTCTCTAACCTAAACCTAAACCTAAACTTGAAAACCCAAACTTAAACCCAATCCCAAACCTAAACCCGATTTCCAAAACCTAAACCATAACCCATTCTCAAATCCAAAAACCTCTAACTTAAACCTAAACCAAAACCAAAACCTAAAACCTAAACCCGACACCATTCTCAAATCCCAAAACCTACAACCTAAACCAAAACCAAAACCTATAACCTAAACCTGAACCCATTCTCAAATAACAAAATCTATAACATAAACCTAAACCTTAACCTAAACCAAAACCTATAACCAAAACCAAAACCAAAACCTATAACCTAAACCCGAATCCATTCTCAAATCCAAAAACCTATAACCTAAACCTAAACCTTAACCTAAACCAAAACCTATAACCTAAACCACAACCAAAACCTATAACCTAAACTCGAACCCATTCTCAAATCCCAAAACCTATAACCTAAACTTAAACCTAAACCTGAACCGAAACCTATAATCTATAACCTAAACCAAAACCTATAACCTAAACCAAAACTAAAACTAATAAGCTAAACCCGAACCCATTCTCAAATCCCAAAACCTATAACCTATCCCTAAACCTTAACCTATAACCTAACTTAAACCTATACTTATAACCTAAAACTATTCCCAAATCCCAAAACCTATAACCTAAACCTTACCTTTCCCTAAACCTATAACCTAAACTCAATTCCCTAAAGATAAACCTACACCTAATACTAATCTCAACTCCCTAACCTAAACCTAAACCTAAACTTGAAAACCCAAACTTAAACCCAATCCCGAACCTGAACCCGATTTCCTAAACCTAAACCATAACCCATTCTTAAATCTAAAAACCTATAACCTAAATGTAAACCAAAACCAAAACTTATAACCTAAACCCGAACCCATTCTCAAATCTCAAAACCTCTAACCAAAACCTATAACCTAAACCTGAACCCATTCTCAACTCAAAAAACCTAAAACCTAAACCTAAACCAAAACCTATAACCTAAACCAAAACTAAAACCAGAACCTATAACCTAAACCCAAACCCATTCTCAAATCCCAAAACCTATAACCTAGACCAAAATCAAAACCTATAACCTAAACCCAAACTCATTCTCAAATCCCAAAACCTATAACCTAAACATAAACCTTAACATAAACCTATAACATATAACCTGAATCAAAACCTATAACCTAAATGTAACGACTTAGAAAAATCTGTGCTTAGAGCCGAGTACCATTTTTTTTCAGAAATCATTTAGAACCAAATCCCTTAGAAATTGAATGTGTTTTAGCTAGCACTAAACCAGATTGCATATAACAATTGCACCGATAGCTTTCAATACGATCTGTAAGACCCAAAACCTATAGAATCATTGTCGCTATGTTACTTTGAAATCTAGGATCCAACTCTAAACCCAGTTGCTCCCGGGAATGCTTTGTAATTTTGTATTCGATTTAGACCACACGTTGAAAGTTTGATATCGATGAACTTAGACCATTATGACCGCTTAGTTGGACTTGACAATCACCTCGAAAACTAAGCCTAAACGATGTCCTGAGACTATTTCATTGAGTCCGGAGTAAAGAGAGTGAGAAAACTAAGATTTTAAAAAAAATTAAATATAATTTTCAGTAATCTGGATAGTTTTGATTGCGCATTATTTCTGAACGTTCTGACCGTTAGATTTTGACCCAAATTCACCCTCATATCAGGATAGGTGACCCTTACATGTCATAGTACTTACAACCCTGATCTAATTTCGATAACGGCTGAATTGAAGCTGGTCCACCACGGACGATCTGGAAACCTGATTGGACTGAAAACTTAACTTACTAAAGATCCAATCCTAGTGAGCTTAAGTCCGACCGCATTTGATAAGAGGATCTCCAGAAGTGCTCCATTGGATCAGAAAGAGCCTGATTTGGTTATAACTTAAGTATACCTTAGCCCTAAGACTGTTTCCATCGAGTTTAGGCTTATAAAAATGCCTTAAACCCTCATTTTTAAATTCCATACGAATTTCCTAAACTCTAGGTTTCCAAGAGAGAGAAAAGAGAGAGAAAGTGTGGGAGAACCTGTTAATTCTCTGTAGGATTCTTCCTAGTTCATTTACACAACGAACCTGCGTATCTGAATCGTTCTGCCGGCGATTCTGATTCCATTCTTAGATAAGTTAAGCTAACCCTAACCTATTTTGAAACCTAGAATAGTTTAAATGAAGTCCTAGCTAACCTGTTTCATGCCATAGGTAGCGTATCCGCCGTTGACAAAGACATATCGTCTGAATCACATCTAATACGCATTTTCTGGTTTAAGGTACAGACTATATATGTTTAGGTTGTGATTTCAATGCTTTCAATGATAGATAATGATTTATTCATATTACGATTACTATTACACATGCCAAATACGCTAGCCGTTTCGATTTACGTATGTGTATACTTTAAGTGATAAATAACATATTTCATAGATGTGTTAGAATACCTGTATACGTATAGAATATGCTGTTTTGATTGCCATGATTTATTATCATTGTTATATGCTCGATATGTATGCGACAACTCCTTGGAGAAAGGACTTGCCCTAATACATAATGGAATCGACATATGTCATGTATGTTACATAGTGTAATCTAAGTGTTTGTATAAATACGTAAATGAGTTAGTAGTTTGTCAAGTGTGATTGCTAAGGTTGTAAAGACACGAATCTCAATCACAATATTGGAGTGTATGATTTCCTTCATGAGTTATGTAACTTAGATTATTTATGTTAAATGTGTGTATGGTTTCCTCCATGTACTGTATTTATATTTAAGTTATACTTCATGATTGTCCATATGATTGTAGGATATGACTTATATGCCTGTTATTGAATTTTTACGTGATTGGAGTTGTACTACAGTCCAGGTAATCGGTAACCGTTCTGTAAATAGTGGTTGAGGTCTTTTTTGCCACGTAGGATGAGTTTAACGAATCTGAACCATACTTGGGATGCTCGACAGTGGTCAGGCCACACAGAGTGCTTATATATTCCATATCGTTCAAATCAACGTGCACTTGGCCTAGTTAAGCTTATCAACTAACTTGATTGACCGATGTTTGTTCACCATGTTTGGTCGCTACTGTTTGAATCTAAGACACCGGGCTTACTAGTGAAACTCCCGTTAACCTTGGTACCGTGATACCCTAAGACTCATGAGCCGAACATGGTGGTATGGGACACTGTGGTCGAGTTGTCGGCCTACGCTGGGGCAACGAGCCTCCCCGTAGTGACCAGTGAGCACCCTATTCTCGTGAGCAGATTATGATGGTATTGGACACTATATTCTTACTGTCGGCCTACATTGATTGGTGACGAGCCCTCTGTAATGACCTCGAGTATATCCTGACACTGTATAAGGGTGACGAGTCATATTTCAGTATTAAGGATATAACTAGGCCTGTATCGATTTGGTGATGGGGGAGTGGTGTAACGATTCCGTGCAACAGCCCTGACAGCCCTTGCAGCGACCTAAAAATGTAACATCGTATGAGATTTTCTAGGACTGACGATCCTATAATGGATCAATGATTGAGGATTGATATAAGGGAGGTGTCTTAGCTTTTCAATACTGTTGTATGAAAAAGACTAATAAGAACTTGAAAATCATATTCATGACATTGCACTGCATGTGCCATTGACGTTGGTGTAAGAGCACAGTGGTAGTGATTCATGCCGCAATCGTTAGATGATGTCACATGAGGGAGTTTGTGGTGAGGGCATGTATCGTTATCTCATTCATTCCTGCATTAACAAGAGTATTTAGGATATGTTTGATTGTACTGCTTTATCATTACTCCTTGATGAAATTGATAACATATTAACCTTTGCGGTATAGTACCACTGAGTTGATCACTCACTCTCACATTCCGGGATGGTGCTTAAACACTAACCAGACTCTGATTTAGTTGCAGGTGACGGCGATGCTTGCGAGGTGCAGCCAGACTTTGATAAGGACAAGGAAGCGTTCTCATTCATGCAGTTCTCAGGAGGGTTCATGTGAGCCTTGTCCTGACGAGCAGAGATTTTTGGGATATGTATATGACGACTTTGCATAGTTGATCCATGCATTTTGATAGACACAGTTATTTATATTGTCCTGGGCAGAGCATGCATATTTTGGAGATTTTTTTTTTAAATTATATATATATTTAAGTCTTCCACTTGCGTTTCCTCAATATCCCTGAATTATGTCTGCTGATCTGGCTTGATCTATGTCATGTTTTATGCACTAACACAGACAACATACATCCATCATTGTTTATGTTGTATAAGTGATGCTTTGAATTTTAGGGCGTTACACTAAACCAAAACCAAAACCTATAACCTAAACCCGAACCCATTCTCAGATCCAAAAACTTATAACCTAAACCAAAACCTATAACCTAAACCAAAATCAAAACCTATAACCTAAACCCGAACCCATTCTCAAATCCCAAACTTATAACCTATCCCTAAACCTTAACCTATAACCTAACCTAAACCTATACTTATAACCTAAAACTATTCTCAAATCCCAAAACCTAACCTTTACCTAAACCTATAACCTAAACTCAATTCCCTAAAGCTAAAGCTACACCTAATCCTAATCTCAACTCCTTAACCTAAACCTAAACCTAAATTTGAAAATCCAAACTTAAACCCAATCCCGAGCCTGAACCCGATTTCCTAAACCTAAACCATAACCCATTCTCAATTCCCTACAGCTATAACCTATAACCTAAACCTAAACCTATAACCTTTCCCTAAACCTTTAATCTAAACCTAAACTTAAAACCTAAATTTATTCTCAAATCCTTAAACCCAAACCTGCACCTAATCCTAATCTTAACTCCTTAACCTAAACCTAAACTTGAAAATCAAAACCTAAACCCAAACCCGATTTCCTAAACCTAAACTTTAACCTATAATTAAGTTCCCAACAGCTATAACCTAAACCTAAACCTATAACCTTAACCTAAAACAAAACCTATAACCTAAACCTTAACCTAAACTTAATTATAACCTATAACCTAACATTAACCTAAACCTTAACCTAAACCTATAACCTAAACCTAAACCAAAACCTATAATCATATGGTGAGACCATTTCTTTTGTGTCAATTTCATTCCTCTTTGAGTTTTTTTTTTTTTATTTTTAATCACCAAGAAAAAAAAAAGTAGTTATACATGATACACTTCTTTCACTTTGTCTTTCTTTTCCCTAATGGGCATTCTAACTTATGTATGACATGACTGTTAGTAGGATGATAGAATATATGAAGCTATTCAAATTTCAGGGTGAAGTCGAGCACATTTCTCTAATGAAGCTAAAGATTTGTATTTTCAACATTATTATAATTGTAATTGTAATTGATTGAATGAATTGGATTGTAATTGATTAAATGAAGGATTGTAATTTGATTATAATTGTATGAATGAATGATTGTACATGTGGTAATTGAATGAACAAATGATTATATATAATTTTTTAATGTACAAAATAACTACGGATATTGACCGTAGCCATTAATTTGACAGGTGTAGCCTTTTCAATTTAGACATATTGCTATGGACTTTTAGCAACAAATAATTATCCGTAGCCATTAATCTGACAGGTGTAGCCTTTTCAATTTAAGAATATTGCTACGGACTTTTAGCTACAAATAATATCCATAACCATTAATCTGACAGGTGTAACCTTTTCAAATTAGGCATATTGCTATCGACTTTTAGCTACAAATAATATCTGTAGCTGTTTGAAGTTTTCGCTACAGATATAATTGCTATGGATTATATCTGTAGCTATTATACCCTATAGCTACGGATTAAATCTGTAGCCACAGGTTTAAAACCTATTGCTATGACACTTATAGTAATGATTAAGCTACGGACCAAAACCGTAGCCATAGACCTATGGTTACGGTTTTGGTCCGTAGCCTTTGGTCGATTTTTTAGTAGTGGACATAGTGCATTATTTTATTGTCTTGATCTCGTTTACCTTTTCTTATCCAGCTAATCGAGTAAGCGGAAGGATTCTTTATCATGGGTAGATGCAACTTGTTGTCCATCACCTTCAAGACGATGTTCTCACTATTGCCACTATTTACGATTACATCAGAGACCTTATTGTTGATGCTACATTGTGTACAGAATATATTATGTCGTTGTTGTGCACCTCCTTCCTTAGACTATACAATAACCGCCTCACGAGCAAGGATTCGACATTTTCTTGTTCAACCATTCTTCGTCACGAGCTCCTTTAACGACTCATTCATCCTCATCAAATCCAATGCCTTCTTCCTTTACCTCACCTGTAACGCCCCCTTCGTTAATGGATAAGTGGGTTGCAGGATGTTGAGGGCAAGTATTCGATAAGTGGCCAGGTTGTCCATAACAGTAACAATGGTCTAACCTTGGTCGACCATAATTATTTAGAACCTACTTAGGCGTGCTATCATGGGTGGTGCACATTGAGGCCTTAATGGATTGCTCCCCATGTCACAATTTGCATTTGTAGGAGGTTGATGAGGCCTTCCTATTGGTTCCTTTCCTTTGGCATGCACTGAATCCTACATGGGACCATTCATGGGGGCCTGCGTCGAAGGATAAGGATGAGTAGGGACTCTTACAAGCTATGTTTCCACCCTACCCACCATCTTAACCACTTGATCCACGATCCCGACCGAGTACATCTAAACTTGGTCCTGAATTATCAATCGTAATCTGTCTATGAGCAGCATTACGTACCTTCTATGATTCAATCTCCAACAAATCATTCTGCATTGTTAACTGGTAGAATTCTTCTATGTAACCTGTGATGTTCTGATTCCCCTATCGATAATTTTGGTATTGTTGGAATAACACCTACTCGTAATCATAGGGGAGGAAATGTGATCAAAGAAGGCATCTCATTCACAATCATGATCGGATAGACACCTTCTTCTATCGGGCAGATGGGCACCTTGTTCTATTGGACACATAAGAGATGTAATTACTTCCACCATGTTTAGGCATTAGATTTCAATTTGAATGTAACCAAATTTACTTTCTTTTCTTCTGGTATATCCATGTAATCAAAATATTGCTCTATTTCAGATAACAAATTGAGAAAGTTTTCTACAGACAATAAGCTATTAAAATTGAAAAGTTTGGCCTTACCACAATAGTCTCCTTTAGCGCGATCTAGTCAGTCATCTCCATTAATCGGCTGTTAGACAATGATGTCACCGACGTCCTTATGACTAGAGCTCTACTCATCTAGGATAGCCCTGCGATTTGCCTCCGGAAGAGCTATATGAAAAACATAATTGCATTATATAATGATCACGAGTAGGTGAGCGTCGCCTTGGGCTCAGGGTCAAATTAGTGCATTCGCAATATGATTAAGGGTTGTTTGCATCCCTTGCATAGTCAACTGACTCTTCCAGCGGAAGTCTTTCATTATTTCTGATACATAACGAATTCCCTGGATTATCATCCACAATATTTTAGTCCATTCTATCGTTAGTTGTCATCTGCCCAAGGGGAGTCTCTACTTGGTACAAGGAGAGACACGATGAGGTTGTTCATCGTCTTCCTCACGGGATAACTACTCTGAATCCATGGAGCTCTGTGGACTCCTCACGGAGCTTCCTCGAATCCACGGGGAATAAATGGAAGAATAATTCCTAATAAATTCAAAATAACTTGATTGATAATAAAAAATAAAAAAATAAATGAAATTACAACTCTTTAAATAAGGAACTCAAACCTAGGATGGAGTTTCAGACTTACACTCCAACTCAAACACCCAAAAAATGTGACTTATTATCTATTCCTATTAAGCTTTGAAGTTTTTAGCCAAGAATAATAGTAGGTGTCTAGTTTATCCCAACCATATTATTCTAACTTTTTTATGCCCTTTCTATGTTAGGCATGACTTGTACGGCTCAAAGGATCAAAAGTTATACTTGAACTAAAACTTTTGTGGTCCATATTTCCATAAAAGTGTCCGTGACCTGCTCTACGTCGTGAAGGGACTTGACTTGATGACATTGTCATCATTGTGCTTCCTTGCACAACCTGTGGTTGGCGTCACATACCCGTTGTTCCATCTGGTAATGTCCACCCGAGTCGTGGATCTGATCCCTTTTTTTTTTCGGCTAAGCATTGAGTGTCACACCTCATGGACGGAGTGGATTTCACATATGTAACACGGTGGCCCAGAAGAGCACATTCCATGTAGGGGCAGAGATTGGATCATTTGAATTATCAACGAGACGTCAAGCGTCAAGACCACAACTGTTTCACGCATGTAACTTGCGGACTCCAGCTGCTTCACGCATGTGACTTGTGGAATCACGAGAGCGTGCCTTTCGCTCACATGGAGGAAACCACTTTATGTCTATGAGATCCGCACCGTCCATAAGGTACGCCACTGTGACTTGTGGAATGTGACTTGTGGAATCACGAGAGCGTGCCTTTCGCTCACATGGAGGAAACCACTTTATGTCTATGAGATCCGCACCGTCCATAAGGTACGCCACTGTGTGTTTCAGTCGTGGCCCAAGAATCAGGTCAATTTAAGACTCAAGTGGGCTACACCATAGGTACTAGTTGAGATTGAGATGTTAACCATTAAAATGGTCCAAATCGTGTTTGAGTGGTGTATATATGCCATCCAAGCTACTCATATGATGCCTACCCAGTAGATCAGCACACTGAAAATAGGAGATTCCAACACTCGTATGAGACACCACATGAATTTAGAGATTTAGGCATAGTTGTACACTGTTCTTCATGCTGTGACCTACCTAAGTCGTAGATTAAACTGAGTTTTAGGATCAATGGTGTTATGCTCACAGAAAGCGGAAGTCATGACCTCCTTACGACTACGCCTAGTTAGGCTAACAGTACTTTACCAAGTCGGACATCCACTCCATCCATAAGGTTTACTCAAAGCTTGACCACATGGCCAAAAACAAACCCGATCAATAACTTGCATGGGCCACACCATAGAGAAATGCTATCGGATGCCAACCATAGGTATGCGTGGGGGGCTATTTTGGTGCATAAATTTCATCAAGACCATTCATTAGGCATGGGCATCATGATAGAAAAAAGAAAAAAGAAAGAAAAAAGAAAAAAAGACCATCATCTAAAACTCAAATTGGCCAAACCGTATGAACTTTCCCGTTTTCCGCCTTTCAACTGAAGGGAATTCAGCTGGAGTTAAACAAGGTTTAATTTAAATGGGTATTTTAGTCATGTATATGATTTTCTTTTGCTGAGTTTTAACCAATTGTATAAAAGAAAGTATTGTAAAATTCTTAGGTATCACTGTAATTAGATATTAATAGGTGATAACTATAATTATATCATAAATATAGTGGTTTGCTGTAATTTTTTATTTTTTAACCACCTCAATGGAGAATTATATCCTGTGTATGTGGGAGCCACGGTTCAGTGATATGTAATCCCAATCTGTGGCCCCCACGATCGTGGTTTCCAGCCCAAGCCCTCAACTGGCAAACTGCATATAGATTAAAAACAAAAAACAAAAAGGCTGTGCAACTGTTCATGCACATTCAATCCCAACAATGCCAAACTTAGACCTTTCAACCCAAAAACTTTCATGGTTATGGTCCATCCACTATCAGGACAATCATACAAATGGTCTTGATTGCTGAACCATGGGCCATGCCTACTGAAACGGAAAACATAAGGATCCTATGCATATCACTCACCAGATAATGCAATTTTCCAATATTATATTACCGTAACCTACAGTTGTCCCAGTCTAAAATCCCTAGTTTGTGCAAGTGGCCCAATATTTCCTGATCTACACTGTCAATCTGAGGTGTCCACAATGGATCGGTCATGGTCGACCTGCAAGTAGATGGTGAAAATTAGAATGTCCAAATATTCAGATTCAACACAAGAAGTTTAATGCTACGATCTGTTAATCGCATCCATGGTGGGGCTCCTCATATCACCAATCTGAGGTCTGAATAGTGTTTCATTTTTACAAACAGAGACCATGAGGATATTATGCATATGAACACATGGAGGACCGTGCTCCCATATAAAATAAAAAATAAAGCCTGAATTGGGTGTAGGGCCCACATGTACCGTGTCATTGATCTGGAACATTCATCAGGTAGAATACACTGTGACCATGCTCCGGGCCCAAAATTATTATTTATTCACTCATTATGAGGCAGGTCATACTCCATAGATGCTTGGCAAAAAAAGTCCAATGGTCCAAATTAAATTAACGTCTGCTTACTTAGATCAGTGTACTAACCTCAATGAACAGTAAAACCATCACATATGAGCCATTCAACGGTGGGAACCAGGCCCTGTATGTTGACTGTGTTAGCCGCCCACATTCTATTAATCCCTCTAATCAATTTCAAACCTTTAGAAACACATCAAAACAGTGATTTCAAACCACTAGAAACACACATCACAATAGTAAGGAATCTCACTAGTATTATTTATAGGTAACGAGCAACCCCGCCAGCTTACAATCCAAATAAAGTTTAATAAACTTCAATAGTTCTTCAAACTGGAATAGGATAGCTGTATGAGAAGCCACTCGCAGCGCCTCTTATTTCTCTGTCTATGAGAGTAATACGTCAGTTTAGTGGGGATGATCATACGGTAGAGGCTTTAGTACGGTGGCTTATGGTAGGGGCTTGGTGGCTTCTTTACTGGAGTCGGGGGTGGCTTTGGCTTTTCCATTGGAGGAGACTTGTATACTGGGATGGGGGGTGGCTTTGGCTTTTCGACGGGAGGGGGCTTGTAAACTGGAGTGGGTGGTGGCTTTGGCTTTTCAACTGGAGGGGGCTTGCATCTTGGAGTGGGTCGTGGCTTTGGCTTTTTAACTGGAGGGGGCTTGCATATTGGAGTGGGTGGTGGCTTTGGCTTTTCAACTGGAGGGGGCTCGTATATTGGAGTAGGTGGTGGCTTTGGCTTTTCAACTGGAGGGGGCTTGTAAACTGGAGTGGGTGGTGGCTCTGGCTTTTCAACTGGAGGGGGCTTGTAAACTGGAGTGGGTGGTGGCTCTGGCTTTTCAACTGGAGGGGGCTTGTAAACTGGAGTTGGCGGTGGCTTTGGCTTTTCTACTGGAGGTGGCTTGCAAATGGGGGTGGGCGGTAGCTTTGGCTTTTCAATTGGGGGTGGTTTTTCGAATGGTGGAGGCTTATAGATGGGTGTTGGTGGTGGCTTCTTCTTCTCAGGTGGTTCAGACTCATAGCCAGCATGAGAGGGAGCGACTAGAGCCCCCACTCCGAGGAGCAATACTAGCAAGTGTGGGAGGAGGGACATCCTGGCCTTGGTTGATGGTAGAACATCTCGGAAGAGCTGCATTTTATAGGAGCTTGCGGCAAATGGTAGATAGACATGTGTTAAGTGTTAGGTGCCATTGCAGTGGGTCATTCGGTTCAAGGGATAAGATACGATTTGATAGAGCAATACGTGGACGTTCTGAAGGGAAAGTCTCCACTCTTGAGCTTTTTTTTCCTCTCAACTTTCAAACCATTTACTGATCGCGGGCCCATAAACTTGAAAGTTGGGAAATGCCGCGGAGCAATGCTAATGTCAAAGAAAGAAGCCATGCAGTCTGCCGACTCTTATGATTTTACGTTGTCTTTTTATCAAGAATGCTTTCAGTATAGAAACGTTCCTTATATATATATATATATATATATAGAGAGAGAGAGAGAGAGAGAGAGAGAGCTCAGTACTAGAGGGGGGGGGGGGGGGGGGGGGGGGGGGGGTTGAATACGACTATGTCAAATAAAAAAATAAAAGCGGAGTATAAATGCAGATAGCTAAACTAAATAATAACCACAATTGCAATAGTATTGAGAGGTTGATACAAATGTCGTTCAAAGGACAACCTTACACCAAAAACCAAAGTTTATGATAGGCCAACTTAATTTCTTGAACTCAGTAATAATTAAAAACTCAAACTAATATAAGAAGTAATTAAAACAAATTTAGCTATTACAATATTTACCATAAGTACATAAAATAAATACAAGCATTTACTACACATAAATCACATACATACATCATCATCATCATTCACTAAACTCCAAGAATTATAGTGTTTCGGTGTATACACTAAGTGTTCTAAAATAACCACACCTACTCCACTCTCAATGACCACAACACAAGTGATATTGGCTTTCATAATAAAAGAAGGTTTTCTAAGGTTTACCTTAAAATCTTTACAATTGTGTTTTCAATGAGCTATCACAATTAAAAACCCCAAGCTAAGATTTTCTGGCTATCTTAGTCAAAACCACAATAGAGATTTTTTGACAATCTAAAAAACTAAAAGCTGTAATTCAAAATACTTATCTGTAAATTCTGTTTTGATGTAGCCTGGAAGAACTGCTTCTTTTTTTAAGATGAAGATGTCCAATGTTCAAACAAACAAATGAAAGGGTTCTAGGCCTAAATGAATTTTAAATTAATCCAACCTTGGGCTACTTTGATTTAATTTCTTAGATCTCAAAAGGGGTAGATCAAAATTTTCTTTTATCAAATAAGATTGAAGTAGTAAGAGATCAAGAAATTAGAAATAAAAAAGACATAAAAAATCTTAAATTACCATACAATAGCTTGACAATCACAAAAATTGAGAAACATCGTGTATTTATAGGCTTGAATTGGCTTGGAATGAATGAAAAAAGCTAAGAAACATCCTCTATTTTAGGCTGAAAAATGGTTCCTTCGACTAGTTTAAGGTCAGCCTTGACTGATCATATCAGCAACCAAATTTTAAAAAATTTGGTGCGATTGGATAAAACTAACCCTTGACTGGTTGAGTGGGGCTCAAAATGATTGTTGGAGTTCGAGTCTTGCCCATCTCGACTGGTCGAGCCAGTCTCCACAGCCGGTCGAGTAAGGTGCTCGATTGGTCGAGGACCTACCAGAAAATTCTGAAATTTTGAATTTAAATCTAAAACTAGTCGAGAAAAACCTAGGACTGGTCCCTGGACTAGTCAAACATTGACTAAAACTAGTCAAAGCAAAGCTTATAATAAGTACAATGATCCATATTAAATATAAATGACTTAAACCTAAGGTCTTTTTAGGGTAATTTTTACCTAAAACATTGAACATTGAACTTATAGTTTTAGTAGATCCAGTAGATCTTCTTCTTAAAGTATTTGAAGCTTGAACTTGCATGCTTAAAACTTAATCATTTTCTTGATTATGAAGTGTACTTGAACTTCATCTTGCATTTGAAGTAGCACTTGAACTTGGTCTAGAACTTGAACATATAATTGAACTTGGTCTTGAACTTGAAGTCGATGTAGCATTTGAACTTGATGTTGGACATGAAGTTGATGTAAACAGAACAGTCTTCATGGCATATAACACATCTTCGTATAAAGGTGAACATTCTATCACTCGAAGGTCACTTGAAGGTGAACTTTCCATCATGAACAAGTTCATCATTCCAAAGCTGTTTGTCATTATAAAATTTGACAATACAGGGTGCTTGATATACAACATAGCACTTACAGGTCACCACCCAATCCATTAAATGATGTTGCTCATATAATTCGCCAGGACAGTGGGAGAACATCTCAACAGGCTCCTAATTTACGTTGGAGCGAAAGAAGATTAATTCCCTGAAGATACTTCGATATTGATGGGCGGACATTCTCTTGTATTGTGGTTAATGTTAATGAACCTAATTTTTATTATGATGCATTATTATCTTCAAACTCAGCTAATTGGGTGACTGGTATGGACAAAGAGATTGCTTCCATGGAGAAGAATAAAGTCTGAAAGGCAGATAGTGGGTAGTAAATATTAATAGAAAGATAGATAGTACAGAGGACAAGTACAAAGTATGATTAATTACTAAAGGTTTCACACAGAAAGAAGGCATTGATTATGAGAAGACTTTTTCACGTGTTGCAAAGTTTTCCTAAATCTGCAAGATCTTGTCCATTATTGCAAGTTAAAAATTAGAGTTATATCAGATGGATGTAAAGCCACATTCTTAAAGGGTGACTTAGATGAAGATATATACCTACAACAGCTCATGAGTTATGTGGAAAAAAAGTATCCAAAGAAAGTCTGCAAGCTGTTGAAATATATCTATGGGCTGAAGCAATCATCAAGACAGTGGTACATAAGGTTCCACTTAGCCGTCACTACTTTTAGATTCACAATGAGTGAAAAAGATCATTGCGTATACATAAAATAGCCTGAAAGATCTTTTTCTGATACTATCTCTATATGTAGACGATATCTTGGTGGCTAGTAATGACATGCAATTGTTGATATTGACTAAAGATTGTCTTTCTTCGAACTTTGAGATAAAAGATCTCAGTGAAGCCAACTTTATTCTTGGTGTAAAAATTATCAGGGATCGCCTTAAGAAATTTTTAGGCTTGTCTCAAGCCACCTATAGACAAAAAATCTTAGAGCAGTTCAGGATGAAAACTTCAAAAGCTATTGAAATGCCTATGAATAAAGCCACCAAGTTAGACAGAAAATCGTGTCTCCAGACTGAAGCTAAGAAATTGGTGATATCCTTAGTATCTTATACAAGTTCGGTAGGGAGCTTAATGTATATTATGTTTTGCACTAGACCAGATATTAGCTATACAGTTGGCACAGTCAGCCGTTATTAAATAACTTGGGACAATCTCATTGGCAAGCCATCAAACGTATATTCCGCTATCTCAGAGGAACGAAAGACCTAATGTTATGTTATGAAGACATGAAACTCGAGCTTAAAAGATATTTTAATGCTACTTGGGGTAATGACGCCGATGAGGGAAAGTCTACTTTAGGATATGTCTTCTTACTCGGAGGGGGAACTATTTCATGGTTGAATAAGAAATAGATATCCACAGCTCTTTCATCTATGAAGGTCGAATATAATGCATGTTGTGCTACAGTTTAGGAGTGTGTTTGGGTTCATAGATTTTTACTAGGTCTAGGTGTTGTATCGAGCGTTCGTCAACCTATTTCGCGGAAGATAGACAATACTTCTATCATTGACTTGGCAAAGGAACCTAAACACCACCAGAAATCCAAGCACATTGAGATCGAGTATCATTATGTTCGTGATCAATTGACAGATAAGAAGGTCACTCTCAACTACATTTCTACTAAGGAAATGATGGCTGATCCCATGACGAAACCTATAGCCAGAGATCTATTTCAAGTTTATGTTAGATAGATAAAATTGTGGCAAGCTTGAGTGATATGCTTGTATTTAGTACCTTTAATCTTTCATCAATGAATAACACATTCCATTTATTCTGTATTGAGTACTTATATTAACTAGGTAAGTAGATCATTAACATTTACCATGAGATCAAGTAAGATTTCTATTTTTTTGTTGGTAGGCCGGTTAACCACTCGCTTGGGTTGACCAACCTTAAATGTACAAGAAGGTACATTTGGGGCGATGTTCATACACCGAGGTATGGACATCTCTTTATTGTGAATAATAAAGGATAAGGGTATGAGTGAGTCACATCCGCCTAAAATCTTAAAATATTGAAGATGAGACTGATTAAGTCGAATAACATAATCACACCATTCCTTTTCATGTGATCAATGTTATGGCCTGAATTAATAGTCAAGTTGTAAGGTTATGAGATGAGTCATACCTCATGTAGAATAACCTGCATGTTGTAGACTCGACATATACCTAGTATTGTGTACTTTATGAAGTGGATTGTATCCACATGCTGGAACCTTTTACCTATAGATTACTTTGATTCAATCTAATCATTGTAATGTATGAGTAGTTAGTCTCGTAGGTGACTCTTTGTGTCCTTAGTTACTCTCCTCTTGTGTATAGGAGGATGAGATTGAGTGTTTCTACTTTAGTGTACTATGATGAAAGGTCTTTGATTGGCCAAACTCAGTTACACTAGGAAAGTAGCTTGATTGATTCCAAATTACACATTTACCTGGGGAAGATCCCGTGAAAGCTACACCGAGTTTTTAAAACTATAAATACGCACTTGAAGACTTATCCACTAGAAGTATCGAGTTGTTTTTAGTACACTTTTACAAACTATATTCTTTCCTAAAAGTATGTGTGTGTGTGTGTGTGTGTGTGTGTGTGTGTGTGTGTGTGTGTGTGTGTGTGTGTGTGTGTGTGTATATAAGTATTGATTTAAATTGATTTTAGTCAAAGTTTGAGAAAAATAGAGTTTTTAGAATAAATCGATAAGTTTAATAAGTGTGTATGTTGGTCAAGTACTTCAGATCAGGAGTTAACTCCATCTAGTGTGGTCATGCGGACTAGGAAAGACATTGCGAAGCTTGGGTTACTGAGTACTAATTAGGTGGTCACTTAGTATTTAAACACCTATGAGAAGATTATGGTGATTTAGCTAGTCTCACGCCTCTGATTCTTTTGATCGTGATGCTTTGGTTTTTTATTGTTATTAAGTGAGTTAAATGGAAAAATTCTTTGTGCCTATCCCACAGTGTGATTGAGTGGGATATGTTGGACATAGGCTAGGCTAGCAATAGAATGTAAGATTAAACACTCCTAAAATATTTCTATACAATAAATGTTAATGACATTGTTTTATTTGTTAGTTATTATCGCTAGTTATGAGACATTTTTATTATTATTATCATCATCATCATCATCATCATCATCATCATCATCATCTCCAAGCACATCCAAAATTGTGGCACAACTTTATCTAAAACCATAACCTTGAATTCTCCTTTGGATTGTGTGTTTATGTTTATTTTAGGATTTAATATATTCTAGATGGGTTTTGAGTCTGTGTATATGACTCTAACCCTGAATTCTCATGTGTTGGTGATAGGTATTTGATTCTAATACAAGAATATTTTAAAAGAGCATCTGCTCAAGGTGTTGTGAGGGAAAGATGAGTAATTAGTGGCCACCTGTCCCTTGTCAGTCAGCTGCACTTTAGGACTTCTTTTAGTATGGTGGGCCACTGGTAGATCTGTTTTTTATTTTGTCTTTGTTGGGTACCCTGCGAGCATTTCTCTGCAGGTGGGAATTTGATTTAAAAGTTGTTCACAATTGCCATTCTATGTGGTATCCCACTACGAAGCATTTTGGAAATGACAACAAGTCTCTTCTGTGTACTTAGATATGGTTGACCAGTCTCTGAATCTATCATACTCAGAAGTCTGTGTGTGTGTGAGACATGCAATAAATTATAGTTCAGAGATGAATGCAACAAAAACTGGAATATGCATTGAAAGAAAGAGAGTTAACTATGATAAACCTATACAACAAATGGATGAAATAGGTAGGTTTCTAGCTACGTTTTGTTAATAAAGAAAGATTTTTTGCATTTGTGTGTTTTTGTGGATCATGACATGTAACAAACCACTCGTTAAATTCCTACAAATCCATGTACTAAAAAATAGTACAGGGAAGATTTTCTGTTTCTTTGCTTTACCTCTCTCTCTCTCTCTCTCTCTCTCTCTCTCTCTCTCTCTCTCTTCATTTTTCTATTTTCAATGGCAAGAGCTGCAAATGCACAAGATACTTAGAATGGTAATGTATATCTTCCTTTTCTCTCTCTTCCTATGTGAGCCTATACATGTAGAGCCACCTACCAAGGTATAATATACAAAGAAGAAATGCATTTGTGTCTTCGGGATCTTTTAAAAGCTTTGAAAAAATGGGCTGGGAGATTTGCCTTCTCAAAGTTAGTTCGTAGACTAGGAGTTTGCAGTTTCAACATTTTGCTGTTCCTTAGGGCATTTTGATGCATCTCTATTATCTATTCCTTTGCTTAGGAAACCTGAAATCAAACATTTAATGTCAAGTTTCCTAATTTTATGGACCATGGATGGATTGATTTTTTGCCTTAAATATGATATAGTGGCAAAGTAGACATTTTTCCCATATCAGTTTCTTTATGACTTTTGGGTTCCGTGTAATGAAAAGTATGACCTCTTTTCTATAATCTAACATGTTGATGGTTTCTTGCACTGTTGCTACATCTTTTTTGGTAGTTGAGTTTATTTATCACTAATGGGATAAACATTTGTACATTGCTGATAAGAGAAACTTTATTAATGTGACTTTTTTCTCTAATGGATTTTTGTTATATTTTCTTGCATGTAGGATATTATTCAGGTGATGTCCCATGATGCACACCTAATGGGTGTGCTTGTCAATGAGATGAGTCCCCTTTCTGTGTTCCATCCAGATGTCAATCCTGCCCTATGTTGAGGGTTAAATAGTGCATATTAGACCCCATTTATTACTTAGATTTATGAGCATAATACCATTTAACGCCCGGTTTTAATCGTGTTTTGTTGCAGGGTGTGATTAGGAGAGTTGACTGAAAAAGGATGCCAAAAGCTTAGATTTAACGTTCTGATAATCACCAGGGCAAAGGCGGACTCCAGGGACTAAAATTGACAACTATGCACGCCAGGGACCCGAGAAATTTCAGCCGTTCACTTGCAAATGGCCTGAAATTGGTGTAGAATGCAAGATCACATGGTTCCCGCTATCCGATTGACTCAAAAATTTATATACGAGATGAGGGCCATAAATTAACCGTACATATAAAATTTCAGCCATTGAAGATCTCGGGAAGTGCCCCAACTGATAGATCAGCCCATAAACCGTTGATTCTGGGCCCACCTGATATCTGGAATTGTCTCAAATCTAGTCTCAACGCTTTAAATAGGGAGATAAAATGAATGGATGGATTGGATTTCTCAGAAACATCATAGTGGACCCCACCTTGTGTAGCATGTGCACGTGTACAAGTGCACTAGCCGTGCACTGTACGTCCACCATGGTCAAACCGACCTTTGACCGTTCCATCTCAATTTCCTTTTTAGAGCCGAAACTCTCTGTTACGTAGCACGTTCGCTGGCCCTTTTTGTGGTCGATAGTGGACCCCACACATGCCCCGTACGGATAATCCACACCATCCATCTTATAGAGGGCTTCGAGAGCTACAAAACCATGCTAACCTTTTGCATCCATGCGTACACACGTGTGCGATACAGGGGCTACAAAAGGGCTGCCCTGTAGCGTTCAAATCTGATCTTTTAGTTATTTCTTCTCTGAGACATGCCAATGGACATTCAAAACTACCCATTCTTGACTAAAATTTCATCCTGAATCCAATGGACGGGGTGGATTTTTCAGAAAATGCTTCTGTGGGGCCCACTGATCACAACAGCGAAATGATGCGAAAGGTTTCACACATCCGCAAAAACTGACTTTTCTAGGCAGTTTTGGCCCACCATCTTTGATCATATGGCAGATCTGAACCGTCTATCATGTAGAGGACCCAATAAAATCTTAAGGGACGGTGTTTCTTTAGAATTTGAGCGAGAAAAGTAGCGTGTTTCGAGGCACTGAACTTGGCTGCAAAAAAGCTTTCAATGAGCATACATAGCTTTTCAAATCCGATTCAAATCCGATTTTTACCACTCCAGCAGCTATATAAGGAGGTTTTGGATGTGGGGAGCATTCATTCAGACCCGGGAAGGAAGATCCAGATCTTGGCTGGGTTGGAACGTCAGGAGAAAGAGAGAGAGAGAAGAGCTTTATTTTTTTTTTCCTTTTCTTTTCCTTTTCTTTTTCTCTTTATTTATTTGGATCTAGCCCACATCATGTCTGGCTAAACCTCTTAGCTAGGGCTAAGAAGTGAAGCTTGCGGTGAGATGGGAGATTTTATTTTATGTTTTTAATTTAATTTTAATTCTTGAATTGACGTTGATTTTAGTTGATTATTAATGGCATGTTTTGTTTAGTCTTTAATGGTCTGTTGTGACTAAAATTACAATGGGTCTGCAATGGCTTGGAGCATGTCCTTTTTCCCTTTATGTTTATGACGTCAGGAAGCCCCGTTGTTCACCATAGTCTCCTGGGCATAGTCGGATGACGGTTACCCTTCCTAACTTGCATACACGTGATTGGGTGGTAATTAGTTTAATTCTGTTGTTTTCCATAATCTTTGGGCATGGTTTGGCGATGGAATCCATTCTAATTCATACACCTTTCATCTCTTTGAAAACTAGATCAACGGCAGTTTAGTAATTTTCATGATTTTTGATGCAAGCATAAGTTCTCCCTGATCTCTACAAGTGGATCCTCTGAATCCCTAGTTTCCCTTTCTCTGATTTCTATAAATTTTAGATTAATATTTTCACCATTATTCCTCAAATTACATTCAATTTAGATTTCATCTTACCTTAGTTCTAGTTCTAGTTAGTTTTAGATAACGTACAAGTTTCAGTCCCTTGGGATTCGACCTCGGTCTTACCGAGTTATTACTACATCACAACCCTGCACTTGGGGAGTGAACAAGTTTTTGGCGCCGTTTCCGGGGACTGTTGGATAGGTTTTTCTAAAATTAATTAGTTTTAGGATTAGTTTAGGATTAGATTTTCTTTTTAGAAATTTTTAATTCTAGGTTTAGAAGCTTAGTTATTTTCCTTATTAGAAAATTTTCAACTTTAGAAACTTATTATTCTTCCTTCTATCTGATTTTTAGAACTAACTCAATTTTTCTATTTTGTAGGAAGCTTCTAATTTAGTAAGCTCTTTCTAATTCTTCTTTCTTTGGAATTTCTTCTTTTCTCTAGAAATTAGTTTACTTTTACTTAGGACTTTCTATTCTTAGAAACTAACTTATTTTGTTTTGTTTTGCAGATTCTTAACCTAGGCCTCCAAATTTGGTAACTTCTTTCCATCTTTCCATTTTATTTTCTAGATTTTTACTTCTTCTTTTCTCTTAGGTTTAAGTTAGAATTTGAGGGCTGAGTGTGTTTTATGCCCTAGTGGGCACGCGACAACACTCGACGTCTCGTGACTGAAGGAGGATTAGTTGAGGGGTTGACTATCCATCGCAGGACTAGACACCACTTGAACTCTCCTGAGTTAGAGGACGTTATGGCTGAAAATCAACCTCAAGCACTACCCCAACCTAGGGTTGAGGAAGTACATGATGAGAATGAGGTGCACCACGCACCCCCGCTTCGTACTTTACGAGATTATTTACAACCGGCGGGGGTGAGTACGCCCTCATGCGTGATTTTTCCTGAGAATACAGGACATATGGACATCAAGCCAGGGATTATCCAACTCCTTACTAAGTTCCATGGGCTTGATCTGAAGAACCATACTTGCATCTGAAAGAATTCGATGAAATCATAGACACCTTATATTTCCCTAATGTATCGGAAGATACAATTAGGCTGAAACTCTTCCCATTTTCCTTGAAAGAAAAAGCCAAGACGTGGTTACATTCACTGCGTCCTAGATCCATTGGCACATGGAATGATATGCAGAGGGAATTTATAAAGAAATTTTTCCCACATCATAAGACAATTACCCTCAGGAGAGCAATCATGAACTTTGCCCAAAAGGAAGATGAAACATTCTTTCAATGTTGGGAAAGGTTCAAGGATCTGGTTAATGCATGCCCACAACATGGCTTTGAAATATGGCGCATTACAAATTTTTTCTATGATGGGCTAACATCTTCCATGCGCCAAATGGTCGAGATAATGTGTAACGGAGAATTCATCAATAAAAATGTCGACGAGGTATGGGATTACCTCGATAGTCTCGCTGAAAAAACACAATCATGGGACTATTACCCAAGGACGAACACTACGTCTAGGCCGACTCATTTAAGGAAAAAAGGAGGAATATATCTCCTGAAAGAGGATAATGATCTTAACGCTAAGGTGGCCAATCTCACTAGAAAATTTGAGGCCATGGAAGGAAGGAAGGAAAAGGTTAATGAAAGTGTTTGCAGCATCTGTGATTGCAACATTCATACTACTGAAAATTGTCCTTCAATACCTGCCTTTTGAGAAGTATTGAATGAACAATCTAATACCTTAAATAACTATCAAAGACCTTTCAATGGACCACCCTCTAATACGTACAATCCTGGTTGAAAAAATCATCCGAATTTTAGTTGGAGGAACAGACAAACTGCTACCCCTCAAGGTTTCTTCATTCAACATCCGAATCAGGGGAGACCTCAACAAGAACCAGCTCAAAATTCTGTACAAGAGCTGACGCAGATAATGCGGGATTTCATACAAAAGATAGATTCACATATGACGGCTCTAGAAAAGGGGATGCTTCTTGCACAACCAATCCCCAATCCTAAACCGCAATACGAGACAGGTAGTCCCAGCTCTTCAAATCAAATGAGGCACGCTAAATCCATCACCACTCTTAGGAGTGGGAAGGTTATTGATAAAACCCTTCCGGTTAGGCCCGAAAAGCCTCAAGAACCAGAAGAGGACAACAATGATGGATCTGGTGACGCTCCACAAAAATTTGAACCGGAACCTCTAGAGAAGCCAGTTGCTCCGTTTCCCCAACGGTTGGTTGAACCAAAACGTCTATCTAACTCTCAGGATATCCTAGAGGTGTTGAAACACGTGAAAGTCAATATTCCTCTACTTGATGTTGTAAAACAAATACCTTTATATGCTAAATTTCTAAAAGACTTATGCACGACCAAACGACGAAAAAGTGTTCAAAAGAAAATTTCCTTAACTGAGAAGGTGAGTGTCATCCTGAAACAAGACGTGCCGCAAAAATTCAAAGATCCCTGTTGTCCAACCATATCATGTGTAATCGGGTACTATCGAATTGATCACGCATTTCTTGACTTAGGAGCAAGCGTCAATCTGATTCCCTATTCGGTATACCAACAGTTAGGCTTAGGTGAATTAAAACCCACTCGAACCACACTACAACTTGCTGATCATTCTGTTCGTGTACCAAGAGGGATCGTAGAGGATGTGTTGGTCCAGGTTGATAGATTCTACTACCTTGTTGATTTTATCATCTTGGACACCGAACCCATCAACGACACGAGCACTCAGATTCCCGTCATCCTTGGTCACCCATTCTTGTCCACTTCAAATGCAATTATCAATTGCAGGAATGGTGTTATGACTATGTCTTTTGGAAATTTGACATTGGAATCGAATATCTTTTTCAATAACGGCAGCAACTCAGAGGATGATGACGATTTCCACGATGTTAACATGATTGATTCTTTTGTGGAAGATAGAACACGTCTCACTTTATCCTCTGATCCTCTAGAGACGTGCATGGCCCACTCCCATGATCTTGATAATGATATAATTAGGGAGACGTGTGCCATGCTTAATACTGCATCGGTACTTGAAGTTAACCGGTGGAGGCCACAAATTGAAGAGTTGTCCCAAACTGATGTGGTGCCTCTACCGTCTAACCTCAAGCCACCGAAGCTTGACCTAAAACCTTTGCCCTCTGATTTAAAATATGTCTATTTAGGTCAAGATGAGACATATCCGGTGGTGATCTCTGCCCACCTAGAGAAAGAACAAGAGAGTATGCTCATATCTACTCTCATTGAGCATAAGGGAGCTCTTGGATGGACGATAGCAGACCTTAAGGGAATTAACCCATCGATTTGTACTCACCGCATATATCTTGAGAAAAATGCAAAGGCTGTTTGGCAATCACAACGTAGACTAAATCCAAACATAAAGGAAGTGGTTAAGGCCGAGGTTCTCAAACCATTGGAAGTGAGAATCATATACCCCATATCCGATAGTCAATGGGTGAGTCCAACTCAGGTAGTTCCTAAGAAGTCCGGGATCACCATCGTAGCCAATGCCAATAATGAACTTGTGCCAACCAGAGTTACTACGGGTTGGAGAATGTGCATTGACTACAGAAAGCTGAATACCGTCACAAGGAAAGACCACTTTCCTTTGCCCTTCATTGATCAAATCTTGGAAAGGCTAGCTGGTCATTCCTATTACTGTTTCCTAGACGGGTATTCAGGTTATAATCAGATTGAAATTGCCCCTGAAGATCAGGAAAAGATCACATTTACATGTCCCTATGGCACCTTTGCTTATAGAAGGATACCATTCGGGTTATGTAATGCCCCTGCCACCTTTCAGCGATGCATGATGAGTATCTTTTCTAACATGGTGGGAAAATATTTAGAGGTCTTCATGGACGATTTCTCTGTTTTTGGTTCATCTTTCAGCGAGTGCTTAGCAAGTCTTAAATGTGTGATGAAAAGATGTGAAGAAAAAAAATTTGATACTTAACTAGGAGAAGTGTCATTTTATGGTTCAAAAGGGAATTGTCCTTGGGCATATCATCTCGTCCAAAGCAATCGAGGTAGATAAGGCAAAAATTGATCTTATCTCTAACCTACCTCCACCTAAGAATATCAGAGACGTGCGGTCCTTTTTAGGACACGCAGGCTTTTACAGACGATTCATAAAGGATTTAGTCTCCTCTCTCGTCCTTTATGTAATCTTCTTCAAAAGGATACACCATACGAGTGGACTGAGCAATGCCAAGAAGCTTTCACCAAGCTTAAGGGCATGTTAACCACTGCACCTATCATGCAGCCACCCGAATGGAGTCTTCCTTTTGAACTTATGTGCGACGCCTCTGATTATGCTCTTGTAGTGGTTCTAGGCCAGAGAAAAGATAAGCGGCCTTACGTTATTCACTACGCAAGTAGGACTCTAAATCCTGCCCAAGTGAACTACTCGACTATGGAAAAGGAACTCTTAGTCGTAGTGTTCGCTTTGGACAAATTTCGGTCCTACCTGATCGGATCCAAGATCATTATTTATACAGATCATGCGGCACTTAAGTATCTTCTTTCCAAGAATGATTCTAAGCCCCGCCTAATACGATGGATCCTTCTACTCCAAGAATTTGATTTAGAAATTAAAGATAAAAAGGGAGTAGAGAACGTAGTAGCTGATCACCTTTCTCGCCTTAATACCTCTGATTTCCTTAAGGCGACCCATATCGTGTATTCGGCATTTTGTAGATTGTTATATATATTGTTCTAAGCCCCGCCTAATACGATGCATATGTGTGTTAACATGTATTCTGCATTTTGTAGATTGTTATATATATTGTTCTGTGCCTCTAGCACCTTATAATTTTATTTTATTTTTTCCTTTTTTGGGGCTAAAACTTGACACGCTAAAGGAGAAAGCACAAGCTTGGTTGATATTTTCATACATACTAATAAATTGGAATATTAGATATAAAGATTTGACGTACCCAATTGGTAATTGTGTTGTGTTGTAGTAGAAAAAAAGGAAGGATAAATGCATCTGTCTCTAGGAAAGAAGATATGGAAAAACCCTCTCATGTGTCTTGGTACAAGTTCATATGTTTAACAGTGAGATTTAGGTGATTGATTAATGAGAATTTCAAATTCAAAACTGAAGTAGACATTATTTTACAAATTCTTAAAAACCAAAATTCCTAAAAAGGCATGGTAGCTTGTTTCTTTATCCTATTTAGATTGATATCATCATCATAGCTCTTCTCCCAACAATTTCTTTTTAGTTCTCATAAGTTGTGATTGATGGGGTTTTCTCCTCAGGCTCAACCGATCGACGGTGCTGGCTCGACCAGTCGAGGCTTGCTCAACTCGAACTCCAGCGAGCGTAGTCCGAGCCGCTTGACCAATTAAGGGCCTCGCTCGACCTGTCATGGGTTCGCTTGACCAATCGAGGACCCAGCTTGACTAGTCGAGCGTTAAGCAGATTCAGTTCGGATTTGCTGTGGACTACGTAAATTTGACGTAGTTTTAGTAGAGGTGCGAAAAGGAGTTTCCTAAACTATAAATAAGGATCCCTAGGACTATTTTAGGGTATGCAAGGGGGTTTTCTAAAGGTATGCTAAGGCTTCCTAAAGTGATTCTAGAGGAAGAAAGAGAGAGAAAAAAAAGAGAGGAAACTTATGGAAGGGAAGGTTCAGCTCGTAGAGGTGATCTACTGTGCAGTCAATGTCTCAGCGCTTCTACTTCCTCGTGATCGATGAGATCTCTCCGTTTTCTTTATTCTCTTATTTTTCATCCACTCATGCATGAGTGAAGAAGGTTTGATCCAAGTGGCGTGTGCCTGTGATCAGTTGTAACATTCTACTTCATAATGAATTGTTGCTCTGGACGAGGTCCCATGGTTTTTACATCTTTGAGGATTTTTCACATAAAATATCTTGTGTCGTGTGGTTTGTGGTTTGATTTATTTCATTACTTTATTATATCCCATAATTCTGGTGTTTTTGGGAGGGAGATCCTAAGGTTTTTGTGCAACGCTCCCAACAAAGTGGTATTAGAGAGTTTGGATGGGTATAATGGAGTGAGATCAGATCTGAATTATGGAAGGTAGCTCATCAAGGATGAACAATCTCAATGGTTCTAACTGGACCATATGGAAGGCTAAAATGGAGGACTTGATTTATTGCAAGGACTTGAATGTTCCAATTCTAGGCATATCAGCAAAGACAAATGATATTCTAGATAATGATTGGAAGAAGTTGGACCGGAAGGCGGTGGGGTTTATTAGACAATAGCTAGATGATTTCATATTCCACCAGGTGTCTACGGTGACCTCGGCCACTAGTATATGACTGAAATTACAAGGGTTGTATGAGAGGACAACTGACAATAAGATTTTTCTCAAGTTCAAAGATGGTGGTTCTGTGGCTGAGCACAAAATGAGATCAGAAACACATTGAACCAACTCTCTACTATGAAGATGGTCTTAGATGATGAACTACAGGCTTTGTTATGCTTAGCTCATTGCCTTATAGTTGGGAGACATTGGTGGTGTCTCTGACTAAACATGCGCTTAACGAAAAGGTTTCAATGGAACAGTTAACTAGTGGTCTCTTCAATGAGCAGACAAGGAGGAAGTCTTAGGGTTTTACTCAACAAGAGGCCCTTGTGAGACAAGAATGAGGGAGAGGAAAGAACAGAAAGGGCGGGAAGGTTCGAGATAAATCAAAGGCAAGTTGAGTACCATGAAGGATGTTAAATGCTGAAATTATGGCAAGAAAGGCCACTACAAGAATGAATGTCATAAGAAGAAGAATGATAAGAAAGGAAAAGGAAAGGAGAAGGAAGATGAATTAGACTCCACTACGGTCACTTTAGATGGCAACGTTGTAGTTATTCTTTTAGCAGATCATGATGTTTATCCCACGGCTACAAGTCAGGACACCGACTATGTGATAGACTTGAGAACCTCGTTTCGTGCAACTCCACGCATGAATTTCTTCACAAGCTACAAGTCAGGTGACTATGAGACCGTGTAAATGAAAAATTCTGACATATCGAAGATCGCAGGGGTTAGTGATATTTGTGTGAAGACTTATGTAGGCTTCACATTGGTTCTTAGAGATGTGAGGCACATTCTAGACCTTCACCTCAACTTAATGTCGATGGGAAGGTAGGATGATGATGACTATGAAATTGATTTGTTGATGGATGCTGGAAGCTCATCAAGGGTTCATTGATCATAACTAGAGGGAAGAAATGTTGCACTCTTTACAAGGTAAGTGCCAGTGTGTGCAAGGGGGGTTGAATGTAATGGAAGATTTAGTTACTAACATGTGGCACAGGCATCTAGGCCACATGAGGGAAATGGGGCTTCAACTACTAACAAAGAAGCGACTCCTTCCATATGTGACAGGTATACCTCTCAAAACTTATATTGACTATTTATCATGGAAACAACATAGAGTTTCATTTGTTAAATCTGTTTCCCATGTTAATAAATTACATGCATTAAATTTGGTTTATTCTAATATTTGTGGTCCTATGAAGACAAAAACCTTGGGTAAGGCATTATATTTTTTTACTTTTATAGATGATGCATCTAGTAGGGTTTGGATTTATGCTTTAAAATCTAAGGACGAGGTCTTTGGTATGTTTAAAATGTTTCATGTTATGGTCGAGAGAGAGACAGGTAGATCATCAAAGTGCATCGGCACTGACAATTATGGTGAATACATTGACTTCCATGAGTATTGTAAGTTCATGGGTATATGACATGAACAAATGGTTCCCAAGACCCCCCAACATAATGGTGTGGTTGAGTGAATGAATTGCACCATTGTAAAGAGATTCAGATGCATGTTATCCCATGCAGAGTTGCCCAAGATATTTTGGGAAGAAGTAATACACAAGACAGTGTATTTGATAAACAAGTCTCCATCAGCCCCATTGAATGAAGAAGTACATAAGAAGGTGTGGATTGGACAAGATCCATCATATAATCATCTCAAGGTATTTAGATGTAAGGTGTCCGTTCATGTACCAAAGGATGAGAAGTCCAAGCTCGATATGAAGATAAGGCAATATGTGTTCTTAAGGTATGGTGATGAAAAGTTTGGCTATAGATTATGGGATCTGACCGAGAAGAAGCTCGTTAGGAGCAGAGATGTGGTTTTCTTTGAAGATCAATGTATAAAAGACATTTTAAGCCAGAGAAGACCTAGCCTAGTTCTGGTGAGCTAAAGGACATGGATCCGATTATTCCTCCTGTGGTGCTTAATGACGGAGGAGTACAGTAAGGTACAGAAGATGAGAGCGTTCCTATAGAAGATGGACCGGGGGAGCAGCCCCCACTTGATCCACCCGTTGAGCCACAGGTAAGGAGATCATCTAGGGATAGATATCCATCCAAGAAGTACTCACCATATGAGTACATTATGCTCACTGATAGGGGAGAGCCAGAAGATTATTTTGAGACCCTAGCTGACGAGCATAAGGAGTAGTTGAAAACTATGTAAGAGGAGATGAAATCATTGCATAAGAACCACACTTATGATATGGTGAAATTGCCTAAGGGTAAAAAAAATTTGAACAACAAGTGAGTGTTCAAAAAGAAGGTTGAGTAGACAATTTCATAAATGAGATTCAGGCCAGACTTGTGGTGAAAGGGTTTAGTCAGAGGAAAGGTATAGACTTCGAGGAGATATTCTCATTAGTGCTGAAGATGCATCCATATGGGTGTTGCTTGCGTTGGTGGCTAGCATGTATATAGAGATAGAGTAGTTAGATGTTAAAACTGCATTTCTATATGGTGACCTAGAAAAAGAGATCTACATGCACCAACCAGAGGAGTTCGAAGTCAAGGGCAAAGAGCATATGGTGTAAAGGCTAAGGAAGAGTTTGTATGAGATGAAACAAGCTCTAAGGTAATGGTAAAAGAAGTTCGACTCGTTCATGTTAAAACACAGGTATGATAGAATGGAGTCAGACCACTATATGTTCATGCACAAGTTCTCAGATGGTGATTTCTTAGTTCTGCTTTTATATGTTGATGACATGCTCATCATGGGTAGAGACATCAAGAAGATTGACTGGCTGAAAAAGGAGTTGGGTAAGTCATTTGTGATGAAAGACTTGGGCCTAGTTAAATAAATAAAAGGAATGGAGATATCCAATGAAAGAAGTAGCAGAAAGCATTAGTTGTCACAAGAGCAGTATATTGAAAAAGTCCTAGATCGGTTCAATATGAATACAACGAAGCCGGTCAGTACTCTACTGGATGTCACTTTAAGTTGAGCGATAAGAAATATTCAAAGACGAAGGCAGAGGTGGATGAGATGAGGAAGATACCTTACGCATCAGTGGTAGGAAGTTTGATTTATGTTATGGTGTGTATGCGCCCAGACATAGCATATGCGGTTGGTGCTGTCATCCAATAAAGAACATTAAGCAGTGGTGAAATGGATACTGCAGTATCTAAGAGGCTTACTCAGGTTGAGCCTATGCTATGGTGATGGAAGACCTATGTTAGAAGGCTATACAGATGCAAATATGGTAGGTGACATAGACTCTAGGAAGCTTACATCGGGGTTCATGTTCATATTTATAGGGGGAGCATTTCTTGGTAGAGCAAGCTATAGAAGGTCATAACATTATTGATGATAGAGGCCGAGTACATTGCAGTTACGGAGACATGTAAAGAGATGCTTTAGATGAAGAGGTTCCTACAGAAACTTAGGCTAAAGCAGGAGCAACACGTGGTCTATTACATTAGTTAAAGTGCTATACACTTAAGCAAGAATCCAAGTCAACACTCCAAGTTGAAGCGCATAGAGATTCGGTATCATTGGATCAGGGATACTTTGGAATAGAAGGTGTTACATCTTGAGAAGGTCCACACGGACGATAATGGGTTAGACATGATGACCAAGGCGTTGGCCAATGGCAAGTTTGAGGCTTGTAGAAACATGGCTAGCTTGAAGATGGCGGATTTCTCTTGAGTCAGAAAGGGAGAGATTCGATGGGGTTTTCTCCTCAGGCTCGACCGGTCGAGAGCCTCACTCGACCGGTCGAGGGTGCTGGCTAGACCAGTCAAGGCTTGCTCGACTTGAACTCCAGCGAGCACAGTTTAGGGTGCTCGACCGATCGAGGGTCCACTCAACCAGTCGAGGACCCAGCTCGTCTAATCAAGGGTTAAGAAAATTCGATCTGGATTTGATGCGGAATGCGTAAATTTGGATAGTTTTGACAGAGGTGCGGAAAGGAGTTTCCTAAACTATAAATAGGGGTCTCTAGGGCTATTCTAAGGTATGTAAAGGGGGTTTCTAAAGGTATGCTAAGGCTTCCTAAAGTGATTTTAAAGGAAGAGAGAGAGAGAGAGAGAGAGAGAGAGAGAGAGAGAGAGAGAGAGAGAGAGAGCTTATGGAAGGGAGAGTTCTACTCGTAGAGGTGATCTACTGCGTAGTCGACATCTCAATGCTTCTACGTCCTTGTGATCGGTGAGATCTCTTATTTATTCTCTTATTGTTCATCCACTCCTGCATGAGTGAAGAATGTTTGATCCAATGGTGTGTGCTTGTGATCGGTTGTAACATTCTACTTCATAGTGAATTGTTGCTCTGGACTAGGTCCCGTGGTTTTTACCTCTTTGAGGATTTTTCACGTAAAATATCTTGTATCGTGTGGTTTGTGCTTTGATTTATTTCATTGCTTTATTATATCCCGTAATTCTGGTGTTTTGGGGAGGCAAGATCCTAAGGTTTTTGTGCAACTCTCCCAATAGTGTTAGATTTGGATTTGATGTCAGTTTAATAATTGGCCCTTTCTATACATACTGCGATACCTCAATGTCATCCATCATTTCTGATCAAACACCTATTTGATCTCATAGGGTTAAGATCTATACCAATTAAAGCAAGTGAGAGATAAGCAAATTGCTTGCATCCTTGGAAAGGTATGTTTGACATGTTCCTCTCATTGAAAAATATTAAATCTTTATGACTGTTTGGTGCATAGGGATCTTAATTCTCATGCAATGCTGGTGCACTTTCTCTTTGGCAAATAGCCAAATAATTCCATCATGAATAATTTTATGGTTCGATTTTATTTGATAATTGCCAATATAATGCTATACAATATATTTTATATATGCAGGCACCAACAATTGCAGTAGCAGCATATTTGAGGATGGCTGGAAGGCCGCTAGTTCTTCCTTCGAGCAACCTTTCCTATTCAGAGAACTTTTTGTATATGCTGGAGTCATTATAAGTTTCACTTAAATAGCTCTTCCTTTGACGATTATACTGTAAAATTCCATGTTTCTTCTACATGGTATTTAGTAGGAAAACTATAAAGAAGAACATGTTTACTTGGCGTGCATTCATATGTCAATAGATCGAGTTAGGAAATTTGACACTGTTTATTGATTAGATAATCTGTGTTAGAATAGAATGTATTTCTTGTAGATATTTCATTTGATTGTGCTAACTTAAATTTGGATTATCCATTATTTTCTGCATCAATTTTGGTCGATTTGTAATTGTAACGTCGTGGAAAAATCCATACAAAGACTCGAGTACCACCTCAGGCAGAAATCACTAAGGACTAAATCCTTTAGAAATTAAACGAGAATTAACTAGTGTTAAACTAGATTACCTGTGAAAGTAGCACCAATCACTTTAAATAAGATGTGAAAGGCCCAAAATTTGTAGAATTATTAATGCTACATTACCCTGAAACCTAGGATCAATCTCTAAACCCAGTTGCTCTCGGGAGCATCCGAAACTTCGTATCGGACCTGGACCACACATCGAAAGTCCGATAATGACGAAACTATACGATTAAGACCATCTTGTTGGACTTGACGAAAACCTCAGAAATCAAGTCCAGATGGTATCCCATAATGATTTACTTGAGTCCGGAGTGAAGTGTGTGAAAAATGTGAATGTTTTTAGAAATTAAATTTGAATTTAAGTAATCTGAATCGTGTCATGTGCGGGCCAACTATAAGCATTCAGACTGTTAAAATTTGACCCAAATATACCCTCGGATCAGGGGGAATGTCCCACACATGCCAGGGTACTTGTGGCCCTGATCGAGTGTCGGTAACCGTTGAACTGAAACTGGTCCGCCACGATCGATCTATAAACCCGATCAGACTGAAAACTTAGCTTGATCAAGATCCAATATTAGGGAGCTTAAGTTTGACCGCATTCAGCAAAGGGACCTCCAGAAATGCCTCGTTAGATCGAAACAGACTCGATTTGGCTATAACCCAAGTATACCTTGGCCATGGGGCTATTTCCATCAGTTCTGGGCCAATATAAGGGCTTTAAACCCCCTCTCACATATTTCATAAAAATTCTAAAATCCTAGCAAAGAAACGAGAAGAAAAGGAAAGGAAAGAGAGAGAAAGAGAGAGAGAGAGAGAGTTAGAAATTCATCCTGGGGTTCTTCCTACCTACACTGTGTGCCAAATCCGTCCATTCGTATCACTATACGGGCGATCCCGATTCCATAATTGGGTAAGAAAACCAAACCCTAACCTATTTTAGGGCTTCGTATAGTCTAGGTGATGGAATAGCTAACCTACTTCATGCTCTAGGTTGCTAATCCTTCGTTGACGAAGACTAAACATCTAAAACAAATCTGTTACGCGTTTATTGGCTTAAGGTGCGGACTATATACATTTAGGTTATGATTTTCAAAGCTTTTAATGTCAGTTAATAATTTATTACTGACGCGGGTGCCATTACACATGCCAAGTGTGATATCTGTTTCGCTTTACGTATACGTATAAACTATGTTGTGAATAGGGTATTTCATGTGTTTGTTGAAATGTTTGTATGCATTTGAAATTTGAATTTGTGATTTCTATGATTAACTATCATAGGTACATGGATGTTATATATGCGACAACTCCTTGGTAAGAGGATTTGCGCAAATATGTAATATAACCAACATACGTGAAGTGTTTGTAAAAATGTCTGAATGAGTTAGTAGTTAGTAAATTATGATTTATAATGGAGTTAAGATATGAATTCCAACTACCTTAACTGTGTGTATGATTTCCTCCATGTACTATATAGCCTGTTTATTCATGTTTAACTGTGTGTATGATTTCCTCCATGTACTGTATATTCATGTTTAAGTTATTTTCCATAACATGTTCAAATGATTGTAGGATTTGACTTAAGTATTAATTACTGCTTGCTTATCTCATATGCTTATTTGTTGTGATTGCACGTGGTTGGGACTATATTACAGTCCAGGCATTCGGTAATAGGCCTTGCTTTGGTGGCTGAAGTTGTTTCACCACGCAGGATGTGTTCAATGAATCTGAGCCGTACTTGGAATATCGACAATGGTTAGGCCACACGGAGTGCTTATGCACTTCATGTCGATCAACTCAATGTGTGCTCATCCTAGTCGAGCTCGTCAATTAACCCGATTGACTCGATGTATGTTCACCATGTTTGGACACTACTGCTTGAACCTATGGTACCAAACTCACCAGTGAAACCCTGTTAACCTTGGTACCTCGATCCGGTAAGACTTATGAGCCGGGCATAGTGGTATGGGACAGCGTGGTCGTGATGTCGGTTTATGCCGGGGTGACGAGCTTCCCCGTAGTGACCAGTGAGCAACTCAGACTCATAAGCCGAATATGGTGGTATGGGACACTTTATTCGTGCAATCAGCTTACATGATTTAGTGACGAGCCCCTTGTAGTGACCTCGAGCATACCTTGAAATTGTATTGAGGCGATGAGCCTTTTGTAGTAATTAGGGTATAACTAGGTCGGTATTGATTAGGCGACGAGTTCATTGCAGCGACCTAGAACCGTAACATCGTATGAGATTTGCTAGGATTGACGACCCTAGAATGGATCATTATTTGAGAAATGATATAAGGGAGGTACCTTTGCTTCCCAATCCTACTGTATGAAAAAGACTAATATGAACTTGGTAATCACGTTCATGCACCGCATTGCATGTGCTTTGGCGAGGAAGAGCACTTTTGGGTGGTTGCCATGCGTGCTGTAAGATGAAGACGCTGAGGGAGTGCAGGCGAGGGCATGCATCATTACTACATCTCATTCTTGCATTAATCAAAGTATTTAGGACTTGTTTGTTGTACTTCTTGACTGAATTGATAACATGTTAACCTTTGCTATATAGCTCCACTGAGTTGATCACTCACTCCCACATTTTGGGACAGTGTTAAACACCAACTAGACTTTGTCTTAGTTGTAGATGATGATGTGACCCACGAGGTAGAGCCAGAGTTCGAGGATGATGAAGAGGAGGCATTCTCCTACATGCAGTATTCAGGCGAGTTCATATGAGTCGTGTCCTGATTGAGGAGGATTCAGGGTTATGTTTGTAGTGGGCTATTACATTCTTTTTAACATTTTGTACTTTGAAAGAATACATGAAACTATTGACCTGACAATGCTTATATACTCTGGGGACTTATACTGGTTTATATATTCGTTTCAGTCTTCCGCTTGCATATTATAACTGTCCTTGAATTATGTTATGCTGATCTGGTTTAAATCTCATTTATGTTTTATGTACTAATACAGACAACATTCATCCATCATTAAAAATGTTACATAAGTGATGTTTTGGAACTCGGGAGTTGAGTTATGCTTGACCCCTAATTTTCAGGGCATTACAAATTGATATCAGAGCATGATTTGGATTAAACTGGACTTGGGTTATGATCACACAACGTACGTTGATACAAATTTGATGTAGGAGGGTGCGAGAAAAATCTAAAAACAAGTTAGGTTTTCCAGTTTTGCCAATTAGCGAAAGTTACCGAAAATGATCACCGAGATTGGGTCTGTACACATTTATGATCACTTAAGATGACCTCGGATCATCCCTAGATCGTCAACCGATGGATTTAGACCACAATTTATCCCATACCAGCCTTCAACAATCGATAAATGTGGATATACATTAGAAATTACCCGAAATGACTCAAAACCGAGTAGGGGGCCAATTGGGACACTTCCAGGGGGACCCAAGGTGGGTCCCACACATTTTTGTGACCTAGGGGGGAGGACATCGTCCCACCAGCGAGCCCTCGTCAGAACCTCCAGAGACCGGCGAGGACCTCGCCACCCAGCGGGCCGGCTCGAGCCGACAACTCTAGGGCCTTGTGTGGCCCACTGATGTACGTTGGGTCAATTTTAAACCCTCCAAAAATAGCACCCCTTCATAAACTACCCCTCCAAGCTCTCCTTTCCTCAAGAAAACTTCATATTTTCACAAAATCGCCCCTCCAAGGGCTTCCTTTTTACATTTTCGTGCACCCCTCACATTACCCATTTAAAATTCATCCTCCATTGCTGATTTCCCCCTTCTTTTCCTTTCATTTGAGCACTCAAATCCCACTTTGAGTCTTAAGTCCGTGGAAACCCCATAAACTTTTCCATTTCCCTCTTTTCTTTCCTTTTGCATGGCCTTATTCGAGCTAGTTATGGCTATATTATCGCTTTCCACTATTCTTTCTTTCATGGGAAAGAAAAGAGCTTCCATGGATAAAGTCGGGCCTAGTCACCCCACTCATTTAAGGAGGTCAAGAGGTGTCGCCGCAAGTACAAGCGTCAATCGGGAGTTACAGACCAAGCGGGATCTAGATCCCCAGACTCCCATAGGAAGGGCTCTGTTGGTGAAGCTATCTCACGAAGTTTATGAGGGCCGTGGGGTCCTTTTTAAAGGTCATATGGATGCACGGCTATTTGGGGAATACCTGTTGTTTGAGCGCTTGGAAGAGGCCAAGTGGGGTTTGCTATTTGAGGGTGAGTACTGTGCAAATGTGGGCACTGTTCGAGCTTTATATGCCCACATTCAAGAGCCAACGTTGGATCTCTTGCAGTTTAAAATTCCATTTGAAAGAAATTAAGATGCCACAATTAACGTTGATTTGATATCTCGGCTTATGAATATGCCGCTTGGTGAGGTGCATGCAAGTGAGAAGAATCTGAGGAGTGCACATGAAAGGGATCACCGCACACGGTTCCTTTGTGGTTGTCTAGTTCAATGGAAGCCAAACAATAGCCTTTTATTGACCAATATGACAGATAACTTTCGCCTGCTTCACCACATCTTCACGTTCAATGTCTACCCCAGGTGGAGCAATCGCAGCGAGTGCACGCGCCTGATGGTGGATTTCCTGTACCAAGTGGGACAGGGAGAGAAGTTGTGTGTGCCTACGCACGTTCTATGACAGGTAGTCCTTACCGCACGTTCAAATAGAAGAACTGATTCGCTCTCATTCGGCCGACTCATATGTAAGATTGCACTTGAGTTTGGCTATAAACTTGGGGCAGAATTGTCGGTGCCAATCCATTACATCAAGGAGACTACTCTCAATCAGATGATATCAGGCCATGGAAACGACAAGCCCAACTTGAGGAGAGTGAGGATGAGTTGGAAAGCGAAGAGGAAGAGAGTGATGAAGAAAGTGGAGCTGAAATAGAAGAAGAACGGGGCGAGGAAGAAGAGGAGGCCCAGGATACGGATGAGAGCTCTCCTCCTATGACACTAGGGAATGACCCTGATCGGGTTGACAAGGAGGCCCACTTAGCTCGACTTGAGGAGGGCCAGGATGCCCTACGACAGGATATCATCGATGTGCAGGCCCTCGTGAAACACGAGTTTAAAAAAGTGACTCACACTTTGAAGTTTATCCTATGCTGCCTGTAGGATTAGGGTGCCCCTCCTCCATCGCCAGATTCCGATGACTAGTCAAACATGTAGTCGTCGCTTGTTTTACTTTTCTGCTTGTTCTTGTATGTAGCCTTTATAGGCATAGTAGTTTGGTAGTTGTTTTAGTGTTTGAAGCCTTAGTTGTATTAGTTCACATGCATTCTCTATTGCAATCCATGTAATACTGCACTTCGTGTATTGTGATAATTTTGTTAAATGAAATGCACGATGTTTTCTTGACTTATGGTGTGAATGCTGTGTGGATGGATTGTGTGTATGCTAAATCTTACGGATTGCACCCTCTGTCATATGTAGGGCATGCCACCTAAGGGCACGAGGACTTCAGCACGTCTCTCTTTGGGCGAGTCACTTGACGGGGCCCCTCCCCTAAGCGATAGCCATACGGACCCCCGTTCAGGCCCATCTCACTTTGACCCTATGCTAGATTCTTAGCTAGCCACTGGCCCCGCTGCTGGACCGACACATATGACACTGTCTGTGGCACCACTTGTGATACCACCTATCACACCTTTGGTTCCTAAGTAGAACCGTGCGTCTACGTCGGTGCCACACATATCCCAGTCCGCTCCACCTCCTGATAGGCTAGAGCAGATGATGTTGTTGATGCAATAGCAGCGGATACAGCAGTAACAACAACAGCGGCAACAACAGATACAACAACAGCAGTATCAACAACAGTTCTTAACATCTATGGCTGGTATCTTTGCTCAAATAATGGGGGTGACTCCACCTGGCTCATCTATGCACCCAGCCGGGAACGCGAGTGTCAACGGCACATTTGAGTGATTCTAGCGCTTACGGCCTCCCACTTTCGTGGGTACTCATAGACTCGAGGAGGCCGAGTACTAGATTGACCGCATCTCTAAGATGCTGAGGCTGCTACACTGTTCTAAGGTGAAGCAAGTAGAGCTTGCCACCTTCATGTTTGAGAAGAAGGCCAGTTTGTGATGGGATAATATTCTCGGCACTATTGTTGAAGGACATGTGTGGACATGGGAGGCATTTGAGACCCGCTTCCACGAGAAGTACTATCCCATCACCTACCGACACGAAAAGGAGAGTGAGTTCCTTTGCCTCCATCAGGGAGGGATGTCGGTGACAGAATACGAGAACCGGTTCACGGAGCTGGGCAGGTATGCTCCATTGCTACTAGGTGATCAGCCGATGCGGATGCGGCAATTTTCTAAGGGACTGCGACCCTGGATCCTGTCGAAGATGTGTTGTGCTAGCATATCTACTTATGTCGAGTTAGTGGGCATGTCCTTACGAGCTGAGCAGGATGGGGACAGGTTGTCCAGTATGCGAGCACCTATGGCTCCCAGGCCACGACCTGATCTTTCGAGTAGACCATTCCTCGGCAAGAGGCCACGAGCAGATTCTCCTTTAAGGCTTGCAGCGTCACCGGCTCAGCTGGGGCGTACAGACTTGTGCTGCTCGTACTGCGGGAAGATCGGACATACGGATCGGTATTGTTTCAGTAGGATGAGGGACTGGATTTTTACCACCTCAGAGGATCAACCACCAACTTCCTCAGACCATATCAGCACCACCTTTACAGTCAGTACCAGTGCTTCCATCTTTTAGGCTACCTGCACCTCACTTCAGGCCGCCACAGTGGCCTATGGTATTGTAGCCGAACCGTCAGCAGCAGACTCGAGTACACGCGCTTACAGTTGAAGCTCCCGAGGCAGACCTAACACCAAGATCTTTTGAGGTTCCGGCTTATATTCAAGGTACGCCTATCTTCTTATTGGTGGACACCGGGTCCACTACCTCCATCATATCATGTGCAGCCATCAAGAGACTAGGGTTGAATACTGCTCCTACGAAGGGAGTGAGACTTATTATCGCTACAGGGACCTTTTAGATATTACCCAGACCTGTGAGGCTTGCTCAGTAGATTTGGATAGCAGGACGGTGGTCGTTGACCTGATTGTCGCCCCACTGTGGCATTACAATGTTATTCTCGATATGGACTGGCTCACTGAGATGTGAGCAGAGATTGATTGCTAGGCTAGGGTGGTGACAGGCCATGGACCTGAGGGCATGGCTTTTACTTTCCTTATTCAGGTTAGTCACCCTTCCCGTGTGAGTTGCTACGCTTCCTTGTTAGGGAGTATTGATGGTCCGACAGTGGGAGATATGCCTATGGTTCAGGACTTCCCAGATGTATTTGAGAAGATTCCGAGACTACCTCCTTGGCACGAGATCGACTTTACAATCGATCTCATGCCTGGTGCGATACCTATTTCATTGCCCACTTATCACATGCCTCCATGTAAGATGGAGGAACTGAGGAGACAGATTGATGCATTGATAGAGGCAGGCTTCATACAACTGAGTGTATCCCCTTAGGGAGTACCTGTATTGTTTGTGAAGAAGAAGGACAGTTCCCTATGATTATGTATTGATTATCGTAGGTTGAACCAGGTGACAGTGAAGAACAAGTATCCCTTGCCCAAGATTGATGATCTGTTTGATCAGTTGAAGGGGGCATAGTATTTTTTGAAGATAGATTTACAGTCAGGGTATCATTAGTTGCACGTCAGGGATGAGGACGTGCAGAAGACAGCCTTCAGAACTAGTTTTGGTCATTACGAGTTCCTTATGATGTCGTTTGGACTCACAAACGCACCGGCCGTATTCATGGACCTGATGAACGGGATGTTTCGGCCATTTCTATTATGATTCATCATCGTGTTTATAGATGACATCCTGATATATTCCAAGAGTCGGGAAGAGCACGAGGAGCACCTGCAAGCAGTCTTCGACAATCTCAGGAAGAACCAGTTATTCGTGTAGTACATGAAGTGTGACTTCTGGAAGGAGGAAGTCAACTTCCTGGGACGTCTGGTGTCCAAGGAAGGGATAACATTCGACCTCGCTAAGGTAGCCGTGGTTCAGGACTGGGAGCAGCCCGGTTCAGTTACTGAGGTGAGGAGTTTTCTTGGCCTGACAGGTTATTATCGACGATTCATTCAGGATTTCTCCAAGATTTCCAAACCGTTGTCTCAGTTGACACGGAAGGATTTGAAGTTCTCCTGGAATGAGAAGGTGGAAGCAGCTTTTCAGGAGCTAAAGGATAAGTTGACGTTCGCCCCTGTGCTAGTATTTCTAGAGCAAGGGGTCAAGTATACTATATATACCGACGCATCTCACATTGGTCTGGGTTGTGTCTTTATGTAGAAGGACAAGGTGATTGCTTACGTCTCGAGACAGTTGAGGAAACATAAGGAGAATTACCCTATACACGACCAAGAGTTGGCAGCCGTCATCTTCGCACTGAAGCCTTGGAGACATTACCTCTACAAAGAGGAGTTCGAGCTCTTTTGCGACCACAAGAGCCTTAGATACATATTCACTCAGTGGGACCTGAATATGCTGCAGTGGCGGTGCAGGGAAACCTTGATGGACTTTAAGTTCGAGATTTCCTATCATCTGGGCAAGGCGAACCTTGTGGCAGATGCGTTGAGCCACAAGAAGGCGATAAAGTTTGCGACTTCACTAATGATAGTAAAATGGGAGATGGTGGAGTTTGTGCGAGACTTTGAGTAGAAACTCACGGTGGAGGAGCCGTATGAGGTCATCACACATATTCGATTATAGCCCTTCATTGACGACAGGATTATCACAGCTCAAGAAGATGATGAGCTATTGGCGAAGATGAGAGAGCGGGTTAGTACAGATGAGGACTCAGAGTGAAATGTTGGTACGGATGGGGGCTTACGTTATCGTGGCCCCCTATGCGTCCCAGATGTTCATGACTTGAGACGGGAAGTTCTTAAGGCAGCCCACAGTTTGAAGCTTGTGATGCATCCTGGTAGCATGAAGATGTATCAAGACATGAAAAGATCATACTGGTGGGACAACATGAAGGTTCACATTACAGAGTTTGTGTCCCGTTATCTCACGTGCCAGCAGGTTAAGGCAGAGCATCGCCGACCTCCTAGAATACTTCAGCCCATGCCCATAGCGGAATGGAAGTGAAATTTCATCTCTATGGATTTTATATCAGGGCTGCCTAAGATGAGGAAGGGACATGATTTCATTTGGGTGATCGTAGACTAGTTGATGAAGTCAACTCATTTCCTACCGATTAGAGTTACGAACTCTGCAGACCAGTTGGCTAGATTGTACATTAAGGAGATTATACGTCTACATGGAGTTCCCTTGGAGATTATGTCAGACCGAGATACGCGATTCACACCTATCTTCTGGACTCGTATCCATGAAGTGATGTGTGTGAAGTTGAAGTTCAACACCGCATTCCATCCACAGACAGACGGGCAGACGGAAGTGTGAATCAGGTGCTAGAAGATATGCTACAAGCTCATGTGCTGGATTTCAAGGACAGTTAGGATGACTGTCTTCCTTATGCAGAGTTCACATATAACAACAGCTTTTAGGCGAGTATTGTCATAACTCCGTATGACGCATTGTATGGTCGCCCGTGTAGAGCACTGCATTGTTGGGCTAAAGTGGGCGAGAAGAGTCTGATTGGCCTAGAGTTGGTCTAGGCAACCTCCGAGAAGATTAACATTATTAGGCATCGACTTCTAACAGCACAGAGCAGGCAGAAGAGCTACGCCGATACGAGACAGCGACCGCTTGAGTTTGAGGTTGGAGACCATGTATTCCTTAGGGTTTCCCCCTTGAAAGGAGTCCTTCGGTTTGGTAAGAAAGGGAAGCTCATGCCAAGATTCATTAGCTCATTTTAGATACTTGATCAAGTGGGGGCAGTAGCATATCTCCTTGCTTTGCCCACACCACTCGTTGGAGTGCATAACGTATTTCATATGTCCATGTTGAAGAAGTACATTCCTGATCCTTCGCACATTATCAATTGGGAGCAGGTGCAGTTGAGTGAGGATGCTACATATGTACTGCGACCGATGTGTATCCTGGATAGGAATGAGCAGGTATTGCATATCAAGGTTATCCCATTTGTGAAGGTACTGTGGACGCATCACAGTGAGGAAGTGGCTACTTGGGAGACAGAAGCTGAGGTCAGAAAGAACTACCCTCAGATTCTTGAGGAGTACGAAAAGGTACAAATTTTGAGGATAAAATTTTTCTTTAGGGGATAGATTGTAACGTCCTGAAAAAATCCGTACAAAGACACGAGTACCACCTCAGGCAGAAATCACTAAGGACTAAATCCTTTAGAAATTAAATGAGAATTAACTAGCGCTAAACTAGATTACCTATGAAAGTAGCACCAATACTATAAATACAATCTACAAGGCCCAAAACTTATACAATTATTAACGCTACCTTACCATGAAACCTAGGATCAATCTTTAAACCTAGTTGCTCTCAGGAGCATCTGAAAACTCCGTATCGGACCTGGACCGCACGTCGAAAGTTTGTTAATGATGAAACTATACGTTTATGACCATCTTGTTAGACTTAACGATCACCTCAAAAATCAAGTCCAGATGGTATCCCATGATGATTTACTTGAGTCCGGAGTGAAGTGTGTGAGAAACATGAATGTGTTTAGAAATTAAATCCGAATTTAAGTAATCTGAGTCGTGACATGTGTGGGCCAATTATAAGCATTCAAACCATCAGAATCTGACCTAAATACACCCTTGAATCAGGAAAAATGTCCCACACATGCCAGTGTACTTGTGGCCCTGATAGAGTGCCGGTAACCATTGAACTGAAACTGGTCTGCCACGGTCGATCTGTAAATCCGATCGAACTGAAAACTTAGCTTGATCAAGATCTAATATCAGGGAGCTTAAGTCCGACCGTATTCAATAAAGGGACCTCCAGAAATGTTTCGTTGGATCGAAACAGACCCGATTTGGCTATAACTTAAGTATACATTGGCCCTAGGGCTGTTTCCATCAGTTCTGGGCCTATATAAGGGCTTTAAACCCCTTCTCACATATTCTATACGAATTCTAAAACCCTAGCAAGGAAAGGAGAAAAAAAGGAAAGGAAAGAGAGAGAGTGAGTTGGAAATTCATCCTAGGGTTCTTCCCAGCTACAGTACGTGCCAAATCTGTCCATTCGTATCACTATACAGGCGATCTCGATTCCATACTTAGGTAAGAAAACCAAACCCTAACTTATTTTAGGGCTTCGTATAGTCTAAGTGATGGAATAGCCAACCTACTTCATGCTATAAGTTGCTAATCCACCGTTGACGAAGACTAAACATCTAAAATAAATCCGTTACGCGTTTACCGGCGTAAGGTGCGGACTATATACGTTTAGGTTATGGTTTTCAAGGCTTTTAATGTCACTTAATGATTTATTATTGACGTGGGTGCTATTACACATGCCAAATGCGATATCTGTTTCACTTTACGTATACGTATAAAATATGTTGTGAATAGGGTATTTCATGTGTTTGTTGAAATGTTTGTATCCATTTGGAATTTGAATTTATGATTTCCATGATTGACTGTCATAGGTACATGGATGTTATATATGCGACAACTCCTTGGCAAGAGGATTTGCCTAAATATGTAATATAACCAACATACATGATGTATGTTGAAAGGTGTAGTCTAAGTGTTTGTAAAAATGTCTGAATGAGTTAGTAGTTAGTAAATTATGATTTATAATGGAGTTGAGATATGAATCCCAACTACCTTAGCTGTGTGTATGATTTCCTCCATGTACTGTATAGCATGTTTATTCATGTTTAACTCTATGTATCATTTCCTCCATGTACTGTATATTCATGTTTAAGTTATATTCCATAACATGCTCAAACGATTGTAGGATTTAACTTAAGTATTCATTACTGCTTGCTTATCTCATATGCTTATTTGTTATGATTGTACGCAGTTGGGACTATATTATAGTCCAGGTAATCGATAATAGGCCTTACTTTAGTGGCTGAAGTTGTTTTGCCACGTAAGATGTATTCGATGAATCTGAGCCGTACTTGGGATGTCGGTCTTGGTAGGCCAAACGGAGTGCTTATGCACTTTATGTCGATCAACTTAAGGTGTGCTCATCCTAGTCGAGCTCATCAATTAACCCAATTGACCCGATCTATGATCACCATGTTTGGACGCTACTGATTGAACCTAAGGTACCAAACTCACCAATGAAACTCTGTTAACTTTGTACCTCGATCCGCTAAGACTCATATAACGCCCTGAAAATCGGGGGTCGAGCAGAAGCTCAGCTCCCTAGTTCCAACGCATCACTTATACAACATAGATAATGATGATTGAATGTTGTTCATATTAGTGCACTAAACATGAGTGGGATTATACCAAAACAGTAATTCATAGTTTAGATCAATTTATATAACGCAAGCGGAAGACTGAAGGATGTATCTAAACGTATATGAATCCAAAAGATCTCTGTCGAACCCCAGAGTATGAATACATCACTGAGTCACCATATACATGTATTAGTTTAAAAAAATTAAAATGTGGAGAGATAGTTTCAACTATACTGATAAGCCCTGTAGCCCCATCGATTAGAACGGCCTAAGAGAAACTGTCAGAGAACTGCATATATGAGAACTCGTCTTGATCATCGTAGTAATCAAGCTCAGCCTCCTAAGTCGCGCCTTTATCTGCAACTAAGATAAAGTCTAGTGGGTGTTTAGAACACCGTCCCAGAACGTGGGAGTGAGCGATCAACTCAGTGGAATCATACAATAAAGATTAACATGTTATAAATTCAGTCAAGTAGTAATGATAAAGCAGACATATCAAACATTCTTAGATACTCTTATTAATGCAAGGATGAAATGTTTTCATGATACAGTGCGATGTTATGAGTGTGATTACCGAGTTATTATTAGTCATTTTCATTCAGTAGGATTGGGAAGCTAAGGTACCTCCCTTATATTAATACCCAAACAATGATCCATTCTAGGTTCGTCAGTCCTAGACAATCTCAACGATATTATAGTTCTAGATCACTGTAAAGGGCTCGTCACCAATCAATACAGGTCGAGCTATTTCTTATATACTACAATAAGGCATGTCGCCTTAATGTAGTTTCAGGATATAGTCGAGGTCACTGTAAAGGGCTCATCACCAATCAGAGTAAGCCGACAGCTCGAATATAGTGTCTCATATCACCATAATCAACTCACGAGTCTAGGTTACTCACTGGTCACTACGGGGAGGCTCGTTGCCCCAGCGTAGGCCGACAGCTTGACCACGGTGTCCCATACCACCATGTCCGGCTCATGAGTCTTAGCGGATCGAGGTACGAGGTAAGTTTGGTACCCTAGATTCAAACAGTAGCGTCCAAACATGGTGAACATACATCGGGTCAATCGAGTTATTTGATGAGCTCGACTAGCACAAGCGCACGTTGAGTTGATCGACATGAAGTGCGCAAACACTCTGTGTGGCCAAACCACTGCCGACAACTCTAGTACGGCTTGGGTTAGTCAAACATGTCCTACGTGGTGAAAAAAATCTCAACTACCAACTTAAGGGCTGTTACCGATTACCTGGACTGTAATATAGTCTCAGTCACGTACAATCTCAATAATAGACATTTGATTTAGATTCTACATTCATATGAACATATTATGAAATATAACTTAAACATGAATACAATACATGAAGGAAATCATACACCCAGTTAACATGAATAAAATAGGCTAAACCATTCATGGAGAAAATCATACACACAAGTAAGGTGATTGAGATTCATATCTTAATACCCTTAAAAATCATACTTTACCAATTACTAACCCGTTCAGGCGTTTATACAAACACGTAGACTACACTATTCAATATGCATCATGTATGTTGACATATTGCATATTTGGGCAAATCCCTTTTACTAAGGAGTTGTCGCATACATAACAAGCATGTACTAACAACAATTAATCATGGCAATCACAACATCAGATTTCATATGCATACAAACATTTTAACAAACACATGGGACACTCTATTTACAACATAGACTATACATATTCGTAAAACAGAACAGATAGTGCATTTGGCATGTGTAATAGAACCCACGTCAGGAATCTATCATTAACCGACATTGAAAGCTTTAAAAACCATAATCTATACATCTATAGTCCGCACCTTACGTCGTAGAAGCGTAACGAATATGATTTAAATGCTAAGCCTTCGTCAACAGAGCATTAGCAACCTATAACATGCACTAGGTTAGCTATTTCATCACTCTAACTATACTAAGCCCTAAAACAGGTTAGGGTTTGATTTTCTTACCCAAGTATGAAATTAGAATCACCGAAATAATAATTTGAATAAGTGGATTAGGCACGTAGTGAAGTTGGGAAGAATCCCAGGATGAATCACCAACTTCTCTCTTACTTTCTCTCTTTTTCTTCTCTTCCTTAGCTAGGGTTTTAAAATTCATATGGAATATGAGAGAGAGGGTTAAGGCCCTTATATAGGCCCAGAACTGACAGAAACAGTCCCAGGGTTAGGTTATAACCAAATCGGGCTTGTTCCGATCCAACGGAGCACTTCTGGAGGTCCTTTTACTGAATGCGATCGGACTTAAGCTCACAGATGCTGGATCTTGATCAAGTTAATTTTTTAGTTCGATCGGGTTTCCAAATCGACTACTTTCAGTTCAACGGTCACCGAAACTCAATCAGGGTCACAAGTATATTGACATGTGTGGGACATTTCTCCGAATTTGAGGGTAACTTTGGGTCAGATTCTGACGATCAGAATGCTTATAAATGGTGCGCAAGTGACATGACTCAGATTACTTAAATTCATATTTAATTTCCTATAAACCTTCACGTTCTCACACTCTTCACTCCGGACTCAAGGAAATAGTTTCTGGACATCATCTGGTCTTGATTTTTGAGGTTATTGTCAAGTCTAACTAGGCGGTCATAATCGTCTAAGTTCATCACTATCGGACTTTTGACATGCGGTCAGGTCCGTTACCAAGTTTCAAAGTGCTCCCGAAAGCAACTGGGCTTAAAGATTGATTCTAGATTTTAGGGTAACATAGCGTTAACGATTCTATAGGTTTTTAGTCTTGCAGATCGTATTTAAAGTGATTAATGCTAATTTCATAGGTAATCTAGCTTAACACTTAGTTAATTCTCGTCTAATTTCTAAAGGATTTAGTCTTGAGGGATTTTTTCCTGAGTTGGTACTTGGGTCTTTGCACAGATTTTTTTGAGTCGTTATAACTCATGAACAGGGCATGGTGGTATGGGACACCGTTGTAAGACCCGTATCTTGGTCCGTACCTTTTCGTAGACTTCCGCGTTCTTACCGGTCGAATTCCGGCAACCTTCGACCCTTAACCGATATCGATGCGCGACCCTGATTCATGTGCCGACAACTTGAGTCGACTCAACCCGAGACCAATATCATAGCGACCGCGCCGTCATTGCGGTTCCGATACCGTGACTCGCTCGCCGAGGCGATACCCTGGTCAAGAGATGTGGGCCAACGTTCGGTGAGAGAAAACGCCGCGCGTTGCGAAATCCAAGAGAATCTCTATGATGCGTCACATCAATCATATCAATCCCATCAATCAATCAATCCATCAAGCCATCACATGTCAAGTACACATCACTTTCATCCCTTTTCCCAAGCAACTACAAAAGTCTCCCAAACCCATACGTCTCTTACACAAAAAGCCTCAAAAGTCATGCTTTTCTTACACAACCATCACTCACCACATCCATCCATCACTCTCTCTCTCCCTTTATAACTCTCTCTCTTTCTCTCTTTCACATTTCAAATCTCCAAGCAAAATTCAAGCTCCATACGTATGGAGTTTTCCAAACTCTCCTAAGCTCTAAGTGGCCCACCTTCCTACCCCCTCATCTCCTATCTCAACCCTCCATTCTTCATCTCATCTATTGAAGTTGAAGCTAAGGTGCCAAGGAACCCCTAGGAGCAAGAAGATCGGACGATGAGTGCCTCTAAGGGATAGTTTTTCTTATTTTTATGATGGACCAAGTGAGGCCCACCGATCCATGGTGTGGATCTCACTTGGGACCCTAATATGTGACCGATGGACCACTTGGATCATCATGATCATTCCATGATGAGGTCATTCTCCATGAACCCCATCATGATGTTTATTTCATTTAGAAAGGTCATCTAGACCGTCCATATTAGTGGGGAATGGATCTCCACTGTTGATTTACATTTTTGATGATCCCATGTTCAAAGGGATCCGTTTATTGTATGATTTCATTCAATGGAGGGCTCATAGGGGCGGAGCCCTCCATCACAAGGCGTGTCCCACTCTCCATGTCTCTCTCTCTCTTTTATTTATTTTATTTTATTTTATTTTATTTTTATGCAATAGGATTGTGTGGCCCACTTGAATGGATCCCACCTTGAGATTTATTTTGTTTAAATTTTTATTCAAGTGGGGCCTACCTTTGACGTTGTACCCATGTCACCCATCAGTGGTGGCCCACTTCATCAGGGCCCACCACTCTCTATAAAATAATAATAATAATAAAATCGTCCAGCGATTGGGACACTGGACGTTTCAAAAGAAAGAAGAAAGGGAAAGAAGAAAAGAAGGGGCTTTGGTGGTCCACTTGCTTAGGCCCCATCATGATGTATTTGAACAATCCAAGCCGTCCATCCTCTTACCTACAATATTTTAACCGTTGGGTAGAAGTTTGGGGCTAATTGGAAGACCTGGTGGGCCATAGCGTCCACGAATGTATCACTACCATTCAAGGATCTTTTTTCTTATTTTATTCATTTTCTATCATCAAAAAAATCCAAACTTCGGACTCATTTCGATTGTTACGGGCCACAGAACGCAATGGCCAGAGCGGATTTCATTTTAGCGGGTCCCACGCGTGAAAAAGGCCGGGAAAACTGTTTTTTTCCCAAAACAGAAATCTAAGAGGCAGGGCCTCTGCCTTTCCATTGTCAGCGGCAGCAGGGCTGCACGCCCCTGCGTGTAGCCAGTGGGACAGGCGGTCGGACGCAGGGGCCCACGGCCCTGCGTGTGGGCCCCACTGTAATGCTTGTTTGTCATCCAATCGGTTCATGAGGCGGGTCCCATCATCAGGTGGGCCCCCTCCAAATTTCGGCCAGATCTAAAACTCCAGTGGCCCACACCACATGAAACAGTGGGACTGTACCCCTACGCTTGAAAACTATTTTTTTGAGCCCACAGAAGGGTTGGATCAAGCTGAAATTTTTGTTGTCCCTTCATCCAGGTCCGAGCGACCTTATGAATGGGTCGGATGGTACTTAAACATTACAGTGGGCCCCACACGGGACCCACAATGATGTATTTGTTAAGTCCACCGTCCAGACGGACGGTGGCACCCACCACGATGGCGCCCACTTCTGTATGTGTGGCCTCCACCGTCCAGCGGACGGTGGGGCCCTGTGTGATGTATGTACTATATCCGCACTATTCACTAGACAATGGGACCCACCATGATGCACGTGATGCATCCAGACCGTCCATTCACTTGAAAAGATCATTTTAGGCCTATGGGTTAGGCCCATTTGCTTTATTTAAGGCCTATGGGTTAGGCCCATTTGGATTGTAAAAGGCCTATGGGTTAGGCCCACTTGAATTGCAAAAGGCCTATGGGTTAGGCCCATTTGATTTATGAAATGCTTATGGGTTAGGCCCATTTGATTCATTTAAGGCCTAAGAACTTGGGCCCACTTGATATGTAAAGCCTATGGGCTTAGGCTCACTTGATATTTAAGGCCTATGGGTTTAGGCCCAATTGATATGTTCTAAGGCCATGAGACTAGGCCATTTGATATATTGTAAGGCCCATGGGACTATACCCATTTGATTATAAAAAAGATCCGTGGGATTAGGCCCATTGGATTTAATTGAGACCCATGAGCTAGGCCCATTTTATTTGATTAAGGCCTAGGGGTTTACGCCCATTTGACTCATGTTAGGCCTATGGGTTGAGGCCCATTTGATGTACATGTGGGGGGCCCAATGGGTGTGGCCAATTTGTTATATATTAAACTTATGAGGCTAGGCCCAATTGATGCAATCCAAGGCCCACGGGTTTTGACCCATTGTAATGCACATAAGACCCATTGGTGTGGCCCATCTATGTGGCCCATCTGATGAATAAAAGGCCCATAAGATATGGCCCATTTGATATATATGTAAGGTCCAATGGGAACAACCTACGGTCCATTGCAATGTATAAATCCATTACAGACTAAGTACTGATGTTTACAAAGATCGTGCCTTGGGAGCAATGTTGGTTTGACGTCCACATTACGAGTGTAATATTGGTTGGATGTCCACATTACGACTCTCCTTAGGGCCCATTACTGGCCCGTACTTATTGTGTATAGGCCGTCCACGTCCATCTGCATTGTAAGATAGTTCATTTTATTATAACATGTTTAGTACAGTTCCATGACTCATGATCATACGCATCATATGTATGCTTGACGTGAGAGTTGTCTGAACATAGTATTTGCCTTCGGGCAGGTTATTTATGGGCTTCCGGTTAGGCGGTGTTGCCCTACATGAGCGCACGATATGCGCAGGATTTGATGCATGACTGGATAGCGTGAATCATGCATATCACATTTGTATGACATGGATATTGTACGCCCTAGCGACATCGGGGTTGTAACTTCCACAGATGTATCGTGGTTGGCATGATTGGATACCAAAAATCTTATTCTACATGGGGTACTATAGATATCCCTGGGTGAAAGTCCCTAAACCCTTATGGTACCAAGAGGTTGCTCCAACGTCTAGACCGAGTGGGTAGATGAGCGTTGAGTGCCGATTACCAGACGGTTACGCTCTCCACTGTGTCGTGGTCGGTTGGAAGGGGGTAGGGCCTTATACGCCCAAGAGTAGGGGGCAATGCTAGGCTGAGTTCGACCAGCTCGAGGAATGGGTCCGCTATCGACGAGTCACGTCCGATATTGACAGATAGATAGTGTGGTCTTTTCCACTTACCTTATTGCGCGCGATGTGGGGGCAATCTGGTGTAGAGTGTACTAGACCCCAGTGATATCCCATATTTGAGCTGTATTGATGTATGGATATAGATGAGGATCTGTATGCTTGAGTTGTATTACACATCGCATGGCCTTGGGATGGCCGATACCATTCATGTCTTGCATCGCATAAGCCTTGGTACGGCTCATGATATTATGGTTCCATCTGCATATTCCGTATTACTCTGACATTGCATGTTCATATTACTACCTTGTGCACACACTTTCACCACCATCTAAGCTTTTTATAAGCTTATGCACGACCGTTGCATGCAGGTGACGTTAGTTCACAGCAGCGCTGAGGCAGGAGCACGTTGCAGAGCATTTTGGAGTTGTTGTTCTTTACCATTGTATTTCCCTTTATGCTCATTGTATTTGTAAAGTTTTTGATCATAGTGGAAATGTAATGGATTTCTTGGTTATTGTTTGTGGGTTATGCCATTGGTTATGCTTATTACGAATCAAACTGACTTTGAAAATCCTCCTCGTAGCATCCCAGGATCGAAACTTGGCGAATGGGAGTTAGGAGCCGAGAATGTGGTTCTATGGTGGCTGTCGGCGCCGGATTCGGTGATCGAGAATTTTGTGAGCCCGATTTTCGAGTTTGGGGCATGATAGAAGTTGGTATCAGAGCATAACTTGGGAATAACCAAGAACAACATTACATGTCTGCTATGAGTATGGAATGTCTAAGTTCCGAAGTTCGGATAGCTTCGCGACCTTCCAATACAGACCGTTAACGTGTGTACCTTCGAGAGTTTTGAAGTTGATAGGCGCCTTCGCTCTTTCTTGTAAGACATGGCGCTTGGGAGGGTTACCCGATCGACTCCTACACCACCACCTGAGGATTTCGCTTCACCATCGGAGGCTCCAGCTTTACCACCTGCGTCTCCCATTCCACCCTCAGAGATCCCTGCTCCCTTCCCTGAGGATGATATTTCTCTACCTGAGGCCGATGCGGAGCCGACCGTGACTGTGAGTGCCTCTCAGTTACAGCAGATGTTATAGGCTGTGACAGCCGCACTCCAGGGACAGGGCAGGCGCCTAGTTGTTTCACCAGCTCAGACAGAGCAGGAGCAGGCGAGCGCCTTACATCGTGAGTTCAAACGGCTTGATCCCCCACGTTTCCAGGGTGAGCTAGATCCGACCGCAGTAGAAAGATGGCGCTCCGATGTGGAAAAGATTTTTGATACCATGTCATGTACGACCGAGCAGCGCGTCCGGCTAGCAGTATTTCTCTTCCAGGGTGAGGCCGAGCATTGGTGGACCTCTGTTACCCGTGTTGCCGGACCTAAGTATGTCTGGACATGGGAGGACTTTGTTGATCGATTCGAGGAGCAGTACTTCCCTGACCATATTCACCGTCAGCGAGCTTTAGAGTTTGAGACTCTGGTGCAGGGAGACATGACTGTGGCACAGTACGCGGCCCGTTTTGTGGCGCTATCTAGATTTGCACCATATATGGTTGATGACGAGGGGCGGAAGGCCCGCCGCTTCGAGCACGGCTTACGTTACGGCCTTCGAGGTCGTGTTATTGGGCATGAGCTCCCTACTTTCCAGGCAGTAGTGCGGAGAGCTCAGATTTATGAGACTGAGTGGGCCGATTTTCAGTCTGATCGTGGTCAGAGGAGAGACCGGAAGAGGCAGGCTTCTTCCAGTGATTTCCAGCAGCGTCGATCACAGCAGCAGAGGCGTACAGGTCGCCCAGCCTTCCGTGCACCATCACCACCAGCAGCACCTCCACCACCACCTCAGAGGCAGTTCACCGGCACTTGCTTTAGGTGCGGTGCGACGGGACACCATTCATGAGAGTGTCCTAGCCCCCAGCAGCAGCAGAGAGGTCCACAGCAGCAGAGGGCTCCCCAGCAGCCTCCACCGCAGCAGCAAAGACCCCCACAGCAGCAGCGACAGCAGCCTCCACCACCGAGGCCACCTCAGCAGCAGCATCAACATCAGCATCAGCATCAGCACCAGCCTTAGAGGCCACAGCAGTAGAGACAGCAATTTTGACCGCCTCAGCGACCCCATCAGCAGCAGCAGCACGCTTAGAGGGGACAGGAATCTCCCCAGCCGGCTCAGGCTAGATTCTATGAGGCTGAGTAGGATCTGCAGTCATCTGGAGGAGTTGTTGAGGGTATACTTCCAGTTTCTGCATGCATTGCACGAGTGTTGTTTGATTCCTTTGCATCATACTCTTTTGTGGCCGAGAGCTTCTGTCGATCGGCTGGCTTACCATTGGAGTCTGCTGGTGAGAGCCTATCAGTATCGACTCCCTTGGGGAGGACCGTAGTGTTGGGACGATTCTACTCGTCTTGTCCCATTCTGGTTGGGGATACCTTTCTGCCTGCTGATTTGTTTAGTTTGCCGATGTCCGAGTTCGACGTCATCCTGGGCATGGATTGGCTCGCTGAGTATTATGTCATTTTGGACTGCACCGCGAGGACAGTCACGTTCTGTATACCCTGCGGCCACAGTTTCAGTTCGTTGCAGAGGCCAGAGGAGAGCGGTTGTCTTATCTAATGTCGTGCGCCATAGAGGAGCCTGTTGCCGCTTGCATCGACCATTTGCCCGTGGTTTGCGATTTTTTCGATGTGTTCCAGGAGATTTCGGGATTATCGCCTCGTCGACTCACCGAGTTCCAGATTGATCTCGTGCCCGGTACCACGCCTATTTCGAAGGCCCCGTATCGTATGGCACCGTTGGAGTTACAGAAACTGCAGAAGCAGTTGGACGAGTTGCGAGAGTTGGGTTTTATCCGTCCGAGCAGTTCATCGTGGGGAGCGCTAGTACTCTTCGTGAAGAAGAAGGATGGCTCATTGAGGCTCTGCGTTGACTACCGTGAGCTCAACAAAGTCACGATCAAGAACAAGTACCTGCTCCCTAGGATTGATGATTTGTTTGACCAGCTGCAGGGTGCACAGTTCTTTTTAAAAATTGACCTACATTCCGGTTATCATCAGATTGGTTCGAGATGAGGACATTCCGAAGACAACATTCAGGATGCGTTACGGTCATTTTGACTTTCAGGTCATGTCTTCGGACTGACCAATGCACCCGCGGTCTTCATGCAACTGATGAACGAAGTCTTCCGCCCATATCTGGATCAGTTTGTTGTTGTCTTCATCGACGACATTCTTATCTACTCGAGGACCCATGAGGAGCATGAGCAGTACTTGGAGATTTCCTTTCAGACCCTCCGCGCACACCAGCTTTATGCAAAGCTGGAGAAGTGCGAGTTCTGGCAGGAGGAGGTGAAGTTCCTCGGTCAGGTGGTGACAAGGGAGGGTATCGCAGTGGACCCCTCGAAGGTCGAGGCAGTGCGTCTGTGGGGCCAGCCCATAACTGTGACTGAGATCCGTAGTTTCCTTGGTTTGGCGGGCTATTTCTGACATTTCATCAAGGGTTTTTCTCGTATTGCAGCCCCGCTGACCAGGTTAACTCGGAAGGGCACAGAGTTTATTTGAAGTGACGCCTGCGAGTGAGCATTTATGGAGTTGAAGGACCGTCTGACGTCCGCTTCTGTCCTCACTCTTCCCTCTGGGAGTGACGGATTTATTGTATTCACTGATGCCTCCCATATCGATTTGGGTGCTGTCCTGATGCAGCACGGGAGACCAGTGGCCTTTGCGTCTCGTCAGCTCAAGGTCCATGAGCTGAACTATCCAACGCATGACTTAGAGCTGGCTGTAGTTATCTTCACACTGAAGGTGTGGAGGCACTACCTTTACGGGGTTAGGTTCGAGCTCTTCTCTGATCACAAGAGCTTGAAGTACCTCTTCTCGCAGTCTGAATTGAATATGAGACAGAGGCACTGGATGGAGCTCTTGAAAGACTATGATTTTGACCTCCAGTACCACCCAGGCAAGGAAAACGTGGTGGCAGATGCCCTCAGCCGTCAGCCACGAGGCCTTGTGGCACATATGATGATTCAGGAGTGGCGGATGCTTGAGGATATCGCAGCGTATGATTTTAAGCTCAGCCTACAGTCTTCCATTGTACAGTTATCGAGCTTGTCGATTCAACTCTCTCTTGTCGCTAGGGTGATCGAGGCTCAGCAGGCTGATGAGTCGTTACAGAGTTATATGGCTGAGGCGGCATCTGAGGGTTAGGCTGATTGGCAGATCGATACAGACGGTGGACTTCGCTTCAGAGGCCGATTATGTGTCCCGGATATTCCAGAGTTACGCAGAGATCTTATGACCAAGGCACATCGATCGCGGTTTTCTATCCACCCGGGCTCGACGAAGATGTACCGTGACATGAGGCGACAGTATTTTTGGGCGGAGATGAAGCGCCAGATCGCCAGTTTTGTGGCCGAGTGTGACACGTGCCAGCATGTCAAGGCCGATCATCAGAGACCTCCTGGTCTATTGCAGCCGTTGAGCGTCCCGATGTGGAAGTGGGAGCACGTGTCGACTGATTTCATTATGGGTTTGCCGAGGACTCAGCGCAGTCATGACGCCATTTGGATTGTTGTGGATCGTCTGACGAAATCGGCACATTTCCTTGCGATGCGTGTGACTTGGTCTATGGACCGGCTTGCGAGATTATTTATTGAGGAGATTGTGAGACTGCATGGCGTTCCAGTCTCGATCGTTTCTGACCGAAACTCGAGGTTCACGTGTCAGTTTTGGGGGAGCTTCCAGCGAGCGATGGGGACTGATTTGCAGCTCAGCACCGCGTACCATCCGCAGATCGATGGCCAGACCGAGAGGGTCAATCAGATACTTGAGGATATGCTTCGGGCCTGCGCGATTGACTTCGGGGGTAGCTGGGATGAGCATCTACGATTGGCTGAGTTCGCGTATAATAATAGCTATCAGGCGACCATCGGCATGGCTCCTTTTAAGGCACTATATGGTAGACCATGCAGATCACTGAGTTGTTGGACCGAGGTTGGAGAGCGTCGTCTCCTAGGTCCCGAGCTTGTGCAGGAGACTTCAGAGGCTATTGACATCATCAGGCAGAGGATGCACACAGCTCAGAACCGACAGAAGAGTTCTGCTGATTGTCGGCGTCGTCCCTTAGAGTTTGATGTAGGGGACCATGTGTATCTCAAGGTCTCGCCCATGAAGGGCGTAGTTTGATTTAGAGCGAAGGGCAAGCTTGCCCCGAGATTCATAGGACCTTTTGAGATCACTGGGCGTGTTGGTGCCGTGGCCTATCGGCTTGCCTTGCCATCACAGTTGTCTGGCGTCCATGACGTTTTCCACGTCTCTATGTCGAGGAAGTGTGGGTCAGACATAGTTCCCGTTATTGATTGGCAGCCGTTGGAGGTTCATGAGGATGCTTCTTACATTGAGCAGCCAGTCTGTATCCTTGATCGGAAGGAGTAGGTCCTCAGAACCAAGGTCATTCCGTTGGTGAAGGTACAGTGGGGTCACCATTCTGTAGAGGAGGCTTCGTGGGAGCGTGAGGCTGAGATTCGAGAGCGTTATCCTCATCTCTTTGATGGTTGATCATGTGATGTATTTTGTATACTATCTCCGATTCTATATGATGATGTTATGTTGCTTCTTCTTCATGAGTAATGCTTAGTTGCGATGCTTGTGTAAATTTTAAGGATGAAATTTTATGAGGGGAGAGCTGTAAGACTCGTATCTTGGTCCGTACCTTTCCGTAGACTTCTGCGGTCTTACCGGTCGAATTCCGGCAACCTTCGACCCTTAACCGATATTGACGCGCGACCCTGATTCATGTGCCGACAATCCGAGTCGACTCAACCCGAGACCGATACCATAGCGACCGCGCCGTCGTTGCGGTTCCAATACCGCGACTCGGGCGCCGAGGCGATACCCTGATCAAGAGATGTGGGCCAACGTTCGGTGCGAGAAAACGCCGCGCGTTGCGAAACCCAAGGGAATCTCTATGATGTATCACATCAATCACATCAATCCCATCAATCAATCAAGCCATCACATGTCAAGTACACATCACTTTCATCCCTTTTCCCAAGCAACCACAAAAGTCTCTCAAACCCATACCTCTCTTACACAAAAAGCCTCAAAAGTCAAGCTTTTCTTACACAACCATCACTCACCACATCCATCCATCACTCACTCTCTCTCCCTTTACAACTCTCTCTCTTTCTCTCTTTCTCATTTCAAATCTCCAAGCAATATTCCAAGCTCCATACGTATGGAGTTTTCCAAACTCTCCTAAGCTCCAAGTGGCCCACCTTCCTACCCCCTCATCTCCCATCTCAACCCTCCATTCTTCATCTCATCCATTGAAGTTGAAGCTAAGGTGCCAAGGAACCCCTAGGAGCAAGAAGATCGAACGGTGGGTGCCTCTATAGGATAGTTTTTCTTGTTTTTATGATGGGCCAAGTGAGGCTCACCGATCCATGGTGTAGATCTCACTTGGGACCCTAATATGTGGCCGATGGACCACTTGGATCATCATGATCATTCCATGATGGGGCCATTCTCCATGGACCCCATCATGATATTTATTTCATTTAGAAAGGTCATCTAGACCGTCCATATAGGTGGGGAATGGATCTCCACCGTTGATTTACATTTTTGATGATCCCATGTTCAAAGGGATCCGTTTATTGTATGATTTCATTCAAGAGAGGGATCATAGTGGCGGAGCCCTCCATCACAAGGCATGTCCCACTCTCCATGTCTCTCTCTCTCTCTTTTATTTCTTTTATTTTATTTTATTTTATTTTATTTTATTTTTATGCAATAGGATTGTGTGGCCCACTTGAATGGATCCCACCTTGGGATTTATTTTGTTCAAATTTTTATTCAAGTGGGGCCCACCTTAGACGTTGTACCCATGTCACCCATCAGTGGTGGCCCACTTCATCAGGGCCCACCACTCTCTATTAAAAAAATAATAATAAAATCGTCCAGCGTCTGGGACGCTGGACGTTTCAAAAGAAAGAAGAAAGGGAAAGAAGAAAAGAAGGGGCTTTGGTGGTCCACTTGCTTAGGCCCCATCATGATGTATTTGAACAATCCAAGCCGTCCATCCTCTTACCTATAATATTTTAGCCATTGGGTAGAAGTTTGGGGCTGATTGGAAGACCTGGTGGGCCATAGCGTCCAAGAATGTATCACTACCATTCAAGGATCCTTTTTCTTATTTTATTCATTTTCTATCATAAAAAAAATCCAAACTTCGGACTCATTTCGATTGTTACGGGCTACAGAATGCAATGGCCAGAGCGGATTTCATTTTAGCGGGTCCCACGTGTGAAAAACCCTGGGAAAACTGTTTTTTTCCCAAAACAGAAATCCAAGAGGCAGAGCCTCTGCCTTTCCATTGTCAGCGGCAGCAGGGCTGCACGCGCCTACGTGCAGCCAGTGGGATGGGCGGGCGGTCGGACGCAGGGGCCCAGGGCCCTGTGTGTGGGCCCCACTGTAATGCTTGTTTGTCATCATATCGGTTCATGAGGCGGGTCCCATCATCAGGTGGGCCCCCTCAAAATTTCGGCCAGATCTAAAACTCCAGTGGCCCACACCACATGAAACAGTGGGACTGTACCCCTACCCTTGAAAACCATTTTTTTGAGCCCACAGAAGGGTTGGATCAAGCTGAAATTTTTGTTGTCCCTTCATCCAAGTCCGAGCGACCTTATGAATGGGTCAGATGGTACTTAAACATTACACTTTGCCCCACACGGGACCCACAATGATGTATTTGTTAAGTCCACCGTCCAGACGGACGGTGGCGCCCACTTCTGTATGTGTGGCCTCCACCGTCCAGCGGACGGTGGGGCCCTGTGTGATGTATGTACTATATCCGCACTGTTCACTGGACAGTGGGACCCACCATGATGCACGTGATGCATCCAGACCGTCCATCCACTTGAAAAGATCATTTTAGGCCTATGGGTTAGGCCCATTTGCTTTATTTAAGGCCTATGGGTTAGGCCCATTTGGATTGCAAAAGGCCTATGGGTTAGGCCCACTTGAATTGCAAAAGGCCTTTGGGTTAGGCCCATTTGATTTATGAAATGCTTATGGGCTAGGCCCATTTGATTCATTTAAGGGCTAAGAACTTGGGCCCACTTGATATGTAAAGCCTATGGGCTTAGGCTCACTTGATATTTAAGGCCTATGGGTTTAGGCCCAATTGATATGTTCTAAGGCCATGAGACTAGGCCATTTGATATATTGTAAGGCCCATGGGACTAAACCCATTTGATTATAAAAAGGGTCCATGGGATTAGGCCCATTGGATTTAATTGAGACCCATGAGTTAGGCGCATTTTATTTGATTAAGGCCTAGGGGTTTAGGCCCATTTGACTCATGTTAGGCCTATGGGTTGAGGCCCATTTGATGTACATGTGGGAGGCCTAATGGGTGTGGCCAATTTGTTATATATTAAACTTATGAGGCTAGGCCCAATTGATGCAATCCAAGGCCCACGGGTTTTGACCCATTGCAATGCACATAAGACCCATTGGTGTGGCCCATCTGATGAATAAAAGGCTCATAAGATATGGCCCATTTGATATATGTGTAAGGTCCAATGGGAACAACCTACGGTCCATTGCAATGTGTAAATCCATTACAGACTAAGTACTGATGTTTACAAAGATCGTGCCTTGGGAGCAATGTTAGTTTGACGTCCACATTGCGAGTGTAATGTTGGTTGGATGTCCACATTACGACTCTCCTTAGGGCCCATTACTGGCCCGTACTTATTGTGTATAGGCCGTCCACGTCCATCTGCATTATAAGATAGTTCATTTTATTATAACATGTTTAGTACAGTTCCATGACTCATGATCATACGCATCATATGTATGCTTAACGTGAGAGTTGTTTGATCATAGCATTTGCCTTCGGGCAGGTTATTTATGAGCTTCCGGTTAGGCGGTGTTGTCCTACTTGAGCGCACGATATGCGCAGGATTTGATGCATGACTGGATAGCGTGAATCATGTATATCGCATTTGTATGACATGGATATTGTGCGCCCTAGCGATATCGGGGTCATAACTTCCACAGATGTATCGTGATTGGCAGGATTGGATACCGAAAATCTTATTCTACATGGGGTACTATAGATATCCCTGGGTGAAAGTCCCTTAACCCTTATGGTACCAAGAGATTGCTCCAACGTCTAGATCGAGTGGGTAGATGAGCGTTGAGTGTCAATTACCAGACGGTTACGCTCTCCACTGTGTCGTGGTCGATTGGAAGGGGGTGCGGCCTTACCCGCTTGAGAGTAGGGGGCAATGTTAGGCTGAGTTTGACCAGCTCGAGGAATGGGTCCGCTATCGACGAGTCGTCCCCGATATTGGCAGACGGATAGTGTGGTCTCTTCCACTTACCTTATTGCGCGCGATGTGGCGGCAATCTGGTGTAGAGTGTACTAGACCCCGGTGATATCCCATATTTGAGATGTATTGATGTATGGACATAGATGAGGATCTGTATGCTTGAGTTGCACTGCACATCGCATGGCCTTGGGATGGCCGATACCATTCATGTCTTGCATCGCATAAGCCTTGGTACGGCTCATGATATTATGGTTCCATCTGCATATTTCACATTACTCTAACATTGCATGTTCATATTACTACCTTACGCACACACTTTCACCACACTCTAAGCTTTCTATAAGCTTATGCACGACCGTTGCTTGCAGGTGACGATGCTTCGCAGCAGCGCTGAGGCAGGAGCACGTTGCAGAGCATTTTGGAGTTTTTATTCTTTACCATTGTATTTTCCTTTATGCTCATTGTATTTGTAAAGTTTTTGATCATAGTGGAAATGTAATGGATTTCTTGGTTGTTGTTTGTGGGTTATACCATTGGTTATGCTTATTACGAATCAAACTGACTTTAAAAATCCTCCTCGTAGCATCCCAGGATCGGAACCTAACGAATGGGAGTTAGGAGTCGAGAATGGGGTTCTACGGAGGCTGTCGGCGCTGGATTTGGAGATCAAGAATTTTGTGAGCCCGGTTTCCAAGTTTGGGGCGTGACAACCATGGTGGTGCTGTCAGCCTACGCTAGGGCGACGAGCTTCCCTGTAGTGACCAGTGAGCAACCCAGACTCATGAGCCGAATTCGGTGGTATAGGACACTGTATTCATGCTGTCTACCTACACTGATTTGGTGACGAGCCCCTTGTAGTGACCTCGAGCATACCTTGAAACTGCATTGAGGCGACGAGCCTTTTGTAGTAATTAGGGTATAACTAGGTCAGTATTGATTAGGCGATGAGCCCATTGTAGCGACTTAGAACCGTAACATCGTATGAGATTTGCTATGATTGATGAACCTAGAATGGATCATTGTTTGGAAAATGATATAAGGGAAGTACCTTAGCTTCCCAATCCTTCTGTATGAAAAGGACTAATATGAACTTGGTAATTATGTTCATGCACAGCATTGCATGTACTTTGGCGAGGAAGAGCACTTTCGGGTGGTTGTCATGCGCGCCGTAATATGAAAATGCTGAGGGAGTACAGGCAAGGGCATGCATCATTACTACATCTCATTCTTGCATTAATCAGAGTATTTAGGACTTATTTGTTGTACTACCTTATCAATACTGCTTGACTGAATTGATAACATGTTAACCTTTGTTATATAGCTCCACTGAGTTGATCACTCACTCCCATGTTCTGAGACGGTGTTAAACACCAACCAAACTCTGTCTTAGTTGCAGATGATGATACGACCCACGAGGCAGAGCTGGAGTTCGAGGATGATGAGGAGGCATTCTCCTACATGCAGTATTCAGGAGGATTCATGTGAGTCGTGTCCTGATTGACGGGGATTTAGGGTTATGTTTGTAGTGGGCTATCACATTCTTTTTGACATTTTGTATTTTGAAAAAATACTAATAACTATTGACCTGGCAACACTTACATACTCCGCGAACTTATACTGGTTTATATATTCGTTGCAGTGTTCCGCTTGCCTATTACAACTGTCCTTGGATTATGTTATGCTGATTTGGTTTAAATCTCATTCATATTTTATTTACTAATATAGACAACATTCATCCATCATTAAAAATGTTACATAAGTGATGTTTTGGAACTCGGGAGCTGAGTTATGTTCGACCCTCGATTTTCAGGACGTTACAGTAATTATTGAGGTCATTTTCTATGGCCTAGATTATCATATTTAAACTGGAGTAGAGTTTACACACACACACACACACACACACACACACACACACACACACAGACACAGAGAGACACTCACACCACTCATAGACTCACACAGCCACCCACACCACACAAAGATTCACACAGCCGCCCACACCACATGGGCACTCGATCCCTAGTTTTGGTGTTGAAACAGAGTGCCATCTCAATAGGAGTAGGGTCTGTTGTGCTAAATGATTGTAATTTTCATGAATCTGTCCATCTTGACAGTTCTGACTTATCTCCATAATCTAGATATTCATTTTCTTGTGGTCCAGTGGCTAATCTATTGAAGAAATTCAAGTGCAACATGAATATGTATATTGGATAAATGATTTTATCATTTCTAAAGACATTTTATTGTTCCACGATACTAATGACTTAGCATATGTGAAATATTTCAAATTTTTGGTGGATCTGAACATACTTTATGTGAAAAACTCACATTCTCACAAGAATCACATGATATGACTGAGATTCTAACCTATGAGTCTGCAAGAAAATGTATGAGCTGCAAGCTTTCATGACATGTCTTGTTTATTTTATATTCAGTGTAAACATTGGCCTAATTCTTTGAAATTTTTTGTATTAGGAAACATCACAAAAGAAGCTGGACTTGTAAGCATGATTTTCACCATACTAATGTGTAATGCTTCAAAGCTTCAGGTGAGTTGGTCTTTTGACTATAAAGGAAAATTCTACACGCTTCTTTCTTCATTTCTTTCTTTCTTTTTTGTGAGAGGTAAGTTGAGCAAATCTTGATTAATGTTGAAAACACCATTTACAAAACACTGAGTTACAGTCCCGAATTGTTCTTCCATGCTTTTTTTCATTGAGTAGATAATCTGAATTCAATTATAACTAAAGCTTCTTCTTTTTTTCCTTAAACCCTCCATTGATTAGACCATGTGTTTGTGGAAATAGTTACAGATTATCTTAATATTAATTGAACACTGTGGAACATGCTCAAAATGAATTCTTTTTTAGCTAAACCGAAGTTGGAGATTATCTGAATATTAATTGAACACTCTGGAACATGCTCAAAATGAATTCTTTTAAAAAAGACTTCACTCAGCAGAGTTCTGTTGAGTTTCTACATGACTTGGTGATCCTTTAAGTTCAGATAAAGTCATTTAAGTAATGCAATGCCATTTTATTCTAATGCAAAAAATCCAACACAATCGAATAAACATTCTTGAGTCATATGATTCAGAAGTTTACCAATTCTAAAGAGATTCTTGCAACTAAACCGTTTATTGGATAGGCATGGTCATGTCCACACTTATATTAGACCATTTCACCATCTTGTTGCTTTTTGAGCATTAAATTTTGAACTAGTTCAAGGATTTTCTCATAATAGATAAGTCAATCAAGCTATCCAAGCTCCAATAACTATTTTCTTCAATATTAAGAATGATCTTCGTCTTCATGTGCATTCCACTAATTTAAGAGGATTTGTACATGTAAACCCAACAAAGGTGCTCTAGATTTCTGATTTTTGAGACTTTTCTCTATATATGATATTCTTAATCTTTTCTGCTCTCTCCATTTTGATCTAGTATTAATTGTTTTCTTCATCGGACTGGTGTACGCAATCTTTCTTGGTACTTACAGATGAAACCTTTGAGACTTCCATTCAAGTATATTAATATTAACTTGCATGTTACAACCTTGTAATTAATGGCTTATTTTTTTAATTCATTTATTCTATCTTTGTGAATGCTATTTTTTTACTTTTTTCCTTGTCTGCAATATTTTAATCAATTGTTCCTAAATTTAGGCCTACAATCACTTCAGCCTTTTGACGCCACCCATGTAAGGAGTAGCCTTTAAAATAATAATAATAATAATAATAAATTATTCAAGACCATTTTTAAGTTATTGTTGTAAATATTATATTTTTTTATTGTAAACTAATATAATTTTTGTTCAATATTTAGTTTTAATTATATTACAACATTTTTATATTTCAAATATTAAAAAATAATTATAATAAAAAATAAAATTATTGGCCTGTGCTAGGACCTCTCAAATCTATACAACCCTTCTGAAGACTTTTACTGGCTCTTATATAAACTTTTATCAGTGCTTTTCCATGACTAAAAGTGTCTAGAAACTATGGTTTAGAATACTTTTCATGACGCTTTTTTCACTTTTATCAGTGCTTCTTCAAAAATACCAGCGACCACCAAAAGTGTCGTCAAAGCTAAAATGGGCACCGAAAAAGTGTACACAATTACCGGTGCTCACCAAAGCACCGATAAAGGTTGGTTAGCACTGGCATAAGTTTTGCCAACATATCCCTTTACTAGCACTTGTCTAACGCTGGTAAAAGTAATACCGACGGTTTTTGGGACTTTTTCTGGCGATTTTGACTGCTAGTAAAAGTCCATTTTCTTATAGTATTTAGTGACCTTAATCTTGACACAAAATAACCATTAAAACTCTAGATGATCCTAACCTTAATAGGTAAAATTTATTGATCATCCTTTAACCTTAGAAGCTTAATTAGAACTTGATAAATAAGATTAGAAGATGTACAAGGCTTGTATAAAATCTTATATCCAGAATAATAATTTTCAAGTGGTCATCGATCCCATCAATAAACTATCAATGTGACTTAATGGAATTGAATGGCAACTAGCTCCAAAACGAATAATGAGTCCAACAATCGACAGATAAATTCTTTAATTTTACCGATAAGATCGATGGACAATTTGATCCCATCAAAGGACCTTTCAATCCTATCGATAGAACCATTAACTAGTTGTTTTATAACCATTGCAAATTGGTTTCATATAAATAGGCATTTCGGTTCTTGGGTAAAGCAATGAATTTTTTATGTAATAGAAGGCTAGGTGAATTTATGTTCGTATCCATCATTCTTAGTCTTTAAACCAATGAGTTCCAAGTCATCTTCATTGAGATTAATACTCTAATAAGGACTCCAACCTCCACCTTAAAGATAAGCTTGAACTCCATAATTTTCTAGAGAATAAACCTAACCTTATTTGTATATCCTTTGTCTAAATCCTTTAGAAGACTTATCTATGTGAATCTCATGGAATTACAACATTTCATTAATTGTAGGATATTTCACCATCGTCTTATTACTTTGGTCACCTTAATGGAGCATTACACATAAGGTGTTTGATCTTAGAGTTGAAGTAATGATAAGCATTAGCATCAACGATCAGAGGAGCATAAGGGAAGCTAATTGAAGCTCGAGAGAACACCAATTACGTAACTTAAGAAGGTGATACTAAAGGGGATCAATCTGATAAATATGTTGTCAATTGTTAGAGTCCCTACACTCCTTGTGTAGGATTGAGTCTAAAGTTTGTAACCTAAAATCATATAGGTTCTTATGTAAGACCATATTGCCACCAATACCAGTGATTATGTGTGTAAGTCTTTTGTATAGGCTACTGACACGGGTATGCACATGGGTAAGTTCTTGTGTAGGCCACCAACATGGGTATGTACATGGTAAGTCCTTACATAAGACATCGATATGGGTGAGTACGTAGGTAATTAGTCCTTTTGTAGGCCTCCGACATGAGTGTACACTTGTAAAGGTTAAAGGTTAACCTAATTTAAAACCTTCAATAATGAATACTAATACACTCTGGGAAAGAGTGCGTCCTAATCACTCGCTCCAAGATATAGTCATTCATTTTATAGCTCTACCAAGCTTCTACGAATAGTTGTGGTATTTTATTCTATGCAATTTCGATAACCTTATAACAAATCAAACAAGAAATTGAGAAAGGAAAAGAAAATTCAAATACAAAGAACAAAGATTTTATGTGGAAAACCCTTTTAGGAAAAAACCACACCATAAAGCAATGATCAATCCACTATATTAAAAGAATTATAAGAGATGGAATAACTTAAAGATGGAAAAATGCTAGCTCCCTTCAAAACCCTTTTTGGCTCTCAAGCTCTCTATTTATCCTAACCATAAGTACGTAATTATAAGGGTATTTACACTTCCTAGACAATTAGAAACAAAACCCACACTTTCACAAACGTGTGCAATTGATGATCTGATTGTCAATCAAATCGACTAGACTCGACAAACCATTTATCCAATTGACACCTCTGTCAATCAAATTAACAAACTTCTAAAAACGTCTAGGGCGAAAACTAGATTTTTTGGGAATATTTTAATTGAATTGATAGGTTGGTTAATCAAATAAAAAAAATCTACTTTTGGCACTAAGATTAAAGTCACTAGATCAATAATTCCCACCGTGACTTTAATCATCCTTCTTCATTGCTCCATGCTACTATCACCATCTTTAATTTTTGATAGGAACACAATCATCATTGCTTCTTGTGCACACTCCATCTTCATTTCATCTTCGTCAAGCCTAAAGAAGTTGAGCAAAAATAAAACTTCTTTGCATGAACCACCTTTGTAAGCCTGTCCACTGGATTCTCGCCTGTGTGAATCTTCTTTAGAGTGACAGTTCCTTCTTTTGGCATCTACTGGATAAAACAATGACGAACATCAATGTATTTAGTCAACGAATGATATATCAAGTTCTTCGTCAAATTGACAGAGCTCTCATAGTTGTTCACAACCCCAAGTGTAGGGTCGCAATGCAATAATAATCTCTGTGAGACCAAGGTTGAATCCACAGGGATTAAACTCGTGCATATTCTAAAAGCAATTAGAAGTTGAACTAGAAAAAGATATGAATCTAAATTTGAAATATAAAGAGGTAATTGTAAGTAATTTAATAGAAACTCCACCAGCGTGAGTGTGTAGGGGTGTGTGTGCATGTGTTAAAAAAAGTAATTTAATAGAAACTTGTAAATTCAAAGGTGGGAACTAGGGTTTACAAGGATCCACTTGTAGCAATCAGGGTGATTCCTTTACTTGATTCAATTAACACAATTGGAATTGAAGTCCTATCCTATCCAATTGGAATATATATCAATTAAGATCAAATCCGAACTTCCTTTGACCTAATTCTCAAAAGAGGAGTATTATGATAACAATGAACCATTAAAAACTGAAGGTATTCCTTGAGAATCAAATTATAATCAATGAAGGTTTAACATGAACATGAATCAAACCAATAAAAAGATCCCATCTGACTAGAAGCTTCAACTCTTAGCCCTAACTAAGATGTTTAGCCAACCATAGACATTATTGGATCTAAAACCCTAGAAGAAACTATGAAAACTAAGGAAGAAAGGAAAAAAAATGCTTGACGATGGCTCTCCACCCTTGTGCTTTACTCCTCCAAACCCTAGATAGATGCCCAAGGATGCCCTAGGGTCTCATATTTGTAATTGGGGTGCTTCAAGCTTCAAACAGACTTAAGAAATTTGGAAACCACCTCAAATTTTCACACTCCATGTAACCTCTACGTAAGTTTGCATAATCATTCAATGACATTAAACTGCTTTTGATGCTATCAAAGGTGTCTTTTATACGTACTTTTTTCATGTTGTTGTGACTTCATTTAGACTGTGTAACCTTCTATGTCATTAAACCTACCTTCGATGTCATCGAAGCTGTCTTCAATGTCATCGAGCATTGTTCGAGGAATCGATAATGCGTCCAAAACAGTCCAGTGAGTTATTTCAATTTTTTAATAAATTTGATGTTATCGAAGAGGCCTTCGATGTCATCAAGCAGGTATTCGATATCATCGAGGAGGACTTCGAGTAATCGAACATTGTGCCCAATATGTCCAGCGAGTTTTTTTGAAAATCAACATAAAATTTGATGTCATTGAACTTGCTTCAATGTCATCAATAAAAGCTTCAAGTCATCAAACAAGTTCTCAAGTCAAATAAAAATGTCTTCAATTTTTCCATTAGCCAACTCGATTTTCATTCATAAATTTTATGTCATCGACCCATGTTCGATGTCATCGAATAATAGCTTCAATGTCATCAAATGGTGATCGATGACATAATCAATGTAAATTCTACACTTATTCTTTCGACTGCTTTCCTTCTTTACTTGGTTTTCTTGAATCTTGGGACCTTGAAATATTCAATCTTTATCTCCTAAGATCCATTCTTTGCCTTGGTGATATTTAAGCGTCAAATTCATACTTTTAGCACCTTTTCCAATCCAAGCTCTTAAATTCACCCCGCAACACAAACATGAGTAAAATATGACATTAAGCAGTATCATGTTCATAAAATCAAGATATAAATGAGGGATAATATGTAATATTTGACCCTCAACACAATCCCCGACTAGAATTTGCTAGTCCTAAGAAAAGTATACGAAAAATAAACCTCAATGCTCAATGTCCAAAACCTCTTTAAGAAAATAATCTTTTTCACACTCAAGTATGAATGGGTATAATTAAGATGTAAAAGTGAGATTTTGAAAACCTAAAGTCAAATCACATAAGAAATTAATCAAATGAGCTCTTTATCCATTAAATCAAAGCATAGTTTGCATATCAAGTTTTTCAATGTGCTTAGTGAAAATTAACTTACTTCCCATACGAATATTATCTTTTCATCATGCTAGTTATGCTCATCACTTCAAGACTGGTTTGAAACTCAAGTATTGATTCCAAACTTATCCCATTCTCATTCTTTTTCGAGTCCTTGATTTTATATCGATGGTCAATTTTTATTCATTCTTTATTTTTGCATTCTTTTCCAGTCCTTTCATTCTTTTTATTCTTTATCATAATACATAACCTTTTTGTTGATGTCCTATTTTTAATTGGTTATTTTCTTCTTTTAAGGTCGATAAAATTCTCCAGATTTGATTCTCACCATTTATCAATGATTCACATACTAACAATCAGAACTTCTAGCATGTCTTACAGAAGATAAATTACATGTCCTGTGATTTAGATTGAGATGATATTCAAACTTCTTCTTAATCAATTGAGCGCAAGAACTTAGGTGATAAATTACTTAGTTGATCAAACTCTAATAATCCAAAATTCAATCTCTATCTTATCATACTCAAATCATTCTTAAGTGCACAATTCATCACTTCCTAAATAGATTTCAACTTGAAACATTGAATTTTTTCAAAAAATTTGCTCAAAACTGAGAAAACACTTATTAGTTTACCTAATCCACCACCCCCAACCTAAAAATCTACATTGTCCTCAATGTAAAAGAATTAAGCATGTAATATAAAAAGAGGTGATGAAAAGAAAAGGAAAGTGATAGAAAGGTAATACCTAAAGAAGGAATTTTGAGTCTTTTCCAATGGTCTCATTGTGAAGATGAGTTATCACAAGAATTAAACTAATAAAAGTAAACGATCCTAAACAGTGAAAAGAAAACTATCCTAAATAGTGGAAAGTAAACTATCCTAATCCTAACATATATGAAAACAAGAAACCTAACTATAACTCTGTTAGACTAGGAAGTCAATCCTGGTAAACAGGATCAATAAGAGGTATGGACATGTCCTCTTAATCAAATTTCTCAACAAATGGCTTTAATCGATGTCCATTCACTTTGAAAATATTATCATTGTTTGAATTCTATATCTCAACGGTCCCATGAGGATAGACATTAGTAATAGTGAAAGGGCCAGTCCAACGAGATCAAAGTTTCTCCAGAAAAAGATGTAATCGAGAATTGTATAAAAGGACCTTTTGGCCTGGTGTGAATGATTTTTGAAGAATGTATTGGTCATGAAACACCTTCATCGTATCCTTGTAAATTGAGTTCTCATATGCATCATTCCGGATCTCTTTAAGTTTATTCAACTAAAGTTTGCGTAGCGAGCCAGTGTTGTACAAATTGAAGTTCAAATTTTTAATAGCCCAGTAGACCCTATGTTCCAACTCCACAGGCAAGTGGTAAGCCTTCTCATAAACAAGTCTAAAGGGTGACATTCCATTAGGGGTCTTAAATGCAGTACGGTAAGCCCATAAAATATCGATCAATTAGATTAACTAATCCTTATGGTCAGGGTTAACCATTTTTTTCAAAATATGTTTAACTTCCTTGTTAAAAATATCAACTTGCCCACTTGTTTGTGGGTGGTATGGAGTGCTCACCATATGCGAGATGCCGTATTTCTTCATTAAGTTAGCAAATGGCCTATTACAGAAATGTGAACCTCCATCACTAATGATGGCTCGAGGCATTTCGAACTAGGAAAGAATATTCTCTTTTAAGAATTTAATGACCGTTTGATGATCATTGTTCTGACACGGGATCACTTTAACCCATTTAGTGACATAGTTTACCACTAGCAAAATATACAAATTTTCAAAGGATTGGGGGAATGGTCCCATGATATCAATGCCTCAACAATCAAATGATTTAATGATCAGAATGGGGTTCAAAGGCATCATCTTTCGATGGGACAATGCTCCTAACTTCTGACAACACTCACAAGCTTTAAGAAACTCATGAGTGTCCTTAAATATAGTGGGCCAGTAAAAGCCACACTTTAGAATTTTGGCCGTGGTCTTTTTGGCAAAAAAGTGACCACCACAGGCTTGGGAATGACAGAAGGAGATGACACTTTGATGTTCATTGTTCGACACACATCTCCTTAATATTTGATCTCGATAATATTTAAACAAATATGGATCATCCTAAAAGAATTTACATACCTCGGTAAAGAATTTCTTCTTATCTTGCACCGTCCAATGTGTTAGTATGAAACCTGTGATAAGATAATTAGCAATATCTGCAAACCAATGTGAATGGGAGACTTTAAACAATTTGTTCGTCAGGGAACATGTCATTTATATATGTCATCTCAAGTGAATTAGAGAGATCAAGGTGGGAAAGGTGGTCAACCACTACATTTTCTACTCCCTTTTTATCTTTTATTTCCAAATTAAATTCTTAGAGTAAGAGGATCCATCTTATCAAGCGAGGCATAGCATCATTTTTAGAAAGAAGACACTTGAGTGCCGCATGATCAGTGTAAATGATAATCTTGAATTTAATCAAGTAGGACCTAAATTTGTCCAAAGAAAATACTACGATTAAGAGTTCCTATTCCGTGGTAAAGTAATTCACTTGGGCAAGATTTAGATTTCTACTCGCATAATGAATAACATAGGGTTTCTTTTCTTTTCTGTGGCCTAAAACCACCCAAAGAGCATGATCAAATGCATCACACATAATTTTAAAAGGAAGGTTCTAGTCGAGTGGCTACATGATTGGTTCAGTGGTTAACATGCCCTTGAGCTTAGAAAAGACTTCCTAGTATTACTCAATCCACTCGTATAGTACATCCTTTTGAAGTAGCTTACATAAAAGGTGAGGGAGGTGACTAAAGTTCTTTATAAATCGTCTATAACATCCGACGTGTCCTAGGAAGGATTGCACATCTCTTATGTTCTTGGGTGGAGGTAAGTTAGAGATAAGATTAATTTTAGCCTTATCTACCTCAATTTCCTTGGACGAGATGATATGTCCAAGGACAATTCCCTTACAATTCATGAAAGGACACTTCTTCCAATTTAGCACCAAATTCTTTTCCTCACATCGCTTTGGCACACATTTAAGATTCTCCAAACAATTGCTGAAGGATGGACCAAAGATAGAGAAGTCATCCTTAAAGACCTCTAAATATTGCCCCACCATGTCAGAAAAAATACTCATCATGCATCGTTGAAAAGTGACAGGGGCATTACATACCCTAAATGACATCCTTCGGTAAGCAAAGGTGTCGTAAGGACATTTAAATATTATCTTTTCCTGATCTTAAGTGGCTATCTCTATCTTGTTGTAGCCTAAATACCCATCAAGGAAGCAATAGTATGAGTGACCAGTTAGCCTTTCCAAAATTTGATCAATAAAGGGCAAAGGAAAGTGGTCCTTCCTTGTGATAGTATTCAATTTCATGTAGTCAATGCACATTCTCCAACTAGTAGTAAATCTAGTTGGCACGAGTTCGTTATCGGCATTGGCTACGATGGTGATTCTGGACTTCTTAGGAACCACTTGAGTTGGACTTACCCATTGACTATAGATATAAGGTATATAATATCCACATCCAATAATTTAAGTACCTCTATCTTAACTAATTCCTTCATGTTTTGATTTAATTTACGTTGTGGTTACCGGGAGGTCTTCACATTATCCCCTATATAATTGTGGTGAGTACAAATCAAAGATTCAATTCCCTTGAGATCCGCAATCGACCATCCAAGGTCTCCTTTGTGCTCAATGAGAGTAGAGATAAGCATACTCTCTTGTTCTGGCTCATGGTGGGAAGAAATCACCACCAAGTATGTTTCATCTTGAATTAAATAGACATTTCAATTCGGAGGACAACGGTTTTAGGTCAAGCTTCGGTGCCTTGAGGTTAGATGGTAGAGACATTACATTAGTTTGGAAAAAATTTTTAAATTGTGGCCTCCGCTGGTTAACTTCAAGTACTGATGTTTTAATTTTAAACTAATCTGATTTAAATAATTTTAAACTCGCAAGTATACAAATCAGATATAGATATGGTACATATTACGAGATCATTCCCACGAGGACTAGTTGTCATAATTTGAAATTTAAGACTCTTCTTAACTAATCCAACAAATATTTTAGCAAACTATTAAGTAAACTAATGTAAAAGGATAATCGAGAGCAATGAGTAAAATCTAATCAAGGAGAAGAATAGGACTTTCGAATCGAATCCTAATCATCCTAACCCTTGTTTTACCTACTGATTCACCCTAATTCAGATTGATATAAATTTAATAAACAAAGCACACCCCATGTCCTTGGTCGGGTACACAGAATGTATAATCCTTTAAAGCATATGGATCACATCTTTCCATCCATGGTCAGGCATGAAGAGATGTAGATTCCTATTTCTTCCTCTATAGAAAACCTGTTCATGGTCAGACACAAGCACCTAGTTAAGGTTCCAAACAACATCCATATCTAGACTCTGGTCGAGCTCATAGAATGGAGAAGCATGAAAATTACAGTTAAACACACTAGAGAAAGAAACAAATCAATCAGATTAAAATAAATTTAATATAGACAAGAGTTATTCAAATTAGGGGCTTCATCTCAACCCTAGCTACAAGATTAGCAATCCATAATTTTAAATAAAAAGAAGAAAAAATAAGATTTAAAGGCTAAGAACACCTCTTTTCTTCCTTCCTCTCTCTCTCTCTTCTCTTTCTCCTCTCCCTGGCTCGCCCCAAGCTCTAGCTCCCTTCCTCCAGCTCTCTCCCTTGTAGCCTCCTTTTATAACTGCTGAAAGGGTGGTGGAGGGTTTCCTTCTCTGTTAGAGTCGGTGGAGAATGGAGTCGGTTAGTGGCATGCGTAGCCTTATGTAATGGAAAGAAAAAAAAACCACAACACTCTTGCATTTAGAAAGAATTTAGGGACGCTATCTTGGAAATCCAATCCATCTATTGTCTTCTCCTTAGAATTTTTACCGGAGATGGAAAGTTTGGGTTGTCATTGATGCGGCCCAGGAAAGCAATCCTATTGTAACGACAGCTGATAGTCCTCTTTTGATTGCTGTAGCGGACACGTTTACATATAAGATTACAAACGGTTAACTAGAGTTCTATGTTCTCAAGCTCATCTTCATGATAGACGGTCCAGATCATCGATCTGATCATCAGTAGTGGCCACCACCTCCTGGAACGTCCGGTTTTTGCGGACGTGCGTAAGCCTTTCACACGTCCAATGCTGTGATGCTCGGTGGGCCCCACAGAAGTTTTTTCGGGGAAATCCACCCCGTCCATTGCATTCCTTTTGAAAAAATGTTCGGGATGAGATAGTTTTGGGAGTTCATTGATGCGGCCCACAGAGTTTTAAACCTACTGTCCATTCTGCGTTTTGAACGGTTAAAAACCAATATTCGCTGTATTTGAAATACCTCCACCTAGGCGATGGTAATAAGGGCCTTGGGCATCTAATGAACAATTTAGATTATCTATATTGACAATGGGTGGGCCCCACAACAGAGAACCCATACTCTCTATTTCAAACCAAAAACAGCAACTACCCTTTTTTTAAATTTAAAAGAAGGAAAGTCGGTATGCACTTGCTGACCGATTTAGGATTTTTGGTGCACTTCCAGTGCACTTATATATGTTGCACATTCTCTGTCCGTGTGGGTCCCATGGATATGTGTATATGAAATCCACTCCATCCATTCATTTTATCCCCCCATTTAAGGCGTTGAGACCAAATTTGAGGCAGTTCTAGATATCAGGTGGGCCCCACTTAATGAATTAAGGGGCTGATCTGACTATTGGGCCACTTCCTCAGTGATCTAATGGTTGAAATTTAATATGTACGGTTAACGGCTTGATTTCCTCGAATCCCTGGCGTGTAAATTCTTCAATCTTGGTCTTATGGAGTGCATCCCTTGCTTTGGTGACTTCGGAGTGTCAAATACATACTTGTAGTACTCTTTTTCAGTCAACGGTCCTGATTACACCCTGCAACAAAAACACGATTAAACTATTCCATTAAGCATTATCCTGTAAGTAAAATCAGGCAATAACTAGGGTCTGATATGCAATATTCGACCCTCATCACAACCCCCAACTAGCATTTTGCTAGTCCCGAGCAAAACATGCGAAAAATAATTTCAAAAATAAAAGAGCAATTCCTTTAAACCCAAGTGACTTGTGAGCAGATAGTTGAGATGTGAAAATTCTAGGATTATGAATGGTGCGTAGAATTTTCTCCTGGAATCAAACTGATGGTAAACTTCATAATCAAGTTGACAATATTAATCCATGAATTAGAACATTCTAAACATTGAGTTCCATGAGTGTATATTGTAATCTCGGCTCATAATCATTAAGAGATCCAATTATCAATTTCATGATAGCATTAACAACAAATTTCATGACAACTGAAGCCAACACTTGCCTTACAGATTAACCTTTTATTCTTTCAGCCTTTGATACACAAAGGAGGGGAATCAAATCATCACCCATAGGGAGCAAATCTATGGTGAAAAGTTGTTGCCTAACTTTTTATAAATGTTGATGATGGGGGATCGAATCTACACCTATAGGGAGAAAACCTATGGTGAAGATTATGCGACTTACCCTTTCTTTCAATTCTTTTACTGAATATGAAATTTTTTCAAGCTGATTCCATTCATGCTTAGAGATTACCAAGTTAATCATTTAATGTGTAAGCGAGATGTGTCTTGTGAAATCATGACTCAATTAATGTTTAAAATTTCTAATCACGGGTTAACAATTCAAACTTAACTGTGAAAATGTAATAGATGGCTGAATCCATATCTTGTATTTCTAAAATCACAACTATCCTTCAAAATCACTTCAAAATCATAAATTCCAGAAAAAATTTAAAAATTTTCATAATTTTTGCTCAAGACTAAGAAAATACTGATTAGGTAACCTAATCTCCCACCCCCAACCTAAAATCTATATTTTCCTCAATATAAAAGAAATAAGCATGCAATGCACATGGGACAACGCAAATAAAAGAGAAGTGATGGAAAGATAGTACCTGGACGAAAGAATTAAGAGGCTTCCCAAAGATATTAATGTAAGAGAGAGTCAGCATAAGAGAGAAATCACAAGAGTTAAATAATAAAAATAAAATCACAAAAAGAAAATCCTACCTATACCACTTTCATAGGTGCTCTCGATTGCATTAACGTATGCAATAAGCCTTTAAACCCCTAGGTTGCCCCTAGTGGACGAGTTGTAGTCTCGTGAGGGTTTGTAGCAATGTTACCCACAAACATTGAACTAACTAACTAGAAAAAAAAAAGAACTAAAAAGAAAAGCTGGGTTGCCTCCCAGGAGTGCTAAGTTTAATGTCTTCAGCTAGACAAGCAATGAAAGTAATCATGGACCATCGACAGTATCTTGGTAAATTTCTCAGAAGGTTTTTCAACAAGATCATCCAAAAGCCCATTTTGCAGTAGGCTTGGATGTCTTAGAGGGTTAATAACCAAAGAAATTGAAGGACCTCAGCATAAAGTGTTCTTTTTATCGTCTCAAGTGTCCAAAGTATATTCGATTCACCTGTGGCAGAAAAATTTTTGAAGTTAGTACACCGTGATAAATCAGAGACAACAAGTAGATGAAATTAAGAAAAATTTGTAGTAGGTGGTATAGTCTCAACAAGCGCCGATGTTTCACTTTGTAGTTCAATTTTTAACTCTTCCTCATTTAATGGTGAACATTCAGGATCTGGGGAAGGAGGTACTTCAGAATACGGGTTCTCTCGATTCTTGACAACTGTCGAGGTATTATTTTGCAAGACATTCACTATGTCTTGTAACAGGAGATCTTTGAATCTGCACAATGCACTAAGCAAGTCTCAAGAGTATCTTCAGAAGATTTAAGGAAAGAGTCAAGCACTAGACTCTCAATCATGTTCACTTCAAATATATCATCCGAGTCTGACAGTTGTTGTCCGGCATTGAAAACATTGAGTTTAAGCTTCATATTACCGAAAGACAACTTCATAACTCCATTCCTACAATCTATGATGTAGCTAAGAATGGATGGCCTAAAATAACCGGGATTTGACTAGTAGGATTCTGGACAGGCTGACTATCTAGGACGATGAAATCCACTGAAAAATAAAACTTATCAACTTGGATTAAAACATCCTCAATAACACCATGGGGCACCTTGACAGATCTGTCAGCTAGTTAAAGTGTTATTTTAGTGGGTTTCAGCTCACCCAGTCCTAGTTGCTCGTATACAGAATATGACAGCAGATTAACGCTCGCCCTTAAATCAAGCAATGCCTTCTCAATCTTATGACACAAGAAATGGTGGGAGCTCCTGGATCCCTAAATTTAGGAGGGGTGTTATGTTGAATCATGGAGCTGAGTTGCTCCGCAAGAAAAATCTTCTTATGAACATGCATCTTACGCTTCTGAGTGCATAAATCTTTAAGAAACTTAGCGTAAGTAGGGACTTACTTGATAGCATCAAGCAATGGAATGTTAATTTGCACTTGCTTAAATATCTCCAATATCTCATTAAAGTTATTTCCTTTCTTAACCGGTGCCAGATGTTGAGGAAAAGGTGCTTTAGGCACATAGGATGGCACAAGAGTGGTTTTTGGAGGGTTAGAGTGCTTTTGGACTTTGGATGCACTAGTATGTCTCTCCGCTTCATTTTGATCTTCTGATTTGGAATTTGATTCTCCCTTAAGCATCTCTACTCTATTCTCAATCTGTTTACCAGACCTACTCATGATATTGTTCTTGGTTTGAGTTAGAGCTAATCCCATACTGTCCCTTTGAATTTACCACAGGTTGACTAGGGAACTTGCCCTTCTCTCTCTCACTCAATGTGGCAGCAAGTTGACCCAACTGTACTTTCATCTTGGCAATAGATTACGCATTTGCATGTAAGCTTTGCTGGTTAGCTAAGAAATTTTGTTGGGTGTCTTTTTGAAATTGAAGTGAACTCTGCATAAAAAGATTAAGTGTATCCTCAAGAGATGGTTTCCTAGATTATGGAGGTACTTATTGATACTGCGAAAACTGCTGAGGTTGTTGACTACCAACTTGAGGGTGAGGTTGCATTGGAGGATTTTCAGATGGTCCTCCTTATTGTGGTCCTTTTGCCCAAGAAAAATTTAGATGTCTAGCCCACCCTGGGTTATAGGTGTTTGAGTAAGGATCATTCCCGGGTCTCCGAAAGGTGTTCATAGCATGTACTTGTTCAGAGAGAAATTCTGAAAATGCTACACTAGATGGACACGACTGCATAAGATGGCCAAGACTAGAACATATGGCACATGACTCGATTTGAGTTTTTTTATGGAGGTCCATTATTTAACATCAGATCATCAACTTTCTGTGTTAGGCTATCAATTATAACTTAAAGATCTGACATGACTCCTATCTTATATATACCACCTTTCTTTAGTAGTTGGGGACTTCTTTCACCTCTATTTGAGTAGTCCCATTGCTGAGAATTTTCACACAAGGTTTCAAAGAAATTTCACGCTTCGACATCACTTTTGGTCATGAATGACCCTCCACTGGTGGCATCAACCATGTGACGGTTTTGGGGTGTTAAACCGTTATAGAAATATTGAACTTGTTACCACTTCTCAAAACCATGGTGTGGACATTTAAGAAGCAAGTCCTTCCATCTTTCCCAACATTCATGAAAGTGTTCGCCCTCTTTTTGTGTGAAATTAGTGATTTCTCTACGGAGAGCATTCGTTTTGTGAACAGGGAAGAATTTGTTTAAGAACTTCTTAGACAGTTGATCCTATGTAGTGATCATCCCAACTCCTAGAGAATTCAACCATGTTTTTTCCTTATCTTTCAAAGAAAAAGGAAAAAGGCACAAACGGATCGAATCATCTGAGAAGTTTTGAAACCTAAAGGTAGAGCAAATGTCTAGGAATTCTTTTACATGATGATAAGGATCCTCTTTGTCTAAACCATAGAAGGACGGTAACAACTGTATAACCCCTAGTTTAAGTTCAAAGTATGTTGCGGTGGTGGCTGACAACACTATACATGAAGGCGCATTAAATTGAACAAGAGCTGAATAATCTCGAAGCGCTTTAATTCCATTCTCGTCCGCTATTGTAATGTAAGAAAGAAAGCTAAACTAAGATGCAACCTAAGAGAAATAAAACTAGAACTAAAAAATTATGAATTCCTAAAAACAAGATAAAGCTATGTAAACAAGAATTGGAAGAAAGAACCCGAAAAAGAAGATGATCGATGTCTAAATATTTAGGAGCTCCTCTTTTTAAAGACAATCTTATTTAGCAGTTTCCTTCTTCAATTCTTGTAAAAATAAAAATAAAAATAAAAATAAATTAAATTTCCTAAAATAATCCTAGAAAATTCTTTAGGCTACGAATAAGAAAGAATCCTAAATCCAATTTGGTCCGAAATAGTCCCCGACAATGACACCAAAAACTTGATGTTTTAATTTTAAACCAATCTGATTTAAATGATTTTAAACTCGCAAGTATACGAATCAAATATAAATATGGTACATATTACGAGATCGTTCCCACGAGGACTGGTTGTCATAATTTAAAATTTAAGACTCTTCTTAACTAACCAATAAATATTTTAGCAAACTATTAAGTAAACTAATGTAAAAAAATAACCGAGAGCAATGAGTAAAATCCAATCAAGGAGAAGACTATGACTTTCGAATCCAACCCTAATCATCCTAACCCTTGTTTTACCTGTTGATTCACCCTGATTCAGATTGATATAAATTTAATAAACAAAGCACACCCCATGTCCTTGGTCGGGCACACAGAATGTATAATCCTTTAAAGCATATGGATCATTTCTTTCCATCCATGGTCAGGCATGGAGAGATGTAGATTCCTATTTCTTCCTCTATAGAAAACCTGTTCATGGTCAGATACAAGCACCTAATTAAGATTCCAAACAACATCCATATCCAAACTTTGGTCGAGCTCATAGAATGAAGAAGCTTGAAAATTACAGTTAAGCACACTAGTGAAAGAAGCAAATCAATCAAATTAAAAAAAATTCAACATAAATAAGAGTTATTCAAATTAGGGGCTTCATCTCAGCGTTAGCTACAAGATTAGCAATCCATAATTTCAAAAAAAAAGAAGAAAAAATAAGATTTAAATGCTAAGAACATCTCCCTTCTTCCTTCCTCTCTCTCTCTCTTCTCTTTCTCCTCTCCCTGGCTCTCCCCAAGCTCTGGCTCCCTTCCTCCAGCTCTCTCCTTTGCTGCCTCCTTTTATAACTGCTGAAAGGGCGGTGGAGGGTTTCCTTCTCTAATAGAGTCAGTGGAGAATGGAGTCAGTTAGTAGCGTGCATAGTCTTATACAATGGAAAGAAAAAAAAACCACAACACTCTTGCATTTAGAAAGAATTTAGGGACGCTATCTTGGAAATCCAATCCATCTATATTTTTACCAGAGATGGAAAGTTTGGATCATTGTTGATGTGGCCCAGGAAAGCAATCCTGTTGTAACGGCAGCTGACAATCCTCTTTTGATTGCTGTAGCGGGCACGTTTGCATATAAGATTACAAACGATCAACTAGAGTTCGGTGTTCTCAAGCTCATCTTCATGATGGACGATCCAGATCATCGATATGATCATTAGTGGTGGGCCACCACCTCCTGGAACATCTGGTTTTCACGGATGTGCATAAGCCTTTCACACGTCTAACGTTGTGATGCTCGATGGGCCCCATAAAAGTGTTTTCGGGGAAATCCACCCCCTCCATTACATTCCTTTCAAAAAAATGTTCGGGTTGGGATAGTTTTGGGAGTTCATTGATGCGGCCCACAGAGTTTTAAACCTACCGTCCATTCTGCGTTTTGAACGGTTAAAAACCAATATTCGCTGTATTTAAAATACCGCCACCTAGGCGATGGTAATAGGGGCCTTGGGCATCTAATGAACGATTTGGATTATCTATATTGACAATGGGTGGGCCCCATAACAGAGAACCCATACTCTCTATTTCAAACCAAAAATGGAAACTACCCTATTTTTAAATTTAAAAGAAGGAAAGTCGGTCTGCACTTGCTGACCGATTTAGGATTTTTGGTGCACTTCCAGTGCACTTATATATGTTGCACATTCTCTGTCCGTGTGGGTCCCATGGATATGTGTATATGAAATCTGCTCCATTCATTCATTTTATCCCCCCATTTAAGGCGTTGAGACCGAATTTGAGGCAATTCCAGATATCAGGTGGGCCCCACTTAATGAATCAAGGGGATGATCTGACTATTGGGCCACTTCCTTAGTGATCCAATGGCTGAAATTTAATATGTATAGTTAATTTATGGCCCTTAGCAAATGTATGAAGTTTCGAGCTAATCGGATGGCTGGAACCATGTGATCTTGCATTCTGGACCATTTTCGGGCCTTTTCAACGTGAACGGCTTGATTTCTTCGGATCCCTGGCTTGTAAATTCTTCAATCTTAGTCCTCTAGAGTGCATCCCTTGCTCTGGTGACTTCGGAGCGTCAAATACATACTTGTAGTACTCTTTTTCAGTAACGCTCCTGATTTCAACCTGCAATAAAAACATAATTAAACTATTCCATTATGCATTATCCTGCAAGTAAAATCAGGCAATAACTAGGGTTTGATATGCAATATTCAACCCTCATCAAGTACTGATACAGTATCAAGCATAGGTCTCATCTCCCTAATCATATCATCATCTAAATCATGGGAGTGGGCCAAGCACGTCTTTAAAGGGTCAGAGGATAAAGTCATCAGAGTTCTATCCTCCACAAAAGCATCAATCAAGTTAATATCATGAGCATTATCATCATCCTCTGCTATTTGCTCACATTGAAAAAGATATTGAGCTCCAATGTCATATTACCAAAAGACAAATTAATGACTCCATTCCTACAATTGATAGTTGGATTTGATGTGGTAAGGAATGGGTGACTAAGAATGATGGGAATTTAAGTGCTCATGTCCATGATGGGTTGAGTATCTCAGACGATAAAATCTGCTAGGTAGTACAATTTGTCAACCTGGACCAACACATCCTCAATTAAGCCTCTCGGTACACAAACTGAGCGATCAACAAGTTGTATCGTGGTTCGGGTAGGTTTTAATTCACAAAGACTCAGTTGTTCATACACCGAGTAAGAGATTAGATTTACATTAGCTCCTAAGTCAAGAAGTGTGTGCTCAATCCGGTAATTCCCAATTACACAAGTGATGGTTGGGCTACCAAGATCTTTATACTTCTGTGGCACATCTTGCTTTAGGATGGCACTCCCTTTTTCTATCAAAAAGATCTTCTTTTGGATGTTTTACCATCTTTTGGTCGTATATAGGTCTTTTAAAAATTTGGCATATAAAGGTATTTGTTTAACGATATCTAGTAGAGAAATGTTGACCTTTACTTGTTTCAACACCTTTAAAATATCCTGAGAGTTAGAAAGAGATTTTAGTGCAATTAACTATTGGGGAAATGGAGCAATCGACTTACCTTAAGGTTTCAATTATAACTCATGTGGAGTGTTTCTAGGTCCTTAAACTTTTTAGCCCTTACTGGAATAAATTTTTCAATTGTTATCCCACTCTTAAGAGTATTGATAGACTTAGCTTGCTCCATTTGATTTGAAGAGCTCGGGTCACTAACTTCATACTGTTGTTTTAGATTGGGAAGAGGTTGAGATAGAAGGCTTCCTTTTTCCCCAATTGCATTTTGTGTCTCAAGCCCTTATATGGCCTTTATAAGGTCTTGAAAGGCTTGTAGCATACCCCGATTAAATCGCTCTTGATTTTGAAGATGCTTTAAAATCGGATCCTCTTGAGGTTTCCCTTGATTTAGAATTTGATTAGGGAATCCTTTAAAAGAAGCAGTTTGTCCATTCCTCCAACTAAAGTTTGGATAATTTCTCCAACAAGGATTGTATGTATTTGAAGTGGATCCATTGAAAGGTCTTTGGTAATTGTTTATGGCATTAGATTTCTCATTTAATACCTCTTGAAAAGTAGGTATTATTAGACAATTTTTAGTTGCGTGAATGTTGCAAGCACAAATACTGTAAACAGTTTCCGTAGCCTAATCTTTCTTTAGTTCCATGGTCTCAAGTTTTCTTGTGAGATTAGCCACTTTAGCATTTATATCATCATCTTCTTTTAGAAAATAGATTCTGCCCCTCTCCTTTGATTGAGTAAGCCTAGAAGTGGTGCAAGATTTTGGAGACATGTGTCATGATTGTGCGTTTTCAGTAAGTTTGTCAAAATAATCTCACACATCATCGACCTCTTTGTTCATGAATTCTCCATTGCACATTGTCTCGACAATTTGACACATGGTAGAAGTCAGCCCATCATAAAAGAAACTTGTTATTCACCAAGTTTTAAAACCATGTTGCGGGCATGAATTGACAAGATCCTTGAATCGCTCCCAACTTGGAAGAATGTTTCATCTTCCTTTTGGGTGAAGTTCATGATTGATTTTCTAAGGGTATTCATTTTATGATATGTGAAAATTTTCTTAATGAACTCTCTTGTCATGTTGTTCTATCTGCTAATAGATCGTAGACATGGTGAATGCAACCACTTCTTAGCTTTCTCTTTCAAGGAGAAGGGAAATAGTTTCAACCTGACCATGTGCTCAGACATGTTTAGAAAATATAAACTAGCTGTAATCTCATCAAACTCTTTCATGTGTAAATATGGATTTTCAGATTCAAGTCCATGGAATTTTGGAATGAGTTGGATCACCCCTGGTTTGTTATCCATATGTCCTGTATTTTCTTGAAAAACCATATAGGAAGGTGTGCTCACCCCTGTCGGTTGTAAATAGTCTCGTAAAGTATGAGGCGATGGTGCTTGATGTAGCTTGTTTTCATCCTGGATTTCCTCAACCCTACATTGAGGTAGATTTGGAGGTTGATCGACAGCCATAACTTTAGTTAACTCTATAGATCTCGAGTGGTGTCTAATCCTATGATCGATAAATAACCCCTCAACCAATCCTCCTTCACTCAAAAGCATGTTGAGTGTTATCACAAACCCACTTGGGCATGAAACACTCTTAGCCCTTAATTTCGGAATTTAACCTAACCATAAAAAGAAAAAGGAAAATATATATTTAAAAAACAGAAAGAGAGAATTAGAAAGAAGTTACCAAATTAGAAGTTTTCATATTGCGATCCTACAAAAGAAGAAGGAAAGCAAATTAGTTTCTAAAAAGGATATAAGAAAGCAACCTAGTTTTTTTAAAATGATGAAAAAAAAAAAAGCAAACTAGTTTCTAAAAACAGATTAGGAAAGTTTTTTAAAAATAAAAAGTTAGTTTCTAAAAACAAATTAGGTAAGTTTCTATCATAAAATTAGAAAGTAAATTAGTTTCTAAAAATAAATCAGAAAAACTATAACCTAAAAATAAAAAGTAAACAAACCCTAATCTTAACCTAATTCTACAACTAGTTAATCTCAGAAAAATGCAACCGTTAGTCCTCGGCAACGGTGCTAAAAACTTATTCACAACCTCAAGTGTAGGGTCTCGATGTAGTAATAATCTCGGTGAGGTCGAGGTCAAATCCATAGGGACTAAACTCGTGTGTATTCTGAAAACAACTGGAAGTAGAACTAGAAAAAGATATGAATCTAAATTTGAAATATAAAGAGGAAGTTGTGAGTAATTTAATAGAAACTTGTAAATTCAAAGGTGGGAACTAGGGTTTCCAAGGATCCATTTGTAGCAATCAGGGTGATTCCTTTACTTGATTCAATTAACAATTGGAATTTGAGTAATATCCAATCTAATTAGAAGACATAACAATTAAGATCAAATCGGAACTTCCTTTGACAAAATTCTCAAAAGAAGAGAATTATGATAATTGGTAGGGATTCCATCACTAAACCATGCCCAAGTGACAATGGTATATAAAAGAATTTACCAATCCCATAATCTCAAAACAGGAAAAGAAAATACTTAAAACTATTGCAGATCTACTGTAATTTGAGTCACAATAAACCATTAAAAACTGAAAGTATTCCTTAAGAATTAAATTATAATCAATGAAGGTTCAACATGAACTTAAATCAAAGAAATAGAAATGTCCCATCATATTATAAGCTTCACCTCTTAGCCCTAGCTAAGAGGTTTAGCCAACCATACACATGATTGGATCTAAAACTCTATAAGAAAACATGAAAACTAAGGAAGAAATGAAAAAAAACGCTTGACGACGACTCTCCACCCTTGTTCTTTGCTCCTCCAAAACCTAGATAGATGTCAAGGGATGCCCTGGGGTCTCCTATTTATAATTGGTGTGCTCCAAGCTTCAAACCGACTTAAGATATTCGGAAACCACCACAAATTTAGGCACTCTGCATAACCTCTGTGTAAGTTTGCACAATTGTTCGATGTCATTGAAGGTGTCTTTTATATATGCTTCTTTCATGCTGTTATAACTTTATTTAAACTGTGTAACCTTCTATGTCATCTGTCACTCTCCAAACTCGAAAACTAGGCTCACAAAATTCTCGATCGCCGAATCCGTCACTGACAGCCTCCGTAGTATCCCATTCTCGACTCCTGGCACCCATTTACTAGGTTTCGATCCTGGGATCTTACAAGGAGAATTTTTAACATCGGTTTGATTCATAACAAGCATAACCACAGGCATAACCCACAAACAACAACTAAAAACTCCATCACATTTTCACTATGATAAAAAACTTATAAGTACAGTGCGCATAAAGGGAAATATAATGATGATAGACAAATGCTCCAAGATGATCATAAGGTCACACGGACCTGAATTAAGTGGAAAAACAAATTTCATGTTAATCCAGAACTTCTATGATACCAAGAGGATTTCAATGGTAAGCGTTCCATGCTCCACTGTTATTAGTAGTGGCCCACCAGATACATAGATCTATCTCATTTCTATCTCAAGCCTTAAAATGAGCTTGCTAAAATGGATGGACGGTTTAGAAAAAACACATCCATCATAAATCAAGGGTGGGGCTCACTGGTTGTCCAACAGATGGATGACCTAACAAAATGGTTGAATGACACTAATAAAACACATGCATCGTGGCTGGGACACATAGTCCCTGCCCTTTCCATCCAGCGGCACAAAATGACGCTGCTGCAGCATCCTCTGGACGTCAGCAGCATCAGTGCCTGCTGCATGTTTTTTTGTAGATTTTCCTAAGTGGGGCTTGCATCAGGAGGATCCACTCCACTGGTTGGATTCTATGGCTCATGACAGACCAAACCAGCCCAATATTCAGCATGTTTTGGTATGTGAAACATTAAAGTGGGCCCTAACAGATATTAAAAGTAAGAATCACTGTTTTCTATGATACGGCCTGCCAGATATTCAGATTAGCTTCATTTTTCAACTCAACACCTAAAATGAGCTGGGAGATAGGATGGACGGTGTGGAATAGATCCATACATCAAGGTGGGGCCTGCATGAGTGGCCCACCCAAAAACTTTAAATCAAGGTGATATTTTTATTTTTCACAGGGAACATCTAGACCCTGATGGACGGTCTGGACAGCAGTCGTCCAGCAAGTTCTGGGCTGGCCCATCTGGCCATGAAGGGTCCAAATAATATTTATATTTCCCATCATCCAGACCTTCCAAAAGTGGCAGCAAGGTGGTTGCAATGTGGGCCCCGGTTAGGTCCACTTGGTGCTCAATATGGATGAAATACATACATCACAAACGGGCCATAAAATCAGTGAGAGTGAGAGAGAAAAATCGAGGATGACGGAGAGGCCCTGCCACTTGGGCCCCTCTTAGATACAAGCATACATCAAGGTGGGTCCCACCATATGTGGGCCCTTAAATTACAAAAAGAATAAATTGAAAATGTGGGTCCAAGATCACCTACCATCCACTTCTTCTTGGCTCCTTAGAAAGGTAGTTACCTTAGCTTCGTTCTCAACGAAAGATGATGAAGTTTTGATGGTTGAGATGGGAGGTGAGAAGGGTAGGGAGTGGGCCACACACAAAACTCTCTCATGGAGGTTGGGAGAGCTTGGACGTGAGATTTTTGGTTACTTGGAAAAATGGGCTTGAGAAATGAGAGAGAGTGGGTTGTAAGGAGAGAGAGAGAGAGAGATGGGTGATGGAGTGATGGATGGGAGAGAGAGAGAGATAGGTTGTGTAAGAGTTTGTTGACTTTTAGGGTAGCTTGTGTAAGAGAGGTATGGGTTATGATGGATTGAGTGATGTGTTGAGTGTTGGGTTGAGTGATGTGACTACTTGACTTGTACTTGACCCTTAATGGGATTGATTGATTGATTGAGGTGACATTAGGATAGAGATTTTCTTGAAATTACAAATGCACAGCTTTCCCCCTGAACGAGATATGTCATCAGAACATGGGCGATGGCGCGGTCGCTAGGGTACATGTATCGTGTTGAGTCAACTCGGGTTGACAGTGTGTGACTCAGGGTTGGGTGCAAATGGAGGTTACATGTCACAGGTCGCCAAAATTTGACAGGGAGGATCGCGAGAATCTACGGAATAGTACGGACTATGATATGGGTCTTACAGCTCTTCCTACCTAATAAAAATTTCATCCTCAAAATTTACACAACCATCACAAGTAGACATAACTCATGAGAAAGAAGAAATATAAAATCATCATATTAAATCGAAGACAGTATACAAAATACAACACATAATCAATCAGCAAAGAGATGGGGATAGTGCTCTCAAATCTCAGCCTCGTGCTCCCAAGAAGCTTCCTTAACAGAATGATGACCACACTAAACCTTTACCAAGGGAATGACCATGGTTCAGAGGACCTGCTCCTTCCGATCGAGGATAAGAACTAGTTGCTCAACATAAGAAGCATCCTTATGAACCTCTAGCGACTACCAATCAATAATAGCAACTACGTCTGACCAGCATTTCCTCAGCATAGAGACATGAAAAATGTTGTACACACCAGACAACTCAGATGGCGAGGCAAGCCGATAGGGCATGGTGCCAACATGCCCAGTGATCTCAAAATATCCTATGAATCTCCGGGCAAGCTTACCCTTCACTCCAAATCAAACTACGCCCTTCATGGGAGAGATCTTGAGATACACATGGTCTCCTACAGTAAACTCCAAGGGACGACGCTGGCAATCAACAAAACTCTTCTGTCGGCTCTAAGCTAGGAGCATCCTTTACCTACTGATATCAATAGCCTCTGACATCTGCTACACAATCTTGAGACCTAGGAGACAGCGCTCTCCAACTTCAGTCCAACAACTCGATGATCTGCATAGTCTGCCATACAGTACCTAAAAAGGAGTCATGTCAATGGTGGACTAATAGTCGTTATTGTATGTGAACTCAGCTATGAAAGGGCACATACTAGTGTTCTAGTTTGTCAATTACGGTGTGAGTTGAGTTAGTCAGACTACAGAGCCTAATAGGAAGATAAATTCAAGTGTTTGCCTCAACTGGATGTGTGGAAGCTCGCCATAGGTAAATCATAGCCTCACATCACATGTCCCAAAACACCAAGTGATTAAAACTCTAAAAATAACTTAGAACATATGACGGTTTTTGGGTAAGTGAACTTTTTTAAATAGCAAAAAATCTTTAAGTTTGCTTGCCCTGTCGATTATATCGATACATGTTTCGATATGATCGACATGCTCTGTCGATGTTCTCGACATCTCAATGGATACAATCGAGTGAGGACAAAAAGCGTCTAGCAACCACACACTCATTTGGACGATTTACCGATATATCGAAGTATCAATCGATATCATCGATATTCAAATATCGAGCCCATTGAAAGCGGATCGATAATATCGATAGACAGTTTTTCAACACCCCTATTTTTCTAAAGAAAACTACTATAAGCTTCAATATATCGATGACTGTTCCGATTCAATCTGAATTCAAATATCGATCATATCGGAAGTCATTCGATCATAGTGACAGTGGGCGTGTATTTCTTCTAGCAAATATTTCAGGATGATCTTATCTTTGATCAGGGGCCACTCAAGGAAATCGATATTCTTATGTCGATGCTATCGAGTTCTGGTCAATTGGATCGAGTATGGGCACAAACTGTCCAGCGTACATATAGGTAAATCTATATGATTTATCGATCCTATCGTCAAGGTTTCGATATCATCGACATTCAAATTCCGATGACATCGGTTGATCCTCGATCATATCCTATAAATCCTAAAATATTTCAGCCAGTCTCTCTCATTCTTCAAGTGTCGATAGATTGATCCAAGTATCAATGGAATCGGAGTTTGAAATTCGATGACATCGACACAAGTATCGATCCCATCGATCAGCTGGCAATGAGTTTCAAAAGTGTATGATAATAGAGTTTATGTTATCGAGCGGACAGTCGATCCCATTAAGAGTATACGCTTGATGATATCGATCCTGCTCGATGACATCGAAATCTATCATAAATATGACCATTTTATATCCGTTGGAACCTTTTACCTATATAAATAGAGACTTATTCATATTGTTGGGAGAGAAAGAAGAGAGTGCTTTTGTGTGTCTTACCTTCAGATCATATACCTAAGGCCCTTTCTCTCACGGGAGTTCTTCTTTCAATCCACTCTCATTCATTGACATTCAATAGAGTGGATTGGAAAATGAACTTCCGCATTCAAGGATCCTTCAACAACTATCTTAATAGAATATCTTTTAGCTGGGATGCCTTGAATGAATAGATGACGGGAATCACTCTATCTTCCTCATAAGAAAATTCTAAGAGAGTGGATTATTGTCCTAACCTTGACCTAACCCAAAACTGAATACTGGTATATCTTTTATGTTGCGGATCAAGGGAGCTGATGACTCTTCATCGACAAGAAGGAGATCTTCATCACTGTACAAAAAGGGACTCATCAACTTATCTGTAAGTACTTAGAGTCCAGAGGACACTTTTGATCATTCCTTTCTAGGTTTGGGTCCTAAGTGTTGTTCACCCTTTGAAGTCCTTAAAGGAGGCCTCCGGCGGGAGTGTACGCTGTGGGTGCGTTGTGTGGACCCTTACTCTATGGAGAGCATAAACATCTGGATGCGTTGTCTGGACCCTTGCTCTGTGGAGAGCATAAACATCTGGGTGCGTTGTGTGGACCCTTGCTCTGTGTGGGCATAAACATCTGGCTAAGAGTCCATCAGCAAAACTCCAGGATTAGAGGTGAACCGAGTAGAAACCTCCATGTAAAGGTTAAAGGTGAACCTGATTTAAAACCTTAGGTTTGAAGTGAACCCTGGAAAACCTCCTTAATGAAATTCGGTACACTCAAGGGATGAGTACGACAGCCGGGAGTGGAGTAGACAAGTAGTCGAACCACTATAAAAATGATTGTATTTGTGATTGTTATTATTTTTCATTGTGTGATATTTCTTACATGCTCTTATATCTGATAATCTAAGATCACACCTCATATACTCACACAGTCTTATCCATCACAACTTTTATGCAACTTATTTAACTTTCATGAAGTTTGTGATTGGATCCTCTACTAGACTTGGAAGCCAGTGCAGTTACATTTAAGTAATCCTGATAATTGTATATCTGATAGGATTAGTGCAATAGAATTTTAAAAATATCATAAAACTTTATAAAAAAAATCCTATTCACCCCCCCTCTAGGACATATTGGCATATTCCTACTTCAACTCAAGCGGTCTTCACCACAATTTCAATTGGTATTAAAGCGGGTCTCTCTTTAAGGGCTTCATCGCCTAGAGAGTGATCTTGACAGAAGTTGAGGAGTATGGCCAAAGGAGAGGGCTCATCAGTCACTAGACCTCCAGTATTGGATGGTTCAAATTATGCATATAGGAAAGCTAGAATGCATTACTTCCTGAGATCCTTGGATCATGATGTTTGGGATGTAGTTGAGAAGGGATATGTCGTACCATCTGAACAAGTCGTACTTGAAGATGAAACTACTATCACTAAGCCCAAACCCAAAGAAAAGTGGATGGCGGTTGACAAAGAATAGTGAACTGCTGAAGTAAAAGCAATGAACGCCATCTACTATGTCGTGTCTCAGGATATATTCAATCAGATAAGTATGTGTGAGACATCTAAGAAAGCATGGGATCTACTAGAAACAACCCATGAAGGCACAAGCACTGTGAAGAGGTCTAAACTACAACTTCTGACTTCACAGTTCGAAAATCTCAGGATGGAAGAGCATGAGACATTTATGGAGTTTTTCATCAAACTAAATATTATTTGTAACTCCATGGGTGGATTGGGAGAAAAAGTTCGAGTACCTAAAATATGTAGAAAAAACTTAAGATCTATACTAGAACGGTTTATTCCAAAGTAACAACAATTGAGGAGTGTAGAAATATTGATGAGATGAAAGTAGAAGAACTAGTAGGTTCCCTACAAACTTTGAACTACACTTCACTCAATCCAAAAAATTCAAAAACACTGTCCTAAAAACTTCTAAGAAAACAAAACATGAGGACAGTGAGAGTGAAAAAGAAGATGAAGATGAGGAAGTGGCTTTGCTGGCACAAAGATTCAGAAGATTCTTTCAAAAGAATCGCGGCCGTCCCTCTAGAGGTAGAAAGGTGGATGACAAACCTTTTACAGGAAAATTTGGGAAAAGAACCAAAGAACCACAATGCTACACCTGTCGGGAGTATGAACACCTAACCACCGAATGCCCAAATAGAAAAACCGGGGGCAAGGAAATGGCCGCCACATGGGATGATACAGAAGAGTCAAACTCAGAAAATAGTGACTCAGAAAGCGATGGAGATCAGAAATCATTGAAAAATCTTATGGTCTCCACCACTGCAATCATTCGCATGGAATCTTAAAGCAAGAAAGAATAGTAAGCCACTGAATTATGTCCATCCGATAACGAGGAGTCTGGAGAAGAGGAAGAAGTCAAAAAGGATAAACTGCAAGATACTTATAATCAACTCTATATCCATAGAATCAAAGTGATTAAACGACTTGTTATATCTGAGAATAAAAAGGAATTGTTGCAATTAGATCTAGATAGCTTCAAATATTAATACTCACCTAATTACTAATTTGCAGTAATGTCACTTAGATAATGATAGACTTAAAAGAACAAACATTTTCTCAAAATCTGAGTTAGAAAAATTAAAGGAACAAGTCAAAGCATTAAATGATGAAAATTTGATTCTACAAAAAAAAAATTACACACTTCAAAATGAATTAGAAGAATCCTGAAAAATAGCCCAACTAAACTATAAATTTTTCCAGAGTAGTGAGAGGTTTGGAAAACTTTTAGGTATGGGAAAATCTGGACACAATAAATATGGCTTGGACTACGAAAAAGCTAAAATAAGAACGGGATATGGAACACATGAAAAATCTGATATCTCCAGTTGCAACAAAGGCAAAAATCCGGCCTATCAGACAAGTGGTGATTCAAAGGATGTGTTGAACAAAGGATATATAACACCATCACCACTCAAACTAGCTGATAAGAAGAAAGACTCAGTGAATCAAGTGGTTGAATCAGATAAGATAAACAAATCTGCCACAAGTAAGAATCCTGTCACAAAATGAGTAATTAAGGAAAAGATAAATTGCCTTGTTATTCATTCAGATCGTCTACCAGGCAATGAGGCTAAATGGTACCTAGATAGTGGTTGCTCAAGGCACGTCACAGACGACAAATCCCTTCTCCCAGAATATATGGATCTTCAAAAAGGGATAGTCACCTACGGAGATGGAGTCACTGCCAATATAATTGGACAAGGAATGATAAGAGGAATTGATTTGTTCAAAAATGAGATCGCTTATTGCATAAAAGGATTGAAGCATAATCTGTTAAGCATCTCTCAAATTTATGATAATGGGCATATGGTCTTGTTCAACAAAGAAGAATGCGATATCCTAGATCAATCAGGAAAATCAGTAATTAAGGGTCATCGCACAAACAACCATTGCTACATTATCAGGGGCAAAGAACAGACTGATACCTAGAAGGACTAGGCATGGAAATACTTGTCTAGATTGTGCATCTAGATGTAGATAATGGCTGAAAAGATACGATTCTGCTGAGCTCTAAATAAATTACCTAAGGCTTCATACCTTCTTTTGTTTATAAACAGTCAAATGTTTATACTTCTGTGTATATACAAAGATTATATATTATTTTACTAAGAATAACATTATTTCTTAGAAATCCTAGGGGTACGCTTAAAAAATCATCCGAATTTTGAAACCAGAAAATCATTTACCATGGATATGACCTTCCGATTACATCGAACAAGAATCGATACAATCGACGGCCCTTCAGAATTTGAAAAGACGTATGATTGCTGATAACATCGGAGTCAGAATCGATAGAGTCGATCGACAACTTCTCGATATCATCAAGACAATGGTTGATATGATCGACAGATAGTGCCCAATAAATGGCTGTCGAGCGAAAAGGTTTACTTATTTGAACCAGACCGGTCTCACTGCCTTGATCAGTTTCCTTGGTTGTTTGCTCGGAGCCTTGATGAGAAAATCTCAGCATCCAAATGAAGCTAGGAAGATGGATAAAAGAAAAGGTAAGGCTCTCTCAGCAAAATCTTCCAAGACTAAGAAAGGGAAAAATATTCAACCACCTCAAAATCAGTCCGATTGAGAACAAGTTGCGATCATCGACCGCACCATTCTCCCAAGTGCTATCAAGCCCTATGGGGTGGATCTCATGATGGAATCTATTGGGTGGAAGAATATGCTTGTTATGGGTGGTCCAAATCAGTTTGAAATGATCCAACAATTCTTTAACTGTTGTCATGTTGTTCAAAGTTATCCACCATGTATGCATCTGGAATTCATGCAACACAACAAGCAAATTACTCCAACAGTCCTTGGTCGTATTCTAAACATTGAGGTAACTCAAATCCTTATCACTAGCAGAAATCTAAATGAATTAAGTAGATGGGAAGAAATTACTCGAGCACTGTGTTAAGGTATGACAATTCCTAAAAATGATGACAAAATCCTTCTGGTTAAACATCTAGGAATCGTGTTTTGACTCCTTCACAATATTTTTAGTACGAATGTATATCTATATGATGCCAATGACACATACCTGAGTGCCCTTGTACTTAATATCCTGTATGATGTCTATCAAGAGGTTCCTATATGCCTACCAACTCTCATACTAGACCAAGTAATTAAAGTGGTTAGGTGTGACCATCTTGAAATTCTGCCTTTTCCGTCTCTTATCTATAAGATTGCACACTGGGGTGGTTTGCCAGAAACAACTAATAAGGCATATCCTGAAGTATGGTTCGACCATGATGTAATGCAATAAGTGTATGTCTCTACCTCATCACATACTGAGCTCCCTCCACCTGTTGAAGATTGTGATCTCGTGCCTAATGAAGAAACTCTCTGGGGATCCAATTGAACTCCTAAATATAGTCCTGCACCTGTCACAAATCGTCAGCGTCATGTGCTTGAGCGCCAATTTTTAAACAATATGACTAGAATTGATGAGCGGCTCCAACACTGTGAACAACGACTATCAGGAATAGAAAACAGGATGGAAGCTCTTTAACATTCCGTACAGTAGATTCTTGAGCTACTAAGAACTAGTGGATCTTCTATGTGTTGGAAGTGGACAGATTTAGAAGAGCAATGTGACTGGTTGTGAACACTTGATTTTGCACCCATTTTGGGTATCGCTACATGGGTCTGATATCTCTGTCTAGTGATTAAACTACTACTGTCTGTAGCAGTATTTTTTTATACTAGTTGATTGGTTGAATTCAATTCCTATTTCATTGTCATTCTTGTTGCTTATGTAATGACTGTGCTGATTACTTCATCTATTTACTTCCTGCCTTAATTAATGTATGCTTATCCTATTGAAAATCTGTATACATCTATCTGTCTGTGGTTCTCCCATATGCTTAAAATCTTTAGTCAAATATCACTTGTTATGCCTTTTCCAATGACTGACAAAAAGGGGGAGAGAAGTTAAAAACACCCCATGTGAAAAATTGGATATTTGTGCTCGTATTTATTGTAGATGTAAGGGGGAGCAGTTGCATCAAGAAAGGGGTTTTTACAGTAAGGGGGAGCAAATTCTGGTTGTGTACATAAATGTGTTAGAATTTATAAAATTGTGTAATCACATGTATATACAATTTAGGATGTATCTGTCTAGATATTTTTTTAGGGTATTTTGAGTATTTTGTCATGTAATTGACAAAGGGGGAGATTGAAAGTGCACCTACTAGTGCCCTGGTTTGTCAATTACGGTGTGAGTTGAGTCAGTCAGACTACAGAGCCTAACAGGAAGAAATTCAAGCGTCTGCCTCAACTGGATGTGTGGAAGCTCGCCATGGGTAAATCATAGCCTCACATCACATGTCCCAAAACACCAGGTGATTAAAACCCTAAAAACAACTTAGAACATATGAAGGTTTTCGGGTAAGTGAACTTCTTCAAAAAGCAAAAAATCTTTAAGTTTGCTTGCCCTATCGATTATATCGATACACCTTTCGATATGATCGACCTGCTCTGTCGATGTCCTCTGCATCTCAATTAATACAATCGAGTGAGGATAAAAAGCGTCCAGCAACCACAAACGCATCTAGATGATTTATCAATATATCGAAGTATCAATCGATATCATCGATATTCAAATATCGAGCCCATTGAAAGCAGATCGATAATATCGACAGGCAGTTTTTCGGTGCCCCTATTTTTCTAAAAAAAACTACTATAAGCTTCGATATATCGATGATTGTTCCAATTCAATCTGAATTCAAATATCGATCATATCGAAAGTCATTCGATCATATCGACAGTGGGCGTGTATTTCTTCCAGTAAATATTTTAAGATGATCTTATCTTTGATAGGGGACCACTTTAGGAAATCGATATTCTTATGTCGATGCCATCGACTTTTGGTCGATTGGATCGAGTATGGGCACAAACTGTCCAGCGTGCATATAGGTAAGTCTATATGATTTATTGATCTTATCGTCAAGGTCTCGATATCATCGACATTCAAATTTTGATGACATTGGTTGACCCTCGATCATATCCTATAAATCCTGAAATATTTCAGCCAGTCTCTCTCATTCTTCAAGTGTCGATAGATCGATTCAAGTATCGATAGAATCGGAGTTTAAAATTTTATGACATTGACACAAGTATCGATCCTATCAATCAGCTGACATTAGGTTTCAAAAGCGTATGACATTAGAATTTATGCTATCAAGTGGACAGTCGATCCCATCGAGAGTATACGCTCGATGATATCGATCCTGCTCGATGACATTGAACTCTGTCATAAATATGACCGTTTTATTTCCATTGGAACCTTTTGCCTATATAAAGAGAGACTTGTTCATATTGCTGGGAGAGAAAGAAGAGAGTGTTTTTGTGTGTCTTACCTTCAGATCATATACCCAAGACCCTTTCTCTCACGGGAGTTCATCTTTCAATCCACTCTCATTCATTGACATTCAATAGAATGGATTGGGAAATGAACTTCCGCATTTAAGGATCCTTCAGCAACTATCTTAATAGAATATCTTTTAGATGGGATGCCTTGAATGAATAGATGATGGGAATCACTCTATCTTCCTCATAAGAAAATTCTAAGAGAGTGGATTTCCGTCCTAACCTTGACCTAACCCAAAACTGAATACTGGTATATCTTTTGTGTTGCGGATCAAGGGAGTTGAAGACTCTTCATCGACAAGAAGGAGATCTTCATCCCTGTGCAAAAAGGGACTCATCAACTTATCTGTAAGTACTTAGAGTCCAGAGGACACTTGTGATCATTCCTTTCTAGGTTTGGGTCCTAAGTGTTGTTCACCCTTTGAAGTCTTCAAAGGAGGCCTCCAGTGGGAGTGTACGCTGTGGGTGCATTGTGTGGACCCTTGCTCTATGGAGAGCATAAACATGTGGGTGCATTATGTGAACCCTTACTCTATGGAGAGCATAAACATTTGGGTGTGTTGTGTGGACCCTTGCTCTGTGTGGGTATAAACATCTGGTTAGGAGTGCACCAGTAAAACTCTAAGGTTAAAGGTGAACCGAGTAGAAACCTCCATGTAAAGGTTAAAGGTGAACCTGATTTAAAACCTTAGGTTTGAGGTGAACCTTGGAAAACTTCCTTAGTGAAATCCGGTACACTCAAGGGATGAGTGCGACAGCCGGGAGTGAAGTAGACAAGTAGTCGAATAACTATAAAAATGACCGTGTTTGTGATTGTTATTATTTTTCATTGTGTGATATTTCTTACTTGCTCTTATATCTGATTATCTAAGATCACACCTCATATACACACACAATCTTATCCATCACTACTTTTATGTAACTTATTTAACTTTCATGTAGTTTGTGATTGGATCCTCTACTAGGCTTGGAAGCCAGTGGAGTTACATTTGAGTAATCCTGATAATTGTATATCTGATAGGATTAATGTAATAGGATTTTAAAAATATTATAAAACTTTAAAAAAAAATCCTATTCACCCCCCCTCTAGGACATATTGGCATATTCCTACTTCAACTCAAGCGGTCTTCACCGTAATTTCAAGCTAATCGCAGATGCTTATCCCATCGGCATACTCTCGAAATCAATTGCATAGTCTCGAAGCATATCCTTAAGGATCTAATTGACCCTCTCGGTCTAGCCATCGGTCTGTAGATGATATGTAGTGCTGAGCTGCAAATTAGTCCCCATCACTCTCTAGAAGCTCTCCCAAAACTGAGATGTAAACTTTGGCTCTTGGTCTGCCATGCAGTCTCACAATCTCCTTGATGAATAACTTCATAAGCCAGTCTATAGAGAAAATCGCACGCATCGTAAGAAAATGTGACAACTTCGTGAGATGATCCACAACAACCTAGATGGCTTATGATCGTACTGAGTCCTCGGTAAACCCATAATGAAATCTATTGACACATGCTCCCACTTCTACGTTGGGATGCTCAACAGCTGCAATAGACCAGGAGGTCTCTAATGATCAGCCTTGACACGCTGGCATGTGTCACACTCGACCACAAAATTGGTAATCTGGAATTTTATCCTCATCCAAAAATACTATCGCCTCATGTCACGGTACATCTTCGTCGAGCCAGGATGGATAGAAAATCATGATCGAGTGCCTCGGTCATAAGATCTTTGCGTAACTAAGGAATATCTGGGACACATAATCGGCCTCTGAAGCGAAGTCCACCATCTGTACCAATATACGAATTTGCCTACTCCTCAGATAAAGCCTCAACTCGGTAATCCTGTAACGACTTATCTTTCTGCTGAACCTTGATAACCCTTGTGACAAGAGGATTGAATCGACAGGCTCGATAGCTAAACAATCGAAGACTGCAAACCAAACTCAAAGTCATACTCTACTATATCCTTGAGCATTCTCCACTCTTGGACCATCACATGCGCCACTAGACCACGTGACTGATGGCCAAGAGCATCTACCATCATGTTCGCCTTGCCCGGGTGGTACTGAAGATTGAAATCATAGTCCTTCAGAAGCTCCATCTAGCACCTTTGTCTTATGTGAAAGTGCCATTGCAAGTGCCCTGGTTTGTCTATTAGCGTGAGTGTTGAGTCAGTCAGACTGCAGAGCCTCATAGGAAGATCAATTCAAGCATCTGCCTCAACCGGATGTGTGGAAGCTCGCCATAGGTAAATCTAAGCCTCACATCCCATGTCCCAAAACACTAGGTGAATAAAACCCTTAAAATAAGTTAGAACATCATAGGGTTATTAAGTGAGAAAACTTTTTTAAAAATTAAAAAATCTCTAAGTTTTCTTACTTTGTCGATCTTATCGATACACGTGTCAATATGATTGACCACGCTGTCGATGTCCTCGTTATCTAATCGATCCTATCGGAATGAGGACAAAAGTGTCCAGCAACCACATACATATCTGGATGAAATTATCAATGTATCGATAACCTATCGATATCATCGATATTTGAATCTCGAGTCATTTGGAGGTGACTCGATAATATCGACAGGGAGATCTTCGGCGCCCCTATTTTTACTTAAGAAATTCATATATGCTTCAATATATCAAAGTCATCCTCGATACCATCGGAGTTCAAATCTTGATGATATCGGAAGGCTCTCGATGATATCAGTCATGGGCGCGAAGTTGTCTAGCAACATTTTTTTAAGTAGTTTTCAATTCTGATCGCAGGTCACTCGATAGAATCAATATTCAAATATCGATGATATCGAGGCCGGCTCGATTGCATCAAGAATAGACATAAACTGTCCAGCAAGCTCACTGATAAAATCATTAGATTTATCGATGCATCGACACGACTTTCGATATTATCAACATTCAAATTCTGATGATATTGAGTATCATTCGATCATATCTGATGACCTGAAAAATATCAAGCAAGCCTCTCTCATTTTTAAATGTCGAGGACTTGATCCTCGTATCGATAATATCAGAGTTCGAAATCCGATGGCATCAACACGAGTCTCGATTCCCTTGACCAGCTGGTAAGAGATTTTCAAAAGTGTATGACATTGAGTTTGTATCATCGAGTGGACCATCGATACAATCGAGAGTATACGCTCGATGATATCGACGCTGCTCGATGATATCAAACTCTATCATAAATGTGACCGTTTTATATCTGTTGGAACCTTTTGCCTATATAAAGGAGCTTGACTTTAGTTGTTAGTAGAGAAAGAAGAGAATACTTTTGAGTGTTTAACCTTAGAACATTTACCCAAAGCCCTTTCTCTCAAGGGAGTTCATCCTCTAATCCACCCTCATCATTGATATTCAATAGAGTGGATTGGGAAATGAACTTCTGCATTCAAGGATCCTCCAACTACTACCTTAATGGCAAATCATTAAACTGGGATGACTTGAATGCATAGATGATTGGAATCACTCTATCTTTCTAATAGGAAAACATTTAGAGAGTAGGATTCCATCATAACCTTGACCCAACCCATCACTATATATTGGTACATCTTTTGAGTTACAGATCAAGGGAGCAGAAGTCTCTTCATCAAAAAAGAGGAGATCTTCGTCAACATGCTGAATGAGACTCATCTACTTATCTGTAAGTATTTAGAGTCCAGAGGATCCTTTAATCATTCCCTTGTAGATTGGGTCTAAGGTGTTTCTCACTCTTGCAAGTCCTCAAGGAGGCCTCTGGCGGGCGTGTACATGGTGGATGCATTGTGTGGACCCTTACTTTGTAGAGAGCAAAAATATCTAGTTGAAGGTGAACCAGTCAAAACCTTAGGTTTGAGGTAAACCATGTGAAACCTCGGGTTAGAGGTAAACCGCATAAAACCTCCATTAGGGTCTTATGAAAGATCCTTAGCCAGTGTGCTAAAAGTGGGTGCGATGTGTTGACCCTTACTCATGAGAGCATAAACAGTCAGCCTCAGTGTAGTTGTAAAGGTTGAAGGTGAACCTGATTTAAAACCTTAGGTTTGAGGTGAACAGCTGTGAAACCTCCTTAGTGAAATCCGGTACACTCAATGGTTGAGTATGGTTATTGGGAGTGGAGTAGACAAGTAGTTGAACCACTATAAAAATGACTGTGTTTGTGATTGCTATTTTTTTATGTGTGTGTGTGTGTGTGTGTGTGTGATTTACTTCAATACTTTTATATCTATATATTTAAGATCACACCTTACACACATACACAGTCATATCCATCATAAACTAGGTTACATATTGTTATTTCTTAAATAATTTTTGATTGGATCCTCTACCGGGCTTGGTAGCCAGTAGAGTTATTTTTGAGTAATCCTAATAACTGCATATTGATAAGATTAGTGAAATACGATTTTTAAATAAACTGTAAAAACTTTAAAAAGTCCTATTCACCCTCTCTAGGACATATTGGCATATTCTTAATTTAACTCAAGTGGTCTTCACCGCTATTTCATTTGGTATCAAAGAGGTTCTCTCTTTAAGGGCTTCACTGCCTAGAGAGTGATCTTGATTAAAGTTTGGAATATGACCAAAGGAGAGGGCTCATCGGTAATTATGCCTCTAGTATTTGATGGTTCAAATTACACATACTGGAAGGTTAGGATACACTACTTTCTGAGATCTTTGGATCATGACGTCTGGGAGATAGATGAAAGTGGATATGTGCCACCATCTGGACAAATTGTACTTGATAGTGGCACAACCATCACAAAACCCAAATCCAAAGAAAAGTTGATGGTGTTTGACAAAGAAAAATGGACTGTTGAAGTAAAAGCTATGAACGTCATCTACTGTGTCATGTCCCAAGCTATATTCAATCAAATAAGTATGTGTGGGACATCCAAGGAAGCATGGGATCTATTGAAAATAACCCATGAAGGCACAAGTACTGTGAAGAGGTCTAAACTACAACTTCTAACTTCACAGTTCGAAAGTCTCAGAATGGAGGAGCATGAGACGTTTATGGAGTTTTTCACCAAGTTGAATATCATTTGCAACTCCATGGGTGAATTAGGAGAGAAAGTTTCGGTACCAAAAATTTGTAGAAAAATTCTAAGATCCCTAATGGAACAATTTAATCCCAAGGTAACAATAATTGAGGAGTGTAGGAACATAGATGAGATGAAAGTAGAAGAACTGGTAGGTTCCTTACAAACTTTCGAACTACACTTCAAACAAACCCAAAAATACAAAACAACTGTCTTAAAAACTTCAAAGAAGATATTATATAAGGACAGTGGAAGTGAAAAGGAAGATAAAGATGAGGAAGTGGCTTTGCTGGTACAAAGATTCAAAAGATTCTTTCAGAAGAATCGTGGCCATCCCTCTAGAGGTAGAAAGATGGATGACAAATCTTCTACAAGAACATTTGGTAAAATGACCAAAGAACTACAATGTTATGCCTATTAGAAGTATGGACACTTATGAAGCTCAGTAGAGTGTGTGTGTGTGTGTGTGTGTGTGTGTGTGTGCATAATGCATATGACAATAATACATATATCAATGAATGCGAAGGATGGAGGCTTAAGCTGCCAAGTGCATGAATGTTGTTATCCATACCAAGGCTATGCAATGTAAGACCTACGTGGCTAAATGTCATATGCTGGAGATGTAACGCAAATATGCTGATTCTCAACTAGTCCATATATTATAACAATTTGTTACTGAAAACATTACCGAGGTCTAGTACACTCTAACACTAGCTAGTGTCTCATCGCACACATGGCCAAGTAAGTGGAAAAGACCTTACTATTTGCCTTACCAATAGAATGCAAATACTCACCTGGCTCGTTGATAGAAAACTCATTTACAAGCTGATAAGACTCAACCTAGCTTTTAGCTCCCTACCCTCGGACGAATAAGGTCACACCCCTTTTCAACTGACCTTGACATAGTGGGAGATGCAGCCTATTGATATTTGATACTCGAGCGCTCATGTTTTTCACTTGGTCTCGACGTTAAAGCATCCTAATGGTATCACAAGGATTTATGGACTTTCACCTAAGGACATCCATAACACCCTAATGCTAAAATAAATATTTTTGGTATCTATTTCGGCCATCCATGACATGCTTATAGAGGCCACAACCTCGATATCGTTAGGGTGTAAAAGTGACCATGACATACATAATGCATGAGTCATATTGTCTTAGTCATGAAATAAAATTACACATACCACACAATCATGTCAGGCAACTGTATCTCATATAGGGTCCCCTAAGTATCTCAAACTGAAAGGTGTATGCTATCACTATAAAAAAAAAGGGTCAAAGACTACGGATAAAAGTTATAGCTAAAGATCTATTCCTACAGTTATAGTCTATAGCAAGACCGTAGCATTAATATTGTTGACATTGCTTTTGAAGAAATTGCTATGAATTTAATCTGTAGCCATTGCTTCTGTAGAGAAATTTACATAGAGCTATGGATAATATTTGTAGCTAAAAGTATTAAGAAATCCATAGCAATAGGATGAAGTTAGCAACAACTATAAATTTCAGAACTAGGGCTATGGCCAATATCAGTATCCAGTGCCTATTTAAAAATAATATATAATAATGGTGTCTGATACCATTGCTAGTACATTCCCCGATATATCAACTCATTTAAGCTCATACCGATAAAGACTTCATAGCATAATCATTCTTTCATTCATTTAATCAAATACAATCATTCATTTTAATCCATTCATAAAAGAAGAATACTAACAAAAATAGTTATCTCTTTATTTAAAGTTCTCTATGATGATTGATGAAAAAATACATCACACTTAGAAATACATTATCAAAATTTGAATCTTTCATTTTTCACACCACTCATGCACTTTCTTTCTCCTTCATATGCCACCTTCAAAACAAAACCATTATAATAGAAGGAAACTTCATCAATAGTATTGTACCAAATCGAAACTTATTAAATGAAGTAAAGTTCATCAATAACACATCTAAGGCCGCAACTCGCGCAAGCTTGATCATGGCGAGGAAAACAATGGAAAACCAATGAGGATAGTGACCATCTTCCTCTTTACATAACTTCTTTGTATTTGCATGAATAAATTGCAATCCTAAAATTTTCAAAGAAGATGAGCTTATCAAGTTACAAAGGTTATACATGGTCAAACAATACAAAGCCATATATCTTTAAAAGAAGAAGGAAAAAAAAGACAGAGCTATGGTGAACACAAAATACAAACTGCAAAATAGAGACACATGATCCACTACCATAGCTGCACAAATCAAATTACACTACAAAGGCAACAAAATCCAGTCCAATTAGGACAACAAACGACACTTCCTTGGGCCATGAGACACCCACGATGAACTTGAGACACCACTAGCATCTCTAATTTTATTCCTAGTCCACTCGCGCACAACCCTTAAAATGTTGCAAGGGATAGCTATCTGTATTAGCATCCTAGACTCTGGGAAATGTGGAGCCATGCCCTGGCTCCCCATATATGTACTTGCATATCATATAATTTGTAAATGAGTATAGTTCTCACATTGACAAATAAATAGATGGAGACATGATGGTTAACATGAAGACCTGAAAATAATAGAATTTTCCTCTATTCTTTGCCATCCACATACTACAAATGCCTAGAAAGTCGCACAAAACAGTGCAAGACTAGCTTGTCTAAGTAACACAAAACAACATGAAACAAATATAGTAAAAGAAACATGATCTCAATTCTTTATGTTCTCCATTACCTTAGACGAACATGTTGGGTAAATTATTCAAGCAGTGCTGTTGAGAGCCTTTATATTTTTTTTTGAAACATAACAAATTTTTATTGAGAAAAGAATGGGTGAAGCCAAGATATTTCAAGTAGTTGTGTTGAATTCAAAAATGAAACATAGAAATACAAACCTAAAAGTTTCTGGGTCATTTGGATTTCCAAAAAGAGAATGCTTCCATTGTGGTCCGTTCATATCATTAAAGGATCTAACTAACTCCATCTACACAATTTTCAATAGTGTAAGAAAGACTAAGAACTTTATAGTGTACAAAATTTCAAAAAAAAAAAAAAAAAAAGACAAAGGAATGATGGTCACGGAAGAGGAACTCTTCAAGGAATATAAACAAGTCATATCAATCAATCTCCTTTAGTTAAACCATCCACTTAAAAATATTAATAAAACTGATCAGATTTTTCTCTCTTGTATGGAACATGTAAGGGATCCAATAGATTTTAGAAATGACAGCATCAAGGTTATAGAGGCAAAAACCGCAACATACTTTGCCTTTAAAGTAATCTAGGCTTAAGGAGAAACTACATGACATTGTTCAAACTCTTTTCAAGTGTTTTTTTTTTTTTGTTTTTTAAAATTTTTATTTCTCTTTTAGTGATCAATTCAATCAGCTCTTGAAAAAATCATGTACGGTGAAATATTGGTAGTATTTTGGAAATGAAGAATGAAACGATAATCATATCCCATCATGAAATACGACAAATTTACATCAAGATTACTTACTTTAGAAGTTCTTTGTTTGCATGCATTGTCCGTTGAAAACACTTATTCACTTTGCCTTTGAAGCCTTTGCTCTGCTGATTTAATTACAATATCCAGATTCCTACTTTTCATTAAGAGATCAATCAATAAGTTTCCTTTCGCTCTTTTACAATGCAGGTTATATGAATACTTTTATGATGTAGTAGCATTTGTTCTTTCCAAAAAGAGGTCAGAACGCTTGACAGTCCTTTAGAATCTACTGAGTTATGCTAAAACAAATCTTAAGTTTTAGCAATGATCCTATCTTGATAGCCTAATATGAAAACAAGTAACAACAAAACTTCTTGATGATACTGGCATAACAATGCATATGGAAGAAATGAACACAACATTTTTCTTTTTCTTTTTTTTTTTCTTTTCTTTCTTTTTTTTTTTTTTTTTTTTTTGGGGGGGGGGGGGGGGGGGGGGGTTGCTACTAGAAACAACCTGCATTTTAATTATAACCCATTTTCACAATTCCGTCCAATGGGTCAGATACAAGATTAATAACAACCAAGTGGAGTGAAATGCAGTCATATTTTTCTTTGTTAAATAAGCAAATATAGTTTTGTTTCTAGATTCACTTTAATAAAGTGAGATCTATTCTTTAAGCAAGTGGTTTCTACATTCCCATAATTTCATAGATTGCTTTCCATATAAATCAATTCCAATCAATGGAAGATCATATAAGGAATTATTCCTTTACAGATCTTGTTCAATTACAACAAGAATTCATGGCTGCATTAGACAAATTCATTATTAGTGAGTTTTTTAATATGACACTTGAACTAACATTTGAATATTGGCCAAAGACCCTTGCATTTTGTAAGAAATCCTATTGATATTCAAAGAAACAAAGGACAGTGAGGTTAACAACTTATAATAGATGATTTTTCTCGATAGAATCATCAAAAGAAAAGGTAATGCATTGTGAGGTATTATGATTCTAGATGGCAATAACAAGTGTCTTTTTGTTCAGCCCAGCTGTTGTACAAGTCAAGGCACTCCTTTCAGGATTATTAGTTGCTGATCTGATTGTAAGACCCTTACCCAAGGCTGTATCGTTCCATAGGCTCCCGCAGTCCTCCTAATCAAATTCCAACAATCCATGACTTGTATCTGACGTTTGCATGCGATCCTAAGTTGAGTCCTGCATACCGAAGTCGGCTCGACCCAAAACTTGTATCTTAGGGACCGCGTTGTCGCCGTTGTTCCAACACTGTGACTCATGCACCAATCTAATACGTAGGCCAGGAGATGTGGGCCCGCATTCATTTCAAGGAAAACGCCGCCCGTGTGAATTGTGAGAGAACCTCTATGACCTATCCCATCAATCAATCAATCAATCCCATCAATCAAGTACATATTACACCTCAAGTCAAGTATAAGCAACCCATACCTTACTCTTACCTCTCTCTTGCACAAGCTACCCCAAAGTTAACCTTACATCACTTCATCCATCACTCCACCTCTTATCATTCCATCACTTCTCTCTCTCCCTCATTTTAAAAAAAATTCTTCCAAGCAACAAAAAATTCCAACGTCCAAGCTCTCTCACCCAAAGTCAAGTGTGACCCACTTTCCCTCTCTCTCATCTCCCATCTTAACCATCCATTTATCATCTACCTCTATCAAAATTGAAGGTAAGGAGTATATGAGCCCAAGGAGCTAAGGAAGGAGTGATATAAGTGGGTGATCTTAGAATTTTCTTCGTTGATTTCTATTTGTGAGCCCACTTATGGTGGGACCCACTTGATGTATGCATTGTATTGAGAGTAAGGAGGGCCCATAGTGGTGTAGTCCCTCCCCTTTACACATCTTTCTCTCTCTCTTTCTCTCCCCCTCCATTTTATTGTGATGATGGGGCCTTGTGGCCCACCCGGATGGACCCTACCAGGAAGTATGTATTTTACCCAGGCCATTCGCTAAACAGCCCATATAGGTGGTGAAATTCCACTACATGCGTGAGTATGTGGAGGTGTGTAAGGGATGTTGCTGCCAGCGTCTAAAGCCTGTAGTGTCCCAGCTCTTTCAAAGAGGAAAGTGTGGGACCCACAACAGGCCCCACTCATGATGCATGTATTTAATCCACACCGTTCACCCTACTTCCCAATTCATTTTAGGCATTGAGCTGAAAAATGGAGCTGATCCAAATCTCTGGTAGACCACACCGTCTAGAACATTATTTTAGTAGTTAAAATTTATTAGGGCCCACTGTGGTGTTTCTATGCGTTAAAAAACACCCAATATTGGGCTTATTAAACCCGTCTCTAACAGAGGGACCCAATTGGCAAAGTAGATCTTCCTTATACGGGCCCCACCTATGAAAATCCACCAGATAATATATATATATATATATATATATATATATATATATATATATATATATATATATATATATATATATATATATATATATATATATACACAGATATTATATTATATCTATATTATTATTATATATATATTTATTATACATATATATACAGATATTATATTATATTATATTATATTATATATATAGATATACTAAGAGAGAGAAAGGAGTGGCCACATGGGACCCTCACTCATTATCCACCCCGTCCATCTCGTGATCCTGACCGTCCAACGGTCTGGACGTGGACATTAGCCAGACATGATGTATGGGTATTATCCACACCATTTTAGATGGATGGACGGTGGGACCCACGGCTTGATGTATGTGTTCTATCCACGTCGTCCATCTGACGGACAGCCCAGCTCTAGCAGTGGTGTGTTGCTGTATTTGAGGTCAAAAATTCTATAGGACCCACCACACGACGTATATGCTTCATCTATACCGTCCATCAGTAGGCCCCATGGCATCAACAGTTCCAGTGATGCCCGTTGATGTATGCGTTACATCTTAACCGTCCATCCAATTGACAAGTTCGTCTCAAGGCGTGAGACTAACAATAGGATAGGTCTAATATCATGTGGACCACACTAGAAAACAGTGGCATTGTACGTCCACCATTAAAACCCCTTTTGGGTTGCAGAAGTTTTGAACCAATATGATATTTATTTTCCCTCATTGTTTAGGTCTTTGTGACCTTATGAACAGATTGGATGGGAAATAAACCCTATGGTGGGGCCCATTGGAATTTAACAGTGGGAATCATTTTCATCACTATTATTTGTGGTATAGTCCAGATGATCCTTTGGATATGATTTTTATATAATGTTCTACAATGATCTCTAACAATGGATGGAGGGTGTAGTTGGTATGGCCCATTTGATGTATTAGGGGGCCCATTTGATCTGGCACATTTGATTCGGCCCATTGACTCGGCCTATTTGTATTGGCCCATTTGATCTGCCCAATCGACTTGGCCCATTTGATTCATCCCATTGACTCGGCCCAATTAATTTGGCCCATTTGATTAAACCCATTGATATGGCCTGATGTTATATACATTGACCCATGGGTGAGGCCCAATGTGATCTTATATGCCCCATAAGCGATGCCCATGATGATGTGTATTAGACCCTTGTATGAGACTGTGGACCCATTATACGATTCACCCTATGAGCATCATTCCTTGGGAGCAATGTTGGTTAGCGGTCCACATTGATGGGCAATGAAGGTTGAACGTCTACATTGTGACCTTCCCTTAGGCCTGGTTAGGCCCTTTATAATCATTCTCTCGCGGGTTAACCCAAACACTTGGGCCCCATTGATTTTAATTGGTCCATCATCGGTCGTCTATTTATGGACCCCGCCTCACACTAAGGTTGATTATCGATGCCGATTATCAATGTCAATTGTCGATACTAGCTACTATTACCAATTATGAGATTGTGACAACATAACATTATGATACATGCTCATATGCATCATCTTTATGTTTATTATGTGATGTGATTGGCCATTGCATATGTCTTAGTGAAGGTGGTTTATGAGACTTCCTTATTGGCAGAGTTACCACACATGAGCGCATGATATGCATGAGATTGATGCTTGATTGGACTGCGTGACTCATGCACATTTACATTTGTGCAATTATGATTATTGTGTGCCCTAGCGACATTAGGGTTGTGGCCTCTACAAGAACATCGTGGATGACCGGATTGGATACCAGAAATACTATTTCTAGCATCGGTGCGCCATAGATCACTCTGGGTGAAAATTCCTAAACACGATGGTACTAGAGGATGACTTCAACGTCGATACCGCATGGATACATGAGCACACGTGGGTCATATACCAGTAGGCCGCATCTCCCACTTTGTTGCGGTCGATTGGAAAGTGGTGTGACCTTACCTGCCTGAGTGAGGGGGAAATTTCTATATTGAGTTTGACCAGCTTGAGGAATAAGTCCGCTATCGATGAGCCAGGCCCGATATTGGCATGCGGATAGTGAGGTCTCTTCCACTCACCCAGTCATGCGCTCGGATAGGGGCAGCAAGCTTCTATTGAGTGTACTAGACCCCGGTGATTATCTAGAATAAGAATGGTACTGATATTTGATGCTCTAGTGATGAACTTCATTGATAGGTAGATTTGGATGAGGATTGGCATGCTTGATTTGCATCTTGCATCACATAGTCTTGATATGACTGATAGTATTCATATCTTGCAGCACATAACCATGGTACGACTGATTGCATTCATGTACTCATCAACATACTTTTGTATTATTCTGACATTACATTCTGAGCATGCTTATATTACTCACACACTTACACCACCCTCTAAGCTTTCTATAAGCTTATGCACGATTGATGCATGCAGGTGACGCTACGATGCAGTTGTAGCTTCGCCACAGTAGGAACGTGCAATCGAGATTCAGGAGTTTCTATTATTATCTTGTATTTCCTTTCATACACATTATACTCAAAGTTTTTTATTATAGTGGATTTTACGATGATGTTCTTGTGGTTATTGTTCGTAGGTCATGCTTATGGTTATGCTCATGGTAAACAAATTGATGTTGAAAATCCTCCTTATAGGATCTCAGGATCGGAACCTGATAAATGGGTACCAGGAGCAAAGAATAGGGTCCTATGGAGGCTGTTGGCACTGGATTCGGCGATCGAAAATTTTGTGAGCTCGATTTCTGAGTTTGGAGCATGACACTGGTGGTCACGTTTCCTATCAAAAAATAAAAAAAGATGTGGTGCTACCCCCGCATGCCCTAATATCTCCCATCTGATTATCACATCCATCTGATGAAAACAACAATTAGAACCCATGGTTTGCAATGTGGCCCAATAGGAAGGTTCAAGAAATTAAGATTGGATGACACCAGCAAACCATTAAATACCACTTTCCATCGCTAAAGAAAACAAAAAAGAAATTGATTTCATATATTTGTAAACCAAATATAGTTGCAGAAATCCATTATGCACCTGATACATATAAAGAATCTTAACTAGTATATCATATGTGTGGTTTAGGCATTATATACATACATACATAGGGATAGACTATTTTGAAAAAAAAATTGAAATTGTTGTTGTAAAAGGGATAATTCCCCTATGTAAAGAATCTCGACTAGTACATCCATGCAAGTTACATGATGAATAAATAGAAACATAACTGTTCTCTAAATATCTTATTTCTGAAATGGATAGAGACATGCATGCATGCATCCTGCCCAATCTGGACCTTGCAAATAAACGGTCAAGCCCAAAAACCGCACTGCTTGGATGATCTTCTTTTAACCAAAGGATGAAGTTCTGTGAAAGTTCGATGCATGAATATAGTTTCACTTTCACCCAAAAAATAAATACATCTCTGTTCCTATTAACTAACACCATGCCACCCACAAACAACATCACCAACAGACTTATCGTAGAGACTAGTGATTAATTCATTTTTAACAAGTATAAAACATAGATAAAAAAATGTGTGGGCTTAATGCAAACTACTAATGAACATCCACTACAATTGGCAAATAATCAGCATCGCTATAGAATGAACTTAACGCAAACTCCTAACTAACATCCACTACAATTGCGAAGTAATCGCCATCACTATAGGCCATTCTCACCAAGTGGTAACCCGCAAGCAGCTCTTTGATCAAAACCCCTTATAGATGGCCCACAATGCAAAAAATAAAATAATTCATGACTTGAAGATCTTACAGTCCTAGCCACAACCTAGGACATGTATAATACTGTAATTTTTATAGACTGAGCAAAGGTGATGTAATAAAAGGTCTACCCAAGATTAAGAAAATGGATAAAAATTTTGACGAATGTCAGATTGGAAAAAAAGCTAGGAGTGCTCACAAGAAAGTGAACTCTAGTGCCACATCCAAACCCTTTGAACTCCTCCACATGGATCTCGTTGGACCTACTAGAATGGAGAGTCGAGATGGTTAGAAATATATTCTGGTAACAGTAGATGACTTTACCAGGTATACATGAGTATTTTTCATAAAAGAGAAATCTTAAACTCTCGATAAAGTGAAAAGGATACTCAAGCGTATCTAAACTGAGAAGGAATCACATGTCTCTAAAATCCGTACTGATCATGGTTCTAAATTTGATAATAGAAATTTTGAGAAGTTTTTAGTGATCATAGGATATCTGTAACACCCCAGATTTTTTCCAACCTAGGGTTAGACGTCCTTAGGCAATGGGTCAATCCTAACCCTTGATTAACTTCTCAAAACTCAATCCAAAAGTCCCAAATCCCTACTTCCTTCGAAAATCTCACCTTTTACTACTTTATCCTTCAAAATTTTCTGAGAGCTCTCACATTAGACACAAATCTTAAAGTTTAGGTGATGTTGATCAATACTTAAGCTAAAAAAGTACTATGAATAGTAAATAAATAAATGAAAAGGGTTTTTAACCATTAACCTTTTGAAGTCTCACTAAATAAGTAGACTAATTGGATAGATCAGCTTCTCCTACCCCAAAATCATATATTGCATGTCAAATAACTCATCCCAGGTTCTAAAACACACCCATTTCAAATATTAGATAGAGAAATCACCCCAAACAGGTCAGTGGTCGGCGATGCCATCGCCGGTTTGGTGATGCATCGCCGAACTCGTCCGTACAGCGAGTTTCTGCACCTTTTTTCCTGCACGTTTCTTCAGACTTTGAAAAATCATATCTCCTTCTTTATAACTCCGATTTAGGTAATTCAAAAACCATATTAAAATTAAATAAGTTTAGTTTTATATAAAAATATGTGAAAAATATAATAAAATATTTAATATAGTTTAAAGTAGGTCATTGTGAGCAACTGTATGATAATCACTTGTTGGACAGCTGCTGCTTCTAGAATTTTTAGAATTTTTATACAACTCAAAATCTTATGAAATTTGGTGGAGTTAGGGTAAACTTGATGATGAACCCTCAAAAAAATAATAAAAATTATATGATACCTAAAAGTTCCCCAAATGGGGGATAGAATGGCTCTAGGACCGTATTCTGCCATAATTAGGGTAGAGTTTGGTTGAGTGCCAAACTGAATACTCAGTAGAATTAACTTGGACCACTTTAAATACTTTCTACAAGACCCAAGGTGAGTAAAACTAATGACTCTATAATACTCTATAACCTCAGATCAAACTCTAAGCAGGTTTGTTCTCTTGACCACTTTGAAACTTTGTATTGGATCTAGACTGCGCTTCGAAAGTCCGATATCTCCTATCTTAGACTATTAGGACCGCCCAGCTGGACTTGACAATCATTTCAAAAATCAAGTCCAACCGATAATCACAGGCTATTTCATTGAGCCCAGACTGAAGAGAGTGTGAATAGGGACAGATTTGGAATTTGAAATTCAAATCTGGCACACGACTTGACGCGTCAGTATTAAGCGTTCTGACCGTCAAAATTTAACCAAATTATACCCTTGGATCAGGAAAAATTTCTATTTCATATCATGAGACTTGCAGCCCTGATCTACGTGCGGTGACCGCTGAACTGAAACTGGACCGCCACGTGAGATCTGCGAACCTTGCCGGACTGAAAACTTGATGTATGCTAGATCCAGTATGCATGAGCTTAAGTCCGATCGCATTCGGCCAGGGGACCACCAGAAAGCATCTTTTGGACCGAAACAGCCCCGATTCGGTTATGCACTAAGTGAACTTTGTACCGGAGCCTGTTTTGGGCATTTTTAAGCTTATAAAAGGGCTTGAAACCCTCACTCCTCTCTCCCATCCTAATTTGGTAAAAATCCTAGATTGGAAGAGAGAAAAGGTGAGAGTTTGTGAGAGAGATTGGAGGAGAATTCCCTACTGCTTGTGCCACGTGCTGTACGTGCTTTAGCAACACGCTTCAATCACTTCGCCGGTGATTTCTTCGCATTTTCAGATAAGAAAATACCCTAAAAGTTGCTGATTTGAGATTCCTTTTGTTCCATAGCTTGTTAGTTGATAAATCTTGTAAAACAGGTTCTCTATTTGCCGTAGACGAAGCGTATACGCTCCGTTCGAATTCACACACCTATAAGAGATAAGGTGTGGATTTTAGACGCTTTGATTGACTGTTTTCAACGCTTTCAATGTCGTTTAATAGTAGATTATCGACGGCAACACCGTTTGACATGTACAACATGCTGTTCGTTTCCTGTTTCGTAAATCGGCGAAGAATATGAGATTTAGGGCATTTTAGTCATTTGTAGGAAGTACCGTTTTCATGCATATTTTGCTGACGTGATTGACATGGCTTCTTGTCGCATTAGAATGTTAGGAATACGTGCTTAATTAGTTTGGCGAAGAGATTCGCCTAAATGCGCACTTCGGGTCGACATACTATATGTAGACTTAAGTGTGTAGTGTAAGTGTTTGTATAAATGCTTGTATTAGTATGTATTGAATTAAATGGTGTTATGAATTAGTTTAAGATTGATTTCTCAATTAATATGCTGCTGTAAATGATTTTCTACATGTTAGCCATATGCATGATTTCATTATATGAATGAAATGCATGTGCTTGATGATGCACTTAAGTTGTATGTTATAACATGTGCTTGATGATTTCATTATGATTTAGTTTGAGATTGAATTCTCAATTAATATGCTGATGGAAATGATTTCCTATATGTTGGCGATATGCATAATTTCACTATATGTATGAAAGGCATGTGTTAGATGATTTACTTAAGTTGTACGATATAACATGTGTTAACATGCTCACATGGTTGTATTTCAATTCCAATACTCTTACATGAATTGCTGATTGGATTCATAATTGTTTGGGACTATACTTAGTCCAGGCAGTCGGTAATAGAGAAAATTCGTGGCTAGCTTGTATTTGCCACGAACGACGCGTCCATGAATGCGAGTCGTGTTTTGGAGTTGGCGGCAGTGGTTAGGCTATACGAAGTGTTTTACGCACTTTATGTCGTTCAACTTAAGATGCGATCGTGCTAGTCGAGCCCGTCAAGTAACCCGACTAGCCGTTGTATGTTCACCCTACATGAGTCATAACTGCTTGAACCTAGGGTACTGAACTTACCATTGTAAACCCTGTTAACCATGGTACCTTGATCCACGAAAACTCATGAGCCGGGTATGGTGGTATGGGACACCGTGATCGAGCTGTCGGCCTACGCTGGGGCCACAAACCTCTCCATAGTGACCAGTGAGCACTTATGACTCGTGAGCAGATTATGGTGGTATGGGACACTATATTTTTACTGTTGGCCTTCATTGATAAGGTGATGGGGGAGCGGAGCAACGAGTGCGTGCAACAGCCCTGACAGCCCTTTGTAGTGACCGCGAGCGTATTCTGAGTCTACGGGAGGCGACGACCCTTCCGTAGTAGTAGAGTACAGTAGGCCTGTATTGATAAGGTGATTGGAGAGCGAAACAACGAGTGCGTGCAACAGCCCTGGCAACCCTTGCAGCGACCCTAGACAGGATCTGTGTTGGGATTGATATAAGGGAAGTACCGTAGTTTCTCAATCCTGTTGTTTGAATGGACTAATAACAACTCGAAAATCATATCACCATTACATTGCATGTGCCTGGAAGATGTGGAGCACTTAAGGGAGTGTGGCATGCCGCGGTCGTAAGATGGTATCGTATGAGGGAGATCGTCGGTGAGGGCATACATCACGTCATGTTATAATTGCATTAACAACAGTATTAGAAATGTTTGAATTACTGCTTTACTATTATCGCATGATTGATTTGATAACATGTTAATCTTTGCTCTCTTATCCCACTGAGTTGATCATTCACTCCCACGTTACGGGATGGTGTTTCCGGACACCCACTAGTCCCTTTTTGTGATTGCAGATGATGGCGCTGCTCGAGAAGCGGAGCTGGACTTGATTATGTTGAGGAGGATTCCTCCTTCATGTGTGTTCTGATTGACGGGATTAAAGGGAGGTTGATTAGATACCTTGACACTTATCATTTTATATTTTTAGAACACTCATGTATATCCTTTTGGTTTACTTTTAGAGTATACATGTATGTTTATAACCTGGTAACATATTCACACTCTGGAGACATACAACAGTTTATATATGTTATACATACTATCACAGTCTTCCGCTTGTAAATTTAACCGTCTTTGGAGCATGATGTGTTGTTCTAGCTTAATCTCACTCATGTTTAATACATTATCACAGACAACATTCAATCATACATATCTATGTTGCATAAATAATATTTTGGAACTTGGGAGTTGGGTTTTCGCTCGACCCCCCAATTTTCGGGATGTTACAATATCACATGAATTTTCTGCTCCCAAGACACCTTAACAAAATGGGGTTGTTGAAATAAAAAATCATGTTCTTCGAGAAATGGTTAATGTGATGTTAAATAGCATGAAACTTTCTAAAAATCTCTAGGCTGAAGTAGTGAACATGGCTTGTTATATTATTAACCATGTTTATACTAGAAAGTCAAATAATAAGACTGCATATGAACAGTGGTTCAATAAGAAGCCAACAGTTAAATACTTTCGAGTTTTGGGCAGCAAATGTTATATTCTACGTGATCGAAAAATTTAAAGAAAATTCAACACTGAAAGTGACGAGGGTATTGTCCTAGGATATGTACTAAACAGTCGAGTGTATCGTGTTCTCAATAAGAGGACTAGTGTAATTTAAGAATCCATTAACGTGGTTATAGATGATCACCTGAATACATATATCTCAAGTTCAGAAGATGATGTAGTCTCTGTATTAGATAAACCAAACTCTTCACCTAGTCAAAATGACACTGAACTATGGTCAGTTAAAGACCATCCAAGCGATCAAATACTTGGGAACCCTTTCACTGGTATGCATACTTGTAGACAATTAGAAAATATTTGTAATTATGTGTGCTTCACATCCCAGATTGAACCAGCCAACGTAAAAGAAGCACTTGTTGATGAAAACTGGATAGTGGCTATGCAAGATGAACTTAATCAATTTGTAAGGAGTGATGTATGCTACTTAGTTCCTAGACCTAATGATAAACATATTATTGGAACTAAATGGATTTAAAAATACAAGTCTGATGAATTAGGTAACATTAAAAGAAACAAGGCTAGACTAGTTATACAAGGGTACACTCAGATAGAAGGCATCGATTATGATGAAATCATTACCCCAGTAGCTCGTCTTAAATCTATCAGACTGTTCATATCCATTGCTTGTTACAAAAAATTCAAAATCTATCAAATGGATATCAAAAGTGCTTTCTTGAATAGTTACTTGCTTAAGGAAGTATATGTAGAATAACCTAAGAGTTTTGAAGACCCTAAATATGTTGATCATGTTTATCTCTTGCAAGAGGTACTCTATGGATTAAAACAAGCTCCTAAGGCATGATACGAGAAATTGACTAAGTTACTACTGATTCATAACTTTATAATAGGGAGTGTTGATAAGACACTATTTGTAAAGAAACACAATGATCACATATTGATAGTACAGATATATGTTGATGATATTATTTATTGATCTACCTATTCTAACATGTTTGTTGAGTTTGCAGATTTAATGAAGTCCAAATTTGAAATGAGCATAGTTGGAGAACTCAACTACTTTTTAGGTCTATAAGTGAAACAACTTGAAGATGGGATCTTTATTTCTTAAACTAAGTATGCTCTAAACTTGGTGAAAAAGTTTGGATTCGAGAGCGGTAAAAACTTTGATACTCCTATGAGTATGACTTTGAAGCTCTGTAAGAATTCAATATGTAAAAGTGTAGATCATGAGTTGTATCGCAGTATGATAGGTAATTTATTATATTTAAATGCGATCCGACCCGATATTACATTCATTGTAGGAACCTGTACTATATAATAATTTGACCCTAAAGAATCCCACCTAATTGTTGTTAAGCATATTTTGAGATATGTCACAAGTTTGGCCAATCTTGGTCTTTGGTATCCTCATGATACTAATGTTCAATTAGCCAGTTATACGGATGCTGATTGGGTTGGTAATATTGATGACGGCAAGACTACTAGTGGTAGATGTTTTTATGTCGGGAACTGTCTAGCTTTGTGGCATAGTAAGAAAATGAATTCTGTATCGCTTTCCACAGCTGAGGCGAGTATATTGCAGCCAGTAATGCATGCACTCAACTTGTGTGGATGAAGAGGATGTTAAATGATTACAGATTTGTGTAAGATTTTATGGTTCTGTATTGCGATAATTATAGCGCAATCAACATCTCTAAAAATCTAATCCAACATTCAAGAACTAAGCATATTGACATTAGATATTATTATATTCATGAATTAGTGGAAGATAAGAATATTTAATTGGATTATATTCAAATTAAAACTCAACTTGTGGATATTTTCACAAAAACACTTAATAGAAAAAGGTTTGTTAAATTGAAATTAGATATTGGTATGTGTAATGTGATCTGAGTTAATTGTGTTTGCTTTACTATATTGGATGTTTTTATTTTTATAATTTTTTAAAATAAAAAATTATTGAAAAATTGTAAAATTTTTAGGTTGCATGACCATTTGAGTGCATACTCGACTAGTCGAGTAGCTCAGAGGGGGGGTTGTTTTAATATGTGGAAAAAGAATTTTTCTTCATGCATCTCATCTTCTCCAACCAACCCTTCCATGATCGGTCAAACCCACCTTCAATTGCAACTTAGTAAGTGCATCTTTTCCTTTTTTCTTTTAAGGATCTTCACATTTCTATTTCCTTGATTTTGTAGTTTATTTCAAGGTTTCTAGTAGTTTCTTTGGTTATCTTGCTAAAAATATGATTTATGTGAAATCCTCCATTCCCTTCTTGTATTCTTTTTGTGCATCTTAAAATGGAAGGTAGAAATAAAAAGAGAACCTCTCGTGGTCCTTCTTCTTCCCGTTCCACACCAGTTACAGTGCGTACCCAAAAAGGACCCCAAATACATGTGGGATATTCGTCTTCGTAATGTTATTGTTGAGCAGACTGTTAATTCCAACCATTTAAGTCCTTTCAATATTGTTTCCCTCCTTGAGGCTGTTGGATGGGCTAACATATTGAATTGGGGCGATTCTGCATACTGGTCCATTGCACAGGCCATGTATGCATGTATCAGTGACTTCTCTGTTGAAAACTTAACCTTTACCGTGACAACTAGAGAAGGTCCAGTTCAAGTAGACCATTACATGATCTCTAGTTTAATGGATATTCGTATGAATGATGAAGGAATACCTATCTCTACATTAGTTGCGAGACCGTTTGAATTAAAAAAATATATACTAACTAGAATTTTGTGCAGCATGAATGAGAAATAGAATTTTGGTATTGCGCTCAGTTCTAAAAATATATTACCCAGATACAAAATTCTTCATCGTATTTTCATATCAAATGTATATCATCGGTCTGGTAACAAAAATGAGTTAACATCTTTCATGGTGTGCATTCTTCACTCGATTGTTTTTGGTGTTCAAGTGTCTTTTGTCTTTTATTTGTTATTTCATAATTTAGTTTCATCTCCATCAGGGCTATAGTGATATTCCGTTTGCATATCTAATGACCGCCTTAACTACTCATAGTCTTGCGGTCATGCCTATTGGAGTGTTTCACCAAGAAAACAAATGCGTTCTATTTAAGGGATTTATTCAATGATAACAAAGAACTTGTTGAGAGAACATTCATCACATTTATCTGAGTTCATTTACATCCTCTGATTCCCTTGATTCTGAAAATAAAGTACAATTAATGCAATGTACTGAATGAAAGATAAGATAGCCAGATAGAAATTTCGGCAACATTCCTTCGGTCATCTCCTAGGTACTTAGGAGGAATTGCTGATCTGATCAGCCAGTCTTCCAATGAGATAGAAATTTTGACAGCATTCCGGCGCTATTTCGATCATCTCCTAGGTACTTAGGAGGAATTATTGATCTGATCAGCCAGTCTTCAATGAAATGGAGAATCCTTCCGGTCATTCTTCCTTAAAATATGAAGCAGCCTGTTGCAGTGTGGCCAGGCGCTGAGAAAATCAAACCGATCATGCTAAACAGGCCTGAAAAGTCTTTCAGAATGTAAGATCATGGAGTTGCCACCGTCCGTTCAGCCTTTCACGGTCGAAATCTGAAGAGGGATCGATTGGACGGTGTGCATCTCTCAAAATATGGTTGTATTGGGCCCCACCAACAACGCGGTAGAAGAAGAAGACACCTTCTTCCTATTTCTGTTGTGCGTGTGCGTGCAAGCAACACTTCAGCGACGTGGGTATGTGCAAGCCGCACTTCAACTGCGTCGGTACGCGCAAGCAGCACTTCGGCTATGCGGGTACGCGTAAGAAGCTGCGCGGGTACACGCAAGAAGCACTTCGGCTGCACGAGTACGCGCAAAGACCAACTGTTCTAATCCGATCCAACCCCTCAAATGAAGTAGGAGTGGGGTATTTATAGGCCTCACCACTCTTACAGAGTGGTGATCACCACCACCTATCTCTTCACATATGATATCCTTCTTTTCTTAAACTATGGTGACCATCAAGCTACCTCTTAAATGGTGGTGTATAACCTTTTTCCCTTAAAATGACACATGTGCACTCTTTTTTACCAAACTACCTTTTTCAATTCCTTTTACCATAATACATAAACTACCCCTTGGACATGGAATGTTACCAAAATACCAAAACTACCCTTGGAGCTGGATTTTACCAAAACTACCCTCGGAACTGGATTTTACCAAAACTACCCTCGAAACTGGATTTTACCGAAACTACCCTCGGACATGGAAATTATCGAAATACCCCCAAACATGAAAATTACCAAAATACCCTCAGACATGGAAATTATCGAAATACCCCTGGACATGGAATATTTTTTTTATGCCTCAACAGATGGCCCCTCGATCCTTCTTTGATTAATTCCTAAAATCAAATGGAGGATCGATCTTCCTCCGCCTGAAGAACTTGAATGAACTACAACTGAAGGATGACCAGATGATTATGTTTACATGACAGACTAGATGATCATTCTTAACCAGAAGATTGAATGATCGCGTTTAATCGGAATACTGGAATACTCGCGCTCGAACGGAAGATTGGATGATCATACTTGACCAGAAGATTGAATGATCGCGTTCGATCGGAATACTAGAATACTCGCGCTCGAACGAAAGACTGGATGATCATATTTGAAAGGAAGATTTGAATGATCGCGTTCGATTGGAATACTGGAACGCTCGCGCTCGAACGGAAGATTTGAATGCCCCCAGCCAGTAGTGTAGAGCAGTTGTTTACTAGAGAAAATAAAATACTCTTTTTCATTAAAGCACATCTCTACAATAGCTATGATGACTTCATCTTTGATCAATTTGATCAGAGGACTATCTTTCAACACCATTGCTGCTGCAACAGTCTCTTTGATCAACTTCAACGATTCTTTACTTCAATTTTATATCTGAGGTCGTTCTTTAATGCTACTCCTGCCACAACAACTTTTTTGATTGTTTTCTTTACTCACGATCTGCATAACCCAAGCTTTTGAATAATGGTCTCTCCTGCCAAATTAATCGAAATTAGCATCTCAATTCATTATGATTTATTTTATTTTTTTTCCAATGTAACTTTATGAAGCATTGATAATTTTTGAAATAGATTGAGAGTTTCTTCTCTTTTTAGGCCGACTGTGATATTCACAATATGATTTAATCAATCTTTGCACTCGTCATCGTGCTTCGCATTGTATTCTTTTCTCATTATGTCGCACTCCTAGATATGTCATCTCTAGTTTATGCTCCTTAGTATTTCTTCATAGACTTTTCCTCGAAACTTTGCTGATTCTGAAAAATTGAAAAATAGACAAGACTTCTTTTCAATTTTCATTTAATAATTTTTCAAAGGTCATAGAAGTTACTGATGATGATGATTCCATTTGTTCTTTATCTCCATCCGATATGATACATGGAGTCTTGCAAAATTATTATCCATAATATTCGGCATATGAATTCCTTCGTCACGTATAAAGAACTATCACAAAGACCAAGGCATAGATTATTTTGAAGACATTAAATCCTACCCCTTTTCCAGGTTAATGTCGCATAAAGATTTCTTTAGAAGATAATATTTCTGAAGTAAAGCCTTCTGATACTCCTGAAGAATGAATAATCTTTACTACTTTTTTTTAACAGATCCAAGGAATATATCTGATTCCTTATGTTGTCCGGTAGAGCTGCTCCCTTTTGAAAACCTTGTGCGATAATATGTTTCTATTCACTAAGAAGGTGAAAGATGAAAAGACCTTACAGCTCTTGTCAATATAGTAATTGACCTTGGAGACTTGAGCTTTTGAGTAGATAATCGCCAATATCTTGAAGGCATTTACTGTTAATGTAATTTGAACCTGATTCAAGAGAAATGCATTTTTGCATGTTGTCTAATCAATATTTAAAATTTTCATCAAGCAATTGCATATTTGAGCATATCTAAACTAAAATATGTATTTATAGCATTTTGAATGCTTCACATAGCTTATGCTTTTTAAGCAGTGGAGATAGTGTACTTTTGACTGACCATACTTTGACTAGACAAAACTGACCTTGACCTAACTTGACTGGACTAGTCTAGATTGAACTAGACTAGATTGGACTGGATTGACACTTGCACACACAGTTTAAGCTCTTGAGTAGTGGAGCGACACACAGTTTTAGCTCTTGAGTAGTGGAGCGACACATAGTTTAAGCTCTTTGATCAGTGGAGCAACACAGTTTAAGCTCTTGAGTAGTTGGAGCAATCACGACCGTGAATAGGATTTACGCACCAGGATGGCCACAGTAACTCTCTAGAGTTCGCAGGGCTTTTTACCCGACTACCTTAAGTACCAAATCTAAGGTCACCGATCCATCAATGAGTAGGTTTAGTCTAGTCCTTCCCTATGAGTTAGTACCGAAATCAAACCAGGGATCAGGGTTTTCTTCATCTGTTAGTTCGGACCCATTCCTGGGGAGGGCATTTTCCTCCTCGCCCATGACGCTGTCAGAGAGCTCGCAGACGGCATTGGTCTCACACGTGACTGGCCGTTGAAGATGGCTTTGTCAGCTGCCCGCATAGGTATGCGTATGATGGCCTTCACGGGCTTTTTAGGGCCACTGGCTTCTCACCGCTGTCCAAATGGCAAAAATGATAGGTCTTATGCGTAGCTGGTCCCTTTTAAGATTTGGTCCTTTTAGGACTTGGCCTTTTTAAGTCTTGAAGACTTTGTCATTTTAGGACTTTGCCTTCTTGGGACTAGGCTAAACTGCCTTGAATGATTATAGGTCTTACGTGTAGCTCGCCATATAGGCTTGGCTAGGTCGCCTTAAATGATAAATTGTTGTCGCTGACATGATAATTGATCGTATAGGCTTTTTGTTGAAGATAATAGATCAATAATTGAAGATGACAGATCGATGATTGACATATTCCCCCATTGATGTTGATGATATTATAATAAAATAATCTTCACATCAGTGATAGGGTGATGATAATGGTAACTATTGTTGATTTGGCGATAACTGTCGGCGCTTGAAAGTCTATCTTTTTTCTTTACATATGGCATCAGACTTCTGAGACTTTGACATTTTGAGACTTTGCATTCCGAAACTTTTTATTCTGAAATTTTAGTCTTCTTGATACCTTGATGTTCTGACATTCTTGATATCCTTCTTATCTTGCCCCCTTTTGATTTTGAAGTATTGGCTCATAATCTTCGGAATCAAAACTGTAATTATCTTTAAGGATAGTATATTTTGTTTGCTTCTATCTACCCCCTTAAATGATCATAGGTCTCATGCGTAGTTAGCCGTATAGACTTGGCTAGGCTGCCTTAAATAATAAATTTCCATTGTTGTCATAAGATTTGTATGGTTGACCATATAGGTTTATTTCATTGCTTCTTTCACTGCCATGAACGGCGAATCCATAACTAATATTTTGTCGCTGCCTATAATGTTCTGAGAATCAATAATTGATGTTGCGCCGCTTCTAATATGTTCTGAGAATGCAATGTTGATGTTGATAACAACTTTGATAAACGATTGATGGCGATAGCGATAGTTGCTAATTTTTGCAATTGGCTTTTCATTTGGCGATTGTCATTAGTGCTTCGCATTTGGCAATGACTTGAAATACTTGAAATCTTGTCTTTTATTCATATACACAAAAGAAATATATTCTATGGTGAGAAATATATTTCACAGTTTTTTTACTCACCTGTCTTGCCCCCTTTTGATGAGGAAGTATTGCTTTAGGAATCTTCGTACTCAAAATCATAATGTTGCAACCTGACGCTACGTCATCTCATACTTTTTGCCTAAGATTAATTTTGCCCCTGGTCTCGAACTAATCAGGCCTGTGTAATCTTATTTCTTCTTTAATATCGTACTCCTTAACAATTTCGCTTTTATAAACCATCTTCCGTAACTTATTCATCAAACCATTCACTTTTCTTTCTTCTTCAACTATATCTCCCGACTTTGTATTTTACAATCCTTTTGCTCCTCTAATTGTCAATGGCAATCACCAATGCTTGATAGCGATCATTAATGCTTTTCATGTGTCTCAACTTTGATTTGTGATTATGAGATTTTGTCATTCTGTGACTTTGCTTATCTTGGATTACTTTTGCCCTAACTTTAACCTGCAAAGATTGACATAGACAATTATTATAAAAAACTATCATTTTAGGGAATCAATGATTACCTCATTTGGGATTCTGAGATTTTGGCATTCAAAAAACTTTGCTTATCTCGCCATTTTTTATTTAAAAGCATCAAAATTGCAATTTATCTTCAAGGATAACGTATTTCGTATGCCTTTGTCTGCCCCCTGAATAATTGTGCCGGGAATCTTTTGAATCAACATGTTGTGAATCCTATGGATATTTAGGTATATTTTGCTGAACTAGCAGATATATTGATGAAAATTTGCCCCCATGATGAATATACTCGTCTTAGTTTCTTCTTGCTTGTTCTTCTTTTCTTCTTTGTTTTATTTCCTTTAATACTTTAACTATGAAAATTCGATTTTCTCTGTAACTAGCAATCATAAGGAGTATGCTATCTTCTTCAAATGTATATTTCATGTAGTCTTTGAATTGTCCGAACCCTTTCTGTACTTTTTTGTGTAAAATTACCGATGCTCTCTTTAGCGGAATTTCAACTCTTTACCTTTGACAAGCCTTCATTTTGTTTTCTTTCTTTGGCAGTATCTGCTGCAACTCTTTTAAGATTTTCAAGCAGCTGATTCATATGAGAGTTTGAACAGCTTCACTTTGACCCTTCGCAAATTGCAATTTTAACTTGATCTTTACCCTGCCAAGTTGTGATGATGCCCCCAGGGTTCTTTCTCATCTGAAGGCTTTCTTAAGGTTTACTGCTATTCACGGTAGTCGTTCGAATGTATCGTTATCTGTATTCGACAGGACGATATTCCTTTCACCAAATCTCAGACGTTGTCATCAGCTTGATCAAATCATCATTGTCCTTATACGTGCAGTACTCTACACCTTCAACACACTATCATCCGCTCTTCATTCTTTTGTTGTGCTACTGATGAAATAGAAACTGCTTTCGACATTACTTGGCATTATTTGTCTTTGATCGAAACTGATTTTGATCTTCTCTCATACTTTTTAGTGGAAGTCTATCAGATGTGAAGTAGATAACTATATTAGTCAGGAGAAAAATTATTACGGTATATCTGTCATTCAGAATAGAGTGTTAGTTAATTTATTAAATAAAATCGTACTTTATTTTTATAGATGAAGGGGAGGATGTTCTTGTTGAGAGTTACCATTTTGGCGTCTGCAAAAAGTGATAATTGTTCTAGGAATATTTTCTAAGTTACCATCGAATAATAAAAGTTCCCCAACAGAGTCGCCATTTTGTTTCGACAAGAAAACAAATGCGTTCTATTTGAGGGATTTATTCAATGATAACAAAGAACTTGTTGAGAGAACATTCATCACATTTATCTGAGTTCATTTACATCCTCTGATTCCCTTGAATCTGAAAATAAAGTACAATTAATGTAATGTACTGAATGAAAGAGAAGATAGTCAGATAGAAATTTCGGCAGCATTCCGACGCTATTTCGGTCATCTCCCAGGTACTTAAGAGGAATTGCTGATCTGATCAGCCAGTCTTCAATGAAATGGAGCATCCTTCGGGTCATTCTTCATTAAAATATGAAGCAGCCCGTTGCAGTGTGGCCAGGCACTGAGGAAATCAAACCGATCATGCTAAACGGGCCTAAAAAGTCTTCCAGAATGTAAGATCATGGAGTTTCCACCGTTCGTTCAGCGTTTCACGATCGAAATATGGAGAGGGATCCATTGGACGGTGTGGATCTCTCAAAATATGGCTGTATTGGGCCCCACCAACAACGCAGTAGAAGAAGAAGACACCTTCTTCCTGTTTTTATTGCATGTGTACGCGCAAGCAGCACTTCAGCTGTGCGGGTACGCGCAAGCAGCACTTCAGCTATGCCAGTACGCACAAGCAGCACTTCAGCTGTGTGGGTACGCACAAGCAGCACTTCAGTTGCGCGGGTACGCTCAAGAAGCACTTCGGCTGCACGGGTACGCGCAAAGACCCCTTCTACTTTGCTTCTCTCTTATTTTTTTGGCCCACCAACTGATCTAATCCAATCCAACCCCTCAAATGGAGTAGGAGTGGGGTATTTATAGGCTCCACCACTCTTACAGAGTGGTGATCACCACCACCTATCTCTTCACATATGCTCTCCTACTGTTCTTAAACTATGGTGACCACCAAACTACCTCTTAAATGGTGGTGTATAACCTTTATCCCTTAAAATGACACATATGTACTCTTTTTTACCAAACTACCCTTTTCAATCCCTTTTACCAGAATACCTAAACTACCCCTTGGACATGGAATGTTACCAAAATACTAAAACTACCCTTGGAGCTGGATTTTACCAAAACTACCCTCGGAACTGGATTTTACCAAAACTACCCTCGGAACTAGATTTTACCGAAACTACCCACGGACATGGAAATTACTGAAATACCTCCGGACATGAAAATTACCGAAATATCCCCGGACATGGAAATTACCGAACTACCCCTGGACATGGAATTTTTTTTTATGCCTCAACATGAAGAAGCTCCGATATCTCATATTCCCTTCAACAATTTAAACATCAACAAGATGAATCTGAAGTTGGCTCCTGGTCAAGTTGATAGGGATGCTGGAGGAGCTGTTAAAGAAGCTGGAGAGGAAGACGCTTTACCACCTGATGATGTGAACATGGATGATTTATTTAATAAATTAGAATTTGATTTTGAGGCTAATCCATATTTTTAGCCATCTGATTTTGATGAGCGGTTGAGTACCTTAGAGGAAAAGGTGGAAGGTTTGCATGTATCCCAGGAGACTCAATTCAAGTACATGCGCAAATACCTTAGGCGTATTAACAAGGGATTACATCAAATTGATCCATCTATCCCTGCTCCATCTACTGGTTCTAATTAGACTTTTTATTTTGGTCATGTATTAACTCATATCTTTATTTGTGCTTGGAGAGTACTTGGACTTATGTTTTTTTATTTGATACTTTATGTGGACATGACTTTAAGCTTCTTGATTATATTTTACTAATGTTTATACTATTTACTCTCTTATTTCTTATACTTCTCATATCTATTTGATTGTATCATCATATTGTATTTCTTTCCTTTGTCATACTGTGACAAAAAAGGGAGAGAAAATGTGGAATGATTTTAATGCTCATGATGATTGTTGGGGATGTGTGATTGTGGAAAATATGGTGTATATATGGTGTATTTTTTTTATTTTTTTGGATTTGACATGTATTTGATTTATGCAGCTTCTACATATCACCTCGCCTAGAGTAATGGATTAAGGGGGAGAGTATCTGTTGCACATTTGGTGCATGATTCTTTACCGTGCATGATTCTTTATTTGGTAACTGGTGCATGATTCTTTATTTGGTTTTGCCACAAATTTGATGAAGGGGGAGATCGTAAATGCTATATTGTAAATATATCACCCAGAGTTGTCAAATTTTGTTGTGCCAATTCATTTAGAATTTGTATCATGTGTTAATGAGACGAATAGATCAACTTTGTGCATTTTAAAGTTGTTCATGTCTTTGTCAAACTTTTCTACATATTCAACTTGAAGAGTGTTGTCGAGGTTCAAGATTTCAAGCTCAAGTACAAGTATAAGTTCAAGGCTCAAGTTCAATTTTAATATTCAAGTTCAGCACCTTTAAAAAAATCAAGAACTCTAGCCCTAGTTCAAGCTCAAGTTTAAGATTTTGAAGACAAGCTTCAAGTATTTCAAGTGGATGAGTTAGCATAGAAAATGATGTTTCAATTGTTCAAACTCACAAAAAAGGTATGGATGACCCTAAATTGACCATAGGTTGAGTCATATTCATTACATATTTTATGTGGGTCATTTCATAAGTTTATAGGTTATTTCCTCGACTTGTCCTAGTTTTTTTTTGACTAGTGCAAGCTTTGGCTCAACCAGTCCAAGATTAGTTACAAATTTTTAGAATTTTCTGTTGGACTCTCGACTAGTCCTGAAGACTACTCGACCATTTGAGTGAACAATGCTTGACCAGTTGTGTAGGCTCGACTCAAAATTCAACAACATATTTTGGTCCCACTCGACCAGTCAAGTGCATTGCTCAACCAGTCGAGCAGTCCACTCGACCAGTTGAGTACTTACCTTATCTTATCGCGCCAGAAATTTTGAAATGTGGTTAGTCCTTCGACCATTCGAACCAACCCTTAGACCAGTCGAAAGAATAGAATTTTAACCTATAAATAGATGATGAATTTTAGAGTTTTTCATTCATTCCAATCATAATCAAGCCATCACTTTGAGAGATAAGTTCTTGCATTTCTTAAGCTATATTGTGTTCATTGTAAATTCTCTTAAATAGATTTTTGAATTTGATTTTGTGATATCCATTCAACTCTATTTCATTAAAGAAGAAAATTGTGATTTTACCTTCTTTAAGATCAAAATCAAATCAAGCTAGCCCAGGCTAAATTAATCTAAAAATCATTTAGACTTAGAACACTTTCAATTGTGAGATGGGACATTGAACATCTTTTCTACATCCGATTGGTTCTACCGAGCTTCATCAGAAGGAGAATTTTCAGATAAGTACAATTTATTTTTGTGTATTCGTTTGTAGTTTGTGAGATTCTGCCAAGAAAATCTCATTTTTGGTTTTGTCTAAGATAAGCCAAAAAATATCATTTTTGGTTTTGTCTAAGCCTCACATCCCATGTAACCCTTAAAACAAGATAGAACATTATACGATTTTTAAGTAAGAAAACCTTTTCGAAAATAGAAAATCTCTAAGTTTTTCTTACTTTGTCGATTGTATCGATACAAGTCTCGATATGATCGACCTGTGTCGTCAATGTCCTCGATGCCATATCAATTCCATCGAAATGAGGACAAAATGTGTCCAGCAACCACATGAATATCTGGACGGAATTATCGATGTATCGAAGTACCTATCGATACCATCGATATTTGAATCTTAAGTCCATCGTCGATGTCTTTGATGTCATATTAATTCCATCAGAACGAGGACAAAATGTGTCTAGCAACCACATGAATATCTGGTCGGAATTATCGATGTATCGAAGTACCTATCGATACCATCGATATTTGAATCTTAAGTCCATCGAAGTGGACTCGATAATATTGACAGGCAAATCTTCGGCGCCCCTATTTTTTCTTAAGAAAATCATATCTTCTTCGATATATCAAAGCCCTCCTCGATACCATCGAAGTTCAAATCTCGATGATATCGGAAGGCTTTCGGTGATATTGGACATGGGCTCGAAGCTTTCCAGCAAATATTTCAAGCTAGTTTATCTATGATCGAGGGTCACTCAATAGAATCGATATTCAAATATCGATTGTATCGATAGGTGGATCGATGCATCGAACTGGGATAAAAACTGTCCAGCAAGCATAAAACAAAAATCCTCTCGATTTACTGATGCCTCGACACTGCTATCGATATCATCAAAATTCAAATTTCGATGATATCGAAGGTCCCTCGATCATTCTTATAAACCTAAAATATCTCATAGCAAGTCTCACTCATTTTCAGATGTCGAGGAATCAAACCTCACACCGATGAAATCGGAGTTCGAAATCCGATGACATCGACATGAGTCTCTATTCCCTCGACCAGCTAGCAAGAGGTTTCAAAAGCATATGACATTGAGTTTATGTCATCAAGCGGACCATCGATGCTATCGAGAGTATACGCTCGATGATATCAAACCTGCTCAATGATATCAAACTCTGTCATAAATGTGACCATTTTATATCCATTGAAACCTTTTGCTTATATAAAGAGAACTTGTCTATTGTTGCTGGTAGAGAAAGAAGAGAGTTCTTTTGAGTGTTTAGCCTTATATCATTTATCCAAAGCCCTTTCTCTCAAGGGAGTTCATCCTCCAATCCACCCTCATCATTGATATTCAGTAGAGTGGATTGGAAAATAAACTTCTGCATTCAAGGATCCTCCAACTATTACCTTAATGGCAAATCATTAAGCTGGGATGCCTTGAATGCATAGATGATTGGAATCACTCTATCTTCCTAATAGGAAAATATTTAGAGAGTAAGATTCCATCATAACCTTGACCCAACCCATCATCATACATTGGTACATCATTTGAGTTGTGGATCAAGGAAGCAAAAGATTCTTCATTAACACGGAGGAGATCTTCATCAACATGCTGAATGAGACTCATTCACTTATCTATATGTATTCAGAGTCCAAAGGACCCTTTGATCATTCCTTTGCAGGATTGGGTCTAAGGTGTTTCTCACCCTTGTAAGTCCTTAAGGAGGCCTCCGGCGGGAGTGTACGTGGTGGGTGCATTGTGTGGACCCTTGCTCTGTGGAAAGCATTAACATATGGTTAAAGGTGAACCAGTCAAAACCTTGGGTTTGAGGTGAACCATGTGAAACCTCTGTTAGGGTCTTTTGGAAGATCCTTGGCTAGTGTGCCTAAAAGTGGGTGCATTGTGTTAACCCTTACTCATGAGAGCATAAACAGTTAGCCTCAGTGTAGGATGTAAAGGTTGAAGGTGAACCTGATTTAAAACTTTAGGTTTGAGGTGAACCGCTGTGAAACCTCCTTAATGAAATCCGGTACACTGAAGGGTTGAGTGCGGTTACCGGGAGTGAAGTAGACAAGTAGTCGAACTACTATAAAAATGACCGTGTTTGTGATTTCTATTCTTTTATGTGTGTGATTTACTTTAATACTTTCATATCTGTATACCTGAGATCACACTTCACACATATACACAGTCATATCCATCATAAACTAGGTTACATATTGTTATTTCTTAAATAGTTTGTGATTGGATCCTTTACGGGGCTTGGAAGCGAGTAGAGTTAAATTTAAGTAATCTTGATAAATGCATATGATAGGATTAGTGTAATAGGATTTTTAAATAAACTACAAAAACTTTAAAAAGTCCTATTCAGCCCCTCTAAGACATTTTGGCAATTCCTACTTCAACTAAAGAGGTCTTCACAGCTATTTTAGAAACTGTTTGCGGTGTTTGTGCTTATAAATTCACACAACTGAAAATTGCTCAACAATACCTTCTTTTCAAGATGTAAGACTCGTATCCTAGCCTGTACCATTCCGTAGGTTTCTGCGGTCCTCCTGGTCAAATTCTGGTGACACGTTATTTGTTATTGGCGTTTACGCATGATCTTGAGTCGTGTCCTGTATATCAGAGTCGGCTCAACTCAAAACTTGTACTCTTGCGACCGCACTGTCACCACAGTTCTGATGTCGTGTCTCACGCACTAAGGTAATTCCTAGGGCAAGAGGAGTGGGCCCGCATTCAATTCGAGGAAAACACTGCGCATTTGCTAAACTAAGAGAACATGCCCCATCAATCACATCAATCAAGTACATGTCTCATCCCCAAAAGCAACCCCTAAAGTCAACTCTATCTCTCTCCACTCACACATGTCAACTACACACCCATCTCTCTCTCTCTCTCTCTCTCTCTCTCTCTCTCTCTCTCTCTCTCTCTCTTACAACCACTCTCTCTTCTCTACCCATTCTCCCAAGTAAGAGAGAGTAAAATGTCCATGGCTTTACAAAGAGAGGAGAAGCCTAGTGTGGCCCACTTCCTACTCCTCCCATCTCCACCATCTAATCTACATCATTCTCCATCAAAGTGGTAGTCGAGGAACTTAGCTTGCCATCGATCCAAAAGAAGCAAACAGTGGGTGTTCATAGTATTTGATCTCTTTTTTTTAGGGCTCACATGGTGGGACCCATCTTGATGTATGCATTGTATTGAGGGGCCCATAGTGGCGAGGTCCCTCCACTACTTCGATCTCCCTCTCTCCTGCTTTCTTCTCTCTCTCTTTTGATGTGTGTGGCCCACCCTCATGCACCCACCATGAAGTATATATTATATCCATGCCATCCATATGGGGCCCACCTTACTGGACTGTCCAGTGGCAGGCCCGCTGACTTGTCCGTCTGGACAGGCCCAGATGAAGAGAAGCCATAAATACCTGCTTGATCCAAAACTGTTGGTGGGTCCCACGAGTGTGGACCCACCTCGTGCATGCTTTGTATCTGGATCGTCCATCTTTTGGATGCCCAGTAGCACCTAGCTGCTTTGACATCGGCAAGTTCTGTGGGTCTGACCTGGGGTACGTATGATTATCCACATTGTCCATTGCCTAGACGTGGGGCCTCACCGTGATGGATGTGTTGTAATCCACATTGTCCGTCCGTTTGGATTGGACGTGGGATACCACCTCTGATGAGTTTAATCCGCACCATCCAACCATTTTGAAATGGGACGTGGCTCACCATCACGTATGTGTTTTATTCATATCGACCATATGTTTTGACGTGTGGGGCCCACCCACACGCGTTGCACGTGTGGGATGGGACCCATCTTGATGCATATAATTTATCCACACCGTCCAACAGCTATAGAGTTGCTAGATTAGCGTTGACAAGTTTCTGTGGATCCCACCTTGATTGTGTTATAAATTTACACTGTCCAAACCTCAGGACAGTGGGATGATCACAAGGAATGCGCTGTATCTAAACTGTCCATCTCTGTGGGACCCACCATGATGTGGTTTTTTATTCAGGTCGTCCAGACTGTCCAACAGGTGGACGTGAACCACCATGATGTATTGTTTTATCCACTTCGTCCATCAGCGTGGACCTCCTTGATGGATGTGTTCTATATCCACGCTGTCCACATGGTCCCACGCATGGGACGACGGGACCCACCTTAATGTATGCTTCATCCACACTGTCCAGCGGGTCTGGACGGTGCCGGATTTGTTTGGATGGTGCAGTGGTGCTCCACCCATGAGGAATGTGTTATATCTCACCGTCCATCCTTGTGGGGGCCTGCTATGTTGTATGTGGAAATCCACACCCTGTATTGGTAAGGATAGTGGGTCCCACATAGTAGTAGCACTTGCTGTAGTGGTGTCATCAAGTTCTATGGACCACCTTGATGTATGTATTTTCAGCCTCACTGTCCATTCTATTTGCTGGACAGGTGTGGCCCACTATGATGTATGCGTTGTATTCTCACCATCCAGACGGTGGGACCCACTTTGATGTACTTCATAGCCATGTCGTCCATCTGTTTGGCCATCACGTGGGGCCTACCATTGATGCATGTATTGTATATCTATGTCGTTCATTTATGCGGCCTACCATAATGTGTGTGTTACATGCACACAATTCATCCACTTTCCTAGGCCCATTAATGCAGCCCACTTATTGTATATGAGGCCCATTGGTGTGGCCCATTGATGCACCCCACTTATTGTATATGAGGCCCACTTGTGCAACCCATTGATGCGGCCCACTTGTTGTATTTGAGGCCCATGGGTTGTAGCCCATTGTGATGTACTGACGTCCATGGGTCATGGCCCATTGAGGTGTATTAATGGCCTATGTGCAGGGCCCACCTGTTATGCATTTGAAGCTCGTGTGATGAGGTCCATGTGATGTATTTAAGGCCCATGTGTAGGGTCCACCTATTGTCTATTTGATAAGGCCCAGTGAGATGTATTTCTGGTCCAAGTATGTGGCCCGTTGTGATGTATTTATAACCCAGTTGATAAGTTCCATTGTGATGTATTTATGGCCCGTATGGCGAGGCCTGATGTGGTGTATATGTGGCCCTTGAGTGAGGCTCAATGCGATGAATGTGCAGACTAATGTAATGTGTGATTTCACTATAATGTATGTAATGATGTTTATGTGGGCCACTGCTTGGGAGCGATGTTGGTTAATTGTCCACATTAATGGGCAATGATGGTTAGATGTCCATGTTGTGACCTTCCCTTGGGCCCATTGTGAGGCTCATTCTTGTTATGAGTAGGTCGTCTAAACCTATCCTTGATATGAGGAGAATACACCATCATCATATAACATGCTTAGTATAACTTCACAATTCATACCCATGCTCATCATATATATGCTTAATATGAGGAATGATTGATCATAAAACATGTCATTGGGTATATTATTAGGAGACTCCCTGATAGGAGGAGTTATCCACATAAGCGCGCGGTAGGTGCAGGTTTAATGCATGACTGGATGGTATGACTCATGCATCTCGCATTTTGTGATATGATCATCCTACGCCCTAGCAACATTAGGGCCATAGCCTCCACAAGCATATCGTGGATGGCCAGATGGGACATCAAAAATTCATTCTACATGGGGTGCTATAGATATTCCTAGGTAAAAGTCCCTAAATCCTCTTGGTTTCAGAAATTGCTCTAGCGTCTATACCGAGTGGATACATGAGCGCATGAGGGTGGTATACCGTTAGACCGTGTCTTCCACTATGTCGTGGTTGGTTGACAGAGGGTGTGGCTTTACCTGCTCGATAGGAGCGGATAAAAGCTAGGCTAAGTTTTACCAGCTCGAGGAATGGGTCCGCTATCGACGAGCCGGGCCCGATATTGGCAAGCAGATAGTGAGGTCTCTTACACTTACCTTGTTCTGGTTTGGAGTGTATTAGACCCAGTGATGATCCCAGAGATATATGGTATGATATGTGGACTTATCGAGCAGGAGTCGTATACTCAGCATGTTACTCATTCATTCATTCATTCACTGTAAGGCCCGTATCCTGGACCGTATCATTCCATAGGCTTCCGTGGTCCTCCCAGTCGAATTCTGATGACCCACAATCTATTTTCAGCATTTACGCGTAGCCCTGAGTCGCGTGTCGTATTCCAGAGTCGGCTCGACCTGAGACATTTATCCTAGTGACCATGCCATCGCCGCTGTTCTGACGTCAAATCTCGCTCGCCAAGGCAATACCTGGGCCAGGAGATGTGGACCCGCGTTCATTTCAAGAAAATGTCACGCGTTGTAAATACCGAGGGAATCTCGACGACACTTGACATCAACCCATCAATCAAATGTCAAGTACAAGACCCATCCCCAAGTAAAACCACCCTTCCCCAAAGTCAACTTTCTCTTATAACAAAGTACACATCCATCACCCATCACTCACCCATCCCTCTCTCTCTCTTACACCTATCTCTGTCTTGTTACTCCCAAGCAACACCGTGAGAACTCCCAACGTCCAAGCTAGCTCCATGAGAGAGCTTTGTGTGGCCCACTCCCTACCACTCAATCCAACCCTTCAAATTCGATCTCAACCATTAAAATCTACCTCTTGGAGCTTTAGATCGCATCGATGGAAGTAATCCGAGAAGATCAAAGATGAGTGATCCATTATTGATTATTTATTTATTTATTTGCCCACTTATGATGGGACCTAATTTGATTTATGTGATGTAATCGTATGAGGGGCCCATCACGGCAGGGTCCCTCTACTACACCAATCCCTCTCCCTCTCTCTGTCTTTCTCCTTTTCTTTTGGTGATGTTGATGATGAGTGTGTGGCCCACCACAAAGTAGGTATCTTATCCATGCCATTCACCTTTGTGGGACCCACCTGATGGATGTATTAGATCTACACCATTTAGTCCATTGCCAGGCCTGGACGTAAAGGAAAATACAAATATCAGATCAATCCAACAGGTGGGCCACGCACATGTGGGACCCACCACGATGCTTGTGTTAAATCCATACCATCCACTGTCCACATGGTTGGACGTGGCAAATGGGGTGTGGCTAACAGAGTAGTGAGAACTGGCGCAGGAATGTACTGACCAGCTACTTTAAAATTAAAAAAAGAAAGGGAAACTATGATATATATTAATATAATAAATTATACATTATTTATGTATGTGAGGTGGGCCATACGTGTGGGACCCACCATGAATTATGTCTAAAATCAGCACCGTCCAGAGCATCCAATGGTCTGGACGGTGGCTTTTTTTTATACATGGCTACTGTATGATACGTTATATTATTATATAACATATTATATTTCATTATATGATATTATATTACATTATTAAACATAATATTATATTATATATATATATATATATATATATATATATATATATATATATATGCTTTAAGACATGTGGTGGTGGGACTTACGTGGGACCCACCTATACTCAACCGTCAGCAGCAGCTGACACCGCATCTGCAGTGGGATCCGTCTACTATGGGACCCACCGTCATGTATGTAAAAATCACGTCTTCCATCCATTTGGCACGCCACATGTGCCCTACCAAGCATGTGCTATATCAAACCATCCATCCATTTTAAATCCCCACCGTCCATCTGACTTGACGGTGGGCCAGCAGCCAATATCAGCTGCTACTGCACGTGCAACAGCAGCACTCTGAACAAATAGAGTGGATTCACTTCTTTAGCGGACCACGTACGTGGACCCCACCCCCCTGATGTATTTGGATATCCATGCCATCCATTGGTTTGGAGTAGCACCCCACCATGATGCATGTGATGTATCCCAACAGTCTATCCATTTGGCTAGCTTGTCTCGAGCTTGAGACTAGATATGAGACCGATCCGGTTATCAAGTGGACCACATAGTAGAAAATAGTGGTATTGAATGTCTACCACTGGGATGTCATTTTGGGTAAGAAGTTTTAAATTAATACGATATTTTTTCTTCCCCTCGTCCAAGTCTTTATGACCTTTGGAACAAACTGGATGGGAAAAGAAACACTATGGTGGGCCCACTAGAAATTCAACCATGGAAATCATTATCAATGTTGTTATTTGTGGTATGGTTCAGATGATCTTTTGATCTGATTAATTGTTTAGATAATGCTTTAAAATGATCTTTATAGATGGATGAATGGTGTGGCCCAAGTAATGTGGCCCAGTTGTTGCATTTGAGAGGCCCAATATGATATATTCAAGGCCCATGGGTTGAGGCTCATCGTAATGTATTTGGGGTGCATGGGTTGCGGCCCATTGTAATACATTTGGGGTGCATGGGTTGCGGCCCATTGTAATACATTTGGGGCCCAAGGGTTAAGGCTCATTGTGATATAATTGGGGCCCATGGGTTGAGGCCCATTGTGATGTATTTGGGGCCCATGGGTAGAGGCCCATTGTGATATATTTAAGGTCCATGAGATGTGGCCCTTTGTGATGTATATTAGGCCCATGGCAGAGGCCCAATGTGATGTATATGTGGCCCATATGATGTGGCCCACCTGATGTATAGAGGCCCATGGATGTGACTCATCGTAATGTGTATTAGGCCCATGTGTGAGGCCATGGGCCCACTAGATGTTTGACCTTATGTGGGCCACCCTTTGGGGGCAATGTTGGTTGAATGTCCACATTGATGGACAGTGATGGTTAAATGTCCACATTGTGACCTTCCCTTAGGCCCGTTCTCATTGTTCTCTATTGGGTTAACCGAAACACTTGGGCCCCATTGATATTGCTTGATCCATCATCGGCCATCCATCTATGGACCCTGCCTAGCATCGAGGTCAAGTCGGATTACTGAGGCTGAGTTCGATTGACGAGGCAAATTCCATTAGTCGAGGCTAATTCTGATTATCAATTTCGATTGTCGAGGCTAAGTCTGATCGACGAGGCTGATTTCATTCCGGAGGACGATTCTGATTGTTAAGGCTGAGTCCGGTTGATGAGGCCGATTCTCATTCTTAAGGTCGATTTCGATTCTCGAGGCCAATTCTGTATGATCGAGGCTGATTCTGTTTGGTTGAGGCCAATTCTTATTATCGTGGCCAATTTCGTTTGGTCGAGGTCGATTCCATTTGGTCAAGGTTGATTTCATTTGTCAAGGCCAATTTTAATTATCAAGGTCAATTCCGTTTGATTGAGGCCGATTTCGTTTGTCGAGGCCAATTCTGATTATCGAGGATGATTCCGTTTGGTAGAGGTCGATTCCATTTGGTAGAGGCCGATTTCGTTTGGTCAAGGTTGATTTTGTTTGGTCGAGGCTGATTCCATTTGTCGAGACCGATCCTGATTATCAGGGCCAATTCCACTTAGTCGAGACTAATTCCAATTGTTGATGCCAATTCTGATTGTCGAGGCATAATGTAATGTATATAAAGCCCATGAAATGTAGCCCTTTGTGATGTATATTAGACCCGTCTTAGAGGCCCATTGTAATGAATATGTGACCCATCTGATGCAGCCCACTTGACGTATATGAGGCCCAATGTGACATATTTATGGCCATCCATTAAGGCCCATCTTGATGTGATGCATAATAGATTTTTGTGAGAGACCCATTGCGATGTGTTTGGGGCCCATGGGTTATGGCCCATATGATGTGTATTAGGCCCATATGATGCAGCCCATTAGGATTGTATAAGGCTCATTGTGGTGCATTTAAAGGCCAGGCTCTTAAGCCCATTGTGATGTATGTTAGGCCAATGTAAATGACCCATCGTGATGTGTATTAAGCTCTTGAGTGAGGCTCATAGTGTTATATTTTTTCCCTTGTGTGAGGTTATGGGTCCACTATATGTTAGGCTCTATGTGGGCCATTCCTTGGGGCCAATGTTTATTAAATGTCCACATTGTCTAGATTGATTTTTGATGCTAGTTATTGATACCGATTACGAGTATGCGACAGCATAAGCATCATGATACATGCCCATACACGTCATCTACATGTTTGTTATGAGATGTGGTTGACCATTGCATATATTATTGGGCAGGTTGTTATGAGACTCCCTGATAGGCGGAGGTTATCTCACTTGATGGCATAGTATGCTGTAACGACTCGAAAAAATTCGTACAAAGACCCAAGTATTAACTCAGGTAGAAATCCCTCAAGACTAAATCCTTTAAAAACTAGATGAGAATTAACTAAGTGTTAACCTAGATTACCTGTGAAATTAGCACTAATCACTTTAAATACAATCTGCAAGACCTAAACCTGTAGAATCATTACGCTCCATTACCCTAAAATCTAAAATCCAACTCAAAACCCAGTTACTCTCGGGAGCACTTTGAAACTTCGTATCGGACCTGGACCGCATGTCGAAAGTCCGATAGCGGTGAACTTAAACGATTATGACCGCCTAGTTGGACTTGACTATCACCTTGAAAATCATGTCCAAACGATGTCCTGAGACTGTTTTCTTAAGTCCGGAGTGAAGAGTGTGAAAAAGTGAAGATATTTAAGAAATTAAATATGAATTTAAGTAATCTAAGTCACATCGCTTATGCACCATTTATAAGCATTCTAACCATTGGATTTTAACCCCAATTCACCCTCAGATCAGGGATGATGGTCAATACATGTCAAAGTACTCATGGCACTGATCGAATTTCGGTGATCGCTGAACTGAAACTGGTCCGCCATGGTTGATCTGAAAACTCGATCAAATTGAAAACTTAACTTGATTAAGATCCAACATCTATGAGCTTAAGTCCGACCGCACTTAGTAACAAGACCTCCAGAAGTGCTCCATTGGATCAGAACAAGGCCGATTTGGTTATAACCTAAGTATACCTTGGCCTTAGGGTTATTTTCGTCACTTTTAAGCCTATATAAAGACCTTAAAACTTCTCTCTCATACACCATACGAATTTTGAAACCCTAGCTAAGGAAGAGAAGAAAAAGAGACAGAAAGTGAGAGAGAAGTGGGAGCTACTCCTGGGATTCGATTCCCGTTACTCCTTGTGCTTACACATCGATACCGAATCACTACTCCGGTGATTTCAAATAGACTATTGGGTAAGAAAACCTAACCCTAATCAGTTCTAGGGTTTTAAATAGTTAAAGTGATGTAATAACTAACCTATTTCATGTAATAGGTTGTCATTGGGCCATAGACGAAGCGTGAGTGAACGAACTGAGTTCGTTACGCATTTATCGGCATAAGGTGCGGATTATAGACGTATAGGTTATGGTTTTCAAAGCTTTCAATATTAGATAATGATTTATTACTATCGTGGATGCTATTACACATGTCAAATACACTATCTATTTTATTTTACGATTATGTATAGTTTATGTTATAAATAAAGTATTCCATGTGTTTGTGAAAATGTTTATATGCATATGAAATCTGATGTTGTGATTGTCATGATAAATCATTATTAGTACATGCTTGTTATGTATGCGACAACTCCTTAGTAAAAGGATTTTCCTAAATATGCAGTATGCCAACATACGTGATGTATGTTAAATAATGTAGTCTAAGTGTTTGTGTAAATGCCTAAATGAGTTAGAAATAGGTAAGGTATGATTTTTAAGGGAATTGAGATATGAATCTCAATCACCTTACTTGTGTGTATGATTTCCTTTATGTTATATTTAGTCTATTTTGTTCATGCTAATTGTGTGTATGATTTTCTTCATGTTATGTTTAGCTTATTTCATTCCTGCTAATTGTATGTATGATTTCCTCCATGTATAGTATTCATGTTTAAGTTATATTTCATATCATACTTATATGAATGCGGAAGTTGAATCATATGTCTATTATTGAGGTTGTATGTGATTGGGGCCATGTTATGGTCCAGGCATTCGGTAATAGACTTGAATTCATGGTTAAGATTGATTCGCTACGTAGGACGTGTTTGATGAACCCAAGCCGTACTAAAGTTGTCGGTAGTGGTTTGGCCACACGAAGTGCTTATGCATTTCATGTCGATCAACTCAACATGCGATCAAGCTAGTCGAGCTCGTCAAGTAACCCGATTGACCCATTGTATGTTCATCATGTTTGGACACTTCTGTTTGAATCTAGGGTACCAAACTTACCATTGGAAAGCTCCTCTAACTTTGGTACCTCGATCCGCTAAGACTCATGATCTAGACATGGCGGTATGGAACACTGTGGTCAAGCTATCGGCCTACACTGGGGCGACGAGCCTCCCCATAGTGACCAGTGAGAAACCTAGACTCGTGAGCCAATTATGGTGGTATGGGGCACTATATTCGAGCTGTCAGCCTACTCTGATTGGTGACGAGCCCTTTGTAGTGACTTCGAGAATATCCCGAAACTGCATTGAGGCGATGAGCTTTGTTGTATTTTATAGGATATAACTAGACCTATATTAATTAGTGACGAGCCCTTTATAGTGATCTAGAACTATACTGTCGTATGAGATTGTCTAGGACTGACGACCCTAGAATGGATCATCATTTGGGTAATGATACATGTTCACTCCCCAAGTGCAGGGTTGTGATGTAGTAATAACTCGGTAAGACCGAGGTCGAATCCCAAGGGACTGAAACTTGTACGTTATCTGAAACTAACTGGAAATAGAACTAGAATAAGATGAAATCTAAATTGAGTTGTAATTTGAAGAATGATTGTGAAATATTAATCTAAAACTTAGGAAAAATCAGAGGTGAGAAACTAGGGATTCAGAGGATCCACTTGTAGAGATCAAAGAGATCTTATGCCTGCTTCAAGAATCATGGAATTTACTGAACTGTCGTTGATCTAGTTTTCAAAGAGATGAAAGGTATATGAATTAGAATGGATTCCATCACCAAACCATGCCCAAGAGACTATGGCAAATAACAGAATTAAACTAATTACCAACCCATCACATGTATGAAGGTTAGGAAGGGTACCGACATCCGACCATGCCCAGGAGACTATGGTGAACAACAGGGCTTCCTGACGTCATAAACATAAAGGAGAAAAAGGACATGCTCTAAGCCATTGCAAACCCATTGTAATTTCAGTCACAATAGACCATTAAAGACTAAACAAAACATGTCATTAATAATCAACTAAAATCAACGTCAATTCATGAATTAAAATTAAATTAAAAACATAAAATAAAATCTCCCATCTCACTACAAGTTTCACCCCTTAACCCTAGCTAAGGGGTTTTAGCCTGACATGATGTGGCCAAAATCCAAAATAAACTAAAAGAAAAAGAAGAAGAAAAGAAAGAAAAAGAAAAGAAAAAGAAAAAAAATCTCTCTCCTCCTCTCCCACGTCCAAGCTCGAGCCCTCTGTTCTTCCTCCCAAGACCTGAATGAATGCTCTCCACGTCCAAAACCTCCTTATATAGCTGCTGGATTGGTGAAAATCGGATTTGAATCGGATTTGGAAAGCTATGCATGCCCATTGAAAGCTTTTTCGCAGCCAAGTTTGGTGCCTCGAAACACGCCACTTTCCTCGCTCAAATTTCAAAGAAACACCGTCCCTTAGTACTTTCTTGGGTCCTCTACATGATAGACGGTTCAGATCTGTCATATGATCAAAGATGGTGGGCCAAAACCGCCTAGAAAAGTCAATTTTCGCGGATGTGCGAAACCTTTTGCACCATTTCGCTGTTGTGATCGGTGGGCCCTACAGAAGCATTTTCTGGAAAATCCACCCCATCCATTGGATTCAGGATGAAATTTCAGTCAAGAATAGGTGGTTTTGAATGTCCATTGACGCGATCCAGAGAAGAAATTACAACAAGATCAGATTTGAACGCCGCAGAACTAATCTTTTGTGACCCCTGTACCTCACACGTGTACACGTATGGAAGTGAACTTTCAGCAAGGTTGTGTAGTTTTCAGGCCCCTCTACACGATGGACGGATCAGATCTTCCGTACAGGCAATGGGTGGGGCCCACATCAGTCCGTAAAAATGGACAGCGTCCGTTTGAAACGGAAACAGCATTCGCTGTTTTAGGAAGGTGCGGGTCAGCGCTGCTGACCCGCCTGCGTCGATTCCCATGCACGTGTACGTGCATGTGTGCAATGTGCACACACCTTGTACACAGGGCCCACCGTAATGTTTATGAGAAATCTACACCGTCCATACTCTTTCTCATATTATTTTGACCGTTGATAAGAATTTTGAGGCAGTTCCAGATATCAGGTGGGCCCCACTTAATGAATTAAGGGGCTGATCAGTCTGTTGGCCCACTTCCAGAGATCTTCAATAGCTGAAATTTGACGTGTACGGTTAATTTATGGCTCTCATCCCATATATGAAGTTTCAGGACAATCGGATGGCGGGAACCCTGTGATCTTGCATTTTGGACGTCCTTCAGGCCACTTGAGTTTCAGTTCCTTCAATTTTGTGGATTTCTGGCGTGTAATTCCATCGATCTCAGTCCCCTGGGGTCCATCCCTTGCCTTGGTGCCTCTGGAGCATCAAATCAGTACTTTTAATACTCTTTTTCAGTTAACTCTCCTAATCGCACCCTGCAATGAAACACAATTAAAACCGGGCGTTAAACGGCATTATGTTCGTAAATCCAAGTAATAAATGGGGTCTAATATGTAGTATTTGACCCTCAACACAACCCCCAACTAGCATTTTGCTAGTCCCGAGCAAAGTATGCGAAAAATAAGTTGAGAATTATAGGAGAACTTTCTATGAAATCGAGTGAGATTTTGAACAAAATACGAGAAATTTAATATTCATGAATGTTAAAAATTGTTTTCTCCTGAGCTCAAGCGCACGGTAGACTTCATAATCAAGTGTAAAGCATTAATCCATCAAAACATTGAGATCCATGAATGTATAGTGTAATCTCAGCTAATCACATTAAGATTGAATTTGTTATTTCAGGATCTCATTGGTAACCAGCAAGAGAATTCATGATAACCAAACTTGCCTCATAAATTTCATCTTTTGATCTTTTCAACTTTTTTTTTTCCATTAATAGTCATGCCAAAAAGAGGAATCAAATCCTTACCAATAGGGAGCAAACCTATGGTAAAAGACCAATTACCTAATAATTTTTATTTTTTTTTATTTTTTTGAATGTTTAACCGTGGGGAATCAAACCTTCACCTATAGGGAGCAAACCCATGGTGAAGATTAATTGCCCAACCTGTTCAATTTTTATACCCTTATGGTAAGATATTTCAGGCTAGTTCCTTTCATGCTTAGTGATTACCAAATTAACCATTCAATATCAAACTGAAACCTTAATATGAAAGCGAGATGTGACATGTGAAACCATGACTCAATCAATGTTTAAAATCTCTAATCATGGATTGATAATTCAAACTCAACTGTGGAATCTATCAAGTAGCTAAATCTAAGAGTCATAAATTACCAACATCATATATCTCACAATTCTAAATCAAGGATATTCGTCAAAATCAGAAAAATTTAAAAATTTTTCACAATTGTTGCTCAAGACCAAGAAAATATTGATTAGGTTACCTAATCCCCCACCCCCAACCTAAAATCTACATTGTCCTCAATGTAAAAGATATAAACATGCAATGCACATGGGACAACGAAAGTAAATGAGAAGTGATGGGAAGATAGTACCTGAATAACGAATCAAGAGAGTTTTTTTCAAGAGATCGCTGGGAGAGAGCAGATTAGCACAAGAGAGAAAATAAAACAAAATTAACAAAAATAAAATCCTATCTATACCACTTTCGCAGGTGCTCTCGATTGCATTTAGCATATGCAACAAGCCTTTAAACCCCTAGGTTACCCCTAGTGGACGAGTTGTAGTCTCGTGAGGGTTTGCAGTAATGTTACCCACAAACATTGAATCGATCATGGAACTTGATCATGCCATAAAGTTCCTCTTTCGGCCAATATCTTGATAAGTTTCTCAGTAAGTTTCTCAATAGGATCATCCAAAAGCCCTTTTTACAATAGGCTTGGATGCCCTGGAGTTTGACTTTCCAGAGAAACTTATTTACCTCATTAAAAATGTGTTGATGATTCGCCTGAGGTATCCAAAGTATAAATGATTCACCTGTGTCAGAAAAAGTTTCAGAGTTAGTATCCCATGGTGAATCAGAGACTACAGATAGATCAAGTTAAGAAAAATTTTCAGGAAGAGGTATAGTCTCAACACATTCCGAAGTAGCAGACTTCAGTTCAATTTCTAACTCCTTATCCCCTAACGGTAAACATTCAGGATCTGTGGAAGAAGGGGCTTCAGAGTAAGGGTTCTCTCGGTCAGTACTGACTGCCGAGATGTTGTCTTCCAAGGCATGTCTCTTATCATGGGATCATTTGAATCTGCAAAGTATGCCAAGCAATCATCAAAAGAGTTGGGACATTCTTCTGAGAGTGACTTATTTTTCACCTTGGAGCTTGTCATAATCTGCTCAAGGAATCCATCATCCTTGAAAGTGGACGGATGTATGCTCTCTTGCTCCAACCCTGCACAGACAGATTGAGGGTCAGTATGCGAAGCATTGATATGATTACTCTGTTCATTGAAATTACTCAGAAGAGGCATTGAATCGGCCACATTCAACAGTTTAGATGGTGGCCTCAACTGGGTGGTTTCAAATTTCAGAGTCGTAGCGCGCAACTCCTCTTTCTCCCGAATCATATCATCATTCAATTCAGGGGAGTGGTCCAAATATGTTTCACAAGAGTTATAAGGGTCGGTCATAAGGGGCTCCTCCACTTTTAGATCAGACATGTCAGGTGAGTGAAGTATCTCATTATGACCGTTCTCTTCGCGTACTTCTTGATCATTAACTTGGACCAAACTTGAGATTAGTTCCAGGGGAATTGTGGTTATACATTTAGGATTGTCATCCCAATACTCATCATATTTCGGTTCAGTGCAGTGCACACTTGGGATGAAATCACTTTCCTCATATTCTTCACCTAGAATGGGTTGAGATTCGCATAAACTAACATCTTCATCATCATTAGAATCTAGTGTGTCATGTGATTGAAGTGTATCATTATATTTGAAAGACGGTCATGTCTCTTCTCCATTCTTTTGAACAGTCATAGAAATCGACTCATCGGTAAATTGGACCGTATGCTCGTTAATGGAATCCAACTCCTCATTCCAAATTCTAAAGTTCTTCAAAGGCGAGTTAGGATCACTTTCCTCGCATTGTATTTCTGGAATGAGTCGTGGCTGGGATGACCGAGCCTCCTCTATTCTATCAAGGCGCGAATTGAGTCCTTCCATTGCTTTTCTGAATTCCGCAAACCACTCCATGTTATGCTGAATTGAATTTTCCTGGTTCGTTTCTGGTTGAATCTCAAAGGTAAATGGTCCAAGAGAATAATCACTTGAAATAAGTGATTCCAAAGTTTTTATACTTTCTTTACAACGTGCTAAGTGATACTGAAATGAATCCTCTTGGATCGTTTTTGGTTGGATCTCAATGTTAGGGTATCCAAGAGGATAATCCTTATAACATGTTATTGGTTCATCTTCACAGCTTTGATGTTTCCACTGGTTATAGTCATAGTGATCATACATGGGAGAATATGATGGCTGATAATAATCCTCATTCCCATAAGTACGATTGTATACAGCCCTATTAACCGATGGAAGATAACGTTCTAGTCGGTTCTCAATGTCTGTTTGTGATGGAGAAAAATCTTGAGGTATACGTTGAATTCCACAACCCTCGGGCATTCCCCAATATCTCCTATCTATCTCAGCGTATGCACGTACCCACGATTCCATGGTAGAACCCTGACTCTAAGTCTAATCCTAGAATAAAAGAAAAATCCTATAGAAATATGGAAAGTAAGAGAAGAAGTTAGAAGGGTGTTACCAAATAAGAAGTTTTTATGTTAAGATCCTGCAGAAGAAAACAAAACAAGTTAGTTTTTAAAACAGTTAGTCTAAGATTATAAAATTTCTAAAAACCCTAATAGAGGAAAAATAAAGAAATTAGAAAAGATAACACCAAATTAGAAATTTCTATCTCAGAATCCTACAAAACAGGAAAGACAAGTTAGTTCAAAAAAAATCAGGAAAATCTAAACCTAAAACTGAAGTTAGTAAAAATCCTAATCTTAAACTAATCCTAAAACTAATTAATTTCAGAAAAACGTAGCCGACAGTCCCCGGCAACGGCGCTAAAAACTTGTTCACTCCCCAAGTGCAGGGTTGTGATGTAGTAATAACTCGGTAAGACCGAGGTCGAATCCCAAGGGACTGAAACTTGTACGTTATCTGAAACTAACTGGAAATAGAACTAGAATAAGATGAAATCTAAATTGAGTTGTAATTTGAAGAATGATTATGAAATATTAATCTAAAACTTAGAAAAAATCAGAGGTGAGAAACTAGGGATTCAGAGGATCCACTTGTAGAGATCAGAGAGATCTTATGCCTGCTTCAAGAATCATGGAATTTACTGAACTGTCGTTGATCTAGTTTTCAAAGAGATGAAAGGTATATGAATTAGAATGGATTCCATCACCAAACCATGCCCAAGAGACTATGGCAAATAACAGAATTAAACTAATTACCAACCCATCACATGTATGAAGGTTAGGAAGGGTACCGACATCCGACCATGCACAGGAGACTATGGTGAACAACAGGGCTTCCTAACGTCATAAACATAAAGGAGAAAAAGGACATGCTCCAAGCCATTGCAAACCCATTGTAATTTCAGTCACAATAGACCATTAAAGACTAAACAAAACATGTCATTAATAATCAACTAAAATCAACGTCAATTCATGAATTTAAATTAAATTAAAAACAAAAAGTAAAATCTCCCATCTCACTACAAGCTTCACCCCTTAACCCTAGCTAAGGGGTTTTAGCCTGACATGATGTGGCCAAAATCCAAAATAAACTAAAAGAAAAAGAAGAAGAAAAGAAAGAAAAAGAAAAGAAAAAGAAAAAAAAATCTCTCTCCTCCTCTCCCACGTCCAAGCTCGAGCCCTCTGTTCTTCCTCCCAAGACCTGAATGAATGCTCCCCACGTCCAAAACCTCCTTATATAGCTGCTGGATTGGTGAAAATCGGATTTGAATCGGATTTGGAAAGCTATGCATGCCCATTGAAAGCTTTTTCACAGCCAAGTTTGGTGCCTCGAAACACGCCACTTTCCTCGCTCAAATTTTAAAGAAACAGTCCCTTAGTACTTTCTTGGGTCCTCTACATGATAGACGGTTCAGATCTGCCATATGATCAAAGATGGTGGGCCAAAACCGCCTAGAAAAGTCAGTTTTTGCGGATGTACGAAACCTTTCGCACCATTTCGCTGTTGTGATCGGTGGGCCCCACAGAAGTATTTTCTGAAAAATATACCCCATCCATTAGATTCATGACGAAATTTCAGTCAAGAATAGGTGGTTTTGAATGTCCATTGACGCGACCCAGAGAAGAAATTACAACAAGATCAGATTTGAACGTCGCAGAACTAATCTTTTTTGACCCCTGTACCTCACACGTGTGCACGTATGGAAGTGAACTTTTAGCAAAGTTTTGTAGTTTTCAGGCCCCTCTGCACGATGGACGAATCAGATCTTCCGTACAGGCAATGGGTGGGGCCCACATCAGTCTGTAAAAATGGACAGCGTCCATTTGAAACGGAAACAGCGTTCGCTGTTTTAGGAAGGTGCGGGTCAGCGCTGCTGACCCGCATGCGTCGATTCCCATGCACGTGTACGTGCATGTGTGCAATGTGCACACACCTTGTACACAGGGCCCACCGTAATGTTTACGAGAAATCTACACCGTCCATACTCTTTCTCATATTATTTTGACCGTTGATAAGAATTTTGAGGCAGTTCCAGATATCAGGTGGGCCCCACTTAATGAATTAAGGGGCTGATCAGTCTGTTGGCCCACTTTCAGAGATCTTCAATGGCTGAAATTTGACATGTACGGTTAATTTATGTCTCTCATCTCATATATGAAGTTTCAGGACAATCGGATGGCGGGAACCCTGTGATCTTGCATTTTGGACGTCCTTCAGGCCACTTGAGTTTCAGTTCCTTCAATTTTGTGAATTTCTGGCGTGTAATTCCATCGATCTCAGTCCCCTGGGGTCCGTCCCTTGCCTTGGTGCCTCTGGAGCATCAAATCAGTACTTTTAATACTCTTTTTCAGTCAACTCTCCTAATCACACCCTGCAACGAAACACGATTAAAACCGGGCGTTAAACGGCATTATATTTGTAAATTCAAGTAATAAATGGGATCTAATATGTAGTATTTGACCCTCAACAATACAATGGAGGTAGCTTAGCTTCCCAATACTGTTGTATGAAAAGGACTAATAACAACTTAGTAATCACATTCATAACATCGCACTGCATGTGTCGTGGATGAAGTGCACAGAGGGAAGAAAGCATGTTGTGGACGTAAGATGGTGTTGCACGAGGGAGTGTAGGCGAGGGCATGCATCATGAAAACATTTCATCATTGCATTAACAAGAGTATCTAGGAATGTTTGATATGTCTGCTTTATCATTACTGCTTGACTGAATTGATAACATGTTAATCTTTACTTTATGATTCCACTGAGTTGATCACTCACTCCCACGTTCTAAGATGGTATTCTGAACACCCACCAGACTCTGTCTTAGTTGCAGATGATGATGCGACTTAGGAGGCAGAGCCTGATTACTATGACAATTAGGACGAGTTCTCATATATGCAGTTCTCTGATGGTTTCGCTTAGGCCATTCTGATTGACGGGGCTACAGGGTTTATCATTATAGTTGGACTATTCTTTTGACATTTTATTTTTAAACTATTACATGTATATGATGACTCAGTGATGTATTCATACTCTAGTGATCGACAGGGATCTTTTGGATTTATACTCGTTTATATACATCTTTCAGTCTTTCGCTTACATTATATAAACTGATTTGGAGTATGAATTACTATTTTGGCATAATTCCACTTATGTTTAATGCACTAATATGATCAACATTCAATCATAATTATCTATGTTGCATAAGTGGTGCATTGGAACTCGGGACCAGAGCTTCTGCTCGACCCCCGAATTTCAGGGCATTACATATGCACAGGATTAATGCATGACTAGATTATATGACTCATGAATCTCTGTCATGCCCCAAACTCGAAAACCAGGCTCACAAAATTCTCGATCGCCGAATCCAGCGCCGACAGCCTCCATAGAACCCCATTCTCAGCTCCTAGCTCCCATTCACCAGGTTCTGATCCTGGGATGCTACGAGGAGGATTTTCAACGTCAGTTTGATTCGTAATAAGTATAACCAAAGGCATAACCCACAAACAACAACCAAGAACTCCATTACATTTCCACTATGGTCAAAAACTTTACCAGTACAATGAGCATAAAGGGAAATATAATGGTAAAGAATAAAAACTCCAAAATGCTCTGCAACGTGCTCCTGCCTCAGCGCTGCTACGAACCAACATCACCTGCACGCAACGGTCGTGCATAAGCTTATAGAAAGCTTAGAGGGTGGTGAAAGTGTGTGCGCAAGGTAGTAGTATGATCATGCAATATCAGAGTAATGTGGAATATACAGATGGATCCATAATATCATGAGCCGTACCAAGGCTATGCGATGCAAGACATGAATGGTATCGGTCATCCCAAGGCCATGCGATGTGCAATGCAACTCAAGCATACAGATCCTCATCTATGTCCACACATTAATACAGCCTAAATATGGGATATCACCGGGGTCTAGTATACTCTAAACCAGATTGTCGCCACATCGCGTGCAATAAGGTAAGTGGAAGAGACCTCATTATCCGTCTGCCAATATCGGGCGTAACTCGTCGATAGCGGACCCATTCCTCGAGCTGGTCAAACTCAGCCTAGCATTGCCCCTACACTCGGGCGGGTAAGGCTGCACCCTCTTCCAACCGACTACGACACAGTGGAGAGCACAACCAGCTGGTAATCGACACTCAGCGCTCATCTACCCACTCGGTCTAGACGTTGGAGCAACCTCTTGGTACCATAAGGGTTTAGGGACTTTCACCCAGGGATATCTATAGCACCCCATGTAGAACAAGATTTTCAGCATCCAATCCTACCGACCACGATGCGTCTGTGGAGGCTACGGCCCTGATGTCGCTAGGGCGTACAATAAACATGTCACACAAATGCGAAATGCATGAATCATGCTATCCAGTCATGCAACAAATCCTGCGCATATCGTGCGCTCATGTAAGGCAACACCGCCTAACCGGGAGCTCATAAACAACCTGCCCGAAGGCATATGCTATGATCAGTCAATTCTCATGTCAAACATACATATGATGCGTATGATCATGAGTTATGAAGCTATATTAAACATGTTATAATGAGATGAAATATCCTTACATGCAGATGAGCCTGGACGGCCTATACATAATAAGTACGGGACTAATAATGGGCCCTAAGGAGAGTCGTAATGTGGACATCCAACCAGCATTACACTCGCAATGTGAACGTCAAACCAACATTGCACCCAAGGAACGATCGTTGCAAACATCGTTACATAATCCGTGTTGGGCTCACACATTGCAAGGGACCTTAGGTACATCCCATTGGGCCTTAAATACATCAAATGGGTCATATCATATGGGCCTTTTTACTCATCAGATGAGCTACATAAATGGATCACTCCAATGGGCCTTATGTGCATTGCAATGGGTCATAACCCGTGGGCCTTAGGTTGCATTCAATGGGCCTAATCTCATGGGTCTTATGTGTCTTAGATGGGCCTAGTCCTATGGGCTTTATGTATTTCAAATGGGTCTAACCCATAGGCCTTTTATAATTCAAATGGGCTTATCCCATAGCCCTTAAATAAACCAAATGGGCCTAACCCATAGGCCTTTATAAATTAAATGGGCCTAACCCATAGGCCTTTTACAATTCAAATGGGCCTAACCCATAGGCCTTAAAATGATCTTTCCAAGTGGATGGACGGTCCGGACGCATCACATGCATCATGGTGGGGTCCACATGAGGGCCCGCCATAGCGTATAGTATATGTTATATAATATATATAAACTATATAATATTTATATATATATAGTATATACTATATTATATATAATATAAATATATAAATATATATAGACACACACGCTGCACACACACGCTACACACACACGCTGCACACACGCTACACACACATGCAACACACATACATGCAACACACACACATGCAACACACACACACGCCGTTTGGGCCCCACCGCCACGCTGACGGTGGGAATAAAACCCATACCTCACTGTGGGTCCCACGTGGGGCCCACTAAAATGTTTATTATGCCATCCAGACCGCTCATAAGGTCACACGGTCCTGGGTGAAAGGGAAAAACAAATTTCAGCTTGATCAAAAACTTCTGTGGGCCCATAAGTAATTTTAATGGTAGAGGTTCAATCCACTTTTTCCTTCGGTGTGGGCCACCCAAGTAATGGATGGAGCTGATTTTTGGCAGGGGCCCACTTCAGGAGGTGGCCCACAATGTGGACCGGTTGGATGGCAAAAGTAGCTCATGGTGGGGCCCACAGCAGCAGCCGTGGGTGGCTTCACGGCCGCCCGCCTGCTGCTGCAGGCGTCAGAGACAGAGGCAATGCCTCTGTGTCATTTTTTTTTAAAAGAAAACCCTTTTATTTGAGGTTTTTCGAGTGTAGGGCCCGCATCTTACAAATCCATCCCGTCCATTGGCTCCCCTGGCTTGAGACAAGCCCAACGAGTCCAGAGTTTGTGATTTCTGGGTGGATAGAAGACATCAAACGACCTTTCAATGGTAACCACCGCAGGTTCCTATATTATGGCCCACCAGATGATCAAGTCAGCCTCATTTTTCGGCTCAACGGTTCAAATGCTCCAGGGGATGAGGTGGACAGCATGGATTGAATACTAACATCAAGGTGGGGCCTACACCAATGGCCCACCCCAAAAAGCTTTAAAAAAAAAAAAAGCTTGTATTGTGTTTTCCCAACTCACGTCCAGCGTACGCTGGACGTGCATGAAACAAGTTCATTAGAGGTGGGCCCTGCTTAGGTGGGCCACCTCATGGAGTATGGTGTGGGTACTACACAATAACATGGGCCCCACTTATAGATAATTTGATTAGGGTATATGCCTCATGGTGGGGTCCATTCAAGTGGGCCACACAACCATATAAAGAAAAAAAAGGAACATGAAAGAGAGGGAGAGAGAGATAGAGAGTGGGACCCGCTTGTGATGGAGGGACCCCGACATTATGGGCCCTCCCTTGCAATGAATCATACATCAAGTAGGCCCTAAAGCATGTGGGACCACCAAAATCTACAATCAACGGTGGAGATCCTTTCTCCACCAAAATGGACGGTCTAGATGACCTTTCTAAGAAATAAACATCATGATGGGGTCCATGGAGAATGGCCCCATCATGGAATGATCATGATGATCCTAGTGGGCCATCGGCCACACCTTAGGGTCCCAAGTGAGATCCAAACCATTGATCGGTTAGCCTCACTTGGCCCATATCAAAAATAGGGAAAACTAGTATGATCTAACACCCACCGTCCGATCTTCTTGCTCCTAGGGGTTCCTTGGCACCTTAGCTTGGATTTCAATGGAGGAGATGGAGAATGAAAAGTTAGGATGGGGAGATCATGGGGTGAAGAGGTGGGCCACACTTGGAGTTTAGGAAGCTTAGAGAAATTCCATACGTATGGAGATTGGGATTTTTGCTTGAGAGAATGAGATGAGAAAATGAGAAAGAGAGAGAGTGTTGTAGAGAGAGATGGATGAATGGATGAATGATGGTTGTGTAAGAAAGTCTTGACTTTTGTGGCCTTTTGTGTAAGAGAGGTATGGGAGGTGTAAGAAATCCTTGACTTTTGAGGCCTTTTGTGTAAGAGAGGTATGAGAGGTAAAGACTTTTGTGGCTTGCTTGGAAAAATGGGTGAAAGTGATGTGTACTTGACATGTACTTGACATGTGATGGATTGATGGATGATTGATTGATGGGATTGATGTGATTGATGTGACACATCGTAGAGATTCTCTTGGATTTCACAATGCATGGCGTTTTCCTCACACCGAACATTGGCCCACATCTCTTGACCAGGGTATCGCCTCGGCGTGCAAGTCGCGGCATCGGAACCGCAGCGATGGCGCAGTCGCTATGGTATTGGTCTTGGATTGAGTCGATACAGGTTGACGGCATATGAATCAGGGTCGCGCGTCAATATCGGTTAAGGGTCGAAGGTTGCCGGAATTCGACCGGTAAGACCGCGGAAGTCTACGAAACAGTACGGACTAAGATACGGGTCTTACAATCTCGCATTGTGTATTGTAATTACTGCACGCCCTATCAACATCAGGGCTGTAGCCTCCACAAGAATATCATGGATGGCCAGATGGAACACTAAAAATCAGTTACTAGCATCGGGCTGTCATAAATGGCCCTGAGTGAAAATTCCTAAACCCTCTTGGTACTAGAGGATGCCCCAACGTCGAGACCGAGTGGATATATATGAGCACATGAGGGTTGTATCCAGTAGGCTATGTCTTCAACTCTATCGTGGTCGGTTGGGTGGAGGTGTGACCTTACCCACCTGAGTGAGGGGGCAATATCTATATTGAGTTTGACCAACTTGAGGAATGGGTCCGCTATCGAAGAATCGAGCCTGATATTGGTAGGTGGATAGTGAGTTCTCTTGTACTTACCCAGTTATGCGCTCTAAAGTACTGATATGTGAACTTATTGAGCAGGAGTTACATACTCATTTATTCATTCATTCACTATCACTCGGGCTGGTGGTGTGTAACTATTTGTTACATGTGCTTTCGCAATGGCCAGGATTTCTGTTAGGGCGCGCGACTAATATGGGATCAGGAGTTTACCACATTGAGTCTACTTATCAAAATTAGGTGTGTGACTGGTTTGTATAGAAGTCCCTTGTGATGGACCCCATAGCCTGTGATACTACATACTGTCATCCCGACTTCACTCCAGCTTGGTCATTTCATTCGCACCACATATAGCATTGCATCATCAGCATCTGATATTTGGCTTACTATCTCCGCATTGTATAGCTGATCTACATTACTTCATCAGTTTATGATATTATTTTTATTATATTTTTACATCAAGCGTGGAAAAGGTTGATGGTATTTATGGGCCCATCAGCATGTTTTAGCATTACTCTGATATTGTATGATTTATGATCTTACCAGTATTTCTGATATTGTATGATTTATGAGCTTATCAGTATTTTCTCTTACTCTGATTACTCTAATATTGCATACTTGGCACTTACCTTGTGCACACACTTTCACCACCCACTAAGCTTTTATATAAGTTTATGCATGATTGGTGTATGCAGGTGGCATTAGGTTACAACAACGTTGAGCTTAGAGCATGCAGCGGACCTCTGGAGCTTTAATTTTTGATATATGTATTTCCCTTTCAACATTATATTCAAATGATTATATTAGTGGATATGTGATGATGATGTTGCCTTTGTGATTTGGGTATACTTGTAGTTATGCTTATTACGAGTTAAATGTACAATTAAAATTCTCCTTGTAAGATCCCAGGATTGGAATCTATCGCATGGACACTAGGAGCTAAGAATGGGGTACTATGGAGGCTGTCGGCACTAGATTCAGCATCGGGATTCCTGTGAATCCGATTTTCAAATTTGGGGCATGACAGAAGATAGTATTAGAGCAAAACTTGAGAATACCTGAAGATCACATCACATATCTACTGATAGCTACCTTTCACTTTATGATTGTTGAGAACTTAGAATGGTTAGAACCTCGAGTTTGAATAACCTAGAGATTCTTTAATATAAGTCCCTACCATAGAGATTATGAGGCAGTATAGTATTCTAGTTTCGATTGTTTCTAATCCACGATTCGAGGTCCAGTTGGATCACCATAGTGTTGATGATGTGTCTTGGGAGGGCAAGGCTGAGATTAGAGAGCGCTATCTTCATCCTTTTGTAGATTGATTAAGCCCTGATTCTTAATGATGTTTCCTCTTCCCTTGCCTATTTTGTAAATTTTGAGGATGAAATTTTTATTAGGTGGGGAGAGCTGTAAGACTCGTATCCTAGACCATACCATTCCGTAGGCTTCCCTGGTCCTCCCAATTGAATTCTGATGACCCGCGATCTGTTTTTGACATTTGCACAGTCCTGAGTCGTGTCTCATATTTCAAAGTCGGCTCGACCCGAGACTTGTACCCTAGCGACCGCACCGTCACCGTAGTTCGGACACCACATCTCAAGTGCCGAGGTGATACCTAGGCCAGGAGATGTGGACCCATGGTAGGTTTGAGAAAAGACCACACGCTACAAATACCGAGGGAATCTCTATGACACGTCACATCAATCCATCAATCAAATGTTAAGTACAACACCCATCCCCAATACAACTATCCCTCCCCAAAGTCAACATTTTGGTACAATAAAGTACACATCTATCACCCATCACCCATCTTACACCCATCACTCACCCAACCCTCTCTCTCTTACACCTCTCTCTCTCTCTCATTACTCACAAGCAACCCCATGAGAACTCCCAACATCCAAGCTAGCTCCATGAGGGAGCTTTGTGTGGCCCACTCCCTACCACTCAATCTAACCCTTCAAAGCCGATCTCAACTGTTAAAATCCACCCCTTGGAGCTCTATATTATATTGATGGAAGGAGGAGTCTGAGAAGATCAAAGGTGGATGATCCACCGTTGAATTTTCATTTAACGGCCCACTTGTGATGGGACCCAATTTGATTTATGTGATGTAATCATATGAGGGGCCCATAGTGGTGGGGTCCCTCCACTACACCAATCCCTCTCCCTCTCTCTCTTTCTCCTTTTCTTTTGGTGATGTTGATGATGAGTTTGTGGCCCACCATGAAGTAGGTATTTTATCCATGCCATCCACCTTTGTGGGACCCACCTAATGGATCTGTTAGATCTACACCATTCAGTCCGTTGCTAGGCCTGGACGAAAAGGAAAATACAAGTATTAGATCAATCCAATAGGTGGGCCACGCACATGCGGTACCCACCACGATTCCTGTGTTGAATCCATACTGTCCACTGTCCACATGGCTAGACATGGTAAATGGGGTGTGGCTAACAGAGTAGTGAGAACAGGCGCTGTAATGTACTAACTAACTACTTTAATGTTTTTTTTAAAAAAGAGAGAGAGAGAGAGAGAAACTTTGATATATATATATATATATATATATATATATATATATATATATATATATATATATATATATATATATATATATTAATATAATATATTATACATTATTTATGTATCTGAGGTGGGCCATACGTGTGGGACCCACCATGAATTGTGCCTAAAATCAGCACCGTCCAAAGCATCCCACGATTTGGACAGTGGTTTTTTTTTATATAGCTACTGTATGATATGTTATATTATTATATAACATACTATATTTCATTATATGATATTATATTACAATATATAAATATAATATAATATTATATATGCATATATGCTTTAAGGCATATGTGGTGGTGGGCCCTATGTGGGACCCACCTGTACTCAACCATCAGCAGCTGCTGATGCTGCATCTATAGTGGGGCCCGTCTGCTGTACTCAACCACTTTAAATACGATTTGTAAGACCCAAAACCTATAGAATTATTAACGCTATGTTACCCTAAAATCTTGAATCAATCTCTAAACCCAGTTGCTCTCGGGAGTAATCGAAAACTTTGTATCGGACCTGTACCGCACGTCGAAAGTCCAATAGTGATGAACTTGGACGATTATGACCGCCTAGTTGGACTTGACAATCACCTCGAAAATCATGTCCAAATGATGTCCTGAGACTGTTTCCTTGAGTCCGGAGTGAAGAGTATGAGAAAGTGAAGATTTTTAAGAAATTAAATAAGAATTTAAGTAATCTGGGTCATGTCGCTTGCACCATTTATAAGCATTCTGACTGTTGGTTTTTGACCCAAATTCACCCTCGAATCTGGGAAGGTGGCCCATACATGTCAAAGTGCTTGTGACCCTGATCGCGTTTCGTTGACCGTTGAATTGAAACTGGTCCACCACGGTCGATCTGGAAACCCGATCGGACTGAAAACTTAGCTTGACCTAGATCCGATATTAAAGAGATTAAGTTTGATCGCATTTAGTAACAGGACCTCTAGAAGTCGTCCGTTGGATCGAAACAGAACCGATTTGGTTATAACCTATGTATACCTTGGCCCTAGGGATATTTTCGTCGCTTTTGGGCTTATAAAAAGGCCTTAAACCCTCTCTCATAAATCCCATATGAATTTCCTAAACCTTGGCCATTCAAGAGAGATGAAAGAGAGAGAAAGTAAGAGAGAACCTGTTGTTTCTCCGTGGGATTCTTCCCAGTTCTTCTACATATCGATCCTGCGTATCTGAATCGTTCTTTCGGCGATTCTGATTCCGTTCTTGGGTAAGTTAATCAAATCCTAACCTATTTTGGAGCTTAGAATAGTTGTAATGAAGTTATAGCTAACCTATTTCATGCCTTAGGTAGCGTATCCGCCATTGATGAAGACTTATTGTCTGAATCATCTCTTTTTCACATTTTCTGGTTTAAGGTGCGGACTATATATGTTTAGGCTATGGTTTTCAAGACTTTCAATGTCGGTTAATGATATATTACTGACGTGGATGCTATTTCACATGTATAAAGTGTTGTCCGTTTCATTTCTCAGTTATACGTTAACTATGTTGAATATACTGTATTCCTCGTATTCGTAGGAAATACAGTATACGTATGAAATTCAAATTTTTGCTTGCTATGATTAATTGCTATCTATGTATGCTAGAAGCATGTGTATCAACTTCTGGGTGAACGGATTAGCCTAATACATGTTTTATCAACATACGTTGCGTATGTTATATTGTGTAGTCTAAGTGTTTGTGAAAATGACTGAATGAGTATGGAATTCGCTTTCGTGATCGTCATGACTAACTGTCATGAATATATGATTGTTGTATTGGTGATAACCCTTCGACGAGAGGATTGGCCCTAATACGTATGATAAACTTATATATATCACATATAATGGAATATGTAGGCTAAGTGTTTGTAAAAATGTTTGAATGAGTTAGTAGTTAGTAAGGTGTACCTGTATGCATGTTGAGATATACTTCTCAACTACCTTGTCTATGTGTATGATTTCTTTCATGTGTTTTATATTGCATATGTGTAGATTCATGTTTAAGTTGTATTCCATAACATGCAGAAACCATGCCCTGAAGGGTGATGGGGGAGTGGTGTAACGATTCCGTGCAACAGCCCTGGCAGTCCTTAAGTGGACAATGTCGGACATTTGATTGTATAATTTAAAATATGATCCATTTACTGCTTTGACTATATCATCGGATAATATGTCATAATTGAATGTGATTGGGGCTATTGTATTGTCCAGGTAATCGGTAACCGTTCTTCAAGTGGTAGTTGAGGTTGCTTTGCCACACAGGATGTGTTCAACGAATCTGAGTTGTACTTGAAATGTTCGACAGTGGTTAGGCCACACGGAGTGCTTATGCATTCCATGTCGATCATTTCGACGTGCGCTTGGCCTAGTTGTGCTTATCAACTAACCCGATTGACTGATGTATGTCCACCATGTTTGGACGCTACTATTATAACTTAAGGTACCAAACTCACCATTGGAAAGCCCCTCTAACCTTAGTACCTCGATCCGTTAAGACTCATGAGCCAATTATGGTGGTGTGGGACACTATATTCGAGCTGTCGACCTACTCTGATTGGTGACGAGCCCTTTATAGTGACCAATGAGCACCTATACTCGTGAGCTAATTATGGTGGTATGGGACACTATATTCGAGCTGTCGGCCTACTCTGATTAGTGACGAGCCCTTTGTAGTGACCTCGAGTATATCCTGAAACTGCATTGGGTCGACGAGCCTTGTTGTAGTCTATAGGATATAATTAGACCTATATTGATTGGTGATGAGCCCTTTACAGCGATCTAGAACTATACTATCGTATGAGATTGTCTCGAACTGACGACCCGAGAATGGATCATCATTTGGGTAATGATATAAGGGAGGTACCTTAGCTTTCCAATCCTGCTGTATGAAAAGGACTAATAATAACTCGGTAATCATGTTCATAGCATCGCACTGCATGTGCCGACGATGAAGTGCACAGAGGGTTGGAAGCATGCCGCGAACGTAAGATGGTGTCACACGAGGGAGTGTAGGTGAGGGCGTGCATTCATGAAAACATCTCATCCTTGTATTAACAAGAGTATTTAAGAATGTTTGATTGTACTGCTTTATCATTACTACTTAATTGATTTGATAACATGTTAATCTTTGCTGTATAGTTCCACTGAGTTGATCACTCACTCCCACATTACGGGATGGTGTTTGAAACACCAACCAGTCCCTATTTTAGTTTCGGATGATGGCGATGCTTGCGAAGCAGAGCCGGACTTTATGATGTTGAGGAGGATTTCTCCTTTATGCAGGTTCTGACCGACGGGGATTTCAGGGTTACTGATTAGATGCTAATACACTTGGTATTTCGCATTTTATTTAAACACCCATGTATATTCTTTTTTCTTCATTTTGGAGTATACATGTATATTGTTAACCTGGTAACATGGTCACACTCCGGAGACTAAACAATAAATTATACATTTTATATATTTATCACAGTCTTTTGCGTACAAATTTAACTGTCTCTGAAGTATGATATGTTGTTTTGGTCTAATCTCACTTATGTTTAATGCATTAATATGAACAACATTCAATCATCATTATCTATGTTGCATAAGTGATGCGTTGAAACTCGGGAGTTGAGCTTCTGCTCGACCCCTGAATTCCAGGGCGTTACAAGTTGGTATCAGGGCATGATTTGGATTAAACTGGACCTGGGTTATGGTCACATGATGCACGTTTATGCCACTATAACGTAGGAGGGTGCAAGAACAATCTAGAAACAGGTTTAAGACTCTCAGTTTTGTTTGTTGGCGAAAGTTTACTGAAAATGATCACCGAGATCGAGTCCGTGCACACTCCTGATCACACAAGATGACCCCAAATCACTTCTAGACTATGAATTGATGGGTTTAGATCGTGTTTCAATCCATTTCAGCTGTTAAAAATTGGTGTCTTTGCATATGTATCAGTTTTATTCCGAATCGACCCAAATCAAGTCAAACCGGAGTTAGGGCCCAATCGGGGCTATTTTAGGGGGACCTAGGGTGGGACCCATAGCTTTTTGGACCCAGGGGGAGGACCTCGCCCAAAGGGTGAGCCCTCGTCGGGTGGTCCAGTGGCCGGCGAGGCCCTCGCCGGTTCGGTGAGGCCTCGCCAACCGGTGGGCTCCGATGGGTCGGGCCGTCGGGCCGACCGTGTTTAAGGACTTGTGGACCCCACTGGTCTATGGTTCGACAATTAAAACCCTCCCAATCACCTACTTCCTTCACAAACTCCACCCCCAAGCTCCCCCTTTTCTTCAAAACTGCTCCATTTCCTCTTAAACAATCCTTCCAATCATTCTTTCTTTCATTTTTCATTAAATCCTGCATCCTTCCACCGTGCTCAGCCATATCCATCACCTAACCCTCTCATTTTCTTTGATTTGAGCTCTCACATCTCCCATTTGAGTCTCAAATTCATATAAGTCCACTAACCCATCCTCTTTTGCTGTCCTTCCTCTTCTTTCCCTTTCATTTAAGCCTTTACACTCCCATATCAGGCTCAAATCCGTGGAGACCCAAATTTTCCATCCCATTCTTCTTATGTCCCTCCTTTTCCATAGCTCTTTTTGAGTTAGTTATAGCCATCTTCTCGATCTCTTTACTTCTATCGATGGGTGAGACCAAACACAGTAGCTTAGTCCATAAACAGTGACCATCTAGTGCTAGGACATCTAGAGTTTTGGACCTAGAGTTAGTACTCCTAAATTTTGAAAGATCTGATAATATAAGAAATTCAAATCTAATTAGACAACTTTGACCCTAAGCGATAAAGCAACTTGTATTTGACATTGTATAAAATCATCTAGCATATCAACATAGACTTTGGATTACAACTAGTGAATTGCCACTACGCATAAGATAAGACTAAGCTACTAGTTATACTGGGAAATGTAAAAGACTGATGTTGCTAAGGTAATTGGAATATAGGAATGAGACCTCGTTCCTTTGTTGGATTTCTTTGATACTTATAGGCTCCTTTAGTAACTCTTAGGAAGCTTGCTTGACTCAGAACTAGTCACGTTTAGGGAAAACTTATATATAACCCTCAGATGAACACTAGGATAAACCAGTACACTCCTTAGAATTGCCTTCCCAAAGACTTATTACAATCGGGAACGCGAATTAAAGTAACTGTATATAAGCGAAGTATTCGCAGTTTGAATCAAATTCTCAATCCTAGTAGTTACCAATGGATTTTATGCCTCGATCAAGCAGAAGATCGGGATCAGCTAGGATTAAGAATTGATACAATAAATTTTTTTTCCTAACTAGGCAGAAAGTCTATGTATCCGGCTCAGATCTACTATACAACTTTCTTTCCGTGTTGGCCCGACTACCTATAACTAAAAGTTATTGCTTTGCCTTTGGAAAATGTTAAGGACATATAACCAGTAGAGAATTAGACATCTTGCCACCAACTCACACCTGCCCCTGAAATCAACCACAATAGAGACTAAGCTCATTTCTATAACCATTGGTGCCAATGCCATAGTATACATCATCAATGAAAGGAAGACCTATGTATTGGGAGACCGTATCCCATTCCATGTCAAGGATAGGTCCTAAATTATACCTCGTTCTGACATACGGATCATGACATAGATTCTTAAACCTTGAGAGTAGACATAATTTTTTAAGGGGGGTAGAATTTTATGACCTCAATCTAGTTCGGTCAGCTAATACAACTGTTGGGTTAGAATAGCATAGTGAAAGCGTGGTTAGTCCCTTCCCCACTGGCCCAGGATCGAAGAAATTGATTCAGGTTATACGTAAGGTTAGGTCAGTAAATAGGATTTGAACCTTCCTTAGAATGTCAATACTGAAGTCTTTATAGGGAAACAATTATGGCTTAAGTGTTGAACCCATTCATATTAAATTATAGGCCTAACAGTGGGAGCGAGCGAAGGTCAGTGTATCTATAAACCTACTCGTTAAATACGAACATAATAGAAGCCTTGACTGACTCTATATGATTAGAAACCCCTTAGGATGATCTATTAAAGTGTTTATTAATCCCTACCTTGGATATAGATTTAGACGAGGACTGTCCTAGATCAAGACCCAAAGCACAACCTTATAAATAGAAAATTTAAACCTTTTAGTGATAGGAAATCCCTAAGCTTTTAGAGTGATCGGACTACGGAGTTACTGAAATGTACAAATGCGAAACATTCGCGGCTTAACCCAGTTCTCAATCCTGGCAGACTACCAATGGACTCACTGCTTGACCGGGCAGAAGACTGGGATCCACCAGGATTAGGAAGGGATACAACGTTATCTACCCTGGCCAGGCGGACATTCGACGTATCAAGATCAAGCTTACTACAATTGTCTCTCCGTATTGGTCAACCATTGAAAATATATATCTTACTCTAAGTAGCTGGGAATCCTCGTCAAGACTCCAAATAGATAAAGAAATAAATTATAGCAAACCATCAGGGTATAAGTAAGAGATAAAGAGTAAATTTTTTAAGAAGGATAGACAAAATGCACCAGACTAGTATAGATGTATATACCTCACCATGTATATAAACATGAATCAGTAAAGTTTAGGCAAAAGAAATAATAAAATCTTTACTTATTACCCTTAGCCAATTTCGGTAACGAAATTATTTTTAAGGGGGGTAGATTGTTACACCCCGAATTTTTGCCAACCTGGAATTAGACGTCCTTAGGCAATGGGTCAACCATAACACCTTGGTAACTTCTCATAACTCAATTCCAAAGTCAAAGAAATCATTTAAGACTAAATTCTTTAGAAATTTAATGTGAATTAACTAGCGCTACATTAGATTACCTGCAAAAGTAGTACCAACCACTTTAAATATGATCTGTAAGACCCAAAACCTATAGAATCGTTAACGCTATATTACCCTAAAATCTTGAATCAATCTCTAAACCCAGTTGCTCTCGGTAGCATTCAGAAACTTCGTATCAAACTTGGACCGCACGTCGAAAGTCCGATAATGATGAACTTAGACGATTATGACCACCTAGTTGGACTTGACAATCACCTCAAAAATCACGTCCAAACGATGTCCTGAGACTGTTTCCTTGAGTGTGGAGTGAAGAGTGTGAGAAAGTGAAGATTTTTAAGAAATTAAATAAGAATTTAAGTAATCTGGGTCGTGTCGCTTGCACGTCATTTATAAGCATTCTGACCGTTGGTTGTTGACCTAAATTCACCCTCGGATCAGGGAAGGTGGCCCATACATGTCAAAGTGCTTGTGACCCTAATCGAGTTTTATTGACTGCTGAATTGAAATTGGTCCATAACAGTTGATCTAGAAATTCGACCGGACTAAAAACTTAGCTTGACCTAGATCCGATATTAAAGATCTTAAGTCCAACCGCATTTAGTAAAAGGACCTCTAGAAGTGGTCCGTTGGATCGGAACAGACACGATTTGGTTATAACTTAAGTATACCTTGGCCCTAGGGCTATTTTGGTCGCTTTTGGGCTTATAAAAAGGCCTTAAACCCTCTCTCACAAATCCCATACGAATTTCCTAAATCCTAGCCATTCAAGAGAGAGAAAAGAGAGAAAGTAAGAGAGAACCTGTTGTTTCTCCGTGGGATTCTTCCCAGTTCATCTATGTATCGATCCTGTGTATCTAAATCATTCTTTTGGCGATTCTGATTCCATTCTTGGATAAGTTAATCAAACCCTAACCTGTTTTGCAGCTTAGAATAGCAGTAGTGAAGTTAAAGCTAACCTGTTTCATGCCTTAGGTAGCCTATCTGCCGTTCACGAAGACTTATCGTCTGAATCATCTCTTTTTCGCATTTTCTAGTTCACGGTGCGGACTATATACATTTAGGTTATGGTTTTCAAGACTTTCAATGTCGGTCAATGATATATTACTGACGTGGATTCTATTTTACGTGTATAAAGTATTGTCCGTTTCATTTTTCAGTTATACGTTAACTATGTTGAATATACTATATTCCTCATATTCATAGGAAATACCGTATACGTATGAAATTTTGGATTTGTGCTTGCCATGATTAATTATTGTCTATGTATACTAGGAGCATGTGTATCAACTTCTGGGTGAACGGATTAGCCTAATACATGTTTTATCAACATACATTGCGTATGTTATATTGTGTAGTCTAAGTGTTTGTGAAAATGACTGAATGAGTATGAAATTCACTTTCATGCTCACCATGACTAACTGTCATGGATATATGATTGTTGTATAGGCGATAACCCTTTGACAAGATGATTAGACCTAATACGTATGATAAACTTATATATATCACATATGATGGAATGTGTAGGCTAAGTATTTGTAAAAATGTTTGAATGAGTTAGTAGTTAGTAAGGTGTACCTGTATGCATGTTGAGATATGCTTCTCAACTACCTTGTCTATGTGTATGATTTTCTCCATGTATTTTATATTGCATATATGTAGATTCATGTTTAAGTTGTATTCCATAACATGCAGAAACCATGCCATGAAGGGTGATAGGGGAGTGGTGTAACGATTCCATGCAACAGCCCTAAAGCGGACAATGTCGGACCTTTGATTGTATAATTTGAAATATGATCTATTCACTGCTTTGACTATATCATCGGATAACATGTCATAATTGAATGTGATTAGGGCTATTGTATGGTCTAGGTAATCGGTAACCGTTCTTCAAGTAGTAGTTGAGGTTGTTTCACCACACAGGATGTCTTCAACGAATCTGATTCGTACTTGGGATGTTCGGCAGTGGTTAGGCCACATGGAGTGCTTATGCATTCCATGTCGATCATTTCGACGTGCGCTTGGCCTAGTTGAGCTTATCAACTAACCTGATTGACCGATATATGTTCACCATGTTTGGATGTTACTATTTGAACCTAAGGTACCAAACTCACTATTGAAAAGCCCCTCTAACCTTGGTACCTCGATCCGCTAAGACTCATGAGCTGATTATGATGGTATGGGACACTATATTCGAGCTGACGGCTTACTCTGATTGGTGACGAGCCCTTTGTAGTGACCAGTGAGCACCTATACGCATAAGCCGATTATGGTAGTATGGGACACTATATTAGAGCTGTCGGCCTACTCTGATTGGTGAAGAGCCCTTTATAGTGACCTCGAGTATATCCTGAAAATGCATTGGGACGACGAGCCTTGTTGTAGTCTATAGGATATAACTAGACCTATATTGATTGGTGACGAGCCTTGTTGTAGTCTATAGGATATAACTAGACCTATATTGATTGGTGACGAGCCCTTTACAGCGATCTAGAACTATACTATCGTATGAGATTATCTTGGACTGACAACCCAAGAATGGATCGTCATTTGAGTAATGATACAAGGGAGGTATCTTAGCTTCCCAATCCTGCTGTATGAAAAGGACTAATAATAACTCGGTAATCATGTTCATATCATCGCACTACATGTGCCGACGATGAAGTGCACAGAGGGCTAGAAGCATGCCGCAAACGTAAGATGGTGTCACACAAGGGAGTGTAGGTGAGGGCATGCATTCATGAAAACATCTCATCATTGCATTAACAAGAGTATTTAAGAATGTTTGATTGTACTGCTTTATCATTACTACTTGATTGATTTGATAACATGTTAACCTTTGCTGTATAGTTCCACTGAGTTGATCACTCACTCCCACGTTACGGGATGGTGTTTGAAACACCAACCAGTCCCTGTTTTAGTTTCGGATAATGGCGATGCTTGCGAAGCAAAGCCGAACTTTATGATGTTGAGGAGGATTTCTCCTATATGCAGGTTCTGACCGACGGGGATTTCAGGGTTACTGATTAGATGCCAATACACTTGGTATTTCATATTTTATTTAAACACCCATGTATATTTTTTTTATTCATTTTGAAGTATACATGTATATTGTTAACCTGGTAACATGGTCATACTCCGGAGACTTAACAATAAATTATACATTTTATATATTTATCACAGTCTTTTACATACAAATTTAACTATCTTTGGAGTATGATATATTGTTTTGGTCTAATCTCACTCATGTTTAATGCATTAATATGAACAACATTCAATCATCATTATCTATGTTGCATAAGTGATGCGTTGGAACTCGGGAGCTGAGCTTCTGCTCGACCCCCGAATTTCAGGGCGTTACACGAAATGAGACCGATCCAGTTATCAAGTGGACCACACTGCAGAAAATAGTGGTATTGAATATCTACCATTGAAATTCCATTTTGAGTTACATAAGTTTTGAATTAATATGATATTTATTGTTTATTTCTTCCCCTTATCCAGGTCTTTGTGACCTTAGGAACAGACTGGTTGAGAAAATAAACACTATGGTGGGCCCACTAAAAATTCAACCATGGAAATCATTATCACCGTTGTTATTTGTGGTATGGTCTAGATGATCTTTTGGTATGATTCATTGTCTAGTTAATGCTCTAAAATGATCTCTATAGATGGATGAATGGTGCAGCCCAAGTAGTGCTGCCCACTTGTTGTATTTGAGAGGCTCAATATGATGTATTCGGGGCCCCTGGGTTGAGGCTCATTGTAATGTATTTGGGACCAATGGGTTGAGGCCCATTGTGATATATTTGGGGACTAAGGGTTGAGGCCCATTGTGATATATTTGGGGCCCATGAGTTAAGACCGATTATGATGTATCTGAGACCCATGGGTAGAGACCCATTATGATATATTTAAGTCCCGTGAGATGTGCCCCTTTGTAATGTAGATTAGGCCCGTGTTAGAAGCCCAATGTGATGTATATGTGACCCATATGATGCGGCCCACCTGATGTATGAGAGGCCCATGGATGTGACTCATTGTGATGTGTATTAGGCCCTTGTGTGAGGCCATGGGCCCACTATATGTTTGACCTTATGTGGGTCACGCCTTGGGGGCAATGTTGGTTGAATGTCCACATTGATGGGGAGTGATAGTTAAATGTCCACATTGTGACCTTCCCTTAAGCCCATTCTCATCATTCTCCAGTGGGTTAATGTCACGCCCCAAACTCAGAATCCGGGCTCATAAAATTTTTGATTGCTGAATCTTGCGCCAACAGCCTCCGTAGTACCCCATTCTCAGCTCCCAGCGACTAGTCGCTAGATTCCGATCCTGGGATGCTACGAGGAGGATTTTTAACATCAATTTGATTCATAATAATCATAACCAAAGACATAACCCACAAACAATAATCAAAAACTCCATTACATTTCCTTTATGATCAAAATTTATAAGTACAGTGCATGTAACGGGAAATACAATGATGATAGACAAAAGCTCCAAAATGATCTTCCACGTGCTCTAGCCTCAGCGTTGCTGCGATCCAACATCACATGTATGCAATGGTCGTGCATAAGCTTATGGAAAGCTTAGAGGGTGGAGAAAGTGTATGCGCAAGGTAGTAATATAATTATGCAGTATCAGAGTAATGCGGAGTATGCTGATGAATCTAGGAATATTATTAGCAGTACCAAGGTCATGCGATGCAAAGCATGAATACAACTCAACTCTGGAATATCACCGGGGTCTAATGTAACTCAAGCATACAAATCCTCGTCTAAGTCCACATATCAATACAACTCAACTCTGGAATATCACCGGGGTCTAATATACTCTAAGCCAGATGACCGCCCCATCTACACAATAAGGTGAGTGGAAAAGACCTCACTATCCGCCTACCAATATCGGACTCGACTCGTCGATAGCGAACCCATTCCTCGAGCTGGTCAAACTTAACCTAGCTTTGTCCCCTCCTCTCGGGCAGGTAAGGCTGACCCCCCTTCCAACCGACCACTACACAGTGAAAAGCACGACCATCTGGTAATCGGCACCTGGCGCTCATGTACCAACTCAGTCTAGACGTTGGAGTAACCTCCTGCTAGCAAAAGGGTTTAGGGACTTTCACTCAAGGGTATCTATAACACCCCATGTAGAATAAGATTTCTAGTATCCAATCCTACCACCACGATATGCTTGTGGAGGCTAGGGCCCTGATGTCGCTAGGGCGTACAGTATACATGTCACACAATGCGAGATATATGAATCACGCAATCCAGTCATACAACAATAATGCGTGTACCGGGTGCTCATGTGGGCATCTCCCTTCCTCAACGAGTCCCATAACAATCTGCCCAATGACATGTGCTATGATCAGTCACTCATCTCATTACAAGCATACAGATGATGTGCATGGGCATGTATTATGATGTTATGTTGTCACATACTCATAATTGGTATCGATAGCCGACGTCAACCTCGATAATCAACACTGAATAATCAGCATCGATGATCTGCATTAACAAACAACATATATAAGTAAGGCAGAGTCCATAAGTGATCAGCCGATTAACCATAGTATAAAATCGGCACTCGACCGTGGTTATATCAAATCCGATAATATAGGGTCATCCGTCTACGGTGAATGGGGCCCACTTATTTGGGTTAACCCACGAAGAGAATGGCCTAACAAGGCCTAAGGGAAGGTCACAATAAGGACATCTAACCATCATTGCCCTTCAATGTGGACATCTAACCAACATTGCTCCCAAGGAGTGACCTACATAAGGAATTCATACACAATGTAACAGCCATGCATACATCACATTGGGCCTCACTCATGGGCCTCATATACATCGCATCAATATGATTAAATGGGATGATCAAATGGGCCGACCAAGTGGGCCGAATCAAATAGGTTGAGTCGATTAGGTCAATTCAAATGGACCGACCAAGTGGGCCGAATTAAATTGGCCGAGTCGATTGAGCTAATTCAAATGGGCTAAATGTATGTCAAATCAGGCCCACCCTTATGTATTTTGAGATCCGACCTATTCATAAGTTAGCATAGGGATAGATGAAGTGAAAACCAAATATCAGCTTGGGTGGGAACCACTGTGGCTTGTAATAAGTTTTAAACAGGGGATGTTAATGTATCCCATTATTATTACAAATGATGGGGTCCACTTAAACTTTGGATCTCACTTATTTACCCCATGCCAAAAAAATGATCTTACCAATGGTTGGACGGTTTGGATATAACACATATATCATGGTGGGTCCCATAACTAGATAAACATGAAGCCCATTGGTGGGGCCTGACTTAATATACATGAGGCCCATCAGTGTGGCCTATTTAATATACATGAAGCCCGTTGGTGTGGCCCATATAATGCGGCCCATGTGATGTGGCCCTCTTGACATAAGAGGCCCATTATGATACATTTGAAGCCCAGGTGCGAGGCCCACCTGTTGTGTATTTGAGGCTCGATGAGATGTATGATGGCCCATATGACGAGGCCTAGGTGATGTAAATGAGGCCTATCGTGATTGTACGTAAGGCCATGGGCCCATTAAATGTTTGGCCCTATGTAAGCCACTCCTTGGGAGTAATGTTGGTTAAATGTCCACATTGATGGGCAATGATGGTTGGATATCCACATTATGACCTTCCCTTAGGCCTTGTTAAACTCATTCTCATCATTCCCTTAGTGAGTTAACCCAAATAAGTTGGCCCCATTCGCTATAGACAAATGGCTCCATGCTATCGGATTTGATATAACCATGGCCGAGTGCCAATCTTTATACTATGGTTGATCAGCTCATCATCTATGGACCTCTCTTTGTTTATCTACTGATTATCGGTGCCGAGTATCGATGCTGATTATCGGTGTCGATTGGCGTGACCGATTTTCCAATTCCGATTGTCGTGGCCAATTGCTGATTAACAATCGAGGCCGTCTATCATGACCAATTGTCAATTTTCATTAACGTGACCAATTTTTTTATTCTAATTATCGATCGATTCTGATTGTTGTGGTCGAAGGCCGATTTCGATTGACGTGACCAATTTGCTAATTTCGAGACCGATTAATTCAGATTGTCGTAACCGATTTCCTGATTCCAATTGTCATGGTCGATTGCCGATTTCGATTGACTTGACCGATTTGTCAATTCTGATTGTCGAGGCTGATTGTCGATTCTGACTCTGATTGTCGAGGCTGATTGTATAGGCTGATTCCGATTGTAAAGGCCGAGTATCAAGGCTGATTCTGAGTGTCAATTTTGATTGTTGAGGCCAACCTCAATTTTTGAGGTCGATTTTGATTGTCGAGGCCGATTGTCGAGGCCTATATGATGTACATGCGACTCGTAGTTGAGGCCTATTGTGATATGTATTAAGCCCATGATGCGTGACCTATTTAATGTATTCAAGAACCATGTGTAGGGCCCGCATGTCATGTATTTGAGGCCCATGAGTAGGGCCCACCTGTTATGTATATGTGGCCTTTGAGTAAGGCCCATTGTGTTGTATATTAGGCCCATGTGTGAGGCCGTGGGCCTATTATATGTTTGACTCTATGTGGGTTATTCCTTGGGGGAAATGTTGGTTAAATGTCTACATTGTCGATACCGATTATAAGTATGTGAGAGCATAGCATCATGATACCTACCCATATGCATAATCTATAATTTTGTTATGAGATGGGATTGACCATTGCATATGTCATTGGGTAGGATGTTATGAGACTCCCTAGTAGGCGGAGGTTATCTCACATGAGTGCACGGTATGCGTAGGATTGATGCATGACTGGATTGTATGACTCATGCATCTTGCATTATGATTACTGTATGCCCTAGCGACATCAAGGTCGTAGCCTCCATATGCATATCGTGGATGGCTAGATGGGACACCAAAATTTTATTCTTGTATCGGGCTACCATAGATGGCCCTGGGTGAAAATTTCTAAACCCTCTTGGTACCAAAGAATGCCCCAACGTTGAGACTAAGTGGATACATGAGCGCCAGAGTGTCAAATACCAGGAGGCCACGTCTCCCACTGTATTGTGGTTAATCGGGAGGGGGTGTGGCCTTACCCGTCCGAGGGTAGGGCATAGCTAGTCTGAGTTTGACCAGCTCGTAAATAGGTTCTCTATCGACATATCAGATAGGTATTGGCAGACTATTGGTGAGGCAGATAGTGAGGTTTCTTATGCTCACTTAGACTGTGCTGTTAGGAGAGGGGCAGTGCCATTTAGAGTGTACTAAACCTCGGTGATGATCCCAAAGAGGAACTGTACTGAGTGTACTAAACCCCGGTGATGATCCCAAAGAGGAACTGACTTATTGAGTAGGAGTTGCATATTCATTCACTATCTACTCGGGCTGGTGGTGCGTAACTATTTGTTATGTGTACCTTCGCATGACCAGGATTTCAGTTGGGCACGTGACTAACCTAAGATCAGGAGTTCACCACATTGAGTCTGACTATCCAAATTTCAGTATGGGACTAGTTTGGATAGAAGTCCCTTATGATGGACCCCGCAGTCTGTGATACTACATACTACCATCCCAACGTCACACTTCTGCTTGGTCATTTCATTTGCATCGCATATCGCATCTGTAGGCATACGACTCATGGACCTGTCAATATTTTCGGTTAATCTATTATCGTATGATTTATAATCTTGTCAGCATTTCTGTTTACTCTGATAATTCATGATCTTATCAGTATTTCTGCTTACTCTGATAATTCATCATCTCATCAATATTTCTGCTTACTTTGATAATTCATGATCTTGTTAGTATTTCTGCTTATTCTAATTTTGTACAATTTATGGATTACTAATATTTTTGATATTGTATGATGATGGCATTGTATTGAATACTTGACACTTACCTTGTGTACACACTTACACCACCCTCTAAGTTTTTTATAAGCTTATGCACGATAGATGCGTGCAGGTGATGTTAGGTTACAGTAGTGTTGAGCTTGGAGTGTGTAGCAGTCTTTTAGAGCTTGATTTTTGATTTATGTATTTTCCTTTCAGCATTGTACTCAAATGATTATATTAGTGGATATGTGATGATGATGTTGCCTTTGTGAATTGGGTAAGTTGGTAGTTATGCTTATTACAAGTTAAATGTACATTGAAAAAAATCCTCCTTGTAGGATCACAGGATCGAAATCTGGCGTATGAACGCTAAGAGCCGAAAATGGGGTACTATGGAGGCTATCGGTACCAGATTGGGTGATCGAGATTCCTGTGAATCCAATTTTCAGGTTTGAGGCGTGACAATTAATAAAAACGCTTAGGCCTCATTAATATTGCTTGATCCATCTTCGGTCGTCCATCTATGGACCCCGCATTGCGTCGAGGCTGAGTCAAATTATTGAGGCCAAGTCCAATTGACGAGGCAAATTCCATTAGTCGAGGCTAATTTTGAATGTCGAGGCTGAGTCCGATCGACGAGGCCGATTTCGTATGTCGAGGCCGATTATCAAGGCCGATTCTGATTGTTAAGGCTAAGTCCAATTGACGAGGTTGATTCCATTTGTCGAGGTCAATTTCGATTCTTGAGGCCGATTCCGTTTGATCGACGCCGATTCTGTTTGATGAAGGTTGATTTCGTTTAGTCGAGGCCAATTCCGATTATCGAGGCCGATTCCGTTTGGTCGAGGCCAATTCCGTTTGGTCAAGGCTGATTCCGCTTGTAAGGCCATTTTCGATTATCGAGGTCAATTTCATTTGATCGAGGTCGATTCCATTTGGTCGAGGCCAATTCTGATTATTAAGGGTGATTCCAATTATCAAGGCCGATTCCGTTTGTCAAGGCTAATTCTGATTCCATTTGATAGAGGCCGATTCCGTTCGGTAGAGTCCGATTCCATTTGGACAAGGCTGATTCTGATTATCGAGGCCGATTCCTTTTGGTCAAGGTTAATTTTATTTATCGAGGTTGATTCCGTTTGGTCAAGGCCGATTTTGTTTGTCGAGGCCGATCCTGATTATCGAGGCCGATTCTGTTTGGTCGAGGATGATTCTAATTATTGAGGTCAATTCTGATTGTCGAGGCATAATCTAATGTATATAAGGCCCATGAGATGTGGCCCTTTGTGATGTATATTAGACCTGTGTTAGAGGCCCATTGTAATGAATACATGGCCCATGTGATGTAGCCCACTTGATGTATATGAGGCCCAATGTGACGTATTTATGGCCATCCATTGAGGCCCATCTTGATATGATGCATAATGGACTTGTGTGAGAGGCCCATTATAATGTGTTTGAGGCCTATGGGTTGTAGCTCATCTGATGTATATAGGCCCATGTGATGTGTGTTAGGCCCATGTGATGTGGCCCATTGGGATTGTATGAGGCCCATTATGGTGCATTTGAAGGCCAAGCTATAGAGCCCATTGTGACGTACATTAGGCCTATGTAAATGGACCATCGTGTTGTGTATTAAACTCTTGAGTGAGGCTCATAGTGTTGTATTTTTGGCCCTTGTGTGAGGTCATGGGTCCACTATATGTTAGGCTCTATTTGGGCCATTCCTTGGGGGCAATGTTGGTTAAATATCTACATTATCGAGATCAATTGTCGATGTCAGTTATTTATACCGATTATGAGTATGTGACAGCATAAGCATCATGATACACGCCCATACACATCATCTGCATATTTGTTATGAGATGTGTTTGACCATTGCATTTATCATTGGGTAGGTTGTTTGAGACTCCCTGATAGGCAAAGGTTATGTCACATGAGCGCACGGTATGCGCAGGATTGATGCATGACTGGATTGTATGACTCATGCATCTCGCATTGTGTGTTGTGATTATTGCACGCCCTAACGACATTAGGGTCATAGCCTCCACAAGCATATCATGGATGGCCAGATGGGACACAGAAAACTTGTTACTAGCATCGGGCTGTCATAGATGGTCCTGAGTAAAAATTCTTAAACCCTCTTGGTACCAAAGGATGCCCCAACATCGAGATCGAGTGGATATATATAAGCGCATGGGTGCGTATCCAGTAGGCCGCGTGTCCCACTATGTCATGGTCGGTTGGGAGGGGGTGTGACCTTACCCGCCTGAGTGAGGGGATAATATCTAGGTTGAGTTTGACCATCTTGAGGAACGGGTCCGGTATTGACGAGCTGGGCCCAATATTGGTAGGTGGATAGTGAGGTCTCTTTCACTTGTGTAGTTGTTTGCTCGGATAGAGGCGACAAGCTGGCATAGAGTTAATAGACCCCGGTGATGATCGCAGAGATGAACAATATTAATATGTGGACTTATTAAGCAATATTTGCATACTCATCCATTCATTTACTATTCACTTTGGTTGGTGGTGCATAACTATTTGTTACGTGTGTAGTCGCAATGGTCAAGATTTCGGTTGGGGCGCGTGACTAAATTGAGGTCAGGGGCTTACCACATTGACTCTGCCTATCCAAATTAGGTATGGGGCTGGTTTGGATAAAATTCACTAGTGATGGACCCCATAGCTTACGATACTACGTACTGTCATCCCGACTTCACTCCAGCTTGGTCATTTCATTCGCACCACATATTGTATTGCATCATCAGCATCTGATATTTGGCTTACTATCCCCGCATTGCATAGCTGATTTGCATTGCTTCATCAGTATATGATTTTATTTTTATTATATTTTTGCATCGTATAGCTTAGATAAGGTTGATGGTATTTATGTTCCTATTAGCATATTTTCGCATTACTCTAATATCGTATGATTTATGATCTCGCCAGTATTTCTAATATTGTATGATATGTGGGCTTATCAGTATTTCCACTTACTTTGATTACTCTGATATTGATTACTTGGCACTTACCTTGTGCATACACTTTTACCACCCACTAAGCTTTCTATATGCTTATGCACGATAGATGCGTACATGTGGAGTTAGGTTGTAGCAGCATTGAGCTTAGAATATGCAGCGGACCTCTAGAACTTTAATTTTCGATATATGTATTTCCTTTTCAGCATTGTATTTAAATGATTATATTAGTAGATATGTGATGATGATGTTGCCTTTCTAATTTGGGTATACTTGCGGTTATGCTTATTACGAGTTAAATATACATTGAAAAATTCTCCTTGTACGATCCTAGGATCGAAATCTGTCGTATGGATGGTAGGAGCCAAGAATGAGATACTACAGAGGCTGTCGGCACCAGATTAGGCGATCGAACCTCTAAATCAGATTTTTGGATTTGGGGTGTGACATTCACTATTCACTTGGGCTAGTGGTGTGCAACTAATTTGTTAAGTACCTTCGCAATGGCCAGGATTTTGGTTTGGGCACGTGACCAACTTAAGATCAAGAGTTTACCACTTTATGTCTGACTATCCGAATTTATGTATGGGACTGGTTTGGATAAAAGTCCCTTGTGATGGACCACGCAACCTGGGATACTACGTACTATCATCTCGACTTCACGCTCTAGCTTGGTCATTTCATTCACATCGCATATTGCATATTTTAGTATTTGTGGACTCATCAGAATTTGCATATTGCATTGCATCCTTTGTATATAATATTGGCTTATTATATTTTGGCATCGTATAGCCTTGATATGGCCATTAACATTCAGGCATTATATCGCATAGCCTTGGTATGACTGATAGCATTCATGAACTTACCAGTATGTTTCTGTTTACTCTGACATTATGTGATTTATGGCATTGTATTGCATACTTAGCACTTATCATGTGCACACACTTTCACCACCCTCCAAGCTTTTTATATACTTATGCATGATAGATGCGTGCAGGTGGCATTAGGTTGCAGCAGCATTGAGCTTGGAGCGTGCAACGGTCTTCTGGAGCTTTGATTTTGATATAAATATATTTTCCTTTTAGCATTGTATTTAACTGTTTATATTAGTGGATATGTGATGATGATGTTGCCTTTGCTATTTGGGTTTACTTATGGTTATACTTCTTATGAGATAAATGTACGTTGAAAAATCCTCTTTGTAGTATCCCATGATCAAAATCTAGCGTATGGGCGCTGGAGCCGAGAATGAGGTACTACGAAGGCTGTCGCACCGGATTCGGCAATTGAGAATTTTGTGAGCCTGATTTTCGGGTTTGGGGTGTGACACAAGAGGTATTGAATATGCAATCTAATGCTGTGAATAATTATTAAAGGCCTTTCAATGGACCCATCTCTAATACATACAGTCCTAGTTGGAGGAATGGACAAACTACTACTCCTCAAAGATTCCCTAATTAAATTCTAAATTAAGATAAACCTCAAGAGGAATTGATTCAAAATTCCATAAAAACTCAGGAGCTTATCCAAGCATTATGAGAACTTATAAAATTTATATAAAAGATGGATTCACATGTTACGGTTATAGAGAAGAGGATGCTTCCTACTTAACTTTTCCCTAATCCTAAACCACAATATGAAATAAGTGATCCAAGCTCTTCAAATCAAATGGAGCAAGCTAAGTCTATCACCACCCTTATGAGTAGGAAAACAATTGACAAATCTATTCCGGTAAAGGCTGAAAAGTTTAAGGAACCGAAAATAAATAAAAATGATAGACTTAGAACTGCTCCATAAGAATTAGAACCAAAACTTCAAGGTAAGCCGATTGCACCATTCCCCAAATGGTTGATTCACCAAAATATCTCTCTAAATCTCAGGGCATTCTAGAGGTGTTGAAACAAGTGAAAATCAATATTCCTCTACTGGATGTCATTAAACAAATACCCTCATATGCCAAATTTCTGAAAGATTTATGTGCGACCAAAAGAAGGCAAAGTATTTAAAAGAAAATATTTTTAACAGAAAAAGTGAGTGTCATCTTAAAGTAAGAGGTGCCACAGAAATACAAAGATCTCAGTAGCCTAATCATTGCTTGTGTAATTGGGAATTACTGTATTAAGCATGCACTTGTTAACTTAGGAGCGAGTACAAATTTGATCCCATACTTGGTCTACGAACAACTGAGTCTAAGTGAATTAAAACCCACCTGAACCACATTATAACTTGTCGATCACTTCGTTCGTGTACTGAGAGGGATTATTGAGGATGTGTTGTCCAGGTTGACAAAATCTATTACCCAGTAGATTTTATTGGCCCGGATACTCAGCTCATCGTAGACATGAGTACTCAAATTCCTGTCATTCTTGGTTGCCCATTCCTTGCCACATCAAATACAATCATTAATTGTATGAATGGAGACATGAGTTTATCTTTTGGAAATATGATATCAGAGCTAAAATTATTTTTCAATACAGGCAAATAGTTAGAGGATGACTACGATTCCCACAATATTAACTTGATTGACTCTTTCGTGGAAGATAGAACTCTTCTAACCTTATCCTTTGACCCTCTAGAGATGTGCCTCACTCACTCTCACGATTTAGAAGATGATATGATTAGGGAGATGGGAACCATGTTGGTACTTGAAGTCAACCAATGGATGTCACAATTTGAAGAATTACCCCTAACTAGCATAGTGCCTCTACCCTCTAACCTTAAGGCACCGAAGCTTGACCTAAAACCTTTACCGTATAATTTAAAATATGTCTATTTAGGTCAAGACGAGACTATCTGGTGGTGATTTCTTCTCACCTCAAGCAAGAACATGAGAGTATTCTTATTTCTCCTCTCATTGAGCACAAGGGGGCCCTTGGATAGTCAATTACAAACCTCAAGGGAATTGACCCTTCGATTTGTACTCATCGCATTTATCTAGAGGATAAAGCGAAGACCTGCTGAAAACCATAACATACATTAAATCTAAACATGAAGGAAGTGGTTAAGGCCAAGGTTTTAAAGCTATTAGATGTGTGTATCATATACCCTATATCGGATAGCCAATGGGTGAGTCCAACTCAGGTGGTTCTAAAGAAGTCCGAAATCACTATAGTAGCCAATGCCAATAATGAACTCGTGCCAACTAGAGTTACTACTGGTTGGAGAATGTGTATTGATTACAAGAAATTGAATACTGTCATAATGAAGGACCACTTTCCTTTACCCTTCATTGATCAAATTTTAGAAAGGCTAGCTGTTCACTTGTACTATTGCTTCCTGGACGGGTATTCGAGCTACAACAAGATAGAGATAGCTCCTGAAGATAAAGAAAAGACCACATTCACATTTCCCTTTAACAACTTTTCTTACCTAAGAATGTCATTCGGACTGTGTAATGCCCCTGCCACTTTTCCGCGATGCATGATGAGTATTTTTTCTAACATGTGGAGCAACAATTAAAGGTCTTCATGGACGACTTCTCTGTCATTAGCCCATCCTTCATGATTGTTTAGAGAATCTTAAATGTGTGCTGAAGCAATGTGAGGAAATGAACTTGGTACTAAATTGGAAGAAGTGTCATTTCATGATTCGTAAGAGAATTACCTTGGACATATCATCTCATCCAAAGGAATTGATGTAGATAAGGCTAATATTGATCTTATCTCTAACTTACCTCCAACCAAGAACATACGAGACATTCGATCCTTCTTAGGACACACCGCATTTTACAGAAGATTCATAAAGGACATTAGTCACCTCTCTTGTCCGTTACACAATCTACTTCAAAAGAATGTACCATATGAGTAGACTAAGAAATGCCAGGAAGCTTTTTCTAAGCTCAAGAGCATGTTAACCACCACACCAATCATGTAGCCACCAACTGAAACCTTCCTTTTAAGATTATGTGATGTGTCCAACTATGCTCTTGGGGTGGTGTTAGGCCAGGCAAAAGAGAAGAAGCCCTATGTTATACACTACGCAAGTAGAACTTTAAATCATGCTTAAGCGAACTACTCTACTAAGAAAAAAGAACTCTTAACCATAGTGATCGCTTTAAATAAATTTATGTCCTACTTGATCGGATCCATGATCATCATCTAGACAGATCTTGTGGTGCTCAAGTATCTTCTTTCTAAGAATGATGCTAAGCCTCGCTTGATAAGATGAATCTTCCTACTCTAAGAATTTGATTTGGAAATAAAAGATAAAAAGGGAGTAGAAAATGTAGTAGCTGATCATCTTTCCTACCTTGATCTCTCTGATTCCCTTGAGATGACACATATAAATGACATATTCCCTAACGAACAATTGTTTAAAGTCTCTCATTCACCTTGGTTTGTGGATATTGCTAGTTATCTTACCATCGGTTTCACGCCATCACATTAGACTGCACAAGATAAGAAGAAATTCTTCACCGAGGTACACAAGTTCTCCTGGGATGATCCATATTTATTTAAATATTTTTTAGACTAAATCTTAAGTAGATGTGTGCCAAACAATCAACAACAAAGTGTCATCTCCTTCTGTCATTCTCGGGCCTATGGTAGTTACTTTTCTGTTAAAAAAGCTATGACCAAAATTCTACAGTGCGACTTTTACTAGAACATAGTAGTGTTGTCAGAAATTAGGAGCACTATCCCATCAAAATATGATGCCTTTCAACCTCATTCTAATCATTGAAGCATTTGATTACTTGGTCATCGATTTCATAGGACCATTCCCTGAATCATTTGGGAATTTATACATTTTGTTAGCAGTACACTATGACACTAAGTGGGTCAAAGCAATCCCATGTCGGGACAATGACCAAAAGATGGTCATTAAGTTTTAAAAGAGAACATCCTTTCCCAGTTCGGAATGTCTTGGGCCATCATTAGTGATGGAGGTTCGCATTTCTATAATAGACCATTTGCAAACTTAATGAAGAAATATGGTATCTCTCATAAGATTAGCACTCTATACCACCCACAAACAAGAGGGAAAGCTGAGATTTTCAACAAGAAGATTAAACACATTTTAGAAAAGACGGTTAACCTTGATCGAAAGGATTGATCAATCCGATTGACCGAAGCTTTATGGGCTTACCGTACTGCATTTAAGACCCCTATTAGAATGTTTCCCTTTAGACTTGTCTACAGGAAGGCTTGCCACTTACCTATGGAGTTGGAACGTAGAGTCTATTGGGCTATCAAGAATTTAAACTTTGATGTAGACAATATTGGCTAGCTACGCAAACTACAATTGAATGAACTCATGGAGATCTGGAATGATGCATACAAGAACTCAAGAATTTACAAGGACAGGATGAATGTGTTCCATGACAGGAACATCCTTCAAAAATCATTCTTATTTGGTCAAAAATTCCTTTTGTATAATTCTTGGTTACATCTTTTTTTGGATAAACTCTGAACTCGTTAGATCGGTTCTTTCACTGTTACTAATTTTATCCTCATGGAGCCGTCGATTTTTAAAATCCAAATAATGGCAATGTTTTCAAAGTGAATGGACATCAATTAAAGCCATTTGCTGACAAATTTGTTTTAGAGGACATGTCCATACCTCTGATTGATCTAGTCTGACGAAAGTATAGTTAGGTTTATTGCTTTCATATATGTTGTGTTTAGGATAGTTTATTTTCTGCTGTTTAAGATAGTTTACCTTTTTTTTGTTTAAGATAGTTTGCTTTCTGTTGGTTTAATTCTTGTGCTAACCCATCTTCACATTGAGATCTTTAGAAAAGTCTCGAAATTCTTTCTTTAGGTATTATCTTTCCATCACTTCTCTTTTCTTTTCATTGTCTCTTTTGCCTTACATTTTTATTTCTTTTACATTAAGGATAATGTAGATTTTAGGTTAGGGATGGGGGATTAGGTAAACTAATTAGTGCTTTCTTAGTTTTGAGTAAAATTTACAAAAATTTTCAACGTTTCAAGTTGAAATATGTTTGGGAAGTGATGAATTGTGCACTTAAGAATCCTTTAAGTATGATAAGATAGAGATCGAACTTTAGATTGTTGGAGTTTGATCATTTAAGTAATCTATCACTTAAGTTCTTAGACTCAATTGATTAAGAGGTGGTTTGAATATCATGTTAATCTAAATCATAAGACATTCAATTTGTCTTTTGTAGGAGATGCTAGAATTTCTGATTGTTAGTATGTGAATCATTAATAGATGGTTGGAATCAAGTCTGGAGAATTTTAACCACCTTAAAAGAAGAAAAGAACCAGATAAAAAAATGAGATCGATAAAAAGGTCATGTATGGTGAAAAGATCGGAAAAGACTGGAAAGAATGCTAAAATAATGTAAAGTCTGTAAAAGAATAAATAAAAATTGGCTGTCAATATACAATAAAAAAAATGAAAAAAGAAGGAGAAGGGGATAAGTTCGGAATCAGTACTTGAGTTTCAAACCAATCTTGAAGTGATGAGCATGACTAGCATGACGAAAAGATAGTACTTTTATAGGAAGTAAGTTGATTCTCACTGAGCACATTGAAAAACATGATATATAGACTTATACTCTGATTTGATAGATAAAGAATTTCTTTGATAGATCGCTTATGTGATTTGGCTCTAGGTTTTTAAGATTTCACTTTTGTTTCTTAATTCTACCCATTCATGCTCGAGTGTACAAAAGATTTTTTCTTAAAGAGGTTTTGGACATTGAGCATTGAGGTTTATTTCATGCATACTTTGCTCGAGGCTAGTAAAATACTGGTTGGGGATTGTGTTGAGGGTCAAATATTGCACATTATCCCCCATTTATTACTTGGTTTTATGAACATGATAATACTTAATGTTCTATTTTAATCATGATTGTGTTGCAAGGTGAATTTAAGAGCTTGGATAGAAAATGATTCTAAAAGCATGGATTTAATGCTCAAGAATCATTAAAGCTAAGGATGGATCTTATGAGACCAAGAATGAAGAATTCACATGTCAAAGATCTAAGAAAAATAAGTGAGGAATGAAGATAATCAAAGATTCAAAGTGAAGAAAAAGAATCCTAAAACTTTGCCTGCTTCGACTAGTCTAAGCCCTCCTTCGATCGGTCTAAGCTTAGTTGAAGGAACTTCTACTCAAACTCCAATGATCAAAATCCTCTAAATTCCTATCATCCCCAACCAGTCGAAGGTAACCCTCAACCAATTGAAGGTGATCCTCAACCAGTTGAAGGCTGTCCTCGACTAGTCGAAGGTTATGCAGACAGCACCCGGACTGTGTAAATTTGAGGTGGTTCCAAGGTTGTTTCGTAAGGAGTTCCCCAACTATAAATAGAAGTCACTAGGATGTTACTAGCCATCTTCTAAGGTTTGAGGAGCGGAGCAAAAGGGTGGAGAAGCCTTCGCCAAGAGTTTTTCTTCTTCTTACCTAGTTGTTTTCATGTTTTATTTAAGAAACTTTGGTTCAATCATGTATATAGTTGGCTAAACCTCTTAGCTAGGGCTAAGAGGTGAATCTTGTAGCATGATGGGATGTTTCTATTACTTTGATTCATGTTTATGTTGAATTCTCTTTGATTCTAATTTGATATTTAAGGAATACTTTCAGTTTTTAATGGTTTGTTGTGACTCAAATTACAATAGATCTGGAATAGCTTTAAGTATTTTCTTTTCATGCTTTGAGATTGTGAAATTAAGAATCTTATTGTTCTCCATCATCCCTTAGACATGGTTGGATGGTGAAATTCCTTCTAATCTTCATAATTCTCTTATAATTGGTTGTGGAATTAGTATATCCTATTATTTGTCATTATCTCCTGGGCATGGCTAGGTGATGGAATCACTTCCAGTTCTCACGACTCTCATTCATTGAGAATTAGGTCAATGGAAGTTTAATTTTGACCTTAATTACTATATCTTCCAACTAGATAAGATAGGACTCTGATTATAGTTGTGTCCTTGAATCAAGCATAATATCACCCTGATTGCTACAAGGGGATCCTTAGAAACCCTACTTTCCAAGTTTAAATTACTTTAATCACAATTATTCTTTCAATTACTTCAGAATTAGATTCACATCTTCTTCTAGTACTAGTTCTACTTAATTTCAGAAATATACAAGTTCAGTCCTTGTGGATTCAACCTTAGTCTTACCAAGATTATTACTACATCCCGACCCTACACTTGGGGTTGTGAACAAGAGACTGATGTTCCCTCTCCTTTGGACATACTTCCAACTTTAGTAAGGATCTCCCTCTAGGTTATTAAACCCTTCAAGAGGAACCCTCTCTAATACCATTTGAAATTGCGCGTAAACCGTTACTAGTGAAATACGGAGTTTGTCCAAGTGTCCAAGAGCTGGGTGAATAGGACTTTTCAAAATTTTAATCATACTCAATGCAAAGATGAACTTCTAAGCACTTGTAAATAGAATTAAATGATAACCAAGCACAATAATAAAAAAAAACTAAGATAGTGAAACATATGAAAGATACATTATATCAAACATGGTGTGTGCAGAATTTAAGCATAGCATGAATCAATACAAACACAAGTAAAATCATGCACTATAAACACAATGATATATAATGGTTCAGCTATGTGCCTATTCCACTCTCGACGGACCCACTCAACTCATGAGTGTACTAGATTTCACTATACAATTGTTTTAAATCAGGTTGACCATGAACCTTTACAACCTATATAAGGCTATCAAATATGCCTACACAAGACATTAGATCCTACACAATTACTCTATCTAAAATGCCTACATAAGGGCTCTACATGTACTCTCCCATTGAAATCCTACAAATGGTCTTGGCGAGTTTAAAGAAACCAAACTCTAAATCTCGATCCTACATAAGAAAAGGACTTTAGACAAAATGGACTCTATTATGTACCTCTAAGTGAATGAGCCCCATTCAACACATGTTGATGAAAATCTTCCAATTAATGAAGAGTTTTCAATTCCCTTGAACTGCAACCCATTGTTGATGCTCCAATCGAAGATACCGAGGTGTTAGGTCAAGATTTGGGTAAATCTAATTTGGTTAATGATTGATCTTTAAGATCTAGAGAAGATTCCCATGACTGTGCATTCAAAGATCCCAACATAACGATTTGTCATTAAAGAGTGTTGTTGGATCATCAATGAAGGCAGGAGTTCATAGTTCAATCCAAGACAATGAATATACCAATGATTACCTTTAAGCCATAGATTGAATTGTTGGGAGCCTTGCACAAAACCTTAAGATCTAGCCTCCCGAACAAACTAGAATTATGGGATAATAATAGCAATGAAATAAATCAAAGCACAATCACACACCACACAAGAGATTTTTACGTGTAAAACCCTCAAGGAGGTAAAAACCACGGGACCTCGTCCAGATCAACAATCCACTATGAAGTAGAACGTTACAACCGATCACAAGCATACCTTGCTGTGATCAAACATTCATCACTCACGCAGGAGTGGATAAACAGTAAGAGAAATAAAGAAACTGAGAGATCTCACCGATTACGAGGATGTAGAAGCGTTGAGACGACTGCTCCCTTCCACAAGCTTCCTCTCTCTCTTTCTTCTCTCTCTCACACCCTAAACCCTTTAGCAAACCCTTGCAAAGCCTTTAGGAAACCTTCTTGTGATTTTTCTCATATGTGAAAAACCCTAGAAAACCCTTTTTATAGTTTTAGGAAACTCCTTACCGCATCCCTGTTGTGAAAGGACTCAAATCCATAATTTCGCACAAAAACTGCGTAACCTAGGACTGGTCCTAAAAATTCCAGGACTGGTCCTAACCGCCTACGAATAGTCGTAGCTCACCCATGACTGGTCGTAGACCACGGAGAAAATTAGTAACAACTCGTTGGACTTTGAGTCATGCCAGGGCTCGAACCTACAATCGGTCGAGCGCCTCCCACGATCGGTCGAGCAGCGCGATGAAACCCTCTGAAATTTTAACCACTGCATCGTCTCTCCTCTGAACTGAGGAGGAAAATCTCATCAAATCTTTCCCTTTCCAACTCAGGAGGAATTCACCTTCTTCAAGCCAATCTAGTTTTTACAAACCTCAAACTTACCCTTCAGCAAAGCCTTGGTCATCATGTCTAACCCATTATTGTCCGTGTGGACTTTCTCAGGCTGTAACACTTTCTGTTCCAAAGTATCCCTTATCCAGTGATATCGAACCTCTATGTGCTTCGACTTAGAGTGCTGACTTGGATTCTTGCTCAAGTGTATAGCACTTTGACTATCACAATAGATCACGTGCTCCTCTTGCTTCAGGCTAAGTTCCTGTAGGAACCTCTTCATCCAAAGCATCTCTTTACATGCCTCAGTGACTGCAATGTACTCGGCCTCTGTAGTCGACAATGCTATGACCTTCTGTAGCTTACTCTGCCAAGAAACCACTCCCCCTGCAAACGTGAACATGAACCCCGATGTAGACTTCCTAGAGTCTATGTCGCCTACCATATCTGCATTTCTGTAGCCCTCTAACACAGGTTTACCGTCACCATAGCATAGGCTCAACCTGGATGAGCCTCTTAGATACCACAGTATCTATTTCACCGCTGCCCAATGCTCTTTACTAGGATTGACAAGATACCGGCTGACCACACCAACCACATATGCTATGTCTGGGCGTGTACACACCATAGCATACATCAAACTTCCTACAGCTGACGCATAGGGTATCTTCTGCATCTCTTCCACCTCTACCTTCATCTTAGAACATGGTCTGTCGATCAATCTAAAGTGACCATCCAGTGGAGTACTGACCGGCTTCGCTGCATTCATATTGAACCGCTTTGGGACTTTCTCAATATACCGCTCTTGTGACAGCCAAAGCTTCCTGCTGCTTCTGTCACGGGTTATCTCCATTCCTAGGATTTGTTTAGCCAGGCCCAAGTCTTTCATCGTAAACGACTTGCCCAACTCCTGTTTCAGCCTGACAATCTTCTTGATGTCTTTTCCCATCCTGAGCATGTCATCAACGTATAAGATCAGAACTATGAAATCACCATCTGAGAACTTACGCGTGAACATAGTAGTCCGACTCCGTTCTGTCATACCCATGCTGTAACATGAACGAATCGAACTTCTTGTACCATTATTATGGAGCTTTTTTTAGCCCATATAAGCTCTTTCTCAACCTACACACTATATGTTCCTTGTCCTTGACTTCAAACCCCTCTGGTTGGTGTATGTAGATCTCGTCTTCCAGGTCACCATGGAGAAAAGCAGTTTTAATGTCAAACTGCTCTATCTCCAGATACATGCTATCTTCCAACCCAAGCAACACCTGTATGGATGTCATCTTCACCACTGGTGAGAATATCTCCCGAAGTCTATGCCTTTCCTCTGACCAAACCCTTTCACCACAAGTCTGGCCCTGAACCTCGTCTGTGAATTCTTCTGATCAATCTTCTTTCTGAACACCCACTTGTTGCTCAGAGCTTTCTTGCCCTTAGGCAGTTTCATCATGTTATAAGTGTGGTTCTTATACAAGAATTTCATCTCCTCTTGCATAGCTTTCAACCACTCCTCCTTATACTTATCGGCTAGGGCCTCAGAATAATCTTCTGGCTCTTCCTCATTAGTCAGCATAATGTACTCATGCGGCGAGTACCTCTTGGACGGTTGTCTGTCCCTAGATGACCTCCTCACCTGTGGCTCAACAGGTGGATCAAGTGGGGGCTGCTCCCCCGGTCCATCTTCTGTAGGAACCCCCTCGTCCTCTGCACCTCGCTGTACTCCCCCGTCATCAGGAACCATGGGAGGAATAACCGAATCTATGTCCTCTAGCTCACCTGAAGTAGTCTGGTTCTTCTCTGACTTACCAATGTCTTCAATGTACTAATCTTTAAAGAAAACCACATCTCTGCTCCTGACGAGCTTCCTCTTGGTTAGATCTCACAATCTATAACCAACTTTTCATCACCGTACCCTAAGAACACACACTGTTTGATCTTCATAACGAGCTTGGACCTCTCATCCTTCGGTATGTGAACGGATGCCTGCATCCAAATACCCTGAGATGACTGTACGATGGATCCTGTCCAGTCCACACCTTCTCAGGTACTTCTCCATTCAATGGGGCTGATGGAGACCTGTTTATCAAATACACCGCTGTGTGCATTGCTTCTCCCCATAACATCTTGGGTAACTTCGCATGGGATATCATGCATTTGATTCTCTCAACAATGGTGTGATTCATTCACTCAGCTACACCATTATGCTGGGGGATCTTGGGAACCGTCTTTTTATGTCGTATACCCAGGGACTTGCAGTACTCATGAAAGTGGCCGATGTATTCACCACTATTATCAGTGCGGATGCACTTCAATGATCTACTTGTCTCTCTCTCAACCATAGCATGAAATAACTTAAACACACCAAAGACCTCATCCTTAGATTTCAATGCATAATCCCAAACCCTCCTAGATGCATCATCTATAAAAGTAACAAAATACAATGCCCCACTCAAAGTTTTTATCCTCATAGGACCACAAACATCAGAATAAATCAAATCTAATACATGCACTTTATTAACATGAGAAGCAGTTTTAACGAATGAAACTCTATGTTGTTTCCCTGATAAATAATCAAGACAGGTTTTGAGAGGTATACCTGTCACGTCTGGAAGGAGTTGCTTCCTCGCTAGTAGCTGAAGCCCTTTTTCACTCATGTGGCCTAAACTCCTGTGCCATATGTCTATAGCTGAATCTTCCGCTATGTTCAACCCACCCTTTTATACACTGACACTTGCCTTGTACAGGGTGCAACACTTCTTTCCTCTGGCTGTGATTAAGAAAACCTTGATGAGCTTCCAGCGCCCACCAGCAAACTGACTTTCATAGTCATCATCATCCAACCTTCTCGTCGACATCAAGTTGAGGCGAAGGTCTGGGATATGCCTCACATCCCTGAGAACCAACGTGCAGCCCACATAGGTCTTCACATAAATATCACCAACTCCCACGATCTTCGAAATGCTAGAATTTTCCATCTTCAAAGTTCCATAGTCACCTGACTTGTAGCTTATGAAGAAATCTCTGCATGGAGTCGCATGAAAAGAAGCTCCTGAGTCAATCACCCAGTCGGTGTCCTGACTCGTAGCCGTGAGACATACATCGTGATCTGCTAAAAGAATAATAACAATGTCGCCATCTAAAGCGACCGCAGTAAAATCTGATTCATCTTCCTTCTCCTTTCCTTTTCCTTTCTTGTCATTCTTATTCTTACGACATTCATGCTTGTAGTGGCTCTTCTTGCCACAGTTCCGGCATTCAACATCCTTTCTGTTACTCCACTTGTCTCTTGATTTATCTCGTGCCTTCCCACCCTTCCTGTCCTTTCCTCTCCCCCGTTCCTGTGTCACAAGTGCCTCTTGCTGAGTAGACCCCTGAGACTTCCTCCTTGTCTCTTCATTGAAGAGACAGCTAGTAACCTGTTCCATGGATACCTTTTCATCTGCCTCGAAGTTACTTAGAGACACCACCAATGTCTCCCAACTGTCAGACAATGAATTAAGCAATAGCAAAGCCTGCAATTCATCATCCAGGACCATCTTCATAGAGGAGAGTTGGTTCACTATATTTCTGACCTCATTCATGTGCTCGGCCACAGAACCACCATCTTGAACTTAAGATTCACAAGTTGCCTTATCAAAAAAATCTTATTACTGGTTGTCTTCCTCTCGTACAGCCCTTGTAGTTTCAGCCATAGGCTAGCGGCTGAGGTTTTCGTAGATACATGGTGGAATACAGAATCATTCAGCCATTTTCTAATAAACCCCACCGCCCTTCGGTCCAACTTCTTCCAATCATCATCAGGCATATCCTTGGATTTTACTGATATGCCTAAAATTGGAGAATATAGATCCTTACAATAAAGTAAGTCCTCCATCTTAGCCTTCCATATGGTCCAGTTAGAACCATTGAGGCAGATCATCCTTGATGAGCCACCTTCCATAATTCCAAACCGATCCTACCCGTTCAATGAACTTAGCGCTCTGATACCACTTTGTTAGGGGCCTTGCACAAAACCTTAGGATTTAGCCTCCCGAACAAACCAGAATTATGGGATAATAATAGAAATGAAATAAATCAAAGCATAATCACACACCACACAAGAGATTTTTACGTTGAAAACCCTCAAGGAGGTAAAAACCACGGGACCTCGTCCAGATCAACAATCCACTATGAAGTAGAACGTTACAACCGATCACAAGCACACCTTGCTGTGATAAAAAATTCATCACTCACGCAGGAGTGGATAAATAGTAAGAGAAATAAAGAAAACTGAGAGATCTGACCGATTACGAGGACGTAGAAGCGCTGAGACGATTGCTCCCTTCTACAAGCTTCCTCTCTCTCTTTCTTCTCTCTCTCACACTCTAAACCCTTTAGCAAACCATTGCAAAGCCTTTAGGAAACCTTCTTGTGATTTTTCTCATGTGCGAAAAATCCTGGAAAACCCTTTTTATAGTTTTAAAAAACTCCTTTCCGCATCCCTGTTGCGAAAGGACTCAAATCCGTAATTTCGTGCAAAAACTGCGTAACCTAGGACTAGTCTTAAAAATTCAAGGACTGGTCTTAGCCGCCTACGACTGATCGTAGCTCACCCACGACTGATCATAGACCGCGAAAAAATTAACAACAACTCACTGGACTTTGAGTCGTGTCAGGGCTCGAACCTACGACCGGTCGAGCACCTCCCACGACCGGTCGAAGACCACCTACGACCAGTCGAGTAGCGTAATGAAACCCTCCGAAATTTCAACCACTGCACCGTCTCTCCTCTGAACTGAGGAGGAAAATCCCATCATGAATAATGAACTCCTTAAGAAAAGATGGCTTGAGAGTAATGGTATTAACTCTAGTAATAACTCTCTCAAAGCTCTCTTCAATGCACGCTCTAAAATCCAAGAAACAACCCCGACTGATATATAGAGTAAAATCCCAATGGTTAAAAAAAAGGGTTAGAAATCTAACATGGTCGATGCCATCGAACCTTCTTTGATGTCATCGATCTTTGCACTAAGATTTTCAAATAAGTACAAGGTAGATTCTATCTAATATCGTTAATCATCCTTTGATGCCATCGAAGGGGACCTTTGATATCCTTGAAAGATAATTCAATGCCATCAAGATTTTCTTGAAAAAATGCACTAAGGTTGCTAGATGGTTTGAGGTCAATACCGATGCCATCAAACATGCTTCAATGCCATTGAAATTTGAACTTCGATTGCTTCAAAGATGGTTCGATTCCATCGAGAATAAAATGATTTTCCTTTGAAAACTCTTTAGACAGATTTGTCCATTTTTTATGTCATCAATCTACTTTTCAATGTCATTGAAATTTTAATTTTGATGTCATTGAAAGTGCTTCAATGTTATCGGGAAATATTGAATTTCCCTTGAAATCTCTCTAAAAAAACTGGTCCTAATTTCGATGTCATTGAACATCCTTCGATTTCATTGATGACTTATCTTTGATGGTGCTTCAATTACTTCGAGAATATCAAAGTTTAAGTTCGATGTCATCAAAGTGATTTCAATGCCATTGACAATATCCACATTTTTATAAGTTGATTGTTAGACTATTTGGCCACTATTTCGATGCCATCGGACAGGTCTTCGATGACATTAAAGATGTCTCAATTACACTCCGATGACATCGAAAGAATATGAAATTTTCTAATTTGATTCTATCTTCACAAACTTTAAGTTAACTCTTTAACTATGCTTACCAAGGGTATTGCAAATATTGTTTTGGGCAATTTTAGACCATTTTTAATGGGGTTAATACCTGATAAGGTTTGGTTAGGTGAGTGAGGTTTAATATACTTATGTTGTGCACTTGAACCTCTTCAACTTGGTGAGTCTTTGATCTTGTATTCTTCATATGGGGCTTATTTGACTTTAAGATTCAACTTTCACATTAATTGACATAATAGGGCACTTTCAGGACAATCCTGAGTTAAGTGTATGTTATTGGCACTGATACTACCAACAATTTCTGCGCTCCCATCAGGTTTGGCTGTTTCTATTCTTTTAAGTTTCATGGCCTCAACTTTTCTTTTAAGATTAGCCACCCTAGAATTTACGTCATCCTCATCCCTTAGGACGTAAATTCCTCAATTCCTCCTTTATATCTTGACTGAGTTGACCTAGAAGTAGTTGTTTTTGAAGAGGTATCTCATGATTGTGTGTTTTCCTCAAGTAAATCAAAGTACTCCCATGTGTCATCCGCTTCTTTGTTCATGAACTCCACATTACACATCATCTTTACGAATGGACACATGGGTGAAGTCAGTCTATCATTAAAAAAGCTTATAAACTACCATATTTCATAGCCATGATGTGGGAAAGAGTTTAAAAGATCCTTGAATCTCTCCCAGCGTTGGAAGAAGGTCTCTTCCTCTTTCTGGGAGCAGTTCATAATCACCCTCCTCAGGGTAATGGTCTTGTGAACTGAGAAGAACTTTTTAAGAAACTCCTATGTCATCTCAGTTCATGTCCCAACAGATCTTGGCCTTTTCTTTCAAATAATAATGAAATAATTTTAGTCTCAAGGTGTAATCAAACAGATTTTCAAAGTGTAGGGTTACTATTATTCATTGTTTTTCCTGCACGGGGTATGCAAGGGTGCCAGGCTTAGAATTACAACTCCAATCTGAACTAAACAACAATGACCCCAAGCGTCGAAATAGGTAGACATGTAGTGTATGACTGGGATCTGGAGAGATTGGTCACCTATTCAGCCAATCGCTCAACGTGTAAATTGGATCAGGTGATAGTCAGAGGGTGGGGTTCATCCTCTAAGGATGGGTTTCTCTCTTTCCTTCCAAATGAAAGGACTTTTCAATATAAATGAGATGAATGAGAAAGAAATCCTTACAGTCAGTCATGAAGAACAACTGAAGGATGCCTTTCTAACGGATGAACTAAGTCCAACATGCAAGCGTAGACTCAAATTATAGCTAAGATTACATGCTACAGGATTACTGGTACTGATTACACTAAGGAATGTAAATCGGCAAGCTTAGAAAGCAAAGATTTCGCTAAGGAATGCAAATTGCTTTACAAGGAAAGTAATGGATTATAGTACAAAAATGTTAATTGGCAGGCTTGACAGAAAAGGTAAAGGATTACACTATGGAATGTAATTTAACTGATCAATTGATAGGATAATTGAAAGAAATATTTCGGTTTGACTTGGTTGGTATGAGATGCATTTTCTTACTAAATTTTATTTTATATTTATAGCTCTAATCCAATCGTTCTATATCCATCCCATGTTATATGGTTATCATAAGCACTCTCCACTACTTGGCTTCTAGATGCTTCCCACATTCTGCTCATTTTTTTCTCCTTTCGCCACCTGTCATGCGATCCACCGAGCTCGACCGCTCTTCTCTTGACGGTTTCAATGATAAACGGCACCACCTGATACGTCCTGGCTCCACCAAGAGATCTCCGTACATATCTGCAGTTCTCTAGTCGTGTCATGTGTGTCCATGTAGATCACACATACTCTCTTCTGATTGGTTGTTATAGGGTATGACCGTAATGGGGATGAACATTTCCCCCCACATCATTGTACCTCTGACAGAGAGTTAACAGCTACATAAGACCCCTCATCAATGTGGTATTTAATGCATACATGCATCACTTAGACAATAACCGCCTTTGGTCGTCTCCTTGTAATGAGTCAACACGTCCTTTCTGTCGATCTTACCAAAATCATAATGATGGCTCAATAAATGCTCTTGTTCCTTAGTCGATATAAGCACCATTTTGAAACTTCCATTCCTTACGCTCTCATTCTCCTTCTTTATAGTGATTTTCCTCCCTAAAAACCTCTGTTTTTCTTCCTACCTAATCTACAATGGCTGCTTCTCCTTCATCCACCCGTTCTTTCGATCAAGTGGACATCATGGTTGTGATGGACATCCTTGAGTGGAGGAGTGTTGAGAAGGTGTTTGGATCACCCTTGGGTGACAAATATCTTTTCTTGGGGTATGCATTCTCTAGTGATATAGAGGCAGAGGAAGTCAAGCCACTAGATTGATTTTTTCCCATTTGCCCTGGGAAAAACATTTAGAATCGATCTGGATCCATCCCTGATCCTATCAATGCTCTAAAAACACCTAAAACCTAGCTGAAGCCTTTATAAGATTGGGAAGCTTGGTTCATTAGGGTATCCTCACAGTACAAGGAATCATAGAGGACTGTCATCAACAAATGCATCAAACTCTCCGTATGAGAGTATCAAGTCAATCCATCCATTTTTCTTATAATGTTGGTGTTCTGGAGCATGTCGAAAAACTCTTTCTTGTTTAGTTATAGTCCAATGAGCTCAACCATAAAAGACATCTCCCATCTGACCGAGTTGCCGCCATTTAGCGTGTCATTCTTTCTGGGTGTATTTTCCAGGCAGTGCAATGACTTCCCCAATAAATCTGTCAAGGCCTATACAAATTTCATGAAGGCCTACCACAAACTCGATGGCCCAATGAGGCGAATGAGCACACAGTATTCCTACTTCTTTAGATCTGCCACCACCTTCTATCACTATCAAAAAACTGGGCAAAGGCTATGGATAAAAACCGTAGCTAAAGGCCTATGGCTACAGTTAAAGTCCGTAGCACGACCGTAGCCATTGATGCTGTAGCCATAGGTCAAAAATCTATGGCTACGGATCTCATCCGTAGCCATATATACAATGGATATAGATTAAATCCGTAGCTATTGCTTCTATAGCGCCAAGTTATTTACAGCTACGGATTATATCTGTAGTTAAAAGTAGCGTGAGAACCGTAGCAATAGCCTTAAAGCAAAATAACTATGGTTTTTAGATAAACAGCTACGGTTATTATCCATAGCTATATAGATAATAGGTATGGATTAAATCCATAGCAATATTTTCCATAACACTAAATTATATACAGGTATGAATTATATCTGTAGCTAAAAGTAGCATGAGAACCGTAGAAAAAGCCTAAAATTAGCAAGAGCTACGGTTTTTAGGTAAAGGGCTACGATTAATATCCGTAGCTAATGCCTATTTAATAAAAAAATTTGAAAATAATGTCAGCACTCACCATTGTAGTACACCCTGATAACTCATATAAGCTAAAATAGATAAATACTTCACGGCTAAATCATTCAATCAAACAAAATCATTCATTCATTCAATCATATACAATCATTCATTTCCATTCACAAACGTACAATGCTAACATAATAGATATATGTCTATTCAAAGTTCTCATTAGCAGCAAGATCCAATGCCTTCTCGCAGCCAAATAGCTTCTCAACAATTGCAAGTGAAAACTCCATGGATGTGCCTCTACTAGTTATCAATTTTCCATCAACTAAGACCCTATTCTCAGCTTTTCTTTAATCTGAAAGCATACTGCACATGGTTGAAAATCAATTTCATCATACAAAATGGAAGAAATTGCATGTTATGACATTATACGTAAGAAGCTGAAAATGTGTTTGTGTGTGTTTTGAAGATTGAGCTGAAAATGCAATGGACCCACTTGGAACATGGCCATCCCAAGACCTGCATTCGACATGATCATGACAGAGGTTTTCATGATTTGAGGCTTCTTAACACCCCATTTGCAGTAAGAAAGATATTAGAAGAAAATCAGATTCACATGTAAAGAGCAACACATCTAAAATTCAAATCTCTGTTGGAAAAAAAGAAAACCATAATTTCAAATACCCACTTCCAGTTCATGAAGAAAGACTAACGATCACATCAAAATCCATTGCTCTCCCCGAGGACCTAAAATTCCAAACTCCCAACCTCAAATTCAAGAAAAAAGAGCAAAAGAATAGGGCTAAATTCAAATCTCTCTCTGAAAATCTACAAAACCCTTCACCAACTGTTCAACTAAACCCTTCATACCCCAACAACTATTCCACACACTTCAAAAATCTGCTACCATTATTCTAGACAACAACAATATTAAGATATATTTAAACAACAACTGTCAGTTTGGAACAACAAATTCCATTGTTCCATTGTTCCTTAGAAAATTTGCAAAAGGATTTTCAATGGTATTTAATCTATAGAAAATCTGCTACCATTGTTATGTGGATTGCAACCCTATCTTTGTACTTCCTCTGTATGCAATGCAACCCAACCCAACCAAATTTCGAGTTAACGCAAAATTCAGGTTGATAGTGAAACCATTTTGGGATTAAAATAAAAAAATTTGAAAAAAAAAGAAGAGAAAAATAAGAAGAAGAAGAAGATGCATACTGAGTTTTGTTCCCACAAGGTTCATAAAATTGTGATCCTCCATTGATGACGTTAAATGCAGGCATAGGCAGAACTAGAATTGTAAGACTCGTATCCTAGACTCCGTAGACTCCAGCAATCTTCTTGATCGAATTCCAGCAACCTTCGACCCTTAACAGGTATTTACGCGTGACCCTGATTCACACGTCGTCAACCTGAGTCGGCTCAACTTGAGACTTATACCCAAGCGACCGCGCCGTCGCCGCTGATCCGATGCCGCATCTCGCATGTCGATCCGATACTCTGGCCAGGAGATGTGGGCCAGAGTTCGGTGCGAGGAAAATATCATGCATATGAATTCTGAGAGAATCTCTACGACTTGTCACATCCATCAATTAATTAATTAATCCTATCATGTCAAGTACACATCACCTCACACCCATCCCCAAGTAACCCCATAAGTCAAAAAGTTCTTACACACCCCATACCTTTCTTACACAACCTTCCCCTAAAGTCAACGATCTCTTACGCACCCATCACTCACCACATCCATCACTCCATCACCCATCCCTCTCTCTCTCCTTACAACCCTCTCTCTCATTTCTCAAGCGCCATTCCAAGCAACCAAAAAACCACACATCCAAGCTTCCCAAGCACTCATGGAGGAGCTTTAATGTGGCCCACTTCCCATCCTCTCATCTTCCATCTCCACCATAAAAACTTCATCAACTTCCGTTGAAATCGAAGCCTAAGAAACTACCTTCCCATCGGACCAAGAAGGAGTGGACGGTGGGTGATCTCGGACCTACATTTTTCTCTTTTTACTATTTATTTGTTATGTGATTTAAGGGCCCACATTTAATGTCACGTCCCAAACTCAGAAATCGGGCTCACAAAATTTTCGATCGCCGAATCCGGCACCGACTGCCTCTGTAGAACCCCATTCTCGGCTCCTAGCTCCCATTCGCCAGGTTCCGATCCTGGGATGCTACGAGGAGGATTTTAAATATCAGTTTGATTCGTAATAAGTATAACCAAAGGCATAACCCACAAACAACAACCAAGAACTCCATTACATTTTCACTATAATCAAAAACTTTACAAGTACAATGAGCATAAAGGGAAATACAATGGTAAAGAACAAAAACTCCAAAATGCTCTGCAACGTGCTCCTGCCTCAGCGCTGCTGCGATCCAACGTCACCTGCACACAACGGTCGTGCATATGCTTACAGAAAGCTTAGAGGGTGGTGAAAGTGTGTGCGCAAGGTAGTAATAAGAACATGCAATGACAGAGTAATGCGGAATATGTAGATGGAACTATGATACCATGAGCCGTACCAAGGCTTATGCGATGTCAGACATGAATGTATCGACCATCCCAAGGCCATGCGATGTGCAATGCAAATCAAGCATACAGGTCCTCATCTATGTCCACACATCAATACTGCTCAATATGGAATATCACCGGGGTCTAGTACACTCTAAACCAGATTGCCGCCACATCGCACGCAATAAGGTAAGTGGAAGAGACCTCACTATCCGTCTGCCAATATCGGGCGCGACTCGTCGATAGCGGACCCATTCCTCGAGCTGGTCAAACTCAGCCTAGCATTGCCCCCTACACTCGGGCAGGTAAGGCCCCACCCCTTTCCAACCGACCATGACACAGTGGAGAGCACAGCCAACTGGTATTCGATACTCAGCGCTCATCTACCCACTCGGTCTAGACGTTGGAGCAACCTCTTGGTACCATAAGGGTTTAGGAACTTTCACCCAGGGATATCTATAGTACCCCATGTAAAATAAGATTTTCGGTATCCAATCCTGCCAACCACGATACGTCTGTGGAGGCCACGGCCCTGATGTCGCTAGGGCGTATAATAACCATGTCACACAAATGCGAAATGCATGATTCATGCTATCCAGTCATGCAACAATTCATGCGCATATCGTGCGCTCATGTAGGGCAACACCGCCTAACCGGGAGCCCATAAACAACCTGTCTGAAGGCAAATGCTATGATCAGACAATTCTCACGTCAAGCATACATATGATGCGTATGATCATGAGTCATGAACTATACTAAACATGTTATAATGAACTATCTTACAATGCAGATGGACCTGGACGGCCTATACACGATAAGTACGGCCCAGTAATGGGCCCTAAGGAGAGTCATAATGTGGACATCCAACCAGCATTACACTCGCAATATGGACGTCAAACCAACATTGCTCCCAAGGCACGATTTTCTTAAACATCGCTACGAAATCGGTATGGGATTACACATTACAATGGACCTTAGATTCACCCCATTGGGCTTTTCATATATATATCAAATGGCTATATCCTATGGGCCTTTTATTCATCAGATGGGCCACATAAATGGGCCACACCAATGGGTCTTATGTGCATTGCAATGGGTCAACCCGTGGGCCTAGGATTGCATCAAATGAGCTTAGTCTCATGAGTCTAATTTGTGACCAATGGGCCACACCAATTGGGCCCCAAATGTATATCAAATGGACCTCAACCCAGAGGCCTTATATGAGTTGAATGAGCCTAAATCTCTAGGCCTTAAACAATTCAAATGGGCCTAATCCATGAGCTTGTATGAAAATCAAAGTGGGCCTAATTCCATGGACCCTTTTATAATCAAATGGGTTTAGTCCCATAGGCCTTACAATATGTCAAATGGCCTACTTTCATGGGCTTTAAATTTTAACAAAAGGGTCCAATTACATGGGCCTTGAAGTACATCAAATGGGCCTAGTCCCATGGACTTGCAACACATCAAATGGGCCTAAGCTCTAGGCCTAAAATGAATCCAATGGGCCTAGCCCATAAGCATTTTATAAATCAATATGCCTAACCCATAGCCCTTTTGAAATTAAATGGGTCCCGACTCATGGGCCTTACAAAATATTTATTTCCATCCAAACTATTCATAGGGACACATGGTCTAGGGCCCACTACAATTTTTATATTAAAATATACATTACAAACTATATAACATACATAAATATTCATATTATAAAATATACATAATTATATATAATGGTGGGTCCCACAGAAATCAATATAGTCAGCTGGCAGTGGGGCCCATCATCAAAGACAGATGGACGGCGTGTGTAAAATACATGCAACAGTAAATCATGGTGAGTCTCACCGTCCACGGGCTGTGGACGGTGCAAATGAAATATATACATTAATGTGGGTCCCACAAATGTGGCCCACCGTAATATTTACTTGAAATCCAACCCGTTCATAAGGTCACTCAGACCTGTATGAAAGGACAGAAAAAAATTTCAGCTTGATCCAACCCTTCTATCGGCCAAAAAAATGGTTTTCAAGGATAGGGGTACAGTCCCACTGTTTCATGTGGTGTGGGCCACTGGAGCTTTGGATCTGACCGAAATTTGGAGGGGGCCCATCTGAGGATGGGACCCACCTCATGAACGGTTAGGATGGCATATAAAATTCAAGGTGGGGCCCACGGCTGGTGGCCGTGGGTCCACGGCGTCTGCCCGCCTGCTTGCCTGGCAGCCGCGCAGGCGCTGCCAGCGCCTAACGCAGCAGCAACCTGCTGCCTCACTCCATCTCTCTCTCCTTGAATTTTAATTTTTGACAAAAATCACGTGTGGGGCCCGCTTTCTGGAAATCCACTCCAGCCATAGCGTTATACAGCTCGCAACAGACAAAAAGACTCCGAAGTTTGAATTTTTTTGATGCCTAGAAACACCAGAAAAATTCTCAATGGTAACCGTCAATGTTTCCCATGTTATGGCCCACAAGATATTCAGATCAGTCCCATTCTTTTACTCAACGGTTAAAACGATGTGGGCGAGAGAATGGACGGCTTGGATCGAATATATACATCAAGGTGGGGCCTACACAAGGGGACCACCAAAAACTCTTCTTTCCTTCTTTCTTTTTTCTTCTTTCCTTTGAAAATGTCTAGCGTGCCAGACGCTGGACGGTTATATTAATATTTTTTTTTGAATGGTGGGCCCTGATGAAGTGGGCCACCACTGATGAGTGACATGGATTCAACATCTAAGGTGGGCCCCACTTGAATAAAAATAATTGCATCAAGGTGGGATCCATTCAAGTGGGTCACAATCCTATAGCATAAAAATAACATAAAATAAAATAAAATAAAATAAAATAAAAGTAATAAAAGAGAGAGAGAGATATGAAGAGTGGGACACGGCTTGTGATGGAGGGACCCCGTCATTATGGGCCCTCCCTTACATGAAATCATACATCAAGTGGGTCATTTTGCACATGTGACCATCAAAACTGAAGATCAACGGTGGGGATCCTTTCCCTACCAGTATGGATGGTCTAGATGACCTTTCTAAAGAAAATAAACATCATGATGAGGTCCATGGAGAATGGCCCCATCATGAAATGATCATGATGATCCAAGTGGTCCATCGGCCACAAATAAGGGTCCCAAGTGAGATCCACACCATTGATCGGTGGGCCTCACTTGGTCCACCATAAAAATAAGTAAAACTATCCTATAGAGGCACCCACCGTCCGATCTTCTTGCTCCTAGGGGTTCCTTGGCACCTTAGCTTCAACTTCAACGGTTAAGATAAGGAATGGAGGGTTGAGATGGGAGATCTTGGGATGAAGAGGTGGGCCACTTGGAGTTTAGGGAGCTTGGAGAAATTCCATACGTATGGACTCTTGTTGCTTGGAATTTTTGAAATGAAAAAGAGAGAAAGAGAGAGAGTGATGTAAAGGGAGAGAGAGAGAGTGATGGATGGATGTGGTGAGTGATGTTTTTGTAAGAAAAACTTGACTTTTGAGGCTTTTGTGTAAGAGAGGTATGAGAGATGAAGACTTTTGTGGCTTTTTGTGTAAGAGAGGTATGGGTGGTGAAGACTTTTGTGGTTGCTTGGGAAAAGGGATGGAAGTGATGTGTACTTGACATGTGATGGATTGATGGGTGATTGATTGATGGGATTGATGTGATTGATATGACACATCGTAGAGATTCCCTTAGTTTTCACAACGCGTTGCATTTTCTCGCACCGAACGTTGGCCCATATCTCTTGACCAGGGTATCGCCTCGGCGCGCGAGTCGCGATATCGGAACCGCAACGACGGCGCGGTCGCTATGGTATTGGTCTCGGGTTGAGTCGACTCGGGTTGTCGGTACATGAATCAGGGTCGCGCGTCGATATTGTTTAAGGGTCGAAGGTTGCCGGAATTCGACCGGTAAGACCACGGAAGTCTACGGAAAGGTATGGACCAAGATACGGGTCTTACATTTAATGGGACCCACCTTGATGTATATTTTGTATCAAAGAGAGGCCCATAGTGGCGGGGCCCCTCCATCACCACCTCCCTCTCTCTCTCTCTCTCTCTCTCTCTCTCTCTCTCTCTCTCTCTCTCTCTCTCTCTCTCTTCACGTGATGGTTGGTGGCCCACCTTGAGGCATGATCGTATCCATGCTGCCCATCCAAGTACAGCAACAAGGTGGCTATGTATTGACACCGCCCAAAGTCTGAGCCCCACCATGAGACATGTGTTTTATCTAACCATCCATCCATTTGTGTGGGACCTACCCCACACGTGTGATACGTGTGAAGGTGGGGCCCACCATATGTACGTGATACCTTAGCCATCCGTCTAGCAGGGCTGGGATGGCGAGCCACATGAAGTATGTGTTATGTCCAGTCGTCCATCTGGACACTGGACGTTCCTATCCTATTATATGTATTATATAATATAATATATATAAATATAAATATATACATATATGTACTGCATCTATGGGGCCACACCACGTGGGACCCACCTTAAAGTATTTGTTGTATCCACACCATCCAACATGTCTGGACGGTGTAGCCCACCTATACGCGTGATCATTTACACCGTCCATTGCACTAGACATGGGGCCTCACCTTGATGGACGTTTTGAAATCCAAGCCGTCCAGCCCAACTGAATGGTCAGCCCTACCATGATTGCATGTGCTTTATCCTGCCCATCCATTCATCTGGACTGTCCATTTATATGGACCACACCAGCTAAAAGGCTATTGTATAAGACATCAACAGGTTCTGTGAAAGTGTGAAATCCGCACCATCACTACACCAAAATCGCCGTACTAGTACGGTGGGGATTTTGGTTTTAAAATGGCTTTAAGTCGTTCCTGACTTGAAACGTTATTGAACCATACTTGAATAGTTGTTGTTATACATTGTTTATTTCCTATTTTGTTGGTGTGTCCCAGTTAAGTGTTGGATCTTTTTATTTGTTATTATTATATTTTATTGTTTTAGTTTGAAACAGATGGACGGAATGGATTCAATTATTAACCTCTGAGTGGACCCCACATATCTCGAGAGTCACGTTACTTTAAACTACTGCAGACTACCAATTACTTTCTTCTTTTCCTTACGCCAAAATGCCCTAAAATCCCTCATTTCCATCCACACCATCTCCGTCTCCCTCATTTCGCATCCACGCCGTCTCAATCTCAATCTCCCTCTCTTTCGATCTCCTGATCTCAACCCTCTCTCTTAATCTCCTTCTCACTCTCCCTCCCTCTCTCTCGATCTCCCTCTCCCGATCTCAACCCTCTCTCTCGATCTCCCTCTCACTCTCCCTCCGACACCGTCGATCTTCATCGTCTTCTTTGTTTACCGATCGATCTACAAAGCTAAACCATATGGGCTTATGCAGTGCACAAACGATCTGCCGAGGAGAGATTGCGGTGCGTGTTTAGAAGATTCTGTGGGTTGGATTCCTACGTGTTGAATGGAAAACAAGGTGGGAGAGTTGTTGGACCAAGTTGCAATTTGAGGTATGAGACGTACAAGTTCTATGAGGACTTAGGCACAACACCGGCTCCTCCATTAACTAACACAACTACCACTATTAAGTTTTCGAATCTTCTTTTCATGATTTTTGTCCGTCTTTTTGGTTAATCGAAGACAAAGACAAAAGGCAAAGATTGTAGGTTTGATCTTATTGCTGGGTCAGAACATATTTAAGACTGGACTCACCTAATGGATGGCTTGCGTGCAAGCTGTTTGTTCTGTGTTTTTAAAATGGACCGAGCAATGTTGACATGTTTGATGTTGAACTGAGTTTACAAAAACATGAACTAGCTTTTTAAATTATTCGAAGGACAGTAACAGGAGTGGATTAGGTGTTACTTGGGTAACACACCTTAGTGGTGTTGCCCTTACCGTGGAGCCCACTTTGATGATGTGTTGTATATCCATGCCGTCCATAGATTTTTCCAGACCATTTAAGGATATTTTTTCTTATTTTTTTAGTTATAAAATGGTATATATCTGGAATTATTAGCTGATACTTCTTCCAAGTGGATTTTTTAGAGTATATTTTTCCTTTAGTTTTTTCTTTTTAGTTTTATGATACTTTGTTCTATCAGTTCTTGATCTAGATTAGTTGATTTCATAGGCACATTTACATCTGCTAGATTGAGTTCCTCACCTTTGTGACTTTTTTCTTTCACATACTTGATAACCCATGTTTGATCTGAATGTGTAAGACCCGTATTTTAGTCCATACTATTCCGTAGACTTTCGCGGTCTTATGGGTCGAATCCCGGCAACCTTCGACCCTTAACCGATATTCACGCGTGACCTTGATTCATATGCCGTCAACCTGTATCGATTCAACCCAAGACCATTACCATAGCGACCGCGCCATCGCTACGGTTCCGATGCCGCGACTTGCGCGCCGAGGCGATACCCTGGTCAAGAAATGTGGGCTAACATTCGGTGCGAGGAAAACGCCGCCCGTTTCGAAACTCAAGAGAATCTCTATGAGATGTCACATCAATTCCATCAATCAATCAATCTCATCACATCACATGTCAAGTACACATCACCTTTCACCCATACCCAAGCAACCACAGAAGTCAAAAAAGGTCTTACAAGCCCATGCTTTTCTTACACAAAAGGCCACAAAAGTTAAGGATTTCTTACACACCCATCACTCACCACATCTATCACCCATCACTCTCTCTCTCTCTCCCTTTTACAAGTCTCTCTCTCTGATTTTCAAATCCATTCCAAGCAAAGGAGAGAAACTCCATACGTATGAGCTCTCCAAGTATTCCCAAGCAACAAATGTGGCCTACTTTCCTACCCCATCATCTCCCATCCTAGCCATCCATTCCTTATCTCACCTATTAGAATCAAAGCTAAGGAGCTAAGGAACCCATTGGAGCAAGAAGATCGGACGGTGGGTGTTAGTTAATACTAGTTTTTCATGTTTTTGAGATGGGCCAAGTGAGGCCAACCGATCAATGGTTTGGATCTCACTTAGGACCCTAAGGTGTGGCTGATGACCCACTTTGATCATCATGATCATTCCATGATGGGGCCATTCTCCATGGACCCCATTATGATGTTTATTTCATTATATTTAAAGGTCATCTAGATCGTCCATATTGGTGGAGAAAGGATCTCCACCGTTGAATTCGATTTTGTTAGTTCCATGTGTAAAGGGATACATTTTATTGTATGATCTCCTACAAGAGAGGGCTCATAGTGGCAGAGCCCTCCATCACACGCGTGTCCCACTCTCCATCTCTCTCTCTCTCCCTTTTTATTTTATTATTTTTATTTTTATTTTATTTTATGGGATTATAATGGGGCTGTGTGGCCTATTTGTATGGACCCCACCATGAGGCTTTTATTCTACCCAAATCATCAAATGTGGCCCACCTTGTGTGCGATGTACCCACACTATTTTCCATGAGGTGGCCCACCTAATCAGGGCCCACCTCAATGTATTTTTTTTAAAATATCCCACCGTCCAGCATCTGAGACGCTGGACGTCTCTGCCAAAAAAAAAGGAAAGCTTGTTTTCTTTTAAGCTTTTGGAGTGGTCCTCTCATAGGCCCCACCTTGGAGTATATATTAAATCCACGACGTCCACCTCATTCCTTGGGTCATTTTAGGCATTGAGCCAAAGAATGAGGTCAATCCGATGATCAGGCGGGCCATACCATAGAAAACGGTATTTTTACCCTTCAAAGGCTATTAAGGCCCATCTTGTTGTTTCTACACGCCAAATAAATGTCAAACATTGGATTTTTACGGCATGTTTGGGCCCTAGAATCTAATGGGCGGAGTGGATTTCCTAGGAGTGGGCCCCACGTGTGATTTTGTTTCAAACAATAATAAAAAACAAAAAATAAAAGGACGCTGCAGCAGTCAGCACTGCCAGCGTTAGGCGGACGACCAGCAGGGTCCAACTGCTCCATCCGTGGGCCCCACCATGATGTATATGTTAAATCCACGCCGTTCATGTGGTGGGCCCCCTCCAAGTTTCAGCCGGATCCAAAACTCAGGTGGCCCACACCACACGAGACAGTGGGTTGAACCTCTACCATTGAAACTCTCTTTTGGGGCCCACAGAACTTTCAGATCAAAATGAAATTTGTGTTTTTTCTTCATCCAGGTCAGAGTGACCTTGTGAACGGTTTGGATGGCATTTAAACATTTTAGGTGGGCCCCACATGGGACCCACAGTGATGTATGTGTTTGTATCCACTGTCCGCCTGGACGGTGGTACCCTTCATGATGCATGTGTTTTACACCCACCGTCCAGTGGACGGTGGGGGCCGCTGTGGTGCGTATGCATGGGTGCATGCGTGTGGGTGTGTGTATGTGTGGGGTTGTACATGTGTGTGTATATATTTATATATATTATATTGTATATTATATATATATATATATATATATATATATATATATATATATATATATATATGTATGTATATATATACATATATATTATTGTATATACTATATACATATATATATATATATATAATATTATATTATGTAAAGTACCTGATGGTGGGCCTTGTGGGCCCCACCATGATGCATGAGTTGCATCCAATCCGTCTAACCATCTTAGAAGCTCATTTTATGAAATGAGTTAAAGAATGGGCCAGATCCATAGTCCGAGTGGACCCCACCTTAACATATTATAAGGCCCGTGAGATTGGACCCATTTGATGTATTCCAAGGACCATAGGATAAGGCTGATTCGATATATAAGGCCTATGGATTTAGGCCCATTTGATATACAAGGCCTATGGATGTAGGCCCACTTGATAGATAAAGCCTATAGGATTAGGCCCATTTGATATGTATGAAACTCATGGGATTAGACCCATTTAAGACACACAAGGCCCATGTAATTTGACCCATTATGATGTACTCTGAGGCCCATGGGTTATGACCCATTGCAATATACCTAAGGCCCATTGGTGTGGTCCATTTATGTGGCTCATTTGATGAGTAAAAGGCCCATATGATATGGCTCATTTGATGTATTTAAGACCCAATGGGATGTACCTAAGGTCCATTGCAATATGTAAGCCCAACACGGTTTATGTAACGATGTTTGCGATGATCGTACCTTGGGAGCAATGTTGGTTTGACGTCCACATTGCAAGTGTAATGTTGGTTGGATGTCCACATTACGACTCTCCCTAGGGCCCCTTTGATAGGCAGTACTTGTTGTGTACAGGCCGTCTAGGCCCATCTGCGTTGTAAGAATGGTTCATCACTTATTTATATGTTTAGTATAGTTTCATGATTCATGATCATACACATCATATGTATGCTTGATATGAGAATTGACTGATCATAACATATACCTTCGGGCAGGTTGTTTATGGACTCCCGGTTAGGTGGTGTTGCCCTACATGAGCGCACGATATACGCAGGATTTGTTACATGACTGGATAGCGTGATTCATGCATTTCGCATTTGTGTGACATGGTTATTATATGCCCTAGCGACATCGGGGCTATAGCCTCCACGGGCGTATCGTGGTTGGCAGGATTGGATACCGAAAATCTTATTCTACATGGGGTGCTATAGATATCCATGGGTGAAAGTCCCTAAACCCTTATGGTACCAAGAGGTTTCTCCAACGTTTAGACCGAGTGGGTAGATGAGCTTTGAGTGCCGATTACCAGATGGTTACGCTCTCCACTGTGTCATGGTCGGTTGGAAGGGGGTGCGGCCTTACCCGCCTGAGAGTAGGGGGCAAAGATAGGCTAAGTCTGACCAGCTCGAGGAATGGGTCCGCTATCGATGAGTCGAGCCCGATATTGGCAGACGGATAGTGAGGTCTCTTCCACTTACCATATTGCGCGCGATGAGGTGACAATCTGGTTTAGAGTGTACTAGACCCGATGATATTTCAGATTTGAGCTGTATTGATGTGTGGACATAGATGAAGATTTGTATGCTTGAGTTGCATTTTACATCGCATGGCCTTGGGATGATCGATATCATTCATGTCTTGCATCGTATAGCTTTGATACGACTAATGGTTTTTATGGATCCATCTGCATATTCCGCATTACTCTGATATTGTATGTTCATATTACTACCTTGCGCACACACTTTCACCACCCTCTAAGCTTTCTATAAGCTTATGCACGACCGTTGCGTGCAGCTGACGTTGGAGCGCAACAGCGCTGAGACTGGAGCACTTGAAGATCATTTTGGAGTTTTTGTTCCTTACCATTGTATTTCCCTTTATGCTCATTGTACTTGTAAAGTTTTTGATCATAGTGGAAATGTAATGGAGTACTTGGTTGTTGTTTGTGGGTTATGCCTTTGGTTATGCTTATTACGAATCAGACTGACGTTGAAAATCCTCCTCGTAGCATCTTAGGATCGGAACCTGGCGAATGGGCGCTAGGAGCTGAGAATGGGGTTCTACGGAGGCTGTCGGCGCCGGATTCGGCGATCGGAAATTTTGTGAGCCCGGTTTCCGAGTTTGGAGCGTGACAGAATATTGGGACCTCTTTGATTGATATGTATGTAAAATGTGGTTAGATTAATGATGCACACATACTATTCGATAAAATGCTTATAAGAGATGTTTCTGAGATAAATGTGGTTCTTCTAGAAGTGTTTTCACTTCGGCCCTTGCCAATGTAGTTTTTTGGGTTGGGCTGCAGCTCTTGTAATTTTTGTGCTTCCTCTTTCTTTGTCTTTTTTGTTGTTTGTTGTTCTTTTTCTTTTGACTTTGCCATTTTTAATAAAGTTGTCATCTTTCAAAAAATAAATAAAATCTGTAATTCCTTCATTGGATTTTGTTGCATCAAACAACTCGCAATTACCTCATGAAGACATTATGATATTATATTCTAGTATTGTAATAATTCATCCATTTCAATCATTTAATTCTTTCTCAATTTTGACTGTTTTACGTATTGTTATAGAACTAAAAAGGGGAGTGGTGGAGGCCTATCCTTCTTAGATGGCTCTGATCAAAATGAAGAACAAAAACTAGGTGTAGCTGAAAACACTGATGGTGAAGAACATGTTGATGGTGATAATGGACAGCCTGTTGAGGAAAATGCCGAAGTAGACTACTCGAATCTTACTGGGAGACAAAAGAAACTGTTTGAATTGACGCTGAAGATGGCAACTCTCTTCCAACCCATACAAATAGCAGTATCGTTATGTGAAGTTAACATGACTTGTGTCATTTCCTTTTACCTTGAAATAGTAGTATCACTATGTGAAGTTTAATATGACTATTTCTCGCCATGGTTCTCTACTTACAGAATGAGGCAAGAAAGACCAACCAAATTGTAATGCTGGCAGAGAAAAACGAATAGAAGCTCCTCCTGAGTCAAGAGGCGTTTCCAAACAGAAATGGATTGAAGAGAAGAAAAAGAAAATTCGAAAACTGCTTGATGCAAATGGCTTGGATATGAGTAAGGCATACATGCTTGATACATAGGAGACAGTATAGTCAAAATATAAAAAATGGGATAAGGATCCTGCCCCGTTTGGCTAGGATGGTGAGCTTAAATCGTAGTGCTCTTTTTTTTTTGGTACTTGTTTGGTTGTATTAGCCGACTCAAAATAGCTGGGACAAAGCTATGATGACAACGATTTTTTATACTTGTTGTTGTTGAAAGGTCAACAAACTTGCCTCCCTTATGTTCCCAAATCATCTTTCTTCCTAGCTACAGTGATGTCAGCACGTTACCAGTTTAAGAGCTTGAAATATATTGCTAGGAGATCCATTGAAAAAAGTGTATTGTTAGAAGATGATAATTAGCCATTTGCTAAATATTATCCCATGGCACTTTTTTGAATTTTGTTTTTCCTAAAAATCTTTACATGCCTTTTTTAGCATTAATCTGCAATATCTTCTTGCAGGCCTATGTTATTTTTTTTTCTTCAATGCATATGATGTACGGGAACTGATATGAGCAGTCCACATGGCATACATGTTGGCCTGTTAGACCGTCTTATAATTATACGGACAGAAACTTATGGTCCAACTGACATGATACAGGTTCATGCTCAATTACTTCTCTGTTTCTATAAAAATGCATAATCTACTCTTTGTAGACTTGAATCATTTGATTTGGAGATAATTCTAGATCTCTGCTTCTTTTCCTTCCAGTATGGGATTGTATACCAGCTTGGCATTGCCAATAAAAGCACCAGCATTGCCGTCTATTTGTTGTCTTGGATCTATGTGGTTGTGGCTGTTGCTACTTATCTGGTAATAATGCATGCTCATGACAAGTATGCTGCGAAGGAGCACATTTACTACCGGGCAGTTAAATTGTTCGTCATCTGCCTCATGACACTGGTGGTCATCATATTGCTGAGATTCACCAGGTGATGATGTGGTTGTTTCAAACACACGGCTTTATGACAGTTTTTTCAAGCAGAGATGCTTCTTGGTGTTGCTGGCCAAATGGGTACTCAAAACTTCAATGTGGCTGATTTTCATTCTCTAGATTGCTTTGATTTTTCTCTATCCTAGGACTGATTTTTTTTTTTCCTTTTTTTTTTCTTTTTTAATAAAGGAGAACTATCCTAGTTCACTATAGGAATCCTATTTATGCTGTCCTAATTTTGCATGTAACTGTAATAAAATAAGATGTTTCTATTGTTGATGGAAAATACTCCACTAATCATAAACTGAAGATTCTTTCTGTGGCCTTGTCTCCACTGAAAATGTAGGCTATTGGAACTTGGCACTTTTCTCCAACAGTCACTTATAGAACAACCAATTCACTGGATTGGTTATCTTCCTGGCTAATCTCCCACTGTCTGAATTGTATGTCTCAAACTCAAGTGTGTTCCTAGCAAGTCTTTAAACATGTTTTATTTTTGTGCTGCACACTGAAGCATTTGCTGATCATTGATTTGCACTGTGCAACAGGCCTATTTGTGTAATGTCAGCTGTTTCATTTACTTTGGGTTGGCATCTGTAGAGTCTATATAGGGATTTGGGCTGCACAATGAAGCACAGGCCAATTATCAATCAAGTACAGCGGGCATATCTGTAATGTCATCTGTTGTGGTTGCTTTGAGTGGGCTTCAAGGTGCAATCCAATTAGCATATGCTGCATTTCAGCATCTCTTTATATTGGTTCTCTAATTCAGCTATCTTTTCTATTGATATCTTCAAGGCAAAATTTTCCACTAAAAACATCTCACTATTGTATTTTGGGGTTATTTTTTCACTGTATCCATATTCTCCTGGCATTCTTCACTACTGTATTTAGAAAAGATAAATTTCTTATATGCTTCTAACTCTGAGATTTATGGTTACAGAGTAATGTAGAATGTGGCTGTCTCATTCAACAACTGTGAAAAAGGTGATGAGAAGGCCACCAAGAAGATTGAGAGGGACAAATTCTTCAACTGGATTTCCAGGCTCTCTCTCTCTCTCTCTCTCTCTCTCTCTCTCTCTCTCTCTCTCTCTCTCTCTCTCTCTCTCTCTCTCTCTCTCTCTCTCTCTCTCTCTCTCTCTCTCTCTCTCTCTCTCTATCTCCCTGTATATTTTTTTTTTTGGTTGGTCACAATAAAACCTTGGGATGCTTCAAACATCAAGCTTCATGGGTGAAGGTTCTCATGATCAGGTACATGAAGTGCACAGTTATTCTTACCTGAATGCTGATTTGGTGCTCTGGTTTTGGTAAGGTGACTTCTTTTGTTATTCATTTACATTTGTTCATCCACACTAATAGATTGCCTAATAGCAACCATAAGTGGTAGAATTCCATTCAAGTTCGTCAGGAATATAAAAGCACTGCCCTTGTTGATGGCACATGCTAGACACACAACGTTAATCATACCAAAGTTCATTGTTCCATACATTGGGTTTGCAGTTTTGGATCTCGGTAAGCAGTTCTTGATTCAAGCTTGTAGCATTTATGAAAACTTTTCTATGGCTGAGTATATTTGGGCTGACATAGCCTGAGTATATTCGTATCCTGGGATGTAAATTTGTTGGTCAATCTGTCATGAAGGCAATGCCCACCCTCCAAACTATTTCCCTTTCCCTGGTCCACTTGAATAATGGATGGGCCTGATATTTGGGCCCCATGCCTATGTTTTTGTGAAATATCTAATGGTTGGAGTGGATTAAATCATGGTAGCCAAGTAAATATCAAGGGTAGGCATCTCCCAACTATTTTTCTTTGTCCATGCATTTACACAAGATGCATTGTAAACTATGACTGTATTGATTCGTCATTTGTGAAACTAAATATTCTAATTAGTTAACTGTATAAGTGATGTAGGTAGGCGTGAGAGAGTTAGAGTGTAGGATGTCACATTGGAGCCCGGCAGTAGATCATAGCTCGAGTGTAGTAGCATTAGCTTGGCTAGGTTGTAGGAGCTTGAGCCGTTCGGTTTTCTTTTGCTTTAGGACTTTACTTTAATATTGATATCCCATACCTTAATATTTATTAACATGGACAATGGGTCGTAGTTATCAATCGTGATCCATTTTGCATGTGAACCACGATTCATTGTGCCTGTCAATCATGATTCATTGTTCCTCCTTAAATTACACTAATGATTGAGAGAGGTTGGCATACTCAAAGGGGTAGAGGTTGGCATACGCTGAGGCATGGACTGAGGGTGGAGTTTGGCATACACAAGATCATACACAAGCTTCTCTGGTCGGTATCCGATTGGGAGTTGGTAACTTCTCCACATGTCCCCATCCCGTATGAATCTACAAGCTAACTCATCATAGAAACCTAGTTGATTAGTATTTGAGAAATCTCGGATGCATTTCCACTGCCCTTTTAATGAAAACTACTATATTTATGCATGTGAAAGTTAATTTGTAATTTTAGTAGTGTTGATATCAGACATGATTCACTGAGAGCATTATGTTGCATGTAGTGAGACGAATTGTTCGGAATTAGAGTGGCTACTAAAGGCTACTTTGCAGGTGTATATATATCATATGACACCTCCCATTTTTTGTTCACATTCCAATTGAGGTTCCATGTATTTCTTTGTTTCTCTCTTACTGCTGTAATTAGTTACTATTTTACCTTATATTCGTCCGATTTCTCATTGCAGCACTGTAATTGGCAGTTAGTAGGCCTTCACATTTCGCTAATCATTTTGGTCTAACTTAGTCTTTGTATTCATTGCTATTCTGAAATTGTGGACTAGCTCTGTAATTTCTTTTGAAAAGATCCCACCTTCAGGAATGATAACCATTGATGTAGGGGAATGTTAAAATTTACACACTGGCTGGTGGGCCCTGCAATCAAATGCTTGAGCATGACCTTTCATGTGTGGGTGCTTGATGCTTGGCAAGTTACCTTGAGACTTCCCTCCATGACTATATGCTTGCTTGCCCTTAGGAGCATGCATGTAATATTTGGGCTGCAGGTTGATGCTGGGGGCTCGCAACCAAGGAGCATGATCTATTTAGTTTCTATGACATGATGAAAGGACTTGCATTGTCAAGTTGAGCTGAAATGTTTATATATGTTTCCATTCTATATTTCTAATAGACTTGTAATTGTTGTCATCAGTTTTCTTTTTATCTTGATTCTTTTTGTCGTTTCGGTGTGTAGCTCAGATATTTCATGTGTGCCAAATTAGCATGTGCACTATTGTGTAGATGGAGAGTGCTGTACACGCATGTGGACTGGAAAGAAACACAAATATGCAGGTAATTTTTATTTAGGCAGAGTCTTCTTTTTTGTAAATTAATAAAATCTATTCATTTATAAAAATGTTTTCAAGGAGATATATGTAACATGCAGGTAGGTAAAGCATGTGGTTGGTAGGTAGGTTTATATATATATATATATATATATATATATATATATATCCTGAATAACATCTTTATATATCACCTTACCAACCATGTTTATAAATCAAACATGCAGGTAGGTTTCCATTTATGTACTTCTATTTTGCTGATGAGTTGCTTTAGTATGAATAGTTACACATCATTTTTAGGCTTTAACTAGAGATTTAATTGGTAATGTCTTGATTTTATTAGCGATGATTCTCGGCGCATTTGAGGTGTTTGCTGTGAGAGTTTATGCATGCATCATCAAGCCACTGCATAGCTTCCCTTGTGCAAAATTCAGGCCATCTGCTCAAGCCGATATGCCATACATCTATGTTAATTACTCACTGTCCATTTCGTTTGCATACAGTTGGCTCACCTGACTTGCCTGTGACCTGATTCTTACACCAAGGTATAAGTTGCAGGTGAGGTTTCCTAAGCCCATATGTGCATGGAGCATTGCATGACCAAATGCAGCCACATGCACCAATGTAGCATAAGGGTGTGAGATAAAGCTTTCCATCAAGTGGGTCGCACCTTCTAGAACTTCGGGCTCAAAATTGTGTTTCACTCCTTAGGTGGACCACTGTATACAAAACAAATGGATGTTAAGAAAAAGTTTTATTAGCCATCCATTTCTTTTGTATATTGTGCCCAACTTAGGAGCGAAAGCTTGACTTTTGCATGTGGCTCTTCTAATGGAAAGCTTGTATCTTTTATGCATGACTCATCTAATGGAAAGCTGGATCCCACACACATGTTTCACATTAGCATGTTCGGCTGCCAGTGGATGGTCACAAATCCACTAGCTTATCTACATTTTGTTTTTGTTTTTATCAGTCATTGTGACAATCTTCATTTTGTTTTTATCAGTCATTCTACATTTAGTTCTGCTCCATTGTCATGAATATTGTCAGCACATCCTTTCAATCGATCTGCTCTGGTGTAGAAAGCTAAGGATAAGGGATTTCTTTTGGGGAAAAAGCTATGACTGGAGTCTTGACATCCCTTGATGGGTGTTTTTTCATTACTCCTATGTGGATTGCAAACAAATGTTCCACAGAAACAATTGAGACCTCGACATTATCTACATTCACACCGTCAATATCCATTTTTCTAAATCATTATCCGTGTTTGGAAAGCTGACTGGAATGGATTTTTGTCATGGTTGGTTGTTCTATTTGCATCTTCAGTTATTTTCAAGTTCTGACCCTTTCAATACAATTCTAGGCATAACTTGCAAGCATTTCATAGCTTTAAACAAACCATTTTAACAATCTCTAGGATGCTTTTGTAGTACATCAGTGAATTTGCTCTGATTAATCCATTTTTTGCCACATTTTGTAGGTGGAATATCAATTATCCATTCATTCATACATGTGAGGCTCATGTATGATTTGACTAGCCCATTTTGGCCTAAGCTGTATTCATCGTGGCCCTGCCTCATGGACATCCTGAATACTTGGCAAGTGTGCCAAGCACATGCATCTTTCCTAATTCTAATTTTCTCCAAAAGTCAGGTGGGCCACATTGCAAGAAATAATAGGGATTGGACACTCACCATTGAAAATTTATTGGGGCTCACAAAAGTTTAAGACAAGGCTGATATTTGTGTTCTCTTCATCCTTGTGGACATCACCTGATGAATGGGTTGGATGGAACATAAACAGAATGGTGGGCTCCATAAAGGTCTTATTGATGGTGTTTCCATCCTCTAGTATTTCTTGTGGTGTGGCCCACCTAGGTTTTATTATCTACCTAGTTTTTTTATTAGCTCATGGACTACCATGACTTGACAAAACTGATGGATGAAGTGGATATCACAAGGACATTGAGACTTTCTGATCTTTGTTACATCTAAAAAATGTATCCTCCTAATAACCATGGTCTAAAGAGATTGAGACTTCTTAAGATCCATCAACAACAAGTATTCCATGTTGCAGCTTTCCTTTAACAATTTCATGCTTCTGGTAGGAATTATGGAGCTATGAGGGACTAGAGCAGCAGTTGTTGGTATATTTGGCTGGAGTTTGCTAACCCACTCAATCATTTTCTAATTTAATTTCAATATCTTGCTAACCTTCATTTGTGGATGATCTTGGCTTCTGGTTAGATGATTTTTGTGCATATTCGGTATTCCATCTGGAGCTGGAATGGAATGTGATTGGTGAGTATTTATTTATGTTCTCCATCCTTTTGGCACCAACACACTGTAAAATTATCCTGTTTCTTTTCTTTTTACAGGTGGTCACTTGGTCATCATATTTGTAGTGTAAGAGTTCCTATCATACCTTTCAGTATTGTAAGTCTTAGGCTCCATTTGGTCATCACATCAATCTTTATGAATATAAATTTTTTTCTCCAACCAGATGGAGCTTAAGCCCCTTTTTTAACTCCGCCAATGCAACTTCTTGCATTATCGGTCCCAAGCCGAGGTAAAGGAGGAGGGAGAAGGGCATCGAGGTGAGTTGTCCTTTTTTAACTCATGGTATGCTTTTGTACTTTTCTATGTTAAATGCAATCAATTTCTTAGTTCAATTTCCCGGTAAGATGTTATGGCTACCAGTCATGGCATTCTGGTGATTGCTTGCTGTATGATTTGCAGTAATCATTTCCTTGAATTTTCTCTCTTAGATATGAGTGTTAGCAATCAGGTAATGGAAACACTTTCAGTTTCTCTACGATTTAGGCTATGTTTGGATGTATTGAATTCTGAATATTCATTTTTACTCAGACTCAACTTGCAGTCTTGTTCCTTTCAAGTCGACTTTGAAAGTAATGTAATTGCAATTTGTGCTAAGAAACTATAATATGATTACTTCCTCTTTATTATGATTTTGCAATTCAATGAGCCAGTGTATACAAACACACATTTGCACATGATGCTTTGGATATGAGGTGTTCATGCACTTGCCAAACTAGGACTGTGCTTTGTTAGTGCATGGTATCTCACACTTATTTTGTTGTTACTTTTCTAATTATGCTAACATTTGGACTCCTCTCAACCATTAGGATTTCAGGTGGACGATGCGAAACTGAAGCGTGAAGGGATTGGATTGCATTATTGGCCGTATCCTTTTTGGAGCTCTTGATGTTATGTTTGCCTGTTTCTGTGTATGTGCGTGCCCACATATCAGTACTCTAATATAAATGGCATACATGATACATGTACATCAATCCAATCCATCTGCCGATCCTGAAGTTTGATTGATAGCACAATCTTAACTGTCTGATTTCTGACCATTTCCCTTCTTTAACCATCCATTTGATGGGAAAGGTTAGGATCATCTGATCAGTGTGAATTGTGGGGTCCATGGGGCCCAAGATTTAGAAGGCCTGTATTGGTGAACATGTGTGCCATGTATGTGGTGGATGATTTGTTGTAACTTGGGTAAATAGTAGTAACATGTGCCGTTGTCTAGTACTTGTGCATTAGTTTCTAATCCTTTGCAAAAAGAATTTTTGCATCCACTCCTTCAATTGCCTGTTTATTTTGGATTTTCAATAGCAATATGTTCTCTATAATTAACCAACTAAAACTAGATACGTAGTTAAAGTTCAGGACTCTTGGGCAGCATTTAAGGAGTATTTCGGAAGACATGTAATTGATGTTAAGGGATGCAGTTCAATCTCTCAGCAATTTTATATTTCTTTGATTTGTTCATGCAGGGTGGGGAAAAACGGTTGTTGGCATTTACAAAGAGAGGAATGACAGTTCATTCGGTGAGTTCTTATCCTCTCGATCAGTCTCTTGCTGTGTAGGACTGTGCTTTAGATATAAGGTGTTCATGCACTTACCAAACTAGGACTGCTTTGTTAGGTGCAGCATTCTATTGTAGATATCTATATGCCACTAGCATATAGATTTCTTGCTGGAACAAAAGAAGAAACCTATATGCTAGTTGATTTCCTGAATGTTTTATTTTTGAGGTATCATGTGATGCTTTGATCGAAAGGCTTGACTTGTTTTGTTTGACCCTCTAATGGTACTAGTGGGCCCGCCTCTTGATCTGATATTACCCATCATGGGCTGGGCCATGCTAATTTTTTTTTTTTGCCTTATTGTTTTCAGGTTAAAATAACCAATCCAAAGAAACACTGTGCGTCCTGACACAAGCATTGTTTTGCCTGGGACGACATTCAACATTATAGGTGATCCTCTAGTTTTTGTTGTTGAATAGCCACTCTTTTGCTTGTTTAGTTTTTGAATCTTTACGTTGTTTTTTGGCTAATCAAATTGCTTATGGTCTTTGTTTTGATTTTCATAGTTACAATGCAAGCCTAAAAAGCCCTACCTAATATGCAATGCAAAGACAGATTCCTCTTTCAGAGTGTCATTGCAAGTCATGGTGCAACCACAAAGGACCATGTGTTTTCTCTAGGAGTGGAGCTCATCATGGAGGTTTTTTTTTTTTTAATTTTTTTTTATTGCATTCATGCAATTGTAAGCTTAATTATTATAAATATATATAATTTTTATTATAAAGTTATAAGTAGTTTGTTCAATATTAATTTTTAATTGTATATAATATTCTTTAGTTTTTAAATATAAAAACAGATGTACGGCTTTTATTGGCCATTTGAAATAATGAAAAATACCGATCCAAATATTTAAAATTGGACCGTTGAGAACGGTTTAAAACCATTCCTAAAATTTTGTTCCTAGAATTTGAAATTGACCGTTTGCAGCCTTACAAACGGTTTGAAACCGTTCCTAAGAGTCTGTTCTTAAATTTTGAAACGGTACTTGATACGGTATTGAACCGTTCCAGATTATATGCGACGCCTCTTTTAGGAACGGTTTAAAACTGTTCTTAAGGGATTTAGGAACGGTTTAAAACCATTCCTAAATGACGTTTTTGGTGTAGTGCGTCTATCTGGACGGTGGGACCCACTAATGTGTGGATCTCATCCATCCTGTCCATTATCTGGGTGGGACCCACCTAAGTGGATGCTTTGCATGCACACGTGCAGGGCCTACTAGGTGTATGGCGTCACCGTGCACCGTCCAGCAACGTTGCAGTGTTGTATGTTAAAAACACCCCGTCCTTACATGGTAGGTGGGGCTCACTTGTTGACGTGTTGAGTGCACACGTGGCACCACCCTGATGTATGTGTTTTTCCACCCTCCTTTGATGTATTGATTTAATCTGGACCGTCCATCCCATGTGGGACCCACCTGCTGTATTGTTTTATCAATCATCCAGGTCCCTGGACGTGGGGCCTGGCATGATGTGCGTGCACCATCTAATAACTGGATGGTGGGTACCAAATGATGCATGTGGTGTACCTACCGTCCATCGATGTGGACCCCACTCACGGCACAACTGCTATCTCAGTAGGATGCTAGCAAGCCCTGATGGCCCCACATGATGCATGCGTTGCATCCAGCTTTCCATCATTGATGCTAAGGACTTCAACAAGTTCTATGGGTCCCACGCATGATGTATGGTTGTAGATCTACACCGTCCACATGCGTGGACCTCACCATGAGGTATGAGTTTTTATTCAAAGTGTCCTCCACCATGATGTATGTATCTTATGTCCACACCATTCTTCTACCAATCCCACCTCGAGGGATGAGATTCGTCCACACCGCCCGGCCATGTGATACAGGGCCCACCTGTGATGTGTATTTGAGGCCCACTTGATGTGTATGAGGCCCATTAGTGTGGCCCATTGATGCAATCCACTTGCCGTATATGAGGCCCATATGAGGAGGCCCGATTTGATATACATGAGGCCCATCGGTGTAAACGATTTAATATACATGAGGCCCATCGGTGTGACCTATTTGATGTACATGAAGCCCATTGGTGCGACCCATATAATGCGGCCCATGTGATGGGGCCCGCTTGGAATAAGAGGCCCATTGAGATGTATTCGAGGCCCAGGTGCGAGGCCCACCTATTGTGTATTCGAGATCCGATAAGATGTATGTTGGCCCATATGATGAGGCCTATATGATGTAAATGAGGTCCATCGTGATTGTATGAGAAACCATGGGCCATTATATGTTCAGGCCCTATATAGGTCACTCCTTGGGAGCAATGTTGGTGAGATGTCCACATTGAGGGGCAGTGGTGGTTAGATGTCCTCATTATGACCTTCCCTTAGGCCTTGTTAGGCCCATTCTCTTCATGGGTTAACCCAAATAAGTGGTCCCCATTTCCCATAGACGGATGACTCTGTGCTATCGAATTTGATATAACCATGGCTAAGTGTCGATCTTCATACTATAGTCGATCAGCTGATCATATATGTACCCCACTTTGTTTATCTACTGATTATCGGTGCCGATTATCAAGGCCAATGCCGATTATCGACCCAAATTATTAATGCCGATTATCTATGCCAATTATCGACCCTGATTATCGATGCCGATTATCATGACCAATTTTTTAATTTTTGATTATCAATTATTTTCGATTATCATGGCTGAATGTCAATTAGCGATCGAAGCCGTTTATCATGACCGATTATCGATTCCATTTGACGTGACCGATTTGCCGATTCCAATGATTGACCGATTCCGATTGTCATGACTGATTTGCCAATTAATGATCGAGGTCGATTATCGTTACCGATTGGCGATTTTCGATTGAAGTGACCAATTTGTTGATTCCGATTCTCATGACGGATTTACTGATTCCAATTGTCGAGGTCCATTGTGATGTATTCGAGGCCCATGGGGCGTAGCCCATTGTGATGTATTTTCAGCCCATATGGTGAGGCCCGACTTGATATATATTAGGTCCGTGAGAGCGGCCCATTGTGATGTATATTAGACCCATGAGATGCGACCCACTTGATGTATATGTGACCCATGAATGAGGCCCATTGCGATGTGTATTAAGCTCTTAAGTGAGGCCCATGGTGTTGTATATTTGGCCCTAGTGTGAGGCCATGAGTCCACTGTATGTAAGGCATTATATGGGTCATTCCTTGGGATCAATGTTGGTTAAATGTCCACATATCGAGGTTAATTGTCGATGCCGGTTATTGACACCGATTATGAGTATGTGACTGCGTAGCATCATTGTACATGCCCATACGCATCATCTGCATGTTTGTTATAAGATGTGGTTGACCATTGTATATGTTATTGCGAAGGTTGTTATGAGACTCCCTGATAGACGGAGGTTATCTTACATGAGCGCATGATATGGGGAGGACTGGTGTATGACTGGATTGTATGACTCATGTATCTTGCATTGTATGTTGTGATTACTGTACGCCCTAGCAACATCAGGGGTGTAGCCTCCATAGGCATATCGTGGATGGCCAGATGGGACACCAAAAATATTTGGTTCGAGCATCGGGCTGCCATAGATGGCCCTAGGTGAAAATCCCTAAAACCCTCTTGGTACCCGAGGATGCCCCAACGTCGAGACCGAGTAGATGTACATGTGCGCTCGAGTGCTGACTGCCAAGAGGACGCATCTCCTACTGTGTCGTGGTCAGTTGGGAGGGGACTTAGCCTTACCCGCCCAAGGGAGTAGGCATAGTTAGGCTGAGTCTGATCGGCTCGAGGAATGGGTCCGCTATCAACGAGCCAGGTAGGTATTGGTAGACTACTGGCCAGGCGGATAGTGAGGTCTTTTCCACTTATCCAATTGTGCGCTTGATGGGGCGACAGGTGGCTTGGAGTGTATTAGACCCCGGTGATTATCCCAGAGATGAATTGTACTGATATGTGGGCTTATTGAGCAAGAGTTGTATACTCATTCATTCATTCATTCACTATTCACTTGGGCTGGTGGTGCGCAAATATTCATTTCGTGTACCTTCGCAATGGCCAGGATTTCGGTTAGGGCGTACAACTAACCTGAGATCAGGAGTTGACCACACTGAGTCTGACTATCCAAATTTAGGTATAGGATTGGTTTGGATAAAAGTTCCTTGTGATGAACCCCATAGCCTGCAATACTACGTACTATCATCCCAACTTTACACTTCAACATAGTCATTCCATTCACACCGCATATTGCATGACATCCACGACTTATGGCATTTTGGGTTACTGTGTTTCTGTATTTATATGGTTTAGATACAGCTGACGTATTTGTGAACACATAAGGAATCGTACATTACATTGCATTCTCGACATTTGATATTTAGCTCTTTATGACTTCTCATTTGCCTAGCTGATCTGTATTTTTTACTTTGATAATTCATGATCTTGTCAGTATTTCTGCTTAATTTGTTATCGTATGATTTATAATATTGTCAGTATTTCTGTTTCTTCCGATATTGTACAATTTATGGATTACCAGTATTTCCGGTATTATAGGCTTATGGTATTGTATTGAATACTTGGTACGTACCTTGTGCACACACTTACACCACCCTCTAAGCTTTCTATAAGCTTATGCACGATATATGCATGCGGGTGATATTAGGTTGCAACAGCGTGGAGCTTGGAGCATGTAGCTGACTTTTGGAGCTTTGATTTTATTTGACCTATATATTTTCCCTTTCAGTATTGTATTTAAAATTTATATTAGTGGATATGTGATGATGATGCCGCTCTTGTGATTTGGGTAAACTTGTGATTATGCTTCTTACAAGACAAATGTACATAAAAAAAAAATTAAAAAAAAATCCTCCTTGTAGGATCTCAAGATCGGAACCTAGTATATGAGGGCTGGGAGCCAAGAATGGGTTACTAGAGAGGCTGTCGGCACCGGATTCGGTGATTAGGATTCCTGTGAATCCGATTTCTGGGTTTGGGGCGTGACAAGAGTTTTGTTCCCAGCAACGTTTACAATTGTGATTTTTGCATAGTAGATCATTAAATCTGTGACTAATCAAATGAATAGCTTAGATTGATGAATTGTGCTATCAAAGTGACCCATTGCAACTAAGAGTAATCTAAGTTATTCTACTTTGATAGTAGTGAATCATTTCTCTATTTCACTTGTGAGGAGATATATAATACTCCGGGTGCGTATGATGCTCCATACTTAGAAAATCTACATGCGGCACATATTGACTTAAACAGATATTAATGTACCATCGAATGCACAATCTTTGGATATGTAAAGAATTTCAATCCACAGATATGATGATAAGGGTGTAATATGTGTGTATATTTCAAGAAAGTTGACTCTTGCGTATCAGAGAAAATAAAGAAAATTTTGCCAACACTTGGGTATTGGCCAATAAAGAGAGCTAAAGTTGACTCTTTACAAGGAAACAAAATAGGGCATGAGACATATTAGATGCAAGCTGCAATAGTTAAGAATTATAAAATATGATAAAGAGGTTCAACCGTTAAGAAGTTAAATCAATGTGCTGAACTAAATAGTAGTGTCAAAACATTTTAAGTCTCAGAGATGTGCAAGGATAAATCAACAAGTTAAACTTAGTAGCATTTTTTAAGATTGGCAATGGAATGATTAAGTTGTTATTGTCATATCTGCACCATAGTTACATGTATATTTGTTATTGTCATCTCTCAAAATTCTCCATCCACTAAAACAAAATCCTCAAACACTCCTTGAAAATTGAAGATAGAAAGGGAAAATGAAAACACTAAACCTTAAGCACTAACAACTTCAGTTTCCGCCTTTGCAATTGGTTCATCTGCTGGCCTCTTCAACTTCACTCCGACATCTTCCGAGTAGTCACCATGAACCTCCATCAGCTTGCCAAGATCAAATTTTGGGGCCTTAAGGATCTTGACTTTCCGAATGAAGACATTCTATAGAGGATCGATGTTGGATGTTGCCTTCTTGATCTCCTTTCCAATCACCTTAGGGATGAACTTCTGCACCAACTCCTTAAGATCACAGGATGTTGCCTGGTTAACCATGATTTCCCTCATTTTTCTAGGAATCTATCTGATTTGGCTTGACTAGGCATAACAGGTTCGCTTAAACTGGTTAGGGCGCCTCTTGGTGAATCTAATGCAAAACATTCTCAAGGTGTAGTTGTTTGTCGTCTTCACATCTACATGTGCCTTGATTAAGGTTTGACACTGACGGACCAGTGATCTTAATTTTTCAGTTGTAAAATCCATTCCCCAAAAGTTTGTGAGGACATTCCTTCCTTGGATATCCTATACTCGAAGACGGATCTTCTTGTAGGACTGATCCTCATCAGCCTGAAGGTCAGCCAAGGAACACTTAAACACTCGGTGTTTGAGACATTCATACTGCAAGTTACAGACATTAAAATAAATGCGAGGCTTGTGACTTTAAATCGACATTAAAAATATTGTAATGATGTCTTCATACTGCACTTCTAGCGGCAAATATTCAGCATACAATTTGCTCCTTAGATTTCCACCATTGGAAACTCATTTTCTAACTATTAAATAGTATCATTTTCATTACGGCCAAGTGCGTCAACACATTTAATAAGTTGTCCTTCATATTCCAGTAATTCATAAATAATATGAAATTACTGTGCTCCATACTCTAAAAAATGCTCCAGCTCCCTTAGATCACTATAAGTTACTGTGCTCCTAGTATAACTAAAGAAAAAGATCCAAATACAACTTCACCTTGAACTGCAGGGTATTGTTGATAGCATCACTTATCAACTCCCAGTTTGGACCCATATCATGCATAAGGACAATGAGTGCCTGGAATAAGAAATTTTAGTTAGGGAGTTCTCCATTGTCCTTGTAATTAGATTTCATATTTATTCTATTTGCATGGGTTTCGATTTCTCAAAACCATTAAAATGACCAAACAGAATTTTCAAAAACAGAGTGCCAACATCAATGAAAATACAGCTTCTAATAGGAACTTCATTTCCATCAATGAAAATATTCCATAAGTGGCCATTGATTTTCTAAACAAATCTATCTAATTCCTAAACAGCTCTAAACATGCACCACTACAAGCCATGTCTACTAACCTGCCATCGTTGTAGGACATCTTAGCCATGCATCAGGTGGACTAGCCTAAAATCTTTGTATAAGGTGTCATTTCAACAAGTAACATAGTTCACGCAAGAAAGAAAGAAAGAAATAATGTCCACAATGGGAGAAAAATATAACTATTTCAATGAAATCCATAAATGTAACTTTTTAAGACTTAGAATTAGTGTGTACGATCGGACTTAGAAAACAAAAGTCTCTATTAGTTCTACTAAGTTGTATATTCTAGAAATGAGAGGAAAGAAATGTTATGGTTGTAGAGAATATGAGACCTAAGTATAAACCATCATTGATCACATGTATTCCAAGAAATAAAAATATACCTTCTAGAAGTAAAAACCCTTTGCTCAATGCAGGTCGTTCATAAGGCACAACCTATAAGAAAACAAAAATTAATCATTTTAGAATAATAACAAATCATGAATGCGTAAAAATAAAGTAGTTTGCATATGGAATACGCCTTGAACTAGGTCAATTGATAAAACCATATAACAACAGTTCACATTCAATTGGACAATGTCCTAACAATCCACGTGGCTATCTGTTAAATGTGGGCCATTGGATGTAATTGCCCATTTTCAATCCACCGACTCGATGGCTACGATCATCCGATAACAGAGATGTCATTTGCTGGTCTGAGCAAAAGAATGATATTTTTTTGATTGAGCATCCTATGTTTCTTCATCCAGTACATTCTCTCACAAGAAATATCCAATCTCTAATCAAGGAATTTTCTCAGACCATTAAAATCCTCTACTCCCATCACCAGGTGATCCCATTGACATCATAATCTACTAAATGTAAAATCATCAGATCCAACATGAATGAAGTTATAGGCCAATGATCATATTAAGTTCCATGAGTACCTCTGAGAATTGTAAGGCCATACCCCAACATATGTGAGCAAATCTGCTAGCCTACAAACAAAAATAAATTCAAAAATTATAACATCTTCAAAAAATGATAAAACTCACCTTGAATCCCTTCTCCCTCCTCCTTTACCCAGGATTGGGATCGGCAAACCCAGGCTTGGGATCGGCAATGTAAGGATTTGTATTGGCAGAGTTAAAAAAGGGCTTAAGCTCCATTTGGTTTGAAATAAATTTTCATTCATAAACACCAATGTGATGACCAAATGGAGCCTAAGATTATAAATATATTCAAATATATAGTGCAAAATTCACGCAGACTATAAATATCGATGAACTATAGAGTACCAAAAAAAGAAAAGAAAAGCCAAACATCATATAGAGTAACTACTTAAACTAAACATCATATAGAGTAACTGCTTAAGCCAAAAAAAAAAAGCATCATGTAAGCCCCAACCAAAACCCACTTAAGCCAAATTACTATATGTTCAATTATATAGTACTATATTTGTTCAAATTATTGGAATCTCATTGATTGCTTCCCCCATTGCACAAGTGATCCCGGACCGGCCTCTCCAAGTATAGATGCGAATCCATCTTCTTTCCACAAAGGAGCATCAGGGTGTATAATCTCAGTCAGGATAACAACAAAATCTTCCTCTGCTAATGGCTCACAATGGACAACTACATTTGGACTAACTTCATGTACTTGACCACGAGCAACAACACCACGTAAGCCCCAACCAAGCAACTCGCATTTCTTACCGATATATATCGTATCCAGTTACATGTACACATATAAAATGGCATTGGTATTGTTAGAATTTATAATATAATTGTAAGCTTATTACATTAGCGAAACTATAATTGCATACCGATGATGCCTAAGTAGATTTAGCCACTGGCTGTTATGAGAGGTTTTGACCAGATTGTGCCTCTTAATGCATACCCACCTAAGACTTTATATCAACCAATGATTTCTTTATCTCTAATATCTCCTGCACTAGGCCTTCTTTTTCTTTTGCCATATTATCTAGCTTTGAATAGGCAGGGGTTGACTTCTTCAGTCCTGTTTTGCTTATCGAGCATCCCAGACCATGCATTCACCCTCTACTGTCAGAAGCAACCAACCATAAAACATTATAAATCAAGTTATTAGGAAATTCATAATTAATGTGAAACTCAAGTAATTTTAAAACTTTATTAGTACCTGTGTAAGGGCATTGTTAACGTCGGTCATCTTAGAAGCAAGATTGCTACTATAAAGCTCATCTAGTTTTTGCTGTGACAAAATTAATACAAATGAATGTAAAATAATTTAAAGTTATATAATGACATTTCATAATGGTACTAGTTAGTGGTAGGAGGGGTGCACTTACAACAAGGTCAGGATACTGGACAACTTTGTCCATGCTCGTATGGGCTCTTAAGTAGACATCACCTCTACTTATCTCGGCATCAGAGATAAGATTCCTCTCCATCGTCATTGACACATAACATATTGTTCAAATACACATCATTAATAGAGTTAATTAGATCAAAACTAAATTTAATTTTAAACTATAATACCTATCTTTAGATACATACCATCTCATGGCAAGTAACAGCCATGTTGCGCCTCCCAAGACACATAGGTCCTTTTAGCTTTGCTCGATTGACTTTATTCCTTGCACTTGCTCTCTTGAATTGCTCGGTGTTGTGTTGATCTATAAAGATCCTCCAATCCTCCATAGGGACACCTAGAGGGGGCAGGACTATCTCTAACAATTATAGGATCATTATTTTTTATATATATTTTTTGGTCAACATTTTCTTATAATTTCTCCATGTTTCATTGATGTGTTGTGTTATGTACCAAACACCTGCATCTCAACTTTGACCCTCAAACTTATAAAACAGTGACGATGTTTCTACGACCTTTTAAATGTGTGCATAAGGCACCTAGCGAAAGTCCTCTTATATGATCGAGATATGAGCACGGGCTAGGACACCGATATTTGATGCAAAGTCTTTGTGATTGGGACTGTCCTCATTTGGTTGTCCGAATTCATTCATCTTAAGGACTTTTTTCCTATCAGGTTGCACATGTAAAGAAGCATCCTTAGTAGGGCCTCTCTTTCTAGATGAAGAAGAAGCTAGCACATCTACATAAAAAAGAATAATAATTATATATAAACATCGTTGATTACCGCCAATATATAAGAAAAATGAAATCTACATATCTAATTAATGAGAACTATCTTATTACCTTTGGTGTTGCTCGCATTTGCACTCAATGCCTCTGGTTGTGAATCCATGTGCTTATTTATATGCTAATAGAAGAAAAAAAACTAATGGTTAAGAAATAATTTAGATAACAGATAAAGTACAAACAATTCACTATATTATCCATACCTTCATTATATTTCCTTCAATATATATCATTTTGTTACATGGATTAAAAATACAAACAATTCATTAGATTCTCCTTGATTGCTTTCTTTTCTTTATTTTCTCAACTACAACACTGACTTCTTTAGGTTCATTGAATATCAACTCATTGCCATTTGCTAAGGTGCTGAGATCAGGTCCTGCATCAACATCAGTTACAGCTTTCAATCATTCTGATAGAAGACATGTCTCCTCTTCGACAAAAATATTTTTTGGAACCTCCAAGATCACGTGCCATTCAGGATTTTTATGATCTTTGAAGTAGAAAAATTATACAAAATGCTCCGTGAGAATGAACGGCTCGTCACCCACTTTGTCTGAACTATAAAGACTAGACAAATTTATTAATCTCAAATTCGCTTCGACATTAACAAAAACACCATGATGTGTCAGCTTCACAAAATCACACTCAAATAGGAAAGGCTTATACCCTGTACGGTACTCCAATTGGATAATTCTATAAAGGACTACATAGTAAGGTTGAGTTTCATCCACCGTATTTATATCCTTAACACTAGATCGGAAGGTGGTCATACCCTCTGTCATAACCCCACTATTTTAGTTCATTTTATTCTCCTCATATTCCTTAGTGATGAAAAGGAAACCATTAATACAATACTTATTGTATTACATAGAAAAATCTAAAGGTCCTCTCACTATATCTTTGAATTCTTCTTCATTAGATTCGTTGAACTCTGTTTGTCTCTTCAACCAAGGTATGAATTCATCCTCATTGGGCACCTTGTTGGTTCTCCTGTAGCATCGCTGCAAGAAATGTTTGTACTTCCTGTGGGTTATTCGATACCAATGTTATATTGAAATTACATAAAGTAAAGAAGATATATACATATGAGCTAAAAGTACATACCCTTCCCACGCATCATAGCTAGGATGACTCTTCATAACTCAAGTACGAGCTTGTTCATATTTGATACCCATTAGGATGACACTTTGACTCGAACCTACTAGACCAACATTGTCATCATTAGAATCATCACAAACAATTTCTTATAACTTTTGTGGTTTTGGAATGACTCCATCAAAAAGTTTTTCCAGCTTTTTCAAGAGGCTTGTTTTATGTTTTCCTCTGTATTGGTTGCAGTATATAACCGTATCCTCCTGGATGTATTTTTCTACAATGCAACCCTCAGGTCGCGTCTTATTACGGACATAAGCCTTGAATGTGTTCATGAACCTGACAAAAATAATGATACATTACATATACATGCAACTTCAGACGTTCACCTATTTATTCTTACTAAGCTCATGGTGTACCCACTACCAAAAAATCGAGCAAAGGCTATAGACAAAATCTGTAGCCATAGGTCTATGGCTATGGTTTTGGTCCATAGCCTGACCGTGGCCGTAAGTGCCATAACAATAGGTCTTGAACCTATGGCTACGAATTTAATCTGCAGCTTTAGGGTGTAATAGCTATAAATATAATCCGTAGCAATTATATTGTAGAGAAAACTTCAAACAGCTACAGATATTATTTATAGCTAAAAGTCCGTATCAATATGCCTATATTGAAAAGGCTACACCTGTCAGATTAGTGGCTATGGATATTATTTGTAACTAAAAGTCCATAGCAATTATATCTCTAGCGAAAACTTCAAATAACTACGGATATTATTTGTAGCTAAAAGTCCATAGCAATATCCCTAAATTGAAAAGGCTACACCTGTCAGATTAGTTGCTACGGTCAATATTCGTAGTTATTTTGTATATTAAAAAATTATATATAATCATTTGTTCATTCAATTACCACCTGTACAATCATTCATTCATTCAATTATAATCAGTTATAATCCTTCATTCAATCAATTACAATTGCAATCAATTACAATCCAATTCATTCAATCAATTACAATTATAATTACAATTACAATAATGCTGAAAATACAAATCTTTGGCTTCATTAGATAAATGTGCTCGACTTCACCCTGAAATTTCAATAGCTTCGTATATTCCATCATCCTACAAACAGTCATGCCATACATAAATTAGAATGCCCATTGGGGAAAGAAAGATAAAGTGAAAGAAGTGCATCATGTATAACTACTTTTTTTTCTTAATGAAAAAAAAAAAAAAAAAACTCAAAAAGGAATGAAATTGACACAAAAGAAATGGTTTCACCATATGATTATAGGTTTTGGTTAAGGCTTAGGTTAAGGTTAGGCTATAGGTTATAATTAAGTTTAGGTTATAGGTTATAGGTTAAGGTTTAGGTTATAGGTTTTGGTTTAAGTTAAGGTTATAGGTTTAGGTTTAGGTTTAGGTTTTGGTTTAGGTTTAGGTTATAGGTTATAGCTTTTGGAAACTTGATAACAGGTTAAGGTTTAGGTTAAGAAAATTGGGTTCGGGTTCGGGATCGGGTTTAGGTTTGGGTTTTCAAGTTTAGGTTTAGGTTAAGGAGTTCAGATTAAGATTAAGTGTAGGTTTGGATTTAAGGATTTGAGAATACATTTAGGTTTTATATTTAGGTTTAGGTTAAATATTTAGGGAACGGTTATAGGTTTAGGTTTAGGTTATAGGTTATAGGTTATAGGTTTTGGGAATTAAGAATGGGTTATGGCTTAGGTTTAGGAAATCGAGTTCAGGTTCGGGATTGGGTTTAAGTTTGGATTTTCAAGTTTAGGTTTAGGTTTGGGTTAGGGATTTGAGATTAGGATTAGGTGTAGTTTTAGCTTTAGAGAATTGAGTTTAGGTTATAGGTTTAGGGAAAGGTTAGGTTTAGGTTATAGGTTTTGGGATTTGGGAATAGTTTTAGGTTATAAGTATAGGTTTAGGTTAGGTTATAGGTTATGGTTTAGGGATTTGAGTTTAGGTTATAGGTTTAGGTTTAGGTCTAGGTTTAGGTTTATAGAATCGAGTTTAGGTTATAGGCTTAGGGAAAGGTTAGGTTTAGGTTATAGGTTTTGGGATTTGAGAATAGTTTTAGGTTATAAGTATAAGTTTAGGTTAGGTTATATGTTAAGGTTTAGGGATTTGACTTTAGGTTATAGGATTAGGTTTAGGTTTAGGTTTAGGGATTTGAGTTTAGGTTATAGGTTTAGGTTTAGGTTTAGGTTTTAGGTTTAGGCTTTAGGTTTAGGTTTAGGTTTAGGTTTGGGTTTTAGGATTTAAGAATGGGTTTAGGTTTAGGTTATAGGTTTTGGTTTCAGTTTAGGTTATAGGTTTTGGGATTTGATAATGAGCTCGGGTTTAGGTTCTATTTTTTTGTTTTGGTTAGGGTTATAGGTTTTGATTTAGGTTATAGGTTAACGGTTTAGGTTAAGGTTTAGGTTTAGGTTATAGGTTTTTGGATTTGATAATTGGTTCGGGTTTAAGCTATAGGTTTGGTTTTGGTTTAGGTTACAAGTTTTGTTTTAGGTTATAGGTTTTAAGTTTTGAGAATGGGTTCAGGTTTAGATTAACAGTTTTGATTTTAGTTTTGGTTTAAGTTTAGGTTATAGGTTTTAGTTTAGATTATAGGTTATAGGTTTAGGTTAAGGTTTAGGTTTAGGTTTAGGTTTTAGGTTTTAGGATTTGAGAATGGGTTCGGGTTTAGGTTATAGGTTTTGGTTTAGGTTAAGCTTTAGGTTATAGGTTTTGGGATTTGAGAATGGGTTCGGGTTTAGGTTATAGGTTTTGGTTTTTATTTAGGTTTAGGTTATAGGTTTTTAGATTTGAGAATGGGTTATGGTTTAGGTTTAGGAAATCGAGTTCAGGTTGGGGATTGGGTTTAAGTTTGGGTTTTCAAATTTAGGTTTAAGTTTGGGTTAGGGAGTTGAGATTAGGATAAGGTGTAGGTTTAGCTTTAGCGAATTGAGTTTAGGTTATAGGTTTTGGGATTTGGGAATTATTTTAGGTTATAAGTATAGGTTTAGGTTTAGGTTTTAGGTTTATGTTTAGGTTTAGGTTTGGGTTCTGGGATTTGAGAATGGGTTCGGTTTTATGTTATAGGTTTTGGGATTTGATAATGTGTTCGAGTTTAGGTTATAGGTTTTGGTTTTGGTTTAGGCTATAGGTTTTGATTTATGTTATAGGTTAACGGTTTAGGTTAAGGTTTATGTTTAGGTTATAGATTTTTGGATTTGAGAATGGGTTCGGGTTTAGGCTATAGGTTTTGGTTTTGGTAAAGGTTATAGGTTTTGGGATTTGAGAATGGGTTAGGGTTTAGGTTATAGGTTTTGGTTTTTGTTTAGGTTATAGGTTTTGGGATTTGAGAATGGGTTCGGGTTTAGGTTATAGGTTTTGGTTTCAGTTTAGGTTATAGGTTAACGGTTTAGGTTAAGGTTTAGGTTTAGAGGTTATAGGTTTTTGGATTTGAGAATGGGTTCGGGTTTAGGCTATAGGTTTTGGTTTAGGTTATAGGTTTTGGAATTTGAGAATGGGTTCGGGTTTAGGTTATTGGTTTTGGTTTTGGTTTAGGTTATATATTATAGGTTTAGGTTAAGGTTCAGGTTTAGGTTTAGGTTATAGGTTTTGGGATTTGAGAATAGGTTTGGGTTTAGGATATAGGTTTTGGTTATAGATTTTGGTTTTGGTTAAGGTTTAGGTTAGAGGTTTTGGTATTTGTGAATGGGTTTGGGTTTAGGTTATAGGTTTTGGTTTAGGTTATAGGTTTTGGGATTTAAGAATGGATTCAGGTTTAGGTTATAGGTTTTGGTTTTGGTTTAGGTTATAGGTTTTGGGATTTGTGAATGGGTTTGAGTTTGGGTTATAGGTTTTGGTTCTGGTTTAGATTATATGTTTTGGTTTTAGTTATAGGTTTTAAGATTTGAGAATGGGTTCAATTTTAGGTTATAGGTTTTGGTTTTGGTTTAGCTTATAGGTTTTGGGATTTGAGAATGGGTTTGAGTTTAGGTTATATGTTTTGGTTTTGGTTTAGGTTATAGGTTTTGGTTTAGGTTAAGGTTCAAGTTATAGGTTTTGGGATTTGAGAATGGGTTCGGGTTTAGGTTATAGGTTTTGGTTTTTATTTTGGTTTTGGTTATGGGTTTTTGCATTTGAGAATGGGTTATGGTTTAGGTTTAGGAGATCGAGTTCAGGTTTGGGATTGGGTTTAAGTTTGGGTTTTCAAGTTTAGGTTTAGGTTTGGGTTAGGGAGTTAAGATTAGGATTAGGTGTAGGTTTAGCTTTAGAAAATTGAGTTTAGGTTATAGGTTTAAGCAAAGGTTAGGTTTAAGTTATAGGTTTTGGGATTTGGGAATAGTTTTGGGTTATAAGTATAGGTTCAGGTTTAGGTTTTAGGTTTAGGTTTAGGTTTGGGTTTTGGGATTTAGAATGGGTTCGGGTTTAGGTTATAGGTTTTGGTTTCGGTTTAAGTTATTGGTTTTGGGATTTTATAATGGGTTCAGGTTTAGATTATAGGTTTTCGTTTTGGTTTAGGTTATAGGTTTTGATTTAGGTTATAGGTTAATAGTTTAGGTTAAGGTTTAGGTTTAGGTTATAGGTTGTTGGATTTGAGAATGAGTTCGGGTTTAGGCTATGGGTTTTGGTTTTGGTTTAGGTTATAAGTTTTGGTTTAGGTTATAGGTTTTGGGATTTGAGAATGGGTTCGAGTTTAAGTTATAGGTTTTGGTTTTGGTTTTGGTTGTAGGTTTTGGGATTTGAGAATGGATTTGGGTTTAGGTTATATGTTTTAGTTTTGGTTTAGGTTATGGGTTTTGGGATTTGAGAATGGGTTCTGGTTTAGGTTATAGGTTGTGATTTCGGTTTAGGTTATAGGTTAACGGTTTAGGTAATAGGTTTTTAGATTTGAGTATGGGTTCGGGTTTAGGCTATAGGTTTTGATTTTGGTTTAGGTTATAGGTTATAGGTTTAGGTTATAGGTTTTGGGATTTGAGAATAGGTTTGGGTTTAGGTTATAGGTTTTGGTTATAGATTTTGGTTTTGGTTAAGGTTTAGGTTAGAGTTTTTAGTATTTGTGAATGGGTTTGGGTTTAGGTTATAGGTTTTGGTTTAGGTTATAGGTTTTGGGATTTAAAAATGGATTCGGGTTTAGGTTATAGGTTTTGGTTTTGGTTTAGGTTATAGGTTTTGGGATTTATGAATGGGTTTGGGTTTGGGTTATTGGTTTTGGTTCTGGTTTAGATTATATGTTTTGGTTTTGGTTATAGGTTTTGAGATTTGAGAATGGGTTCAGTTTTAGGTTCTAGGTTTTGGTTTTGTTTTAGCTTATAGGTTTTGGGATTTGAGAATGGGTTTGAGTTTAGGTTATATGTTTTGGTTTTGGTTTATGTTATAGGTTTTGGTTTAGGTTAAGGTTCAAGTTATAGGTTTTTGGATTTGAGAATGGGTTCGGGTTTAGGTTATAGGTTTTGGTTTTTGTTTTGGTTTTGGTTATGGGTTTTTGCATTTGAGAATGGGTTATGGTTTAGGTTTAGGAGATCGGGTTCATGTTTGGGATTGGGTTTAAGTTTGGGTTTTCAAGTTTAGGTTTAGGTTTGGGTTAGGGAGTTAAGATTAGGATTAGGTGTAGGTTTAGTTTTAGGAAATTGAGTTTAGGTTATAGGTTTAAGGAAAGGTTAGGTTTAAGTTATAGGTTTTGGGATTTGGGAATAGTTTTGGGTTATAAGTATAGGTTTAGGTTTAGGTTTTAGGTTTAGGTTTAGGTTTAGGTTTGGGTTTTGGGATTTGAGAATGGGTTCGGGTTTGGGTTATAGGTTTTGGTTTCGGTTTAGGTTATTGGTTTTGGGATTTTATAATGGGTTCGGGTTTAGGTTATAGGTTTTCATTTTGGTTTAGGTTATAGGTTTTGATTTATGTTATAGGTTAACAGTTTAGGTTAAGGTTTAGGTTTAGGTTATAGGTTATTGGATTTGAGAATGAGTTCGGGTTTAGGCTATGGGTTTTGGTTTTGATTTAGGTTATAAGTTTTGGTTTAGGTTATAGGTTTTGGGATTTGAGAATGGGTTCGAGTTTAAGTTATAGGTTTTGGTTTTGGTTTTGGGATTTGAGAATGGGTTTGGGTTTAGGTTATATGTTTTAGTTTTGGTTTAGGTTATAGGTTTTGGGATTTGAGAATGGGTTCTGGTTTAAGTTATAGGTTGTGATTTCGGTTTAGGTTATAGGTTAACGGTTTAGGTAATAGGTTTTTAGATTTGAGAATGGGGTCGGGTTTAGGCTATAGGTTTTGGTTTTGGTTTAGGTTATAGGTTTTGTGATTTGAGAATGGGTTCGAGTTTAGGTTATAGGTTTTGGTTTATGTTATAGGTTATAGGTTTAGGTTAAGGTGTAGGTTTAGGTTTAGGTTATAGGTTTTGGAATTTGAGAATGGGTTTGGGTTTAGGTTATAGGTTTTGGTATTCATTTAGGTTATAGGTTTTGGTTTAGGTTAAGGTTTAGTTTATAGGTTTTGGGATTTGAGAATAGGTTTGGGTTTAGGTTATAGGTTTTGGTTTTGGTTTAGGTTATAGGTTTTGGTTTAAGTTTTAGGTTTTGGGATTTGAGAATGGGTTCGAGTTTAAGTTATAGGTTTTGGTTTTTGTTTAGGTTTAGGTTATTGGTTTTTGGGATTTGATAATAGTTTTTGGTTATAAGTATAGGTTTAGGTTAGGTTATATGTTAAGTTTTAGGGATTTGAGTTTAGATTATAGGTTTTGGAATTTGGGATAAGTTTTAGGTTATAAGTATAGGTTTATATTTAGGTTTTAGGTTTAAGTTTAGGTTTAGGTTTGGGTTTTGGGATTTGAGAATGGGTTCGGGTTTAGGTTATAAGTTTTGGTTTTGGTTTTGGTCATGAGTTTTGGTTTAGGTTATAGGTTATAGGTTTAGGTTTAGGTTATAGGTTTTGGGATTTGAGAATGGATTCGAGTTTAGGTTATAGGTTTCGGGATTTGATAATGGGTTCTGGTTTAGGTTATAGGTTTTGGTTTCAGTTTAGGTTATAGGTTTTGGGATTTGAGAATCGAATCGGGTTTAGGTTATAGGTTTTGGTTTTGGTTTAGGTTATAAGTTTTGGATTTGAGAATCTGTTCAGGTTTAGCTTAAGGGTGTGGTCCTTACAAATACAAATATAAACACAGCCTGTTCAAATGGTCAGGCCCTTCCAATGTCGCTCATAGGAAATGGATAGCTTCATCATGGTCATAACAGCGATTTTCACCTGCAAGGACCCCCGTTCATATGGATAGGTCCGACGCACATCCGGGTCTGCTCCATTAATTTTGAGCAAATATATAAACATGGACTGTCCAAATGGTCAGGCCTTTGTAATGTTGTCCATAAGAAATGAACAGCTTCATTATGGTCATAACAGCGGTTCCCACCTTCCAAGGACCCCCGCTCTTCCGGATAGCTCCGACGCACATCCAGGCTACTCCATTAATTTTGAGCAAATACATAAATACGGCCTGTCCAAATGGTCAGGCCCATCTAATGCCGTCCATAAGAAATGGACAGCTTCATCATGGTCATAACAACGGTTCCCACCTTCCAGGGACCCCCGCTCTTCCGGATAGCTCCGACGCACATCCGGGTCTACTCCATCAATTTCAAGCAAATATATAAATATGGCCTGTCCAAATGGCCAGACCACTCCAATCATGTGTATTCTTGACAAGAGACATACCAGATGCTTGAATCTGAAATATGCAGCTCCAATCCTCCCATATGCAACATCCACCTGAAAGAATGCGTATAACTGTCATGCTTGAGTAATCAATACAGGAATGTACAAGTAAAACCATAAAACTAAAAATACTATATTTTCAGGATCTCCTCCATAGTTAACGATCTCATTCTAAAGCCCTTCTCCTTCCTTTACCCGGGTTTGGGACTGGCAATGAAAGGAGTTGCATTAGTGGAGTTAAAAAAGGGCTTAGGCTTCATTTGATTTAAAAAAAAATTATTTTCATAAATACTAATGTAATGACCAAATGGAGCATAAGACTATAAATATGTTCAAATATAGAGTACAAAATTCATTTAATATTAAAAAAATAATAATAAGTGCCTAATTAGTTCAAAATGCACCTACACGTTCAAAATTAGTCCAAAATGCACATGACACATGTTCAATTATAGAGTACCAAATTTGTTCAAATTATTGAATTCTCAAAGTGTCTTTCCCCCATTACACAAATGATCCTGGACCAGCCTCTCTAAGTGTAGATGCAAACCCATCTTCTTTCCAAAAAGGAACGTAAGGTTGTATAACCTTAGTTAGGACAACAAAAAAAGCTCCATCCTCCAACGGTTTGCCATGGACAATTGCATTTGGATTAACTTTAGTACTTCACCACGAGCAACTACACAATGTTTTCCAAAACCAAGCAAGTCGCATTTCTTACCGATATATATAATATCTGGATACATTTGCACATAAAATGACATTGGTATTGTTAGCGTTTATAATATAATTGTAAGCTCAATAGAGTAAAAAAATTATACTTGCATACCGACGATGCCTGAGCAGATTTAGCAACTGTTGGTGATGAGAGATTTTGACTATACTGTCTCTCTTTCTGCATATCCACCAATGTTTTCTTCATCTCAATTATATCTTGAGTCATATCATCCAATTTTTTCTTCACCGGAAATAACTCTTGAGTTACGCCCTCTTTTTCTTTTATCACATTCTCTACCTTTGAACGAGCAGGGGCTGACTTCTTTAGTCCTATCTTGCTTATTGAGCAACCTAGGCCTCGCATTCGCCCTCTTTTTTCAATCCATCCATGATTCACCTTTAATTTGAAAAGTTGTACAATGAAAGTCAGCACGGTGAAATCTTGGGCCCTAGGGTATAGCTTAGTCATTACGTCTTATAGATTTGCTTCAAAGTCATTGGTTTCATTTTCTCCAAAGATGCCTTCCACTACAGGGGTCACATTCGGCTCATCCTATACAACTTCATTAGGTTATTACCACCAAGTTCTTGAACGATCATATTGTGAACCTCATTTAAGTTTGGGACACTGGTATGTTTGGGAACTTAATTCACGTACAGTACACTTAGGTGATACATGCTCTCCATGCATGTTCCAAACCCTATAGCTTGGGTCAAATCCATTTTTCATTAGATGTATTTCCATATCATCATAAGAAATCGAAAAATGTGCACATCTGCAAGTGGTGCATGGACAAGGAATGGATTCTCTACCAGGAAAGTTTTCTTGTGAAAACTTTAAAAAACTTCTTATTCTAGAAATAAAATGTAGATCTAGGAAACTTAGTGTCATCCACTCCCTATTCATTACAGTCGAATCTCGATTAACCAAGGGGTCCATTTTCAACCTGCACCTTACCAAAAATTAAAGTTAGAAATTAGCCTTACCAAAAACATGAGTATTCACATCCATAGATATATATATTTTTTTAAATACCTAGTGTGTCCAAGATTATTATTTTTCCATGCATACTCATACTCTTCACATGATCTTTAGCAACTTCACAAGTAGATACCACATTTAGTAACATCTCAAGCAAGAGACTGGCTGACAATTATTTTAAGCAAAAAATCATGTGTAAAGGAAATTAAGAATCAACATTATCCAATTTATATTACATTAGAAACTTTCAAGCAATTCCCTTCATCAGGGGAAAACTACATATACATGTCTATTGGAAGATATAGACAGTTGCAGGTGCTAACTTAATTGAAATGTGAAAAAATAAATCCCAAACAAATGAATTAATTTCATATATTATCAAATGCTGAGAATTTATCAAAGCCAAACAAAAGGTTTTTTTTTTTTTTTTTTTTTAAAAAAAAAAAAGGGTCAGCATATTAAGAATTTAGTTAAAAACTGTCTAAGAAAATCATCTCACATGCAAATTCATACCTAATAAAATAACATTAAGTTTCATAAGAGGGAAGTATTTCAACATTCAATGAGTATATCCATAGGAGCTTTCTAGTTGTGTAATGAAAATAACTCATGGTCCATTGCCAACTTGACAGTAAATGTGGCTATACAGTCAATGAATCCCGACTGTCCAAATGGTTGGCACTAGTATGGATGGCCCATGGTATAAAGGCCAATCTAACTGAAAAAATAATAGCAAGCAGTTAAAAAACTTCCCCCTTTCTAATACAGAGTTAAAAAGGACTTGAATCAAGGATACAATATCCTCAGATACTATTACCTACATGGACTTGAATAATAAAAAAAAAAAAAATAGAAGATACAATGGAATATTGATTTTTGGTTTAATGTAACCATGGTTATACTTTCTTTCTTCCCTTTGTAATTGTTGGCCACGATCTTTCCATGGAGATTTTGGTTCATGCCAATCTAAAGTGTGGCCATATATCAGTAGTCCAGATCACTAAATCATGGGCCCCAATTGTACAAACCAAAACCTAGAACAATATGGTGTAAGCATTCTTTAATAAATCAAGTAATAACCCCAGCCAACATGCACACAATGAATGGCAAAACATAGTAAATAGAAGGCTAGTTATATGAGCAAAGAACCAATGTCATCTCTTACTCAAATGGACAGGCCTTAACAGCTAAAATACACCATTCACATGATCCTAACCATTGGATTGAAGGACTTCTAACCAATGTTGTCAAATCGCATATGTGATTGTGCGATGGCATATGCGAACGCACAATCGCATATGCCATGGCATATTGTTTTGGCATATTGTTTAAAAAAAAAAAAATCTAAAAAATCTAAAAATTCTAAAAAAACAAAGAGGGAAAAATTCATCTAATTAGTACACATGATTGGATTGGGTTATTTTACTTATTTCATTATAGTTTGTGTGTTTCATTAAGTAGTACACATGATTGGATTGGGTTATTTTACTTATTTCATTATAGTTTGTGTGTTTCATTAAGTGATATATTTAATTACTTATATTATATAAATTTTAACAAAACAGTCAACAAGATACATTAAAAGATAACTCATTATTATAAACTTTGAAGAAAGAAATTTTAATGATAAATGGATAGCTTGAAACAACTTACAAGTTATAATTTACAACTCAATTTACAAAAAATAAACACAATTGAAATAATTGTAGCGAGATTAGAGTAGAAAGAAAGAGGTGTAAGACAGTAAGAGAGAAAGAGTAAGAGATTTAGACCTTTGGAGTAAAGAATACTGAAAATGGAGGGGATATGAGTGCCTAATTATAGGCAAAAGTTTTATAATTTGAAAAAAAAGAAAAAAAATCTTCCACTCTTTGCTATTGGGAAATATACAATCGCATATGCAGTATGCGATCGCATACTCGAATATGCGATTGCATATAAAAGTATGCCATCACATACTTGCCAAGATTGCATGTGCCATCATGGCATATGCGATTTGACTAAAAGTATGCACATATGCGATCGCATTTGATAACAATGGTTCCAACAGTTACAAATGAACAATTGCAAAAGATCCAGCCAAGGGTCCACATTCAATAGACAAAAGTCACCAAACAGGCACTTGGGAAAATCTTCTCTTTATCCATGAGATTCCCACCACCTCTCTTCTCAGCATTTCTTTAAATAAGCACTGTGCATCATCCATCTTCCCACAACTTGTGTACAGTTCAACTTGTGTATACTCAGTTACCACTAACAATTCTATGGTAATTATGCAGAGTTTAAAAAGTAACTCATAGTCCTCATTTGTGGCATTGATGTTCGAGTTTCTGCATCAAATGGTGAATCCATTGGAACTGTGCATATTTAAATTCACACTGATAGAGCAATCCCAACCAATGAGAACCAAATACCCAAAACAAACAATAGGGGCCTCAAGTACAATTCCACATACAACAAGGAATAACCCAAGGAAATAAGCAAAAGTAATATTAAAGTAGCACCAGAACAAGAGCATTAAAAATAAATCTCATGAAATGTACAAAGATATTAGATGAAAATGCACAAAGATATTAGACGAAAATGCACCAAATATCATGATTAATCATTCTAATTTCAGTAAAAAAATCTTATGAAATTTTATGATATTTGAATCAACCCAAAAATTGAAGTAAATTCAAAACTCAAGTGGGCAGATTGAACGCCCACCGTCGAGACATTCTTGAGGCCACAAGTTTTTCATCATACCAAAGTTGTCGCGTTTTAAATTCATGCCAATGAGAATGACCTTATGAACAGTTTGAATGCACATAGACATTACAATAGACCTCAGAAAGGTTTCAATAGTAAGCATTTATCTCCCACTTTTTCCCATCAAATGGTTTACTTGAGCTTTGGATCCACCTCAGTTTTGGGCTCATGTATGGCACTGCAAGAAAAGTCCATATGGTAATGCCACCAACCTGACTGAGCCACGAAAGTTTTCGATTGTGAAGATATATTTTTTTCTTCCATCTTTTATCTCATGAATAGGTTGAATGGCATATAAACATCACAATGGGTCACTGGAAGTCTCCCTTGGTGTGGCCCACTGAGTTGTGGATCTGCATGATTTTAGTGTATCATGTGGCTCACAATCCAAGATAAAAGCTATGAAAATGGTAATCTAGACCATTCATGTCCATTTCATCCATGGTTAAAAAGAATGATCAGCAACTCCCATCAACTCATTTGGCCCTGAGTCTAGTTCCCACTCGCCCAAGTCAGAGCTGACACAACATGTCTTGCTTGAGTTAAGGGTAACTCAGATTTGACTTGTGTTGTCAAACCGGATTGGGTCCAACTGAGTCAGCGTTGACTCGTCAGAGTAACACTCCACACAGATGATTCCTAAAACCATGATTCCACAGTTGGGATTTGAGCTAGATATATGCAAAATTTACAGACATTATGTCTACAGTTCATTTGAAGAGCTCTATGACAGATCAACCACCATAAACAAATACGGGGCCATTTGGCCAGCTAGATTGGAAGGGATTGGATAGTAGTGGAAGGGATTGGAAGTTAAATCCCGAGAATGACTGGACCTACCAAACAGAGTCGGTGATCTGATCTCAATCCCATGGATCTTCAGACAATCCACTAACAACACCATCATTACCTTTAAATCCCATCCAATCCACCCTAATCCGTTCAAATTTGCTTAGGACGTGTTTGGTTGGTGGGATTGGAAGGTTTAATCCCCGGATTGGCCGAGTGTGCCAAACAGACTGGATATCGCCATACGGGGATATAGCAATCCCATGGATCTCAAGAGAATCCACTGACAACACCATCATTACCTAGAAATCCACGCCATCGACCCTAATACCATTCAATCCCTTCCAATCCACCCCAGCCAAACGGGCCCTATAAGAAAATGAAATAGTGTTTGGACATTCAATATGAGAGAGAGAGATACCAAGGATGACAAAGGGCTGACGGGAAGAAACCTTCCGTCCACACCGAGAGTGGCAACGAGATGGGAAGAAATGCCCTATTTTTTACTGACAGGAAGAAGGCCTTCCGTCCACAAGGTGAGTGGCAATAAGATTGAGTGAGCGAGCAGAATAGAACGAGAGGGAGAGGGAGAGGGCGAGGGAGAATGAGAGAGCGAGAGCAAGAGTGAGAGGGAAAGGTTAGGTTTTTTGTTCTCGTGGAGCGAGAGGGAGAGGAGAGACAGAGGGTTTAGGTGGCCAAAATTCTAATGACTGCCAAAACCGTTTCAAGGGCAGGCATTCAATCCTCCAGTGCTTATACAGTGTAGTCCACTTGATTTTTTGATCTATCTTATTTTTTGTCGCAAGCCTTACGACGAGGTCGCCAAGTGGATAGACGGTTTGGATATAACCCATATGCCATGATAGGACCCACACAACTTGGTGACGTCAACACACCAAATCATGTGTGTGCGCCGATCCGCTTCCAAGCTTAGGCTAAATTTTGGATGGTGATCCTTAGGGGTACGTGGGGGCCACCATGATGGATGTGTCTTATCCATGCAGTCTATTCATTTATGCAACCATGGATAGGATAGGAAACCAAAAATGAGGCAGATTGAAGGCCCAAGTCAACCACACCACTCCAAAATAATTTTCAACAATCTGCACATAATTTTCAATGTTTACTATTGTGTGGTCCACTTGAGGCTTCAATATGCCTCCTTTTTTAAGCCAATACACTAAAATACAATATCAAAACAGATGGATGACTTAGATAAAACAAATACATTACGATGGGCCCCACTGAGACGCCTATGACACTGTAAAGTGTGGCGGTGAGTAGTAGGCTATGGCTACGGATTTAATCCATAGCTAAATAGCTATGGATTAAATCCGTAACCATAGACCTCTATAGTCTGTAGCCTTTGTCCATTTTTTTGGTAGTGACCTTTCAAATGGATACATTCATCGATAGTATACAGGACCACATATGCGAGCCTCATAGGCCAAGTGGATGATAAGATACATCATCATGACAAATATCGATGGAGGGCATATAATCTCAAGCTGACATAACGTCCTAGCCATGCCCCTCTTGAGAGTAATGAGCATTTGAAGGTCTATGATTGATGAGCACAAGGCATTAAAGAAGGTGCAAAAGCTTATAATTATAGGATGAATGACCTTCCTATCCTTGAATGTATGCTGGATAAGAACCGGGAGTAGATGTTGCATCAACACTTAATAAGAATGAGGCTTCATTCCCTTTAAATCCATGCAATCTTACTTTACAATAGTCTTCCAGTTCACACTAAAACCAATAGAAACACGCAGATTATGCAAAGTTTGTATGAAAAGCTTTTTCTCTTCTTTTCTTAGACAGAAAGGGCCTTGTTTCTGAATCGTCTTGCCATTGCTCTTTTTCAGCCATAGACGCTTCTTAATTCTCAACCGTTTTAGGTCCCTGCATGCATTAACATTATCCTTGGTTTTGTCAGGCATGTTCAACATCAAAGCGACAAAATTTCACATATATTTTTCTCGACATGCATAACATCAAGGTTGTGGCGCACGGGAATATCTTTCCAATACTCCAGTTTAAATAATATAGACCATTTGAAAAACCATAGTGATTCAACCTCATCGGTTAGCTCTTGTCGGCCTCCGTCAATACCCTTTATATTCTTCTTCCTAAACTTCCCCCATTGCATATTAAGGTTTGCAGTTTATTTTTCGACCTCAATCTCATCCAGACAAATCGGTTGTCGTCGTATCTCCACTTTCTTATTGTAAGTGCCAACACTTGTGTCCTTCCTAGCCTGGTCCAACATTGGTAACCACCATCTATGGCCCATATAAACATGTTTCTTTCCATACTTGAGTCACAAGGAATCTGTGTTGGGACCACATATAGGACAATCATATTTACCCTTGGTTTTACAACTGGAAATGTTACCATATGTTGAAAAGTTATAGATTGTCAAGAGTAGAACTGCATGCATATTAAAATTGCTTTCATGGTATGCGTTGAACATCATGACCCCTTTCCGCCATAAGTCTTGAAGTTCATCAATCAATGGTTGTAAGTAAATGTCAATATCCTTTCCCGGTTGTCGCAATCCCTCAATAACCAAAGTCAATATAATAAATTGAGGTTTCATAAAAAGCTTTGGTGGAAGGTTGTATGTCACACACATAACGGGCCATGAACTATATGAAGTGTTATAAGTGTCGAATGGGTTAAACCCATTCATAGCCAAACCCAATCAAACATTGCGATGCTCAGCTGAAAAATCTGTATACTTGTCATAGAGATTCCTCTATGCAGTAGAATCGCTGGATGCTCCATCTTTTCATGTTGTAATTTCCTGGTTCAGTACCAGGACATTTCTTTCACTAACCATGGCACACTAAACATTCTTTGTAGCCTTGGTGTTAATGGAAAATACCTTAACACATTAGTAAGTACTTAAAATTATTTTCTGTCATCATCCACTTCTGTCTTGAACCTAGAAGCTTTACAAGTTGGACAACTAGTTTTCATCTCGTGCTCTCTCCAGTACAAGATGCAGTTATTTAGACAAGCACGGATCTTCACATAATCAAGACCCAACTTTATAATGATCTTCTTCGCTTGGTAGGTATTAGTTGGGGCCTTATTACCAGAAAGCAATGCCTTCTTTAGAAGTTGAAGGAGCTCTGTAAAGCTTTTTTCACTCCGTCCATAGTTCACCTTTAATTTTAAAAGCTATATAATGAAAGTCAGGAGCTTTTTATGCCCACATTTGAGAGCTAACAGTGGAGCCCTTGTAGTTTAAGATTCCATTTGAAAGAGATCGGGAGGCCACAATCAATGTTGCTTTGATATCTCAGCTTCTGAATGTGCCACTTGGCGAGGTTCATGCAAGTGAGAAGAATCTGAGTATCGCACGTGAAAGGGATCACCGCACACGGTTCCTTTATGGTCGTTTAGTTGAATGAAAGCCTAACAAAAGCCTTTTAGTGACCAATATGATGGACAATTTCTGCTTGCTTCACCACATCTGCACATTCAACGTCTATCCTAGGTGAAGTAATTGTAATGAGTGCACGCGCCTGATGGTGGACTTCCTATATCAGTTGGGACAAGGAGAGAAGCTGTGTGTGCCTACGTATGTCTTGCGACAGATAATCCTTATCGCACATTCAAATAGAAGAACTGAATCCCTCTCGTTCGGCCGACTCATATGCAAGATTGCACTTAAGTTTGGCTACAGACTTGGGGTGAAATTACTAGCGCTGATCTATTACATCACCGAGACTACTCTTAATTAGATGGATATCGGGCCTTGGCAATGACAAGCTTTACTTGAAGAGAGTGCGGATGAGATAAAAAGTGAAGAGGAAGAGAGTAATGAAGAAGGTGGAGCTGAAATAAAAGAAGAAGAAGAGCAGAATGAAGAAGAAGAGGAGGCCCAAGATACGGATGAGAGTCCTCCTGCGACTCAGGAGCATGATCCTGATAGGGCTGACAGAGAAGCTCGTTTAGTCAGACTTGAGGAGGGGCAAGCCACCTTACGACAGGATATCATAAATCTACAGGGCCTCGTGAAGCACAAGTTCAAGAAAGTAACTCACACTTTGAAGTCTATCCTGTGTTGTCTGCAGGATAAGGGTGCCCCACCTCCATTGTCAGATTCTGATGAATAGTCCTATCTGTAGTCGTTGTTTGTTTATTTTGTTGCTTATTCTTGTGTGTAGCCTATATAGGCGTAATATTTTAATAGTTATTTCAGTGTTGAAGCTTAGTGTTTGAAGCATAGTTGTATTAGCTCACATGCTTTCTCTGTCGTGATCCATGTAATGCTGCACTTCGTGTATTGTGACAATTTTGTTGAATGAAATGCATGTTGTTTCTTTGAGTTGAGATGTTCTTGCTGTGTGGATGGATTGTATGAATGTCTAATCTCACTAGTTACACCCTCTGTTGTATGTAGGGTATGCCACCTAAGGGCTCGAGGACCTCTGCCCGTCTCTCTTTGGGTGAGTCGCTTGACGGGGCCCCTCCCCTGAGCGATAGTTATACAGACCCCCGTTCGGGCCCATCTCACTCAGATCCTATGCCGAATTCTTAGCCGGCTTCTGGCCCTACTGCTGGGTCAATAACTATGACAACATCTACGGTCCCTCCTATCACACCTTCGGTTCCTGAGTAAAATCGTGCGTCTACGTCGATGCCTCATGCATCACAGTTCGCTCCGCCTCCTGATAGACTAGAGTAGATGATGTTGTTGATGTAGTAACAACAGATACAACAGCAGTAGCAACAGCAGTTCTTGACCTCCATGGCTAGTATCTTTGCTCAGTCGATGGGGATGACTTCACCTGCTTCACCTATGCACCCAGTTGGGAACGCTAGTGCCAGCGGCACACTTGAGCAATTTCAGCACTTGCGGCCTCCCACTTTTGTAGGTACTCACAAACTCGAGGAGGCTGAGTACTGGATTGACCGCATCTGTAAGATGGTGAGGCCGCTACACTGTTCTGAGGTGGAGCAGGTCGAGCTTGCCACCTTCATGTTTGAGAAGGAGACCCGTTTATGGTGGGATAGTGTTCTCCGCACGGTTACTGAGGATTTAGTGTGGATGTGGGAGGCATTTGAGGCTCGCTTCCACTAGAAGTATTTCCCTATCACCTACCGACATAAGAAGGAGAGTGAGTTCCTTCATCTCCGTCAGGGAGGGATGTCGGTGATGGAGTATGAGAACCATTTTACGGAGATGGGCAGGTATGCTCCTTTGATTCTAGGTGATCAGCCATTGCGGATGCGGTATTTTTCTAAGGGTCTGCGGCCCGAGATCCAGTCGAAGATGTGATACGCTAGCATATCTTCTTATGCTGAGTTGGTGATCATGTCCCTGTGAGCTAAGCAGGATGGGGACAGTTTGTCCTGTATACGAGCACCTGTGGCTCCCAAGCCGCGACCTGACTTTTCGAGCAGGCCTTTCCTCGGTAAGCGGCCTCGTGTAGATTCACCGCCGAGGTTCTTGGCATCTCCTACCCCTGTGAGGTGACCAGACGTGTGGTGCAACTACTGCAAGAAGTCAGGCCACACTGAGATGACTTATTTCACTAGGATGCAAGACAGTGGTTTCTCGCTGCCTCAGAGGATTAATCGTTCAATGCCTCAGGCTATTTTTGCACACCCCTTCGATCAGCACCAACTCACCCATCCTTCAGACCACCCAAACATCACTTCAGGCCGAAACAACGGTCCATGGTACCTCTACCGAACCATCCACAGCAGGCTCAGGTTCATGCACTTACAGCTGAGGCGCCTGAAGCAGATTCAACATCGAGATCCTTAGAGGTTCCAGCTCATAATCAAGGTATGCCTGTCTTCTTATTGGTGGACACTGGGTCCACTATTTCGATCATCTCTTACACTACGGTAAAGCAGTTAGGATTGGTTACTACTCCTATGAAGGGAGTGAGACTCACTACAGCTACGGGGACCTTTTCAGACATTTCACGGATCTGTGAGTCTTGCTCAGTAGATTTGGGTAACAGGATAGTGGTTGTTGACCTGATGTCGCTCTACTATGTCACTACGACATTATTCTCAGGATAGATTGGCTCACCAAGATGAGAACAGAGATTGTAAGGCCCACCCCCACAGCACATGATATTGTCCGCTTTGCCCGGTGGACTCACGGCTTTAAAACGCGTCATGTCTGTTAAGGGAGGAACCCCACATATAACCACCACAACTCTAGACAACTCTTTCGATGTGGGACAAGTTGCGCTACAGTCAACTGCAACAGTAGCTCGCCCAACACAGTAGCCTGCCAGCCACACAGTAGCCTGCCAGCCTTCCTTGGGGCCCTCTCACATGTGTCCGCCCACATAAAGCAGTGACCGGGGCATCACATTATCTCACCCAGGGATATCTATAGTACCCCATGTAGATGAGTGCTAATTGCCGAATACGAGTTGGCTGTGTTCTCCACTGTGTCGTGGTCGGTTGGAAGGGGGTGCGGCCTTACCCGCCCGAGTGTAGGGGGCAATGCTAGGCTGAGTCTGACCAGCTCGAGGAATGGGTCTACTATCGACGAGTCACGCCCGATATTGGCAGACGGATAGTGAGGTCTCTTCTAGTTACCTTATTGCACGCGATGTGGCGGCAATCTGGTTTAGAGTGTACTAGACCCCGGTGATATCCCATATTTGAGCTGTATTGATGTGTGGACATAGATGAGAATCTGCATGCTTGAGTTGCATTGCACATCGCATAAGCCTTGGTATGGATCATGATATTATGGATCCATTTACATATTGTGCATTACTCTGACATTGCATGTTCATATTACTACCTTGCGCACACACTTTCACCACCCTCTAAGCTTTCTGTAAGCTTATGCCCGACCGTTGTGTGCAGTTGACGTTGGATCGCAGCAGCGCTGAGGCAGGAGCACGTTGCAGATCATTTTGGAGTTTTTATTCTTTACCATTGTATTTTTCTTTATGCTCATTGTACTTATAAAGTTTTTTATCATAGTGGAAATGTAATGGAGTTCTTGGTTGTTGTTTGTGGGTTATGCCATTGGTTATACTTATTACGAATCAAATTGACATTAAAAATCCTCCTCGTAGCATCCCAGGATCGGAACCTGGCGAATGGGAGCTAGGAGCCGAGAATGGGGTTCTACGGAGGCTGTCGGCACCGGATTCGGCGATCGGAAATTTTGTGAGCCCGGTTTCTGAGTTCGAGGCGTGACAGAGATTGATTGTAAGGCCAGAGTTGTAACAGCCTACGGACCTGAGGGCACTGTCTTTACATTTTCAGTTCAGGTCAGTTGGTCCTGTCGAGTTGTTAGCTACGCTTCTTTATTAGAGAGTTCTGATGATACGACGTTGGGGGATATGACAGTAGTTCGAGATTTCCCCGATGTATTTGAGAAAATCCCGGGACTCCCTCCTCGGCGTGAGATTGACTTTACTATCGATCTTGTGCCCGGTATGACACCTATTTCCTTGCCAACGTATCGTATGTCTCCATGTGAGATGGAGGAACTAAGGAGACAAATTGATGTATTGTTAGAGGCAGGCGTCATTTGACCGAGTGTGGCACCTTGGGGAGCACCTATTTTTTTTATGAAGAAGAAGGACGGTTCCCTACGATTATGTATTGATTATTATAGGTTGAACCATGTGACAGTGAAGAACAAGTATCCCTTGCCCAGGATAGATGATCTGTTTGATCAGTTGAAGGGGGCACCGTATTTTTTACAGTTTGGGTATCATCAGTTGCGCGTTAGGGATGAGGACGTGCAGAAGATAGCCTTCAGGACTAGCTTTGGTCATTATGAGTTCCTTGTGATGTCGTTTGGACTCACAAATGCCCCGGCCATGTTCATGTATCTAATGAATAGTGTTTTGGCCATTTTTTTTCTGATTCATCATCGTGTTTATTAATGATATTCTGATATATTCTAAGAGTCGGGAAGAGCATGAAGAGCAACTGCGAGCAATCTTCGACACTCTCAGGAAGAACCAATTATTCGCACTGTACAAGAAATGTGACTTCTGGAAGGAGGAAGTTAAGTTCTTAGGACATGTGGTGTCTAAGGAAGGTATAGTAGTCGACCTCGCTAAGGTAGCTGCGGTTCAGGATTGGAAGCAGCCCAGTTCAGTTACTGAGGTTAGGAGTTTTCTTGGTCTGATAGGGTACTATCGATGATTCATTTGGAAATTTTCCAAGATTGTCAGACCATTGTCTCAGTTAACACGGAAAGATTTGAAGTTTGCCTAGAATGAGAAGGCCGAAGCAGCTTTTCAGGAGCTGAAGGACAAGTTGACGTCCACCCCTGTGCTAGTATTGCCAGAGCAAGGGGTTAAGTATACAATATATACTGACGCCTCTCATGTTGGTCTGGGTGGTGTCCTTATGCAGAAGGATAGGGTGATTGCTTACGCCTCGAGACAGTTGAGGAAGCACGATGAGAATTACCCTGCGCACGACCTAGAGTTGGCAGCTATCATTTTCGCACTGAAGCTCTAGAGACATTACCTCTATGGAGAGGAGTTCGAGCTCTTTTGTGACCATAAGAGCCTTATTTACATATTCTCACAGCGAGACTTGAATATTAGGCAACACCGATGGATGAAAACCTTGAAGGACATTAAGTTTGAGGTCTCCTACCATCTGGACAAGGCAAACCTTGTGGCAGACGCCGAGGACTTTATGATGATGAGTTTTTACTCTCCTCATTGATGGACTGGCAACCTTGGATCTGGTAGCTTAAGGTAGCCTTGTGTGCCCCGTGAACTCTAGAGAGTTACTATGACCAACCCTGTGCATAAATTCCACCGAGTTCACAACCCTGGTAGCTTTATTGGGCCCCTCTAATGGATCGCAGTTTGTGAACTCCCTGGCTGTGAAAAGTCTAGCTAACTCATGAGAGTTACAAAGACCGTTCACATGAGACCTTGACTGTGATTACTTAAGCGTCCAAAATTATGATTGTTCCATTACTTGTAAGCTTAAACTGTGTGTGAAGGTGTTCAGTCTAGTCATGTCGAGTTCAGTCAAGTCAAGTCATGTCCGATCAAGGTATGCACAGTCAAAGTATACTATCTCCATTTAAAAGCTTAAACTATGTATAACATCAAAATGCTGTAGATATATATGATCATCCATTTTACTTAAGATATGCTTAGAGATGCAAATTGCCTAATAAGAGAATCTCATAAATCATGAATATCTCAAGCTTAGATTAAATAAACATACAAAATACGTTTCTTTTGAAACAGGTTCAGATTACAACAATATCAAGTTTGATAAAAATATTTACTACTTTCTATTCTAAAGCCAAAATGCTTTAAGATCAGTCACGAGTCTTCAAATGTGAGAAATTTATCCTTCTGAAGAAGATGAGTCTTCAATGATGATATGTTTATCTTTCTGAAGAAGACGACGATATTTGTCTGTCTCAACTTTCTGATGACAAAGGGGAGATATTTCATAAAATCCACAAGGGTGGAGGAGGATAAAATAGTGAAAAATCATCATTTGCTTCTTGAAAATCCAAAGATTCAGGTGTATTCTTCGAAGGAGTGCTGAAGGCTATCCACCCTTTGAGGGTTGATGTTTTATTTAAACCAATCTGATTTAAAGATTTTAAACTTGCAAGTATGTGAATTAGATGTAGATACGGTAAATATTACGGGATCATTCCCACGAGGACTGGTTATCACAATTCAAATTTTATGATTCTTCTTAACTAATCCAATAAACAATTGAGCTAGTAAAATAATAAAAATCTATAAAAAATAATTGAGAACAAGGAGAAAACTTGAATTAAGGAGAATACTAAGACTTTTGAATCCACCCCTAATTATCCTGACCCTTGTTTTACCTGTTGATTCACCCTAATTCAGATTGATATAAATTTAATAAATAAAGCACACTCTATGTCTTTGGTTAGGCACACAGAATGTATAATCCCTTAAAGCATAAGGATCACATCTTTTCATCCATGGTCAGGCATGAAGAGATGTAGATTCCTATTTCTTTCTCTATAGGAAACCTGCTCATGGTCAGACACAAGCACCTAGAATAAGATTTCAAACAACATCCACATCTAGACTTTAGTTAAGCTCATAGAATGGAGACGTACGGAGTTTTCAGTTAAGCACACTAGAGAAAAAAATAAATCAATCAATTTAGATAAAATCAACACTAAATAAGAATTATTCAAATTAGGGGCTTCATCTCAGCCCTAGCTAAAAAAGTAGCAATCCATGGAATCAACTAGAAAGAAGGAAAAATAAAATTGATAAAATAAAAACATCATTCTCTCTCTTCTTTCTTCCTCTCTCTCTCTCTCTCTCTCTCTCTCTCTCTCTCTCTCTCTCTCTCTCTCTCTCTCTTTTCTCTTTCTTCTCTTTTCTCTCCCCAAACTCTCCTCTCCAAGCTCTGGCTCCGCTCTCCCCCAAGCTCTTCACGTCTTCCTCCTTTTATAGCTGATGGAGGGGCGATGGAAAGGCTGGAGTCGGTGGAAAGGCTTTCCCAGCAGCAGTTGCGTAATAACTTTTTGCAGCAAAGTTTGCATGCAAAACCACACTACTTTCCTCGATCATTTTCCAAAGAAAAACCATCCCTTAGGACATCTTTGAATGTTATACATGATGGACGGATTAGATCTTCCATCTGATCAAAGATAGTGGGCCACAATAGCCTAGAGAACCGCTTTTCATAGATGTGCACGTGACTGTGCTGACATGATCGCTGGGCCCCACAGTTGTGTTTTCGAGGAAATCCACCCCATCCAGTGAATTCCTCTCGAGATTTTGGTCAAGAATAGTAGGTTTTGAATGTCTGTTGATGTGGCCTAAAGAAGAAATCACGTTAAGATCTTTTTGAACATCGTAGGGTTTGTGGCCTCTGTGTCATGCACATGTGTATACATGGGTGCCAAAGGTCAGCATGGTTTTGATGTTTGTGAACCCCTCTACAAGATGGACGGCTTAGATCATTTGTCCAGATGATGGAGGCGGCCCACCAACGTCCGTAAAATGGATGTTGTTCATCCGTTATGCAGGAGTTGGAAAACAGCAATTTCCACTTTTGAGAAGAAGAGACGGGTAAAAGTCGGTTTGACCCGTCCGTTCGTCTAGTGTACGGCTAGTGCATATGTGCTCTATGCGCACGCTGTTCGGGTAGGGTCCACTACGATGTTTTTGAGTAATCTAATCCATTCATCTGTTGTATGATCGAGTTTAAGGGGTTAAGACCAAAGTTGAAGCATTTTCAGATATCAGGTGGGCCCCACTTAATGAATTAAGGGGATGATATAGTCGTTGAGCCACTTTCAGAGATATCCAATGGCTGAAATTTTACATGTGCAGTTAATTTATGGCCCCCAGGCCATGTATGAAGTTTCGAGCCAATCGGATGGTGGGAACCATGTGATCTTACATTTTGTACCAATTTCGGATCTCTTTAACATGAACTGCTTGATTTTCTTGGATACCTGGCATGTAAATTCTTCAATCTTGGTCCTCTAGAGTCCATCCCTTGCTGTTATGACTTCAGAGCATCAAATCCACGCTTGTAGTGCTCTTTTTCTGTCCACGCTCCTAATTACATCCTGCAACAAAAACATAATTAAAATATGACATTAAGCATTATCATGTATGTAAAATCAGATAATAATTGGGGTCTAATATACAATATTCGTCCCTCATCACAACCCTTAACTAGAATTTTTCTAGTCCCGAGAAAAACATGCGAAAAATAATTTCAGAAATTAAAGACAATTCCTGTAAACCCGAGCGACTTGTAAACAAATAGTCGAGATGTGAAAATTCTAAGATTCATTAATGGTAAGCAGTATTTTCTTTCCTGGAATTAAGCTCATGATAAACTTCCTAATCAAGTTCTAAGTATTAATCCATCAATCAGAAAATTCTAAATATTGAGTTCCATGAGTGTATAGTGTAATCTCAGCTTACAATCATTAAGAGATCCAATTGTTAATTTCATGATATCATTGGTAAATAACAACGGAATTGATGATAACCAAAACTGAAACCCACACTTGCCTTACAGATTAACTTTTCATTCTACCAACATTTGATTTTCTTTATGAACAGTAACGCCAAGGAGGGGAATCAAATCCTCACCCATAGGGAGCAGACCTATGGTAAAGATCGTATACCCAACCCTTTTCACATATCATCCATGGGGAATCGAATCTTCATATATAGGGAGCAAACTTATGGTGAAGATTATTCGACTCAACTTTTCAACTCTTCTTTATAAACTGATGCTAAAAAAAATTTCTAGCTCGTTCCTTTCATGCCTGATGATCACTAAGTTACAAGTCAATATTAAACTGAAACCTTAATGTGTAAGCAAGATGTGTCCTGTGGAATCATGTATCAATCAATGTTTAAAACTTCTAATCATGGGTTAACAATTCAAACTTAATTGTAAAATCTAACATATTGTTGAATCCTAGAGGCATAAATTACTAACATCACGTATCTTTTAATTCTAAATACAAGATGGCCATCAAAATCACTTCAAATTCACAAGAAATTTCAAAAAAATTTAAAATTTTTCACAATTTTCAAATTTTTTCTCAGGACCAAGAAAATACTTATTAGGTAATGTAATCTCCCACCCCCAACCTAAAATTGACATTGTCCTCAATGTAAAAGAAATAAGCAGGCAATGCACATGGGATACTTAAAGTAAAAGAGGAGTGATGGAAAGATAGTACTTGGACGGAGAATCAAGAGGCTTTTTCAAAAATATCAACGTAAAAGCAAGTCAACACAGGAGAGAAATCAACAAAAGTAAAATAATAAAAATAAAATCCTTCGTACACCACTTTTATACGTCCTCTTGATTGCATATAGAGTATGCAACAAGCCTTTAAACCCTTAGGTTGCCTCTAGTGAACGAGTTATAGTCTTATGAGGGTTTACAGCAATGTTATCCACAAACATTGAACTAACTAACTAGGAAAATGAAGTGGAATGAAAAGTTGGGTTACCTCCGAGGAGTGCTAAGTTTAACATCTTCAGCCTGACAAAAATAGACCATGAATTAATCAATCTCGATACCTGGTTTGTAAGACCTGTACCCTAGTCCATACTGTTCCGTACGCTTCTATGGTCCTTCCGGTCGAACCCCGACAATCCTTGACCCGTTTCTAATGATTGTGCGCGATCCTAAGCCAAAACCTGCATGCCAAAGTCAGCTCAACCGGAGATTTGTACCTTGATGACCGCGTCGTCGCCACAACTCGCGCACCTAACCGATACCCAGGATAGAAGATGTCAGCCCATGTTCATTTCGAGGAAACGTCGCGCATTACGATTATTGAGAGAATCTCTACGACATGTCCCATCAATCAATCAATCAATCAATGTCAAGTACAAGTCCAGTACAACCATACCTCAAGTACAACAACTCATCCCTCTTTTCCACAAGTCAACTTTCTCTCTCCCATCACCATCCCTCTTTTACTCCATTTTCAACTAAAGCCATACCTCCCATCACCTCTCCTTACACTCACCATTCCACCTATCCCTTTCATCCATTAATTCTCCATTTCTCTCAAAAACTCTCTCCCAAGCAATAAATCTCCACACGTCCAAGCTTCTCCCTCCCAAATGCCAAGTGTGCCCCACTTTCCCTACTCTCTCATCTCCCATCTCAACCGTTGATCCATCATCTACCACCGTTAAAAGTCAAGCAGAGGAGCTAAGGAGGCTAAGGGAGTAAGGTGAAGGCCAAGAGGTGGGTGATCTTTGAGTTTCTATGGTTGATTTAATGATTTAAGGGCCCACTTGTTGGTGGGACCCATTTTGATGTACATGATGTATCCATGAGAGGCCCATAGTGGCGAGGTCCCTCTATCATCGTCTCTCTCTCTCTCTCTCTCTCTCTCTCTCTCTCTCTCTCTCTCTCTCTCTCTCTCTCTCTCTTTCCTCTCCCTAGAATAAAGTGGCCCCCACCAAATCATGTTAAATTCACTCCATTCATCAAATGGTGTGGCCCACCACATTTTAGGCGAAATCCAGCCCACCCATTATGTGCGTCCCACTTGGCTAAAATCCCCAGAAATGAATGATTTTTTTTTAAAAAATAAAAATAAAACAGCAGCAGCTTTGTTGATACTGTTGACAGAAGAAGCGGGCGTTGTCTGCGACTGCGTGGGCGGGCGGATGGATGGGCTGGGTGTGGACCCCACCGTGATGCGTTTCGAACATCAACACCGTGCATTTGACACGTCCCCTTTAAATTATGGGATATCCCAAAAATCTGCCGTATACGGAACTCAGGTGGGCCATACCGTCTAAAATCATGGGAGGACATGCCTAAAACATATAAAATCATTTGGTAGGGCCTACTTGAAATTTAAATGCGGCTAAAACTTGGTCTGAACCCTTAGCCAAGTGGGACGCACATAATGGGTGAGCTGGATTTGTGAACCACATCATGGTGGGCTCCCTGTCCATGTGACCCAATCAACTGGTTGGGTGAAAAATAAACAATAAGGTGGGCCCCCTGGTCCACGTGAGCCTACCAACAGGTTGTATGAAAAATAAACATTCTAGTGGACCCCCCCCCCCCCCCCCCCCCCACGACCGTGTGACCTTGTGAACAGGTTGGGTGACAAATAAATATTACGGTGGACCCCTGCCCCACCTTTGGTCCGTGTGACCTCACCAATAGGTTGGATGTCAAACAAACATTTCGGTGGGCCCCAGGCCCACCCCAGGTCTAACTGACCTTTTGAAAAATTTGGATGGAAAATAAATATTATGGTGGGCCCCTGCGACCTAATCAATGGGCTGGATGGAAAATAAATATTATGGTGGGCCTCGCATGGGATCCACTAATGTATGTTTTGTAATCCACACCTTCCATTAGTGTGGACCCAACTATGAGGCATGTACTTTATCTATGACATCCATCCTTGACAGGCCTTGAAAATTTTAATAGTGGAAGTTATTACCACCACTTATATTGGGTGTGGCCTACTTTGATATATATGAGACCCATGTGACTAGGCCCATCTTGATGTATTTATAGCCGTTGTTGAGGCCTACCTTGGTATACATGAAACCCATGTTATGAGGCCCATTATGATGTATTCAAGGCTCATGGGTTGAGGCCCAATGAGGTGTACATAAGGCCCATTGTAGTGTGATTTCACCATGGAATATGTGTTGATCTTTATAGCGGGCTATACCTTGGCAGGAATGATGGTTTGACGTCCACATTGTAAGGATAATGTTGGTTAAATGTCTGCATTATCACTCTCCCTAGGGCCCATTGATAGGCCCATACCTATAGTGCGTAGACCATCTAGGTCGACCTTCGTTTTAATCAGAGCCCATCACCACATAACGCGTATAATATAGATCCATGATTCATGACATACACATCATATGTATGCCTGGTATGAGAAGTGACTGATCATAACATATGCCTTCCGGTAGATCGTTGATGGGCTCCCTGATAGGCGAAGTTGCCCTACAAGAGCGCATGATACGCGTAGGATTGTTGCATGTCTGACAGTATTATTCATGCACTTGCATTTATGTGATTGTGATTATTGTATGCCCTAGCGACATCAGGGTCATAGCCTCCACAGACACATCGTGGGTGGCTAGATTGGATACCAAAAATATTGTCACTAAGCATCGGGATGCCGTAGATGTCCCTGGGTGAAAATCTCTAAACTCGATAGTACCAGAGGATGACTCTAACGTTAAGACTGAGTGGATATATGAGCGCACGAGGACTGAATACCAAGAGGTCACATCTCCCACTGTGTCGTGGTCAGTTGGAAAGGGGTGTGGCCTTACTCACCTGAGGGTAGGGGGCAATATTAAGCTGAGTTTGACCAGCTCGTGAATGGATCCGCTATCGACGTGCCGGATAAGTATTGGCAGACTATTGGCCAGGCGGATACTGAGGTTTATTATGCTCACTTGGACTATGCGGCTAGGAGAGCGGCAGTGTCATTTAGACCGTACTAAACCCCGATGATTATTCAGACTGAGAACCGTACTGATTTGATGTTATAGTGAGGAGTTGCATTGATATATGGATGCGGATCGGCATGCTTGACTTGCATTATGCATCGCATGGCCTTGATATGGCCAATAGTATTTATATTCTGCACTGCATAGCCTTGGTACAGCTGATTGCATTCATGTACTCATCAGCATGTTTTCACATTACTCTGACCTTACATTCTGAACACACTCATATTGGGCACATACTTACACCACCCCTTAATCTTTTTATAAGCTTATGCATGATTGATGCGTGTAGGTGACGCCAGGATGCAGCTGTAGCATAGTAACAGCAGGAGCATGCAGCAAGCTTTTAAAGTTTTTGTTATTTGCATTATCTTATATTTTTCCTTCAGACACATTGTACTTAAAAGTTTTTTATCATAGTAGATTTTGTGATGGTGTTCTTGTGGCATTATTCGTGTGTTATGCTTATGGTTATACTCATTACGAATCAAATTGATGATTAGAAATTCTCCTTATAGCATCCCAGGATCGAAACCTGGTAAATAGGTGTTGGGAGCCTAGAATGGGGTTCTATGGAGGCTGTCGGCACTGAATTCTGCAATCGAGAATTTTGTGAGCCCAGTTTTTGAGTTTTGGTATCAGAGCATAACTTGAGAATAACCGAGAACAACATCACATGTTTAGGACGATTAGGTTCCAAGTACGTAACATTCCGATTGAGTTCCCTAATGTGCGATTCTCAAGGTTGATTACTGTTCTTATTCTTCCTATAGGACATGCTGCTTAGGAGAGTGACTCGAGTGAATCCCGCTCCACCACCCGAGGCTCCAGCTTTACCACCTGTACCTCCCGTTCCACCCCCATAGATCCCTACTCCCCTGCATGAGGATGAAATTCCTCCACCTGAGGCTGGTGCGGATTCGACCGTACCAGTGAGTGCCTCTCAGTTATAGCAGATGTTGCACGCCATGACAGCTACACTTTAGGGGCAGGGTAGGCACCCACTTGGTTCTCCAGCCCAGGCAGAGTAGGAACTCTCGAGTACTCTACTTCGAGAGTTTCGACAGCTCGATCCTCCGTGCTTCCAGTGAGAGCCAGATCTGACAGCAGCCGAGAGATGGTGCTCCGATGTGGAGAAGATTTTTGATACTATGGGGTGTACGACCGAGCAGCAAGTCCGATTAGCAGTGTTTCTTCTTCAAGGTGAGGCCGAGCACTGGTGGACCTCTGTTACCCGTGTTGCGGGCCTGATTATGTCTGGACATGGAGACTTTATCAACTGATTCTAGGAGCAGTACTTTTCTGACCACATTCGACGTCAAAGAGCACTAGAGTTCAAGACCTTGGTACAGGGAGACATATCTGTGGCCCAGTACGAGGCTCTTTTTGTTACATTATCGAGGTTTGTATCGTATTTGGTTGATGATGAGGGGCGTAAGGCCCGCCGTTTTGAGAATGGCTTACGTTATGGTCTTCGAGGCCATGTTATTGGGCATGAGCTCTCAACTTTCTAGGTGGTAGTGCGAAGGGCTCAGATTTATGAGACCGAGTGGGCCGGCACGTAGGCCGATCGAGATCAAAGGAGGGGTCGAAAGAGGCAAGCCCCCTCCAGTAGCTCCCAGAAGCATCGACGACCACAATGGTATAGGAACCACCCACCTACTAGAGCACCAACAACCCTAGCAACAACTCCAGCGCCACCCCCAACAGCCGTTTATAGGGGCTTATTTTGGATGTGGTGGGATAGGACACCGCATATCTGAGTTCCCCCACCCTCATCTACACTAGTCGAGAGCACCACAACAGCCTCCACGATAGCAGCCGAGAGCACCGCAGTAGCCCCCATAGCAGTAAAGACCCTATTAGCAACGTTCACAGTCACCACAGCTGCCAAGGCCCAAGCAGCAGCAGAGACAGTAGTACAGGCCGCTGCAGAGGCAGCAGCAGTGCCAGGGACCTCAGAGGGGATAGGCACCTACCCAGCTAGCTTAGGTTAGATTTTATGCGGCTCAGCAAGACCCGCATACCTCTGGAGGAGTCATAGAGGGCATACTTCTAGTTTTTTCATGCATCACACGTGTACTATTTGATTCCGGTGCTTCGCACTCATTCATGTCTGAGGATTTTTTTCGATTGACTGGATTACCGACAGAGTTTGCTAGTGAGGGATTGACCGTATCGACACCCTTGGGGAAGACCACAGTATTGGGCCTTTTCTGTTTGTCTGGCCCTGTTCTGGTCGGTGATATCTTTTTGCTCGCTGACTTATTCGTGCTGCCGACGTCAGATATTGACGTTATCTTGGGCATGGATTGGCTTGCCGAGTATTACAACATCTTAGACTACTCTACGAGGACAGTCACATTCTGCATACCAGGCTTGTCGCAGTTTCAATTTGTTGCCGAGCCTAGAGGGGAGCCATTATCTTGCTTGATGTCCTGCACAGTAGAGGAGCCCATTGCCTTGTGTATCGATCAGTTGTCGGTGGTCTGTGATTTCCCCGACGTGTTCCAAGAGATTTCAAGATTGCCACCGTGCCGTCATATTGAGTTCCAGATTGATCTTGTGCCTGGCACCGCTCCTATCTCGAAGACCCCGTACCGTATGACACCGATGGAGTTGCATGAGCTGCAGCGACAGTTGGACGAGTTGTGTGAGTTGAGATTTATACATCCTAACAGTTCTCCATGGGGGGTGTTGGCACTCTTCGTTACGAAGAAGGATGGCTTGTTGAGGCTCTGTGTAGATTATCGCTAGCTCAACTGGGTCATGATTAAGAACAAGTACCCGCTCCCAAGGATAAACGATTTATTTGATCAGCGGCAAGGTGCATAGTTCTTTTCAAAGATTGTCCTGCGTTCTGGTTATCATCAAATTCGAGTTCGAGAGGAGGACATCTCGAAGACGGCTTTCACGACGCGTTATGGTCATTTTGAGTTTCAGGTCAGGTCCTTTGGACTGACCAATGCACCCACAGTTTTCATGCAGTTGATTAATGAGGTCTTCCATCCATATCTAGATCAGTTTGTTATATTTTTCATCGACGATATTCTGATATATTTGAGGACCCGTGAGGACCATATGCAGCATCTGGAGATCGCGTTGCAGACCCTCCGTGCCCACCAGCTGTACGCAAAGCTAGAGAAGTGTGAGTTTTGGTAGGAGGAGGTGAAATTCCTTAGTCACATGGTGACGAGGGAGGGTGTTGCAGTGGACCCCTCGAAGGTTGAGGTAGTGCGTCTGTGGGGCAGCTCGTGACTGCGTCTGAGATCCACAGTTTCCTTAGTTTAGCGGGATACTATAGGCGTTTCATTGAGGGCTTCTCTCGTATTGCAACCCCGTTGACTAGGTTGACTCAAAAGGGCATAGATTTTGTTTGGACTGACACATGTGAGCAAGCATTCATGGAGCTGAAGGACCGTCTGACGTCCGCTCCTGTCCTCACTCTTCCCTCGGGGAGTGATGGATTTGTTATATTTACTGATGCCTCACATATTGGATTAGGTGTTGTCCTGATGCAGCACGGCAGACCTGTAGCCTTCGTGTCTCGTCAGTTCAAGGTCCATGAGCTGAACTACCCCACACACGATTTGGAGCTAGCAATAGTCGTCTTCGCACTGAAGGTGTGGAGACACTATCTCTATGGGTTCAGGTTCGAGCTCTTCTTTGACCACAAGAGCTTGAAGTATTTATTCTCTCAGTCTGAGCTGAACATGAGGTAGAGACGTTGGATGGAGCTTCTGAAGGATTATGATTTTGACCTCCAGTACCACTCAGGCAAGGCGAACGTGGTGGTGGATGCCCTCAGCTGTCAACTACGAGGCCTGGTGGCATATATGATGATTCGAGAGTAGATGATGCTTGAGGATATAACAGAGTACAATTTTAATTTTAGTCTGCAGTCTTCTATCATTCAGCTATCGAGCCTGTCGATTCAACCCTCTATTGTTGCAAGGGTGATCGAGGCTTAGCAGACAGATGAGTCGTTACATGATTACCGAGCAAAGGTAGCATCTGAGAGTCAGATAGATTGGCAGATTGGTTCTGATGGTGGACTTCGCTTCAGAGGTCAATTATGTGTCCCAGATATTCAAGAGTTGCGTAGAAATCTTATGACTGAGGCACATCGATCGCGATTTTCTATCCACCCTGGCTCGACGAAGACGTATCGTGATATGAGGAGACAGTATTTTTGAGTGGGGATGAAGCGTCAAATTACCAGTTTTATGGCTAAGTGTGACACATGCCAGCGTGTCAAGGCTGATCAACAGAGACCCCCCGGTTTATTGCAGCCATTAAGCGTCCCGATATGGAAGTGAGACCACGTATTGACAGACTTTATTATGGGCTTGCCGAGGACACAACGCGTTCATGACGCCATCTAGGTTATCGTGGACTGTCTGACGAAGTCGACACATTTTCTTACGATTCGTGAGACCTGGCATTCGGATCGGCTAGCTAGGTTGTTTGTTAATGAGATCGTGAGACTGCATGGTGTTCCTGTTTCAATCATTTCGAATTGAGACTAGAAGTTCATATCTCAGTTTTGGGGGAGCTTTTAGAGAGCTATGGGCACTAATTTGCAGCTCAGCACCACGTATCATCGCAGACCGATGACCAAACCGAGAGGGTCAATCAGATACTCAAGGATATGCTTCGGGCCGGCACGATTGATTTCAGGGGTAGTTGGGATGAGCATCTGTGATTGGCTGAGTTCACATACAACAACAACTATCAGGTGACCATTAACATGGCTCCTTTTGAAGCATTGTATGGCAGACCATGCAGATCTCCGAGTTGTTGGACCGAGGTTGGAGAGCGGCATCTCCTAGGTCCCGAGCTTGTGTAACAAACGTCAAAGGCTAATGATATCATCAGACAAAGGATGCGCACAGCTCAGAGCCGGCAGAAGAGTTTTGCTGATCGTCGGAGTCGTCCCTTGGAGTTTGATATAGGGGACCATGTGTATCTCAAGGTCTCACCCACGAAGGGCGTGGTTCGATTTGGAGCAAAGGGCAAGCTTGCTCCGAGATTCATTAGACCTTTTAAGATCACTGAGTGCATTGGCGTTGTGGCCTATCATCTTGCCTTACCACCTTAGTTGTTTGGCATCCACAACATTTTTCACGTCTCCACGTTGAGGAAGTGTGGATCAGACATCGTCCCTGTTATTGATTGGCAGTCGTTGGAGGTTCGTAAGGACACTTCTTACATTGAGCAACCAGTTCGTGTCCTTGATCGAAAGGAGCAGGTCCTTTAGATCAAGGTCATGCCCTTGGTGAAGGTTCAGTGGGGTCACCATTCTGTTGACGAGGCATCTTGGGAGCGCGAGGCTGAGATTTGAGAGCGCTATCCCGATCTCTTTAATGATTGATCATATGCTGTATCTTATATGTTGTCTTCGATTTTGGAACGCCCTGAAATTCGGGGGTCGAGCATAACTCAGCTCCCGAGTTCCAAAACATCACTTATACAACATAAACAATATTGGATGTATGTTGTCTGTATTAGTGCATAAAACATGAAGTAGATTAAGCCAGATCAGCAGACATAATTCAGTGATATTGAGAAAATGCAAGCGGAAGACTTAACTACATATATAAACCAAAATAATCCCCAAAGTATGAGTGCTCTGCCTAGGGAAATATATACAACTGTGTAGCAAAATGCATGTATACAACTGTGTAAAATCATCATATACATATCCCAAATCTTCGCTGGTCAGGACAAGGCTCACATGAACCCACCTAAGAACTGCATAAATGAGAACGCCTCCTCATCCACGTTAAAATCCGGCTCTGTCTCACAAGCATTGCCGTCACCTACAGCTAAGTCAGAGTCTGGTTGGTGTTTAAGCACCATCCCAGAACATGGGAGTGAGTGATCAACTCAGTGGTACTATACAGTAAAAGTTAACATGTTATCAATTCAATCAAGCAGTAATGATAAAGTAATACAACCAAACATGTCCTACATACTCTTGTTAATGCAAGAATGATATGAGAGAATGATGCATGCCCTCACCACAAACTCTCTCATGCGACATCATCTAACAATCGCGGCATGAATCACTTCCTCAGTGCTCCTACACCAACACCGATAGCACATGCAATGCGATGATATGAACATGTTTACCAAGTTCTTATTAGTCCTTTTCATACAGCAGGATTTGAAAGCTAAGACACCTCCCTTATATCAATTCCCAAACACTGATCCATTCTAGGGTCGTCAGTCCTAGAAAATCTCATACAATGTTACAGTTCTAGGTGGCTACAAGGGCTTTTAGGGTTGTTGCATGGAATCGTTACACCACTTCCCCATCACCAAATCAATACAGGCCTAGCTTATACTCTTGTTACTATGGAAGGGTCGTCGCCCTCACGTAGACTCAAAGTACGCTCGAGGTCACTACAAAGGGCTCGTCACTTGATCAGTGTAGGCCAACAACTTGAATGTAGTGTCCCATACCACCACAATCGTCTCACGAGACAAGGTTGCTCACTGGTCACTACGAGGAGGCTCGTCGCCCCGGCATAGGCTGACAACTCAACCACGGTGTCCCATACTAACATGTCCGGCTCATGAGTCTTAGGGTATCATGGTACCAAGGTTAATAAGAGTTTCACTGGTGAGTTCAGTGCCTTAGATTCAAACAGTAGTGACCAAATATGGTTAACATACATCAGTCAATTGGGTTAGTTGATAAGCCCAACTAGGCCAAGCGCATGTTGAGTTGAACAACATAGAATGTATAAGCACTCCGTGTGGCCTAACCACTGTCGAACATCCTAAGCATAAGTCAGATTCGTTAAACTCATCCTGTGTGGTGAAAATGACCTCAACCACTATTTACAGAACGATTACCGATTACCTAGACTGTAGTACAGCCCCAATCACGTACAAGCTCAATAACAGGCATATGAGTCATGTCCTACTTTCATATGAACATTCATGAAATATAACTTAAACTTAAATACAGTACATGGAGGAAATCATACACACTTTTAACATGATTCATCTAGGTTAATCAATCCATGGAGGAAATCATACACACAGTTAACATGAGAGGGATTCATATCTCAACAACCTTAACAATCGCACTTTACTAACTACTAACTCATTTAAGCATTTATACAAACACTTAGATTACACTATTCAACATACATCACGTATGTCAACTCCGTTACATATTAGGACAAGTCCTTTCGCCAAGGAGTTGCCGCATACATATCAAGCATATATCAATGACAAATAATCATGGCAATCATAACAGAAATTTCTATACGCATATGGTTATTCTAACATATACATGAAATATGTTATTTATAACATAAAGTATACATATACGTAAATCGAAACGGATAGCGCATTTGGCATGTGTAATGGCAATTACAACATGAATAAATCATTATCTAACATTGAAAGTCTTGAAAACCATAACCTAAAAGTATATAGTCCGCACCTTAAACCAGAAAATGCGTATAAGATGTGATTCAAACGATATGTCTTCGTCAACCGCGGATATGCTACCTAAGGCATGAAATAGGTTAGCTACAACTTCACTACAGCTATTCTAAGCTCCAAAACAGGTTAGGGTTTGCTTAACTTACCCAAGAATGGAATCAAAATCGCTGGAAGAACGATTCAGATACGCAGGTTCAATGTGTAGATGAACTAGGAAGAATCCCACGGAGAATCAACAGGTTCTCTCACACTTTCTCTCTCTTATAGTTTGGGATCTCTGGATTCCTAATAGGGCTATCAATTATTACAGATTTGACATTATAGACCTGAACAAAATTGAAAGAAGAGAGAAAATACTATGTTAATCTACTAAAAATGATAACCTTGATTTGGAGGTAAGCATGTTCATGGCATGATTTGGAGGTAAGCATGTTCATGGCATGATCTACTAAAAACGATAACCTTGATTTGAATTCTATGGCCATAGACCATTGCATGTCACATTCAATCAATTAATTATCTCAGACACTTCCATATAAACCTCATTATAAAGTACTTTGCCCATGTCACATTCAACCAATTAATAATTTGAACCATGGCCATAGACCATTGCATGTCAAATTTATGAAACGTTGAGTATGACTAAAATAAGGGTAAGATGGGAACTTGGAATCGTGGGATTGAACAAGCAATAAACAAAGCACAATGACAAAAAACCACATTGCCAATCTTGTACTCACTAACAGATTGAACAACTTTCCAATCATGAGATCCAAATTATACCCACTAAGAAAGTATATCAAATGGATAAAACAAATAAGCAAACACAACACAAACATAAACAAAGCACAGTGATAGAAAACCCCTTTCTAACCAGAATTCATGCAGGGTCCATGCAAACTCTTCCAATTCACATCATGAGCAACACATCAATGTTGAAATTTCAGTCCATAGGTAGATACATCAAGAGAAAAAGTACAATAGCGATCAAATAGATCTTTGATTTTTTATTTATTTTTTAACTCAAAAGTTGAATACTCTCATACTTCAATTGATAAAATATCAATTAATAATTTGTATAATTGTTAAGTTGATAAGACCAACTTCTATCTATGATTCCACAATGCTCTAAAATGGAATTTGATTTATTTGTGCAAAATCCCTATAATGTACAATATTACCATAAATTTAGTCAAGTCCGTGACTTAGGCCCATGAGGATGAACTTCCTGTGACAACTTGGCGCCCATGAGAATGAACTTCCTGTGACAACATGGCACCATTTCAAAAGAATAACAACACACTAAAACCCTCATCCTATAATTTGAAAACAAAATCCAAATATATTCACAATACATCCATAATTTGAAGCATATACATGTATTAAAACTAGTCATGTATAAAACAGGATAAGAATTAAGTTCCTAGCACCCTTACATGCACATCTAAAAGCAATTTCTTCCGCTTTGAATATATTCACATTACATCCAAATTTTGATTCACTAAATACAAATCAAACACTATGGAAGCTGTTTGTTATGTCAAAGTATTGAACAATCAGATAACATGATACCATATCAATATATTGGGTCAAAAGAAAGAAAAAAAATAAAAAGAAAAAAAGAAAAAAGAAAAATAAAAATACACATCAATTCAAAAGCATCGTCCATATATCTCAACTCATCTGGCTTCACAACATTAACCGGCATCATGTGAAAAAGCTTAATTGCCTCACCAAATTCCCCATTCTTAGCGTAGCCTGAGATCATGGCCATCCATGCTACCACCTCTCTCAACCATCTGATCAAACAGGCACCTTGCACAACCATATTTAAGTGGTAAAATATGGGAAGCAGCTTTTTCAAAGGGAAATTGAATCTACTATATGCCTTTAGTATGAATATGGACAACATGGACATAATTCTAGTAGCTGAACAAGCCATGCATTTCTTCTCTATCCAAGATGGAAGGATGGTCACATAATGCAAAATCTAAGAGAAACGGAATGAGAAAATCAAGATAGCTCAAAGATAATTGTGCATGCTAGCATTTCAATTGAAGAGTTACAAGTTACTCTCGAAAGAAGGTAATTGGCTGAAATAAATTACTTTTTTCTTAAAAGATACTTATTTAAGTTTGATATCCAAACAAATGGGGCATCTAACACATAATTGGCATTCTCTTCATTTTATTTTTTATTTTTATTTTATTTTTTTGTAAATCTGGGATCATTGCTCTATTGGGCCCCACTTGGATGGATAACATTCACAATACAGGGGCTACTTTGGTTTTCACATTCATAAACAATTTCCCAATGGTCCACGTTCACACACACAAGTGGTTCCCTGATGAGTGATCCACCTGATTTCTGGACCAGGTCATCTACATAGTCAATCATACCTTACAGTTAGCTTAGATGTCCCACATGTGCTAGGTGCAGCCACAAGTAGTGATGTTTGTGGAGTTTTCCTATTTAGTGTGCTTCCCTTGTGATTGGGTAAGCACCTTTTGTACATATTTTTCTTCAAGGCAATGTGTATAGACATTGAGAAAATACCTGCAGGAGGCATTGCAAATTCAGATGCATTTTGGAGAATCTTTTGTCATCCAGCATTTTCTTCTTTAGTGCAAAACCACCTGCATTTAAGGAAATTAGATTGATGAGTAAGATTATTATTTCTTTATAATCCATCTAGGTATAGGCCCAGTCAGCATATTCCTAGTTAAATACCTAAATGGAGGAAAAAAAGAAAAATAAAAAGAAAGAAAATCCCCACTTCATTGTTATCAAGGGTAAGCATTAATTCAAACAAAAGGCCGCATTCCCCATCTCTCATTTTCTACAGGTAATATATTCAAATGAAGAAAGAATTGGAATGCTTTTGATGTTGAAATCTGCAGTGATAAACTGATAATTAAGAGGATGCTAGTTTAGTAGTTCATCCAACTACCCAAAGTTGTAGTCTCCAGCTGTATATTGAGTACATGTTCATCCAGTGGGCTCATGTACTGCAGATGATCACAGCTAATTCATTTGCTGAAGATTAGACAGTGGGCCACACAACTGATAGATATTAGTTTATGATTCAAAAGATAATAATTAAAGTCAGCCAAAAAAAGTCAATTTCTTGTAGTGATGTGTATAACCCAATAGATGATAGATTGCAAAGGATTCATTCTATTCTGATCAATGCTATCCAAATGAGATGCAACAGTTTCCTATAAGTGAAAAAGAAATTCATCAACTCAAAAAATAAAACAAACTGTTTTTAAAATCCAGTGACTGATTCAAATTGAGAATCTTCACAAACATGAAAGTGAAAATGACTAAAAGCTACTATAAATATGATTGTCATGATCATAAATCTAGAACTCACTAAGTCGACTCAATTGAATTCCCACATTAATGATCAAAGTCTAAAATTCCAATGGAAATAAAGAAGTAGTTGGAAGCTAAAAACTTCAACAATGCTTCCGAAGCATCACCAAAAAACAGAGGCTAGAAAAGAACATTCACTTTGTCTCCAACACAATGTCTAACATTCAAAAACCAATTTAGAATATCAATATTTTCTTCTGGGCAAGCCACTCTTGTAAAAAAATAGAACAAACTATATATCAAATGAAATGAAACTCTGACAGAACACTTAATACTCTATCCGAAACACATCCTAAGCAAAGTAATTAAGTTCAGGGGTGTTAAGTAAGAATGGATGCCAAAGTAGAAATTTTCTTGAATATACCAATAGATTAAGCCAGAGTAGAAAACCAAGTTTGGATAAAGCTTCCTCTTCACAAAATACTCATCTGAAAGTGTAGCTTTCTCCAATGCAACAGCTAGCAGCAAGAAATACATGTTCGTGAATAAAACCATAGCAAAAATAAATGGATGCATAAAGGCACAGGATCAAATCATCCATCACAAGGGTCCCATTATGTTGACGTCAAAGAATCGGGTCAATCCAATAATGAAGTGAGCCACAGATTATGAAACAGATATGTGGCTTTAAAAAATACAAAATTTTTCTAAGCTATCCACGTGTTTCTAATAGTCCACTTGCCTGCCATGATGGCAGATGTTGTAGCTTGTACATGGTAGGCCCTGCGCACACATGGGGCTTAACAAACCTTAGAAAAACATCATCTGAAGTAGTCATCCTGCAAAAAATCCACATACAGGGAAAAAAGATAATCCAACATGCCACCATAGAACTGCAGCCGCCTATCAGCTCCCAGAAATTTCTGAGTAGTCAGTAAGTTGTGGATCTCAACTAGCAGAATATCATGTAGCATAAAGAACAAATGTTAGAGTGGAATGCAAACTTTTATAAAATATGCAACCCATTGGCTCTAACCAAGAGCTGAGAAGAAAAGGAATGGCGGTCATCTTTGAAATTCAAGGGCATTGGTGTCTTATGGTACTCAAGAGCAAAGGCAAAAGCACAGAACTAAGGATATAATAGCAGTTGAGTATTGACCACCTACTAGACCATGAGATGACTGGACTGGCCTACTTTTAGCCTATTTCTTGTTTGAGGTGGCTCTCACTTGATGAATTGCTCAGATATCAGTCACATGTGCCACATTGGCATGCATGCTGCACATTTGCATTTTGAAATAAATAGCTTGAAAACCAGTCGAAAGAGGAGCATACACTTTGTTGTGATCGCAGCAGTGGTTATGGCCGTGATATTAGCAATGCCCTTGTTGATGTCGGAGAAGCCGATGATCAGCTAGGTGAAGAGTTACCAGATGGAGAATGCAACAAAATGGAGAAATGAGCTAGATGATGGTTATTAAAAATGATCAACTCAACTACCTAATCATGTTCCAGATGCTCGTTCATGACAATTACCATTGCTGCACCAAATAATGTAAATAATATCATAAATTGAGCATGAATTACACTTCTATTTTACACATCAAATTAGAACTGCATTTGAACTAGCAAGCTAACATTCTTCTTTATTTATTTATTTTATCAAGGAAACAAGATAACTGAAAACAAAGAAAGTTGTACTAGTAAAAGATATCCAGTAGCTACTGCATCCTTATTGCATTACAAATTAAGAACATTTGTGCCAGTGGAGTCCTCGAGGTCCTTTGATTGGTCTATACATTTGTGAGCTCTGCATAGCTGTATATTTGGATGATCTTAAACATCCTTCTGGTAGGTCCTATTGTGGATGACCATAGTTAGAAGTCAAACTGACATGATCATCCTAGCCATTTGATCAATGGATGGCTGAAAACAAAAAAGGTAAACAGGGGAAAATTCCACAGTCATTATGAATTTGTGTTGGTCCACCAAAGAAGGGTCTACTAGATGGATGATACAATGGGTTCATCCAACCATACAGCAATTCATGCCCCATTTACAAAGAGTCGAAATGCAGGACCTCTAGCATGATTAACACAAGAACGTTCTTGGTTGAGGCATTTCCTCGAACAATTAACATGCAAATTTTTATATAGAAAATAATAAAATGCTTTAGTGAAATAAAAATAGAAATTCATATTATTTTCTTTCCTTCTTGATCAATTACAAAACTTTCATATGATTATATTAACTTCATGTAACTATCAACAGTGAAATGAAAATAATAAGGGGAAATAAGTCTCACCAAATTAGTTCACAAGCAGGGAGCTATGAACAGTTGTTGCATGTTGATGAGAGGTTTCTCACTGTCCAAGGAGGCTATCAATCAGATGGTTATCTGCTCAATCATAGAGCTACATGCTTATCATCCAAGATCTGGACAGTGATTAGGTCATGCAAAGGATAGAAACAGGGCTTGAACTGATTATGAGATGAACGACATTCCGAGCATGACATGAACATCAATCAAACTGTAGCCAAGCATGATACAAGAGATTTAGATCTAAACATTAAAGGAGTCCAGATCTAATCGCTAAAACGAGATTAAAAGACGGTATTTACGGAGCAAAGGGGAAGAACCCAAATGGAAAGAGGGGCCGCTATCTGCCTTCCTTCCGAAAATGAGAGAGAGAGAGAGAGAGGAGGAGGAGCTGCTTCCTGCCTTCCGAAAATGAGAGAGAGAGAGAGAGAGAGAGAGGTGAATTCGAAATAGGGTTAGAATCCCTATTTAAAATTAGAATTTTTATTCAGATCTGCACAAGTGTTTGTTTTAGATCATTTATATTATAAAATAGATTATTGTCCATACAATTAAGGGCCCACCTAATAGATGATTAAGAGTATATAATATGGTAAAAGCTTAAATATTAACCATCAACAAGTGGAACCACTATTTGGATGGTCTGGATAACCATACATCATTGCCTTAAGTGACATGAAAGAGTCACCACTATTTTACATTATATCCAAAACTAACACATTGAAGCCTCTTTTGTAGCCAGTGAAGCTGCTGCTCGTGGTCGGTGATCTGTGGGCCCCACCATGATGTATGTGTAATTTATCCGCACCGTCTATTCATTTTTAGATATTATTTTGGGGTTTGATCTTAAAAATGAGGCAAATTTAAATTTCAAGTGGACTACACGGGAGAATAAGTAGTATTGAATGTCCACCATTAAATCTCCTAGTGCCACTACAATGTTTATTTGGGACGTGGATCGCGTCCAACCATCCAGGCAGGGCTCCGTGGGGCCAAAGTGATATAAGTGTTTTATCCACGCCATTGATAATTTTTCTCAAATCATTTTAATATATAATTCAAAAAATGAGGCAGGTACAGGGCTTAAGTAGACCAAAAAGTGGGGATTTAACATCCACCATTAAAAACTTCTTGGGAGCTAGAGAAGTTTTAGATCAAGCTAATATTTTTATTTTAACTTCATCCACATCTACATTACATTATTAATAGGTTGGATGGTTAAAAAACATCATGGTAGCCCTTAGAAAGGTTTCAACGGTGAGAGTCATTATCACCACAGCTTACTTTGATGTGATCCACTGGAGTTATGAATATGCTTCAATTTTTGTCTCATACCTTAAAATGATATAAGAAAAGTGATAAATCATGGATAAAACACTTAAATCACTTTGGACCCATAGAGCCCTGCCCAGATGATTTATTGTCCGAGTAGGGGTAGGACGCAATCTGCGTACATTTATTTGACATCCAACATGCTAATTAGGTCATACAGACATCGATGGAACGGGAAAAAAAAAAAAACAAATATCAACTTGATTTAAAAAATTTGTAGCTCCTAATAAATTTTTAGTGGTGGACGTTCAATTACCACTTTTTATGTGATGTGGACCACTTGAGATTTAGTTTTACCTACATGTGGTTCACAGATCTAACCCATTCATTATGTGTGTCCCACTTGAATAACAGGTTAGACCAAGTTTCAGCCACATCCAAAATTCATTATGTGTGTCCTACTTGGGCCCACAGTAATGTTTATTTACCATTCAACCTGTTCATAATATCAAAAAAAAATATGAATGAAGAAAACACAAACATCAGCTTAATCTAAAACTTCTATAGCCTCCAAGATTTTTTCAATGGTATAGGTTCAATCACACTATTTCCTGTGGTGTGGTCCACTTGAACTTTGGATATGCTTCCTTTTCATTTTTTAGACCTTAAATTATCTGTTAACATGGATGAACGAAGTGGATAAAAATAAATAAATAACGGAGGACCCTATAGAGTTTACTCTGGTAAGGGTAATGAGTAACTCACCTAAATGTAGTGGAGATGAATTTTCTTAAAAAATTTATAATCATATATTGGGCCTACCTAAATGTGATTCACATATCTAACCCACTCATTATGTGTGTCCCACTTGGATGAGGGGTCAGACCAAGTTTTAGTTGCATCTAAAACTCATGTAGGCCTCACCAAGTGCTTTTATATTTTTTACGATGTATTTACATGCTTTTAGATGGTATAGCTCACCTGAGTTTCATATACAGATGATTTTTAAGATACTCATAACGTAAAGGAGACACATCAAATGCATAGTGTTGATGTTCGACGCACATCATAATGGGGCCCACAAAACTTACTAACATCAATTCTTAGGTTCTTGTGAGGTCAATAAGTTGGGTCACAATTTTGACAATAATATTTAGCTCATTTTATATGTCTGGTCCATTCACTCTATTTTACTGATCAATACCCTCAATTTGACTAGTTACTCGCCCCAATCAAGCTAGCGACATATGAGAAAGATATCAGGCATACAAGATTAATTAACAATTTGAGTGAAATTTGATTTAAACATCTGAAGTTATTTACTCTTTAATCTGGACTAATTCGATTGTCCAAAAATGGTTAAATGTTCAATTAGTGGAAATGCCTGATAATTTATTAATTTTTTTCACAGATAAATTTCAATTTCCATTTAAAAATAACATTATTTTTCAAAATGTAAATATATTTTTTTAATCTTAATTTTTCATTGAAAACTTTTAACAAAATATCATTTTTATTATAAAATATTTTTTAAAAATTAAAATACAAATTTTGAATTTTTATTTTCAAAATCTTTAAAATTTTCACAAATTTTATTTATTTTTCCCAAAAATTCCAAAATGTCGATTTTTTTTCTTCAAAAGCATCATTTTGTTTTCAACTTTTTAATTTTCTTTTTTAAAATGATATATATATATATATATATATTTCAAAATCTCAATGTTTTTATAACTTTCTTTTAATTTTAAATTTTAAAAATTTTCAATTATTTTTCAAAATCACAAAAAATTTCAACTTCTTTATTTTTCGTTTCAAAATGTTTGTTTTTTGATAAAGTATTAATTTTTTAATATCATTTTATTTTAAAATTTTTAATTCTTTTTAACTTCTTCATTTTTTAAAAGCATTTTATTCGAACTTGTCAATTTTTATCGAACTTCTTAATTTTATTTTAGTTTTCAAAATACAAACTCTTATTTTCTTTTTCAAAATATTATCATTTTTCAACATTGTGAAAATTTTCACACTTTTAAAAATATTTTTAATTTTCTTTTTCAGGATATTACTTTTTTCTCAAAATCAAAAGCTTTTTTTTTTTTTTCAAATTTATCAAATTTATTCAATATTCTTTTTTTTTCCCGCAAACTAGATTTTTATTAAATCACGATTTTTATTTTTTCAAAATCTCATTTTTTTTCTTTAACATTGTTAATTTTTTTATTCTCAGTATTCTTTTTCATCTGATGTTACAAATCATTTTAATATTAGTTTAAATTTTAAAAAAATAATAATTTCCACTTATTTGTTATAAAAATAAAATTTTTTTTATTTTTTTGCATTCAATCAATTGTTAAAAAATAATCTCATATACAAATATGTACAATTAAACCACTGAAATTCTATTAAATATAATTATTAGACTATAAAAAAACATATTTTTCCACCATATTAAAAAAAATAATAAAAAACTTTATGCATAGGGCAAAAGTCCTTTTACGATGAACCACGATCCATCGCAAAAGCAATTGAAAACCGTCGCCTTGGGAGGGAATTTGCAACTGATAATTTTCCATCGCAAAATCAAAACTTGCAACGGATTTCATCCGTCGCTAATGTACGATGGACTAAAATCCGTCGTAAATCAGATTTTAGCAACGGATTTATGTCCGTCGCGAAATTCTGCGATGTTTGCACTACATATTTACAAGAAAGGCAGGATTGGCGACACACTTTTTCCCATAGTGACGGATTAAATCCGTTGTTAAACCAAGCGATTTTTACGATGGACGAAGTCCGTCGTAAAAATGCATCACAAATCAACCTTTTTGGCATAGTGATAGCATGATAGGCATATGTTAAGCATAATAATCAAAATAGGTCATGACGTGAACTATCAATCAAAAGAAGAGTTATCAAGTAACTATCAAATGCAAGTATGGTTCACAACTATCAATTATAAATCAAATATAAATCATGTCTTAAGAGTTCATAACTAGTGTAAGAGGTCACATGTTATGAGATAATAGTTATGATGCTAGTAAAGACTATTACTTAAACTAATTTACAAATGGAAAGCTTAAGGGAAAAAGTCATCACCTTATGTTTTGAATCGTCTACATGATTGCTAGAAGGTATGTGTGCCCTTAGGGTCGAACCCTACATCGCTTTGGTAGCTCAACTCAACCTCAACAAGACCTGGACTAGGCCCAAGCATAACTCGACATTAGCGATGCTCGAACCAGGCCCAAGCATGTCCCGGCCCAGCTGGACTCCGTCCCAACCGAGTTGACTCAGTCTTCTCCCTCTAGTTTCTTTTTCTTCTCTCTTCTTCTTTTCTCTCACTCTTTTTCTTCTCTCTCAGCTATTAATACCCACTAACAGTGACGTCCAACAAGCTTCCAACTCAGATGGACTGACTGACAGCAAGTCGGGTCCGAATCCACTCTCTCTCTATCTTGTCTCCTCTTTCCTCCTACTTCTTCTCCCACTTCACTTTTAGAGAGGTCCAGCAACCTCTGAACTTGACCCAGCCATGACTCGAGCAAGCCTAACTCATCCCAAACTTAGATCGAGTCCGAGTGTGGCACAACAACAATGGACGACATCTCATCCTTCACTTCTCACTCACTTTCTCCTCCCTCTCTTTCCAGACTTTTACAAAGTCTAAGCTCAGTTCGGACACGCCCAGTTTAAGCCGAGATGAGGCCTGGCCCCACCCAACTGCACTAGCTCAGTGCGGCACAGTCGGAGCCGAGCCCTCTCTCTCACCTTCTATTTTCTTCTTCTTCTCTACTTTCTGCTTCTATCCCTTCCTTCTTCTCCTTTTTTTTCTCTGCCCTTTACTAAGCCTAGACAAGGCCAGACAGGAACCGAGACTACAAGCACTCGATTCTGCTCGACCCGGTCAACATATCTTGGTGGGGATGAGGACTACCGTTAATGCCAAAATCTCTGTCATTTCTTCTTTCTCTAATCCACTCCTTACAAATGGTCCTAATGGACCCTAGGAAGCTTGCAAATAAGCTTCACTGAAGCTTTGAGGAGATTGGGTTGGTGGGTTCAAGAGGATAGGAAGAACGACCATTCTCTCTCTCATTCTCTTTCTTTTATAAAAAAAACTAACTTTGTAGTGCTCGGGTCACTCTAGGATGGATGGTCAGGATGGAGAATCCCTCCCCTCACATGGATTGCCAAGTTGGGGCTGAGAAAAGTTTCCATTTTCGAAAACTTGTGTTTGTAGGGCCAGTTTTCAGTGAGGATCATATGTCCACATACACAGGAAAACCTGTTGTAGTAGTCAGGTTTTGGTCAGCCCCACGCTCTGAAGCTTATGGATGGTCTGGATCGTCCCAATGGGGCCAGATGGTGGACCACCGATCAGAACTCCGAATGATTGCTCACCCACTGTTTAAAATCGAAGAGAGAATTTCTCTCTTTTTTTAGAAAACACAGGTCAGCCCGTGTTGAAAAGTCTCCCAGGACCGATGCACAGCGAGTGCATGTGTATCCCATGCACATGTGAAATGACTGTGGGGCCCACGAAGATGTTTGGATGGAATCCACTCCACCCATTCCATTAAGTGGACCCTATCATAGCTTTTAACCAAAGATGGAGTAGATCCAAGGTCCAGGTGGGCCATACTCTTAAATTTTGTGCCCTAATGGTGGATTCCCATCGATCTAATGGTTAGATCATCCTGAGATTGAATGTCAACAGTTAAAAGATCATAATGGGCCATTTGTAAGGCTTTCATCATATATCACTAGCCTAAGTACTAATATTAACATTAATTTTATCTCTATTATTATTTATTATTATCACGGTTTATTTCACCTTATTATTATCATTATTACCTTCACATATGCACGTATTTTCTATTGTGGGTCATGCTTTGTAAGTTATGAGGACTATCTGTCTCATGATGTTGTATTATTAATATTATTATCATCATTGTCGTTACCTATATGCATTGTTATGTATTTATCTTTTTATTTATTTATTTATCATTATTATTATTATTATTATCATGCCTATAGGTAAGATGTGAGACTATTTGTTATGCGTCATTTAGCTACATACCCTAATATTAGGGTTTCTTCGCATCAAAGTGGGCCACGCCATAAGAAACTCTAGTTACCAAAGGACAGTTTAGTGGGCATCCAGACAATCCAATGATTGGATTGACTAGCATTTGATTTTCAAGAACCATTGGGATCTTAAAGGGTGTTTAAGTGTGATCTAGGAGTTGGATGTGAAATTAGATAATTCGATATATGTTTTCAAATTATGGATTGTCCTACAAGACATTATAAACTTGGTAAATGGTGAATTTCATGATTCAGGATTGTAAATCCGTAATTCGGCTAGATTCGTCTATCAATGAAGTTGGGATCCTACGAAAATAGGTCTCTGTAGTTGTATGATGATCCATCTTGGAAATAGATGAATAAATAGCTTGATGTATAGATTGGGACTATTTTTAACAGTTGAATTTAAACTAGAATGAACGTGAATGTTCACTTAAGACAAGTTTGTATTTATGCCGAGTTTGTATTTATGCTAAGTTAGATTACATGGTAACACTCGAGTTCTGGAAAGTATGGGGTGTTACAGCGATGTACCCTTAATAAACGTAAAATTTAACGCAAGTAAATCAACTAATAAGTAAAATATGTCTATCTAGAGTACGAGACTACACTTGAGCAAGATATACAATTTTAAAAATACAAAATGCATCAACCCTAAAATCTCATTACATCCTAAAGGTGTCCTACATCGACCCACCCAACAAATGGAAATATGAGAACTCCTCTGAGTTTATATGCTCCTCTTCTAACGTATCGAACTCCATAGTACCTGTATCTACAACGATGCTTGGTTGGTATTTTAAAACACCGTCCCAAGTGGAAGTAACTAACTCGGTGGTTCTATTAGTTGTAAGTTACATATATTATCGACTTAATCAGTGCAGTTATTGATAAATAAGAAATTAAGAATTTTCTAAGTACTCTTATTAAATCTACGAATGAGATTATGTAATGACGTATGCGCCTTATAATCTAACACTCCCTTATAAGCGACTTTAACGCTAATTTCACAAATGCAAACACTCCCTCACAAGTGACTTTAACGCCAAATCATAAAATCATATCTAATGTAATGCTGTGAATGACTATGTTAGCCAAGTAATTATTAAGTTCTATTTATCCAGCATATTGGCGAAGCTAAGATATCGAAGTTATATCATGAATCTTAATATGGATCACGTGGCTCATTGCGGCACGTAGCGGCTCCTCACCAGTGTCCCTTAGTCTAAATTTAGGTATCACATGTTTATCTCATAAATCAACGATTCCAAAGGTACGATATGACACCCAAAGGTATAAGGATCAACCGGTAAGGATTGTCACCCAAACATCGAGTATGATCACTAAATTATAGGGTTCTTACCACATAAAACCAAATCACCGCAAAAGGAAAAATGGCTCATCACCCAATTCCATTTACGCCCGAGTTGTTCAAATAGTACTCTGGCATAGAACCATCGGCTGAATAATTTGACGGGGGCTATTCGAACAATAATTTTTCACCTTTATCAGTTCTCATTGGTCACTACATGGAGGCTCGTCACCCCAGTATAGGCCAACAGCTAGGACACGGTGTCCCATATCACCATGCCTGGTTCATAAGTCTTAGTGGGATCATATCACACTAACAGTTATGAATAAACTCATCCACTAGGAACTGAGTATCTTAGATTCAATTTATTCGTGTCATACATGGTGAACATACATGATCAGCAGGTTAGAGGACTAATTTGATTAACTTGGGAGAAGTCCAGTGTAACTAACATTGGGTGTAAGAATCCCGTGTAGCCTAGCTATTGTCGGTCGTCCGTGCTCAGCTTGGGTCGATCGAACGAGCCTAGGGTGAGTAACCTAGCTCGGTCCACCTCTTGGTTTGGGCAATTTACCGGCTAACCCAACATCATTAGTAATTATAAACATCACTAAGGATTAACAATTCATCAAGATATCACAATAATATTTCATATGAAATCTAAATTTAGCAACACAACCACCTATACATTTCATCAAACGTGCATATGTGAGCATCAATAGAACAACACACCTACTTAAGCATTTTATTAAAAATGAGAGCATCCATGCCACACTCATCTAATCACTGAGGCATTTTATCAAACAAGTGAGCCTCTATAGAATAATACATTCGCTATAACATTTAATCAAACATGTAAGTATCCATAAACAACCAATGATACATATTACAACCAAATACAAAATATGGACATACTAGCTATTTACAAACCATTCACTATAAAATATCATCAACTGAGACCCTCAAGAGTCAATAAATAGAAACCTAGGCATAATGGTCCTCACCTCTAAGAAGGAGAGCTCCTAGGGTTAAATATTTGGGGAAAATTCATCAATTCCGAAATCAAAATCATGAGAACATCATTAATGACTAAAAAATTACACTAGGTTGTTTAATTGAAGGGTAAAATATAATTCTTATCTTCAATTCTTGGCATGGATGAATTTGGTGGAGGTTTGGTAGTCGATGAAGGTTTGATTGAAGAAATAATAACCCTGCAAGCATCCATATTTCCCTCTCTCTCTCTCTCTCTCTCTCTCTCTCTCTCTCTTCTCCCTCACGTAAGTTAGGGCATGAAATTCATATGGGAGAAGGAGGTGCCCAAATGAGGGCTATTTATACTACCAGAATGTGCACAAATAGCCTTAGTGACCCCTTCAATAAAATTTACCCTAGGGGATGTTGGTTTTTACTTACAGGGTCATCTGAAGGTTTCATTACAACCAGGTGATAATCAGACGCTTCGATTAGTCGTGAGGGCCCCACTTATGATTAACAGTCATCATTGATCGATCGAGGTCGTGACTATACTGATATGTGTGGAGAAATATCCTTAGCCACACCTCGAGTTTGGTTGACATCCAACGGTCAGAAAGTCGCAACTTTACAAAAGAGGAGAGAGCTCAATTTACTTAAATTTTAGGTTTCTGCGTAAGACATTTGCACATCCCATGCACCTGACCTTCTGCCCAAGTTAAGCAGTTTTATACCCTTTCTTAGGTCACCACCCACGATGGATGCCAAGCCCACTAAGATAAATGTCTTTCTATAGCCTCGAGTTTAGTGGCCCACTAATGAACGGCGTACAACTTATTCAAATAATCAGGGTATTTTTGAAATTAATTGAGTATGGAGATTTCTTATGTGTAATGATTAAGTTCTGAATTAGCAAAGTTCGTAGTGTGGCCTATTTAAAATTAGTGAAAATGGAGATTTGGTCATGATCACTCTAAACTGTTAGTTCTTAGGCTAAATGAGTAACTAGGTTGATTTAGTTTGTTAATTAAGATCTGACGCATAGTTTTCGCTGCTTTACATAGGTCTTTATTTAGTTATTATTGTCTTTATTAGTTAGTGATGGGTTGGTTAGATTTAAGTCCTAGATGAACAAATCATGAGGCTAGACTTGAGGTTTAAGTGATCGGACGGATTCGTTGACTTCTTACGGTTGATTAATCAAATTTGTATAGTTCTTTACTGGTACCACCCATGCATAGGCTCATCTCAAGAGTCGAGGGTTAGTAAGTGACAACATAGCCTAGTTTATCAAAAAATTTTAAGGATTTTTAAAATTTTAAAATAGTAAAAATTCAGGGCATTACAGTAGGATTCATCAAGTTCATCAAATATGTCGAATGGATCTCCAATGTGCTTCTGACCATCAAGAAAATTGGTAAGCTCTGAATATGTATCGAATTTATAAACCTAAACCAAGCCACACCTAAGGATGAGTACCTAATGCTAATGATTGATCAGCTAATCGACTGAGCAACTCGACATTAGATTGTTTCCTTTATGGATGGTCAATCGAGATATAACCAATTGATGGCTAGTTGTGTTATTTGGGCTCAAACATTCAGGGCGTACTTATCAAAGGGCAATGAATGCCATCATTCTTGACATGATTGGTCACTCCATGGAAGTATACATTAATGATGTGGCAGTCAAATTGACCAATGCTATATAACTACATTTTGTGCATTTACGTAAATCATTTGAGCAAATGAGAGTCCATAAACTGAAAAATGAACCCTCTTAAATGCGCTTTTATTGTCTCGAATGGAAACCTCTTAGGATTCCTTATATATCAACGAGGGATCGAGATAGATCAAAATAAGGCTCGAGCAATGATAGATTCTTAGCCACTTAGGAATAAAGTAAAGTTGCAACACTTTCTTAGCTAAGTTAACTTTATGCGTATATTCATTTCTAATTGTATAGGAAAAACTATTGTGTTTTCTCCATGGATGAAGTTGAAACAAGGAGATGATATTATATGGGAAGTAGAACATCAGTTAGCTTTTGATAAAGTTAATGAATACTTGATGACGCCACCTATGTTGATGTCGTTAGTCAAAGGTTGACTGCTTAAGCTGTATGTCACGACTTCTGTAAAATCAATCAAAGCCTTAGTAGCATAAGCTAATGATGATCAGACAGAGCTTGTAGTCTACTACCTCAATCAAACGTTGCTAGATACTAAAAGTTGATATTCTATAATAGAAAAATTATGTTTTTCATTGTATTTTACGACCACTAAGTTAAGACATTATTTACTAGTTGATTCGGTTAATGTAATTATAGTTATTGATTTAGTGAAATATATATTAAATCAACAAATTTTGAATGGATAAATTAGTAAGTTGTTGTTAGTTTTATCCGATTTTGATCTTAAGTATGTTCCCCAAAGAGCAGTAAAAGGAATCATAAATTTTTTGGCTGATCACTCATTCGACATAAAAAGTCAATTTCTTCCATAGATGTTAAACTTATATCATGTATATTTGATGCCTTGGAAATTGTTTTTTGACAGTTCATGAACTAAAAAATTATCAGGAGAATGGACTATTTTAATCACCTTGAATGGGAAGATCTAGGAGTTTGCATTCCAATTAGAATTTGAATATATAAATAATCAAGTCGAATATGAAGCTTTGGTGATCAACTTGGAAATGTTGATAAAATTAGGTGCAAGAAAAGTAAAAATAACATGTTATTCACAAATAGTATTAATAAACCAAATGATAGGATTTTTTAAGTGCACTAGTGTTGCACTATTGCCATATTATGCCCTGATAACCCAACTGATGGACAATTTTAATAAGGTCGAATTGAGACATGTAACACGAGAACATAATGTTGACGCCAATGAGATGGCATAACTAGCAGCTAGACTCCAAATCACCCAAGGGTTTAATGAGAGAATAATTGTTGTGCAAAAGAGGTATTTACCATCAATATTTCAAAGGGAAATGGCCCTGAAAATCAATTAGGCCGAGATAATTGAAAATGTTTGGAGAATTCTGATCAAGAACTATCTTCAGTGTCCTCGAGTCAAAACCAGCAGGGTTATTAAGAGAATAGTTGTGAATTATGTCATGGTTGACATTGAGTTGTATAGAAAAGGGGTCAATGCCGTGTTATTATAATGCTTAGGCCAAAAGGAGGCCATGTTGGCCATGACCAAAGTACATGAGGGGATATGCGGAGCCCACCAAGTTGGAAGAAAGATGAGATTCACAATTAGGTGTTATGAGTATTCTTGGCCGAAAATGATGGTTGATTGCCTTTAATATGCTAAGGGATGTGAGGCATGTTAGAAACATTGGCCGATGCAACACGTGTTTGTGGACGAATTGCATCCTAACGTAAAGACTTAGCCTTTTCAAGGATGGGCCATTGATTTAATAGGTCAAATCCATATCATCAATATTTTTACATTCCTCAATGGTAATGACTTTTGTGGAGAAGCATTCTGGTAGGGATCTTAGAATTTTCTTACAAATGTGTGGGATTGGAACTCTTTCCCCCAACCCATACATGGAGTTGCAAATGTCACTAAGCTTAATTTATATAGAATTCCATACAAGTTTCATGCACCACCATTTTGATATTCTTAAATTGTGTGGTTAGGAGCTGAAGCTTAGGCCGTTTCATTGTCCTAGTTCCTTCATGGATAGTTTTCAATAGATCCCATGCTTGTTTAGTTGTTTCACACCCATATTATTCTGAATTTTTCTTGTGAAACTGCACAATAGATTGCATTCAAGGCCTTTACAGCACAAGTGGTCCTTGATTTTCCAAACTCAGTCCAAAAGGTTTTTTGTTTAGGTCTAGAAGTGGTAACACTATCATCTGACACAAAATGTTCCATGGGTACCACCCATCCTTTCTCAATTATGTCCCAAACTGTATGATCCAAAGATTTTAGAAATATGCATATTCTTATCTTCCAATAGGCATAATTGGATTCATGAAAAAGTAGTGGTCCTGATCCAAGAACTTAGAACTGCTAAAGATGTTGGGTTAGCAAGAAGCTCTTCGATCAATAGGTCTTCATCCAAGAAGTGCTCATCGCTAAGATACTCAATTGAGTCCTCCAAATTTTTGGTACATTTCCAATCTTCTTTACTAATTTGCTAGTTTTTCATAACTAGATCATCTAAGATAGGTTTCACAGGCAAATCGATCGTATTAAATTGATTGTATTCAATAAAAAATTGATATATTTCCTATCTTTTTTAGTAATTTACAGATTTCATATAGACCTCAAGGTGGGCCATGTCTTTTTTTTTTTTAATGGTTGAGATATGTTACATAGACTACACATGACGGTGTTTTGTCAGGCCCACCATGATGTATGTGTTTCATCTATGTTGTCCATACAATTTTTTCAGTTTATTTTAAGGCATGAGACTAAAAAAGAGGTCAATCCAAACATTAGATGGACCATACATAGCATCTTGAAATTTTGTATCGAAACATTGTTACGTCTACAAGTGAGACCGTCAAGGAGCAGTACTAGTCTAACTAAATCCCCTAATTAGGCCGAAATTGACGAATTTATGATAATTAGAGTCGGACACCCTTTTTGGCTAATCACAGATGATTAGCGTCGTGAACTTAGGTGAAACCGGCAATAACAGGGCCTGCGAGAAATCCCAAAGGGTAACTTGTGTCAGAAATGCCCCAATTAGCTGGGTTAGGTTTATACCACATGTTAGTGGTCCCCTAAACTTATAACTATAGAATATCGTCCATCTTACCAGGCTTAAAGTCCATTACAGACATTGAACCAAGATAGTACCTAGGATCATTCAACTTTAACTCACAAGCTAAGTGCATGAATTACGCGAATGCATAAAGTGATAACCTATATTTAATTGAAATTATGACCATTCACTCTTTATTGAAGTTATACCTTTCAAACCATTGAATGATGACCAAATTTAGAACATTGATCGAGATAATTGCCTTACTCACATCTGTATAGTTGTAGACCTGATCGACACTTGGTGACTGTCGATCTGAGTTATGGCCTTCCTAGTTGATCGATACGTCCGATTATCAAAGGGTTGTGTCAGAAAAAAGATCTCCTAGTAAGACACTTATCCCATGGCCTATATTAACCCGTACACCTCTCAATGGATCCCATTGGATGGAAACCTCCCTTACATTAGTATAATGAATAAAGGGCCATTGGGGTCATTTGTGCACCTTCTAGCACTATAAATACTATTTCCTTTCACACCCTCTCCCTATACGAATTCATGCCCTAAGCTTCGAACAAACAGAGAAAGAAGAGAAATTATAAGAGAAAGAGGGTGAAAGGGAGAATGATCAAAGGAGCTTATCCTACTCACCTTTGATCAGCAATCTAGCCACAAGTAGATCTCTCATCAGAGTCTCATTGGCGACAATTTGAGGTAAGCGTCGAGTCACACTTGTAAGTTAAGGATTTTTATAATTATTTTCTCCAAATCTTACAAGCTCAAATGCTTGCTTAAGTTATTTAATGATCTTTTCCTAAAAATAAACCTAACACTAGAAGCACTAAGTTAAGCGAATCATCGCAAAGGTGCGGTCAATTATTCATAGGTTGTCGTTTATCGACCCTTGATGGTCTTAATTAATGATTCTTGATCATGAATGATTTAATGCATGATAACATGTCTACACTTGGATTTTAATTGCAAATTGTGTTAATTCTCACTTATTAATGCTTAAATAATTTATAAAATGCTTGAATGAATGATTTTTTAAATTAAGGATTTGTGTTAAATTTCATTTTGATTGTTTAACGGTTTGTTAACCTTTAATTAATAGTTAGAACTGCTAAAGATGTTGGGTTAGTCGGCAAAACGTTGAACTAAGTGGTGACCCGAGTTAAGTCGACCACCCTAGGCTTATTCAATTGACTCGGGTTGAATACGAATGAATGACAGTAGCTGGACTACACGGGATGCTTACATCCACTGCTGATTACGCCGGGGTTCTCGCAGGTTAGTCAAAATTTTCTAGCGGCCGATTGATCATGTATATTCACAATATATAATCATGGCTTATTGAATCTAGGATACTCCGTTTCCATTAAATGAGTCTACTAATAACTATTAGCGATGACATATGAGTTGAGTATGGTGGTATGAGATATCATGTTCATATTTTCATCCTACATTGGGATGACAAACCTCCCCGTAGTGACTGTTGAACAATGTTGTTGACAACTTGCTTATTGTATGTGTTTGATTAGGAGTGATGAACCCAAGTAGACTAAGGGACACTGGCCAGGAGCTGTTATGGATGTTACGGCCATTCCAAGCCTAGTGATCTGGTTGAGATCAATGATAAAAATAGAGATACTCTAGCTTATGCTAGACGAATATGACTTAATAACTACTTGACTAAACATACATAACAATCACATTGCATTAGCTTAGGTTGTGGCGATTTGACATTATAGTTACTTGATGAGGGAGTGTTGGCATTAGCAAAATAAGCATTAAAGTCAATTGTGAGAGAGTGTTGAATTATAAAAGCATGCATCATGTCATACTTCCATTCGTACATTTAACAAAAGTACTTATGAAGTGGGTGCTTACATGTATTATTATTACATATGTTGATGGTATCGATAATATGTGTAACTTAGAACTAATGGAGCTACTAATTTGATCACTCACTCTTACTCTAGGACGATGTTCTAAACCATCAACCGGAAGATGATTTAGATGTAGGTGTTACCGAGGTCGACACATTGGAGGACGAGTATATGGACCTAGAGAAGGAGTTCTCATACTTTCAGCAGTTAGATGGACCCATGTAGCCGGTACGTGGCTCAATGGGATTGCAGCGGATGCTTGGCGTTGAGCAGACTACACTTTAACATGTTTTATTTATTTTTTAGAACTATAAATTAGGCCCAGCTAAGGACCCTTACACTGGATAGAACTTTCTATTTTTAGTTGATTTAGTTGCTATAGTTGCGTTAATTTCAAAATATATTATATTATATAGTTTAGTTCTATGATTTGTCGGTGATTAGAGTAAACATGTCGAAATATCATGCTTCCGCAAGGCATATGTGACACCTGGAATATCATATATCGAGTACATGCGACCCTTGAAATTGAATATTGGAGATCAAACACATGCTTAACCTCTGATATTCGGAGTGTTACGCTACAACACATAAAAGTGGTGATTGAACATCATCAATGGAATGGTTGTGATTGCCTAACCTAGCATGTAATGTCCTGAAAAAATCCATACGAAGACCCGAGTACCACCTCAAGCAGAAATCTCTTAAGACTAAATCCTTTAGAAATTAAATGAGAATTAAATAGCGTTAAACTAGATTACCTGTAAAATTAGAATCAATCACTTTAAATACGATCTTCAAGACCCAAAACTTGTAGAATCATTAATGCTACATTACCCTGAAACCTAGGATCCATCTCTAAACCCAGTTGCTCTCGGGAGCATTCAGAAACTCCGTATCGGACTTGGACCGCATGTCGAAAGTTCGATAGTGATGAACTTAGACTAATATGACCGCCTTATTAGACTTGACAACCACCTCGAAAATCAAGTCCAGTCAGTATCCCACGACGATTTACTTAAGTCCAGAGTGAAGTGTGTGAGAAAAGTGAATGTTTTTAGAAATTAAATCCGAACTTAAGTAATCTGAGTCATGTCACTTGCGTGCTGATTATAAGCATTCTGACCATCAAAATCTGACCAAATAGACCCTCAGATCAGGAGAAGTATCCCACACATGCCAATATACTAATGGCCCTGATCGAGCGTCGGTGACCGTTGAACTGACACTGGTCCACCACGGTCGATCTGTAAACCCGATCGGACTGAAAAATTAGCTTGATCAAGATCCAATATCAGTGAGCTTAAGTCCGAACGCATTCAGGAAAGGGACCTCCAGAAATGCCCCATTGGATCAAAACAAGCCCGATTTGGTTATAACATAAGTATACCTTGGCCCTGGGGCTGTTTTCATCAGTTCTGGGCCTATATAAGGGCTTTAAACACCCTCTATCATATTCCATACGAATTCTAAATCCTTAGCTAAGAAAGAGAAGAAAAAAAAGAGAGAAAGTGAGAGAGAAGTTAGTGATTTATCCTAGGATTCTCCCCAGCTACTCCACGTGCTTTACCATCCCTCCTGTATTGTTATACAGGCGATATTGATCCTATTCTTAGGTAATAAAACCTAACCCTAATCCATTATAGAGATTCAAATAGTCTAAGTAATGCTATAGCTAACCTAATGCGTGCTCTAGGTTGCCAATCCACTGTTGACGAAGACTTAGCGTCTAAATCATATCCGTTACGCGTTTATCGGTTTAAGGTGCGGACTATATATGTTTAGGTTATGGTTTTCAAGAATTTCAATGTCAGTTAATGATTTACTACTAATGTGGTTGACATTACACATTACACATGTCAATTAATCCATTTTACGTATATGTATAAACTATGTTGTGAATAGAGTATTTCATGTGCTTGTTGTAATGTTTGCATGTACTTGGAATCTAATGTTGTGATTGTCATGATTAATTGTCGTAGGTACATGGTTGTTATGTATGCGACAACTCCTTGACAAAAGGATTTGCCCAAATATGTAATACGACCGACATATGTGATGTATGTTGGAAAGTGTAGTCTAAGTATTTGTGAAAATGTCTGAATAAGTTAGTAGTTAGTAAACTGTGATTTACAAGGAAATTGAGATATGAATCCCAACTACCTTAACTGTGTGTATGATTTCCTCCATGAACTGAATAGCCTTTTTATTCATGTTTAACTGTGTGTATGATTTCCTCCACGTACTATGTATTCATGTTTAAGTTATATTCCATAACATGTTCATATGATTGTAGGATTTGACTTAAATATTCATTATCGTGATTATACATGGTTGGGACTATATCACAGTCTAGGTAATCGGTAATAGTTCTCGAACTGGTGGTTGAGGTTATTTTTTCCATGCAGGATGTGTTCGATGAATCCGAGCCGTACTTGGGATTTCGACAGTGGTAAGGCCACACGGAGTGCTTATGCATTTCATGTCGATTAACTCAACGTGCACTTGTCCTAGTCGAGCTCATCAATTAACTCGATTAACCGATGTATGTTCACCATGTTTGGACACTACTACTTGAATCTATGGTACCAAACTCACCAGTGAAACTCCGTTAACCTTGGTACCTCGATCCACTAAGACTCATGAGCCAGACATGGTGGTATGGGACATCATGGTCTAGCTGTCGGCCTACGTTGGAGCGACGAGCCTCCCCGTAGTGACCAGTGAGTAACCTAGACTTGTGAGCTGAATATAGTGGTATGAGACACTGTATTCGTGCTGTCGGTCTACTTTGATTAGTGACGAGCCCTTTGTAGTGACCTCGAGCATACCCTGAAACTACATTGAGGCAACGCACCTTATTGTAGCATCTAGGAAATAACTAGGCCTATATTGATTGGTGATGAGCCCTTTACAGTGATCTAGAACCGTAACATCATATGAGATTTACTAGGACTAACGACCCTAGAATGGATCATTGTTTGGGTATTGACAATAGAGAGGTACCTTAGCTTCCCAATCCTTTTGTATGAAAAGGACTAATAAGAACTTGGTAATCATATACATGCACCGCACTGCATGTGCCATTTGGCATTGGGCGGAGCACTGAGGAAGTGACTGACATGCACGATCGTAAGATGAAGATCACAGAGGGAGTATAGGCGAGGGCATGCATCATTCCTTCATACATTCTTGCATTAATCAGAGTAAATAGGGATGTTTGATTGTATTGTTTTATCATTACTGCTTGACTGAATTGATAGCATGTTAACCTTTGCTATATAGTTTCACTGAGTTGATCACTCACTCTCACGTTCTAGGACGGTGCTTAAACACCAACCAGATCCTATCTTAGCTGCAGATGATGATGCGACGTACGAGGCAGAGCCGACATATGAGGATGATGAGGAGGCATTCTCCTTCATGCAATATTCAGGCGGGTTCTCTTAGACCGTTCTAAATCATCGGGGCCTCAAGGTTTATGTTTTGTAGAAGACTATCACATTTTGATATTTATATTATGAAACAAGACTTGCAACTATTAACCTAGTAGAGCATACATATTTTGGGGACTTATTCTGTTATATATATATATATATATATATATATATATATATATATATATATATATATATATATCCATTTCAGTCTTCCTCTTACGTACTACAACTGTCCCTGGATTATGTTTTGCTGATTTGGCTTAATCTACTTCATGTTTTATGCATTAATACAGACAACATACATCCATCATTGAAAATGTTGCATAAGTGATGTTTTGGAACTCGGGAGCTGAGTTATGCTCGACCCCCAAATTTCAGGGCATTACAAGTTAGTATCAGAGCATGATTTGGATTAAACCGGACCTGGGTTATGGTCACACGATGTACGTTGATGCCAATTTAATGTAGGATAGTGCGATAAAAATCTAGAAACAAGTTTAGGTTTCCCAGTTTCTCTAATTGGCGAAGGATTGCTGTAAACGATCGCCGAGATCGGATATGTTCACACCCATGATCATGCAAAATGATCTCAACCCACTTCTAGACCGTCAATTGATGGGTTTAGACTGTGTTTTATCCCATCCCAGCTGTTTAAAATTGGTAGGTGTGAATATGCATCAGATTCTATTCGATATGACCCGGAATGAGTCGAAATAGAGTAGGGGGTCCAATCGGGGCACTTTCAGGGTGACCCAAGGTGGGATCCACACATTTTTAGACCCCAGAGGGCAGGAGGACATCGCCCCACCTACAAGTCCTCACCGTCGGTCGGGCCAGGCCAGGTTGGGCCAATCGGGCCGATTCTTCTAGGGCGTTGTATGGCCCACTGACGTAGGTGGGGTCAATTTTAAACACTCCCAAATCATCATCTCTTCATAATACACACCTCCAAGCTTTCCTTTTCCTTCAAAACTTCTCATTTCTCTCTCAAATCTCCCCTCTATTCTCTCTTTCCCTCATTCTTCTTTAAGCTTTACATCCCTCTACCATTTTAAGCAACACCCACCTCCCAACCCTCTTATTTCCTTCAATTTGAGCATCTCAAACCCCCTTTTTGTGTCTCAAATTCATGAGAAACCAATACCCATTCCATTTCCTTCTTTTCTTTCCTTTCTCATGGCCCTGTTCGAGCTTGTTATGGCCATATTTTTTATTTTCACCATTCTCTCTTTCATGGGAAAGAAGAGAGCTTATGTGGATGGAACCGGGCCTAGTTGCCTCACCCGTTCAAGGAGGCCGAGAGGTGCCGCCGTGAGTTCAAGCGTCAATTGAGAGTTGCAGACGAAGCGGGTTCTAGATCCCCGGGCTCCCATAGGAAGGGCTTTGTTGGTGGAGTTGTCTCATGGAGTTTATGAGGGTCGTAGAGTCCTTTTTGAAGCTCATGTAGATGCACGGCTATTTGGAGAATACTTGTTGTTCGAGCGCCTGGTAGAAGCCAAGTGAGGTCTGCTATTTGAGGGTAAGAACCGTGCAAATGTGGGAACTGTCCGAGCTTTCTATACCCACATTCGAGAGCCAACGTTGGAGCCCTTGCAATTGAAAATTCCATTTGGAAGGGATGGGGAGGCCACAATTAACGTTGCTTTGATATCTCGACTTATGAATGTGCCACTTGGCGAGGTACATGCAAGTGAGAAGAATCTGAGTAATGCACATAAAAGGGATCACCGCACATGGTTCCTTTATGTTCGTCTGGTTGAATGGCAGCCAAACAAAAGCCTTTTAGTGACCAATATGATGGATGACTTCTGCTTGCTTCATCACATCTGTACGTTCAACGTCTATCCCAGGTGGAGCAACCGTAGTGAGTGCACGTGCCTGATGGGGGACTTCCTATATCAGGTGGGGCAGGGAGAGAATTTGTGTGTGCCTACGCATGTTCTGCGACAGATAGTTCTTACCGCACGCTGTAATAGAAGGATTCATTCCCTCCCATTCGGCCGACTCATATGCAAGATTACACTTGCGTTTGGCAACAGACTTGGGGCAAAATTTTTAGCGCCGATCCATTACATCAACGAGACTACTCTCTATCAGATGGATATTAAGCCACGGCAATGACAATCCCTACTTGAGGAGAGTGAGGATGAGACAGAAAGTGAAGAGGAAGAGAGCGATAAAGAAGGTGGAGCTAATATAGAAGAAGAGGAGGAACAAGAAAAAAAAGAGGAGGCTCAGGATACGGATGAGAGCCATTCTCCTACGACACGAGAGCATGAACCTGATCGGGCTAACAGGGAGGCCCGTTTAGTTTGACTTGAGGAGGGCCAGGCTACCCTGTGGCAGGATATTATCGATGTTCAGGCCCGTGTGAAACATAAGTTTAAGAAAGTGACTTGCACTTTGAAGTATATCTTATGCTGCCTGCAGGATAAGGGTGCCCCTCGTCCATCGCTAGATTTTGACAAATAGTCATATATATAGTCGTCATTTATTTTTCTTTGTTACTTGTTCTAGTGTGTAGCCTTTATAGGCGTAGTAGTTTAGTTGTTCTTTTTAGAGTTTGAAGCCTTAGTTGTATTAGCTCACATGCATTCTCTGTCGCGATCCATGTAATGCTGCACTTCGTGTATTGTGATAATTTTGTTAAATGAAATGCATGATGTTTCTTTGAGTTGAAATGTGAATCTTGTATGGATGGATTGAGGCACCAAGATGAGAGTAGAGATTGATTGCGAGGCCAGAGTCGTAATAGCCTACAGACCTGAGGGCACGGTCTTTACATTTCCAGTTCATGTCAGTTAGTCCTGTCAAGTTAGTTACTACGCTTCCTTGTTAGAGAGTATTGATAATCCGACGTTGGGAGATATGCCTGTGGTTCAAGATTTTTCGGACATATTTGAGAAGATCCCGGGACTACCTCCTGGGCACGAGATCGACTTTACTATCGATCTTGTGCCCGGTGCGAAACCTATTTCCTTGCCGACATATCGTATGCCTCCATGTGAGATAGAGGAACTGAGGAGACAGATTCATGTATTATTAGAGGCAGGTTTCATTCAACTGAGTGTGTCCCCTTAGAGAGCACCCGTATTGTTTGTGAAGAAGAAGGACGGTTCCCTAAGATTATGTATTGATTATCACAGGTTGAACCAGGTGACAGTGAAGAACAAGTATCCCTTGCCCAGGATCGATGATCTACTTGATCAGTTGAAGGGGGAGCAGTATTTTTTGCAGATAGATTTGTAGTCAGGGTATCATTAGTTGCACGTCAGGGATGAGGATGTGCAAAAGACAGCCTTCAGGACTAGTTTTGGTCATTACGAGTTCCTTATGATGTCGTTTAGACTCATAAATGCTCCAGACGTGTTCATGACCCTGATGAATAGGGTGTTTCGGCCGTTTCTGTTCTGATTCGTCATCGTATTTATTAATGACATTCTGATATATTCCAAGAGTCAGGAAGAGCATGAAGAGTATCTGAGAGCAGTCTTCAACACTCTCAGGAAGAACCAGTTGTTCACGCAGTATAAGAAATGTGACTTCTGGAAGGAGGAAGTCAAATTCCTAGGACATGTGGTGTCCAAGGAAAGAATAGCAGTTGACCTCGCTAAGATAGTCGCGGTTCAAGATTAGAAGCAGCCCGATTCAGTTATTGAGGTGAGGAGTTTTCTTGATCTGGCAGGGTACTATCGGTGATTCATTCGGGACTTTTCTAAGATTGCCAAACCGCTATCTCAATTGACACGGAAGGATCTGAAGTTCGCCTCGAACGAGAAGACGGAAGCAGCTTTTCGGGAGCTAAAGGACAAGCTAACGTCCACCCCTGTGTTAGTATTGTTAAAGCAAGGGGTTAAGTACACTATATACACTAACGCGTCTCACGTTGGTTTGGGATGTGTCCTGATGCAGAAGGACAGAGTGATTGCATACGCATCAAGACAGTTGAGGAAGCACGAGGAGAATTACCCTACACACGACCTAGAGTTGGTAGCCGTTATTTTTGCATTAAAGCTCTAGAGACATTACCTCTACGAAGAGGAGTTCGAGCTCTTTTGCGACCACAAGAGCCTTAAATACATACTCTTAGTGAGACTTGAATATGAGGCAACGTCGATGGATGAAAACCTTGAAGGACTTTAAGTTTGAGGTCTCCTACCATCCGGGTAAGGCAAACCTTGTGGCAGACGCGTTGAGCCACAAGAAGACTATAGAGTTCGCGGCTCTGCTAATGATTGCAGAATGGGAAGTGGAGTTTGTGCAAGACTTTGAGCAGAAACTCACGGTGGAAGAGTCGTATGAGGTTATCGCACATATTCGAGTACAGCCCCTCATTGATGATATGATTATTGCAGCTCAGGCAGATGATGAGCTATTAGCGAAGATGAGAGAGCGGGTTAGTATAAATGAGGACTCAGAGTGGAGTGTTGGTACGAATGGGGGCTTACATTATCGTGGCCGCCTATGCGTCCCAGACGTTCCTGACTTGAGATGGGAGGTTCTCGATGCAGCCCACAGTTCGAGGCTTGCGATGCATCCTGATAGCACGACGATGTATCAAAACATGAAGAGATCGTACTGGTGGGACAATATGAAGGTTCACATTGCAGATTTTGTATCCCGTTGTCTCACGTGCTAACAAGTCAAGACAGAGCATTGGCGACCTCCTAGACTACTTCAGCCCATGCCCATAGCCGAATGGAAGTGAAATTTTATCTCTATGGATTTTATTTCAGTGCTACCGAAGACAAGGAAGGGACGTGACTCCATTTGGATGATCGTTGATCGATTGACAAAATCGGCTCATTTCCTACCGATCAGAGTTACGAACTCTGCAAATGAGTTGGCCAGGATCTACATTAAGGAGATTGTACGTCTACATGGAGTTCCCTTAGAGATCGTGTCGGATCGAGACACGTTATTCACATCTATCTTCTGTACTTGTATCCAGGAAGCGATGGGTGTGAAGTTGAAGTTCAGCACCGCGTTCCATCCACAGACAGACGGGCAGACATAACGAATGAATCAGGTACTAGAAGATATATTGCGAGCATGTGTGTTGGATTTCAAGGATAGTTGAGATGACTGTCTTCCTTATTTAGAGTTCATGTATAACAAGAGTTTTCAGGCGAGTATTGATATGACTCCCTATGAGGCACTGTATGGTCGCCCGTGTAGAGCATCGCATTGCTAGGCAGAAGTGGGCGAGAAGACTCTGATTGGCCCAGAGTTAGTTCAGGCGACCTCAAAGAAGATCGACATTATTAGGCGTTGACTTCTATCAGCACAGAGCAGACAGAAGAGCTACGCCGATACGAGACGGCGACCACTTGAATTTGTGGTTGGGGACTATGTATTCCTTAAGGTTTTCCCTATGAAGGGAGTCTTTTAGTTTGGTAAGAAAGAAAAGCTCACACCAAGATTCATTGGCTCATTTCAGATACTAGATCGAGTGGGGGCAGTAGCATATCGTCTTGCTTTGCCCACACCGCTCGTAGGCGTGCACAACGTATTCCATGTGTCCATGTTGAAGAAGTACTTTCCTGATCCTTTGCACATTATCAGTTGGGATCAGGTGCAGTTGAGCGAGGATGCCACATATATACTGCGACCGAGGTGTATCCTCAATAGGAAGGAGCGGGTATTGTGTAGCAAGGTTATTCCACTTGTGAAGGTATTGTGGACGCATCACAGTGAAGAAGAGGCTACTTGGGAGACTGAAGCTGAAGTCAGAAAGAACTACCCTCAGATCCTTGAGGAGTACGAAAAGGTACAAATTTTGAGGATGAAATTTTTCTTTAAAAGGGGTAGATTGTAACGTCCTAGAAAAATCTGTACGAAGACCCGAGTACCACCTCAAGCAAAAATCACTTAGGACCAAATCCTTTAGAAATTAACTGATAATTAACTAGCGTTAAACTAGATTACTTGTGAAATTAGCACCAATCACTTTAAATACGATCTTCAAGACCCAAAACTTGTAGAATCATTAACGCTACATTACTCTGAAACCTAGGATCCATCTCTAAACCCAGTTACTCTCGAGAGCATTCAGAAACTCCGTATTGGACCTGGACCGCACGTCGAAAGTCCGATAGCGACGAACTTAGACTAATATGACTGCCTTATCGGACTTGACAACCACCTCGAAAATCAAGTCCAGTCAGTATCCCCAACGATTTACTTGAGTTCGGAGCAAAGTGTGTGAGAAAAGTGAATGTTTCTAGAAATTAAATCTGAATTTAAGTAATCTGAGTCATGTCACTTATGTGCTAATTATAAGCGTTCTGACCGTCAAAATCTAACCCAAATACACCCTTGAATTAGGAGAAGTGTCTCACACATGCCAATATACTTGTGGCCCTGATCGAGTATCGGTGACCGTTGAACTGACACTGGTCCACCACAGTCGATCTGTAAACCCGATCGGACTGAAAACTTAGCTTGATCAATATCCAATATCAGTGAGCTTAAGTCCGACCACATTCAGTAAAGGGACCTCCAGAAATGCCCCGTTGGATCGAAACAAGCCCGATTTGGTTATAACATAAGTTACCTTGGCCCTGGGGCTATTTCCATCAATTTTGGGCCTATATAAGGGCTTTAAACACCCTCTCTCATATTTCATACGAATTCCAAAACCCTAGCTAAGAAAAAGAAGAAAAAAAGAGAGAAGTTGGTGATTTATCCTGGGATTCTTCCCTGCTACTTCGCGTACTTTACCATCCCTCCTGTATCATTACACAGGCGATACTAATCCCGTTCTTAAGTAAGAAAACCTAACCCTAATCCATTCTAGAGTTTCAAATAGTCTAAGTAATATTATAGTTAATTAGTGCTCTAAGTTATCAATCCGCCGTTGACGAAGATTTAGCGTCTAAAACATATTCGTTACTTGTTTATCGGTTTAAGGTGCGGACTATATACGTTTAGGTTATGGTTTTCAAGACTTTCAATGTTAGATAATGATTTATTACTGACGTGGTTGACATTACACATGCCAAATGTGTTATCTGTTTCGTTTTACATATATGTATAAACTATGTTGTGAATAGAGTATTTCATGTGTTTGTGGTAATGTTTGCATGCACTTAGAATCTGATATTATGATTGCCATGATTAATTGTCATAAGTACATGGTTGTTATGTATGCGACAACTCCTTGATAAGAGGATTTGCCCAAATATGTAATATGACCGACATATATGATGTATGTCGGAAAGTGTAGTCTAAGTGTTTATGAAAATGTCTGAATGAGTTAGTAGTTAGTAAAGTGTGATTTATAAAGGAGTTGAGATATGAATCCTAACTACCTTAACTGTATGTATGATTTCTTCCATGAACTGAATAGCCTTCTTATTCATGTTTAACTGTGTGTATAATTTTCTCCATGTACTGTGTATTCATGTTTAAGTTATATTCCATAACATGTTCATATGATTGTATGATTTGACTTAAATATTCATTATCGTGATTGTACGTGGTTGAGACTATATCACAGTCCAGGTAATCGGTAATAGCTCTCGAACTGGTGGGTGAGGTTGTTTTAACCACGCAGGATGTGTTCGACAAATTTGAGCTGTACTTGGGATGTCGACAGTGGTTAGGCCACACGGAGTGCTTATGCATTTCATGTCGATCAACTCAACGTGCGCTTGTCCTAGTCGAGCTCATCAATTAACTTGATTGACCGATGTATATTCACCATGTTTGGACACTACTACTTGAATCTATGATACCAAACTCACCAGTGAAACCCCATTAACCTTGGTACCTCGATCCGCTAAGACTCATGAGCCGGACATGATGGTATGGGACACCGAGGCAGAGCTATCGGCCTACGCTGGGGTGACGAGCCTCCCCGTACTGACCAGTGAGCAACTAAGACTCGTGAGCCGAATATGGTGGTATGGGACACCGTATTCGTGCTGTCGGCCTACTCTGATTGGTGACGAGCCTTTTGTAGTGACCCCAAGCATACCCTGAAACTGCATTGAGGCGACGAGCCTTATTGTAGCATCTAGGGTATAACTAGGCCTGTATTGATTGGTGACGAGCCCTTTACAGTGACCTAGAACCGTAACATCGTGTGACGACCCTAGAATGGATCATTGTTTGGGTATTGACATAAGGGAGGTACCTTAGCTTCCCAATCCTGCTGTATGAAAAGGACTAATAAGAACTTGGTAATCATATACATGCACCGAACTGCATGTGTCATTTGGTGTTGGGCAGAGCAATGAGGAAATGACTGACATGCGCGACCGTAAGATGAAGATCGCAGAGGGAGTGCAAGCGAGGGCATGCATCATTCCTTCATACATTTATTGCATTAATTAGAGTAAATATGGATGTTTGATTGTATTACTTTATCATTATTGCTTGACTGAATTGATAGCATGTTAACTTTAGTTGTATAGTTCCACTGAGTTGATCACTCACTCCCACATTCTAGGACGGTGCTTAAACACCAACCAGACCCTGTCTTAGCTGCAGATGATGATGCGATGTGCGAGGAAGAGTCGGCATATGAAGATGATGAGGAGGCATTATTCAGGTGGGTTCTCATAGACCGTTTTGAATCGTCGGGGCCTCAGGGTTTATGTTTTGTTGAAGACTATCACATTTTGATATTTATATTATGAAACAAGACTTGTAACTATTGACCTGGTAAAGCATACATATTTTAGGGACTTATTCTGTAATATATATATATATATATATATATATATATATATATATATATATATATATATATATATATATATATATATATATATATATATATCCATTTCAGTCTTCCGCTTGCGTACTACAACTGTCTCTGGATTATGTTTTGCTGATTTGGCTTAATTTACTTCATGTTTTATACACTAATACAGACAACATACATCCATCATTGAAAATGTTGCATAAGTAATGTTTTGGAACTCGGGAGTTGAGTTATGCTCGACCCCCGAATTTCAGGGCATTAAATAGCAATTGTTGAATAATGGACAATAAAAATTTAGTGGTGTAGAACACCTATTAAATAAATTTTTATATATGTGTGGCTTATTTATTCGATGAAATAAAAATAATTTCTTTTTAACCAAAGCATGCTTTATTTCAAGGCCATCGAACCAAAAGCATGTTGTAGGTGGGACCATATGGCTGAATGTCCCAATATATGTTGGTGTGCCACATCATCATGCATTTTGAGCCATATCTCAATAAGGGGAGTTATATAATCCTTGGGTTTTGTTCACACACGTGGATCCATTGATTTCATGATCAACAATGCTGTCAACATGGCTTACATGGACTGTGTGTACTGACATGGGTGTGTACTAACAAGCTAACCCGAAAAAAAAAAAAAAAAACATGGCTCGCATGGCCACTATGCATGGATCATGCAAAAATACTAATAATATATAAATATATATTAGATGATACTAACATATAAATAAATATTAGATGACCCTAGCATTTAAATTGACCTTTATAAGTTAAACTTAGTTGTTTTTTTTTTTTTTTTTTCCTTTTTGGTTAGTACACTGGTACATGCCCCATTATTAGCCACACCCTTGTTTTATATATATATATATATATATATATATATATATATATATATATATATACACACACACACACACACTCAAACCCTTGACCCAGTGTTGAAACTCGAAGGAGTCTGCCACACCCTTAGTTAATACCAAGACTTCAATGTTGAAGTAAGGCTTAAAGATTTTTCATACCTTATTTTTCAGTTTAACAGATAGCACCTCCGTAGTATGATTTTTTCAAAAATCATGGAAAGTCCAGCAACTAATTACGTTATTTACGAAGAATTAAATAGATACTTAGATATAAATATTAGTAATAGAGAAGATTTCAAGTCCTATAAGTTATGGTGCACCCAGCTAACAATTTTCAACCTTTTTTGCCATGTGACATCCAACCCGTTCAATAAGTTGGCCTTACCAGGAGGATCACTTTGTAAAACGATTAAAATAAAAATATCTACTTCTCAAATTGGTTTATATGGTGTGGCCTACCTGAAAAATAGATAGGGATGATTTTTGCAGTATATATGATTATCATTGTGGGACAAACCTACTGGAACGGTTGGATGTCACGTGCACTTAATAGGATGGACGCTATTGGCTGGTTAGAATGTACTTTGTGGTCCAACCGGCTAGACTTGATAACATTTTAAAAAAGGGTAAGAAGAGTTTTCGCTGGACGCCCCTAATGCACAGTAGTAGGGACGTGGCTATAGGTGCTATGTGGGACAGACCATGATGTAAATGTTTTATCCAGGCCGTCCATCCTTTTTCTAGCTCATTTTAATGCATGATCGCAAAAAATGAGGCAGATTCAAATCTCAGGGGAACTATGCCGGAGAAAACATTAGTGATTGAACATTCACTGTTAAATATCATATTAATGGTGGGCGTTCAATGACCAATATTTCCAGCAGTATTGAAATTCCTAGGGCTAACTATAATGTTTAATTTCCATCTAACCTGTCTATAAGGTGATGCAAAAATGGATGATGAGAAAATACAAATATCATCTTGATCCAAAACTTTCATGGCTTCTAACAAGTTTTTAACGGTAGGCATTCAATCCCTACTACATGTCATGGTCCACTTGAGATTTGTATCTGTTACAATTTTGGAACCTTGACTTAAAATGAGCTGAAAAACTGATGGACAACTTAGATATAAAATACATGCACCAAGGTGGGCTCCACATTTACGGTCTCACCAACTGAGCTGTTACCGAGGCCTAACATAATCCGCTCCCAATCCGGTCCTCCTGTACGACGGAAGCGAATTGTCTGCGTGAGCGCTACCCAATAAAGTTTCTGCGCTAAGAAGTTAGCGGGACCCACCGTAATATTTGATTTAATCCACCCTGTTCGTCCGTTTTTCCAGATCCTGAAAGGGCAGGAAGAAAAAATTGGGGCAGATCCAAAGCTAAAGTGGACCACACGACAGGAAACAGTGATGATTAAACGTCCACTATTGAAACTTTAGTGGTGCCACAGAAGTTTTGGATCAGATAAATTTTTTCTATTTTCACTTCATCCCAGTAGGAATAACCTTATGAACAGTATGGATGGCATATAAACATACGGTGGATCCGATGGAGGTCTCAACGGTAGGCATTTCCGTACCCACTTGTTCACGTTGTGTGGCCCACTTGAGTTTTGGATATGCTTGATTCTTGGACTTGTATACAAAACTGATCTGAAAAAAATGGATGGACGGGATGATTCCTCGCAAACATCATGATGGGCCCCATCTGAGCTTCTAAACGTAAGAACCTCCATGTCGTTAGAAATTAACGGATTTTCAAATTTCAAATAGGCGAAAAACAAAATTTTCTTTTTATCTTTACCGATTGATGCGGGTTTTCTCTTTATAAATGAGAGTGAGCTAAAATAATATAAAAGCATTCAAAGTTCTTAGTGAGAAGAGTGAAATATGAAGATTATCAACTTTATTTCAATTTTTCTCATCCTATCCATCCATTGTGTTTGTGGTCACCGCTATGACACTAGAGGCCTCTCTGGGAAGAGCTTCCCACAAGGGTTCGTGTTTGGCACAGCGACTTCGGTACACCAGGTTGAAGGAGCGGCTGGTCCTAAGTATGGTCGTCGGCGGGTATATGGGATGTTTTTGTTCGTTATCCAATCACGTTTTGAATTCTCTTTCTAAATCTGTTTTTGGATTTTGTCTATTTTATTTTGATTGATTTTTATTTTTTTTTTCATGAGTTTGGTTGTAGTGAATATCATGATATTTCGTGATAATAATTACAACCAAACACACACTAAGCTATTATTATTTTCATTGTTTTAATGCTTTACATGTATATATATGTTAATTTTTAATTGTTCGCTTTATTTATCAAGTTAATGGGCTTTATTTGTTTTTTAGTGTGTGATATATATATAAGTTTTTACTTCTTAAAATCAAGCCAATGATTTTATAGTGTGGACCATTGATCAGTTTTCTTGCACTGTGGATGGGCTATGACTTAAAAATTTAATTCGGAAAATAATATTAGCCTTTAGATTTGTGGTCTACAAATAGATGGCTAAGAAGAGAGGTAGAAATATGCATTCAACTGTCCTAATATTGGTCCATTGGATATATCCAGATCTCATCCATTTTACAATGGCCCCTCTTTTTAGTATTACTCCCCAAGCCCGAGCGTGCGGAAACAGATTGGCTACTACCCCTGGCACTAGCCCGATGGCTTCTGTGGGCCCCACCATGATTTGTGTATTTTATCCATGCCATTAATCCACTTTTAAAGATCATTTTAGGGACTGATCCCAAAAATGAGAGGTATATAAATCTCAAGGGGACCACACCACAGGAAAACAATAGTGAGTGAATATCCACCATTAAAATCCTCCTAAGGCCCACTGTACTGGTTATTTGACATCCAATATGTTGATTAGGTCATACAGACCTAGATGAAGGGAAAAAACAAAGTTTAGATTGATCCAAAACTTTTATGCCCCCAGAAAGTTTTTAATGGTTGACGTTCAATCAACGCTGTTTCCTGTAATGTGGTCCACTTAGATTTGGATATACCTCATTTTTATGCTCATATCATAAAATTATCTAGAAAAATAGATGGACGGCGTTGATGAAACACATACATCATGGTGGGGCCCACAAAGGACCGATCACTAGCACATAGATCAAGGTGAGCCCACGGTCAGGGAAACATATTAATGTGTTACCTGGGGTGACACTTTAATCTGCTTCCATTTAACCGATAGTGGGAGCCATCAGATCAAAATCCACGTGGATCAAAATCCTCAACATCACCTGTTTTAGGCAGCGAGTAAGACACCGAACGTGTGGATCCCATCATCTCTACTATGTAAAGGTTCTGAAACCTAGGGTAAGATTCATAAATCAGGTGGGCCAAAATTTATTATATTGGCTTTGAAATGCTCGATTTTTAAATGTTAAATTTTAGTTCTTTTCTTTTCTTTTTGTTTGTGTTTATTTTTATTTTATTTTTTTCATTCATGAATATTATTATTATTTTTATTTTATTTTTATTTTTTCTTTTTAAATACCAGGAATCGTGGACAACAATGGGACCGCAGATGTTTCGGTTGATGAGTACCACCGCTACAAGTTACCAAAGGGACAATAAAAGGTTATTATTTATGTGTGCCTTCATGTACATACATGATGCATGTGCCTATATATGTATATGTAGATGAATTTTCAATGCAATAAATACATGCTTAAATGATGATGATCACAATGGCCATTTCAAATATTCATGATTTTTTGTAATTTTTATTAAGAGTAGAAACCCTAAAAATTGCAAATTAGGTATGTGATAAAAACATAACACATATTTGTGTATATATAAAATAATACTTATAATGACGTGTATTTACTAAATATTGCAGGAAGATATTCATTTATTGGCAAATATGAATATGGATGCCTACAGGTTCTCCATTTCTTGGTCAAGGATCTTCCCAGATCACTAAACATAAAATGCTTAATTCTTATGATTCTTGTATAGGAGCTGTCAGGCCTGGCCCAATACTACTCACATACACATATATATACATATATTTCTCATACAATTTGAGAATTTGTGATACACAGAAGGCAAGGGAAGTGTTAGCGAGCAAGGGGTTACTTATTATAACAAGTTGATTGGTTTTGTGATTAAGAAAGGTATTTTCCTCTCTCCATTTCTTTCTTTTAAATAGCTTTATGTGTATATTATCCAAATAGTAATGAACACTTCATGGCGCTTGATACACACCCTTATCTTACATAATTGGTAGGACCCACTAATACTGGGGGCCTTAAAAAATGTATGTTAATCAGATGGTGCGGGTTAGTGACACTCTTTTGTTTTGAAATGATGGGAATGCAACCATTACTCCTTATGCAAATCTTCATCATTATGATCTCCCTCGAGCTTTGGAGGAAAAATACAAAAGCTGGCTTAGCAGGCAAGTTGTGTAAGTTTCTCTTATGCACATTTTAGTAAATAGTGGAAACGTATAATTTGGATTGGGATTTTTTATGGCCCAAAAGAAACATACTGATTACCATTCATACGGTGGGCTCCATAATATATGGGGAACACCTAAAAATGTCCCCATTAGGTAACTACTTAATTTGGGTGACGTTAAACCTGGTCGTGTTGACTCGAAGACTCAATTCAAATGGATTCAATATTTAATTTTTATAAATCGAAAATATTAGGATTGTTGAATCTTAAGTCACAGTCAATTTGACGGGTCTTTTCGAGCTAGGCTCAGCATTAAGTTAACTTGGTTGAGTTTCTAGCTGAGTCAGCGACTTGTAGAACCATGGTTAAACTCAAATTAAGATTATATGATGGAGGCATGGGGCATTCCATGATGGGTCCATGAAACCGTTGGGTTGATCAAAGTTCATGTGGTGCAACATCAAAGATTTTGCAGATTATGCATATTTCTACTTTAAGATGTTTGGCGATCGAGCAAAAAATTGGTTTATGTTCAATACGCCACGTGTTGTCCCAAAACAGGGCTATGATGATGGGAGCTTTGCTCCTAGGGGATGTTCGGCACCCTTCGAAAACTGCACATCTGGGAACTCGGCTACTGAGCCATGCATTGTAGCACATAACTTGATTCTTGCTCATGCAGCAGCTGTGCATCGATACCGTCACAAGTATCAGGTAAATGTCAAAATATGTCCCAATTATCAAGTGGGCCTCACTGTTCAGATGCCCTATGCTAAAAATCATGTGTACAAAAGCAATTAACTCATAAAAAAATGTTGGTAATCTGCATTTAGTATACACAACTTGATGAATGGCCTGGATCTCTAGGATGTTTCCCATTTTACTTCATCATCTTGTGATTTTTGGTTTTTATCGTTCATATTTCAGGCTTCCCAGAAAGGAGGAATTGGAATTCTATTGGATTTTTCTTGGTATGAGCCTCTCACTAATGGCACGGATGACATTGCAGCACCCCAAAGAGCAAGAGATTTCCACCTTGGTTGGTAAGTATTGTTTTCTAAACCAAAAGTCTACTAAGTGGGACCCACTGTTAATATGATGATTCCCAATATGGATGGTCATGAAAAATTGAGAGTTCTTAGCCCTCTATATTAGATGGGGATCATTTCTGTGCTTTTTTTATTAACCTTTTATCTTTGGCCACTGATCGAAAGGTAGAAATGCATGAAGTTTTTTTGTGGGCCATTGGTATAAAATCACAAGTTTTTGAATCCTATAGTATACGGTAGATATCCGGATAACATATGCCAAATTGTGAAAGAGACGCTTACAAAATTCACAAGTAGTCAAATAAAGAAGGTGAAATGATCTATCGATTATGTGAGCATTAACCACTATACCTCATACTATATGCATGATCCCCATGTGAAGCCTGCTTATACTGATTATGCTGCGGATTGGAACGTTGGATGGGCATGTAACTCTCTATTTCTTCATCTTGGCAATTTTCTTCATACATTTTAAGCTATGTACTAGTGAATTGTCTTACTTTTCTATCTTTATTTTTTTAATGTAGATGATCGCAATGGTGTGCCAATTGGACCGAGAGTACGACCTTCTTGTTAAATTCATAGCCATTTTTCTAAAATTTATATTTTGTTAGGCTTTGTGATTTATAGGTCTCTTATGTTGTCAATATGCTAGTATTAGGTAGTCTCATTGAGTTTGTTCGGATGCCCAATCAAAATTTGAGTGTAACTCAATCAAATACAGAGAATCATGGAAGTGTGGACTAATATCCTCTTTATCGATTTGAGTTTTAATTGGGTGTTTTGATTGAAATCATAGTTCTTTGGGCTTTGGAGGTTGTGATTTTATTTTATTTTATAGTTTTTATCATGAGAGAACCAATCCACCTAGTGGACAAAATTTTTGTCTTCCCATGCACAGTATACGCATAGTTCATCACCAGACTATACATGGGCCATAGACAAAAAAAAAATACCATGATTAGAAGATACCAACATTGTAATAAATGCAATCCAAAAATCACTAATCATATCATATTAAATTATCTTTTAAAAAATATAGACTAGCTTTCATACATATACCAACATTTTTAATGGTTCGTCAGGAATGG